>CAKXYN010000088.1:7986875-9270000 GCA_935064755.1 Tragelaphus eurycerus | reverse complement strand
CTTGTGATCCATATTCTCTCTCCCCATCTGTAGGATAAATGGAGAAGACAAGATTCTTCTTCCTGCCTCTGAACAGTAGAACCAGAAAGAAATTTAACTTGAACTAGAAAGAAACTCCTATTAGGTTACACTATGGAGATTCTGGGGTTTTGTTTTGGTAACTGATGTTGTTGCTGTTCAGTTGCTCAGTTGTGTCCGACTCTTTGCAACGCCATGGACTGCAATAAGCCAGGCTTCCCTGACCTTCACTATTTTCTGGAATTTGCTCAAACTAATGTCCATTGAGTTGGTGATGCCATCCAACCATCTCATCTTCTCTTACCCCCTTCTCCTGCCTTCAATCTTGCCCAGCATCAAGGTCTTCTCCAATGAGTCAGTTATTCCATCAGGTGGCCAAAGTATTAGAGCTTCAGCTTCAGCATCAGTCTTTCGAAAGAATATTCAGGGTTGATTTCCTTTAAGATGGACTGGTTTGATCTCCTTCAGTCCAAGGAATTCTCAAGAGTCTTCTACAGCAACCACAGTTTGAAGGCATCAGTTCTTCAGTTCTCAGTCTTTTTTATTGTCCAGCTCTCACATCCACACATGATTACTGGAAAAACCATAGCTTTGACTATATGAATCTTTGTAGGCAAAATAATGTCTCCACTTTTGAATATGCTGTCTAGGTTTGTAACAGCTTTTCTTCCAAGGAGCAAGTATCTTTTAATTTCATGGCTGCAGTCACCATCCGAAGTGATTTTGGAGCCCAAGAAAATAAATTCTGTCACTGTTTCCATTGTTTCCCCATCTATTTGCCATGAAGTGATGGGACCGGATGCCATGATCTTAGTGTTGTGAATGTTGAGTTTTAAGTAACTAACATTACTTATCCTAATACAAGCTGCATCAAGCACACCAGTATAAAAATATTTAATCTATTTATCCATTTCCTCCAATCCCCCATTTAATTCTTTGTGTGTCTCTTATACATTACTACCAATGATCAAGCTGATACCTGCACGACCCACAGATGAATAAAGCTGTTTGCATTTCTCCTTTAATCACCAGGACACTTTGAGTTAGACTTGTGCCTTGAATATGATGACTAGAAGCATTTTTGTTTTATAAATATGTAGACATTTTACTAAGATTGCATTTGTGTCCAGAGCAAGGGTCAGTAGATAATATTACAACTTTAAAGCCATTTTTACTTAAATATGAAAACCCACTGAGATATGATATGTGTCTCTGGCAGTTGTTTTCCTGGTTGTAACTTAGCCTGTGGGCTTCTTGGGTGGCTCAGTAGTAAAGAATCCGCCTGCCAATGCAGAAGATGTAAAAGAGTCATGGGTTCAACCCGTGGGTCAGGAAGATCCCCTGGAGGAGGAAATGGCAATCCACTCTGGTATTCTTGCCTGATAAATCCCACGGACAGAGGAGCCTGGTGGGCTACGGTCCATGGGGTCTCAAGAGTTGGACACAACTCAGCAGCTAAACAACAGCTTAGCCAGTGCTTAGTCTTTGTGCTGTGCTTAGTTGCTAAGTTGTGTCCGATTCTTTGCAATCCCGTGGACTGTAGTCTGCCAGACTCCTCTGTCCACGAAATTCTCCAGGTAAGAATACTGGAGTGGATTGCCATGCCCTCCTCCAGGGGATCTCCCCAACCCAGGGATCGAACACAGGTCTCCCAGATTGCAGGCAGATTCTTTACCAACTGAGCCACCAGGGAAGCCAGCCACCTTGTGAATAATGGACAGAGACAGCAGGCTGGGGATCACACGCCTTTCCCCATTCCCACCCCTCCAGTGGACTCCTTTCCAAACCTCTCCACACACGCAACTATTTGACACATTACTCTCCATTGTGTTGGGAGAATTTCCTTCTGAAGTGTTATGTTACATGCTTCCATACAGCTGAAGAGATCTCAAAGACCATGGTCTGAACTCAGAAAATAGATTTCTTTTCTGCTTTTTAATGGAGGCATCAAGAATACGCATGCAGTTGAATCTCATCAAGCTTTATGACCTGTTGTTGGAGACCTTGTCCCCGCCTACCTCTGGCCTCACTGTTCATCTCAACCTCCTGTACCCCTTGCCCCCCAGCCTCCAGCCTCAATCGCTTAGGACTCACTGGATGAGCTGAGCCTGCCCCCACCTCCGTGCTTTGTATGCCTTACTTTTTCTGTCTGGAACACTATACCAGGCAGTCTCCTCACCCTCTTCAGAGTAGAAACCCAGTTCATCTTGGAAGTTTCAGCTCAAGTGTCAGTTGACCTTCTTTGCCTTGATCCCCTGCCACTCATGGGAGAACTGCTCTCTTTTGCTGAACTGCTTTCTCATAGCACCTGAAACTTTGGATCAGTTTTGTTTTGTTTACTCATCTGTCTCTCTCTACCCTGTCCTCTGGGATAGGATGGTGATGTTAATGTCATTGCTATATAATTCATATCTTATCATTATTATTGCTACCAATTGCATTGCAGAAGTATCCATGATATTATACCTCATTCATGCTGTACATGGATGGTTAGCTTCCTGGATCCAGGCTAATTTCTATCTTCAACTTAGGCATTGAGAGTACTTTTTGTTCTAATGCCAGCCAATTGGCTTGTCATCTTCTAAGGGTCTTACTCTGATGGGAAGGGATAGATGGTGATGCTGCTTGAGTTTGTGGCTGCCTGTAACTAACTGTACACAGAGCTGCTCACATATCAGTATCTGGATGGCTCTCCCATAAACCACCTGGGCCACATGGTGCCAACAAGAACCTAACTGAGCTATCATTCTGGATGCACTTAATTCCTTTAAGCCACTCACCTAAATAATAACCTATGGTCCAGAGTCCTGCAGGCTAATGACATGACATGCACATAAGTATTTCCTTCCGTGCTTTTTAAGATTTTTTGCTTTTACTTTTATCAATAGCCCTCTCTCATTCCCACATCACTAGAGTACAAAGAGGTTGCTGCCTCACCTGTCTGTGGGCAGGCGTCTCAGAGCCTGAGTGTCCTCTGACACCACCCTTTTCTAGACCATATGCCCTGATATAGTCATCCTCTAGAAGAAGCTGGGTTCTGAAGCATTGGGACCAATTCATTCCGCTATTTTTTAAATCAATATCAATAAACAACTACCAATCACTAAGTGCTGGCTATGGATCGGGTGCTGTATGAAGGGCCTGGCACATGGCTTTTCATCTGATCCTCACTCAGTGCTCATGTCCTAGGCACCATTATCTCAGTTTGGCCTACAAAGGAACCAAACCCAGAAGGTCAAGTCCAAGTTCACCTGGTCAATCAGCATTGAGGGCTGCATTTAAGCAGGGTCTGCTCCCTCTACACTGCCACTGACTTGGGTCCCAGTCTGAATGCTCCCTGAGAGCAGCACCAGGGCCTGTGTCTGTACATCCCCCATAGAACTGATTCATGGGCAGTGCCCAATACTTGTCCCCTGAGAAAAAAATGACCCAAAGAAGAACTACATTCTCAGAGTCCAAAGCACTAAAGTTTTAAGTGTGAATGGGTATGAGGGGGGAAGCTGCAATTTTCTTTTAAATCCTTGCATTAGTCAGGGTCCTCCAGAGAAATGTCTCTGTATCTGTCCATCTATCAAGACTTATTTCAATGACTGTATACGTGCTCTCAGTCATGTATGACTCTTTGTGACTCCATGGACTGTAGCCCAGCTGACACCTCTTTATGGGATTTTACATGGGGTTTTATAGGGAAGAAGACTGGAGTGGGGTGCCATTCTCTTCCCCAATTTTAAAGAATGGGCTTATAAAATTATGGACACTGAAAAGTCCAAAATCTGCAGGATAGATCAGCAAACTGGAGACCCAGGTAAAGCCGGTGTGGCAGATCAGGTCTGAAGGCCACCTGCTGGCAGAACTCTTGTTGGGGGTGGGGGAGATTATTCCTTGTTCATCCAGGTCTTCAGCTGATTAGATGAGGCCCACCCACCTCGTGGAGGGCAATCTGCTTTACAGAGTCCGTTGATATAATCTCATCCAAAAGCACCTTCACAGAACCATCCAGAATAATGTCCCACATGTCTGGGCACTGCAGCCCAGCCAGTTGATACATCATTAACCGTCACAGCCTCCTGGCTCTGTTTTGAGGACCGCAGACAAGGAGACCTTTGGTCTTTCACAAAATACAGTGTAATCATCAAGAATGGACTCTGGAGCCTGTATTTGAACCCCAGTTCCTCCACTTCTTACCATGAGACCTCGGGAAGCAGATTAACCTCAACCATTCACAGGAAATAATAATTACTGGGAAGACCAACCCTAGTCTGATGGGGAGATTAAACGGCAACATGTGCGGGGAAGTGTTTTGAAAGCATTAAAGCATTGTATGAAGTGTTATAATAATGTATAAAAAGCTAAGCCATCTGTGCTTATGACTGCTTCCTGCTTGGACCAGGACTTCAGCTTGGAGCCTATCAGGGTGGCATTTCCAGCCTGGTGTTTCCCGTGGTGCAGTTGTCATGGATACCAAGGCAGTGTTCCTTTAATGGGCAAATATTGGGCACGCTAGGCTGTGTTCTCAAAGCTAGTAGATCACAGCAGTCAGGAGTGGCCTGGCATCTGGCTGGGTGAAGTGAGGCAGGGTGGAAGTAAGTCTGTCTCAGAAACAATCCTTCAGACATTGTTATTTAGGGGCACATGAGCTGACCTGCCATGGAGACTCCAGCTGGTGGTTCACACTATTTTTTTTTTTTTTCCTTAAATGTCCTTGGCTGGAGAGTTTCTGAGCACTTGGTATGCGTGAACTCATTCCATCTATGAAGTCAGTAACATTCTTCCCATTTCACAGCTGGGGCCTGAGCTATAGGGAGGTTGAATAATGTGTGGCCAAGGCCACGTAAGTAGCAGGATAGCCAATCCAAGAACCTGTGTCCCTAAGAACTGTTCTGTGTCTGCTTCCAGGGGCTGGCACATGACTGGGGGCCATCTCAGGTGACCAGAACATAAAGGGGTTTGATGATCTATTGTATAACTTTTCACCATGGAGTGGTCCCCAGACTTCCCCATACGGCCTCCAGCAGGCCTGCCTCTTCCTAGGACCTCACTTTTGCCATCTCGACAATGGAGCCATCTCTGTGCAGCAGGGCAGGTCTGCTCCATGGGATGGAAATCTGACAGTCGTCTGCATGTGATAGAATGAATGTTAGCTCTGCCTCAGTCTCTCTACTCACGCCACTCCCCAGCCCATCCAGGAAGTACAGTGCTCAGCAGCCAGGTATGGCAGGAGGGCTGGGCTGGGTGCTTCAAGGGACCCCATGTGGGTTTCCCATTCACCCTGACTATCCATGGATATGGCAGCATGATGCCTATTTCAGCATTCAGCGAGCCACTTGGAAAACATGGACCCTCGTGCAGGAAGGAACTGGGGAGTTGGGAGAAAGGATGACAGGATTCCTGTCTTGGAGTCACTGTTCTGAGGGGGTGGTGGAAGGGTGGGTGTGAGTGCAGTGCTGCTCCAGGAGTCGAGGTCAGTGGACAGAAAGCATGACTGTCCCCAATGGGCACCTTGCTTGGCCAGCCGGCTCGATCACCTAAGAACCCAGAGCCAGCCAAGCTCAGAGCTGAGACACTAGCCATGCTCAAAGCCCTGTCATTTCTCCCAGGCTCTCTGAATGGGGCTGAACAAGGGAAGCTTCTCAGGAGGACCACTGGGATCCTGGCCTTCACAGACTGAGCAGCTAGGGAGGGACCACTGAGTGGGCCTGGCCTCAGGTGTCTCTGCCAGGCTGGACCATGGAGCTGATGAACTCTGTGTCCATCTTCTATAACTAAGACCTTTTGGCCAGTTCAGTTCAATTCAGTCACTCAGTCGTGTCCAACTATTTGCAACCCCATAGACTGCAGCATGCCAGGCCTCCCTGTCCATCATCAACTCCCAGAGTTTATTCAAACTCTTATCCATTGAGTCATTGATGCCATCCAACCATCTCATCCTCTGTCATCCCCTTCTCCTCCCACTTTCAACCTTTCCCAGCATCAGGGTCTTTTCAAATGAGTCAGTTCTTCGTATCAGGTGGCACAAGTATCGGAGTTTCAGCTTCAGCATCAGTCCTTCCAATGAATATTCAGGACTGATTTCCTCTAGGATGGACTGGTTGAATCTCCTTGCAGTCCTGGCCAGTTAGGAATCCCTTGATCTTTCTAGCAAAATTACCTGGCTGGGGTCTTGTTGGCGCAGAGCTCTGCACCCTTAGTGAGGCATTATCTCCATCCAGAGAGGAAGTCCCATTGGCAGAGAGCTAATGACCCTAAAGACGAACTTGGGAGCTCCATCTCCACAGTAGGTCCCCTCATGGATGAACTCAGCTCCCCCAGAGCCTGGTTCCTTATCAGAGCTTCTCAGGGAGGACCAGCCTCCTCCTAGGGAACATCTCAGAAGATGGATGAAACCAAAAAGGGAGCTAAGCAGGGCTGAGCACTGAAATGAGAACATAAAAGTTTTCTCGTTTACTTATTAGTACAATATGTAATTGGATAGAAGGAGCAGGTTTCTAAAATTTGTCTTACCATAATGACTATAATTTTTTAAAGATTGAAAATGAATCTGACTAGAAAATACCATTAAACTACCAAGTTGCTTAAAATTTAAAGGGTAATTCACATATAATGCTTTTATTTAATAGCCCAATTTACAAAACGTCTAAAATTAATGCGGATCTTTTCAGGACAAAATCAGCCGTAACTGCACCAACTAATTTTTGCTCATTTGAACTGAATTATTAATAAGAGAGAAATATACCATATGTTCCCCAAAGAGCTGGATACATTTATTTCAAATAAAAGCACCGTGTTTGGTAGAATATAAGAGGTTTAAATGCTTTCAGAGAAATGGGTTACTTATATACAGATTTAATAGAGTATAAATCAGGCAACGTAATTAAGGACGCAGCTGCTTCGGAACCCAAAGCTGGCAGCCTTGCCTTCTCAAGTTCCTTTATCACCTGCAGTGGCTTTCATCGGCAATCATTTGTTCTCATAAAATAATACTAGTGAATCAATGATGTTGCAATTTATACTATACTGAAAGAGAATTTTATAGTAGGGTTGGATTAGCCTTGGTCATATCTCCTGACTTCATCTGTTTCTCCTCTAAAAGTGATTTAGAGTACCTACTGTGTGTCAAGTGGTGAAGCTGTGTCTGAGCAAAATAGACCTGGGCCGCTTTTTTTCCTTTCTTCCTTCCCCGTTTCCTCCTTTCCTTCCCTTCCCTCCCTCCCATCACTCCTTCCTTCCTTCTTCCCCTTCCTCTTCCCTCCCTCCTTCCTTCCCTCCTTCTCTCCTTTCTTCCTTGCCTCCTCTTTCCTTCCAGTTCTCCTCATCTTGCAAACCTAGTATCTGGGATTCAGGTTCGATGTGACTGGCCTCAGCCGACACCATGGAGTGAGCGGGCCACTGTTTCATCGTTTGTGCCTGGAGGGGAGAGGTTTTCCCCACCACTGTTGATGAGCTGGGAAGCCTTCATCTGAGTCTGGAGACTGATTGGAAGACTCTAGTCTCTACAGCTTCTTGCTTTGGGGGACAGATTGCTCCCAGTATTAGTCTAAGCATCTCACTTCAGACCATCAGGGAAGAGCCCACAGATGTGTGAGTTAGAGCATCACCAGCACAGAAAGAAGTTCAAGATGATCCTTAGAATGGCCCCAGCATTACAGCACCTGCTAACACCGCTCTCTGTATTAGGTTACAGCTCTTGAGTTGAATTTATCAGATTGCCAAGACCTTTGGAATGTCTCGCTCCATCCGCGGGTTGTCAGCAGGGAGACAGCTTGAGGTAGCACATTTGGTGCCTGCTAGTCCCAGGGGCTCTGCATGGAGACTTCTGCACCCTCATGTCTCAAAGGCCCTGTGTTCTGGGAGCTCCCAGGGTATTTCATTTGTGCTGTCAGAGCCTTAATTTCTGTCTTTGCTCCGGGATTCCCTGTAAGCCCTGGGTGGGACAGGCACTGTAATGTGGACTGGCTCTGGGTGTGGCTGATTAACCGTGCTATTCCAGTGACTGTTTCAGGGTCCGGTCCCGTGGTAAGTACCCCAAGCTCAGGCACCATGAATAAGCCAGACAAACAAGCAAATGAAAGACGACATTTCTAAATGGCTGACTTCTAATGCACCGGCCCCCTTTCCAGCTTCTGGCATGCCTTTGCTGACTTTGGCACTGCCATTGTGAGCAGAGTTTAATTCAGGAGAATGTGTCTGTTTTCTTGAAGGCTGGTGTGCAGATAGACGCTGGCAGTCACAGGCCTGAAAATCTGGTGTGTGTGTTTCAGCCACGTGCGCAGGCAGCCGGTCGCAAACCCCCAAAGCACTTGCGTGTTAAATCGTATCTCAGAGTGAGTTTTTTGTTTTAATGGAAGCAGTTATCCAACCAGCAGGCTTCAAATAGAAATAGCTGCTCTCTCTACATAATGGGCGAGGGATACTTTAATTACCAGCACCTCTTGGCTATTAATGACGGTAGCTTTGGTTTCTGGCCATCTGATGACTACTTGAGCTATTGTTTTGGGGATGCAGGGACATGCAAACCTGCTTGAGTCAGCCTGGACACAATGGGCATCTCAGAGGTGTTGTAATTTGTGCTTCTGCTAAGCCTGGCGTCTGGGTCTCATTTATATATCAGAGCAGGCGCTCTACCCTGCGGGGTTGGGGGAAATGAAAACCTCTCCATTGTCTCTTTCATTACGGTGCAAACTCAGGGTAGGATTTCCAGCTGCCAACAGAGTCGCAGCACAGCTTCCCTTTGTGGATGGATGCGGCTTTGTTGCAACGTGGCTGTGCCTATAGCAGCAGACGTGGTCTTCAGTGGCCTTCCCGGCCTCCATGGCTGCCGTATTGACCTGGCTCAGATGGGCCCAGAAAGCCAGTTTTCTAAGGCTGGGGGCTGATCCTGCAGCTGATGGGGAGAAGGTCCTCACCTCCGATCCTGAAGCAGCGGTGATGGAAGTTGGTGGGCCGGGGACAGGGCTGTCTCCCCCAGGTGGTGTGTTGGGGACCGAGGGTACAAGGCGAGGGAGACCCTCAAGGGGCTATCTGTCTGCGGGGAGACAGTGGTGGAAGCACATGGTAGTGACATGAGCGTGCCACAGGCGCTCTAGAGAGGCAGGGTCTGGGTTCTCCTGGCTGAGGCTGTGACCCCAGCCAGCATCATATGGATCCAAAGAGGCCAAAGAAGGAAGCATCTCCAGCCCCCAGTCCTCCCAGCAGGCTTCCCTCTGCAGCCCCTGCCTTTTGGCTTTTTGAGGGGTGCCCCCAGGCAGGGCCTCAAAAGGAGTTCCAACCTTTCTGTGTCTGGGCTCCCTGCCACCTGCCACACCGCCAGCAGCCATGGATCAGGATGGGGGAAGGGTGTGTGTTTCAAGTGGAGGGGCGTGGGGGTGGTGGACCCTCTGCATCCTTCCCTCCAGCTGGGCCAGGGCCTCTGCCTTGTATTTGGACTTGCGTCCAGTCGTGGGCCTGCATGCATGCTCAGTGGTGTCTGACTCTTTGAGATCCCACAGACTATAGCCCGCCCGGCTCCTCTGTCCATGGGATTTTTAGGCAAGAATACTGGAGTGGGTCACGATTTCTTCCTCCAGGGGAACTTCCTGACCCAGGGATCGAACCCAGGTCTCCTGTGGCTCCTGCTCTGTGGGCAGATTCTTTACCTGCTGAGCCATCAGGGAGACACCCTGGGTCCTGTTCGACCTTGCGAATCTGACCCGGTTACTTGCCCACACCACCCAACGCACACGCTCCCGTAAACCTTCCAGTGTCTTCCTCATGGGGGCAGGTATATCCAGGAGAGGGGTCTCTCAGGGCCTCTCTGCCTTCCGCCCCACCTCACCCCCTCCCTCCAGCGCTGGGTCTCCTTTCTCTCTTGCGTTCCCTCAGGCTGTCCCCTCTGTGGGGAGCACCGTTGACACCCCTAAATGCTGGGCCAGCTGGGTCCTGGGCTTCAGCTCTCAGCTACCCCTCCATCAGGAGGCCTCAATTTCTCCACCAGCCATTTTCCCCTGTGATGAGGTTTGTGCACGTCCTCTCTTTGCGCTTAGTCACTCAGTCATGTCCGACTATTGCGACCCCGTAGACTGTAGTCTGCCAGGCTCCTCTGTCCATGGCACTCTCCAGGCAAGGATACCGGAGTGGGTTGCTGTTTCCTTCTCCATCCCCTCCTGAGACACTGTCTTTATTTCCCTCATGAGCCCTGCTCCAGCGGGAGGAGACCCTAGCTTCTTCCCCTTGGGTGCACACATTTGGGATTTGGGAGATGTGGAGAACTAGGGTGTCCTGTTCTTTGCTCTCTGCTTCTGGATCAGGCCATGATGACTGCATTTCCCTGTGATACTGGACAAAGCTTGAGCCCTGGGAGGCGCTGACCCCTGTTGCATTGTCCAGAACAAGCACTCATTGTTAAATGAGCAGATAGGGGAAGACTTTGTGTGTGCACATGTGTGTGCGTGTATGCATGCGTATGCATCTGTGTACGCATGTGCACACATGTGTGCATGTACACAAGTGCATATGTGTGTATGAGCATGTGTGCACAAACATGTGCACACATGTATGTGCATGCACGTGTGTGCACATGTGTGCGTGCACACACGCATGTGTGTGGGGGATGCTCTCACTCACGGGAGGATCTTGGTCCTTTCTGTGCCCCAGCGTTCTGCCTGGAGGACCAGCCCCAGAGGCAGTGTGTTTCCTCCACCATCTGCCCTCCTGGACACACACAGGAGGCTGACTTCAGCTCATACTGAGAGGAGGTAATTAACACTCTCCAGCTCGTTGCCTTCTCATCCGGGTACCTCAACCCCAGAATGGGACCCTCTGTTTAAATAATTAATTATAATCTAACTACCTGAAGCAGAAGAGGAAGCCGTGGGCTTCCAATGGGGCAAGTCCTTTAACCCTCGAACTTTGATCTCGGCCCCAAAGGTCAGCCATCAGCCACTCATCCTGCAGCTGTCCTGGTGCTTAATTACCCAATTAATGCATCGTTTTATAGCCGGGTGGTTTAAGGGACTGTGCAGGAAAAGTGTGGGCCGCGGGGCCTCAGCCTTCGGTCATGGCCCCGTGGTTCTAATGCACGAATTAAATATCTGTCTCTTCTAAAAGTCAGTGTGTGATTTATTGGAAAATTGGTGGGAACAGCCCTTGGGGGGTTGTGCTCAAAATCTGGTTTAAAAGAGTGGCTGCTGGCTATGACTTTTTGATTTCCTCTATCCTATTGAATGTCATTAGCCCTCTTTCATGTAAAATAAATGTTTGAATCCAGTTCAGAGAGGGCTTATTTATTCATTTTGTTCTCTTCACTGCTCACTATCATTATTTCTCTGTTGATTCTCTTCTCTGGGAGAACAGAAACTAAACCCTTTCCTTTAAGGCTCGTATTTGGGATTCAGACAATTTGGAGGCTCCCCTGGGTTTTCTCTCTGGATCACCCCCACCCCCCAACTTGGAAGCGGTAGGTTACATTTCAGTCCTGGTAAATCATATGTAACTCCAGGATAGGAAGGGCTCATTTGTGATTTGCTGTTATATATTTATTGGGATGGAAAAGGCGATGGCACCCCACTCCAGTACTCTTGCTTGGAAAATCCCATGGACGGAGGAGCCTGGTAGGCTGCAATCCATGGGGTCGAGGAGAGTCGGACACGACTGAGCGACTTCACTTTCACTTTTCACTTTCATGCATTGGAGAAGGCAATGGCAACCCACTCCAATGTTCTTGCCTGGAGAATCCCAGGGACGGGGGAGCCCGGTGGGGTCGCACAGAGTCGGACACGACTGAAGCGACTTAGCATAGCATAGCATAGCATTTATTGGGAAGCAGACTCCCTGGGATGGCTCTAGTGGTAAAGAACTCAACTGCCAATGCAGGGGACGTGGGTTCAATCCATGGGTTGGGAAGATTCCCTGAAGGAGGCATGGCAACCCACTCCAGTGTTCTTGCCTGAAGAATCCCATGGACAGAGGAGCCTGGCAGGCTACAGTCCATAGAGTCGCAAAGAGTCAGACATGACTAAAGCGACTTAGCATGCAGCCTTTCCCAAAAGGAGCAGAGTATGCAGAAAAACGTCATAGAGGGACTCGATCCACCTTACAGGTGACATGAAGAGAGCCCCAGCCACCCTTTTCCAATCAGGAGGGAAGCATAGGTTTCATCATAAATCATATCCTTATTAAAACATCCTGGTCTCCATCTGGGAGATGTGAAGAGCCTAGATTTTATCTTTTCTTCTGACCTTTAATTGTTTAGCAGAAGGTACCAGAGAAGGCCATTCATTTACTAGGTTACTGTGGGTGTGGGAAAGGGTCCCACTTAAGACAGAGCATAAGAAAGAGAGTTTGCGAAAGGACAGCTAAGAAGAGACTGCCTTATAGGCAGTGAGCTTCCTGAAACTGGGGGTAATCAAGTTGATTTCACTTGGAGGAAACAGGTTAGGCCAGAGATTCAAGTGGAAGGACATTTAAATCAGCTGAAACGAGACTTCCACCTACCTTCAGTGCATCTAGGTGCCTAAGACCCAAATATTTACCATTTGTAAACTGCAAAACTTTTGTCAGCTTTGTTTTCCCAAAGGGCCAAATAGCCAAAGCAGATCCAGAGACCTCCCTCGGCCCAGGCTGGCAGCACCTCAGTGATTACACGCACGTGTGCTTTGCCTTGGCAGGATTAAAGCATTCTTAGTTCAGTTCAGTTGCTCAGTCGTGTCCAACTCTTTGTGACCCCATGGACTGCAGCACATCAGGCCTCCCTGTCCATCACCAACTCCCAGAGTTTACCCAAACTCATGTCCACTGAGTCAGTGATGCCATCCAACCATCTCATCCTCTGTCATCCCCTTCTCCTCCTGCCCTCAATCTTTCCCAGCATCAGGGTCTTTAAAAATGAGTCAGCTCTTCTCATCAAGTGGCCAAAATATTGGAGTTTCAGCTTCAACATCAGTCCTTCCAATGAACACTCAGGACTGGTCTCTTTTCGGATGGACTGGTTGGATCTCCTTGCAGTCCAAGGGACTCCCAAGAATCTTCTCCAGCACCACAGTTCAAAAGCATCAGTTTTTTGGTGCTCAGCTTTCTTTATAGTCCAACTCTCACATCCATACCTGAGTACTGGAAAAAACCATAGCCTTGACTAGACGGACCTTTGTTGGCAAAGTAATGTCTCTGCTTTTTAATATGCTATCTAGGTTGGACATAACTTTCCTTCCAAGGAGTAAGCATCTTTTAACTTCATGGCTGCAGTCACCATCTGCAGTGATTTTGGAGCCCCCCACCCCCCCGCCCCCCGCCCCAAATAAAGTCAGCCACTATTTCCACTGTTTCCCATCTATTTGTCATGAAGTGATGGGACTGGATGCCATGATCTTAGTTTTCTGAATGTTGAACTCTAAGCCAACTTTTTCGCTCTCCTCTTTCACTTTCATCAAGAAAGCATTCTGCTATGGTTCCTATGCAGCTGTCACATTCAGTTTGTTTTTCTTTTTTTGAAGTCCATCTGAACCTTTACCATATCTATCTTAGAGTTAGAAAACTTAGGCTCAGAGAAGTTAAGTGAGCAGCCCAGGGTCACGACGCATGCCAGGAGCAAAACAGGACTCAGACTCCAGAGTGTGGGCTGTTCCCCCAATCTGTGACCAGCCTGCAGCTGGGACTTTGGAAGTCAGAGATGTTTAGTAAATGCTGAACAAATAAATGAATCACTGCATGTCACCCAGTGAGGAACTCCAAGGGGGATCACTTTGTCTTGGGTCATGGCTGATCTCTGACAGCCTCGCTTCTGTACCAGACAACAAACGGCCAGCTTTTCTAGGGAAGGACGTCGGGTGCCCAGCAGAGGGTGTGCAGGCAGTGAGATCATCCCAGCATTTCTGCATCTTCGAGCTGGGGTAAAACGTGTGTGATCAGCAGCTCTGAAAAGCAGGGCACACTCCCCTGAAGCCAGACTGCCTGGATTCTGGTGCGGGCACTTCTATGTACAGCCTGAATGACCTTGGGGAAGTCACTTTACCACCTCAAGCCCCAGCTGTCTCCTCTGTAACCTGGGCTGATGCCAGTACTAATTGCACGAGGCACTTGGGAAAATTAAGTGATCATTGCACACAGAGCGCTGGGAATAGACACAGGGAGTCCTGTGTGAGTAGAACCACTTCTGTGAGCATCCACCACTGGCTTACCTCCCTACAGCACTGGAGTATGTTTTCTGGACAAGATAAGCCACCGTGCTTAGAGCCAGCCCTTTGGAACGGCAGTGTGTACCCCAGGCTTATGCAACTGTCCAAGGTCAAGGAGATGCTGCTTCCAGGCATTGGATGATGCCTCGCTTGGGGTAAGGTGCAGAGGCTGTTTGGCCCTGCACAGAGTGGCCCCTTACAATGACCTTTGCTCTTCGGTCTGCCTCTCACGTGTATGTGACTTCCTAAGCTGTCTCCTGTGGCTTTAGTTTCTCCCTGCAAACTTAGCTCTGAGACTCAGCCTGAGTTCGCCACCTGGTCCTTTTAAAATTACTTTTCTTGTGCTCAGATCAGAAGTCAAGATAACCCAAATGTTAGAAGAGAGAGTAAATTGCCAGAAAGTCACCTTTGGGTGAAGGGTGGGAGGTTCCTTGATGAATAAAATATGATGATTTTTCTCTCCCACCTGAATTCTGTCCAAGGCCTTCCACAGGCTTCTCCTCCCTCTCCTGACCGTCTTTAGTTCTTTCCTGTTCAGAATACCTGAGTCATTTGAATTTACCTATCAGAGGACACCCCTCTCCTACTTTAAAGCTGTCAGTGGCTATCCATTTCCCCCAAGGATAAAACCCAAGCTCTGCCCATAGCCTTCCCATGACCTAACCCTGCTGATATTTCCAATCTCATTCCCAACTACTCTTTTACTTACTCAAACACTCTTTGGCCACACTGGGCATCCTTCATTTCCTCAAACATCGTTGGTCTTTCCTGCTCCATGGCCCTTGCCCACGCTACCTCCTTGGCCCAAAATACTCTTTGCCCTACTGTGAGTAGTTTTAAGCTTAAAAGTCACCTCATCAAAGAGAACTTTCCTGACTATTCTACAAAGGTGAGCCCTCCTAGCCTCTCTTTTTTCTATTGCTGCTCTTTTTTGGGGATTTCTTCTCAGTTCCTATCAAATATGTGGGCTGCTCTTTCCTTTTAAGATGTTAACTCCTCAAGAGAGTGACAAATGTACCCGGTTCCCCACTGTACCTCTGGTGTGCAATACTTACCAATGATATGCAATCACAAACTTGTGGAATGAACTTCAGCACACGAATTCTGTGACTTCTCTGTATTTTCACTTTTTAGGCTGCTTTCTGAATCTATCTTAACATTAAAGTTGCAAGCCATCATCACAGTAAGGAGAATGCATTGACTATGAGATTGCCATATGAGCAGGAGGATTTGGTGTGACAGATACCAGTGATGGCTGGGCCTGTGTCTCCTGGGGCCACTTCTGAGTTGTCTGTGGCAACAAAGGACAGTTCCCAGCTCAGTGAAAGCCTCCCACTTCCATGTCTGCCCTAGTCTCCATGCTTCTCGGCTGGAAAGCTTTCTTGAGTGCTGGGAGTGTGTGGAGTTCACATTTGGGCAGGCCAGAAGTGCTAGGAATTTCTTCTTTTTTTTAAATTTAATTTTATTTAACTTTACAATATTGTATTGGTTTTGCCATATATCAAAATGAATAGTGCCAGGAATTTCACCTCCTTGGGCAACACCTTCAACCAAGCGAGGCGGGGATTAGGCATAGAATCACCCAGCTGCCCTGCCTCTTGATAGGATAGCTCAGGGATGTATTGTCTACGGTTCTTCAGCCTTGGTCTGACCTCACTGATGGACACAGGCAGGGGGACACTGTGCTTCAAGCACCTCCCACAAATGGCCGTCATGTCAACTGGCTCAGTGACCTGCACATGAAGAAAGATGTACACAGCTGATCATCACAGCTATTTGGGGACCGAGACCTTCTGCTGAGCCCCCACTTCATTGCTGGGGATGCTTCCTACACCTGTAGGTGGTGCCGAAACTTGGCCTCTGAGATGGAGTCTACAGAAACACACGGTGTTGTGGGTTTGTGTCTTCTTGATTTCGAAGCTTTGGGCATGACACACATGGGAATCTTCTGGAATGGCTGGAGACGTGTATGAGAGAGATAGTGGGGCCAGCTGGCACTTTGCTCTGGAGATAACAGGAAGTTTTTGCAGTTATCAAACAAGAGAGTGACCCCATGCGATCTTATAGCTGGAGTAGGCAGTCCCACTTGCCTGTTTTCAAATGTCCTTGAATTGTTGATTTCATTTGAAATAGCCCTGAGTTACCATTTGAGATCGATAACCTCAGATATGCAGATGACACCACCTTTATGGCAGAAAGTGAAGAAGAACTAAAGAGCCTCTTGGTGAAAGTGAAAGAGGAGAGTGAAAAAGTTGGCTTAAAGCTCAACATTCAGAAAACGAAGATCATGGCATCTGGTCCCATCACTTCATGGCAAATAGATGGGGAAACAATGGAAACAGTGGCTGACTTTATTTTGGGGGGCTCCAAAATAACTGCAGATGGTGACTGCAGCCATGAAATTAAAAGATGCTTACTCCTTGGAAGAAAAGTTATGACCAACCTAGGCAGCATATTAAAAAGCAGACATTACTTTGTCAACAAAGGTCTGTCTAGTCAAGGCTGTGGTTTTTCCAGTAGTCATGTATGGATGTGAGTTGAAAGAAAGTTGAGTGCTGAAAAATGGATGCTTTTGAACTATGATGTTGGAGAAGACTCTTGGGAGTCCCTTGGACTGCAAGGAGATCCAACCAGTCCATCCTAAAGAAGATCAGTCCTGGGTGTTCATTGGAAGGACTGATGTTGAAGCTGAAACTCCATTACTTTGGCCACCTGATGCAAAGAACTGACTCATTTTTAAAGACCCTGATGCTGGGAAAGATTGAGGGCAGGAGGAGAAGTGGATGACAGAGGATGAGATGGTTGGATGGCATCACCGACTCAATGGACATGAATTTGGGTAAACTCTGGGAGTTGGTGATGGACAGGGAGGCCTGGTGTGCTGCAGTCCATGGAGTTGCAGAGTTGGACATGACTGAGTGACTAAATTGAACTGAACTGAACCATTTGAGAACTGCATCCTATACCAGCTGTCTTGAGAAGAATGGTTTGGGAGAGGAGAGAACTAGAGGCAGGAAAGTCAGCTAGAGGATTTACAGTAGTGCAGTCAGAGACAAGATCCTGCACTAGGGAAGCGGCCATCAGGCTGGACTTCAAAATGTCAGGGAGTTGGAAGTGACGGGGCTTGCCAACCAGTGGAGAATGCAGTATTAAAAGAAAAAAATGAGATATGGAGTCTGCTGCCCCCAGGTTTTAGGCTTGAGTGGTAGGGAAGACAGCAAGACCATTGAGGAGAATTCATCCATTTATACTTCCGTCCTGTTCATTTGTTCTCTCCACACTCAACCATCTTTGTCCACCCATCTGTAGTATCTTTTTTGTCCACCCATCTGTAGTCACCCATTCACCCATTCTTCAATCCCCCTACATGAAACCATTCATCCATCTACCCACCCATCTACTCACCATCCCCAAATCCTTATTGAATGCTTCTGCTTAATGCACTCAATGGAGGTTCAGAGATGGAGGTTCAGAGACAGGAGCTGAATGTTGGACCATTGAGTTTGAGATGTCAGTGAGACCTCAGGATGGATGTAGTGTCCAGTGGACCATTACGTGCTGGGTTAGGAACTCAGACAGAGGTAATTCCATAGACAGCTATTGAGACCACACGATTTGTGGCTTAAAAAAGCTGTAAATGAAGCTGACAACCTCCCATAGGTGATGGATACCAGACAGACAGGTGAGTGAACACAGAGCCCAACCACTGACTCTACTGCCAGGGAAGATGCCTTTGTGTCTGGTCCAGGCTGGAGAGAGTTCAACTCAGAGTCTCCTCCCTACCATCCTGGGACCCTCAGCCGAATGCCAGCCACCAAGGACGGTCCTCCACCACCACCCCCTTTGGATTTCCCAGGCTTTGTTGGGCCCGGGTCACTGCGTTAATGTTATTTAAATCTAGGGTTTGAATGGAACGTTATTAAATGCCTCCTCAACCACACGAGGCTTGTGACGGGCTGTCGTGAATGGGGGATTAGGCAGATAAATTGCTATTCTGACTCTAGCACTATCACCAGGTTTGCTGAGGACAATAATTATGTAGCTTCCAGTGTTTGGAAATATTGCCTAAATCTCCTCCCCCACATGTTGTTTGTGATGGAAAACAATTAGACAAAAGGTCCTTTTGGTAAGCTGCCTCAGATGCAGATCGGCTTGATGAATGGGCTTTCTCCTGGACCCTGAGCATTTGTTAGAAGTAAATTATATGTCATTTCAAATCCAAAAGGTCTGCCTCCCCATGTTTATTGGGATAAATTAAATCTTCTAAGGAGGGTAAACAGAAGGCCCTGATAATTATTTGCTTCTGTATAATTTGAGCTGAAAAGGATGCTGCCAAGAGGAGGGGTTGGGGGAGTAACACCCTGCATTGTGCCCACCACAGAGAGGGTACAATGGGGAAATTTAATTTGATACTGATCTACACGCACGGTTCGGTGTCGGGGTGGGCAGCCCCACTCACTCACCAGGGCTGTTTTTCAAATGCTGCCTTTGAGTTGCAAATTGCAACCAAAATCATCTTGATTTGCTATTTGAGAATTAACCTTTGTAATTTTAAGGAGCTTCCTTGCAAGAGTGGATGATGCTCCTCTGATCAGACAGGCCTCCAGTCCTCATGAGACTAGAGTAAGACCTTCTTCTGGGCGAGACTCAGCACAGACCTGAAGGCTATCAGGCACACTGATAGGAATCCAGCAATTCTTCCATCCATCCATCTGCCTACATATTGATCCATTCATGCATATGTTTTCTTCCCTATTCATTTGTCCTCCCCACATTCAACCATCTTTGTCCACCCATCCGTTGTCACCCATTCACCCATTCTTCTATTCCCCTACATTAAACCATCCATCCATCCATCCATCCACCTACCAATCTATTCACCATTCCAAAAATCCTTATTGAATGCTTATGTTCAATGCTGGCTACCAAAATACTACCAACACAACTTGCCAAAAGACAAAGCAGTGTTTATTGATTGCCATGGTAAAGGAGGCCCCTCCTCTACAGCGCTCTAAGGCAAGGTCAGAATTTATTGATAATTGGAAGCGTGGGAGGTATGGGAAGGCTGGATTAGGATTAGACAAGGATTGTGGTCCGGTGGTCTAGGAATGGCCAAAACAGCAAGGCAAGGATTTTCTAGGTAAGGGGTTCAGAGAAATCTCAGGACACACACTCAGGGTGCATCAGTTGGTGCTTCCCAAGAAAGAACTGTGTGTCTTTGGGAAAGTTCCTCTGACAAGTAATCAAGCCATTTTCCTAGACAAGGAGCTTCCAGGTAAACAAAGTGATGCTGATGAAGCTGAGGGACGCATAGTCTTGGTCATGCAGAGAGGTGTGGTTTTGAGTCTCTGTGTCCAGGCTGAGTTCAGGGCAAATGAGCTTCATTTTTGCTTCTAGGAGGAAGTGCAGAGGGGATCCTGGCCAAGCGGTGGCCCTGGAGGCACGTTTGAGTCCAGCCAAGGTGCTCAGTGTGGTGGGAGCACGCTGTGGGGAGTCAGTCTCTCCACTGGGTCTTTGTGCTTCTATCCCGCATTTCTGCAGACACAAGACTGTAGTGTAAGATGTAGTTCCTGAGTATCATCCGGCTTGGCAACTTCTCTTGAGTTGAGGTGCAGGAGGAGGGTTACCAACCAAGGTAGGTAAGAGCAGGGTGGGAAGGAGAGAGAGGCTGACGGGCAGCCCTCTGGCGCGTGCCCAGCACCGGGGTGGGAGCAGCTCCTGGCCTTGATGGCCGCCTGGCGCCCGCCCTAGAGCATCATCTGCCCTGTGAAGGTCCAGGCTCAGGTTTCACTGGTCGAGCCTGTGATAACATCTGGCTCTCAGGCCACTCCCAGGCCGGTGACCTCTTAGGCTCCCTGGTGCCTCGCAGTCTGCGGGGAGCGCTTCCTCCCTCCTGGATGGACAAGCCTCCTTTGCTGATCTTCAGGGAAGCGGAGTTAGCCAGCTTCCAGGCCCCTCCCTGAGCCGGCTGCCTCCCTCACAGGCAGTCCTGTAGTGTCCTGCCCTGGGGCTCTGCCTGCTTCAGCTTTGAAGGAAAACTCCATACAGACATTGCTACTGCCTATCACCTAACCAAGCCCTCGGCCCGAGCCTGCAAGAACAGACCTATAAAATCCCGGATGTTACTGTTTCAGCTTCTATCAGCAATCTTAATCATGGCTGGTTGGAACTAATAGGCACCAACTAGTGCTTATTAGCAGATGCAGACAATAAAGACGCTTCTCGTGTACAGAGCGGTAGGAAAACCGCTACATGAGCTGATTCACTCCTGACTTGGTGGGAAGTGTCCCCATTTAACAGCAGAGGTAGAAGACGCATGTGGTGAAGTCATTTTCCCAAAGACAAGCTCCTGGAAGTGAGGGCTTTGTGACTCTCTCCCCGCACCCGAGAGGCAGTGGAGTAGGAACAGGGTTGCTTGCGACAGACCTGGGTTTGACTCCAGGCCCTGCTTCTGGCTCTCAGTGTGTCCAGAGCAGTCTCCTTCCCTGGACTGCAGCATCGCATGGATTCTTCTGTGAGTCAGAGTCAGCCAACTGTCATACTTAGAACACGTGTGTCAGAAATGTGACGCTGAGATACACAGAAGGGGTCTCTCGCTTTTAAAGAGGGAGCACATTGCCTCCACGGACCTAGTACCTCTCCCTCCTCCCCTCCACTGCATCCTGGCTTGGTCCCTGGAGCTTGCCGGCTGCTTCCCCCTGGTTCTTATCTTCCTCTTGCTGGGCCTGGCTGTGACCTGAGCACATCCTGCCTTCTGGAACACTGTCCAACACTTCTGGACATGACTGCCCTTCCTGGGCCATCCATTCCATCTGTTCCCTGGAAGGCCACTGCCCCATCCCAATCCTATAGGGATGTCCCTGTCCTTGATGGGGTAACTGTTCTTGGTGGGATCTCCTGGCCCCTCCCTCACTCTCTTGTCCCACCTGAGAGGTTCTCAAAGTGTGGTCCCTGGACCAGCAGCATCAGGCTTACCTAAGAGCTGATTAGAAACCAGACCCAGAAAATCAGAAAGTCTGGGAGGTGGGCCCAGCAGTGTGCTTTGAGTCACCTTCTAGACACCTCCGGAGCCTTGGTCTACTCTCTCCTGGATCATTCCAAGAGCTTTTCTAATCTTTTGTGAGCGAATAAGTCTAAGTCTCTGTCTCTAGCTTGTCTCTCCTCAGTGCCTGGTGACTCTATGAAAGCTTGATGTTGTCTTGGGATGATGAATGAGATTCATAGAAAGAGCTAGAAGAAGCCCCAAGACAGGTCAATTGGAACAACCCTTTCACTTTAACGAGCAGAACCCTGGGCTTCAGAAGGGTGATGGGGCCCACAAGTTTCAGCTTCTAATCCAGAGAGGCCTTTCCTTTTCAGCAGATAGACCCTTCCTCAAAATCACCTGTGGGCTTGGGGTTGTGGGTGCTCATTTCATGGGTACAGGGGCCTGAAGCAGGGCTCCAAGAAACCGCCTTTACTGGAGCCTCTGCAAACCTGCACCTTCTCTTCCCTCTCCGGCGGAGAGCTGCTCCCAGGCTGAAGGATGCTCATTGATTTCCTTTAGAAGACACAGTCTTAAGGACTGTGGATCACTGTTCCTCAATATATCCCTGCACTAATAAGGTTCTGATTAGATACTAATTAGTCTTATCGTAATGAACCTGTTAAACATCTCCAGACTATCCTGTGCTCTGTACACCTGGTCCAACAGGCTCCCTCAAAAGGCACAAGCAGTTGGGAGTCAAAGCTTGCCTGGGCTTCCATGGGAAAGCTACTTTCCTGGCCGGCCTGTGCCGCTATCAGCCTGGCCATGGGATTAGGCACGGGTCAGTGCCGGGGTCGCGGGAGGAAGATCAAATGTCAGCGCTGGGGCCACGGCTGGGTCCTCGACACAAGTGAGGTTATCTTCCTAAGTGGCTCATCTTTCAGGGCAAGCCCGGATTCAGATTCAAGGGAGGGGAAATGTCCAAGGGGAGGCAGGGCCAGGGGGTTGGAGGCTGGGATCTGGGCCAGCAAGGTGACTCTCCCATCTCCGCATCTCCACCTCTCCGAGAGGCCACTCCCCCGAGCCAGAGGCATTCCCAGTTTCACAGCTGCCGAAGACAGGCTCCTCCAGCGAGCTCAGTGTCACCATAGCTGCTGTTCACTGAGGTCTGCCTGTCTCAGGGTCCATGCTCCTTACCTTATCAGCTTTCTTGTTTCCTTGGAAAACCAAGGCGGGAAACCCTGTATTTTTCAACTGAGGTGAAATTCACTTGATATAATGAATCATTTTAAAGTGAACAGTTTAGTGGCATCTGGTACAAACATCTTCAACACCCCCAAATAAAACCCTGGACTCATTTAAGCCGTTTTCCCCTATCTGCTCTTTTTCCTGCACATGGTAACCGTGACTCTACTTTCTGTCCCTATGGATTTAGTTATTCTGAGTATCTCATATAAATGGAATCACATAATATGTGACCTTTTTGACTGACCTCTTTTACTCAGCACATTTTCAAGTTCATCATCGTTGTAGCATGTATCACTATTTCATTCTTTTTAATGGCTGAATAATATTCCATCGCAGGGATGGACCACAGCTTGTTTATTCATTTATCCATTGGTGGACATTTGGATTGTTTCACCTTCAGAAGTACTATTTTTACCACCATTTATAGAAAAGGATCAAGGTTGGATGTTTTTCCCAGGTCACCTCAGCTGACAGACAGAGGTGGGCATTAAATTCAGGTTTTAAAATCTCCACTTAAGTTTTGCAGCCACGACTTCTCAATAGGTCAGAGCAGCTGATCTTGGACTGAAAAGATGGTGGATTGGTGTTCTCTGGCCCTCCTCTCCTGTGGCTCTTTGAGGAGGGGTTTCATGGCCAGTCTGTGTTTTTAATACCATGTTTTAGGCAAAAAAATGAGAATTCTTAAAGCAGATTAATCTGTAATTCAACATGATTTATCATGTTATTCCCTTTTTTAAAAAGTCATAAGTTACATGCAAGTCACCAGTTTTAAGTGTATAATCTGATAAACTCTGACACAAGTGAACAGTTGTACAACTACCTCCACAATTAAGATAGGAAGCATCTGCAGTCTCCCTGTACCTTTTTTTAAAAAAATTTTTTATTGGAATATAGTTGCTTTACAATGTTGTATTAGTTTCTGCTGTACAGCAAAGTGCATCAGTAAAGTAAAGCTGCTGCTAAGTCGCTTCAGTCGTGTCTGACTCTGTGGGACCCCATGGACGGCAGCCCACCAGGCTCCCCCATCCCTGGGATTCTCCAGGCAAGAACACTGGAGTGGGTTGCCATTTCCTTCTCCAAGTAAAGCTATCGGTATACATATATTCCTTCCTTTTTGGATTTCCTTCCCTAAGCCACCACAGATCACTGAGTATAACACGCTAGTTATCTGTTTTATACAAGATAGTATCAGATCAGATCAGATCAGATCAGTCGCTCAGTCATGTCCGACTCTTTGCGACCCCATGAACTGCAGCACACCAGGCCTCCCTATCCATCACCAGCTCTCGGAGGTCACCCAGACTCACATTCATCGAGTCAGTGATGCCATCCAGCCATCTCATCCTCTGTCATCCCCTTCTCCTCCTGCCCTCAATCCCTCCCAGCATCAGAGTCTTCTCCAATGAGTCAACTCTTCGCATGAGGTGGCCAAAATACTGGAGTTTCAGCTTTAGCATCATTCCTTCCAAAGAAATTCCAGGCCTGATCTCCTTCAGAATGGACCGGTTGGATCTTCTTGCAGTCCAAGGGACTCTCAAGAGTCTTCTCCAACACTACAGTTCAAAAGCATCAATTCTTCGGCGCTCAGCCTTCTTCACAGTCCAGCTCTCACATCCAGACATGACCACAGGAAAGACCATAGCCTTGACTAGGCGAACCTTTGTTGGCAAAGTGATGTCTCTGCTTCTGAATATGCTATCTAGGTTGGTCATAACTTTCCTTCCGAGGAGTAAGCGTCTTTTAATTTCATGGCTGCAGTCACCATCTGCAGTGATTTTGGAGCCCAGAAAAATAAAGTCTGACACTGTTTCCACTGTTTCTCCATCTATTTCCCATGTAGTGATGGGGCCAGATGCCATGATCTTCGTTTTCTGAATGTTGAGCTTTAAGCCAACCTTTTCACTCTCCACTTTCACTTTCATCAAGAGGCTTTTTAGTTCCTCTTCACTTTCTGCCATAAGGGTGGTATCATCTGCATATCTGAGGTTATTGATGTTTCTCCCGGCAATCTTGATTCCAGCTTGTGTTTCCTCCAGTCCAGCATTTCTCATGGTGTACTCTGCATATAAGTTAAATAAACATGGTGACAATATACAGCCTTGACGTACTCCTTTTCCTATCTGGAACCAGTCTGTTGTTCCATGACCAGTTCTAACTGTTGCTTCCTGACCTGTATACAGATTTCTCAAGAGGCAGATCAGGTGGTCTGGTATTCCCATCTCTCTCAGAATTATATGTGTGTCAATCCCAGTCTTCCAATTCATCCCACCCTTCTCCTCCCACCCTGGGTGTCCAAACATTTATTTTCCACCTCTGTGTCTCTGAGACATGAATGGTCCCCATACCTTTTTACAGCAGCCTCCTCCACCCTAGACCCTGGCTTCTTCTACTCAGCACAGTTGAAATTCACCCATGTTGCTGCTCTTGGTAGTTTATCCCTTTACTGTTGAGTGGTATTTGGTTATTTGGATATGCCCGCAATTTGGTTATCCATTCCTCAGTGGATGGACACTTAGGTAATTTCCAGTTTGGAGCTCTTATGAATGAAGTAGTTATGAACATTCATGTACAAGTCTTTGTCTGGACCCAGGAGTAGACTTGCTGGGTGGCACAGGAAGTGTATTGCCGTATTTATACCTGGAGGTGTAAATTT
This sequence comes from Tragelaphus eurycerus, assembly GCA_935064755.1. Classification (NCBI taxonomy): domain Eukaryota; kingdom Metazoa; phylum Chordata; class Mammalia; order Artiodactyla; family Bovidae; genus Tragelaphus; species Tragelaphus eurycerus. The sequence continues at coordinate 9,244,970 of CAKXYN010000088.1, read as the reverse complement.
AAAGCCTGGGAGGTGGCTTTCTGAAGTTGCCTTCCTCTGGGACCCATGAGGGGCCTGCCCAAGGATGCTAAGATGAGGTCCTGAGCCTGATGGTCCTGGGATGGAGGAGGCCTAGCTTTACCCACAGTGTGAGTGTCCCCTCCCTGGGGAGGATCTGATGGGGCTCAGAGGGCAGCTCTCAGGCCTCCCCAATGAAACAAGGCAGGTTGGAACTGAGGATAAAGTTTGCATTTTAAAAGCTCTCAATATTCTGAGCTGATGACTCAGAGCCTGACTTACTGACTCACTGCACACCAAGAGATGCAGTGATGCTTTTCAAGAGCCTTCCTCAAAGTGCTTCCCCACAGGTACCCTTGGGTCCCTGCTGGGGGTAAATGGATAAGATGGGGCTCCTGCTAGACTGAGGATTTCTGGGTGCTGAGGCTAGGCCCCTTCTCACGGCCTGGCTGGAAGGCAGTTAAGCTCTTCCCAATCAACAGGCCTGTAATCTCCCTGCTGTTAGAATTTTACTAGGCAGGGCAGTTATGGTATCTCCACAGTGTTGGGAGTGGAAAAGGAAAATGAGCTAGGGAAATGCAGGCAAATGTCTGTATATTTTGAAACAGAGGCCTTCTCTTCCAGGCCTTTTCTGGGGGAGTCATTTGCATGCCCATCTGATAACAGGGGCCTGAGCTGCCCCAGCAGATAAAACCCATCTGGGACGTTTGAATGAAAAATAAACATTTGCTTCCTTTAGGCTCCTAGAAGGTCATTTGCATAAAAACCTGCAGTGTTTCCAAGGCCTTGTAGGTGGGGTGGGAAGTGCAGAGGTGGAAACAGGAGTTTGCATGAGCCTGGGAAAACAGAACTAAGTGTTTCAGGTTAAGCCCTATTGCTTCCTTATTATTTGCAAAGATCTGGAATCCAGAGATGTTCAGGCTGAGGCCCCGATCCTTGCTCTGGCTTCACTTCCAGTTTCCCACTTGACCTCGTAGGGCCTCGGTTTCCTCTTCTGTAAAGTGAGTGCATTGGGCCAGATCTCAGTTTCAGCTGTCTGCATTTACCGAGAATATACGATTTGCAGAGCACTTGTTAGGAGATTAGGATACAACAGGGTGGATAAGGCCCTCGCTTTCGGAGGTCCCCTTCCAGAAGGGCAGCAGGCAGACCAGTGGGCACCAACTCGGCCTGTGCCAGTGTGGTTTAGGAAGACAGATAAACCTCGTGCTGGGAAGACAGGACAACACAGGATGGGGTGGGTGGGGGGAGGGGGCTTCTAGGGCAGGTAATGCCGTTCTTCCAGTTCTGACCCTCAGATCTGACTCTCCTGCCTGTCCGCATGGGCTCCCTCACCTTGAGATGATCTGGGGTTACTTCTAGATGACAGTCCTACTTTCTCGGACACTAACAGAGTCCTTTCAGAGATTCGATTGTCAAGTTCTGAATGACATCAAGTCAAATTATGGCTGTCCTCTCCTCTCTGCCAACTCTCCCTGGGAAGCCCCTGGGAAGAAGTGTGTCCTAGAAGACACACCCAGCAGTGGAATTAATGTCACACCAGGCTCAAGTTTGGAGTCTATGGGACCACAACTCTGATCAGGTGAAAAATAGGATGTAATTCTAGAGGGAAATACATGAATTCATTAGTAATTTTTTTTTTCAATGCAAAAGAAGAAGTCTAAAAGTAAAGAAAATAATTGGACATTGTGAAAGGAATACCAGCCAACACCCTCCCAGCCAAGAGGCAGCAGACAGATCCCTGGGCAGGATCAGGAGAAAGGACTCAGCCTGGCTTTGTGGCTATAGGCAAGCTCTCTAGGACTCCGTTTTTCCCAGCTGTACAATGAGGAGATTAGACAAGGCTGGCTATAGGTGACTTTGACACCTGACCTTGGGACTGGGTCAACCAATAGGAGATGTTCCTCCATGTAGCTGATTTGGGAAAGCCCAGCTCAGAGAAGTCCAGGGATGTGCTCTGGCCCAACCAGCTGCAATCAGATGATGGACCAGAGCCATATGAAAGTGGAGGCTATTTCTAGCTGCTGAACTCGTTTTTGTCCATTTCGAAGGATCATGTTACATAGAGACCCTCAAAAAAAGGGCAGTTTGGTGTATACCACTGCACACGTGTTCTGGTGCATACAACCAGGCACTTCTCAGAATGCCAGCTGTGGACAAGCCCTGTAAAACAACTGATTGCAGCCCAGATCCTCAGCATCACTGGCTTTATCAAAGAAACAAAACCTTTGCAGTCCCAAACCATCCTCCCTAATCTGGTCTCCTTCGCCTTTAAGAATTTTATTGTGACTGACTGCACTCTTTGGATGCAATTAATTAAATCAATGACCCTCTCGTAAATTTAAAAAATACATCTCGCATGTCTCTAAATCTCCGAATCCCAGCTGGGAAACTGGAAGGCGTGAAATACACAGTCATCATGTCATAGCCACAGAAGCGCTATTCTGGAGCTGTGGTTCTGTGATGAATGTCCCCTAGACACACACCCACAATTTGGTTAAGCCCCAAGGGGCGTCTGGAGAACCCAGGAAGGAGGGGGAGGTTCCGGGAGAGACTGGGCTGCCTTGGGGTGTGCTGTGGGGATCCCTGTAGACTAGAGGGTCAGACAACAGTGTAGGGCAAGACCAGGGCTTTCTAGAAACTTCATAATGTAGTTGTCTCCAACCATGGATTTGGAAAGAAATCCCAGAAATTCCACGAGGGCAGCTAGGAGGCCATATGGGCTGTGTCCTGCCCGTTTCTCTTAGTGGGGAGAGGCAAAAGGAACAGAGAGCAATTGCATGCCTTCTCCTGCCAGGAGGATAGACTGCTCAGACCCGGTGTTGCAAACTGCTGTCTATAAATGCCTCTCTACTGAGGACCTGCAAAGTACTAGGCACTGACCTAAGTATTTGATTGCCACGTAAAGGGTGGACCTGATCCTGTGCTTAGTGATGGGCAGCCTAGAGGGATTGCAGACACACGAGCGGGCAGGGCAAAGTGGCCACAAGACAGGTGCCACTGGAAGGCACCCATGGGCAACCTGCCTGCAGGGACGCAGGCCTCTGGGGCATGCTGAAGCCATGAAGGGTGACTTGGGGTTTCCCAGGTGAAAGGTAAGGATGGAGGGATGGGTTGGAAGAAGGAAGCGTGTTCTCTTTGAGGGCATGGAGGCGGGAGAGAGTAGAGTTTGAAGAATAGGAAATCGTTCAGTGTGACCCAGGCTTGGAAGTGCTGGTGTGGGGCGGTGTGGGCAAGGTGCCGTCTCAGTGACCCTAGAATGTGGTGGGAACGTGGTGGGAGTGACCCTGGGCGGAGGAAGAGGGAGCCAATGGGGCAGTGGGCTCGGGCAGTCAGTAAGCACACTTCGGTGCATTTGGGGAATTCAGTTTATTACTCAATTTGACACAGTGTTGAGGTGGAGACTTTTCTGTCCCCTTTGGTTTCAGTAGATTCTATTCATTTTTCTTCTCTTTTCGTTTTGTTTTGGTTTGCTTTTGGTTGGTATTGTTCCCAATCCACCGAGCATTATATTTCAGAAAATACTGTTTCCTGAACTCCTTGAGTTTTCATCACAGCAATTATTTTATTTGGGACGAATCAGGGAAAGCCCCATTTCCCGTGTGCAGGTTAGCCCTCAGGGCCTCCCGCTTCTGATCTCGGTCCCAGGAAGGGAGGCTGAGCAGACTGCCTCGAGAAGGACCACGGGCTTGGGTGGAGCGCTATGGTGTATCTCCTCTCTCAGTACCAGCCGCATCACATATCCTGGGCTCCTGATGGGATTGCAGGGGCTAGCTGGAGCATCTCACTGGTTCCCACCGAACCTTGCAAAGTGGGTGTTGTTTTCTAGATCTCACTGATGAGGAAACCAGGGGCTCTGAGAGACCCTATGACTGCCCAAGTGAAAATGTGGAACCGTGGCATCTACACAGAGGAGAGAGAGTCATGGTGTGACTCCAGCAAGGACCACCATGACCCCTCCTTCTGATGGAGCTGGTGAGACTCTGGCTCTCACAGAGAAACAAACGCAGACTCTGCATGTTCCTGGGTGTAAAAGGGAATCCCTGGTTCATGGAAAGCTGGAAGCTCAGAGCAGAAAAGGCAGGGTCTGAGCAGGAGGGTGAGCTCTTTCTTTTTGTTTGGCTACCCAAGTGCCCCAACCTTCCCAGATCCACCTTGGGAAAATGATTGACCCAAATGGTTTATTTAAAACTTTTTTTTTTTTTAGCAATGTAAATTGAAGGCAATTTTGGGCAAAAAGCATGCCTTTTGCTGAGGGCCCATGAGAGGCGGGAAGGAGACCCTGCTGCCCCCCCACTGCTCAGGTTCCCCACAAAGCGTCTCTGTTCTTCCCCCCATCCCTGCCCATCCAGTCCTGAGTCTGAATGAACACCATTTGAAAACCACTGCTTGAAAATATTCTTGAATCTACATCTATTTTCAGCTTATGCTCAGTTCTTAGCATTAAAATAAACCCTAGCTCCTCATTACACACTGTATGAAGCAGAACCTCCTTTCATTTTGAAAACTGTCTCCTTCAAGCTCCAAGAGGTGCTTTTCCATTTGCAGGGGAAGTCACGTGATTTCTTGGGAGCCGTGTAGGTTCTGGAATCTGAACATCTTGGGTTTAACCCCAGCTGGGTGGCACTGGGCTAATAGATGTCTGCTTCCCCTCTGAGCATTATTGCTTTCATGGGTTAACATCCACCTTGCTAGGATTTGGGATATTTAAGTCAGACATCGTATGTAATGTTTTCCTTTCCCTGGAATTCTGAGTTTACAGCCCTGGGTCACTTGTCCACACCCTTCATGACTGTTGACCACCGACGTATCCTGTCTGCTGTCCCACACCACTAATCTTTCCTCTTTACAACCTGGATTTGGGTAAACACAGAAGGAATGAGTGTGCTTTGCTTATTCTGGGCTGTGCGGATCGCATAAAACTGGTCCTTTTCTCTTTCTATCTCTTCAAGCTAATCCTGGCCCTGATCTTTCATCCAAGTAAGCAGACACTCATTCAGCTCCATCGCGGGGCCCTGCAGACCCTTCCCGATGGGTCTCAGGTGGGCGGACCCAGGAGCTTTCATCTGAGAGGAGATGCCTGGGCTGGGACACCCCGCCCGGTGGGTTTCTGCTCAGAGCAGTGCCCTGTGACGTCATCCATCAACACCCCTGCGGCCAGCACTTCTCTCTGCTGGCTCTCCCACCCCCATGTCAGTCCCCGACAGGAAGACTCATGGCCCCCGATGAGTCCTGGACCACTGATGTGAGGCCGCTCGGTTTCCTTTGACTTGGTCGCTGGCACAGCCCCAGGAACGGGAGTCCTTGATGGCACCTGGCCCTTTCTAGTCACCGACAAGGGAAACCTGAGAAACCATTCTCAGAAATGGAACTAAATTGTCAGTGAATCTGTCCCCATCTGGAGAAGAGAGGAAGGTTTGGGGTGGCAACAAAGGCTCCTTTGATATCTGTTAATTAACTACTTTGGACTCAGGGGTCTGGAGAGGCTTTCGTTTGACACACAAAGAATCTGGGGCAAGGAGGATACCCATGTACAGGGTGTCTGCCCTGGAAAGGGCTCCGTGTAGTTACCTGTAGGGCAATTCAATTAAAAATAAAGAAAGGGGAAAAATCTATGAGATTAGCTCTGGGAACAATGCCACCGATTGTGGCCAGGTCTGATGATCCTGAGTAAAGCAGATGTTAAATATTTTGATAACTCAGATCAGCCCCAATGTGAATCTTCTGTTTTTCTTCATTATCTTTGGACAGGGAAATGGTGAAACCCTCGACAGTCACACGCTTTGGTGATTTATTGAAATAATCATATAGAGAGCTGGGTTGTAAATACCCATAGGAAGGGGCACTGTTAATTAATGGGGACCAGCTGGTGTTGTCTACTTACCTTTCTGTCCTCACCTGTCCTTCCTGGAAGGGCCTTCCATGGCTGCAGAGGTTTCTTGGGCTTTTGTGAAGCATAGAGGGGCCCAGGCAGTATTGATGGAAAGGCCCTAGTGGAGGCTACTGGAGTTTTCTTGGAAGAGGGGAGTAGTTGAGAATTTGCAATATGTGAGCAAAAGTGATGTGAAGGACAAGGGAGAATTTCAGAAGTGTTACCTGGACCACATGCCCCTTTAGGAGTGTACTTAGGTCTGTGTGAATGAATGAACCCAGGTGGAAATGCCATCATGTTGAAGTGACTTTGGGTTGCCAGACCACATTCATATGACCACAGGGTCACTCAGAGACTGGACTACTTGGGACACAGCTTCAACAGGCTGATAGACACTTGCCTGAAAGTGATTTGCTAGACTGAGCTATTTCACTTATTTGTTTTTAATGAAGCAAGTTTAAAACCTGGAATACTTTTAATATACTGAAATAGCAATATTAAAAAATAAAGAAAAAAATTTCCTATTTGAACAGCTTTCCAAATGTCTATTGTGCTAAGTCATGTCAGTCGGCTCTGATTCTTTGTGACCCCATGAACTATAGCTCGCCAGACTCCTCTGTCCATGGGATTCACCAGGCAAGAATACTGAAGTGGGTTGCCATTTCGTCCTCCAGAGGATCTTCCCAACCCAGGGATTAAACCCACATCTCATTGGCAGGCGAGCTCTTTACCACTAGTGCCACCTGGGAAGCCCTTAAACGTCTGTTAAATGGGATAATCACCTCTCCTCTTCCTTCGTTTCCTTTCTCCATCTGAGCGAGATGCCAGCTCTGTGAGGACCCACCTGTCTTGTTCACAGGAAGTTCCAGGGCCATCACTTGGCTCACCGTAGACTTTCAATATGCATTTGTTGAATGAAGGAAGGAATCCATGAAAAGTCAGGTTCTCAGTGGCTGAGGTTCCATGACCATTTATGGTAGAGCAAAGCCTATCCTGCTAGAACCCCAGGGTCTCTGAACACACACTTGTGAGTAGCTCAGATCTGAAATCTGGCTTTATTGACCAGATTCTCTGTAGACTTCCTACCCTCTCCAGTGCTTGCCATGGTCCTTGACTCTGTCTTTATAAAGCAATAAGACTGCATTTATTATAATGTTGGTCACACTGAGGCAGGTCATAAAATTTGAGTGGTAGATATGGAATCATTTCATTTGAACATTTTTAGCTTCACATTTTTCAAATGGCCATTTGGCTCTGTATAGACACAATGAAAGAATTACGACCTTTGGCCAACTTTACTGAGCAAGGCAATAAAATACAGTTGAAGTATATAGTGCCTTTTGATTTTTTTTGAGGGTGGGGGATGTCATTATAGCTTGAATTATTCTATTTCATCGACAAGGACAGGAGCATTCTACAAAGACTGAAAAGTCCTTTGTATCAGCCTCTGAGCCTCTGGGAGGAGAAAGACAGGCTGTCTTGGGAATGTTCATCTATTGATACTTAAATATCCCTGAAAAAAAGGAATTTTACATCTGTTTAGAGTCCTTTAGCCTCTCGAAGGGCTTCCCAGGTGGTGCTAGTGGTAAAGAACCCACCTGCCAATGCAGGAGACTTAAGAGACATGGGTTTGATCCCTAGGTCAGGAAGATATCCTGGAGGAGGGCATAGCACCCCACTCCAGTATTCTTGCCTGAAGAATCCCATGGACAGAGGAGCCTGGTGGGCTATGGTCCATAGGGTCATAAAGGGTCATACATGCCTGAAGCACTTAGCATGCAGTTTCTCTCAGACTCCATCTTCCCTTTAAAATATGGAAATGGCATTACCCGTTCTGCCTTCTTTATGTCATAATGATGTGAACCAGTTAGGAAAATATATCTTAAAGGACTTTCCAGACTTTGAAGCAGCATGTAAATCTACCTCATGTTCTATTAGCTTAAAGTGACCCTACCTTGGACTCCTGGAGTATATATCATAGACGGCCATATGAAAAGATAAATCTTAGTATTTGTTTTAAGAGTCAATAATACAACATTTGTCAGCCGCATAATCATTATTTACTTACCAATTGCAGATTGCTTTATGAGAATAATGACCTGGGTAATTGCTTTGTCATCGCAAGATATCCGCACACTCATAGCCAACCATGTAAATGATAGCTGTTTAATCTCAACAATTACGGAGCAGTGTGAAGGCTACCAAAGAGGTGGAGATGTAATTGCTAATTGCCAAACAGTGCACTGGGACTTTATTTATTTCCCGTCATGACAGTTTAACGGCGGGATGCAAAGCAAGGAGTGTAATGTGGGAATGGTTTGCATATGTCTAAGGCAAAGACTCAGCTCCAGACTTTGCAGAGTTGCATTGTTTTAGTTTGTATTTTAATAGGACACTCTCCAACTTGAGATTCAAACATGTAAAGGAAAGGCTTGGCTTCAACTCTTTCAAGTGATGACCTAAGGTTTCAGGTAGGATGGTCTGGATGTTACCTCTAGAATTGGTGCCGGCTTCAACAAGGGTCCTGAGAGAGGTCAGCCTGGAGGTCATATCTCTGATGAAGAGCGTTTAGATCAATACAGAAAAGGGGTCATTGACTCACATTCAACCCAATACGTATCGATTTGGCTTTTTATAAGGAGAGGACAGAATGGGGGTTGGGATTCTGGCTCTACTATTTCTGAGCCATGTGACCTGGACTCTTCCTCTCTGAGCTTTAATTTCCTCATCTGTAAGACAGAAATGATAAAGAGAGAACCTTTATGGGCAGTTGTTGCGAGCAGGTTAAATAACACGGTGCACGTTGAGCGCTTAGAGCAGCTCCTGGAGTGTTGTCAGGGGGCTGGCCACATTGGCATATTATCCATCTGGGGTGAACTCATGCTGAAGCTTTCCTAGACCGATGACTTATGACTTTGTTTCTTGGAACATCACCCATCTCACAGGGAGTTCTTAAATGTCTGACATGCTGACAAGTGATATTAACCTACCCTATCAGCCTTGGGGACTGGAACCTGACTCTGAGGATCAGTCACTTGCCTTATGTGAGGGACTTTCCATCTCGGCTTCCCTGAGGCTTGAGTGAGGCTCCCAGAAATACTTTACTTTTTAAGGCTCATGTATCTGATTCAGCTCACATGGTCATTGTGTGAAACCTCAGACTTCCAGCTTGGTCTACACGGACACCAACCTGCCCTTACTCAGAAATCTTCAGTCCACAAGCACATACTCTTACACTCGAAGTTCCTGCCTTCTTCATTCATGGACATGCCTCTCTATTTGCCAGGCTTTGAGTGAATTCCAGCCTCCCTTGCAGCTGTTTTCTCTCCATCCCACCTTCAGGGTCATGGCCCATCCCCAAACCCACATGGGTCATATTCACCAGCAACTCAGGCAGATTTGCGCAAATAAGACTTCAATCTTGATGCTCAAAACTTGATCTTCTTGGCCCCATTCTGTATTTCAGAGTCACAGCCCAAGACACAAGCTTTCTTTGGGAAAGGTCAACATATTTAAACGTGCCTACTCCAACGCTTTCCAATGTGTTTTCCGTGTGGCCAGACAGGAGTTCTGCCCTTCTAAGAACCAGAAGTCTCCCATAGGAGTGGGGAAGGCAGGCAATTTCAGAATTCTTCCCTTAGGAACAGTCCAGGGAAACTCTCAAGGGAAATTGTGTTAGAGTTGACATTTACATTCACATTCAGATTTCTAGTTCTTCTAAAAGCGTAGTCTTGAGATGTTTGGATCCAGAGAACAGAGAGACGTGGACAGAGGAAAAGGTCAATGCTTGGAAAGGTGAATGACCTGGTTCCAGGGAAAAGCCTTTCTCAGGTATCAGGTCTGGGTCTATGTGTTTTTGTTGTAAAGTATTTTATGACCCATTTTCATGACTGTGAATAGAAGCTTATCGATGATTCTGCCCATTCACAGGTCTGGAGAACATGATGTCTAGAGTTACACAAACAGAAAAAGTGAAAGTGCTAGTTGCGTCCAACTCTTTACAACCCCATGGACTGTATAGCCTGCCAGACTCCTCTGTCCACGGGATTTCCCAGGCAAGAATACTGGAGAGGGTACCCATTCCCTCCTCCAGGGCATCTTCCCCATCTAGGGATTGAAGCTGGGTCTCATGCATTGCAGGCAGTTTCTTTACTGTCTGAGCCACCAGGGAAGCCCACACAAACAGAAGTGGTATGTTTTAAATGCTTATCATTTCAGCATAAATCGATGGGGCATGATTGCTCTAGTCTCATCTTTAGGTGACATCAAGGCCAAGTACAGAGAAGATGCACTAATAAAGCAGAAAAGTCAAAGGGTATAGGTGTACAATTTTAATATCGAGAGAACGAGCAATTTTCTTTTCCTGATGTGAAAAAAATAAAAGACCTAGTATTTTTGAAGACCTTTTTCAGGAGGATGGGGTGGGGGGCAGGAGGAAAGTGGAAATTATTTGAAGATCTGGGTAACAGGAAAGCTGGAATATGTTTTCAGACCTCACTGAACAATGTTTCTCAGAGTGGGATCTGGGGACACCCCCACCAGAGGAATCTGAGGGGCTCATGTCAAGTACAGGGTTCTCCAACCCACGACAAACCTGTCCAATCAGTCGCTCTAGGGGTCTGCATGCTAATGAGCATTGTGGGCACCAGACACAGCTCAGGGCCTGCAAACAATCATCACCCTTCTCTCTTCTGACCACATCTGTTTTGTTCAAGGGTCCACTCCTCCTTGACAAAACTTGGGGGCAAATCCTGATTGGTCTGAGTGGATCAGGAAGCCTCTTGTTCCCCACTGATGATAGGTTTAACAGAAGGCAGGGGACCAGTATTGACCAAGGGGCTGTGCCAGGACAGAGGCTGGGGGTTCTGGAAAGCTGGCTTTCCTCTCTGGAACCGCCCTCTCTCCCTCCCCTGAATACTGCTGTGTCTGCGTGATGCCTAGACCTGGGGTCCATCTTGTACCCCAGGGAACAGCCAAAGGCAGAGCTCAAGGTATCCTCACTTATACATCAAGTGGGGTGGGGTTTCGGGGGAGGAAATTTTAAAAACTGAGATATAATTCATACAACATAAAATTCACTACTTGAAAGTACACCAATTAGTGATATTTTTTAGTATGTTTCCAATGTTGGGCAACTGTCACCCCTAATGCCAGAACACTCCTCTCATTCTGCAAACCAACCCACCCCTATGACAATCTCTCTCAATTCTCCCACTCCCCAGCAACTGGAAACTGCATAAGCAGCTTTCTGTTTGCATGGATTTGCTCGTTCTGGACATTTCCTATAAATGGAATCATTCAGCACGTGGTCTTTTGGTCTGACCTTTTTTTCCTTAGCATGATGTTTTCAAGGATCACCTGTGTGTTAGTGTGAAGCATCCAAAGGTCAGTGACATTCATGTTACCACTCAGATGAACCTATTCCTTTCCCTGGGTGAATAATATTCCATCATATAGATATACCACATTTTTTATCCATCTGTACAGACATTATTTCCACTTTTGGCTACCGTGTATACACTGCTATGAACTTTCATGTATATGATTTTGTAAGGAGAAACATCTTCCTATCTCTTGGATATATACATCAGGTGGTTCTTGTACCTCCTAAAATATGAGCAGTATGGCAGGTGGTCAGAGGGAGACTCTGGAGTTTGACCACCTGGGCTCGGGTCCTGGCTCTAGCAATTACTGGTTTGGGGACATCAGGCTGGTAACAGGACCCTTGATCCTTCTGTCAGATGGTGGTGGTAGTAGCTACATTGTCTCTACAGGATTGCAGTGAGGATTAAATGAGTTAACCCATCAGTATGCCTTTGAACTCTACGTAATTAGTACTGTTAGAAAATGTTAGCTGTTGTTAATGTTTTACCCACATGCCAGAAGGAACTCACTGCAGACTCTCCTGCTCAATTTATTCATATCAAACTGGTCAAAGAAAAAAAAAACTGGTCAGATAAGAGCAGGCATGTGGGGTGGGATGGGGTGGGAGGTGGGAAGGAGGGAGGTTTAAGAGGGAGGGAACATACGTATTCCCATGGCTGATTCATGTTGGTGTAGGGAAAAAACCAACACAATATTGTAAAGCAATTATCCTCCAATTACAAATAAATAAATTTAAATTTAAGGAAAGAAAGAAAAAAAGAGTGGGCAGTAGCACTGCCTTCTCAATTCTTTTACTTTATTCACTTTGGGCTAATTATTGAAAACTCAAGCTTTTTCTTTCCATATGAAACACAAGGCCGATCTGCTTCACTGTTCTGTGGCTAACATGATTGCCTGGCTTTGGTTCTTCTTCAGGTCATAACGTCTTATAGAAGGCCCATCTCCCTGGACCCCTTGCTGCGTATATACCTTGATACATCTTCTGAGCTTCTCTTGTTCAAAGGTCAGCGTTTTCAAGTCAGGCTAGTAATGGTGTGGTTCTCCCAGCCCACCCCAATACCAACCAGTGTGAGGACTGATCCGCCCTTAACGCCAGGCCTTAGTCACAGCTTCAAGGGAGAAATATGAGACAAGATATGGCCTTGGGAGAGGGTTGCCGTCCTCCATTTCGAGCTTTCCCGAATGTCATAATTAATGTGTTATAATTAATACCTAGCTCTGCCCGAGCCTGAGCTGAAACGCACGTCCTGGTCCCAGGGGGCACATGTATCTTGGCAGAACTGCAGCTCCTGTGCCCGCAGTTCAAGCTTCCTTAGTGTTATAGGCGCCTCCCTGCCAGGCCTGAGCTCTGAGGCAGGTAGAGGATTTGATTTCAGCACATCAGGGTCTGGACCCGAGAGGCCTCCTGTTCCTCACTGACCTGTGTGAACACCGTGCTCTGGAAGGCTAGATGGTGCCCCGACAAGGGAACCCTGGACCTCATTTTCCAGCTCTGGGTCCACATCTGTACGTTTCCACCGGCAGTGTAGGATCCTAGCTAAGGAGACAATGGAGATACAGAGCGTGCCTCCATCGCTTTCAGCTGTGCCTTCTAGGGCGACTTCCTGCATCTCTCTGAGCCTTGATGCCCTCATCCTTAGAAGAGAAGGGACAGCAGCAACTTTGTTGTTTTGTGGATCAAATAAGACAAAATAAGGTGCTTTGCAGAGTCTCTTGGCCAATTCTCAACAAAGATGAGCTGCCAACACCGTCACCCTGGGCCTGCATCCCTGTGTGGTCCACCCCCAGTGAGCTCACGTCTTCATCCGTCTGTCTGCTCCTTCTCCTGACTTCCCTCAACAAGCAGCACAGAGCCTCCACTCCCGCAGAGAGCCGACGCATGTTCCCGATTCCTCCTTGTCCCTCACACCCTGGGGACCAGACTCGCTCTCCCTTTCCCGCCACCCACTCCATCTGTTCTTCCTGCCTCCTCTGGCTTTCATCCCCCTGTCCCTCCTCCCAGGGAGTCATCACTGGGCTCTGGCCTGAATGCTCCACCACACACGCTGCCCCACTGCCTCCAGGCCTGCCTTTCTAAACCACAGCCCTCACTGACTCCCACATGCTCGGAGAACTCCGTGGGGACCCCTGCAAACACATCTGGGCCTTCTCACCCTGACCCAGACTATGGTCCGGTCTCCTGGCGGCCTCTCCCGGACACACAGAAGGAGCACTGGGCTGCTCCAGGTGCGCTCAGGCCTCCCGTGTGTGTTCACACTGCCTGCAGCCGTGAATGCCCCCTCTGCCCAGCCTGGGCTCCGGGACCTTTATTCTGACCCTCTTGTCTGGGAGAAGCAAGTGGCACCCAGGTTTTCAGGCTCCTGTTGCTCTCCTCTGGCTATGAGCACTGTGTGTGTCTCTCTGCTGCCCAAGCATCTCAGCTGAGGTCTGCGTTGATGTTTCAGCATCTGCAAATCTGATGGGACAAAGTGCAGGCCCCCACCCACTCTCTAGGCTAAGCAACTTGGCCAGAGTCTGTTTGGTTTATTGGGCTCCCGCTTACAAGTCATTATAAAAATAAAAAGATGTCCTGCTACTGACAAAGCAGTTCCAGAATCCACAGTGAGTGGTCACTCAAGAGCCAGGAACGAGTCTCCTGCCAGGAGATGTTTCAACGGGCAGGAACAGAAGTGAAATTTAATTTCTCAGCATCACATATGAGGGTCTTTTCTGTGATCAGGAGAGGGCCCTTTGGTCAACAAGATGGAGGAGGAGAGAATGGACATAGCTTTGGTGATGGAGGGGCAGCCTCAGCTCAAAGGTGGTCAGTGCCCAGTAGGGGGCAAAAGGGCATCGAAGGGCACAGCCAAGTCTGGGAAAATCCTGATAAGTATCTGACCTGGGTCAGGGTCGGCAGCCTTGAGCTTATGCTCAAACCCATCAGGCCTCACGCTGGAAGCGCTGATCAGCTCCGATCAGCTCCAGTCTCTAGTTCACTGGTAAAAACAACGCTGGGTCTGCTCGACTCTTGCCCAGGCTGTGGAATCCAATGCTCATTACAACCGGTTTTCGCTTCCAGGCCTGGAACGAAAACACCGAGCTGCCGACGGCTTCCTACAAATTCCACGGTGTTTTGTTTAAGGAGGAGAAACGCATCCAGCTCTTTCTATGGGCTCTCCTTGCTCTGTCAACCACACAATAAATTAGACGGGTCAAGCGTTGTAGATTTAATCTTACTGTGAACTGAAAACACAGTAGCTCTCCCGGCCATTGGAGAGTCCGCGAGCGCCCGGTGACCCCCCGGTGACCCGGAGGGGCCGGGGCGGCCGGCAGGTGCGCGGGAGGGACTCATGTGACATTCAGCGCGGTTCTTTGTGCCCTTCTGAGAACTGCTGGGGAGCGCTTGGAACTGAATCCTCCAGGGCTTTCCCTTGCCGTCTCACAATTACCTGTGCCCGGCAGGAAAAAAAGAAAAAGGAGAAATTGAGAGAGAGGAGGGCAGCAGGAGGAGGGAGAAAGGGGCTGATTCTCGCAGAGATGTGGAGGCTCCAAATGAGAGTTTGACTTTGGCTGAGGAGCCAACGGGGTGGTCAAGGGCGATAGAAACAGCGTTTGGTGGAAACAGATTGCTCTCCGCTCGTGGGTGACATGGAGAGCCCCGCGTCGTTCTATGGGTTGGGGAGCGGGAGGGGAGAGACTGAGAGTCCAGGAAGCCAGGTGGCACCAGCTGAGGGGGCAGAGGCTGGACAAGCCATGTTGGGACCTGCTGCAGGGCACCTGCTCCCAGGACAGATTCCCTGTGATGATTAGGAGCACCCAGCATGGGGGAGCAAGCACTCTGAGTTGTCTCTTCTGTGGACTAAGGCTCAGGGGATGGGAGGCGGGGTGCTGATGGCTCCCCTCCTCGCTCTGCACAGCCTCTTGCCAGTGACCCTTGCATGGCATCCGCTGTGGACGCTTGTGCCCAAGGTGGGTGACATTTGGAAGGGTCGCTAGGGAACTCAGAGCACAGTAATGAACTGACCACCCCCACCCCCACACTGGGTTTCGATTCTACTCAGGCAAGTTTCCCTCTCCATGGGAAGGGCAGGTGAAGCCTGTTTGCATCACAGCAAAGCCCAGGGTGCCAGGGGCTCCAGGCCTGAGGCTGCAAGGACTCTCAGGGGGTACAGTGGGGGCTTAGGGTCTGTAGGAGTCAAGAGCAAAAGAGAGAGGACTGACTGACTGCCTTACAGATACCCTTGAGGGAGACATGACCCTTCCTCCTCCACACCTGCCTGGGACTCAGCATCCATGCAGATGCGTGAGTGCTGATCCCCAGGTACCCACCACGCAGGAAATTCCACCACAGATGGGAGTTGAACAGGTGCAGAGAGAAGAGCACGGAGCGACCCATCTTACCCGCCTGGCGTCTTCAACCTGGTGATATTTCAAAGTCAGTCCCCAGGACTAAGTCTGATTTGTGGTCCCCGGAGAGACAAAGAAACACATGTCTAAAGGTTTTCCCAGATGGGTTGAGGGAACCATCTTCTGTCGTCAGGGGAGAGCAGCCCAGAGGGAAGAGAGAAAGAGAATCCACGTCTAAAGCAGGAGGAGCCCTCGTGGGGGCAGGAGGTGGGACCCCAGACAGACGCTCGTTCTCCGAGAGCTTGGAGTGCTCAGAGGCTCAGGCCCTGTGCCAGTTCTGAGTGTCCTGAGACTGACTCTCATCTCCTCTGGCCTTAGATGGGCTCACGGGCAGCTCATGGCACCCACAGCCTTGGAGTGTTTTGGTAAGCCCCCTGAGGCTCTTCTTCAGCCTGAACCTCCTTCCCAACCAGAGGCCAGCCAGGGAGACTGGATGGGTGAGTCACTTGGTACACAGGCTGGTCCATCTGATGCCCAAGCAGGGGCTCGAGGGCAGTCACGGGATGCAGGGAGCACTGGCCTGGGATCCAGGGGCTGGGCTGAGCCCCTGCACCCCCACTGGCCACCTGGGCAAATCCCTTCTCCAGCGCGAGCCCCGTTTCCTCCTCTAGGCCTTGATGCAGAGCCCTTAGGGGCATAGACTGTGACATCTGAGCTAGTCTGAAACCTATGGTCACTAGGCCACCCCCTCAGGTCTTCCCCAAACCCCTAGGTAGCCCTGAGGGCTGTTCTGCCACTTGGAGTAAGACTGAAACCCAGAAGGGGTGGGGAGACCTAAGGTTCCCACACTCGTCTTTTCTCTTCAGCATCATAAAGTGACTGGTGGGACTGTTTCCCAAAGGCCTCTCCCTGCCAGGTTCCAAGGGCTCTCTCTGCAAACGCCTTCAACTTGGAACAAAGATGCCACCCAGGTGGGCAGGGAAGCTGCTTTCAGATGGGGCACTGAGTTATCTTTGTCTATCTCAGGGTCCCTGAGAGTCTTGGCAGCTGCAGGACAGCACATCTCAGAGCATCTCTGGACAGAGAGGAAGGCTTTGTGGTTCCTGCTCATTTGTAGAATATCCGGGCCCACTTGTTTCGTGGGCCTGGGTCAGGGTCAAAGTGTAGGCACTGTGAAGGCAGCAACCTTGCCTTGCTCCCACTTCCCCCAGTGACTGGCCCATCGTGGGTGCTCAGTCAGTGTTTGCTGGACAGTGAAGTGACCTGACCCTTTGCTCCCTCCTCAACATGAGGTGGGGATGGAGAAAGTGGTGCTGGGGAGTGGTCCTCTCTGCCCTGCCCATGCAGACGGTGAGGAAGAAGACTTCCCTCCCTGCCTAGTGACTTGTCATTCCTGAAGGGGAGGTTCACCTAGGCCTGGAGAGCCCACAAAGCCTCCATCTCCTTTGTTGGGCTTTTCCTCCTGGCTCTGATTCCTAAAGGTCCACAGTCCTTTTTCTGAGCTCAGCCCTAGCCACAGACACAGACTTGCTGTCTAACTTCCCCTGGGGGATTAATTTGAAAGGGGTCCTGAGTTCATGTAAGTAGAGTTTCCCACAATGCATTACCTTCACCCTCACCATGCCCACCTCTGCACCTTGGCATCACTCAAGTATAGTGACACCAATAATTTATGAATGTTTTGGTTCCCTGGCTGCAGACAGCAAAAACGTGAAAAATGAAAGTGAAGTCACTCAGTCATGTCCAACTCTTTGTGACCCCATGAACTGTAGCCTACCAGGTTTCTCCATCCATGGAATTTTCCAGGCAAGAGTACCGAAGTGGGGTGCCATTTCCTTCTCCAAGACAACAACAAGGTCAGGTAGAATTTGATCAGTCCCACCAAAGATGTTTGGGAAAATTGCTTTGAAGGCCTGAGGAGGAGGGAGAAGAACCATCTGACGGAAGGCATCAGGAAAGATTTTATCTGATAATCTGGAGAAGAGCCCCACAGGACAGGTGTGGTCATCAGGTACGGATGGAGGGAAGGACAATTAAGAGGAAGGCGTAGCACGAGAACTGGTTGTGTTCAGGGAATACCTAGCTGCTCCGCCTGGGCGCAGAGCCAAAGGTGCCGAGAGATGTTGGTATGATCATCATCGTCCCAGACATCGTCAGACCATCGTGATGACGTTCTTGCACGTGACAAGCCGGAAGCAGGCACGGGATGAGTAACACACCAGAATACTGTGACAGTGCCTCGGGGAAGGACGGGAGGGGGTCGGGTGCATGTTGTGGGTGGCTTCAATGCCAGAGTCGAAAGTTGGCCTCTCCTAACTCACCTCGGCAGTGGGCAGCCACCTGAGATTTCTTTTTTAAAAAATGATTTTGTTTATCTACTTATTTTTGGCTGTGCCGGGTCTGCGTTGCTGCACGGGCTTTTCTCTAGTTGCGGCGATCAGGGGCTGCTCTCTAGTTGCAGTACAAGGGCTTCTCGTTGCAGGGGTTTCTCCTGTTGTGGAGCACAGGTTCTACAGCGTGCAGGCTCAGTAGCTGTGGCACACAGGCTTCGTGGCTCCATGGTCTGTGGGATCTTCCTGGACCAGGTATCGAACCCGTGTCGCCTGCATCGGTAGGCAGATTCTTTACCACTGAGCCACCAGGGAAGCCCCCTGAGATTTCTGGGCTTCATCTGCCTTTCCACTTTAGGAAAAATCATCAAAGGTGGGTATTCTATTTCTTTTGATGAATTTGAAAGTCTTTATGGAGAGAATTCAGTTGCGATGACCCCACCTGCACTTCTTAGCAATTGGGCTTCAGTAAGGATTTCTTGTCCATAATTACTCCTTCAACCTCTTAGAATTTAGAACGTGTCAAGACCTGACCCCCAGTCCCTCCACCCCAGCGCAGATCTGAAGTGAAGCAGGATGGGGAGATCTCCTCTGAGGAATGCTGGAGATTAGCACTCAGCCATTTCTCTGTAAAGGGCAGATAACAGATATTTGGAGCTTTGTGACCCATACAGTAATTATTCAGCTCTGCCATGTGGTTTAGTCGCTAAGTCATGTCCAACATTTGCACCCCCATGAACTGTAGCCCACCAAGCTCCTCTGTCCATGGGGTTCTCCAGGCAAGAATACTGGAGTGGGTTGCCATTTCCTTCTCCAGGGGATCTTCCCAAGCCAGGGATTGAACCCGGACCTCCCACACTATAGGCGGATTCTTTACCAACTGAGCTACAATGAAAGTGCATCATGTAAATGATGAGTGTGGCTGTTCTTCTAATAAAACTTTATAAAAATAGCTGGTGGTATGGATTTGGCCCACATGTCTTAGCCTGCTGACTGCTGCTATCAACTGTAGAAAGGCTTGGGACCCTGCTTTCTTTCCAGGCCATGATACTTCATGGCTTTCATACAGGGCTCTCACAGCATAGAAAAACTCGCTTTGGTCTGGCTGCCCAGATACAGAGTGGGGGCTCCTGCTGGTCCTGCTGGCTCCCTCTTGTCTCCAGAGATGGTGTCAGACCCACTTACATCTGTCTTGACAGCCGTGTTGTCTTGGCCCCAGCACACACACTGATGGAGGAATATGATGTAAAGCTGAAACATGCCTGAAGATGTTGGCTGTAAGGGTGCAGGGAAGTGGGCCCCTGAGCTGCCTAACAACACCCAGCCCCTCCCTGGCCCCTCCCCATCATTTCACAAAAGGCCACCTGTCAGAAATTCCTCCAGTGGCCGCTGTTGACATTGCTATCACTCTCTGTTGCTGAGTTTCCATCACGGATATGATGGGCAGTTTAAAACCGTGCTTAGAAATGCTGTCAGCCATCCTTTTGAGAAAAGCCTGCCGGGACCCGATTAAACGGGGCTTGTAGCCGAAGCCCTGCTTTCCTTGATGACATAGAGTAAGTGGCAGGTAATCCGCGTCTTAATCTCCTTGCGGCCCCGAGAGGCTTAGGGTAACCGATACCCCTGTGAATGCCACAGAGTCTGATTGAGTTACCCTGAAAGGCCAGCGCTTCTTCCTGCTCCTCTCCTAATGGAATGTACTCAGATAAAGGCACCTTGAAGTTGGCCACAGTCTCCTGAGATGTTGCTCTGAAGGGAACATTTGATTTCCCTTAAGCTGGGCCAATGTGACTCGCTGATTTTTTTCCCTGAAGCATTTCACCAAATGCAGCCACCTGACGACGCACCTGGGGGGCGGGGCAGGGCGAATCCCCGGGGGCCTAACCTGCTTCCTATTGTGGCTTTGCCCTTTGAGAGCAATTCTGACTCCTGGGGAAATTGCATGATCAGAATTCTTACTTTTGCCACCATGATTAAAATTGCTCTAGAGCTGCACTAAACTTTTGACACAAAGGTCTAATAAACCCTTTGGGACTGGAAGGTACCTGGAACACGGTGGGGCTAAATGGCTGGATTCAGTCATTTGCAAGTTTGTTCCTATATCTCCACCGCTTTAGCTGGGGACATGGAAGGTGGCCTGGTGAAGCAGAGAGAGCCCTGGACTGGGTTCTTGAAATCTGGCTGTGGGCCTCTGACCAAGTGGTTGACTTGCGGTCTTGGTCATCTAGACCCCGTGCCCTCTCTCGGCCCATCTGTAAAATGGGGCAGCATCATGAAAAGATCACTCAAGTTTAGAGCCGCCAGATTTAGCAAATGAAAACAGCAGACACCAAGTTAAACTTGAATTAAGATAAAGAAGAAAGAATTTTTTAGCATCGGCATGCCCCATGCAGGGGCTTCCCCGGTGGCTCAAGGGTAAAGAATCCGCCTGCCAATGCCAGATACACAAGGACTCGGGTTCCATCCCTGGGTTGAGAAGATCCCCTGGAGTAGGAAATGGTAACCCACTCCAGTACTCTTGCCTGGAGAATCCCATGGACAGAAGAGACTGGTGGGCTCCAGAGTCCACCAGTCTGTGGGGTCACAGAGTCAGACACAACTGAGTGACCAAGCGACCACAGCAACAGCGCCCCGTGCAGCCCCCGGGACGGACTTCTACTGAAAAACTATCTGCTGCTTACCTGAAATTCAAACTTAACCAGACATCCTGCATTTATCCTTCAGCCCTGCTCATGTCACCGCCCCCTCAAGAAGTTTCTGAATTTCTACTATGGGGCACATGGCTTTTCTTTGATATTCAGGGCTTTAGGTAGCCACGCAAAGGGTTAGTGTGAAATGTCTAGCTCATTCTGGGCAGTTACTCTCCCTGACTTGAACCACACTTTTTTTGAAACATTGGTTAGTGACAGCGTCTCCCAGTGCCTAATGGAGTCGTTGGTGCCAAGTAAGTGCCCAGTGAACACTGGTTCAACAAATGAATGAATGGTCTCCCACCTAGTGGACCTCACCCCTTCCAACCTCTGTTTGACCTTCTCATAGTCCATGCTGCAGAGAGATGCTGTGGCCAGATCTTCCCACACATGCCCCTTGCTTTCCAGGTCACCCTGCCTCTGATCAAACGGTTCCCTCCTCAGCACCCACCTCCTGCAGACACAGGCAGCCTCGCACAGGGGACAAGACCTCGAGTGCTGGAGCCTACAGCTGAGTCTCCTTCTACCACTGTGTGTCTTTGGGTAATTTCTTTAACTCTCTGTGCCTCAGTTTTCTCATTAATAAATGGCGGTGACAAGAAAACCTGCTTTAGGAAGCAGAAGTGCTAATATGTGTATGGCATTTAGAAGACAGAGCGTGACATGTAATGAGTTTTTTTTTTAATTTTTAGACAAATTTTTATTTTTATATATTATAAAATGTATGTGTTTTTTTATAATTTTATACAATATAGTTATTACAAAATATTGGCTACATTTCCCTGTTGTGCAGGACCTCCTTGAGCCTATCTTACACCAGCAGTTTCTGGATCGCAATCCTCCACCCTTCACTTGTCCCTCCCGTCCTTCTCCCTGGTAACTACTAGTTCCTTCTGTGTGTCTGTGAGCCTGCTACTTTTATGTTATATTCACGAATTTTTTTGTGGCTTTTAGATTCCACACATAAGCAATATCATACAGTATTTCTCTTTCTCTGTCTGACCTTTCCCACTTAGCATAATGCTCTCCAAGTCTGTCTATGCTGTTGAAAATGGCGAAAGTAATAAGGACTCTGACTCCATTCCGTCTACAAAGGCAAATCTCAACCATCCTATAGGGGCCACCTCCTCCATGAAGCACTCCTGACTGTCCTCCTCCCTACCCATCACGTGGAAGCAGGCTTAGCTATATTTCTTGCACCCTCCTGACTGGTCCTTTGGGATAAAGGATAAGATGAAGTGTAATTATTTCTTCTCTCTCCTGTAGGTTCTACAGTTCTTGTGGGAGGGATCAACTCTACCAGCCTTGGGTGTCTAACTGAGAAATTAAGTATGGTATTGCTCATCCTAAGAGGTGTTTGTATCTGATGCTCTCATCAAATAGCTAGGAGATCTGTGAAGTGAAAAGGAAGGTCCAATTTAGAATAAGACTGAGAAGGATGCCCATTCAATCATCACAGATTTGCAGTTTGGTGTCATAGAAAAAGCAGAGAATCTGGGACCCATAGAAGCAGCTGGAAACCCGCTCCATCCTTTCAGAACTTAGGACCTTCAGAACCTTCCATTTCCTCATATGAGAAAGGGGTTTAAGGATGCTTCCTTCTGGGTATGAGGTGGGGAATGGCTCGGATTGGGGGCTGGAGTGGAGAGCACCTATGAAGAGTTTAGCACAAACAGGGGTTGCACAAAAGTGTGTTGTCTAGCTCTGCAGGGCTGTGAAAAGCACTGTTATCAGCTCTGATACATGGTTTGGGGGCTTTTCTAAATGCCCTGCTTGTGTCCAAGCACAGGCAAGAAGCTGGGATGGCAGCCTGGAGTCCTGATTCCAATACCAAAGGGCAAGGGAACATGTGAAAGCCCATCCAACACCCTGCAAAAGAGGAGGGCAATCTGCTCAGGCAGAGCAGTGGAGGGCAGCTGACATCTCAAGTCGTTGCCTGCCTCACTCACATGGACTCCGACGAGGGGGGCTGGGAGTGTCAGATCTGCCAGCCTCTCTGTCCCACTGCGCTCCTCCAGAGGCTCGGAGCCTGATATACGGTGCACATGTTCCCTGCACCACCAGCTACTAAACCCAAGGATAAAGGTCATTCTGAGCTTCAGTGGTTTGAGCTAGTAAAGATTTTTATAAAAACTCACTGTCTTGATTTGTGTTCAAGTACTTTAAAGTTCACATATTTCTTATTTGAACTTTGCTGGCTGTAGTCATTTCATCCACAATCAGCCTGGATTGGTTCTGCTTATTCAGAGCCCATCAATCACAGAGGACCGGACTGTAGCACACACCGCCCATGCACTGGCTTTGCCCCAGGCTAGCCGATTTATCTGACATTTAATAAGGAGTTTTAGATTTTGCAGCTTATCAGAAGAGCGCCGTGCAAGTGCGGTTGAGCTGGTGAATCCCAAATAAGCGGGCTTGCACAGGAATTGCCTTCTTTCAACCCAGACTTTGTGAGTGTTGGGACATTCTATTGTCCTGCCTTTGCTTTTGTTATGCCTTCTCTCCTTTTCCTAAAATGGTTTGAAGGTTAAACTCATTTTGATGTTGAGAGGCCGTGGGGAGACTTCCAGAGCCAGCTTTGCCATAAACAGAAGCTCTGTACCTGCAGACAAGGATCGAGAAGCTCTGTTGTCTGATGAAAGCTCAGGTTAGAGAAGAAGGTTGGAATGCCCATTCTGTGCCAGCCAGGGTGCCAGGCATGGTGTGATGAAGATGAGGTACCTGCCCTGAAGGGTTGTGCAGTGCGGTGGGTGAGCAGACATGAATGTAAATAACTCAGGTCCCAGGTGGGCTCAGCTTCCCGCTCTAATAGGGGTATAAACAGTGCGTAATGGGTTTGTTGGGGGCAGGTAAGAGATTAATATTCTTCCAGATCCAAATCTTTTGATCGAGGCTCAGACAATGGGGCATATTGACATGTTTGACTCAGTAAGGAACTCTGATGTCCGGTTAAGCTCCTTTCCAGTTTCTTCTGACAATCAAGACCAATGTGTTTAATGGATTTCCCGCTGGCCCTCTTATGATCAGTTTGATACTCTTGGGCATCTTGTGTATGTTTAAGATGCCCAAGAGTATCTGGTTTTCCATCATAAATGCTCTTTAGGACCAAAGTTTCATTAAACATTAGAGTACCAGTTGGCAGGGCATTTTTACAGGAAAACATGTATCCTGTGCTGCTTTCGTCAAGTCAAACCTAATTTCTGCGTTTTTCTTTCCTAGGATTTTCATTACCATTTTAGGGCTTTCGATTTCTAAGTTCACTACACGTGTTGACAGCTGTATATGAAAGCCACCCTCACTAATGTTGGTTGTTTAGTTTTTCTAAGAAATCAAATTTTACGGGTTCCTCTGATATTCTTCTCATTAAGTTCTGCCTCCATAACATCAGGAGGGTTCCTACAAGTTTGGTCACAGGGTATCGCCACTGGTCTCCTAGGAAGCCTGTAAGAGACAGTTTCTCAGTGACTGCCCCTGAGATTCTAGTTAGCACGGCTGAGATGGAACCACAAACGCTCAAGTTAATGGAACCCACTGGATTCCCATGTCTTTTTTTTTTTTAATAATTAAAAAAAGGAATTATTTATTTATTTGGCTGCACCCTCCAGTGTATGGGATATCTTAGATCCCCAACCAAGGATCGAACCTGTGCCCCCTGCAAAGCCCATGCCTGTTAAAGGTGGGGGACAAGCCCCGAGCATTACCCTTCCACAGCCTCATCCAACCCCAAGCTTGGTTCTGACTCCTGCCCAGAGCCCCCAAGGAGTATCAGATCTCAGGATGCAGCTGGTGCCTCCCAAGCCCCCTCAGATGACCCCAGGTGCTACACCACCCCACCATGTCCAAAGGCAAAAGCAGTGTCTCCTCCCTAAACCCGTTCTCCCACTGAGGTCCCACCTGAGTGAGCATTACCTATGACAGATTCTTCCCTCTCTCTACTCTCGCACATCCATGAGCAACCACATCCTGAGAGTCCACCTCAAAAACAGTCCATCTGTTTAGTCATCAGGGGCACTTCTCTGAACCAGGCAGTCCACCTCTCACCTTGGCTGGTGAGCACCCAGTTCTTGCTGTACTTAATCCATTCTCTACATTAAAGGCACAAAGATTTCCCTGGTGGCTCAGCTGGTAAAGAATCTGCCTGCAATGCGGGAGACCTGGGTTCCATCCCTGGGTTGGGAAGATCCCCTGGAGGAGGGAAAGGCTACCCGCTCCAGTATTCTGGCCTGGAGTATTCCATGAACTATATAGTCCATGGGGATGCAAAGAGTCAGACACAACTCTGAGAGACTTTCACTTTTTTTTCACATTAAAGGCAGAATGATTTTTTTTCTAAATGGCCAATCTGACTTCGCTGTTTGTCAGTATCAGAGCCTCCAGTGGCTCCCCATCACCCTCTGGATGGGGCACATCTGTCCCGTTGTGGCTTAGAAGGCCTTTCACACCCTGCACATCACCTGCCTTCTCAGTCTCCTCTCGCGCTGGGCTTCTCCCCACCTTCCCGACCCAGGCATGCTGGGCTTCTTCCGGGACATCTGACTGCTGAGCTCGCAGCTCCAGACCTGCCATCCCCTGTGCCAAGAACACTGCCCCCTGCTTTACCTGCACAGGAGACCTCCCTCCTCAGTCATGTACCAACTAGGCCATCACATCCTCTTTATTTCGCAGGGTGAGGGGAGGGCAAATATAAAAGTTTATATAGTTGTAAAATGTCTTAGCTGCAAAATATAGAATCTTTGTTCTAGAGAGTTTACATTCAGTTCAGTTCAGTCGCTCAGTTGTGTCCGACTCTTTCTGACCCCATGGACTGCAGCACACCAGGCCTCCCAGTCTATCACCAAGTCCTGGAGCTTACTCAAACTCATGTCCATTGAGTAGGTGATGCCATCCAACTATCTCATCCTCTGTCGTCCCCTTCTCCTCCTGCCTTCAATCCTTCCCAGCATCAGGGTCTTTTCCAAGGAGTCAGTTCTTCGCATCAGGTGGCCAAAGTATTGGAGTTTCAGCTTCATCAGTCCTTCCAATGAATATTCAGGACTGATTTCCTTTAGGATGGACTGGTTGGATCTCCTGCAGTCCAAGGGACTCTCAAGAGTCTTCACCAACACCACAGTTCAAAAGCGTCAATTCTTCAGTGCTCAGCTTTCTTTATAGTCCAACTCTGACATCCATACATGACTACTGGAAAAACCATAGCCTTGACTAGACGGACCTTTGTTGGCAAAGTAATGTCTCTGCTTTTTCATTAAAGGTAAACAAAACTTCTGCGTACAATTTCTCATTAAGCCCAGACTAATACTCTAACAAGTTTCTGTCCTATTAACAGAGAGAAAAAACTAAGTTTAATTGTGTACCAGCTTAACTTTGATATTAAAACTCAATTACTTTACATTCATTTCAATTTTAGCTAGTCCTAATCACCTATAAATTCCTTTCTAAAGATTGGGCTTTTCTGCCAACAAACATCCAGCAGCTCTCTTTCCATTTCCCACGTCTTCTTCTGAGAGGTGGTTGTCCACCTCACTAGGTCAGCTCCTCTAGTTCATGTCTCAGACACTGGCCATCCTGTTTTAAAATGGCCCGTTCATTCACTGTTACCCAGCTGGAACCTACAAAGGCAGGGCCCCATTGGTCTGGGTCTCTATTATACCTGGCACCACCATTAACACAGAGGTAGAATGAAAAATTTAAAAAAAAAATAGTTATTGGAGTATAGTTGGTTTACAATGCTGTGTTTGTTTCAGGTATACAGCAAAGTGAATCAGTTATACATACACAGAGAAGGCAATGGCACCCCACTCCAGGACTTTGCCTGGAAAATCCCATGGATGGAGGAGCTTGGTAGGCTGCAGTCCATGGGGTCGCTAAGAGTCAGACACGACTGAGCGACTTCCCTTTCACTTTTCACTTTCATGCACTGGAGAAGGAAATGGCAACCCACTCCAGTGTTCTTGCCTGGAGAATCCCAGGGACGGAGGAGCCTGGTGGCTGCGGTCTGTGGGATCACACAGAGTCGGACACGACTGAAGTGACTTAGCAGCAGTAGCAGCATATATATATATATATACTCTTTTTTTAGGTTCTTTTCCCATGTAGGCCATTACAGAATATTGAGTTCCCTGTGCTATACAGTAGGTCCTTATTAGTTATCTATTTTATATGTAGTACTGTGTATATGCCCATCCCAATCTCCCAATTTATCCCTCTCAGAATCAGACAAAACTGCTGATTTTTGACCAGCCATTTCATAATTTCAACCTAATACTTGCCATTCATACATTTTTGTATGATGTAAACACAATATCTCTTTGTTTTAATCATAAAGTCTTTGTCAGTTAACTCTTCAAATGGTGAAGACTTTTGTACATTAGTTCAACTGCTTGCATGAAGCTCACAATTGGGAATAAAAGAAAGGCCCAAACTGGATTATTCAAAGAATAACGAGAAACAGCACGAAGGAAGACAGCCCATTCCTTCAGCATGATGTTTCACACCTGAGGGGCATCCTAGAGGCCACTGGGGGAGGGAGGTGGGACAGTGAGAGAGATTTGTTTGAAGAGGACCTCGAAGAAGATTCTCCCACTTTCACAGAGTCTATGCCGCAGGATTAAACATTCACGTGATAAGATCGCCCCAGTTACATCCTTGTTGGCAGGATATATTCCCCCCAGTGAAAATACAATTCTTGAATAACTACTTTAGAAACCTACTTTTTACTTTCAAGGTTAAACATTCTCAATGGCCATGTTGGTCTATGGGAGACTTCTATGACATTTGAAGATAGATAACTATTTGGTTTCCATTTCCTTTCTGGCCCTCTTACATGTGCTGAGAAAGTATAGATCAACGGAAGCATTTTCCCCTTAGATCTTAGTTAGCAAGAGGCTGCCATCTATAGATCCTTGACCCAATTACACACTGTTTTAAGAGCGGAAACTGCGGGACTGTGGCTCTCGTGGGTTTGTGTAAGTTTCATACCTCTCACCTCTGAGAATTAGGATGGTAGGCTTTTAATGGGATTTTAGTTTTTCATTTAATTTAATTTGCTTTATTTTGCAAAAGATCTTGAAGTCTGTATTATGAAGATCATCAAGCCTCCTGTTCCGCAAATGGAAAAACTGTGGTCCCCCGAGGGTGAAAGGACTCGCTGCTCCAAATTACCCAGGATGTCGGGGCATCTCTGGGATTTGCACCAAAGCTGAAACTTTCATCTCATTCTAGGCGTTCATTTTTTGCTTGTTTGTTTGCTTTTGGCCTTCTTTTTTTTTTTTCCCAAGCTGTGTGTCTCTGCTTGTGGGATCTTAGTTTTCCAACTAGGGATTAAACGTGGGCCCCGGTGATGCAAGTGCCGTGTCCTGACCACTCGACCACAGGGGCAGATGGCATTTCTGTTTTCGTAATACAGGAAAAGCAAGGCTCTCTCAGCATAGGGGTGCACCCTGAGACAAAGCAAGTCCAGCCGAGGTTGGTGCCACGGAAGCTGGGACCCTCCACCCACCCTAGGAAATGGCTTCCATTTCAGAGTTTGTCTTCGTAACAGGTGCCTCAAACCTCCCTTAGTCTTTTAGACAGAACTGCAACAACAGCAGTAATAACTGCGTAAGCAGTGTTGTGATGGGGAACAAGATTTACAAGCAGGGTTGTCTTCATGAAATACCTTTGTATTTGGCCATAATATTATGAAAACTGGAATAAAGTTATCATCTTCTAATTAAGAAAAAGTGGGTGGACAACGCAACTTTAAAAGAGCTGTATTATGCAGAAACAAAGGGCTACCCTCTAGTTCTAAATCCACAGTGTTCCACGAAATGCCTGTTCCCTGCTGGTTCCCAGATGCCAGGCCCTTTAACAAAGGCGCCCTTGTTCCTTGGGACACGTGCCTAGCTGTGTTTTCATAGAGAGGTTTCCAGGGCACACATGTGTAGCAGTGTCCCCCCTCCCCTATTTGTGTGATCTACCTGGTTATTTAACTTATATGCAGAGTACATCATGAGAAATGCTGGGCTGGAAGAAGCACAAGCTGGAATCAAGACTGCTGGGAGAAATATCAATAACCTCAGATATGCAGATGACATCACCCTTATGGCAGAAAAGTGAAGAGGAACTAAAAAGCCTCTTGATGAAAGTGAAAGAGGAGAGTAAAAAAGTTGGCTTAAAGCTCAACATTCAGAAAACGAAGATCATGGCATCCGGTCCCATCACTTCATGGGAAATAGACGGGGAAACAGTGGAAACAGTGTCAGACTTTATTTTTGGGGCTCCAAAATCACTGCAGATGGTGACTGCAGCCATGAAATTAAAAGATGCTTACTCCTTGGAAGAAAAGTTATAACCAACCTAGATAGCATATTCAAAAGCAGAGACATTACTTTGCCAACAAAGGCCTGTCTAGTCCAGGCTGTGGTTTTTCCAGTAGTCATGTATGGATGCGAGAGTTGGACTGTGAAGAAAGCTGGGCACCGAAGAATTGATGCTTTTGAACTGTGGTGTTAGAGAAGACTCTTGAGAGTACCTTGGACTGCATGGAGATCCAACCAGTCCATCCTAAAGGATATCAGTCCTGGGTGTTCATTGGAAGGACTGATGCTGAAGCTGAAACTCCAGTACTTTGGCCACCTCATGTGAAGAGTTGACTCATTGGAAAAGACCCTGATGCTGGGAGGGATTGCGGGCAGGAGGAGAAGGGGACGACAGAAGATGAGATGGCTGGATGGCATCGCCAACTCGATGGACGTGAGTTTGAGTGAACTCCAGGAGTTCGTGATGGACAGGGAAGCCTGGTGTGCTGCAATTCATGGGGTTGCAAAGAGTCGGACACGACTGAGTGACTGAACTGAACAGAACCTGGTGAATATTCCTTTTTT
Source organism: Tragelaphus eurycerus (assembly GCA_935064755.1). Lineage (NCBI taxonomy): Eukaryota > Metazoa > Chordata > Mammalia > Artiodactyla > Bovidae > Tragelaphus > Tragelaphus eurycerus. The sequence continues at coordinate 9,215,509 of CAKXYN010000088.1, read as the reverse complement.
CCTGCTTGGAAAAAGTTGGCCTGAGATAAAATTGGCGAAGGCAGGCAGGATGCAGGCGACATAGGCTGGAAGTTCCCGGATGTGTGCGGGGTTGTGTGGGGGCTCTCCCCACGATGGACAGCCCAATCTGGCTGCCCCTGACCTCTCAGCATGGGAGTGCAGAGTAGGGGGCTCAGTGTGGGTGAGCCACGAGGCAGATAGAAAAACAAATCCACGTGGAAACCTGAGACATGTCTCAGTGAAGGTAGGCTCGGCCCCGGGGGTGGGGGGGCTGGTCTGTGCTTTCCCTTTCCCCTTCTAAGGGGAGAAGGGGGTAGTCACTTGTCAGGGTCCTTTGTGGTGCCAGAGCTATCGCTCCTGGCATCTGTGGTCTCTGCCTTGCCCTGGGTCCTGCCTGCCCCCGAGCATCACTGCCCTTCTCCATGCCCCGCCCCTCCCCACATCCTTTGTGTATATCCCCCTCCCTCTCTGTGCAGACATGCCCCCATCCTCACCTGTCCTTGGCTCCCGCTCATCCATCAGGATCCACCGATACTTCATTCCTCAGGAAGCCTTCCCCGGCCTCAGCTCTCGAGCCAGATTGATTGCCTCTGTCTAGACTGCTGGAATCCCATGGGCACTGCCTCCCTCTGGTTCTTAGCGGTTGGCACCATGATCCTCTGAATGTGTGATGCCCCCCTGCACAGTGCCAGGATCCCTTAGAGGACCAAGACTATGTCTATTCATTTTTCTCTTCCCAAGGTGGAGCTGGGAGCCTGCCATGCAAGAGAAACTCACAGGGCATTGAATGACTGAATAGGTGATGGGAATGAATGGGTGGTGGGCCATGGACCCCAGCGAGTCTTTCTCAGCAGGGATGCTGGGGAAGGGCATATTGTCTTGGAATTTCACTTTTGATAGCTTAGGGCAGGGGTCAGCAACCTTCTTCTAGAAAGGTCAGCTAGTAACTATCGCAGGCTTTGTGGGCCAGATAGTGTCTGTCCTATCTACCCAACCCCACTGTTGTTGGGCAAAAACACCCAGAGATCATGTGCAAACAGAGGTCTATGGTCATGGCCCAATAAAACTTTATTTACAAACACAGGCAGACAGCTGGAGTTAGCCCACTGGCCAGAGCTTACTCATGCTGGCTCCGGGTGGGGACAGAACTGCTCCCACCATAGGTAGATTTTCCCTTGCTGGTTGAACCTCAGTATGGCCAGAGGTCCCTGGGGGTCTTCCAGGCAGGGGCACTTGTACTTGGCTTTCTCTCTCCTTTCCTTTGGACAGACATGGGAGGGGTCTCAGAACTCATTTCCAGCCCTTCTCGGTATTTTCTGTGTCTTTTTGCTCTGCTGCTGCTGCTGCTAAATCGCTTCAGTCGTGTCCGACTCTGTGCGACCCCATAGACGGCAGCCCACCAGGCTCCCCCGTCCCTGGGATTCTCCAGGCTAGAACACTGGAGTGGGTTGCCATTTCCTTCTCCAATGTATAAAAGTGAAAAGTGAAAGTGAAGTCGCTTAGTCGTGTCCGACTCTTAGCGACCCCATGGACTGCAGCCCACCAGGGTCCTCCGTCCATGGGATTTTCCAGGCAAGAGTACTGGGGTGGGATGCCATTGCCTTCCCCGCTTTTTGCTCTAGGTAATTCTAAGATGGATGTATCCCCTCTAGAGCTGGGGAAAATAGGCCAGCAGAGGCTCTGGTTATGTGGTGTCTCCCCCATAACCCGCTAGGCGGGCTCCCTCTCCCCCTCCTCTGTCCCAAAGTCCCTCCCTGCATCTTTCGTGAGGAACAGTGACAATGCCTGCAGCAGTCGATGTTTAAGGCCACATCAAAAAACCATCACAGCCTGAAAAACAACAGTTACGCTGATTTTCCCTAAGGATGGAGCTCTCCTCTGCTGCCCTTGGCAAAAGCCGGGGTGGCTATAAGCCTGGGGCCTGGGGTCACCTCACCCACCAGCTGGTTCTCAGGCCAGGAGGACTATTCAGCAGGAGGCTGGAGCAGGTGGGGATCCCTGGACATTGCTCTCTCTCTCTGGTTTCTCCACACCATCTCTCCAGCGTGGTGACTGGATCACCAGATTTCTTACTATCAGCTCAGAGATCCCGATGTGCATGTTCCAGGAGAGCCAGAAAGAAGACACATCTCTGTTTATGACCCAGTTTGGGAAGCTGCTCCAGGTTCCTTCTGGCACGTTCTATTCATTGAGGTGGTCATGAAGTTCCACATATGTTGAAGAGAGGTGAAATGGACTCCATGCCATCATATGAAAGGGTAACATTCTTTAAGAGCGGAGAGGCTGAAAAGGAAATAGCATCCCCACACCTTAACTCCCTGGGCCCTGTAGCATTTTGATACATCCTAAGACTTTTAATTCTTTACTTTCTTAAATATTATGGCTGAAGCTAAAGTTCCAATACTTTGGCCACCTGATATGAAGAGCTGACTCATTGGAAAAGACTCTGATTCTGGGAAACACTGAAGGCAATAGGAGGAGGGGGCAACAGAGGATGAGATGGTTGGAAGGCATCACTGACTCAGTGGACATGAATTTGAGCAAATTCCAGGATATAGTTGAGGATAGAGGAGGCTGGCGTGCTGCAGCCCAGGGGTCACAAAGAGTTGAACAGGACTTAGCGACTGAACAACAACAACCACACTTTCTAAAATATTATGACCTTAATGACCAGAAGCCCATCAGTTCAGTGGGATTTTTTAAAAAATAAGAATATTTTTATAGGCTTCAGAGATTCGAAGACCCTTGAAGACATCCTGCTGAGTCCCTTCACTTTACAAACGAGTAACCCGAAGCTCAGAGGAAGGCAGTGACCTGGCCCGGGGTCATACTCACATCTGATGCTATTGCTCCCGGTCCAGGGTTTTGCCCACAGTCATTTGGCCTCTGTCCAGAGGGCTTGTTGCCCTCAACTTCTAAGTCCGTGCTTTCTTTCTGGCCCAACTGCAGGTTATTCCAGAACAATCTCCAGGCTTTTCCAGCACTTTCTAGTCCATTGAGGACTGTGGTGGAAACGCTACACGTTGGCCCATGGTCCCCTCTGCTGTCCCGTCAGACTTTTCTCTTCTCAGACACCCGGTGGTGTCACCCGTAGGCGGTGCACTGAGTGTGTGGCTGAAGAAGCAGTTTGGCCCCTGAGCACAGGGACCACAGTCCAGGCTCCTTGATTCTGCCACGGCCTCGTCTCAGCACCTGAAACCTGATGGCCAAGAAGCCTGGTGTCTCACTGACTGACTGCTTGGACGGTTGAAGGCAGCCTTGTCCCAGGCAACCTCATTTCCTTCTCGTCTCTTCCGGGGCAGCCAGTCTGCCTCTGAGGTCACGCTCCCCCCACCCCTCCTGCTCCACACACACACACACACACACACTGCGTGTTGAATGTGGCAGCAAGCCTGCACCCCCTCCCCTGCTCCTAGAAGGGTTGTGGACTTCCTGAGTGTTGGTGGAAAGCTCAGGATATAACCCACCTGGCACTGGTCCTTGACAGCACGATCTTTTGTTCCCAGTTCATTCAACTTGAGGAGGAAGAGAAAGAAGGATACATGTAAACACAGGCCCTGTGTTCTGCCCCTTCTACACAGTAGCTCTTTGAATTCTAGAGCCCTGGCATCTCTGGGAAATTCCTGGCATCCTCCCCTTGAGTTATCACCCTTTCTTATTTCCCACCAGGCCAGGGTTTATGAAAGCCTGGTCTTCATATTGTCTTGGTCTGCATTATAATCATCTGGGGTATTTTTAAAAAGCAGAATCCTGGCTAACACTAGTCCTAGGTAACCAGCACTCACCGTATCACACTCTCTGGGGACACAGAACCCAGAAATATTCACACTAACAAGCTCCTTGGGTGATTTTGAAGCACCTGGCATTTGAGACTCTGTGCTTGAGGCAACTTGGGAAAGTTTTTTTATCTACAGTCATGTGCCTCGCACAGGGCACAGAGAAGGTGATAATAAACTATTTGTTGAATGAATGAATAAATGCACAGATGGTGCCATATCCCTGAACTTGACCACAAAAGAGGTTCTGCTTGTTTTGGAACAGCCTTTCATCCTTTCCTCCAAGCTGCACACCTGCTATTTAGTACTTTGCACACCTAGAGCACGGCAGGTGACATTCCTTCTTGCTCTCAAATAATACCATTATGTTAATTTGGGCAGACCTTGGAGATATTGCAGGTTTCATTCCTGTTAATGTTGATATTTTGACCTCTTCCCATAAATTACGAATGTTCTTAATGGCATCTAGAATAGCGAATCCCTTCCAGAAGGTTTCAATTTACTGAGTCCAAGTCCATCAGAGGAATCACTGTGTATGGCTGCTCGAGCCTTATGAACTGTATTTCTTAAATAATGAGTCTTAAAAGTCAAAATTGCTCCTTGATCCATGGGCTGTAGAATGGATGTTGGATTAGCAGGCACAAAAACAACACGAATCTCTTTGTGTGTCTCCATCGGAGCTCTTGAGTGACCAGGTACATTGTTGGTGAGCAGTCACATTTTGAAAGGAATCTTTTTTCGGAGCAGTAGGTCTCAACGGTGGGCTTAAAATATTCAGTGAACCATGTTGTAAACAAATGTGCAATCATCCAGGCTTTGCTCCATCTGTAGAGCACAGGCAGAGTAGATTTAGCATGGCTCTGAAGGGCCCTAGGATTTTCAGAATGAGAACTAAGGCTTGGCTACAACTTGAAGTCACCATGTTAACTCCTAAAGAGACTCAGCCTGTCAGTTGAAGCTTTGAAGCCAGACGCTCACTCCTCCTCTCTAGCTATGAGAGTCCTTGTTGGCACCTTCTTTCAATACAAGGGTATTTCTTCCACATTGAAAATACGCTGTTTAGGGCAGCCACCTTCGTTACTTATCTGGCTAAGTCTTTTGAATAACTTGCTGCAGCTTCTACATCAGTACTTGCTGCTTCACCTCGCACTTTGATATGCTATGGGGATGGCTTCTTTCCTTAAACCTCATGAATCAACCTCTGAGAACGTCAAATTTCTCTTCTGAAGCTCCCTCACCTCTTTCAGACTTCACAGAATTAGAGAGTTGGGGCCTTGGTGAGGATTAGGCTTTGACTTACAGGGAAGGTTTAATCTTCTATTGAGACCATTCAAACGTTCTCCATATCAGCAATAAGGCTCTTTTGTTTTCTTATCATTCGTGCGCTCACTGGAGTAGTGCTCTTAATTTCCTTCCAGAACTTTCCCTTTGCATTCACGACTTGGCTGACTGTTTGGCATGAGAGGCCTAGCTTTGGGCCTATCTTGGCTTCCAGCGTGCCTTCCTCACCAAGTGTGATCATTTCTAGCTTTAGGTTTAAAGTGGGAGATGTGCTATTCTTCCTTTCACTTGAAGACTTAGAGCCCACTGTAGGGTTAATAGTTGGCCTACTTTCATCACTCTTGTGTTTCAGGCCCAAGGAGAGGGGAAGAGATGGGGGAATGGCCACTCAGCAGTACAGTAGTCAGAATGCACACGTCTATTAATTTATTGTATGATAGGGCATGGTTTGTGGTGTGTATGTGTGTGTGGGAAGTCGCTTCAGTTGTATCCGACTCTTCGCAACCCCATGGACTGTAGCCCTCCAGGTTCCTCTGTCCACGGGATTCTCCAGGCAAGAATACTGGAGTGGGCTGCCATGCCCTCCTCCAGAGGATCTTCCCAACCCAGGGATCGGACCTGTATCTCCTGTCTCCAGCATTGGCCAGCAGGTTCTTCACCACCCGTGCCTCATGGGAGGCCCATGGTATGTGGTCCTCCAAAACAGTTACAATAGTAGCATCAGATATCAGTGATCTCAGATCGCCATCACAAAGGATAATGAAATAAGTTTGAAATATTATCAGAATTCACAAAACGTTACACAGAGTCACAAAGTGAGCAAATGCTGTTGGGAAAATGATCCCAATAGCCTTGCTCAGCCCAGAGCTGCCACAAACCCTCAGTTTATAAAAATCATGATATCTGTAAAGAGCTGTAAAATGAGATTTGCCTGGACTGCAGCAGGTGGGGTCAAGTTCAAGGATGTGTGCGTATGTAACATCATGTTAAAAAGGTTAATCATCTTTAAAATTATTTTGTGTGCGTGTGTATTTTCCTTGTTTTAGATTTTTAAAGGGTTCAAAAGAAGGATGCCATAATCAATTTGAAATGGTAAATTGCTGAAGGGTTTAGTTGTCTCTAGTCAATGTGGAATGCACAAAGGTTTTATTTTCACAGTGTCACTGATGAGACATATAATGCACATAAATTGACAGGACACTTTCTTTTTTTTTTTTTTTTTGAAAAGAGCTTGCTGGGCTGAGTGAAGCACAAGCTGAGGCAGGGGAGGGCACCCTCCCACCCGGCCATCAGGCACATGTCAGTGGTCAGGGAAGGAAAAGGTCCTGCAGGGTGAGCAGGGGACTTGCGGCAGAGAGTTCTCGGAAGGCCTCCGGTCGGAGAGATGTGGGTAATTTATACAATGTTTAACTATCTTTTAAACAGCCAGTTTTTCTTATACAGTGACTGGGCTTCCATAAAACAGAGACAAGGCCTGCCCATTTGGTTCGGTTTTAGAGGGGATGGCGCTGTAAAGTTAATGCACTGAGAAATCTGTGGTGCTTTGGCGTTAAACCCAACACGGGACATAAAGAATTGAGGCTGCTCTAAGCCATGGTGATGGGGAGAGAAATGAAGCAATCTTTGCAGATGAAAACTGTCCTGAGTCGATGAGAAAGGGCCTCCCTGCATCGTGTTGAGAAGCCAGGAGCCCAGGGAGAGATGGCTGGGATCTGCTCCTTAACTGCCCGTGTGTGACTATGAAAAGCCAGCTCCCAACAGCCTGAGTAATTAACTACCACAAGGAGATCCAACCAGTCCATTCTGAAGGAGATCAGCCCTGGGATTTCTTTGGAAGGAATGATGCTAAAGCTGAAACTCCAGTATTTTGGCCACCTCATGTGAAGAGTTGACTCATTGGAAAAGACTCTGATGCTGGGAGGGATTGGGGGCAGGAGGAGAAGGGGACAACAGAGGATGAGATGGCTGGATGGTATCACTGACTCAATGGATGTGAGTCTGAGTGACCTCCGGGAGTTGGTGATGGACAGGGAGGCCTGGCGTGCTGCGATTCATGGGGTCACAGAGAGTCGGACACGACTGAGCGACTGATCTGATCTGATCTGGACCCCAACATCAAAGGAGTCCTGAAAGACAGAAGAGAAGGAGTAACGTGACGTGCGTGTGTGCAAAGTCACTTCAGTGGTGTCCGACTCTTTGGGACCCCATGGACTGTAGCCCGCCAGGCTCCTCTGTCCATGGGATTCTCCAGGCAAGAATACTGGAGTGGGTTGCCATGCCCTCCTCCAGGGGATCTTCCTGACCCAGGGATCAAACCTGTGTCTCTTTGGCAGGTGGGTTCTTCACCACTAGCGCCACCTGGGAAGCCTTTGATTAATTGATTTATCATTTGAGTCTTTGTCTTCTTCCCATCTTGGGTTATAGGAGAACTTGGGTGGATGCCTCCCCAGAACGCAAAGAAGAGAATCCATTTCAGGCCAGTGGGAACTGCAACTCGGGGCTCCCAACCTTGCCCGGGCTGTCTGGGGCAGCCATGGATGCTGTTCAAGATGATTCAGAACCCAGACTCAGCCATGGGACGAAGCTCTTTCTTTTTTTCACACTGCTTGTCACATAGGGGCTTACACAGCTAAAGGGGTTTACTTGACTGAGGCACCTTCTCTTTCCAAAATGTGTGGCTCAGTCAGTTACCTCTAGACCCACAAGCCTTGCCTTCCTAGGGCAGCTGTAATTGCAGGCAGCCAGCCAACAGGATGGCCGAGGGCCTGGGTGTCTGGGACACAGTGGCTCCATGTTGAGACAGACGCTCTCAAGGCCCAGAGCAGGCTCTGGACAAGAGGCTGGCCAGTGGCTGAACAGGGCCAAAGCGTTGATCCTGAAGGGCCGTGACAGGCCAGGCTGCTGGGGAAGGGAGCTGAGGCTTTCTAGAAGCCTCTGGGCTTGAGGAGAGTCCTGGGTTCGGCACCACGGGGGCTTTTCAGTCCCCTCACCCTGGCCTGTGGTCGCAGCATGGGGTTGTATTTCTTGCTCTCTCAGGACTGTTGTGACTTCCTCTAGGGGTGAGAAGCCCCGAAGAGAGGCAAGACTTGGGAAGTGTGTGAGGGGAGGGGCAGGGCTGGGACCGCTGAAGGGAAAGGCCGCTTACAGAGTGGACACAGAAAGCGGAGGAAAAAGCAGGGGATGGGCTGGGGTTTGGAGGCCAGTGGAGTAGAGGGCAGGAAAGGCTCAAGGCAGGTCACATCGTATCAGAGCCTTCCTGAGCCTCATAAGGCGAAGCAGAAAGGCTGGAATACAAACAGCCCTGAAGGGCTTCCCTGTGGCTCAGCGGTAAAGAATCCACCTGCCAATGCAGGAGACACGGATTCTATCCCTGATCTGGGAAGATCTCACACGCAGCACAGCAACTACGCCCGTGAGCCCTAACTACTGAGCCTGTGCTCTGGAGCCTGGGAGCTGTGACTATGGAAGCCCTTACACCTCAAACCCATGCTCTGCCACAAGAGACACCACTGCAGTGAGAACCCGGTGCACCAAAACTAGAGAGGAAGCCACACGCACCACAATGAGAGAAAAAGCCTACACAGCAACGACAACCCAGTGCAGCCAAAAAATAAAATAAAATAAAATAGGCTTTATTTTGGGGAGCTCCAAAATCACTGCAGATGGTGACTGCAGCCATGAAATTAAAAGAGGTTTGCTCCTCTGAAGAAAAGCTATGGCCAACCTAGATGGTGTATTAAAAAGCAGAGACATTTCTTTACCAACAAAGGTGTGTCTAGTCAAAGCTATGGTTTTTCCAGTGGTCATGTATGGATGTGAGAGCTGGACTATAAAGAAAGCTGAGCACCAAAGAATTGATGCTTTTGAACTGCGGTCTTGGAGAAGACTCTTGAGAGTCCCTTAGACTGCAAGAAGATCTAACCAGGCCATCCTAAAGGAGATCAGTCCTGGGTGTTCATCGGAAGGACTGATGTTGAAGCTGAAACTCCAATACTTTGGCCATCTGATGTGAAGAGCTGACTCATTTGAAAAGACCCTGCTGCTGGGAAAGATTGAAGGCAGGAGGAGAAGGGGACGACAGAAGATGAGATGGTTGGATGGCATCACTGATTCAATGGACATGAGTTTGAGCAAGCTCTGGGAGTTGGTGATGGACAGGGAAGCCTGGCATGCTGCAGTCCATGAGGTCTCAAAGAGTCGGACACGACTGAGTAACTGAACTGAACTGAAAAGCCAGAGAGTAGTGCTTCCCTCTCCCAGAACTTAGGGCATCTCTCTTAAAGCACCTTCCAGAGCAGGTCTGGCCTCCCCACCCCCTACTCCCTCACTGGGGTCTGGGTCTCTGTTGGAGCTGGGTCCCTCAGTCAGCAGGCTAGAGATGGAGAATTGGAAGCTTGTCTTCAGGGCCGAGTTTCCCTGAGAGCATTGCACCCTGTCTCTGTTAGCTTGCTCCAGAGACACTGCCTCTTCCAGGAAGCCCTCTGGTAGGGCCACTATGCTGCTGGTGGTGGGCCTCCATGGCGCCTCTGATCTAGCCTCAGCTCTGGAGGCGCAAAGATGGCCGCCTTGGGATTGCCACCCATTCTGGATGAGATGTGGGCTTCCTGCAGCCTTCACCGTGGCCTGGGCACTTCTCTCTTCTCTCACTGGGCAGGTGGGCTCCTGGGGAAACAGGCAGGTCTCTCCAGCCAGCTTTGCCCAGGTGCTGGAGTCGCAGTACAGGGTCCAGAGGTCAAAGGTAGAGGCTGGGCGGTCAGGTCCATGAAGGGGCTCTCGGGATTCTGCAGGGCTCCGTCGGGCTCCAGGTGGGAAAGATCTGAACTCAGAGACCCTCTTGGCCCTAACTCTGCTCTTGGAAGAGAAGAAAAATGTTATTCTGCACGGAGAGCAAACGGGTCATGGACTCATCTCATTGGGACCCCTTGGTACACGAATTTTTCTTCCTTAAAAAAAAAAAAAAAATCCCCCAGGCATCACCTGCTTTGAAATCCCTAAATGTAAACTTCAACCTGCAGATTCCAGCTAGGCTGGGGGTTCTCTCAGGACTCGGAGGAACTGCTCCAGCAAGGACGGTCTGATGAAGGGATCAGTCAGGAATTCATAAAGTATTTATTCAGCTGCCCCAAGCACCCCACCCTCGCTCTCTTGTATGGAAGAATTGATGCAAAGTTTCCGAGACAAGCCTGCGATTGCGGCTGTCACCAAACAATGCCATATTTCTTTTCTTCTCTTAAATTCTAGGGATCATTCTCTGTAAGAGGCCAATTTGTCTGTCAGGCAGGCAAAACAGGGGCCGCTCCCTGCCCTCATTAAACTGACAGCACGGGTTATTAGCAGAAAACGAAGCCCGCCCGCCATGAAGCCGGCCTCTGTTTTACGGCGAGCGCCAGGGAGATATTTTCAGTAATTAATTTGATAAATATATTAATTATGAATTGAGTTGACAGTACAATCAGATTGTCAGCCGTCCAGACAGCCTCTTGTGATAAAGCTCTGTGATGAAGTGGTTGGATTTCAGGCCTGTCATCCTTCTGGGCTGTCCCTTATCGCCCGTCTGCCCATTCACTCTGTAATTTCCTGTGCCTTGTAATTAAATGGTAGCTTTCTGATTGGAAAGTGACTCCTCAAAACTTAATCTCTCTTTCTGTCCGAGCTTGGTGGGGGAGAGCTACAAAAAAAAAGCCCTTTGTTTCAGGGCAGTCTTCCTGTGAAGAAGCAGTTCTGTTTCCCCCGCCCGTTTAAATACACCTCTCTGGTCCCCGAGGGCACCTTGGAGGAGGGAGCGGGCTGAGAACTTCAAGAGGAGGAGGAGGAGGGGTGGATGGTGTGTCCAGCTGCGCATCCTCTGGCTCTGCCTCCTTGGGCAGGTCACTGCTCCTCTCTGGGCCAAAGTGATCGCATGTCCCCCACCACCCCACCCTCACCCCCAAGGCCTGAGATTCTGGGGCCCTGAGAACAGAGCAGCTCTGCCGGCCTGGCCTCCCTCCAGAGGCCCAGGAAGGGGAGGGAGGAACAGCGAGCCAAGTGTCAGCTGTATTTCTGCAGGACAGGTCATTCGGGGAGTCCCTTGCCAGCACTTTTTTTTTCCTTTTGATGAAATTAATTATGAACACTGCCTGGGGTCATTTGACTCCGGAGATACATGTCAAAGATAAAATATTTCAGAAACACTTATATTTAATAATTTAATATGGTGGTTCGCATTTGGGTGCAACAAAGGGAATTATTGGTAATTGCGAATTTTAAAGAGGCAGAAGGAAGCCCTGCAAGATGGGGGAAGCATGGGACAAAGCCAGGAAGGTCAGGAGGTTTTTGTTCGGCAGGCCCTGAGGCTTGATTTGAGACTGAGAACCGATGTCATTTTAGAATGCCTGGTGAAGAAATCAACTCCAGAAGCCTTCTGAGGGGCAATGCTGGGGACCCGAGGGGTCCTGGGTGTTCTAGGTGCCCCGGGTACCCTGGCCAGAGAAGGAAAGAGCATGTTGGTCCTCAAGAACATTGTCCCTGTCCTCGGAGTCCCAGAAAATCTGTGATGCGAGCCTCAGAGAGGCCCAGGGCCATTCCAGGCCTTGCAGATAAGAAACAAGATCCAGAGAAGCTCGGCCTCTGGGTGCCCCCAGGACATGGGGCTTCATGGAAAGAACAGCAACTGTGCATGAGGAAATTCCAAGTTTCAAGTTCAACTGCTCCTTGCCTGCCATGCCTCAGTTTTTTCTCTGTAAAATGGGCTAGTAAAGTACCTACCTCAGATTTGATGTGAAGATTAAATAAAACAATGCAGGTTAGGTGTTTTTCAGAGCAGCCGAAGCACAGTGGAAGCGGAATTGCTATCATCTATGCACATTAAGAGCTCAGTTAATATGTAGCATGTGCATGAATGAATGAATGAATGAATGAATGAAATACTGGCCCTGGGTCCTGGCCTCTCTGCTAGCGGAGCCCTGCCTGCCTCTCTCATTGCTTTATTGTGCTACTCCCCATTCATGGCCCAGCAGGGGGATAGGGCCCCCTCCCCCTTCGGAGCACGCACAGTGGGTTCACTCCCACCAAGGACTCAAACAAGCTAACTTGAGCCCTGCTCCTCAAACAACCCAGCTAGTGGATTTGGGCAAACCCATCCCTGAAATGTAGGAAAGCGGGTGCTCAGAAGCTGCTCTGGTGGATGTTCATCCAGCATGCATGGTCTCTGACGGTCTGGGGTGAGAACCCCTCCTGTCCAGCAAGGTAAGCTAGACAGTCCTTTCCTTGTTCTGGCACTTTGCTTTTTTCATCTTTAAAGTAAGGATGCTGTATTCAACCAATGGCAGCATCCCTGGAAAAGCCACCGTTGCTCAAACTCTACATAGTAAAGTGTTAATCGCTTAGTTGTGTCTGAGTCTTTGAGACCCCTATGAACTGTAGCCTACCAGGTTCCTCTGTCCATGGGATTCTCCAGGCAAGAATGCTGGAGTGGGTTGCCATTCCCTTCTCCAGGGGATCTTCCCGAGCCAGGGATCGAACCCGGGTCTACTGCATTGCAGATAGATTCTTTACCATCTGAGCCACCAGGGAAGCCCCAAAGTCTACATAGTTATAGTTCAGCTCAGCTTTCTTCAGAAACCCAAGCCTCTTACTGGAAAACTCAGTTTTTGTCTAACATGTGGAAATCATGGGCCCCACCATGATCAGAGAGCATGGGCACGGCAGGAAGGATCAGATTACATGCTCAAATTACAAGTTGGGGAGCCCCTGTTAGGGTTCCCACCAGTCAGGTTGCATACACTGGAGTCCCCAGGGCCAGAAGAAACCCCAAGTTACAGAAGCTTTCTTTGCCTCTCACTGGAGGCAAAGCCAACACATCCATGCAAATCTCTGTAATCAAGACATAAAGTTTTAGCATGAAGAAAATTATCACTCACCCTGGAAGTTGATTTCTATTCACATCTCTTTCATGAACAAAGGCACACTTATTCCCCCTCCCCCAAAGTTCAAGATTACAGTCCTTTTCTTAACTTTTCAAAGAGAGCTTAAGTACTTTGAACACAACTAAAGTTGACTATTATCCTTTGTCAGATCATACTTGAATCTAAATTTTACCATGTTGCCATTATATTTCAAAGAAGAGACATGATTGCTCTTGAAAATTAAAAAAAAAAAAAAGAAAGAAAGAAAGTAAAACCAGAGGCAGGGTATTGTCTATTATCCCATCCTCTTCCCCCAGAAATGTTCTGCTCAGAGCCAGCCGGGTGCCATCTATTAAATCCCGAATGATGAAGCCTAAGCTTCTTTATTTTATACCAGGAGCGAGTGGTAAGTGGACGCAAATTGATTTTGGAGAGGGTGCTAAGCGATAATCCTTCCCAGGTTCCCAATAAAGAAAATATACTTATTGGAGGGAATTTTTAACTTCGGTTTGAACTTGCTGCTGCCTTTTTAGAGTCCAAGTGGAGACTATGGAGCTTTTGTGTGCCTGTCAGATGTCTTTACCTGATGCCGAGGGAGGAATGATAAATATGCAGAAGGCTTTGATGTGAATGCCGAAGGGGCCTCCGGAGGGGCTGAGGAGAAGGCAGTTGACCCTGCTGTTTTCATCCCTCTGTAGTGACGGAAGGCGTGCTTAAAACTAAACGGGGCCTGCAGAGATGGTGCGCTGTTTCGGATTATGCCCTCAGAACCTGCGTTCCCCACCACCAACTCAGGGACCCTGGCTCCGAGCTCTGCCCGGCAGGGGAACGCGAACTCGCGCGGGGATAAAAGGCCAGGACTTTATTCTGTTTGCTGAGGAGCCCTTCTGATGAGCCCAGCAGCCGTCACTGCAGAGAGGCATGTGAAATGCAGCTACTTTTCTGCAGGCAGGAATAGGAAAGGGAAAACTCTCCAGAGATGAATAGATGAATCTGCTCTGCTCAGCTCCCTATACCCCCGGGGCCTCAGTTTCCCCATCTGTAAAGTAAGGGGGTTGGACTAGATCTCATTGAAGGTAACTGTTCTCTGTTCAGGATGAAGTCATGGCCCTGGTCCCGTGTTGGGGTGGGCAGCTTGTGTAGGAACAGGGCTGGCCTCTCGAGAGGTATCTGTCTTAGTCCATCCCTCCCAGGGTCAACTTCACTTCCTGGTGCGGTTGGAGGGGAAAACCAGGGTGGAGGTGGGCGTGGGGCTGGGACAGGGCACAGCAGGGATACCTAAGGCTCTGTGCCCAGATCCTGTGCTTCCATGGGGGCCTGAAGGCTGTCTCTCTCTCCGATCTTGGCAAAGCATCTTCTGCTATTTGTGGGGAAGGACTGCCCTGCTAGGAGGCAGGAGACCGCACTGCAGGCCTCCCACTGGACCCTCACTGTGTCCCCATCACACATAGTCCACACAGCACCCAAGGCAGACAGAGCCTCTCCTCAGCCCGACCTGTTGCCTGGGTCACACCCGGACTTTGGGGGTCCTGGACTCTTTAGGCTTCGTGGACCCTTTCTTCCATAAAAACAATGAAGATTATGTTTTACAGCTGCATGGATATGAAAATGGATATACTCCAGGCTGGATTTGTTGCTCTATATTCATGATTTTTATATTCATTTCTTTCTCCTGATTTTAAGAGGAAAAAAAAAAACCTTTTTCATGGACCCCTTAAAATATCACCCCAGGCCCCGTGCCTGACTGGTACGTTGAGCTGCACTCCCTAAGGAACTGCTCCCCTTCAGGAGAGGAATCCACACTTTGAATTTGTAATCCTGATGACCAAAACCTGTCTGGTACTGGCCAGAAGGGCAGAGGAGATAGGAACTATTTCTTCTGCTGAGTTATATTATCCAAAGGAAGTTAGCGGCCACCCTGGCTCACAGCACATCCAGCCCTGGGCAGGTACCCTGGTGCAACGGACAGTGTGTGCTTTGGGGTCAGAGAGACCTGGGTCTCACCTCTCCCAAGGCTCTTCCTGCCTAATGACCTGGGGTGACTTCTTCACTCTTGGCCTCAGTTTTGTAATCTGTAGAATGGGACTAATGCTACCTTGACTACAGGTCTCTTGAGGCACCCAGATAGCCACTGTGAGGATGGGACATGGTGACCACAGGCCCTGCGTCTTCCAGGAAGTCACCATGGCCAGTTGTTCCTACAGTCCCACATGTGCATTTACGCCTGGCAGCCGCCACATGATCCAATTCTTGTCTCAGAAGTTATGGGCCCAGTAACTGCCCCGCTGGGGTTGACACCAAAACGAACATGGGGGCTATTTACGTTTCTCCTTCTTCAATAAGAGGTTTTCCAGGCAAATCAACTGGAAATGGTTATGTGGGCAATCGAGGTGCTGGGGGCCCTTGCAGAATTCTTTGTTAGCTCACCAGCCACAAACTTCTTACACGGTGGCCAGTCTTAGCCCTTAAGACACTATGTGCGCCTCGGCCCTGAATCAAGTTAATGAGGGTTTCTGAAGGCTCCTGTAATTTTGTGTGGAAACAGTGTCTTAAATTAATATTTTCCTTTGGTTCAAAAGGCTGCCTGTGCCTTTGGCCAAGTGTTCCAGCTGCTGGGAACCAGGGAGTGAGCCTGGGCAGAGGGCCCCGCAACGTGGGGGCAAAAGCCGTATACACCCATCAATAACGAGGAAACATCTTGCCCGGCGGCGTGAGTCCACCAAAAATGGTTTACGCCAGTTGAACACAAAAATCAATTTTGAAGCGCAGTATATCACAGCCCATAAATTACACATGTCCAGTCAAAACAGCAAGGGAAAAGAACAGAGGTGAGGATGAAAAAAGTTTTCATAAGTTCCAGACCCGAGAGCCCGCTGTCCCTCCATCGCAAGAGTTAGGGGCCAGCATCTGGGGAGGCTGGAAGCATGTTCCAGAAGGTAATGAACTCCTGCCTGAGCCGCTGCCCCAGAGTGAGAGCGAGGAGGTGGAATAGGCTGACCGAGGCAGGGCCCAACACGTCGCTCTGGTTCATGATCCCCGCAGAATAACCGCAGAGATCCCTGTGCCCACAGGGGCCTCAGACCTGCTCTGCCAGGCCTTTTTTTCCTCTGTTTTGACTTCTGGAGCTGGGGGCAGGGCAACAATGGCCAGGAGGGTTGAGGGGGGCGCTGAGCCAGGTGCTCCGGGAACCCAAAGCAACAGCATCACCTCTGACTTGGGACAGCGAAGCTCTTGGGGTGGGGAGGAGGGGACAAAGAAGAAGGCTGGTCCTTGGAAAGCACCACGTGGGGTCCTTTCCGAGGGAAGATCACTGTCCTGTGCAAGTCTTCCTGATGAGGGGCCCGGTGTTTAACTGGGGTACACGACAGGAAGCACAGACATTGTTGAGAGGAAGCACAGGTGGCTTTTGAATGGGAAGAACCTCTCTTCCCTTTGGGAGAAAGTGGGCTTGGGAAGTCTTTCACATGTACCTCCGAAGTGGACTTGTTTTGCCAAGAGCTAAGGGGGACCCCATGTGGTGCTTTCCGAGGACCAGGTATCTGCCCCTGTTCCAAGCCCTTTGCTGTCCCAAGTCAGAGGTGGTGTCCCCCTCCCGGGGCACCTGGCTCAGGCTCCCACCCACCTGGCCACTGATGCCCGCCCCCAGCTCCAGCAGGCACCACCTGGGGCCTATCATGTTCTCAGCATCACCTCCAATCTCGTGGCCGCTGGTGCCCCCTCTGATGCCTCATCCACTTCCAGGGAAAACGTGGGCCAGCCTGGCTGAGGTGCAGAGCATGTGGTTCTGGGCACAGATCCCTCTCGGGAACCTCCATGATGGCCCTAAGGAGCCGTTCCACTTGAAAGCCACAGTGACCCTCAGAGGCTGCCTAGTCTGGCCTGTTCTTTGCAAAGATGGGGAAACCGAGGGACCGCTCAGGGTCACAGGGCAAGGGAGGTCTAGGAGAGGAGCAGGGCAGCCAGAGTCCTCCCCAGGGTAATGCTCCCGTCCCTAGGGTGAGGCTCGGGTGCTGGAACCAGCTGTAGCTCCCCGCCTGCTGATGGGTGGAGATCCCACCCATAACCAGCCAGCATCCCATCCCCTCCCCTTTCCTTTCAGCAGGAGGTTCCCAATGAGGCAGTGGGGAGGGACCTCTCTTAGGGACTGGAGATGTCCCTCAGCTCCTACTTCTTAAGTGAACAGCCTCTCTGATCTGTACCAACCAGGATCCTCACTGGAGCCCAGTGAGCCGCAGGATGTCTGCAGGGTTTGGGGAAACATCTCCTGAGGCTAAGCTTTGAGTCCAAATGCTGATGACATCCTAGCAGTGTGGCATCTCTGCCTCACTTGGGAGGGAAGGATTCAGGGGACCAGGGAACCAACCACCATCTCTGTGGACAGTGATCCCCTTCGAGGGAATCGCGGCTGAACCAAACACTTTGTTGCCTGCTTCCCCCCTCAGAGTAGAGTTACCCTCTGCTCTGCAGGCCTCCCAAACTCCCCAGGCCTGCCCCCAAGGGTAGTTTTGCATGGACCAGTGCAGAGATCTCCTCTACCCCCGAGTCTTCTGCACTAGGACCCTCAGGCCTGAGCTGAACCCTGAGGCCCCGCAGAAAGCAAGACCCAGCCTTGTTCTCAAGGGACTGGAATTCCACAAATGGAGCTCGATGAGCAGATAAGACAGGGTCCTAAAGCTCAAAACTCTTCTGAACACCAGGGTTTTTCACTCCATTTGAATTCTTCATTTACTTGTTCAACCAATACTTACTGATTAGGCACTAAAATATGAAGAAGGCCAGGATAGATCCTGGGGATGGAGCAGTGAATATGATGCTGCCTCTACTGCTTTCATGAAGCCCTCATCCCCCTTCCCTCCCCACATTCTCTGTGCTCAAATCGCAGGACATGAACCTGGCCAGCCCCAGGCCTTCACCCAGGCTGACTCCCTTGCTTGGACCAGCTGCAGCTTCCCCCATCATCCTTCACCTGGCAAACTCCACACTGTCTGCTGGAGCCCAGATCAAAAGTCCCTTCCTGTGTCATTTTGGAAGCTCTGGCAGAAGCAGACCCTGGGCCTGTGCCCGTGATCAAGCCCACATCTGGAGGTTTTGTGATTCTTTACTTAGAAGCCCTCCTCCCCCGCAAACCTGTGATGGTTGGAGCTGGACCAGGGTTGGGAGGTGGGGTCTACATCCTGAGCCGTCTCTGTGTTCCCAATACTCTGCACAGAGCCCTGCACCTAGCTATCTTTTGATGCCATCGTTGAATACTCTGCAGCACACACAACGTTCTTAACTTCTGCCTCCTCTACTCTGGTAAGAAACCATAGTTAAGTTCAACATGTCAATGGCACAGTGATCCATTTTTTGAAAATGTATGTGTGCAGTGAAGGAGGGGGCGGGCAGTGAAGATTGGGAAGCTCAGAAAGGAAGATAATACAGAGCTTGGGTCCACACATGAGGTCCAGGCCCCATGCACCATGAGGGCCTTAGTTCCACAGAAGTGAAAGGTGGTCTGGCCCGCTGGGCTCCATACCACGGGCAGAGCCAAAGCTGCCTGGGGGTTGGCAGCTCTCTCTCACTTGTTAGAAATACAGAACCTCACTGTGATGAGCACTGCCTCCATTCCACGTGGTCCAGCCATCTCCCAGAAACCCCTCCAACCGGATCACCAACAATGCTCAGAGTAAGAAGACTTGAAAATCTCTTAATTGATTAAATGAATGAGTGACTGATTAAGGAATCAAATCTAAGCTGAAACAGTTGACAAATGAAATTATGACTCTGTCATGCAGACCTACAGGAAGATTAATGCATTAACATCTATGGAGCCCCCAGCATTTCAGAAAAGGGTCAAGCAAGGAAGTCAGCAAGCTCTCATTTCAAGGCTGGAGATTCTAAAGTCTGGGGAAGTCCAGATGTTCCTAAACACACAAATCCAAGTTCATTCATTCATTTATTCAGTTAATATGTGTTAATGGGTTACTGTTACCGGGCACTCTTCTATATATGTGGGATACACCTGTGAATAAAACAGAGGAAAATCTACTTGGAGAGATAGATCATAAGCAAAACCACAATGAATTAGTAAGTTATATAGTATGTTATGGGCTTCCTGGGTGGTGCTAGTGGTAAAGAATGTGCCTGACAATGCAGGGGATATAGGATACACACGTTTGATCCCTGGATTTGGAAGACCCCCTGGAGGAGGGCATAGCAACCCACTCCAGTATTCTTGCCTGGAGAACCCCGTGGACAGAGGAGCTTGGTGGACTGCAGTCCATAGGGTCGCACAGAGTCAGACACGACTAAAGCGACTTGGCGCGCACACACACACACATGTTACAAGGTGAAAAATGCAAGGTGGAAAAGTAGACCAAATTAAGGGGACTGAGGGTGTGTGTGTGGAGGGAGTGTGAGATGGGATTAAATACTGAAATTTAAGCAGGGTGGATGGGGTGGACCACACTGAGCAAGTAGGACTGGAATAAGGGTTTTTGGAGGAGTTTGCATCTAGGTACCTTGCGGGTTTGCACTAAGAGCTTAGCACGGGGCAGCTGCTCTGGAAAGTGCCGTCACCATCATCACCTTCATTGTCATTTTAACTTTGCGCCTCCATCTGGAACTTGCATGCTCCCTCCTCCTCTTATTTTGTGTCTCCTTCAGGATGACTAGTGGTGGAGAAAGTGCGGAAAGCCATGGGCTCACAGCTGCCATTTCCAAGGGCCCCACCTCCCAGGAGGACCTTCCTGGGACTCCCAGCCCAGAGGGGTTGCTGCTGCTCCAAGGTGAAGGAAATTATCAAGAACTGTGGAGGGTCTGAGACTTTTATTCTATTTGTGAGTTAACAGGTGAGCCTCCTGCAGTTTTGTGGATGCTGGAAGAAGACACGAGACTCCTGGGTCAGAGACCAAGGGTAGTTTATCACTCAGAGCAGGACCCAGAATGTCAGTACTGGCAGAAGTTCTCTAAGACCTGGTTCCAACAAGACAATGTGATGTGGGCCAGGTGATGCTTGCATATGCAATGAGCTATAGTCCTGAAAAAATTAGTCCAGGGCAAAGGCAGTTAGCGCCTCTGCTCTTATGATGTGCAGAAGTACAAGGAATCCATTAAGAATTGTCCCCCAACAGACTCAGGGAATCTGAGAGCAAAATACATGTTTATCTGTCTTTTGGCAACTCTGGGATGAGGGAGAATTCAGGCTCATACTTTAGGGACTTCTCTGCTTCTGCCATTAGTTCAGGGAGGCAATTAGTTCTTGGCTCTGGTCATAGTTCTGGCTTTGAATCCCAGCTCAGTCGCTTTTCGAGGGGTATAACTTTGGGCAATTTGCTTTTACTGTCCCTGTCCTTAAACTGGGCTTCCCTGGTGGCTCAGAGAGTAAAGAATCCACCTGTAATGTGCGAGACCTAGGTTCAGTCTTTGGGTTGGGAAGATCCCCTGGAGGAGGGCATGACAACCCACTCCAGTATTCTTGCCTGGAGAATCCCCATGGACAGAGAAGCCTGGCAGGCTACAGCCCATAAGGTCACAAAGAGTCGGACACGACTGAGTGACTCAACACAGCATCCTTAAACTAAGGATAACAGTGTTCCTACTTTGGAAGGTTCTTGGGAGGACCGAATGATATAATGTTTCAACAAGGCTTAGCTCAACGCCTGGCATATGGCAAGGGCTCGGCCAATGATAAAGATGGCAGGGATGATGGCTTTCCAGAAAGAGAAACATGGGTCACAGGAAACCTGCTGGAGATTGGTGGCCCGGCCAGGTAATAAACTGTGAGCTGGCCCTCTGATGCCAGAGGGAGGGGAGAGAGAGATTGTTCATCCTTCCAGGCAGTGATTGCTTTGGGCTTTTAGGATTGAACTCTGTTTCAGAGTTTAATGTCCTAGAATTTGTTTACATGTATCTTCAGAAACTGTGCCACACTCACAGTCTGAGCAGGGGTTCTTGCTTCTAAGAAGTCTTTTTTATAATCTCAAAATTGAGTCCAGGGTTTTCGATTTGTCCTTAGAGACCGCATTGCTATGTATGCCGCTGATGATTAAATAGGTCATGCAGATCCTTGAGCTGATTTTTTTTTTCATAAGCCATATAGATAGAAACCCTGAGGAGATGGGGATTTCGTTTTTGTGCAGAGTCAGTCAGCTCCGTTCACTCTCTCCTGTATGTATGTTATGTGACCGGCACGGGAGGCCTTGTGCCCAACCATGTGTATGGCACAAGTCCTCCCTCGAGGAGCTTGGAAGCACCTTGGAGCCACAATTCATATGAAAGGCAGGACTTAAATGTCATACAGGGGAGGAAAGAAGGAGATGGGCAGAGAGACACGGGGGAGAGGGTGGGGTGGCACAGAGAGGAAGAGAGAATTAGACTATGGTCAAGGAGACCATAGTCTCCTGAAAGCCTGTGGGCGGGGCCTTGAGGAGCATGATGTATTAGAACAGCCAAGTCTTGGACTTGCCCTGGATTCCAATCCTGACTGCCTCTGTGACCTTGGCCAATTGATTTAACCTCCAATTTATCTGGGGTGTTTTGGGTTTTCTCTTCTGTAAAGAGAGGACATTAACACCTGCCTTGTAGGACCCTGTGACACTCAGTGACTGAAACGATTGGCAGGCACGACCAACAGTGGGTCAGTAAATGGCATGTTAAAAATTGTGGGTGAGGCCTTCCGTAGCAGTCCAGTGATTAAGACTCTGTGCTTCCGCGTCTGCGGGTGCATGTTCTATCCCTGGCTGGGGAATTAAGATCTAGCATGCAGATAGTAAAGAGTCCGCCTGCAATGCAGGAGACCCAGGTTCAGTCCCTGGGTGGGGAAGATCCCCTGGGGAAGGGAATGGCTACCCACTCCAGTATTCTGGCCTGGAAAGTTCCATGGACAGAGGAGCCTGGTGGACTACAGTCCATGGGGTCGCAGAGTCAGAGAAGACTGAGTGACTGACAGACACATATACTACAGCGCATCAGGCCGAAATAAAAAATGCTGTGGGCAAGACTCAGGTCGGTTCCTGGGAAAATGACTCAGATGGAAGTTCACAGGGAGGGCCCGCCAGAGCAGCATCTGTGAAGTGTGGCTGGATGCAGGACGGCCAGAAGGAGACAGGGATGTGGGTGCAGCGGCAGCGGCCAGAAGGAGACAGGGATGTGGGTGCAGTGGCAGCCGAGAGCTCAGCTCATGACGGCCCTTGAGCTGAGTGGCTCTCTGGAGTGGTCCTGAACTGAGGCAGGGGGCTGGATCTTGTGCCACCTGGTCAGCCTCTCCTCAGATGGGGCCGGTCCCTGGTGAGCAGCAGAACCTGGGGCCAGGCAGCTCCCTGGGCACAGGGCAAATCCAGGAAGGGTCTGGGCTGCAAGTCATTAGTATCCAACACTCTCAGCGGCTGGGGGAATACGTGCCTTGTTCCAGAAGGAGCAGAGTATCAAAGAGCCAAGTGCTACTTCTCCAAGAGAACTAGAGAATCCACAGAGAGTCACATTAGCTCGGTCAGAGGCTCCATTCTCAAGGCTACCACGGTGACGACCATCGGCCTTATCTAGGCGGTCAAAGCTCAGGGCGGTACAGTGAACTGCAGAATTTGGGCAGCGTTCCAAGCCAGCCTGGGTTCCTCCAGTCCGAATGCCACTTGCTTAGTCACCTAAGATTTCTGGACAATTCCCTCGCCCCGTTTCAGCATATCTCCTTCCCCCATTCATCTCTCTGCCACTGACATTTGGCAACTTGAACTCCCCTTCTTTGTTCTAAGTTCTCAGGGAGTCAGAAATTCCAGGATTCAGGAATGTCTGCCCATGTGATAACACTCTTCAAGGACCTTTATTTGCATGGAGTGTAAAGTGAAGTCCATGAACTACTATTAATAATCAAACAAAAACTGCAAATCCTTCAGGAGACACCACAATTTCTGGCCCTACCCCAAGCAAAGGAACCAATGAGGACTTTTTCCAGATGAAAATGAATCCATTGTTAGCTCTAATTTTATGGGTGCCAAAGTCTGAGGTCTTTGGGGTTCAAGCTCAGCCTGAACTAAGCTATTTTGCAGTTTCTTCTTCCCAGCCCACTGGAATTTAGCAATTTTTATGGAAGTCAAAACTGCCAATTAAGGATGGTTCTCTAATAGGCAAATAATACTGACACTTACCCAAGAAAAGCTAGACTCCTCTTAGAACAACATTTTCTTGTTTACTGAAACTCTCTTGAGTTAACAATAGCTCCAAAAGGAAGAAACTCATCTATTGGAAAACCACACGATGCTATGGAAAAACTCAAACAGCCTTTTTGGCCTAGCCAATATCTGACCCTTCCCCAGATACCCTGATACAGACCCATGAGTTGTGATTCTGAATGTGGACAGGCATCATTCCCTGTCCTTTTCCCATCCCAGCACCCCTCTAGCCATTGATTAATGAAATTGGCAGCTGAATTTCCGAGCCCCTCAAAATGTGCCCAGAGTCCATATGAACATTCAGCTTCAGGGCTCTTCTTTGTAGGGTTCTTGTAATAGGAATTATTGGAAGCAACTTAAAGGCCCCATAACAGGGAATCAGTTGAATAAATTGTGGCAGAGATCTTCATTAGAAGGTTATGCAGCCATGAAAATGATATTGCAGAAGGATATTCCATGGCATGAAAAATGTTGGTGGGGCAAGCTACAAAAGAGCGCCAAGAGTATGATCCATTTTCATAAACACGGGTATGCACGTGGCTGAACATCAGCGGTGCCTTCCCCCAGTGGTGAAATCACTGGAGGTTTCATTTCCTCCTTTGTTGCTCTCCTCTTTTGCACTTTTCTGCAAGCCACATGTATATATTTCTTACATAATCAAGAGATGAAAAGTTAAAAAGGGGGTACAGAAGAGAGGATTCTCGGCATAAGAAGCAAACAGCTTTTGGTGTTCAAAGCCCAAGTTCTTGCCATCATAGCCCTGTCTCCTGTTAGGCTGACCACCGGCAATACAGGAAGGCCAAGTTTATTTGTGATGGACAAGAAAGGTAGCGTGGCCAAGGGCAAAGGACATTTCAGTTTGATTGGTCTCTACCTTCTGGGGCGGGGGCCGGGGGGGGGGGGTGGGAATCCAAAGATGGTGTCATGCCTTCTCTGAAAGTTTGCTTGCTCTAATGCCCCATCCTGGGGCCCTTCTGGAGAACTTCATGACATCAGCAGTTAGGACATCGCCCCAGTGGTTTTGCTCTGGGCAACACGGCCACATCCTCTGCTGCTGTCCTGGGTGATCTGAGGGCTGGGGACAGGGCTCCAGTACCTGCCAAGCTGCTGGCTCCCTGTTGCGCAGCTGAACTGGAGGACGCTGAGTCCCTAGGGGGCGGACATCCTCCAGCTTCGGGGCACAGAGCGGGGCGGGCACCAGCCCAAGCAGCGGAGGCGTTGACAGTGCTGCTATCTGCAGATCTTGCTGCGGCTAAGGTTGCGTGGTTTGCAATTAGAAGAGAGGTCCGGGGGCCTGGGAGATCATTTCCTTCAGCAGCTTATCATTTGGGCAAAATCAGGGGCTGTCAGGCTTAGCTGGCTGGCCCTGCCTCCTCCCTCTGCCCTCACCGACTCCTGCCCGGACAGCCCTGGCACCCTTGAGCCCCAGAAAAGCCGCTCCCCACTCCCCTGGTGGACCTCAAACCACCAGGATGCTTTCTAAGCAGTTTGTGTTGTGTGCTTGCTGGCCCTGTCCTGGAGGAATTTTCCCCAACCACACTTTCCCCATCCCCTAGCCCAGGACCCCTTACCGCTCCCTCTTGGTACATTTCACAGTGTGTGATTATTCATGCATTTGTATGATGCTGAGTCACTTTTTTCCCCAACTCGACTACAGACGTGTTTTTGTTCATAGGCTCTCACTGCACCAAGCTCAAAGCCTGGCACAGAGCAGGCTCTCTAGAATAATAAGAGTGAATAAATGCATGAATTAATGCATGCATGCATGATCGGTGCATGACAACCATGAATAACATTCTAACCTTAAAACATGTTTGCTTAAAACCAGCCCTCCTGGCCTGAGTCCAGGTTCAACAAGCCATGAGCTGTGTGACTCTGGGCAGGTTGCAGGCCTATGAGATTGTTCCCTTCTCGGTCAAACGTGGACGCAAATAATCCCTTTAGCATACGATTGTAGTAAATGTTGTAGAGATGATGCCTGTGGGGCTCTGGTGCAGGAGCAAGCGCTGAGTGAGACTGCTATGATTATTTCTGTTCTGATTCATTCTTGACTTTATTATTCTGTCCTTTGAGTCTCTTCCAGCCAGAGCTGGAGGTCAGCCCTGGTTATAAAATTTCCTGATGTCTACACGGATCTGGGCCTCTCCACCCAGCGGCATGCTCCTTTGTCCTCTCAGGTTTGGCGCCACAGAGAAAAGGAAACCGGCACCTCTTTGCTCTAAGAGTCTTGGCAAACACAGGGGGAGAATCCAGTTCCCTGTCTCCCACCTGGAGCTCAGTCTGATTTTACGGTGCAGCTAGTGGCATGGTCCCTGGGTTGTCAACGCAGGAGAGCATCAGGAAGGGGACTCCAGGTCTTACAGGAAAGAGGACAATGGGCTGTCCTCTCTTTCTTCCCAGGCCAGGTTCCACAGAGGTCTGGCCTCTGAAGCTGAAGAAGGATCCAGCTGTGTCTGTTTCAGTCTGGCCGTTCCCATGGGATGGAATCTCTGGGAGGGAAATCAAACCGGAGAAATTCGCTGCCGACACGGGACACAGGGACACGGGACACAGGGACACGGGAAATGGCTTCTCTTGCCCATTAACAACAGGGAACATGTAAGAGTTTGCTTTCAGCCCTTCAGTTTCAGCAGGGCTCAGAGAGGTACAGCGCCGCTCACATGGCCACACAGCCGCTAAGATGCAGGGCAGTGTGTCCAACAGGTCTGTCCTTCCAAAGGTTCCTGTTGGCCACACTACGTCAGCACTCAGCGTTTTCTCTTCAGGTTCACCTGGACATGGGTTTGAGGACCTACAGTTGTATTATGGGAGCATTTGTGCACACAACATTTAATTGCCAAATTTTAACCTCAGGTCTTGGCCAAATCCAGAGAAACCAAAGATGAAGAAGACTGGCTCCCGACCAACAGGATCTTGGTTTACTAATGAAGCTGGCAAAGTAGTATCTCATACAGAGTTTCCTACAGTGCTACATGGTAGTAATTTATCTCAATTTTATTCTTTTTGTTTTTCTAGCAAATATTTATTGATCCCTGGGTCAGGAAGACCCCTGGGGTAGGAAATGGCAACCTACTCCAGTATTTTTGCCTGGAGAATTCCATGGATAGAGAATCACCTGATGGGCTACAGTCCATGCGGTTGCAAAGAGTCAGACATGACCGAGCAACTACAAGAATGACTACTCTGTACCACCCAAAGTGCTACAGGCCAGGAACACCACGGTGTGTAAAAATAAGAAGACACAGTGCCTGACCCCAGGGTTCATTGCAGCACTGTTTACACCAGCCGAGACAAGGAAGCAACCTAAATATCCGTCAGCAGAGGGATGGATAAAGAAGATACGGTAATATATACAAAGGAATGTTATTCAGCCATTAAAAAGAATCAGATAATGTCACTTATAGTAGCGTGGTTGGACCTGGAGTTTGTTTCACTGAGTGAGGTAAGTCGGGCAGAGAAGGAGAAATATCATATGACACCGCTTATATGTGGCATCTAAAAATAAATGATACAAATGAACTTCCTTACAAACCAGAAAGAGGTGCATAGACTTAGAA
The DNA here is from genome assembly GCA_935064755.1 of Tragelaphus eurycerus. Lineage (NCBI taxonomy): Eukaryota > Metazoa > Chordata > Mammalia > Artiodactyla > Bovidae > Tragelaphus > Tragelaphus eurycerus. Next base: position 9,188,867 of record CAKXYN010000088.1, on the reverse strand, counting down.
AACAAACTTATGGTTATCAGGGGGAAGGGAGAGATAGCGAGTTTGGGGAGGTCATGTACACATGGCTATATTTAAAGTGGATAACTAACAAGGACCTAATGTCCAACACATGGAACTCTACTCAATTTTACGTGCCAGTCTAGATGGCAGGGGAGGTCTGGGGGAGAATGGATACATCACATGCATGGCTGAGTCCTTTCACTGTTCACCCGAGACTACCCCAGCGTTGTGAATCCGCTATACCTCCATTCAAAACAAAAAGTCTAAAGTTTAATTAAAAACAAAAAGACATGATGCTTGTCCTTATGGGATTTAGATGGAGAGACATTAAATAAGCATTCAAATTAGTGGGTTGATCAGTGCAGAGGAGAGGTAAATTTGTCCCAGTCGGAGATCAGATGAGGCTCCCCTGTGGAGCAGACATTGAACCAAAGTCTGGAGGCTGAGTGGAATGTTGCTAAGTAAAGGAGGAGGGAAGAGATTTTCAGGTAGGAGGGATGGGCTATGCAAAGGTCCTGGGGCAGAGAAGTGCATGTGAGGGACTGTGAGAAGGCCAGGGAAATAAGAGTGGAGAGGAGGACGTGATGCAAGGACAGACAGGACAGACAGGCGCTGGAGTTTTGTCTTTATCCTTCGAAAACTGAGAAGCCGTTGCAGGGCTGGAAGCCAGGCAAGGACACAGTTAGATTTCCATTTTTAAAAGATCGCTTTCGTGGCAGAGAATGAACTCTGTATTGGATAGAGGCGGGACTGGGGGTGGCAAACAAGTGAGACATTATTGCCAAGACCCTGATGAGCAGAGATGGTTGCCTAGAGTAAGGTGAGGGCAGGACAGGTGGGAGGAATGGCAGGTTGGAGAGAGATTTAGGAAGAGTTGTGGACAGGACTTGATTACACATTCGATGTGGTCAGTTTAAGAGTGTGTGGGTATGTCAAGGATGGCTCAGATGTTCCTGGTCTTGGGCTCAATGAATATTGATTTTGGTGGGTACGGTGTGGAAAGATGGCCAGGTTAGAGAGGCGAGACTGTGGGTCCCGTTTTGCAGATGTTTGGTCTGAGGGACATCCAGGTGGAGATGCAGAATGGATACATGGTGTGGACCACAGAGGGGAGGTCTGCCAAGGCAGGTCTCGGAGCCGCCACCTAGGGATGCTCGTCACAGCCTTGGATGCAAGAGGTCTCCTGGAAGCAAACCATGAGAAAAGAGGTAAGGGTTGAGGAGGGGGCCTTGGAAGACCCCAGCACATGGGAGAGGACAGTTTGCAAAGGATATAGAACAGAGACCAGAGAAGAGAGTGAACAAGCATTTCACCGCAGGGGACAAGGCCAGAGCCATCCAGGTGGAAGTGACGGCAGTGCTGACCACGCGGAGGGGAAATGATGACTGGGGAATGACCATCCACCTGAGTGACCGGCCGCCACTGGTGTCCTTTGTGAGAACCATCTCAGGTGACAAAGCCCGAGGCTCAGAGAGGTAAGGTGACTGAGGACTGTTATCAGCTAAGACAGGGCTGGGCCAAGACTTGAGCCCGAGTTTTCCGGCTGCATCCTTTCAGTGTTCTTTCTAACATGCACAAACACGCCGTGAACAGGGACCTCTGAGGTCTACAGATGCCACAGGGTCAGCCTTAGCTTCTTCACGCTAACTCATACCCCAAATCTCCACAGCAGCCGAGGATCGCTCTTTGCTCACATTAGACACAGGCTGAGGGCCAGCTGGACTCGGGCCAAGGAGTGGCCTTGTGTGGGCCATGCCTGTTCTGGGGTCGGCGGGGAAGAACACGCGTGAGGCCGTCAGAGGTCAGAGGGCCTGGGTCTGGGGTGTGGATCGGGGGTGAATCCGCGTGGATTTCGTCTACACGTGTAGAGGTTCGGCTGCGTGGCTGAGTGGCTCGTTTCATTTGAACCTGGACATTAAGGGCAGGCTTCGTATAAAAAGCCTGTTTCACTTTTAGGTGGTTTATAGGTGATCATTCTATTGTTCTTGGTCACAGGCCTTGAGTGACACATTCTTTGCATCATATGTGCTGGTCCTTTTAAAGTTGTTTATAATTTCATATGGTTTTCTTTTCTGGTTTGAAATGCAAGCCTGCTATTAATGTGGAGCTTGTTTTCCCACCCCACCCCCAAACACAAATGAACAGTATATACTTGAAAAAGGTACTTTACTTACAAAATGAAATAAATGAAAACTAAAACATCAAAGAAATACAATTTAACAAATCAGATTTACATTTTAAAATGCGAATCCTGAGCTTGGCACAGAGACATGGAAACTCTTATAACCGTTGTAAATTGGCCTAACCTTTCCTTTTGGAAAGCAATTTAGCAATGTATAAAATGTTCATATTTGTTAATCTAGTAGTTCCACTTCTGGGAATGTATCCCAAGAAAGGAAGCAAAACTAAAGCTCTGTGGTCAGAGGCGTGGAATGCAGTGTTATTTATCAGAGAAAAGCAGAAGAAAGCTACAAAAATATCCAATTCCCAGGGAAACCTCTTAAAATTCTTTATAGAATAAAGGTAGAATACAACTGTAACTAAAAAATAAAAAAATATTGATAACCAGACGGCAGATTATTTTATGCTCTTTCTTGAAAATATTTTACAGATTTTTTTCTTAAAAATCTTTTGGGGGATATAACTGACATGCAGAAACCTGCACATATTTAATTTGATAAAGATGTGATGTGCATATACACTTGTGAAACTATGACCGCAATGAAGATATTGTATACATTTAACCACCTCCGACGTTTACCCTGGGGTTTTTTCCCGTCTCTTCCACCAGCCCCTTCTAACCTCCCTCATTTTCAGGCAATACTCATCCAATCTTTGTTATTGTAGTTCATTTTCCAGCATTTTAACTGGAGTCATACAGTATGAGGGGCTTCCCTCATAGCTCAGTCGATAAAGAATCTGCCTGCAATGCAGGAGACCCGGGTTTGATTCCTGGGTCAGGAAGATCCCCTGGAGAAGGAAATGGCAACCCACTCCAATATTCTTGCCTGGAGAATCCCGTGGCCAGAGGAGTCTGGCGGGCTACAGTCCGTGGGGTCACAAGAGTCAGACACGACTCAGCGACTAAACCACCACCACCATTATGCAGTGAGAACTCTTGTTTGTCTCATTTCCGGCTTTTTTGTTTAGCATTGCTGTTTCGAGAACTGTCCCCTTATTCTCTGTATGAGTAGTTGAATCCTATTAATTGCTTAGTAGTATTGCATTATATGGGCTTCCCAGCTGGCTCAATGGGTAAAGAATCCATCTGCAATTCAAGAGACACAGGAGATGCAGGCTTGATCGCTGGGTTGGAAGATTCCCCTGGAGAAGGAAATGGCAACCCATTCCATTATTCTTGCCTGGGAAATCCCATGGACAGAGGAGCCTGGCGGGCTACAGTCCATGGGGTTGCAAAAGACTTGGACATGACTTAGGGTCTAAGCAACAACAATTCCATTAGATAGATGAACCACAATTGGCTTATCTTTCATACATGGGTGGACATTTGGGTTGTTGCCAGTTTTGAGCTATTACAAATAAAGTTATTATTAATAATCAAGTGCAAACCTTTGTAAGGACATAGGCTTACATTTCTTTGGAGTAAATACCTCAGAATGGAGTGAATGTGCCATAGGGTAGCTGTATGTTTAACTTTCAAAGAATTTGCAAACTCTTCTCAAAGTCCCACCAACAGTGAATGATGACTATGCTTTCTTGCCAGTGACTGGTACATGAAGTTTTTTTTTAAGTTCAGATGTCCTAATAAGTGAGTCTATGATATCTAAGGGGCTTCCTTTGTAGCTCAGTTGGTAAAGAATCTGCCTGCAGTGTAGGAAACCCGGGTTCCATCCCTGGGTTGGGAAGATTCCTTGGAGAAGCGATTGGCAACCCACTCCAGTATCCTTGCCTGGAAAATCTCTTGGACAGAGGAGCCTGGTGGGCTGCAGCCCACGGGGTCGCTAAGAGTCAGACACTGTATTTTTATTTGCATTTTTGTTGTTGTTCAGTTGGTAAGTCACGTCAGACTCTTTGCGACCCCCATGGACTACAGCATGCCACACTTCCCTGTCCTTCACCGTCTCCCAGAATTTGCTCGAACTCTTGTCCATTGAGTCAGTGATGCCATCCGACCAGCTCATCCTCTGTCGCCCACTTCTTCTCCTGCCCTCAATCTTTCCTAGTGTTGAGATCTTTTCCTGTGAGTCAGCTCTTCACATTTCCAAGGGCAGGCATTCTAAACTTCAGTTTATATATATCAGTTTTTGCATTTTTAGAAAATGAATTTTGTGTTGTTTTTAAGAAATAGTGGCCAACACCAAGGTGACCATAGACGTTTCATAATTTTTGGTTTTACGGTTCTCTGCTCCTCATGAGTTAATCTTGTACAGAGTAAGAGATACGGTTCGTTTTTGCATGTGGATATCCAGTGACCTTAGCATCGTTTGTGCAGAAGACTTTTTATTTCTCCACTAAATGGTCTTTGAACCTCTGTTGAAATGAATCAACCATGCATGTGTGGGTCTATTTCTGGGCTCTTTGTTCCGATCTATTTATCTATTTATCTATACTAACACCAATACTACACTGTTTTGCTTACTCTGACTTTATGATAAGTCTGGAAGTCAGGCATGGGCTTTTGTGGTGGCTCAGATAGTAAAGAATCTGCCCACAGTGAGGGAGACCCAGGTTCGATTCCTGGATCAGGAAGATCCCCTGGAGAAGGGAATGGCAACCCACTGCAGTATTCTTGCCTGAAGAATTCCGTGAATGGAGGAGCCTGGCAGACTACAGTCCACGGGGTCAAACACTGCTGAGTTACTAATACTGGACATCAGGCAATGTAAGTTCTCCAACTTTGTTCTTCTTTTTCAAAGCTTTTTGGATATTAGGATTTTACTTTTCCATATGAATTTTAGAATTGTCTTGTCAGTGTCTAAAAAGAATCCTCCTGGGACTTTGATTGCATTAAATCTGTAAATCAGTTTGGCATAAAATAGACATCTTAGCCATATTGAATCTTCTGATCCTTCCTCTCAAAGTAGGTCTCCATTTATTTAGGCCTTTAATTTCCCTCAGCAATGTCTTCAGCGTATAAATCTTACACACCTTTCACCATGTTTATTTATAAAATATTTCATGTTTTGAAATAGGTAAATGGCATTTTAAAATTTCAATCCCCAATTGTTTGTTGCTAGTACATAGAAATACACTGTTTTTTTATAATTTGATCTTGTGTCCTATAACCTTTACTAAATTCACTTTTTTGTCCTAGTAGTATTTTTTAGATCCCAGAGAGTTTTTGATGCAGACAATCATGTTGTTTGCAAATAAAAACAATTTTATGTTTTCTTTCCACCTGGATTCATTTTATTTCCTTTTCTAGCCATATTACCTTGTTTAGAACTTTTTGGAGGAAGTTGAATAGATCATCCTTGCTTTGCTCCCACTCTTGTGGGAAAGCATTCATTCTTTCACTGTTACCTATGCCATTAAGTCCAGGTTTCTGAGTAAGTGTTCCTTACCTTGTTGATGAGGTTTTGTCTAGTCCTTGTTTGCTAAGTGTTTTTATTTATTTATTTTTACCAGAAGTAGGTGTTGGATTTTGTCAAATGCCTTTGCTGTTTCTGGTGAGAGTCTGCTGTCCTTCCTATCTTTTGTACATATTGTGCCTTTTTCACCCTCTGGCTGCTTTGAAGATTTCTGTTTACTGCTGATTTTAAGTAATTGTAGTAAGATTTTTTTTGCAGTTTTATTCAAGTTTCTTGTACTGCAGTTTACTGGGCTTCATATATATTTTTTAATAGTTTTAATCAATCTTGAAAATATTTGGACATGATTACCTCAAATATTTTTTCAGTCTCCTTTCTCTTTACTCTCAAGGCCTCCCATGATATGTATAGTTGGTCCCTTGACATTTGTTTCTACAGCTTGCTGATGGCTCTGTTCATTTATTCAAGTCTTTTTTACCCCAAGATTTTTATTTAGAATAGTTTCTATTAGTATGTATTCAAATCCCCTATCCTTTTCAGAAAGGCTTAATCTTGCAATGAGTTTTTAATGTAGGAAAATATTAGGTTTTATTGTTGCATGAAAAAGGCATGATACAAAATTTTATATAAAGTGTGACCATGAATATATTTAAAACATGCTTAGAAAAATGTTAGCAGATAATACATAGTCGCAAGCAATGGATTTATCTGGCTGGTGGGTTTCTGGATTTTCTTATTATCTTCTTCATTCTTTTCTATAATTTCCAGAATTTTACCATAAGCAAATATTGTTTTACAAGTAATTATATAAGAAAGGCTATGAAGTATTAACAAAATTGTATTCCAGTAGTCACACATGGATGTGAGAGTTGGACCATAAAGAAGGCTGAGTGCCAAAGAACTGATGCTTTGAATTGTACTGGAGAAGACTCTTTAGAGTCCCTTGGACTACAAGGAGATCAAACCAGTCAATCCTAAAGGAAACCAACCCTGAATACTCATTGGAAGGACTGATGTTGAAGCTGAAACTCAAATACTTTGCTCACCTGATGTGAAGAGCTGACTCAAGGAAAAGACTCCGATTCTGGGAAAGACTGCTGGCAGGAGGAGAGGTGGGTAGCAGAGGATAAGGTGGTTGGATGGCATCACTGACTCATTGGACATGAATTTGAGCAAACTCCTGGAGAGAGTGAAAGACAGGGAAGCCTGGCGTGCTGCAGTCAATGGGGTCACAAAGAGTTGGACGTGATTTAGCAACTGAACAACAAATGCAAAATAGTAATGATTAAAAATAAAATGAGAATACCCAGATTTGATGAAGATGGAATGAAATGTGCACTCTTGTTCAGTCTTCTTGGGGGGCAGATGGAGGATTGTAGGACCTTCTTTAAGACCCTTTGACATTGATCCTCTGACACTGATTGCTGATGTTGCAAATGGACTTGCTCTGTCTCACCCTGACCAAGTGTGGACCTGTCTGTGGGCCCTTCAACTTCTGTCCTGAGCAGTTCTATGAGATCAATTTGCAAATTTGATCATTGTATTTGGTGGCTGGAACTACTTAAAGAAGTTCTGAGGTTAATCTCTAGATTTTGCCAATATTCTTCTGTTGTTTCTCCTTTAAACATTTTTATTATCTTTTGCCCTTCAGCATCTTCATTCTCCTGTGAAAGTGAGACTCAAACCTGGTGTTTCTTCCCCGTTCACTCTGTACTGGTTTTACCCCTGGCTCTGTTACTAACAGGATGTATGATCCTTAGGCAATTTCATATCATTCTTTAGGCTTCTCTTGTCATAGGAGAAAATTAGCCCTAAATCAGGGGTTCTCAGCTTCCAGGGTGCATCCTGGAATTGTAGGAGCCTGCCTCCAGGATTTCTGAGGCAGCTGGTCTGGGATGGGGTCTGGGACTTTGCAGTCTGACGAGTTCCCAGATAGGAGCTCATGCTGCTACTATAGAGACCACAATTTGCAAACCACTGCCGTGGACCTTTGAGGAAACTATGAGCTGTATATTATACTTCAGACAGAGATTATTTTAAAAAAATTTATTTATGTATGTTTGACTGCACTGGGTTTTCATCGCTGCGCGTGGGCTTTCTCTAGTCACAGTGAGTGGCGGCTACTCTCTGGTTGAGGAGCACAGGCTTCTCTTCGTGGTGACTCCTCTTGTCGCAGAGTACGGGCTCTAGAGTGCGTGGGCTTCTGTGGTTGTGGGGCACAGGCTTAGTGGCTCCGCGGCCTGTGGGATCTTCCTGAACCAAGGATCAAACCCGTGTTCCCTGTACCGGTAGGCAGATTCTTAACCACTAGATCATCAGGGAAGCCCAATACTAACTTGTTTTTTTTTTTTTTTAATTTAATTTTATTTTTTAAACTTTATAATATTGTATTGGTTTTGCCATATATCGAAATGAATCTGCCACAGGTATACATGTGCTCCCCACCCTAAACCCTCCTCTCTCCTCCCTCCGCATACCATCCCTCTGGGTCATCCCAGTGCACCAGCCCCAAGCATCCAGTATCGTGCATCGAACCTGGACTTGTTTTTTTTTTTTTAACGAACTTTAAAGTATTTTTTATTGGAGTGTAGTTGCTTTACAATGCTGTATTTTCTGCCGTACAGCAAAGTGAATCAGTTGTAAGTACACATATATCCCTTCCGGTTTGGATTTCCTTTAGCTTTAGGTCACCACAGAACACTAAGTGGACTTCCCTGAGCTATACAGTAGGTTCTCATTAGTTATATCTGTTTTATCACAGTAGTGTCTATGTGTCAAGCCCAATCTCCCAATTCATCTCACCTCTTTTGATAAGGGGATCGTGAAAGGGTAAGTTTTGGAAGTTGACTTTACACAAAATCCACACATTTCTAAAAGAAAGAAGGTGGAAAGCATTGCATTTTTCAAAGTCTCGGGAATTATGTAAAAAGGAGAAGCCACATCAGCACACATCATCATATTCAGACTCCAGGCTGACAGACCTTTGAAAGCTCCAAGCCTAATCAAAGTGAAGGTGATCACTTCTCCTCTGCTTCCTAAGTGACTCCTCCATCAGCACTATTTACATGTCAAGAAATACTCAGTCTTGACACTGGATTATTCTTCACAATTTATGTTGTCTGTCCTGAAATTTAACTCTTCTTGCGATCAGCTTTTCCTGGACAAGAACACTGTATTCTTTCAACCCAGATCATTTTGATTTTTTTAAACCTATGTGACACAGGATGGCCGATAAAGAGACCATTTCTTTCATGCCTTTAATCTCCCCCTAGAGCGAAAGTGGTATTTGCTGAAATAAAAGTACACCTTGGCAGAAAGGCGATGCTAATCCTCTTAGTTTTAATGGTTTGGAAATGGTTGGAATAAGAAGGTAAACATTGTAGTTGATTAATAGGAAGGAAGTCAATTGTGCGTGCCGCCCCTGCTCTCTGCCATACTGTACAATAGTGCTTTATTTTTACAAACCCCCAAACAGGGTTCCCCTCCATTTTAATGTTCCTACTTGAAAAGTGATCTACTAGGCACCGTATGCTTCTAAGTGTTTGATTCCATTACCCCCAAAAGCAAGCAGTGCACATTTCAAATCGACGTCAAACAAATCCCACGGATAACAGGTGCCATATCAATGGCTTATCAGGTCTTTTTTTAATTGAAAAGAGTCAGATATAATGAGGGGCTTCACATTTAAAAGTCTTAAATCTTTGAAAGCTCCGGGCCTAGATGGTTTCGATATTAGCTTATTAAACTTGCACCGGGAGAGGAAGCAGGAGTGAGTGGGGCTGGGGGTGAGCAGGCCAGAGGGAAGCAGAGGAGCAGAGCTGGGAGCTGGAGGGAGCACGATTTAACCCTGCATTGGCCGTGATGGAAGATGGTGTTGCTGAAAGTAGTTCCCATCAGCATCTACCAGAACTGACTCTGACGAAGGAGGTTCAATAGGTCCACCTGGCGTCTTCTGCCTCTTGGGAATTCTCCTGCCCTCTTTGGCCAGGATCCCAGTCTTCTTTGTATGAGGATGAGCCCAGGGCTTGGGGGCTTTCTGTAATTCTCCATCCACTGAGGTGGAGTGTTGGGCAAAGAAGATATTTACCTGCTTTATGACTTGATTGTGAGAAGCAACTCTTGCAGGAAGGAGGGGCCTTTATGAAGGCTGAAAAAGTGAAAACGCAAGTCGCGTCTGACTCTTTGCAACCCCATGGACTCTACAGTCTATGGAATTCTCCAGGCCAGAATACAGGAGTGGGTAGCCTTTCCCTTCTCCAGGGCATCTTCCCAAGCCAGGGATCGAACCCAGGTCTCCCACATGGCAGGCGGACCCTTTATCAGCTGAGTCACAAGGGAAGCCCTATGAAGACTGAGACTCTACCAATAGCCAGACATGAGAAGGTCGCCTTTCCCTTTGTTATCGCGAACAGCCCTGCTTGTGCTCCTGACAACTCAGCATGAGCCCCATTTTACAGGCAAGTAAGGAAGACCCGAAGGGGGACATAATTTGTCATGGATGGACCAGATCAGTGATTATCAAAGTGTGTCCAAGGTCAGCCATGCCCGCATCGTCTGGGAACTTGGGCTCCACCCACACCTACTAAATCAGACTTGAGTCCAGAAATCTGTGCTCAGTAAACCCTCCTGGGGAGCTTATTCCTTCCAGTTTGCCTGTAACCTACCGCTCTAGGACTATAAATGCTGGATCCCTCTAAGGGGCTTTAGCAGTAGGAACCAGTACTTTTAAAATTTTTAATTTACTATCTTAACCATTTTTTTCAGGCTTCCCTGGTAACTCAGTTGGTAAAGAATTCACCTGCAGTGTGGGAGACCTGAGTTCGATCCCTGGGTTGGGAAGATCTCCTGGAGGAGGGCATGGCAGCCCACTCAAGTATTTTTGCCTGGAAAACCCCTTTGGACAGAGGAGCCTGATGGGCTACAGACCATGGGGTCACAAAGGGTCAGACTTGACTGAGCCACTAAGGACACGATCATATTTTAAAGGATATTTTTGGATGTGGATAATTTTAAAGTGTTTATTGAATTTGTCACAATATTGTTTCTATTTTATATTTTGGCTTTTTGGCCGCAAGGCATGCAGGATATTTGCTCCCCAATCAGGACTGAACCCACACCTCCTGCACTGGAAAGCGAAATCGTAACCACTGGACCACCAGGGAAGTCCCAGGAAGCAGGGCTTCTTAGAGTGATGGAAACAGGGAATGTCATGCACTTTTAAATCCTTTGCCCCTTAACATCATGGCTTGGGGAGGTGTCCAGGGAACTGAGCGGGAAGGCAGGATTCTAATGTCTTCTGTTAAGTGGTGGTGGGGTCAAGGGTCCCATTCTTCTAGAATGCCTGTGATTCTGCGTTTAGAGGTAATTTCTGCTTCACAGGAGCAGAGAAGAGCCCTGAAAAGCAGGACGGTGCCTTTTCCCTCTTTCTTTCTGCCCACATCTTCAAGTGCCTTCCTGGTAGACAATGGCCCTCTTGTGGGCCCACTTGCTGTAAGGAGGATTCCAAGGACACCTGGAAATAACTGTCATCGAACACACTTCTGTGTAATGACTTCCACAATATCTGGCCGTTGCCTGAGCAAGGTTCCAATCATAAAAGTGAGTCAAGCTGTGGAAGGGTCTGGAGCAAGCCTGACGCACATCACACACGTGGAGCTGACTCATTTCCGCTTAGCTCCTTAGCTGTCGTCCTTCCAATGCACTGAGGGACGCGCCCACTTCAATCTCATTGGCTCCCTAACGAGCCCATCAAGTGCTGAGCCAGCCACTCAAGAGAACCCAGAAGGTCAGCCCCACCCCCACCCCCAAAGAGAAGTTTGTGTTTCCTGTGCTGCTCGTCGGAAGTCATCCCCAGAGACCAGGATGAATGGGTGAGAGTGGGAACTTGGTGTCCCCATCCTGCCCCATCCCAGCTCTGACTTTGATCAAGTTACGATCCGCGCCCTCTGCCCCCGTCTTTTCCCGTAATTGCTGCGTATGGTCTCTGCATTCCTGCCCTCACCCAGCCCTGACAAGAAAGGCTGAGCTAATATATGGGAAGGATCTCCCAGGTGTCGACCATCTTTATAGCAGGCCTTGGAGCAACAATAAAAAACAGAGACCCCACCATCAGCCTTGAACCTCCAACCAAGAGAGCAGGGCTTCCGGCTCGGCAGGGAGTCCACTTCTGTGCATCAGGTGAGGGGCGTGGTGATGAGACCACACCTTTGGGTACAGTTCCAAGTAGGGTGGCCAACCTGTCCTGGTTTTCTTGTGACTTACCTGGGTTTGACACTGACAGCCCCAGGCACACCAGGACTCTGGGTCACCCTGGCTCAAAGCCCCACTCCTTCCTTCCCTTGCCATGTAACCTAACGTCTCAGAGACTCCCTTCTATCGTTTATTAAGAGGGAGAGATTTTAATCATGATAATTTAACTCAACCCTCGAGTTATTCCTATCTGGAAGCCCTAAGATCCCAGCTGTTCCAACCTCCTGAGATTCAGGGATCCTGGCTCACCTGCCCAATGAGCATGCTTCATGGGCATGGTGGCTCCATGCCTATGACCCCGGGGGTCTGGGAGCCCCTGGAGGGCAGGAACTGCATCCTGTTCAGTTCAGAGTCCTTGGTGCCTCACACAGGGCTGGCACAGTGGAGAGCGCCCAGGAAATGTCAGTTATCATGCCAGTTACTCACCTCTTTCACCCAGCAGGAAGACAGCACAAAGCTGTAATCTGGAAAATTCAGAGTTTCAAAAAGCCAGTGGCCACAACTGGTGCTTGATTTGTTTCATGCAATCCTCCCAGCCCCCTTGGGAGGTGGCCAGAGTTGTTAGGACCTCCCCTGTTTTAACCAGGAGTCCCAGGCCTAGAGAGTAGAAGTGACTTGCTCAAGGTCCTGCAGCTGCAAAGTGGATTTCAACCCAGGCTTAACAAAGTGGATTACAACCCAGTCTATTCTGTCTTTGCCAAACGTGAACTGCAACAGGGGCCCAGGGCACATTAGCCTGATGCCCTTTTCAGGGCCCCACAGACAGAAAAAGCCCCACTGGTGTCTATATTTTCTTCCCAGCTCAGGTTTAGCAAAAAAAACCTGGTCTCCGAGAGTCACTGCCCTCCCCAGCCCTGCCTATAGATCCGAGGAGACCCCAGGCATTACGTAGAGGCCCCTACGTAGTGGCTCCGTCTCTGTGACTACCAGTGACTCCTGCTCATGGACAGCCAAGTAGGCCCCTCGACTTCAGAGGGTGGAGACCATTTCACCACCTAATCAATAACCCTGTTATTGACTTGGTGTTCCCAGAGGACAGGTTTATAACTTTATCGAGCACTGTATGTGGGGGCAATTATAAGGATAATGGAAAGTCATCGACAAACGGAGGCTTCTGCATTGCAAATTAACATCTGCTCAAGTAAGAGAGAAGTCGTGTTTTAGTTTCGGAATTTGTGAAAATGAAAATGCCTGTAAGATAAAGTGTGTGATGTATGGCCGGTATTGAGCGTCACACCACAGTCTGGGTCTTCTTCACTGGCCCCCCGTGATTGCACCCTCACTGGGGGTGTCCACTGTATTGTCCATGGCTACTTGCTCTCATCCTGATTTTCTGGGTCTTGAAACAACTTCCGCCCAACGTCTTCTGGTGTCTGGGGAGTCCAGTCCTGGGAATACACCTGTTTTGTACAGAGGGCAGGTGTGGCTGAAGCTGTTGCCTGGCCCTCCTCACATAGGCGGAAGGCCCTGGGAAGGAAGTGAGGCCAGGGCACCATATTCCAGTCTCAGGGTTCCACTGGCCATGTGGCTCCATGCAAGTTGATTTGTTTCTTTGAGCCTCGCTATCACCATCTGTCAAATGGGTCTCTGACTGTCTCTGCACAAAAGATCATGTTAGATAAGCTGATACATTTGGACCTTATAAGACTTGTCTGTCAAGCCCCTGATCTCATGTTTGCAGGCATCATGGTAGCAGTTGGGGATAAGATGAAGACCCCACCTTCCGTAGGCTTATGTTCTAGAGGGAGAACAGACAATAGGCTACAAACACGTGACTTCTGAGTGACAAGTACCATGAATGAAACTAATAAGCAGATTGTGGGGGTGGGGGGGTACAGTGGTCAAGGTGACAGGGGGACTGGGATTAGACAAGCCTTCTCCACCGAGCAGTGATGTTTGAGCAGAGTCAGAAGGTACAGGAGTGAGTGTGTCCGGCCCGGGAAAGGGCCTGCGGTGGACACAAGCTTGGCCTGTGCACGGAGCAGCAAGGAGGCCCTGTCCTTGGGGGCTGCTGGCTCTATCCCTGCCCTTTGCAACACCCTCAGCAGAACAGGAAAGATGCTGGCTAAAGGCTGTAGGGCTGGGGGGAGGCCGAGTCTCCTTGGTCTGCACCCAGCTTTCTGGATGAGCCGCTGTTATGCCTCCTGTCCCAGAAGATAGGCTACGAGACTGGGGTCTTGTGGCCCCAGTGACGCCCACGAGCCCTGTGAGAGACCTCAGTAGAGGCTAGGATCAGACAGGCCCTTTGTATGGTCACTTCATGATCGATTCTTGAGCGGTCAAGTTTTCCCAGGATATCCCTCTCCATTTTACTGAGGCCTGCAACCCCTCTGCGGTAGACCGGCTGCAAGGTTGACCTGAATTCTTCTCATCTCTCAGTGCCCACGCTTGTTGCTCTGTGACTCGGCAGTTTCTCCCACTGGAAAATAGTGCCTATTTCCCTCCCTCTAGCATGTGGACTGGCCTTGTGACTGTTTGGCCAGTAGCCTGTGGCAGATGTGAAGGTCTATGGGTTCTGAGCCTAGTTCTCAAGAGGGTAGGGGAGGAAGGAGGCCAGCCCAGATCACTCAGCAGCTCAGGACTCTCAGATTCATGTCCAAACACAACCCAAAATAACAGGGCTCAGCTGAGATCCGCCAACCCCCAGCCTTAGTTCCTAAGCTATATATAAGGAGTGATTGTTGTTTTCCATCACTGTTTGGGAGGAGTTTGGCTGTTACATAGCAATCGCTAACTGATACACTTTGTGAACTTAACTACCTTCGGCCAACACTTAATACTGGTTTGGGGGACGGAAAACCATGGAACTTGCATCATCTTCATCATTATCATCATCTTGTCTTGTAACCACCATACACTCAGCATCAGCTTTGTCCAGCCCTGTGCTGTGGACTTAACACACGCTCTGTCTTCTCGTCTTCCCAACCACACTTTGTCCTTGTTTAGTTGCTAAGTCACGTCCGACTCTTTGCGGCCCCATGGACTGCGGCACGCCAGGCTCCTCCGTCCTCCACTGTCTCCTGGGGTTTGCTCAAATCCATGTCCATTGAGTCGGTGATGCTGTCTAACCATCTCATCCTCTGCCGCCCCCTTTTCTTTGAACCACACTCTGAGGTGGGTACAACCTCTCTGTATTTGATGTATGATGAAACTGCATTGTGTGCATGCGTGCCAAGTCACTTCAGTTGTGTCTGACTCTTTGCGACCCTATGGACTGTAGCCCGCCAGGCTCCTCTGTCCATGGGACTCTCTAGGCAAGAATGCTGGAGTGGGTTGCCATTCCCACCTCCAGGGGATATTCCTGATCCAAGGACTGAACCCCAGTTTCTTATGTCTCATGCATTGACGGGTGAGTTCTTTACCTCAAGCGCCATCTGGGAAGCCCAAAACTGCATTGCAGAGATGCTAATGAATTTGCCTGGGGTCAAACAGACAAAAAGTGGAGCAGTCTCACAGAAAATACTTCCACAGAGCCCCATTCCACATCCCAAGCTTGCCCCAGCTCTGGATCTGGGGACTCTAATCCAAGACGAGAGGGCGGTGCGTGTAATGGCCTCTGTACAATTAAAACCAGCATCCTTCACTTTAAAGGTATGAATGAAACCTTTAGTTCGTTCAAGGGGACAAACCCACCCCGCCTCCAGCCTCTGATCAGAATTGTAGCCCAAGTCACTCTCTGGAGAGAACGAATTCACTCCATCCCCACCCTCCTCCCCCCACCCAGCTGTCCTGATTCAAAACCCAGGCAGGAGTCAGAGCGGTTCCCCCTCAGTGACTCAGGAAAGGCTGTGCTTAGGTCTGGTTAACCTAATGTGCACAATAAAAATTTTTATTAAAAAGGGAAGAAGAAAGCCATGGAGATGGCAATTGGCCATGGAAGGGCATTATTTTTTATTGGAATTAGAATCCCTTTATTTAAAAAATATATAAACCCTCAATTTTCTTTCTATCACTCTGCTTAGCAGCCCGTGGAAAGTTTCCGAGGGCAATTTCAGTATTGGCGGAGAGCAGCTCTAGACCTGCTTGCTTTTCCTAAACTACCTTTTATGAGAATGAAAAGCTCAGCCACACTGGCCTGTGCAGCCCCGGGGTCCCCTGAAGCAAGGACTGCCCAGGGCATCAGGCCTCATCCTCAAGCCTGAGGCCCAAATTTATCCAGTTACCTCTGCGTTTTCATCAGTGTGTTTGTAGGTTTTTGCCAAGACCCACTGGATTCTGTTTTAACAAATAGATTTCCAGAGGTTTAGCCCGAGGAGTAAAATTCCTGTGCTTTGTCAAAAGGCAGCAAACTCAAAATAAGTGAGGCTGCTCTGCTTAATTGAATATTCTGATTACCTGAGAGCCACGTTTGTATCCCTCGTGAACTATCCTTTGGTTGTGAGCTGACTGGTGGCTTGAGAGGTAAAGAATCCCTCCGGCCATGTGGATGACCTGGGTTCAATCCCTGGGTTGGGAAGATTCCTTTGGCAAAGGAAATGGCAACCCGCTCCAGTGTTCTTGCCTGGAGAATCCCATGGACAGAGAAGACTGGCGGGCTACAGTCTATAGGGTTGCAAAGAGTCGGACAAGCTGAGCAACTAACACTTGGACAACACTGATGCCCTGGCAGGTGGATTTTTCTAGGCCACGTGCCATGCACTTTTCCTGGGTCATCTTGTTTAATCTTCACAACAGCACTTTGAGACAGGTTCTATTAGCATCTCTCTTTGCAGATGCAGAAATTGAGACTCAGCAATGCTAGATAACTTAAATTCAACCAGTAAAGATGTATTGAGCACCTAAATATGTCAGGCACTGTCCTAGGCACTGGGGATACCATGGGAACAAAACAGACAAAGCAAACCTGCCCTCGATCGCGGAGCTGGGAACAGTGGCTTCAGGATGTGAAGTCCGTGGGGTTTCAGGACGTGAGATTTGACCCACTGTTCTGCATCTCTGATCAATGTAAAGTCAATGATTTTTTAATAAAATAAGCATGGCACCCAGGGCACAAGCAGAACTGGCAAGTCACATCTGGATTTATGCCTGAACTGTTCCACATCACTCAGTTATTTTAAACAAGATTTCAAAGAGAGTAAAAATGATAAAGACAGCATCTGACGTTTGTTGAACACTAAACAAGGGCCTTTGAATTGTGCTGGAGAGGACTCTCAAGAGTCCCTTGGGTGCAAGGAGATCAAACCAGTCACTTCTATAGGGAATCAACCCTGAATCTTCATTGGAAGGACTCATACTGAAGCTGAAGCTCTAATGCTTTGGCCACCTGATGTGAAGAGCTGACTCGCTGGAAAAGACCCTGAGGCTGGGAAAGCTTGAGGGCAGGAGGAGAAGGGGGTGGCAGAGGATGAGATGCTTGGATGGCATCACTGAGTCAATGGATATGAATCTGAGCAAACTCCAGGAGATAGTGAAGGACAGGGAAGGCTGGCGCGCTGCAGTCCATGGGGTTGCAGAGCTGGGCATGACTTAGCAACTGAACAAGAAGAACAGATTAAGGACCAGGTATTAATAGAAGGTGCAAACTGCTGGATCCTCTCAGCAGTTCCTGGAGACAGGCTTTGAGCCATTCTTCATTTTGCAGCTGAGGAAACTGGACCTGGGAAGGTATGTGATTTGCCTAGGGATGCTCAGTCAGAAAGTATAGAAACATGTTTGGACCAGAGTCGGAGCACACAGGCTGTTTCCTCGGGTGGCGGCTCACACCCTCAGTATTCCTCCTGGGGATCAATGCGTTCCTCCTGCAAACCCTGGCTCTTGAATCTGGAGTGCTTCACTCAGGGGTGTAATTCTCTCTCCCCATGTAAGACACCTGGCTGGGGAAGGGAGGGTGATGGGGAAGGAGGAGGGGCTGGGAGGAGAGGAAGAGTTATGGGGGAGGAGGGTGACAGGGGAGGAGGGTGATGGCTCTGGGCCTTCATCCCATTCCACCTTGCACGATTCCCACCACCCAGCTAACACTGACTTCAGTTCCTCCCTGGCAAGTGCACCGTGTTTTTTTCCCCAAAAGTCAGTGATGAAGCTGCCATCTTCACTGCTGGCTGTCCAGCTGCCTTGTTCTGTTCTGCTCACTGGACTGCCCAATGGGGCTGGGATCAGGGACCAAGAAAAGAGACCTTGCAAAAGGCACTTGATCCACACTGCTGGGTGTACAGAGCAAAGTGGGGAGGCAGGGAGAAAGGAAGCTGAGAGGAGGCAGGGCTGGCCTGGGGCTTGCCCTGGGCCTGGGTGGGGGGACTGTGCTGCAGGTTCCAGGAGGTTTGGAAGCAGAGGAGGAAAGTGACCCAGGTCTGGGCTGGTTCCAGGTTCAAAGACACAGCTGATAAGCCTCACCCTTAAAGGGGCTTCTTTGAGGAAGGAGAAAGTAAAGGGAGAAGAGTCGTTTTGTCTTTGTGGCTGGAGAGATTTACAGTATGGTCACACCACCAGCTCACCCGAAACAGCAGAGCTGCTGGGGGCAACCTGACCTTGGCTGGTCCTTTAGACCCTACAATCCTCAGTACACGGGAAGCAGCGCGAGGACCCCTGGAAGCCACCTTGTAAACAGGCCCAGGGCATGTCCCGCTCTCTGCCCTACAACAATCCCCTTCTGTTGTGTGGGCTCAGGACCTGCATTCCCACAGAGGCAAGCGGAGTTAGGTTTCCCAGGCTCACTGGAGCGCCGTTATCCAGGCGTAGTGGGCGTGGCTTCCTGGCCTCACCTGCACAGGTGTTTGCCCCGCACTTGACACTCCCCAGCCGGCGATGTCTCGGGTGTCTGGGCTGCATCCCTCCAGGTTGCCTTCCCGAGAGATCGAGGCCTGAGCATCTTGCGGGAACTGAGCTCCCAGGCCCGCTGGGCATCCATGGACTCTGGTATTCGTGTTTGCCTGGCCATACCCCATACTGCCAACACCTCCATCCGGGCGACTTCACCTCCTGTGGGTGTGGTCCTGGCCATCTCAGAGGCCAGCCCACTCTCAACAAAGGAGTCCCAGCCGCACCACCCCCATATTCACCTTGCTGATGCTGCTAAGTCGCTTCAGTCATGTCCGACTCTGTGTGACCCCATAGAGGGCAGCCCACCAGGCTCCTCTGTCCCTGGGATTCTCCAGGCAAGAACACTGGAGTGGGTTGCCATTTCCTTCTCCGATGCATGCATGCATGCTAAGTTGCTTCAGTCGTATCCAACTCTGTGCGATGCTATGGACAGCAGCCCACCGGGCTCCTCCGTCCACAGGATTCTCCAGGCAAGAATACTGGAGTGGGCTGCTGTTTACTTCTCCAATATTCACCTCAGGGCTACTACTTAGCGCCTTAGGATTGCTGTTTGTCTCAAGCTGCCACCGAGAATCCTACCTGAAGCAGACCATCTGGGGCGATGACCTTCACCACGGCATCTCTTCCACATCCTCGTGGGGCCAGCGAGGGCTTGTGGAGGCTGGGGCTTTGGGCTGGGCTCCTTGGGATGAAGGGACTTGGGATGAGCAGTCAGACCCTGTTATTCAGGAACATGGTGGGGGCGTCTGGTGACTGCTGGCCCCCAAGTCAACCTCTCTGATCTCCAGCTAGGAGGAGTTCAGGGGAGCCCTTGAAACAAACGACAAAAAGAAAAAACAGAGAAAAAAACTGTAATTTTTGAACCAAGTGTGTGTCCCTCAGAGATACTATTAAAGGGAGACAGGACTATAGAGGCTGCCGATCAACAGGTAGGGAGAAAAGAGATCTCTCCAAGGAAGGGGAGGCTAGGCCGTGCGCTGGGTCACCTGTATGTGAGCAGAGGCCGTAGTTGCATCCATGGGTGGGGGACCTGAGGTCCCAGCCCTGCTGGCCAGGCCCTCACTGCCTCCTCCTTGATGGGGTGTTGTGATCCGAACCTCCGGAATCAGCCTCCACCCTCCCCGGGGCACCAGGGGCACCTTGCAGGGCGTAGAAAAGCAGGTCAGCTTCAGGGTTAAGTCCCCCTTACAGGGACTCCTACATACTACTGCCTCAACCCCACCCAGGCTGCCTGTGGGTGCAGCTCATTACAGAGGTGTTTCATATGTATTTCTGTATTTTCAAACACCAGTATCAAACATTTTGGGCTTCCCAGGTTGCCGACTGGTAAAAAAAAGGTAAAGTGTTGGTTGCTCAGTCGTTTCCGACTCTTTGCGACCCCATGGACTGTAGCCCACCAGGCTCCTCTGTCCACAGGATTCTTTCTCCAGGCAAGAATACTGGGGTCGGTTGCCATTTCCTTCTCCAGGGGAATCTTCCCAACGCAGGGATCGAATCTGGGTCTGCTGCATTGCAGGCTGGTTCCTTACCATCTGAGCCACAACAGTGGTAAAGAATCCAGCTGCCAATGCAGGAGACGCAAGTTCAACCCTTGGGTCGGGAAGATCCCCTGGAGAAGAAAATGGAACAAAGAGTTGGACGCGACCTAATGACTAAACAGCAGCAAATGGAGTATTTTAGTAATCCAGCCTTGTTGCACAGTGAATAATGCGCTGTTGTTTTAGTGGGACAAGCAGTCCTGGGAAGCGAGACCTTCCCTTTGCCCTACAGACTCTTGCCATAAGGACAGTGTAAGACACAGCCTGGTTGCATTTGTACGCCTGTTCGTGGACTACACTTTTTCTGCTCATAAAATACAGTGTCCTATGACATCTCAAGTGTGCATGTCAGATGCTGATAGAATGCCAGTCCCAGCCGCCTTCCTGAAGGTAGAGTCCCTTCTGTCCCCATATAAAAGCTGGGAGGCAGACAAGGTATCAGAACTTCCCCAGTGTTTGTCCTAACCAGTCTGTGCTCTGGAGATTTCACTCCCCATCCCACGGAGTGGGGGACCTCAGCAGGCAGAAACCCTGCCCTGCGACACCCCTCTTGCCTTTGGTGGATCAATCAGGGTTTTGCCTGGGGCTGAGACAAGTGATGTTTCCAAGGGTTTTCAGGGCAGAGACCCTCAGAGACCCTGGAGGCAGGAGCAAAGGGTCAGAAAAGAAGACAGCCATTGCTTCCGACTCCTGCAGCCACAAAAGGTGCTAGAAGCTCACAGTAGACCATCGCTCCCTGCAAAGAGGAAATGCAGTGTTTCTTCCAATTCTGTGGTGAAAGAAGCTCGGGTCCAGGTGGCCCTGGGGGTGTCACAGGCTGTAGGTGGCACTGAAGCCAGTCAGGCACATACAGCTCCCACTGGTTTCCTGCCCAGGGCACGGGCTGGGAGACAGGCAGTCTTTCATTCACCTTCCCATCCAGGAGAGCAACACCCAGGGAGAGCTCAGATTCTGCTGCCCAAGCTGGTTTCCCAGTTCCCTGCATGACCCTGTCCTGGGTCTTCAGCAGAACCCAGGCCACAACCTGGAAAGCGGGTCTTATTGTCTCCCATCTCACAGATCAGAGGCTGACAGAGGCCCAGCCCTGCGAACTGACTCACCCAGGGTCACACTGCTGGAATTGCGCCTTTGGTTTGCCTCTAAGTCGGTGTTAACATCCATGAGACCATGGTGCAGCCTCTTGAGCCTGGGTGTGGCTATGAGGCTCACCCAGGGGGCTCGGAATCTAACTTCCTTCAGGTCCAGACTTGCTTTCTGTGCCAATCCCGGGCTGCTGCTCAAGACTGAGCTTCACTTAACCTCCGTGGATGCTCTTCCACCTGTAATGGGGTTGCCGAGGCCCGGGCCCGGCCTCTGCAGTGTCGAGGGTGGAAATCTACTGGGGAGATGGGGTGGATGGAGAGGGGAGGGGTGGGGGTGGACATGCTCTGAGCAAGACAAGTTCCTCTGCTTTCTTTTTCAAAAAGTATTTATTTTTTTTACTTTTTTGGTTACCCTGGGTCTTCGTTGCTGAGGGCTGGCTTTCTCCAGTAGAGAGACAGCAGCGAGCAGGGGCTGTTCTCAGCTGTGGCGGCTTCTCTCCTCTTGTTGCGGAGTGCAGGCGCTGGGGCGCATGGGCTTCAGTAGCTGCAGTGCACAGGCTTGGATGCTCCCCGGCACGTGGGATCCTTCAGGACCAGGGGTTGAACCCATGTCCCCTGTGTTGGCAGGTGGATTCCTATCCACTGTACCACCAGGGAACATTAACAGAAATGAAAATCATGGCATCTGATCCCATCGTTTCATGGCAAATAGATGGGGAAACCATGGAAACAGTGACAGACTATTTTCTTGGGCTTCAAAATCACTATGGACAGTGACTACAACCATGAAATTAAAAGCCGCTTACTCCTTGGAGGAAAAGCAATGACGAATCTAGACAGTGGATGAAAAAGCAGAGATATCACTTTGGCAACAAAGGTCCGTGCAGCCAAAGCTGTGGTTTTTCCAGTAGTCATGTTTGGATGTGAGAGTTGGACAATAAAAATGGCTGAGTGCCAAAAAAATTGATGCTTTTGAACTGTGGTATTGGAAAAGACACTTGAGACTCCCTTAGACAGTAAGGATATCAAGCCAGTCAATCTTAAGGAAAAGCAACCCTGAATATTCACAGGAAGGACTCATGCTGAAGCTGAAGCTCCAGTTCTTTGGCCATCTGATACAAAGACCTGACTCACTGAAAAAGACTCTGATGCTGGGAAAGATTGAAGGCAGGAATAGAAGGGGATGACACAGGATGAGACGGTTGGATGGCATCACCGGCTCAATGGATATGAGTCTGAGCAAACTCCAGGAAATAGTGAAGGACAGGGAAGCCTGGCGTGCTGCAGTCCATGGGGACACAGAGTCAGACACGACTTTGCACCTCAACAACAACCACCACCACCAGGAAAGTCCCTGCTGTGCTTTCTTAAATGGAGCCAAACCTGCATTTACAGGCCAAAACAAATGGCTTCTACTCAAATGCAGCCTTGGATTCTAGGCCCAGCCTGGGGTCCCCTGATGGAGCCATGGGGGCAGGGTGAAGAGGCGTGTGTGTGGCCGGGGATATGCCAGGAGTCTGAGCTATAGGTTGGAGGAGACCCTCTCCTTCCCAGGGCAGGACGGGAAGCCGTGAGCTTGCCTGCTTCCTGCGCCCCAGCCCCTTTCCCATGGGGGCTGCTCTGGAGCCCGCTTCCTGAGAGGCGGCTCTGCGGGGGCCTGGTCTGGTCTGGGTCAAAATGCTGTTGCTGGGACCGCACGTCCCATCGGTCCACTCAGCCAGGACCTCCTGGGAGGTGTGGGTGGGCTTGCAGACCTAGCTCGGGTCATCACCACTATCCCTGCATCTGCCCTTGCTTCACTTGACGGTGTTCACTGAGCAACTACTCTATGCGGATACCGAGGACGGAGCTGTGAATAAATCCGACAAAATTCCATCCTCGTGGCCCCCAAGACCAGTGAAAACAGTCAAATGCTTAATTACAAATGGAGGTAAGAGTTATAATGGAAGGGAACCATCCAACTGTAGAGATTAATAACCTGGTTGGGGGTGGGGTAGCTTCTTCAGCTTTTGACCAGGGAGGGCAGCCCCAGAAAGGATGGACATTTGATCCAGGATGAGGACAAGTCAACCACGCCAAGTGCAGAGGTGCTGGAGGAGAGGGGGACAGAGGCTCGGGCAGAGGGAAGAGGAGGTGTGAAGGCTCTGAGATGGGAAGTACCCAGGGAGCCAGAGGGATGGAGAGAGGGCTTGCAGGGCTAATGTGAGCCAGGAGAGCTGAGCTAAGGTCCCCAAAGGGTCCAGCTTGGCCACAGGGTGGTGCCAAGTCTCTGATTCCATATGAACAGAGGGCCCAGAGCCTGGGCATACCACGAATATGTCTCCAAGACTGCTCTCTCCATTGCAGGGGATGGCAGAAGGCAGGAAAGCAAAAGTCCAGCTAAAACCCCAACACTTACCCATGAGGTCCAGTGGGTTAATTAGAGCAGGGATAGATGGAGTAACCTGATGAACACCTCCCCCCAACCCACCCACCCAAGACTGGAGGAAGGAAACTCTAGGGGAGGCTGGGCTGGGCTGGGCTGCAAAGGGCAAGACGGAGTCCAGGTCACAGGTAAGAAGTGGCGCCCATCAGCGTCCTCAGTAAGCAGTGGGAATGGCAGGGGTGGAGAAAGGGGAGAAGGCCTGCAGGGGTCTTTCCACCTTCCTTCCAGGCCCCCAACCCCCAATTTCCCTGGGCGACCCCGGAACAAGATGCCTCCGTGCAGACAACGAGCCCTTTATGTGGACGTCCACCCCAAGCTGCGCACAATTGCTGATTCAAGAACTAGGCAAGGGCCCCAATGCCTAGGTTGTGTTCCGCTCAAGACGTGCTGATAGAGGAAATTAGAGCAGCAGCAGGATTAGATGGGAAAGGACTGCCCCCTAGTGTCCTACAGGGGTACTGCACACGGCCAGGCCTGGACCCTTCAGGTGATGGGGGTGACCTGGCGCTTAGAAATCACACAGATGGGGACGCCGAGGCCCAGGAGCTCAGGGTGACTCAGCTCAGATCCTTTTCTTGAAGCGGAATTTGGGGCAGGGGGGAAGTGGAGCAGAAAGTATTTCCCCTGCTGTGTTAAACACCAAGTCTAGGAAATAGAAGAGCGCCAGGGCTGAGGGCAGGGCGTGCGGGAGCCTGAGTTTGCCCGTTTGCTTCTACAGCCTGTGGACACACCTCTTCCCAGTTCCCTGTTCAGTCACGTTACTTCGTACAGCTTGAATCCGGCAGCTGTTGAAGTGCCTGCAGTCAGTCACTGAGTCGTGTCCGACTCTCTGCAACTCCACGGCCTGTAACCCGCCAGGCTCCTCTGTCCATGGGATTTTGCAGGCAAGAATACTGAAGTGGGTTGCCATTTCCTTCTCAAAGGGATTTTCCTGACCCAGGATTCAAACCCTGTGTCTCCTGCATTGGCAGGCGGATTCTTTACCACTGAACCATCAGTATTTACACCATGGAGATCACCACATGCAACCAGGCCCTCCTCCCACCCACCCCCACCCCATCCCCATCCCTGGGAAGAGCCAGGATTTCAGCGTTAGCCAGCATATCACTGCTCAGGCACCAGTCTCAGCTCAGGAGCTGCGGGTCACTGGCCAAGCATGTGATCTCATCAAGCCTCAGTTTCTGTACATATATTTGGAACCCATTATTCAACAGCTATCTGACTGCCTATCCTGTGCCAGGCACAATCTTCAGTGTTGGGGTTATAACACAGCATGAACAAAAGTCCCCACCTTTGTGGAGCTTGTATTCTGGTGGAGAGAAAGATGAACAAGAGAAATATAATGTCCATGACGTGGAAAATGATGACAAGAAAGCAAGGTGAAAAGGCAGTGATGGCGATGGCCTTTGAGCTGGTGGAGGGGTTGGGATGAGGAGAGGCCAGGCTGAGGAGGAGGTGTCTGAACAGTAACTGAGTGATGTGTAGGAGTAAGGCATGAAGGGGAGATGCCCTGGGTGGAGAATTGTCCCAGCCAGAGGCAACAGCAAGGGCAAAGGCCTCAAGATGGCATGGGCTAGAGGCTCGATATCCCTAGTGCTGGAATTGGGGACTGTAGAGGAAGATGAGGTCATGAAAGTGATGGAGGGGCATTTCAGTCTCCAAGTGCAGGAGCCTCAGGGCCTTTTGCAGAGGGAAGTGGCATTATCCTTCTGAGTTTTTTGTGGAGAAAAGATCTGGTGGGGGTGGGGGTGAGGTGGGTGCTTCAGGTTGGGAAAGGCCACCTACAGGGCGACAAGTCAGGATGTGGCTGGAGTGGGGGACACAGGCGGTCTTCACGCATGTGTGACATTTTATTTCTTAAGCTGGGTGATACAGGTTTATAATAACGCATTGCGCTGTTTTTAAAGCTTTCAGGATCTTAAATAATATGTGTTTTTAAGAAAAGGAGGGAGGGGTAAAAATGAGGGAAAAAATAGGAAAAGAAAAGTAAAGGGATCATGGTTAGAGCCGGCTTCTCCAAGTGCTGAATTGTTCAAACCCAGAGCAATAGAATATTCTCTGGAGTGAACAGATGCGTCCCCACGTCCACACCTCTGGGAAAACGCCCCAGAAGCATGGGCATTGCGGCAAATCCACTCTGACAGTGAATATCACTTGCCAGCAACACACAGCAGCCATCGACCAGTCCCGATGGGGTGATGAGGAGTAAGTAGCCATCATTGCTGGGCTATTTGATCGATTTGAGTTCTGGAAGCAGAACAATGACTCTCTTTCTCTCTCTCTTTTTTTTTTTTCACAGTCATCTGGCAAAGTCCGCCCAGGGATTCTCACGGCTGCTTAAACTCCAACAGGCAGGGCAAGACCATTTCTTGGAGGCTCATTTGGCCACAGGTTGCTATTTCCCTTTGTCCACATCATTTACTCTTTTCCGAGTGAGAAAGGATTTTAATGTCAAAGACTGACACCTGGATTCTATCAATTTCGCCCCCGTTTATTGCCGCCCCACCGCATCCAGCTGGCTGGTGCACTCGGCTGAGGACGGCAGTGGGCAATCACGGCCCTCCTCCTCGCCGACGCTGCCCTGCAATTGTTTGCATCCTGTGAACTCAGTCGCTGGATCTGTTTTCCAGGGGTGTCCTTCAGCAGGTGGCGAGAGCCACGAAATCAGTCACACAAATGACCCACCACATATAAAAAAGCCGCCAATACATCAACAGGCCTTAAAAGCAAGCAACAGTTAAAATAACGACTCGATCAGTAGCAGCAGACGCACCAGGCAGCCTAGCAAAGAGACGCCGAGAAGGCAAGTCCCTGGCGTTTTACTTCTGATTTACTCTCCACTTAATTTTCTATTCAGGGTAGGAAACATTCTGAAGAACAGACACTAAAAAAAAATGGGAAAAGATGGCCATAACAAGATGAAAGGCAGGGTGCCGGGCCATCAGGAGGGGATATTTATGCTGCTAAAGAGATCATTCTCGTGGCATCTAATCCATGTGTCTTCCGTGGGGCATGGAGGGCGGGAAGCTGGGGGTAATAGGAGAAGCGTCTGCTTTGCTGTCCCCGGCATGGATGCTGATTGGCCCTACTCCGGTCATCAGCTCCTCTTCTTTGTACTGGACCCAGCATGGAGAGGACCCTCCATGTGACCTCACAGAAGCAGCCAATGGACAGCAATCCTGGACTTGGCATCTGAAGTCCTAGCTGTGTCCTGCGTTTGCTGTGTGACATTGAGCAAGTTGTTGGCCCTCTCTGAGCCTCAGTTTCCCCATCTGTGCAATGGGGTCAGTGATCCCCATGTCACGGCGAGATAGGGCTCTGGATATGAACATACTCTGAGGGCTGGGAAGTTTCCCCAGGGAGCAGTGTGGTGACACAGAGGGCTATAGTTGTATCCCCTTTGCTGAGCCCTCTCTTCTCGCAGACCCCGCTGACCTCAGGAGGCTCTGAGGATAACCAGGAGGCAGGGTGGAAGAGTAATGAGAGGGAACAGAGAAGGGGAAACAGGTCCAGACGATCAGAAGAAGGGGGATGCTCCTGGGTCCAGGGAGAAGCTGATGTTGTATCCCCTCAACTGGAATCCAGGGCCTTTGGGGGTGGACTGGATCATGTCTCCCCTAAAAGAGATGTTCAGGTCCTGACTCCTAGGTGAAAGTGACCTTATCTGAAAGTAAAGTGTTTGCACATATAATCAACTTAGGGTGATAGCATACTGGAATGGGGGCCCCCAGATCCAGTGGCTGATGTCCCTATAAGAAAAAGGGGAGACATGGACACACCCAGAGGGAAGATGGCGGCAGAGACTGGATGATGCCTTTGCAAGCAAGGACATGCCAGAAGCTGGGAGAGAGTCAGTGAAAAATCCCCCTCAGAGTCCCCAGAGGGTGCACCGCCCTTTTTGACACCTTGATTTTGGCCTTTCAGCCTTTGGAACCATGAAAAAATACACTTTTACTCTTTCAAACTGCTGAGTTTGGTATGGCAGTCCTGGCAATCAAATATACTGCCTGGGTAGAAAGCTCTGGGCCTCAGGGCTGTACCGCAGGGTCCCCTGGCTAAGCTGCACTTTGAGGAAAGAGGAAGCCCCCCTCCTTGTGCCACAAGGAATCACCCAAATCTGGGCAGAGCCTGGTCACCAGCGGGACATCATGTCCACTTCCGTGGGGCTGTGGGGATGTGCCACAGCTATCTGTAACTGCCAGGATGAGGGCAGTCCTTTTGAGAACGAGCCATCGCAGGCTCTCTCGGGACTGACCAGAGGGGTCTGGGGTCAGGGGCTGCCTGGCTGAGCCCTCCTCCCTTGACAAGTATCCTCTGTGATGACAGATGCTCACATGTGGCCCAGCCTCCACGATGGGGTAGAGGAGACCCCTGAGTCAGAATCAGGTCCGCTGTGAGGTGGGCACAGGGGCTTGCAGTGGCCAGTGTTTGCACATTAAAGGAAATGTGGGTGTATTTTGTAGCCCAGCCTGGCTGGACCTCGGCATTTGGATTTGGTGATGCAAGGGTGTGGGGTTAGGCATTATCGTTCTGCGGCCCTGAACACCTACTGCTCAGGACCTGCTTTCCCAGGCACTGGGTGTTAGCTTCTTGGGTCCTGAGGACAGCAGTGTGTGTGCAGCCAACACATAAACTTCAGGCCCGAGTCCCTGGCTTTGTCGAGCTGCTGTGTCCTTGGACACACGTGTATTTTATGTATAGACGACAAACATAGGTTCATTGGGAAATATGACTTCACAGATCATTAAATGTATTTATTTTCTGACAGTTGCATCTGTTCTTTGTGGAATTATTATCTTCCTATAACATTATTTTTCCCTTGTAGCCCAGTTGGTAAAGAATCTGCCTGCAGTGCAGGAGACCCGGGTTCAACTCCTGGGTTGGTAAGATCCCCTGGAGAAGGAAATGGCAACCCACTCCACCGTTCTTGCCTGGAGAATCCCATGGGGCAGAGGAGCCTGGAGGACTACAGTCCATGAGGTTGCAAGAGTTGGACATGACTTAGCAACTAAAGAAAAGATAATATTATTTTTCCTTTTAATAAAAATGTGTACAACTCTGAGTGAAAACAAAGAACAAGGAAAGAAGGGAGATGGAGAAGAAAACAGGCATACGAGTGGAAAGAGCAGGGTTTGGAGTCAGATGGAATCCAATCACAGCTTAGCAGATGGGCTTCGTGGCTGTGTGAGCTTGGGCAGGTCACTTCCTCTCTCTGATGACCATGTACACTTCATAGGGTTCTGGGGAAGACGAAATGAAACAATGGATACGGAAGGGGCGGGTTCAGCAGGCACTCTAATATTTGTTCCCTTGTGTCTTTCGGGAGGTTTTCCACCAAGTGCATCAAAAGCAGAAGATCTTGGTGAGATGAGCGGAGTGTGCCAGGCAGTGGTGTCTGCTTAGATGCGGGCTGTACTGTCGTGGCCAAGTCGGAAGCCTCAGAGGTGAGGCTAAAACTTAACTGGAGAGGGGCTCCAAGTAGAGGGGTTGCTCGGGAGGTGTGAGGAATCGACTTGTTGAGTCGAGAAGGTGATAAAGTGTCCCGAGCAAAGGGGGTGTGGGGAGGTGGGGTGGGTACAGTTATGCCGGGATACGGTGCTGCACGTGGCCTCCAAGGAAAGGCGGCAGGGCTGAGCGGTGGAAAGGCGTTTTTCTGTCTTCGTGTTTCGGTTCTTTCCAAGGGAAGCTTGAACCACACACACTTCCTCTCCCCAGGAGGCAGGAAGGTCAAAGGGACCCCTGCAGCTCCTCTGAGCCCCCACCCACACCTGCCGCCTCCTGGTGGGTGAGGATCTGTGACATTGCCGGTGGGCAAGTGACCGCGCTTCCCAGGTGTCCTGGTGGACTTCCCCCATTCAGGAAGGGCCCCCGTGCAGGAAGCACGTCCTTACTGAGTGCCTCAAGCTGCCTAGGTCCCCCTGCAGGTGCAGATGCTTCCCGGGCTGCGCTGGCCAAAGCCCGGAACTGGGCTTTCCTCTCTCCCAGGCGATGGCAGAGGACCGCACTTTGAGGAGTGAGGTTTAAAGCAACGGGTTTACAACCTCAGTGCAACAGGACAATCACCCAGGGAACTTTTAAAACATATTGGATTCCTGGCCCCACTCAGACAAATTAAATTATAGCCTTTTAGGGGCAGAGACTGAGAGTGGGCATTTTTTACCATTCCCCAGGAGGTTCTTACGTGCAACCAAAGTTGAGAACTACTGTTCAAGAAGCAGGCCTGGCTCTCTGTTTCCACCTGTGGCTATCTGGGGAGTGGGCTGATTGAACTTTGTGCCAGAATTCTGCTCCATGGACACGATCCCCTTTCCTCTTTTTCCTCCTCCTCCTCCTCACCCTCCTCCTTCCCTGGTCTCCTCTGCTCACCTGAGAAACTAGGTCCCCCCAAATAAGCTGCTCTCAAACCTGAGTTTTTCTTTCCAAGGGAGCTTTTTACCAGGCAGTCCATCCTAAAGGAAACCAGTCCTGAATATTCATTGGAAGGACTGATGCTGAAGCTAAAGCTCTAACACCTTGGCTACCTCATGTAAAGAGCTGACTCAGTGGGAAAGACCCTGATGCTGGGAAAGATTGAAGGCGGGAGGAGAAGGGGACAACAGAGGATGAGACGGTTGGATGGCATCACTGACGCTATGGACATGAGTCTGAGTAAGCTTCGGGAGTTGATGATGGACAGGGAGGCCTGGTGTGCTGCAGTCCATGGGGTCGCAAAGGGTCGGACACAACTGAGCGACTGAACTGAACTGAACTTGTATTGGCAGTTCTGGGTATCTGGTATTTTCCCGGTGACCCTTACAGCAGCGCTTTCTTTCCCACCTGGTTATTTTTACTTGTTGAGGGGGCTTCATCAGTCTGAACCCTGCAGGGTGGAAGGGGTACAAACATCCCTGTCCTGAAAGACCAGCACCCCAGGTCTGTGTGCACTCTGAACCCCTGAGTTACCCAGAGTGGGGAGCAGAGCCTCTCCCTCTGCTGCAGGCAGGGGTGAGGTAGGAGACGGAGAAAGAGTGGCCCCCTCACCCCCAAATCTCCTCAGCGCCCCCACCTGTCCCCCAGCCCGGCAGCCTCCCCCAAGCTCTTAACTAGAGGCCAGTCACCAGCCCAGCTCTCACCTACTCTGCCCCAGCCACCAGGCAGCCAGTGGGCAACTGGATATTTCCCTCTGGAAGAGACGGCAGGCTGGCGTGAAGGACCCTGCCATCAGTCCAAGTCCCCACAGCCCTTTTCTTTCTTTTTTAATTTCTTGGCCATGCTATGCATCATGTGGTATGTTTGTTCCCCGACCAGGGATCGAGCCTGCATCCTCTGCATCGGAAGTGCAGTGTCTTAACTGCTGGACTGCCAAGGAAGTCCCCCACAGGCCTTTGAGTATGAGTTGAACAAGAGTCGTCAGGTCACTGGGGTCACAGATCATGTTTCCTAAGTGTTGAGGGCGAATTCCTCTCCCCTGGAGTGTGGGCTGGACCTGTGGCTCAATTATGACGGTAGAGATGGAAAGGAGACGGGAGTGACCACTCAGCAGAGGAGCCTGGCAGGCCCCTCCCTGGCCAAGTGATCAAGGTCAACACCACTCACAATATCACCATGATACCACAGACAGCTCATGCAAAGAGAATACACCTCACCTCTCTGTATTCTTCTCTCCAATTTACAGCCACACTCCAGTCATGAGAAAATACCAGATAAACCCCAATTGAGGGCCATTTTACAAATGCTTGATCAGTACTCTTCAAAAGTATTTAAGGAAATGAACTATCTAAGAAAACTAAGGAAAAATGGAAACTGTAACAGATTGACCTTCAAATCCTTCCTGGAATAGAAAAAGGACATTAGTGGGAAAATTGTTGTTTCTGAGTTGCTCGGTTGTCTGACTCTTTGTGACAGCAGGCTTTGGGCTGCAGTACACCAGGCTTCCCCACCATTCACTATCTCCCAGAGTTTTCTCAAACTCAAGTCCATCCAGTCATCACATCCTCTGCCACCCTCTTTTCCTCCTGCCCTCAGCCTTTCCCAGCACTAGGGTCTTTTCTAATGAGTCAGCTCTTGGCATCAGATTGCCAAATATTGGAGCTTCAGCTTCAGCATTAGTCCTTCCAATAAATATTTAGGATTGATTTCCTATAGGGTTGACTGGTTTGATCTCCTTGCTGTCCAAGGGACTCTCAAAAATCTCCAACACCACAGTTGGAAAGCATCAATTCTTCAGCACTCAGCCTTCATTATGGCCCAACTCTTATATCCGTACATGACTACTGGAAAAACCACAGCTTTGACTATACAGACCTCTGTTGGCAAAGTGATGTCTCTCTTTTTTAATATGCTGTCTAGATTTGCCATAGCTTTTCTTCCAAAGAGCAAGTATCTTTTAATTTCATGGCTGCAGTCACTGTCCACAGTGATTTTGGAGCCCAAGAAAATAAAGCCTGTCACTGTTTGCATTTTTTCCCCACCTATTTGCCATGAAGTGATGGTACTAGATGCCATGGTCTTACTTTTTTGAATGTTGAGTTTTAAGCCAGCTTTTTCATAATTGGGGAAATTCAAATGAGCTCTGCGGTTCATAGTTCCATGCACATTTCTCAGTTTTAATAAATGTCCTCTGGCGCAAGATGTTGATGTCAAGGAAAGCTGGGTGAAGGGGAGAAGATACCTCTCTGTGCTGTCTTTGCAGTTCTTCTCTGAATCGAAGTTTATTTCAAAATTTAAAGTTTTTAAAAATATATTGAGGGGGAAAATACATGAGGCGAGGAATGTTTCTCTCTCTCTCTCTTAAACACTGATCTACAAGGTAGAATCATGAAAGGAGAACAGCTGGCTGCTGGCTGGAGCTGAATTTACTGCTAGGAAACACGGCTGCCTTGCTCTGTTCACTGTGATTTACAGCCAAAGACCCGGACCCCCATCGATCCTTACTCTGAGCCCCCAGTGCAGGCGCAGGTCCTCTGGGCAAAATCGATGCCTGGAGGTGACTCTGTGCATTTCACTGCCATCACGGGAATCCAGATTTATGTTTTATGGAAGATATATCCCAGGGTCATGGAAAAGGAGCTGAAAGGGGAGTCAGGAGGTCTGGGTTCCAGCTCAGATCTGCCATTTACATCTGTGTGATTTAGGACCATTTACTTTTCCTCTCTAGACCTGAGTTTGGGGAAAGGGTCTCTGTAGCCACTTCCAGCTCTTATCATCAGGTTTCTTTGATTGCAAACAAGAGGGTACGGCCATGGGTAGAAAACCTTGAGTACAAAAGAATTTTATTGGAAGGAGTTATGGAAAGGTTGGAGTCTCATAAATGGGCGCCACCAGTATTAATCAAGGGAAAGTCATTGTTGCGGTGGCCACCCCACCGTTTTTGTGGTTTTACACCGTTCAGCGTGTCACCATCTGGTCAGGGGTGGTGGCGTGGTGGTGGTGGTCGGCTCTTTGCTCCACCCAGTCATTCAGGGACCCAGGCTCCTTCCATCTTGTGGCTCCTCTCTACTCTGAGTCCTTGGGATCACCCCCATTCAACCGCTGAATGAATGGAGCCACTAATGAGACCAGGTGAGGACCTTGAATGAGATGTCGGTAATGAGCCAGGTCGAAAATGGCACACGTGGCTTCCATTCACATCCCACGAGCCAGAACTAAAGGCAAGGAGCCTGAGTATGTTTCCAGGAAGACACAGAGGTGGGAACTTAGCAGAGCACCAGTCGTCTCTGCTGTAAGCAATGAGAGATTTGCTGAGATGTGACTACTGGGACGAATAAGCTCCCACCATCCAAAAGCAATGGCCAATCTTGCATCTCTGTGCCCAGATCTAGAAGCCTGGGAGAGAGTCCAGTTGGCCCAACTCAACTTGGTCTCTTGCCCACTCCTTGGCCTAAGGGAAAACAGAGCTGATACTAACCAGATGGCACATACGGGGGTGCAGTAATACCCTCAAAGGCAGCACACCTACTAAACTCCATGATATCTGGACCAAACCAGTGGGCTCACACACACACACACCTCCTCAGGCCACGGGTAGGACACCGACTCCCTAAGAGAAAGAGTGCTGGCTCTCCAAGGCCTTATTTATTTTTGTGGATGAGAAGTAAACATTTATTTATTTATTTTTAAAATTTATTTATTTTAATTGGAGGGTAATTACTTTACAATATTGTAGTGGTTTTTGCCATACATTGATGTGAATCAGCCTTGGGTGTTCACGTGTTCCCCATCCGGAACCCCCCACCCACCTCCCTCCTCATCCCATCCCTCTGGGTCATCCCAGTGCACCAGCCCTGAGCACCTTGTCTCATGCATTGAACCTCCTTTCAGATGACCTGTTGATTAGAATGGATTTAGAGGTGACAGAAAAAATGGGAAATTTCCCAAAGAAACCCACTTTATTCCTGTAGCACAGGTGTTGGTAAACTACGGCCTGCAGACTGCCTCCATTTTTTATAAATAAAGCTTGCTGGGACACAGCCACACTCACTCATTTACGTAGTGCCAATGTCTGTTTTCACATAACAGTGGCAGAGCTGAGTAGGTGTGACAGAGACTGCACAGCTCAGAAAGCTTCACATATTGACTACCTGGCCCTTTAAGAAACAAAGGTGCTGATTCCTTCCACAGGGGCAGCAATGGGACGGAATGAAGACGGCTTTAAATTTTTAGATACTCCTCCCATTGAGAAAGGGCTCCCCAGGTGGCTCGGTGGTAAAAAGAATCCACCTACCAAGCATGAGAAGCAGGTTTGATCCCTAGGTCAGGAAGATCCCCTTCAGAAGAAAATGGCAACCCACTCCAGTATTCTTGTTTGGGAAATCCCATGGGCTTCTACAGACTCACAAAGAGTCAGACACAACTTAGCAACTAAACATCCATCCGTCCCCATTAAGAAGCAGGTCTCCTTGCCTGTCCCTTTAGATCTGGGTTGGCAGGAGTCAGTTTTAGCCCAGACTTTAAAGCACTGTTTCCAGTGGTGCTTCCTGTGTCTGGGAGTCTGAGATGACTGCCCAGCTAGAAAGACCACACAGAGAGCTCAGCCCTCCAGCCATCCCCACCAAACCACCAGGAGCCACCTTGGACCTTCTAAGACCAGACAAGCCACCAGCTGAACATCGTCAAGTGACTCCAGTCATTGACACCTGGGACAGAAGATATACCCAGCGGAGTCCACACCAGACATCTCATCCACAGAACCATGCTGCTGCTGCTGCTGCTGCTAAGTCACTTCAGTTGTGTCTGACTCTGTGTGACCCCATAGACGGCAGCCCACCAGAACCATGAGATGTGACGAAAGGGTTGTTATTCGGTCACTGTTTGCTGTGCAGTGACAGAGACCCAGCCCTGGCAGAGACCAGAGGGGTCCTCTTCTGTCACATTAGATAGGACTGAACCCCCGGAGGAGGGCGAGGGAAAGGGGAGACTGGAGGGGCTGCAGATCACCGAGTCACATGGCAGAGAATCTGAGACTTGAGGAGACTAATTCTGAACCAACTCATTAAAAAATTTTTTTTTAAATTTCTTTATTTTATATTTTGGCTACACTGGGTCTGTATGGACATTTTGCTGTACAGACTCCTCCAGTTGCAGCAATCAGGGCTTCCTGTTTGCTGCGATGCTTGGGCTTCTCATTCTGGTGGCTTCTCTTGTTGCATAGCACGAGCTCTAAGCAAACGAGCTCAGCAGTTGCAGGGCTTGGGCTCAGTAGTTTCTGCCCATGGGCTGGCTCTAGAGCATGGGCACAGTAGCTGTGGTGTATGGGTTTAGTGGCTCCATGGTATGTGGGATCTTCTTGGGATTGAACCCGTATCTCCTGCATGGGCATGCTAAATGCCTGCTAAGTCACTTCAGTCACATCTGACTCTTTATAACCCTATGGACTGCAACTCGCCAGGCTCCTCTGTCCATAGACTCTCCCAGGCAAGAATACTGGGGTGGGTTGCCATTCCCTTCTCCAGGGGATCTTCCCAACGCAGGGATCGAACCTGCGTCTCTTATGCCTCCTACATGGGCAGGCCGATCCTTATCCGCTGCACTAACTAAGCCAGTTTTTAAATGTTGAAGGCTGAGGTACAGCAGGCTGCTCCAAGAGAAAGAAAATGAAACACAATGACTTCAACTGAAGCTGCAGACTCTCCTGGGTCTCTGAAGCCTCCTCTTTCCCACTCTTTTGATGTGTAGAGGATCACATTGGGAACAGCAAAAAATTCCCTCAACAGTTAGAGTCACCTGGGAGTCCTTGAGGAAATCAACACAAAACAGAAAAGAACAAGAATATGAAGGGGAGCTTAGACACAAAGGTGGATATAGAAGGCAAAGGCATGTGCATCGTTGTGTTTACAGAGGGGCAACGGAACACTGTCTGTTTCCCGTCTCTGACCCGGCATGGATAGCGTCTCCACGTTTATGGTGATTGCACTAGGGCCCACCCAGAGAATCCGGAGTTGTGCTTCCATCTCAGGGTCCTGCATCTAATCACACCCGTGAAGTGCCCTTTGCCTTGCCAAGTTCCATATTCACCCGTTCTGCGGAAAAGCATGTGGGCATCTTCAGAGGTTCATACTCTGTCTACTTCAGGTGGCGATGGTTACCTCTCAGAGTCAGGCTTTGGAGTTGTTTTTAATCTTATTCAAAATCTCATAATTCAGAAAGACTCATGCACCCCGATGTTCATTGTAGCACTATTTAGCGAGGACATGGAAGCAACCTAAATGTCCATCAGCATATGAATGGATAAAGAAGATGTGGTGCATATACACAATGGAATATTACTCACCCATAAAAAGGAACGAAACTGGGTCACTTGTAGTGTCGTGGGTGGACCTAGAGACTATCATAGAGGGTGAGGTAAGAAAGAGAAAAACAAAACAAATATATATTAATGCATGTATGTGGAATCTAGAAAAAATGGTACAGATGAATCTATTTGCAGGGCAGGGAAAAAGATGCAGACATCAAGAATGGACTGAGGACATGGTGAGGGAAGGAGAAGGCAGGATGATTTGAGAGAGCAGCACTGATATATATATATATATATATATATATATATATATATATATATATACACACTGCTGCTGCTGCTGCTGCTGCTCTAAGTCTCCTCAGTCATGTCCGACTCCGTGCGAGCCCATAGATGGCAGCCCACCAGGCTCCCCCATCCTTGGGACCCTCCAGGTAAGAACACTGGAGTGGGTTGCCATTTCCTTCTCCAATGCATGAAAGTGAAAAGTGAATGTGAAGTTGCTCAGTCGTGTCCGACTCTTCGCGACCCCATGGACCGCAGCCCACCAGGCCCTCCATCCATGGGATTTCCCAGGCAAGAGTACTGGAGTGGGGTGCCATTGCCTTCTCCATATATTCACTGCTGTATGTAAACAGATAACCAGTGACCAGGGGCTGCGCGCATAGCGCAGGGAGCTCAGCTCAGCGCTCTGAGATGACCTAGGGGGTGGGTTCTGGGAAGGAGGTCTGAGAGGGCACGGGTATATGTACACTTGTAGCTGATTCACTTCGCTGCACAGCGAAAACCAGCACAACATTGTAAGCAATCATATCCTGATAAAAAAATGAACCATGAATATATATCATTTTTATAAGAAAATACAGGTTATTGTTTGAAATTCAGAGCAACTCCCTTGCCTCTCTGGGATCTGGCTACTCCCCACAGTGGGGATCTATGTTCAATACTCATAACCAGCCTAGTAGGCTTCTATCCAGACGTCCCCAGATCATGGGGCAGTGCTGCTCAGGCCCCTGGGCCCCTGGATGGTGTGGAGAAGACGCCTGGAAAAGGCAATGGGCACGCAAGCAACTCTGGACGGTGAGAAGGTGCTTGGCCTTCACAACAGTACTGGCCAGCTTCTAGTAAGAGTGACTCTGGGTGGGCGCTGCCTTCTCGTGTTAACCTTCACACAAGCAGAGTCAAGGGCACGTGCTATGATCGTCTGTTTTACAGCAACTCAGGGTTCAAGCCAGTTTCCTACAAGCTGAGGTCACATGGCCCCGTCCCGTCTGCCCAGGCGAGGGGAGAGGGGCACGCTGCCTCTTCTAGCTCCATAGCCAGAAAGATACCAGCCCCTGAATGGTAAGGTTTGGCACACTGGTGACCACAAGCGCATGGCTCTTCCAAGACTCTTCTACGTCCGCATTGTCATAGCCGCTGCATGTACAAACTGGGATGTGGACACTTTTCCTGGCTGGTCCCTTCTTTCCCTCCTAGATTAGTGGAAGAGCAGGAAGGGAATTCCTTGGAAGGGGCTCAGGATGCCCCCTGCTCCTCTGGGAGCTGACCCTCTAACCAACCCTGCTGAACTTGGTCTGACCCCTTTGCCTTCGCCCTGGCCTTCTCCCATTGAAGACATGCATGGTCTGGCCTCTCCTCTTACAAGGAATCCTTCCTTGGCCTGGGTCCCCCTTTATCACACCACTCTCTGCCTCCTCTTCCCTTAACTCTAAACATCTATATGCCTGCCCGCACCTGTCCACGGGTGCCTCAATTTCACATCCAAACAGGTTTACCTTCTCAAGTGTCCCCTGACACCCCTGAAATCTGGGTGCCCTTCTTGTGTTCATCATCTATGACCCCGTTCCAGCTACCGAGTCGCCTGATGCAGAAACCTGAGGCGATCTTGAACCCGCCTTCCTTTAAGCCCTCACCCAAGGCTCCCCCAGTCCTGCTGATTCCATGCCCAAGCGGTTTTCAAGCTCATCCCTGGGGCCCTCTCCCCATGGCTGCTCCTGGTCAGAGTCTCCATCACTCAGTGTCCTTGTCAATTGCAGCTCTAGCTCCCTGACCCACCAGCCTCACCTCGGCCACCCAGTCCTCCTGGGTGGAGGAGTCTGAGTCTTTTGGCCTGGAATGTCCAGCCCCTTATCACCCCCACCACTACCTGCCCCTCCACACACATTACTGTTCAGTCACTCAGTCGTGTCCAACTCTTTGCAACCCCATGAACCACGCAGTATGCCAGGCTTCCCTGTCCTTCACTATCTCCCAGAGTTTGCTCAAACTCATGTCCATTGAGTCAGTGATGCCATCCAATCATCTCATCCTCTGTCATCCTCTTCTCTGCCCTCAGACTTTCCCAGACCCAAGGTCTTTTCCAGTGAGTCAGCTCTTCACATCAGGTGGGCAAATTATTGGAACTTCAGCTTCAACATCAGTCCTTCCAATGAATATTCAGGGTTGATTTCCTTTAGGATGGACTGTTGGCTCTCCTTGCAGTCCAAGGGACTCTCAAGAGTCTTCTCCAACACCACGGCTCAAAAGCATCAATTTTTTGGTGCTCAGCTTTCTTTATGGTCCAACTCTCACATCCATACATGACCACTGGAAAAACTTTGGCTGAATATATAGATTTCTCTCTATATATAGATCTGATGTCTCTGTTTCTCTGACTTATCTTCACCCTCTACTCTTAGGCTCATTTTTCTTCAACTCTCTCCTCCCACCCTGGTTTAGGGTCTCCTTCCTGCCTGCCCTCTTGACCTTCTCCTGTCAGGACACATATGGAACCTGTAATTGTCTGTGAATCTGTTTTTCCTGCAGAGCTGTAGCCTCCTTGGACGGATGCAGTGTCTTCTTCATCAAGGTGCCCTTGGGACCCGGTTCCTCATCAGCACTGAGGGTCGTGCAGGTTTGCAAACTACAGGCAGGACCAGGGCCCGGGTTCCCAGCCCGTGGGCCCCACCTCCGCCTCCCCTGGGAGGACAGGATGGCCCGACAGCCGTGCCTTCCTCTGCACCAGGCATTCAGCGCCCTGCCTGCTGGGAAGAGGCAGAGGGGGAAACAGGCTTGGGGGCCTCAAAGGAACTGTGTTTTCTATCCTACTCTCTCCCACAGTATTTAGAAAAAAGTAAGAAAGCAATTGGGCTCCCCTGGTAGCTCAGCTGGTAAAGAATCCGCCTGCAATGCAGGAGACCCTGGTTCGATTCCTGGGTTGGAAATAGTCCCTGGAGAAGGGATAGGCTACCCACTCCTGTATTCATGAGCTTTCCTGGTGGCTCAGATGGAAAAGAATCCGCCTGCAGTGCAGACCTGCATTCTATCCCTGGGTCGGGAAGATCCCCTGGAGGAGGGCATGGCAACCCACTCCAATATTCTTGCCTGGAGAATCCCATGGACAGATGAGCCTGGTGGGCTTCAGTCCCACCAGGGGTCGCAAAGAGTTGGCCACGACTGAGCGACTCAGCACAGTACAAGAAAGTGATTACTCTAGTTAATGATCGGTATTGACAAAGCTCTTTGTTGCTGGAGTGTGTGTGTGTGTGCATGTGTGAAAGCGTGTGAGTGTGAGCGTGTGCTTGCACATGGACACACTCACATTGTGGAACACACATGTTTTATTTTTCAGCAGACTCTGGATGGCCTTTGGAGCCTATAAAGTGGAGACGAGCCTCACTCAGAACACAGGGGCCTCTGCTGGGGAATCCATAGGACAACAGGCATGGCCATGCCTCTGGGGCCTGGGGACAGCACCCTCAAGAGGGCATCTCAGGGAGGGTGCTGGGTAACGTTCCTCCTGGGAAACGTTCACCGTTGGGCCCAATTCCATTGT
Organism: Tragelaphus eurycerus; assembly: GCA_935064755.1. Taxonomy (NCBI): domain Eukaryota; kingdom Metazoa; phylum Chordata; class Mammalia; order Artiodactyla; family Bovidae; genus Tragelaphus; species Tragelaphus eurycerus. The sequence continues at coordinate 9,148,796 of CAKXYN010000088.1, read as the reverse complement.
GTCTGGACCTGACCTCCTCTGCCCCAGAGCCCCACCTTACTACTCCCTGCCCGGGAGTCAGAGACCAGAGTATAGTCACACTGCTTGTGATGGTGGTCCAGGAAGGCAGCTGTCCAGGCCTCCAGGGCCCTGCTGCCAGCTAGATAGCCACTTGGGGGAGCCCTTGAGCCGTAAACCACAGATGGATTTGCGCTACTGGTTAAAGGGATCCAGAGAGGGGGAGTTTGTAGCCCCTGAAAAACCTGGTGCCTGACATGTACTGGTTGGGGTTTTCTCGGGTCCGGCAGCAGTTCAGAACGTGTTGCCACTCCTTCAAACAGGCAGCGGCTCTGTGCCTTGATCTTGGCCGAGCAGGTTACCCTCCCCGTGGGTGGAGGACCAGGACTGGTGACCTAGGCAGGGGGAGTCGGCACTGACTCTCCCAGGCTTGCGGTGTGACTTTGGCCAAGCCCCTTGCCCTCTCTGGGCTCCGGTGTCCTTATGCTGGTCAGGATTCCCAGATAGAAGTGACAGAAATGACTCTCTAGGGAGCTGCTGCACAGCTCACGAAGTCAGAGAAAGGCAGAGCTCTGGGTGAGCCAAAACCAGAGGCTCGGGCAGCCGAGGACCACGCAGGGTCACTCCCAGAACTGTCAGCTCGAGGTGCCCTATCTGTCCCCTCCCACTGTGACCACCACCAGCCTGGGTGAGGGGCTCCTGCTCTGTCAGCTTCTGGGCATCTCTGAATGTGTGTCTTTTCCCCATGGTTCCTGTCTCGGAGGGGGTCACATGGCCACGATGCATCTGTGCAAGGCTGGGGAGAGGGGCTGTCTGCCTCCTCCTATTCCCCCAATGAAGAAACAGGCCAGTCCCCAGGAAGACGACTTTCGGATGCTGGGGGCTCAAAGTGACCATTTGCCGCACTCCTGGTCTATACTGCAGATGGCTGGATCAGCCTGACCTCTTATACCCTAAAATAATAACAATCTCGAGCACTTATGTAGCATGAGTCAGACATGATTCAAAATATTTGTATATATATTACATTTATAGAGTCACTTGACCCTCAGGACAATTCTACCAGATAAATTCTATTATCACCCTCATTTTACAGAGGAGGAAATAGGAGAGTTGAAATAATTTGCTTACAGGCAGTCTGCTTCTCTTGGGCTTCCCAGGTGGTGCCAGTGGTAAAGAATCTGCCTGCCAATGCAAGAGACATAAGAGACATGGGTTCGATCCCTGGGTTGGGAAGATCCCTTGGAGGAAGACATGGCAACCCACTTTGGTATTCTTGCCTGGAGAATCCCCATGGACAGAGGAGCCTGGTGGGCTACAGTCCAGGGGGGCGCAGAGAGTCAGACAAGACTGAAGCCACTTCGCACGCACACACGTAGACTGATTCTCTTAATCCTAGGTTAGGCTTCGCATGCACACACGTAGACTGATTCTCTTAATCCTAGGTTAGGCTTCGCATGCACACACGTAGACTGATTCTCTTAATCCTAGGTTAGGCTTCCCTTTAGGCACCTTCAGTGACTCTTGCTACCCAAGAAAAGGGCTTCCCTGGTGGCTCAGCTGGTAAAGAATCCGCCTGCAATGCAGGAGACCTGGGTTCGATCCCTGGGTTGGGAAGATCCCCCGGAGAAGGGAAAGGCTACCCACTCCAGTATTCTGGCCTGGAGGATTCCATGGGCTGTATAGTCCATGGGGTCGCAAAGAGTCAGACACAACTGGGCGACTTTCACTTCACTCACACCCAAGAAATGGACCAAACCACACCCAGGCATGTCAGGTTGAAGCTCCTGTGCTCACCTAAGCGTTCCTTGTCTCTGTGGTTTAGTGACAAAAGCCCTTTTCTGTCTTTAGAGCTCATCTTTATGAGAAAAGTTTCTTATTTTGCTGAATACAAGTCTATCAGTAGTGCGAATGACATATATTTCTTAGACTTTAAGAAGCCTAGAAGGTGAAAAAGAACATGTGTTTATTTTTCAAATGCTCCTCATGGATTTCCTAACAGTGTGCTACAGTCCATGGGGTCGCAAAGAGTGGGGCACCGCTGCACGACTGAACTGAACTGAAATAGAGTAGAGTCCGAGGCGTGGGAAGCTGGTGTCTTTGCACGAACAGACCACCAGAGAGCAGATGTGCCAGGTTTTGACTTGAGCAAAGCCTCCAAGTCTGGTTTCTCCCCAGCAGCTGGTTTGCAAAGCATCCTGGAGGTGCGGTTCAAGCCACCAGAACTGTATTTTGATTCACTGCTCATTTTCAGTAATCTGGCAGGAGTCTGTCTTTGGCACACAAAGGAATTGCCTGCCTCCTGCAAAGCCTGTTTTTTGGGGAAGGGGGTGCTGGAGGGGAGAACCCAAGCCCCGAAGTATTATTGCCAACCTTCTTCCTCACTGAGACATTTACCTCTGCCCTGCCCTTCTCCACGAGATGTGACTCTGGTTGCCCCTCTGGCCGGGGTCCCATGCCCCATCCTGCTCATCGGCAAGGCTGGAGGAGCCCACTGGGCAGATGGCCTCCTCACTACTGCAGCCAACCCAGTCCTTCAGCAGAGGTCTGGCTTGGCAAGACACCTGACAATGTTTCCTGGGGGCAGACAGAGCCCCCAGGCCTCCCATTTGGGGAAGAAGAAACGGTTGTATACCCACCAGGTGAAACAGGCGCAGTGCTAGGACTCCAGGTGGGAGGCTCCGGCTGCCTCCAGGGGGCACTCCAGGCTGCACTGTGCCCTGTCCCTGGATCTCCCTGAGAGTCAGCGGCTCATTTCCCTCAACCCCTCTCCCCTGAGGACCAGGGAGCAGCAACATGGAGGGCGCCTGAGAGAATGTGATTCTCAGGAGCTCATTTGCATCTTATTCTACCCTGGGCTTCCTGTCACCTGTTGGAAGAATCACCACCTCCAGGAAGCCCACTCTGATTCCCTCGCTCCTTTGGGGTAAGAAAGAACATTTGAGTCCTCTGGGAGCCCCTTTCCTGGCTCAAGCCTGGAACAGACACCAGGACTAAGAGGTGGATGAGTGAATTACAGCTGTGGGTGCAGCCCCACGTGACCGCTGCTGCCTCCCACTCACATGCATGCACTGTCTGTATGTGAATCCCTTTCCTGTATAAAAAGGATTATGCCCTGTGTTTCATCCCATCACTTGCTTTCTTCTTTAAACCTCCTGACCCAGCCCTTGCCTTCAGCCCCAGCCCAGCAAACCTATCTCCACGGTTGGGTCCCTTTGTCAGCTCCTGCCCTGCCCCGTCTGCAACTTGACCCTCCACTCCCACAGCCTGAGCACAAAGGGCTCCACTCTGCTCTCTCCACACCAGGCTCTTCAGCACCTGCTGACTCCTCCCCTCATCTCTCTGGGGAGCTCCTGCTCATCCTTCAGGGCGAGCTGCAGTGTCACCTCCTCTATGAAGCCTCCGGGATTCCTTCAGGACCAGATGCAGGCAGAAATTTCAGGGCTGTGCCCACGTAGGAATCAGATGAGGCATCCTAGGAGCTTCCTGGCCTGGATGGAGAGGCTACCTTCATTCAGTACCAAGTTCAGAAAGAACTACTAAGATTCTAGGGCATCCTCCAAGCCAAGGAGAGAGCATGGAGCCTGGCATGGTATTTCGTCAGAAAAGAGAAGGGGGACCCTGATTCACAGGCCCAAACACCAGCATGGCATTTAGGATCCAACATGAGTGGACATTAAAGAAAACCCACTGCAGGGTTCAAAATTGGGAAAGGAGTACGAGAAGGCTGTGTATTGTCATCCTACTTATTTAGCTTGTATGCAGAGTACATCATGAGAAACGCTGGGCTGGATGAATCACAAGCTGGAATCAAGATTGCCAGGAGAAATACCAACAACCTCAGATATGCAGATAATACCACTCTAATGGCAGAAAGTGAAGAGGAACTAGAGAGCCTCTTGAGGAAGGTGAAAGAGGAGAGTGAAAAAGCTGGCTTAAAACTCACATTCAGAAAACTAAGATTATGGCATTTGGACCAATCATTGCATGGCGAATAGAAGGGGGAAAAGTGGAAGCAGTGATAGATTTTATTTTCTTGGGCTTCAAAATCACTGCAGATGGTGACTGCAGCCATGAAATTAAAGGACACTTGCTCCTTGGAAGGAAAGCTATGACAAACTTAGACATCACTTTACTGACAAAGGTATGGTTGATACAATGTTTTCTCCAGTAGTCACGTACAGATATGAGAGTTGAACCATAAACAAGGCTGAGTACTGAAGACTTGATGCTTTCTAATTGTGGTGCTGGATAAGACTGTTGAGAGTCTCTTGGACAGCAAGGAGATCCAACCAGTCAATCCTAAAGGATATCAGTCCTGAATATTCATTGGAAGGACTGATGCTGAAACTGAAGCTCCAATACTTTGGCCACTTGATGTGAAGAGCCAACTCATTGGAAAAGACCCTGATGCTGGGAAAGACTGAGGCCAGGAGGAGAAGAAGGAGACAGAGGATGAGATGGCTAGATAGCATCACCAGCTCAGTGGACATGACTTTGAGTAAACTCCGGGAGACAGTGGAGGGCAGAGGAGCCTGGCAGGCTGCAGTCCATGAGGTCACAAAGATTCGGACACAACTTATCCACTGAATAGCAACAGCACTGCAGTACTGTTGGGTCCCAGGCCTTAGGAAGCAGCAGGGAACAGAACTTGCCTCCACCATGTATTATCTCATCAGGTCATCCGAGGGGGCAGGCCAGCGGTGACGAGGAAAGGGAAGTCCAGAGAAGCTTCCGCTGCCCCACAGCCACTGTGCAATGGTCATGGATGGGACACTCTGTGTAGTTACCTCTGCCTAGTCCTGGAGGCTCATCCTGCCTACAGCAGCATCCTCCACTTGTGGACCAGACCGTTGCATCTTGGGAGCAAAGAGAACCAAGGAAGCCAGAGATGGCTTTTTAATTTATGAAGTGGTATGCACTGGAAAGTCTAGGGTAGAGGAATTTTGGGAAAAAATGAGTTCTATTTTAGATACTCCAGGAAATCTTCCCATTTAAAAGAAACATGTGGTGAATCCTTTTCTAAAGCAAATATGTCCCAATTTATCTGTTAGCTGGGCTATTTTGTGCCTTGATTTGAGTAATTACTTATTGCACAATCCACACAGCAGCAATCCCTTTTGTCTGTCTCCCTTGAATTTGTGGAGGGCAGTTTGCACAGACGTTTTCAATTGTTCTGCAGGGGAATTTTTCAACCTTCCCTTTGTGATTTCTTCCAGAGCCTCAGTGTTAGAGAAAACTCACTCCTCTGCAAAAGTCGTAAATATTTACTTAATTTTGGCTACTTTTTCTATCATTCAATTTTTATATTTGACTTCAGTTTTTGGAAACTGAGATGGGAATCTAGACATCTATGTGTTTTTGTCAGATTGCGAATCAGTGATCTCAGTTGTTTTGAGCCCGTTTCCCCATCAGTTATTTAACCTTTTTCTTGTCAATCTCCTCCATCGTTCCCACTCCTCTCCCACAGCTTACGTGATCCTCGGATGTGTTGTCCACGCGTCTACACACACATGTGTGCTGCTCTGCATTTTTCTTGTATGAATAAGACTATATTATCTGTCTCCTTCCTGTCATGTTTTCTCCACTTGACACTGTGTCTTGGAAATCCTTTCATGCTGTTCAAGGAGGCCCACTCCACTTTCTAATGCCCTCACAGTATTCCTTAGGATAAACGTGACTTAGGAACCAGCTCCTGTTTATGACCATGTAGGTTGTTTCCAAGTTCTTAAGGGGCTTCCCTGGTGGCTCAGATGGCGAAGAATCTACCTGCGACACAGGAGACCTGAGTTCGATCCCTGGGTTGGGACGATTCCTTGGAGAAGGGAATGGCAACCCACTCCAGCATTTTTGCCTGGGAAATCCCATGGACAGAAAAGCCTGGTGGGCTACAGTCCGTGGGCCACAAGGAGTCACACACGACTGAGCGGTAACAGTTTTCACTCTCCAGTTTCTCACTATTGTAAACAATGAAACAAGGAACATCTTTGGTACATAAATCTTTGAAGACTTGAAGATCATCTCTTTTGGATAGATTCCTAGAGGTGGAATTGTTAGATCTGGAGTTTTGATATCTGTACTATCAAATGATCTTCAAAAGCCCCTCATCCATTTTCAACTTCCACGACAATATACAAACCATTCTATTTCCCTGCATACATGTTAACACTTGATGTTATCTTTCTTTGTAATTCTTGATTATATGACATGAAACTAACCTCTCATTGTTGTTTTAATACGCATTTCTTTTATTACCATGGACCATGTGCATCTTCACACAGATGACCCAGGATGAGAGGGTTGGATGGCATCACTGACTCAATGGACATGAGTTTGAGTAAGCTCTGGGAGTTGGTGATGGACAGGGAAGCTTGGTGTGCTGCAGTCCATGGGGTCGTAAAGAGTCGGACACGACTGAGCAACTGAACTGAACTGACCGATGTGCATCTTCTCCTGTGTAAAATTCCTCTGATGAATAAATAGAAACAGATGGAACCTCACCCAGGTTCTCAGTAGATGTGGGGCGTGGTGAGGGTGCAGAGGAGGAGAGAGCAGAGTAGTTTCCATGGGGGAGGAGCTGGTGAAGCAACAAGCAATCTTTCCTCCACCCTCTGGTCTCTGCAGCAGAGCTGAGCGGAGCTCACAGGGTGTGGGAGACAGGACAGGTGGGACCAGCCAAGCAGCACTTCTCAGGACTGCCGTTTATGATGGCGCAAGTTGTCCCTGGACCACAGGTACCTTACACGGGGTGCAGGTGGGGCTAGGCACCATCCAGAAACCCAGGCGCTCTCGGTTCTTGGCTGAGGCTTGTGTAGGTCATCACCTGCAGGAGCGCCTGATTCACACCGAGGCTCCAGAGGCGGCACAGGGTTAACCTGGCTGCATCAGCCTTTGGAGGCCCACGTGGTCAGGGAGCAGGTGGGGACGTGGGCTGCAAGGCTAGGGGACCTTTGAGACTGCCTTTCACCTCTGCCACCCCAGCCACACCTTCAGAGGGTGCTGAGGCACCCACATTCCCGCACACACCTTCCCCACCCAGACCCAAGCCTCCTTCTTTCCAATGCTGGGACCATGGTTCGAAGTAGGGAGAAATACAAAAGCTGGCCAGGCTTGAACAATGTGGCAGATGAATTACTCAAGCCACTAAACACCCAGGCACTACAAGACTGGACTCTCACCTGGCCTTGAACTTCAACAGACCCTTCTGTGTCTGGTGGCAATGAGTAGCTTTATAGATTTCCTGACTTGAGACTCCAGCATTTCTCAAGGACAAGAAATGCTGTAAAGGAACCCCTTCCTTTTGTGGACTTCAGAGAGGTTCCAATATGGTATCCCATTAGCCTCTATTTCTTTTCTGGAACATAAGGAGTTAAAATAAGAATGAATCAAGTCACTGTAAGTATGCAACAAGTGATCCACGAAGTTGATTGTTTGGGACATTCAAATTATTGGTGGTTTAGGGCCACGTGGAGGGCTTCCCAGGTGTGGTAAACAGTCTGCTTGTCAATGCAGGAGACGTGAGAGAACGCAGGTTCCGTCCTTGGGTCGCGAAGATCCCCTGGAGGAGGCCATGACAACCCACTCCACTATTCTTGTCTGGAGAATCTCATGGACAGAGGACCCTGGTGGAATACAGTCCATGGGGTCGCAAAGATTCGGACGACTGAATTGACTTAGCACGCATGCACGCAGGGTCATGTGGAAGGCCGTGAGAAAGATAACACTTTTGTTATGACATTTCATCAACTCCACTGCTTCATAATGGAAAAGTGTAAATAATCCGGCTCTCTTAAATACTTAGGGACAGAATGCTAAGGGCTTGTGGTTTCTCCAAACTTACAACATTATTTTGTCCAAATAGTCAAGGGATGAACTGAGAATATCCTAGGGGAGTAATCGGCTGGCAGAAGAGATGGCATGATTATCAGAACTTGGGGCTGGGCAGGTCAGACTTCAGACCTGCATTCATCACTGACACATTGGAAATGGAGGCTCAGAGAGAAGAGGTACATTGCTTATGAATTTTTAGCTTCATGGGATTGGAACCCAGACCAGGGCCAGGCCTGTCTGACTCCTTTCTCGAAGCTGGACTATCACACCCCACTTCCACCCCCATCCATGGCCTCAAGCATGGCTGCCCGTGGTCCAGCCTCAGCACCAGCCCTTCTGTCTGGAATGGCACCCATGACCTGCCAGAAGGAGGCTGGCGTGTCCTTTGGCAGAGGGCAAAGCCAGTCATCCCTCGCCAGCTAGCACTGGCCGGCATCCACACACACTTCCCTTGCTCCAGCAGATACGGCCAGACACATCCCCATCAGTGGGAAGTAGAGGGATCCAACCAGGGCTTTGATGGCAGGACGGGAGTGGAGACCCGCTCCCAGCTTCCCCGACAGACCCTCAGCTGGGGACCTGGAGGACCATTTTCCAAGCACCAGCAAATCTTTTGTGCTTCCCCCACCATTGCTTCCAGGAACAGTCTGTCAAAATAAATTGTATATTGTGGATTCTGGGGGGGCGACTGGGGGGACCAGCTGTTACCAAAATGCCTGGGCTAATTTTAAATCTATTCATTACGCATGATTAATTACCAAAGCCCTGAGAGAGAGACGTGAACATAGCTCTCACAGCATGTCAAAGTCACTCCGAGAATGTAGTGAGTCCTCCTTTCGCGGTTGTTTTTGTTGTCAATAGTTTAATCTTAGGGGAGACTTAGATTTGCTTTTCGATTTTTTGGAAATATGGTCGATTTACAAGGATAGACTTAGATTTGTATACAAGTTGCCATAGGACAACATTTGTGCACACCCTAAGCCCTGCTTCCCCTGTTATCAGCATCTTGCCTTATTGTGTCACAGGTAGTGAACCAGCGTTTTAAACTAAAACGCATATTTGACTCAGGTTTCCTTCATTTTTAGCTAATCTCCCGTTTCTCTGTTCCAGGATCCCAGCCAGGATCCCACACTACCTGCTGTCCTGCCTCCTTAGGCTTCTCTTGGTTCTGACAGTACCTGAGACTCTCCGTGTTGTCAGTGACCTTGACAGTCTCGAGGGGCACCAGTCAGGCACTTTGCAGAATGTGCCTCTATTGGAATCTGTCTGATATTTTCCCCACTGGCGCTGTGGGTTTTGGGAAGGAAAACCTCAGAGGTGAGGTGCTATTTTCATCACATTGTATCAAGGCTACATACTATCACTGTGTGTTATCACTGTTGAGGTTAATTTTAACCATCTGCCTAACGTGTTCGTAACTGCCTACTCTGTGTTCCTAAGATTTCTCCACTGTACAGTTACTCTTTTTGTCTGTTCTACTTGCCTCCCATATTCTATTCTTTGAAATAAAGTCACTGCATGAAACCCACATCAATTCTTTGAGATTCTTCTGCATAGGAGGGTTTATCTCATTCCTCCTTTTATTTGTTTATCCATTCATCTCGTTACCAGTATGGACTCACACTTATTTTATACACTGGGTTATAATCTGATACTACCATATTTATTTTTTGTTCAATTTGGGAGCTCCTTCAGTTAGCGCCTGTGTGTCTTTGACATAGCCTTATCACTTTTCATGTGTATGTGTGTGTGTGTGTGTGTGTGTGTGTGTGTGTGTGTGTGCATGCACACATGTGTTAGCACTCCCATACTTCCTGGTGTAGGGCACTGTGGGTTTATCTTGCATATGTCCTTCAGTCCTAGAATCAGTCAGTTCTCCAAGGAGCCCTGGTTCCTTTCACTGGAGAAGGATATTAGAAACCAAGATCTGGGTGCTAGATATGCACATGGCTACTGGAGGGACACCATAAACTGGGGGAGTCTCACCATCTGTAACGTGGAGGCCCCCAGGGCTTGCTGGTCTCCCATTCACGTCACTCATATGATGACCTAACTATTACAGATCAGAGACTCATTTTCCCAAGGCAGAGACGAAACATCATGCTAATTCCGTCTCCTGGCCATAGGGTAGTTCCCCGAGCCCTAGGCTTGAGTGGTCGGAAAGAGAGGCCCCCTAGGAGATCTCCATCCCCTTATCTCCAGATAAGAAAACTGAGTCTACAGAGCAGCAGAGTCTTCCTCAAGATCCTGGGATGAGCTCACAAAACTGGGCCCGTGGGCAGACAGTCTCCAGATTCTCACATGGACCCCTCCTCCAAGCCTGGAACTCGTCCATCACCACCACCGCCCCAGGCTGTGTCATGGCTGGACGCTGCCCGATGCCATTTCCCATAAGGAACATGTTCCTGGAAGTCGCAAAGCTCTTCCAGCCCCATGTTCTAATCTGGGAACTCCGTGCAGGGTGCATCTTCTCCAGCTCACGGCCTTTCTGCTCAGTCTATGTGTCCTTATAGAAAAATGCTACTTGGAGAATTTCTCCTCTCTCAACATCCGTCTATCCCCATCCCAAGGGACAGAACCGCCCCCCATTGTCACACTTGTCCCATGGGCAAAGCTCCAACGTGATGGGGAAAGGGTTCAAGGAAATCTGAGTTACCCACCTTCTTGCCACCTTACCCCCAGAGTTGTCTTTCTCAGGAAGTGGTGGCCTCAATCAGAAGCCACTTGCTGCAGCCACTTCCCTGAAAACCACCTCTAGGGCTTCCATGATGGTTCAGTGATACAGAATCCGCCTGCCAATGCAGGAGACATGGGTTCAGTCCCTGGTTGGGGAAGATACTACATGCTGCAGAGTAACTGGGCCTGTGTGCCAAGGCTGCTGAGCCTGTACTCTAGAACCCAAGAGCCACAACTACTGAGCCCACATGCAGCTAGAGTAGCCCCCCGCTCTCTGTAACCAGACAAAAGCCTGCACAGCAACCAAGACCCTGCACAGCCAAAAACAAAACAATAAATACTTCAAAAAAACCCACCTCGAACCTCCAGGCTGGACATGTCTCCCTTAAGCGGAAGCCAGCTCTCTTTTTTCTACTTCTTTCTAAGGGAGTCCTTTCCTCCTCACATTTCACTCTGATCCCATCCTCCACTGCATGGGGCATTTATTCCTGCACCTCCTCTTCTCACCTGCTCCACCTCCACAGTGGGGACACCGTGCCTGCCACTCAAAGTGACCTCCCTCCGTGTGACTGCCTGGGACACTTTTAGGCAGACAGGCACAGGCTGCCAGGGTTAACTTCAGTTCATTCACTTTATAGGCAATCTGTGTAGGGCTTGGAGAGGCAAAGAGACTGGCTAAAGGCCCTCAGGTCTTTGGAAATGAACCAAAATCGTCTATCTCAGATGTTCTATCATGAAATGACCTATCTATTTATCTATCTACCTACCTGTCTAGTTTGATCTATTTATTGATCCAATCATCTACCAATTTAAAATCCTCACAGTAGATTTTGCTGTCTCCCGGGGTAGAAGTCCACTTCCAGGCAGGCAGGGATGTTTCATCAGCCCTGGTGGGGTTATAAGAGTCCCTGTGCCTGAGGACACAGGGGTCGTGAGGAAGGAGATCTGCTCTTACATGCCACCTGCCCTGAGCAGCCTTCAGCACCATTGCTGGGCTCAGGGTCAGATGTCAAACTGTCTCCTTTCCGGAAGCCGCTGGAAGCTGTGGGGAACTTGCTAGAGGAAAGAGGATGCTCGGTTTCCCAGCCTGGATATTGAGGAGCTGATACAAAGTGGCTCTGAGGAAGGCCTTGGAAAGTTACTTCATTCATCCTGCTAAGAACACAGACTCCTTGCCTCTCCTCGGGTCTGGTTTCGTAAGTTTTGGATGGGATCTCATCCAGGGGGTTCTAAGACCCAGCATATTTGTAAACCCCTGTGATGGGCTGTTTTGACCTCAGAAGAACCTGCAAGGGACAGTCAAGCCTAGTGAAAATCAGGTTAATAAAACCGCCTCCCCTGGGGGCTTGGCTGCAGGGAGAGCTTGGGCCTTGGGTATCGGGTACCAAGCGGCCCTGGCTTCCGTCATCCGTGCCCCTCACTCACCAGAATCCAGGGAACCAGAGTCTCTGCTCCTAAGCAACTCCGGCTCCTGAAACTATAGAGCTAATACGTGTAAATTACTTCAGGGAATGTCCATTGCTCAAATCCAATTTGAATACCACTATGTTGCTAAAAGCACTTGCCACTGCGAATGAGCTAATGCAAGACTGACATTTACAAAAATCTTTACAGAAAAGCCAAATGGCCTGGGCGGTAGGAAGACACCCAGTTTGCAAATTTCCTTCCTGTTTTCCTTTCCTTCTTGTTTATTCTTCCTTCCCCTCTCCCACCCCTGCATCCTCTGCCCTCCTCTCTCTCTCTCTCTCTCTCTCTCTCTCTCTCTCTCGCTCTTTTACTTCTGCATCCTGAGAACATTTTAATTTTGGAAAGAAATGCTATGTACGCCAAAGTTATATGATATGTAGAAGTGTGGAGCGTGGGAGGAGAGGATCGGAGGAAGTATATAAACACCTACCAAAGCAAGGAATTAGCTTTGAAGATGATTCTAGAAAAACAATAAGCTAAGCAGCGGTCTTCAGTCTTCACAATCATCCTTGAGGCTGGCCCTCAAGTGTCCAAATACTGAGAAGGGCAATGACTTGCTTGGATCCTGGGAGTCAATCTACCTTCGTCCCAAGGAAGGTCAGGGCAAGCATGAGAATCAGGTGTGCTCCTTTTAGTTGGAGACAGTTGATTTACAATATTGTGTTAGTTTCAAGTGTAGTGTCCAGTGGTTTAGTATTTTTGTAGATTATATTCCATTAGAGGTTATTACCGGAGAAGGCAATGGCACCCCACTCCAGCACTCTTGCCTGGAAAATCCCATGGGCAGAGGAGCCTGGTGGGCTGCAGTCCATGGGGTCGCGAAGAGTCAGACACGACTGAGCGACTTCGCTTTCACTTTTCACTTTCATGCATTGGAGAAGGAAATGGCAACCCACTCCAGTGTTCTTGCCTGGAGAATCCCAGGGATGGGGGAGCCTGGTGGGCTGCTGTCTATGGGGTTGCACAGAGTTGGACACGACTGAAGTGACTTAGCAGTAGCAGAGGTTATTATAAGATAATGGGTATAATTCCCTGTGCTCTACAGTATATCCTGGTTGCTTATCTATTTTATAGGCTTCCCTGATGGCTCAGACAGTAAAGAATCTGCCTGCCAGGCAGGAGACCCAGGTTCGATCCCTGGGTCAGGAAGACCCCCTGGAGAAGGACATGGCAACCCACTCCAGTGTTCTGATCTAGAGAATCCCATGGACAGAGGATCCTGGTGGGCTACAGTCCATGGTGTTGTAAAGAGTCAACATAACTGAAGCGACTTAGCACGCATGCATAATAAAATAAGAAAGACTGAAAGAGAGTGGTTTCCACAAAAACTAACTTTAATTCTTTGGAAGTCTCTTTCTATCAAGGGATCTCACTAAAAATAACTGCAATTGAATTAGGCATGGGCGAGATGGCTTTAAAATATTGAGGAGAGTTGTCTAAGCCTAAAAATATGTGCACTTACAAGACTTTAAATTCTCACTTATTTTAAAGAAACCAAAATTGGAAATTATAGGCGATGTGTTTGGGGCAGGCTTTATATAAGAAAGAAGGCTGGGAACTCCAAGCAAAGGGCTTGGTCTCAGAGAAAAGCTCTGGGCGTGCCATGAAGTTCTTGGCTAATAAATGATGTAGGTTTTAAGTTAAAATATAATAAACTGTTTAATGTGTTATTGTTTTATGATGGAGGGGAATTGTAAACGTGTGATGGGTCAAGTACTGCTCACAAAGGAGGTCAGGTTTTCCCTGCGGCAGTGGAAAGCCCCTGGAGAATTCTCACAGGCAGTGACATGAGTGGTTCAACTTCCCAGGTAGATCACTGACGTTGTCTCGGGGCTGGATTGCAGGGGATGGGGGTGCAGGGATCAGAAGAAAGAGATTAGCAAAGAGGCTAGAATCTGGGATGAGTGATGAGTCTTGAATTCAGCAAATGGAGATGGGAAGAACAGGACAGAACAGAGAAATATTTGGGAGGTAGAGCAGACAGGATGAGGTGTTTGGATCTAGGCGGTTGTGGTCTGGGTGACTGGAGATGCCTCTAATTCATTCTTGGGAGAGATTCTGCTGCACGGACGAGGAGTTGGCGCATGCTCTGTGCTGTGTCTCAGATGAACTTCCTCTTCCTGTCTGTCTTCCCAGGACTTACAAGTCCTTCCAGATCCACATGGAAGTGTCCAGTTCTTGAAGTCCCATCCCAAAAGGAACTGATCCCCTAGATGGATCTGCAGCCCTCCTCTATCGCAAGCTCTTACATTATAGCACTGAATTTGCTACCTTGAATCCTAGAGTTACTGGTTTGTTCATCTCTCTTTCCCACTAAATTGTGAGCCTGAAACCAGAGGCAACATCTTCCTCAACTTCACGCCCTTGATTCACAGCCCAGTGTCCAGCACGTTCTGACATCTCAAACAGTTATGATTAGTCACAAGCTAATCAGCAGTTGTCATCTTCCCAGTGATTATTTGAAATATATCTGTTTCTCCATCTACTCTACACATTGCCATAGCTTCTCTGCTGATAGTAATTTTCATCAAAAATTTATCACTTCTACCCTACCTCCTACATCCAAAAAGGATATGATACAATGGCATCGGTGGTATGTGAAACACCATAAGTTTGTTGTTGTTTGGTCGCTAAGTCACATCTGACTCTTTGTGACCCCATGGACTGCAGCATGCCCAGGTTTTCCTCCTTCACTTTCTCCTGGAGCTTGCTTAAACTCATGTCTGTTGAGTCAGTGATGTCATCCAACCCTCTCTTCCTCTGTTGACCCCTTCTCCTTCTGCCTTCAATCTTTCCCGGCACAGTATTTTTCAATGAGTCAGCTCTTTGCATCAGGTGACCAAAATATTGGAGTTTCAGCTTCAACATCAGTCCTTCCAATGAATATTCAGGGCTGATTTCCTTTAGGATTAACTGGTTTGATCTCCTTGCTGTCCAAGGGACACTCAAGAATATTCTCAGAGCGTTAAATCTGTGCAAACCATTTATAGAGATCAAAAGATTATGCAAAGTTATCAGAACCTAAGAATATTGTTATTTAAGCATCGAATTTGTTCTTAAGATTCCCTGACTACCCAATGTTAAAAAGGCAATTAAGCAATTTTTCAAAATTGTGTTTTACCCAACAGGTCAATAGGATGCCAACAGGCCATGTTATTGGGAGAGGGAAGACCAGAGGGTACCCTGGGGGTTCTGTTCCCAAATTAGTTAAAAAAGTTAAAGATGTTCTTTTTATTAGAAAACTTGCTGAGGCTTGAATATGTCCAGGCAACATCCTGAGTCTCTCGGTGTCAGGTATGGGGGTGGGGTGGGGGGAGAATTTAACCCTTAGTCTTGGCACTTAATTAAATCTCCCAAAATGTTGCTCTGTGGAACCCCAGTCTGGGGAATATTGGGTGAATGCAGGTGAGAACACTGCAGTGTCAGGAGAGGTGGCTACCATCTAATCATTAAGAGTCCTCAGGCAGATGAGCCGCTGTTCCGTATGTATGGGCTGGTCGGAAAATTTCCCCTTCTGTTCTGTGCATTCTTTGGCCCTCCATTTTATTTAAGGTATGGTTTTTAAATACAGTAAACTCCCCCTCCCCTTTCATGTTCATTTCTGCCAGTTTGGACGAACACATGCAGTTGTGTAACCATCATTACAACAAAGGTACAGAACAGTTTCATCACCCAACCCCCAATTTCCTTGTATCCCTTTATAATCAAGCCTCCCCGCAGCCCCCTGGTGACCACTGGCCTGTTTTCTGTCTCTCCAGCTTTGCCTTTCTAGAATATCATATAAATGGAATCAGGCAGCATGGAGCCTTTTAAGTCAGTATAGTATTTCTGAGTTCACATAAGTTTTGCTTCTCAGTGGCTCATTGGTTTTCCTGCAAGCAGGGAGGGACCATCTCCATTATTTTTCCATCCACCAGCTGAAGGACGTGTGGACTGTTCTTGGCGATTACTAAGAAAATTCCTGTAAACATTAGTGTGTGTGTGCCGTCATTTCAGTCAGGTCCGACTCTCTGTGACCCTATGGACTGTAGCCCACCAGACTCTTCTGTCCATGGGACTCTCCAGGCAAGGATACTAGAGTGGGTTGCCATGCCCTCCTCCAGGGGATCTTCCTGATCCAGGGTTTGAACCCACATTTCCTGAGCTTCCTGCATTGCAAGTGGATTTTTTGCACTGAGCCACCAGGGAAACCCATAAACATCAGTAATAGTTCTTAATTTTTTGTGAACACAAGTTTCAAATCATTTGGGTAAATACCTAGGAGTGGGAATGCGTGGGAATGCTGAGTCAGGGGGTGAGTGTATGTTTAACTCTGGATGAAACTATCACAGTCTTCTTCCAGGGGTGTAAGCTTCTGTTCCATAGGAGAGCTGGGGGAGCAGGGTGATCTTTCTGCCCTCCTCCTGCTGTCCCCTCCTTTAGGGACCCCCACCAAGGAGACTTTTGAAGGTCTCTGGCCTCTAGTCTTTTGTGTGAGTAGCAGAGGGGGTTTGTGGAGGACACCTGACCCGAGTACGAATCCCCCTTAGGTCTGTGCCCCGCCTCCTGGTCATCTATAATTCCTTATTTACCTACTCAGCCTTTAGCAACTTCCTAACATTTTAGCTGAATTTTCCTGAATGGTGTCCCTTTACGCAGGTGCTCAGAGCACTGTCTGAACTTGGAAGTACCAGCCTGTCCTCAGATGTCTGGTTAGTTGATTGCCCTGTGACCGGGGCTCGCTGGTGGATTCAGGAAAAGGTGTGACCCTGCAGACTCCCTAACTCCTAAGGATGGGAGCAAGCCTCTTTCCAGCTCTCTCCATCCTCTACGGAAGCTGGAAGTCCTGCGGGTGAACATCTAATCATGTGAACTTGAACCCTGGTGTACCTTTCTCCTCTGTCTCAGGGGTATTCAGAGAAAGAACAGGTGAAATCTTGCTGGAAGATGACTTGTTCATTCGGTCAGTCTTTATTAAGCCCTACTTTGAGCCAGGCGCCAAGCTGGGACTGGAGATTGAATAGTGAATTAAGAGGGCTTGCTTGCTCCCAAGTAGCTTAGTTTAGTAGCGAGGCAGATGCATAGGTCAGTGAGGACAGAGTTCTGCAGCCAATGCGGTCCAGAGGGTAGGAAGTGGGAGGTGTCCAGGGAAGCTTCCCAGAGAGTCTGAGATCGATGTGAACCTGGCCAGGGGGCACAGGGTGGGCTGTATCAGTGGTGAGTGCTGTTCATGTGGTTGGAGCATGGACATGGCATACCAGGGGGTTGGAGAAAGTTGAGTCTGCTGTGCTCAGCAGGCTGATTCATGGAGGGGTCAGAGTGTGGCTTTGGGAGGCAGCTGGGGTGTCGGGTCTGTAATCCTGGCCCTGCCACTTAGCATCTGGGTGGCCTCTGAAACACCATTTAACTTCTCTGTTCTTCAGTTTCCCCTTCTTGGAAGTGAAGTTGTGGCAGCACGTACCTGAGACCTTTGTGAGGGGTTAGGTGTGTGATGACCTGGAAGGCACAGAACTCAGGGCTGGGGTTATAAGAGCTCCAGGATTAGCCAGAGTCAAGCAGGAGCCAGACCAGATGGGTCCAGAGAGCCACCCTACCGTGCTGGGTAGCATCTTGAAGGAGTGGGGAACACTGGAAGTTTTCAAGCAGGAGAGTGATATGATTGGATTCACTTCAGAAGATAAATCTGCCTGGAGAACAGGTGGAGGGGTTGCGATGGAAAGATATCAGAGACGTGGAGGGCATTTGGGAGGCAGAGCTGATGGGGGTCTGAATCAAGGTGGTGGCAGGCCTGGAGAGGGAAGTGGATGGATTGGAGTTGGTGGAATGTGGATGGAAAGTGGGTGGAGTGGACACACTTGGCGCTTGACTTAAAGAAAACGTGAGGGCGAGAGAGGAGCCAGGGAGAGCCCAGGTTTCTGTCTATGGAGGATGCTACATGCGTACGGGAAGGAATAGAGATGCTCTTAATCCTCATAGCAGGCATCATGTCTTCTGAAGTTCTACATTCTCTGAGCCACGTGTAGCCCCCAGAATAGAGAATGTTTTAAAAAATCTATCAGCAAAAGGCTTGCCTTCCCCACTGGTGAGTCATCAGGGTAAACCTCAGTGGAGATCTTTAAATGTCTAGCTGGGACCTCTCTGAGCTTCTTTTAACTCATCATTAAATCCCAAAGAGAAAGGTACATGAAAAGAAAGTATATTGTAGCAATAAACTTACTTCTCTGAGGAAAAAAAGAATCCAGCATCTTGTAACAAAAACGCAGTCATTTTCTGCGACTTGCATCTCGGCCATGACTTTAAGGCATCCTCCTATCTCATGCTGTGTAAAAGATTGTCCCTTCTGGGAAAACTGACAAGAAAGTCATATCTCTGGAAGTTTGATAAAGCGGATATTGTCTTCCACTTTTCCCTTGAACTTAGTCAAAGAGGTTCCCCAAGACACAAAAGTCATCTTTTCTTTCTCTCTTTCCATCTCCAACACCAACTGTTCCCTCTGCCACCCACTCCAGTCAAATATTTCAGCTGTAAAATTGGCACGATTTCAAGGTCAAAAATTTCAAGGGTTCATTTTCCCTCCAGTGAAAAGTCTCACACACTCATTCAATTTATAGGAGGTGATTATGATACATTGTCCTTCAAAATGCCTTTCTGGCTTATAGTAGCACCAGAAGAAAATTCCTAAACAACCCTCTTTGAAATTCATTGTGTCTGAAGAAACATCAGGTACAGCTTTTTCCAATGAGACATTTATTCTGCCATGTCTCTTGTGTTCAGCCAGGAGCTGCTGCTGCTGCTAAGTCGCTTCAGTCGTGTCCGACTCTGTGCGACCCCATAGACAGCAGCCCACCAGGCTCCCCCGTCCCTGGGATTCTCCAGGCAAGAACACTGGAGTGGGTTGCCATTTCCTTCTCCAATGCATGAAAGTGAAAAGTGAAAGTGAAGTCGCTCAGTCGTGTCCGACTCTTAGCGACCCCATGGACTGTGGCCTACCAGGCTCCTCCATCCATGGGATTTTCCAGGCAAGAGTGCTGGAGTGGGGTGCCATTGCCTTCTCCAGTCATGAGTAAATTGAGAGAGAGACAGATACAGAGACAAACAGAGACACAGAGAGGGCTCTTCTGAATGATAAAGATGAGTGTGTTCTGCCCAGGTTTCTCACTCCAGTTCCAAGGCTACTGACAGCTTGTTCTGAGGCTGACTTTGTGCCCCACACCAGCCAGGTGCTGGAGGGAAACGAGTGCGATGGGCTGCACGGATCCTTCAGGATGGCCTGCTGGCAGGATGAACGAATGTAGCCTAATGCTGAAGGTGAAAGCAATAAGATGCAATCTTCGTGGAGGAGCCTGGGGAGGAGAACATAAGGGATCAACTGGGACCTCAGAGGAGCAAAGGCAGCTGTCATCTGGAGCTCCAGTGATGTCCCCAGAGGTTGGTGGAAGGACTCCATTCAATTCTCACAATGCCTCTGCAAAACGGATGTCACCATCCAGCTTGCAGACAAAGAAAAGGCGTTCCGAGAGGTTAAGCAAGGAACCCAAATCAAGAGTCAAACTCAAGCCTGTCTTTTCCAAAGCTGTTACTTGTGGTAGGCAGAATAATAGCCTCCCAATGATGTCCATGAGCTTCCCTTGTGGCTCAGCTGGTAAAGAATCCACCTGCAATGCAGGAGACCTGGGTTCAATGCCTGGGTTGGGAAGACCCCCTGGAGAAGAGAAAGGCTATCCACTCCAGTATTCTGGCCTGGAGAATCCCATGGACTGTATAGTTCATGGGGTTGCAAAGAGTCGGATGCGACTGGAGGACTTTCACTTTCACAACGATTTCCACACCCTAATCTCCAGAACCTGGGACTGTGTTAGGGTTCGTGGCAAAGGGACGCAACTGGATGACTTTCACTTTCACAACGATGTCCATACCCTACTCTCCAGAACCTGGGAATGTGTTAGGGTTCATGGCAAAGGGACGCGACTGGACAGCTTTCACTTTCACAACGATGTCCACACCCTACTCTCCAGAACCTGGGAATGTGTTAGGGTTCGTGGCAAAGGGAATGAGGGTTGCAGATGGGATTAAGGTGGCTAATCAGCTGCTCTGAGACGGCAAGCAGCTCCTGGATTAGCCAGGCAGACCCATGCAATCACAAGGGGCCTAAAAAATGGAAGAGGGAGGCAGAAGAGAGTGAACTAGAAAGATGGCAACTGGGCAAGTTTGTGACCTGCCATCTCTGGCTTTGAAGATGGAGGAAGAGGATCATGGACCGGAAGGGCAAGCGGCCTCTGGAAGCTGGGAAACATGAGGAAAGAGACTCTCCCCTAGGGCTTCCAGAAGGAAGACAGCCCTGCTGATGCCTTGATCTTAGCACAGTAAGACCCATGTTGGACTTCTGACCTTCCGTGCTGTGAGAAAGTAAAATTTGTACTATATAAGTCACAAAATTTGTGGTAATTTACTGTAATATCAACAGAAGACCAATACATTATGGCATGCCCTTCACGTGAATTCTTTTTTTAGCATTTCAACAGACATTTCATGCCTGGAGAACCATGGAACTTGAACAACCAAGGCAGGGGAGTCAGGCTGCTTGATTCAAGTCTCTGTTCCACTCATTACTAGCTATATTACCTTGGCCATATTGTTTAAAATTTTATAAGCCTCCAGTTTTTATTCTCTGTAAAATAGAGATGATAAAAATACCCCGGCCCACAGTGGTGTTGTGAGGGTCAAACGAGATAATGCATAAGAATGGACTTGCAGGGTGCCTGCTGCAGACCAAGTGCTCACTGCATTTTATCATCAACTTCTTCCCCATCACTGCATCCCCATCATACCCCCATCCTCATCATCACAGTTGTCATTAAAGAGTCTCCGTGTGGGGTGGGGAAAGGTACTGGGACCTGTGGGGGTGGGATGGAAAGGGACAGTTGAAACCTTACCAGCCCCACGTCCTGCCTCTGTAGACGTCTCTCTGTGGCATTCTCTCGCTGCAACTGGAGCCTCCCTGTGGGTTAAACCTGGGTCTTTTGGAGCCAGGACATGTTCTGGGCTGGGTTTGGGGCACGTTGGCAGGCACGTCTTGATGTACACATCTAAGCTCTGCCCTTCCGTAGCTCCTGCCCCTCCCATGCCCAGCCCCAGTGTCCCAGGGACCAAGGCGTTCCCTGGCAGCAGCTTGAGATGGGGTAGGGCAGAGATGCCTCATCAGAGATGCCTCATCTCTGATGCCTCAGAGATGGCCACGAAGGGGAACTGAAGTTCAGATACCCAGAGAGACCGTCTCTGGGGTCTTGGCAGCTTTTCCAGAGATGACATAATTGACTCCAAGTCCTTGAGCTTAGCCTCTGTCCTGGCACCCCGCGCCCTCCCCATCATACACCCCTGTTCCCATCCCACACCCCGTCCCCATCCCACACCCCTGTTCCCATCCCTCACCTCTTGGCTCAAGGCCTCCATCCAGCAGGACTCCTGGTGCTGCTCTAGCCAACTGGAGCAGAAAGGGCACCTGATTCAGCAAAGCGAGAATTTACACAGAATTCCAGGAGAGGCAGTTGGGTTGCAAGGGATGGGAATCACAAGTTCAACTTAAAAAGAGGTAAAGATGACTAGGGGGCAGCCCTGTTAGGGTACCGAAACTCCAAGGACAGAAGACCAAGTGAAGCCGGGTCTCTCAAATGCTGGAACCAGCAGAGAGCTGCCGGGAGATCAGTCTCCCCTATCATCTCAGACAAAGCGAGTCCTGCCCACCTCGCTTCTCGCTGGACATCTGCTATAGAGCTCATCACTACTATGACGTCATTGCTGCTAGGCCACGGACAGGATTGGATATATTAAATCATGCATTCATCCTGATATCTCTGATTCAAAGTCAAGGCTAGGGGGCTCTTCCTCACCTTCCACCACCCCAGATTTTATTCTCAACTTCTTTCCCAGTGAGAACCCTGGTTCTCAAGAGTGTTACTATATGTGGTCATCTGCTTCATCCCATGATGTATTGAATACACCCAACAGCATCAACCCTAGTCTTGGTGTTAGTAACTCAGTTGTGTCCAGCTCTTTGCAACCCCGTGGAGTGTAGCCTGTCAGACTCCTCTGTCCAGAGACTTCTCCAGGCAAGAATACTGGAGTGGGTTGCCATTTTCTTCTCCAGGGGAACCTTCCTGACCCAGAGATTGAACCTGGGTCTTCTATATTGCAGGAGGATTCTTTACCATCTGAGCCACCAGGGAAGTCAACAGTGTCAGACCTACCACATTGCTACCAACAACAAACCTGCTTGCTGTTCTTCTGTCGTTAGAATATATTGCAACAGGGGTGTGTGTTCTGGGGACTCTCTTCAAAGGCAAGGGCAGCTTTACTGCTTCAACCAACAAGGCACCGAGAGATCCAGAAAAGGAGGCACTTGCCAGTCTGCCTCTGCCATGGGTGCCTGCCCACCCTTAAGCTCAAACACAGCCCTGGATGGCATGGGCACAATGCTCCATGGTACAAACAGAGGGCCAGACCCTCAGGAAGCTGGGTTAGTCAATGACTCTATTTGACCTGGTGTTTGCAGCCAAATAGAGCTTTAAGGGTGTAAGATGTCCCCTGTGGTCCGGTCTCAGGTCAGACACCTCTGGAGGCACAACAAACATGCCGGCAACAAATAGAACATATAGTTTCCCAAGGGTGTCTGAGTCTTCACTCACTGGCTGGCAGCCTTGCTGAGCTCCCAAGCTTGCTGGGGGCCCATTGGAAGCCGCAGGTCTGCATGGCCCTTACTTCCCACATGCTGAGCTTTCTCCACCCTGAATGGACTTCCACTTCTGAATCTGAATGGATGATCACCCCGTGGGGCTTGGGATAGCTTTCTATGGGTCAGATGATACTCTTCAGAAGTATGGAGGGGTCAGCGCCCAGTGGGGCAAGTCTGGACTCAGAAAACAGAGCCAGGAGGGTCAATTCCTGCCACGTTCTCCCTCCAGGGAATGGAGAGTAACTGCTAATGGGCACAGGCTTGCTTTCTGGGATGATGAAATGTTCTAAAATTAGATTGTATCGATGGCTGCACAACTCTGAATATGCAAAAACTACTGAACTGTACAGTTTAAATGGGTGAATTTTGTGGTATGTGAGTCATATTTCAATAAAACTGTTATAAGTGAAACAGTGAGATAAATATATGTTATTTTTAAAGTGTATATATATGTATGGACACATACATAAGGTAAGATGTATATAATGAAAGATATATATGTGTGTGTACATGTTTCTGTGTGTGTATATATATATATATAAATATATACAATTGTATTGATTATTTGGATATGAAGAACAACATATATAGAAAGAGGTTACAGCTGTTTACTTTTTTTTTTGGTTCTTTTCTTCCTAGTTTTCTGCAGAGCTTTAATTTTTAAAAATAAAATTTGAGGGAAAGTAAACCTTCCATCACAGGACTATGGGGAGGAAACCCACTTTTTTTAGTTCGTCAGTGGTTTCTGCCCTGTTAGGACTCTGCAAAGCCACTCACTTGACTGCTAACCATTTGGCCCCTTGCCAAACGATCCCTACCCCAGCTGCCCGGCTCCACAACTCACAGTCAGAAAATCCAAGCTTTCAAAGCTGGGTCCTGCAGGCCTGGCTTGTCAGGGGAGTAGACTTAGTGAGGGCTCTGCCTCCTTAGAGTTCCCTGGTGCACCTGCTAATCATGCAGATCCCGGGAGTGGACCCCCTGCGTTAGAACCTCTGGCCAGGTGTCCACAGGTTGAACCAGCTCCTGAGACGTTCTTGTGCCCATCCATGCTGCGAAGCTCTATATGAGTGGATTGTTCAACGTGCTTTTGCACCTTCGTTGGCCGTGGGTTTTGAGGATACATAGCGAAGATTCTAGGTCAACATAGACAGCTATGGGTGTGCCTGACAAATGCAAAATGCAGTCACCCCACCCCAACACCACCCCCCGGAAACAGCACTGTGGATATTCCCAGAGACACAACTGACGTCACGTAGCCATCTTGTCAGAAAGCATTCTTCTCAACACCATCGCCTCAGGAAACATCGGGGTTGTCCCCCGGGTCCCAAGAGCATGCCTGTGGAGCAGTAAGAACAATGAGCTGGCAACACCCCAGATTTTATGCCCCTGACTTTGGGGCAAGAATGGAATCTGGGAGATGCTCACGGGTCATCGCATGTGTTTCCTCCCACACATCTCCCCCTGGTGCCCGACAGCAGGGGGATGACTCAGCTGCCTGAGGCTGCCACCCACCCACAGGACACAGGTCTCAGGAGGGGCCCTGAGAAAGGATGCCTGCAGGCAGCTTGCTTCCTTAACATCCTGGTGCTTGACGGAGATCAGCCCTGTTTTTCACATCTTCTTTGTCAAGGTATTGACCCTTTTCTTCATACTTACCTCTGACTGTGAGTTTGATTAGTGACCCAAAATATTATCTGTGATGGTCTGTAGGCCTCTGACAAGAGTGAGAAAAATAATCTAATTAAGTCTTCTTTTTTTCTTTTTTAAAATGTTTAAATAAGATCTACTCAGAAGAATTTCAGGTTATGCTCCATTGAACCAGAAGATGAATCTTGGCAGAAGAGAGACATTTAAGTCCATTTGCAAAGATTTGTTTACTTGCTGTTGAGATATATACATTTTTTAACAGCCAAGTAAGACCCAAAAGGGCTTCCTTGATGGCTCAGATGGTAAAGAATCTGTCTGCAATGCAGGAGACCCAGGTTCAATCCCTGGGTTGGGAAGATCCCCTGAAGGAGGAAGTGACAATCCACTCCAAAATTCTTGCCTGGAGAATACCATGGACAGAAGAGCCTGGTGGGCTACAGTCCACGGGGTCACATAGAGTTGGGCACGACTGAGCAACCAACGCTTTCACAAAATCTCAAACTGCTCATTGCTTGAACTCAGGTTTGTGAGAATGGAGAAAGTGTCTTCCCAATCAGAATGAGGAGTTTTGTCTGGATAATCTTACGAAGTTTATTTGAAAGGGAAAATATTAAAATGTAAGTAATTGCTCGCGTAGAGGTATCATTAGATGGCACCAGTGAGGTTACTGCCGGGCTTGTGCCCTGCTCTGAATTGTCAGGCGACACTCTCCACTCGAGGCTTCTCCTGGCTGTCCTGGAGGACAGGCGTCCAGAGGAGAGGCAGGTCTGGAGCAGAGTTCAGGACCCTGCCCTGGCTGGGGAGCGGGCAGGAAAATGATGGCTGTAGCTGTTTCGCTGAGCCTGGCTGCATCAGTGGGACACAGGAGCTGGGGACAGAAGGAAGGCTTTCTCATTTCCCCACCTGTCTTATAGAGGGCGGTCAGCAGCTTGAAGAGTTTGTAAGGGGCAGCTGGGATATTTAAATAAAGTGACATTTGGATCTAGTCACCTAAAATCTTAGCAAAACAATGTGAGAAGTTTCTCAAAAAAAACCTTTGGGGTATGTGTATAAAATCAACCTTACTAGCTACCCAGCACCTTCTTTTTTTGCTTTTTCCTTCTTCTTTTTTTTCTTTTCTTTCTTTTCCTTTCTTTCTTTCTTTTTTTTCTTTTGCAGCACTGTAAGGCTTGCAGTGTCTTAGTTCCTTGACCAGGGATCAAACCCGTGGCCCAGAAGTGAAAGCACCAAGTCCTAAGCTCTGGACCACCAGGAAATTCCCTCCCCGGCACATTTTTAGTAGAGCCAACCTCATCATCGAAATCTCTCCTGCTTTTCGAATTGTTATCAGGGCCTGTCTTTGGCTCAGAGTGCTTCCTTTGCCTATAGTATTTGAAAGTGTTATCTCTCAAACTATGTAAATTGCCAGGCCAGCTTAGATGCAACTTTTTCCAGGAAACCTACCATGATTGCTCTATGGAGAAATTGTATCCTTCTCTTTTAAACTCCCATAATCAATCATTCCTCTCTCTCTCTCTTTCTCTCAGTAAGATTTAACTGGGTGCTTGCTATTTTTATTTTTAGATCACTCTATTACAGTTTATCTCTATATAGGTTATATATTCTCTACTAGAATCATAGATTAGCGTGCTATTTAAATCATTGGCAATAGCTTTATAGTTAGACAAACATGTATTGGAATCCTGGCTTCACTACTTAGTGGCTGGACTTTGAGTAGTCTTTTACTTTATATCTCAGTCCCTTTTTCTGTGAAATGGAGGGTTATGGACTGAATATTTGAATATGCCGTCCAAATTTGTGTGTTGAAACCCTTACCACCAGTGTGATGCTATTAGGAAGTTGGAGCCTTTAAGAGGTCATTAGGTATAGATGAGGTTATGAGGATGGGGGCCCCCATGATGGGACTGATGACCTTATAAGATGAGACCAGAGAGTTAGCTCACTTTCTCACCCATGTGAAGACACAGTGAGGAAACAGTTGTCTGCAACCCAGGCAGCTGGGCCCCACCAGAAAGCATATCCGCTGCTAGTTTTATCTTGGACTCCCCAGCTTTCAGGACTGTGAGAACAAATCTCTATGATTTAAACCACTCAGTCTGCGGTACTTTGTTATAGAAATCAGAGCTGACTAATACAGGGGTCTAATGAGAGTACTGACTTCCTAGGGATTCTGTGAAGTTGGATGATGCAGATATGCTTGTGAAGACTTAGAAGATGAAGGGCACGTAGTAGATGCCCAGGGCATGCTGGTCATCTTTGTCAAATTGTGATCTCCTTAAAGCACAGACCACAGCTTGTTAACTCAGCTTCCGCCCTACAATGCAAGGCCTATCAGGCACCTTGCTCTTCGCAGACATTCAGTGACAGCTTGCTACATCAAAGAGTGAATTATAAATTAATAATGAAGTGATATCCTCATCTGCTCTTCAACTTGGCAAGTATGCCTCCTCCCCAGAAATTCCATGACTGATCCTAAATTTTTCAGCTGCAAGCACATCTGGCTCCTGATACTCAAAAGGAAAGATTCTTAGTGAAGCTTCTTCTCCACATTTTCTCTGGAGAGTACTTGGACAGTGAGCCAAGGTCATTCTAAGAATTTGCAAAGACCAGGAAAGAGGAAAGGAATGAATAGTAAATGTATGTGACTCTGTTTTGAGCACTGTATATGCCAATTTCTTTATGTTTGTTTCTCATTTCAATCTTTAAGACAGTGTTGTTATTCCTATTTTTGGTTTTTTGGATAAAGAAACTAGAGCTTCAGAAAGCTACGTGGTTTATTTAAAGTCACACAGATAGAAAGTGGCAGAGTAGCATTTGATAATCATCAAGGTGACTCCAAAACCTTATGCCGCCTCCATTGTGGGTCACTGTGTCAGTGACAGGGCCAGCATTGGCTGCCTGATTAGCTGACCCACAATTCACAGCTGAAGTGGCCAAATAGAGATTGAGAGAGGACAAAGCTGGTGCCTGGAATGAAGGCCAAGACTTCTTTAAATCAGCAGGCAACAAGCTTGGTGAGTGGTAAGATCCTGCAGAAGCAGGGAAATAGTTATCTTGTGTGTGTTGGGGGGTGGGGGGAGGGGTACAGTCAGTACCATGGACAGCTCCCCAGTGCTTCCTACTGAGAGAATGTGGGGGTACCCTGGGAAGCTCCAACCCCTCCAGATAACTGTCTTAAGTGGGCTCTGCTTAGAGAGACTGGTGGAAAGAAACCCAGCTCCAGTCTTCCTGGAGAGTGAATCTATCAAGTATCACTGAAGACTGATGATGTCTTTACTTTAGAGCTGAGAGTGGGTGAGGGGCTTGGTTGGGCTACTTGGAAGTCAACAGGCTGATTGAGATTTTCATGGACTGGACTCCCCTCCACTGGCTTCCACTTCCTCCAGGGTGCAGACCACGCTTTGTTCAGCAAAGGGTCCCAACCAAGTGCCTCTTAGCCAAGATCTTGGCACGTAGAGTGTCAGGAGCTCCTAGGAAATGTCAAATTTTGATTGGGTAACAAAAGAACCTTTAAATTCCCAGACTGAAAGCTGGTAACTGGCTACAGCTCCTTAAACAGCATTCCTAAACCTCTCCCTGAAATATCCACAAAATTTAGATAAAGACAACCAGTCACAATAGCACTGAAAACTAAGATTGATGCTATATGAGCTGAGGCTAAAATCTAAGACAGATGGAGCTCAAACAGCAAAACCTACCGAGGCTTGGCCTAATGGGATAGCAAATCACAGACAGTTGCCAAACTCCCCTACCTCCCACCACACACAAGCCACACGTACACACACTTCACACACACCACAGACAAACCACACACCCTCCTACACACAAGCCACACACACACACATTAAACATACACCTCACACACACCCCATACTTCACACACACACATCACACACAAACACACATGAACATTGCATACATTTCACACAAACCATACACACACACCCCTCACTTACACACTCTCCATGTTATATACACACACTCCATACATCACACACACACCACACATCACACTAACCACAAACAAAGCAAGGAGGGGACTTTAGAGACTACATTTAGGTCATGGCATCACTTATGATTATTACAGAGCAAATTAGTTGAAATTAAAATCTTTAGGTAGCAAGCTAATTCATTACTCAGCATTTAGCCAGAGCTCCAACTGGAAAGGATGTCATTTGCCCCACGATTTCTCCTGTTGCCTGAGTTGTACGTTGACAGGTGCTTGGAGTGTGCATATCAAAGTTGTGTGAAATTAATAACTGAGGCTAAGCATTTCCAGACAGACCTAGATAATGGCAATGACTGGATTTGGGGAGTTTCCACTGCATCAACCCCTTCTCTGAGCTCCCTTAGGTAAGAAATTAGGCAAGACATTCCTTGAAGATACTTACATAGAAGAAAATCAAGATGTAAGATGTGCCCCTAGCAGAGTCCCCTGGGGAAGAACAGGACATCCTGGATCAGCCTTCCCTGGACCCGGATGTGATGCTGTGAGAGTGGCCGCCTGCATCAGAGGCCAGCCTTGCCTCCTTCTCAGGTAGCACCTTAGAAATTGTAACAAACTAACACAACATTGTTAATTAACTATACTCCAATATAAAATTAAACTTCAAAAAATGAAATTGTGATGTAAATTTCAGTATTTCCAAATGGCTTAGGGATTGCTTCTAGACTGCCAACAGGGGAGGGCTGCCCTGTAGGAGAGAAGGAGAGAGGGGAGGGGAGCAGGAGGCTGGGGGCTTGAAAGTGTGTAGAGCTGCCCTGCCGGTGCCTCACCTGCCTGCTGGGCCATAACAGCAAAGGCACCACATTGTGTTTGGGTGGCAGCCAGGCTTTTTGCAACATGGCCCATCCATCATCTCAGTAACAAGTGCTTACCGGGAAGTAATTATGAAACTGCATTTTTTTCATCACATAGATGGGAAGTGCAGAGACGTGCGGGAGGCCTTGGATACTTGGCAGCCTGGATAAACTTATTAAAAACAGCTTATCCTAGGCTTCTCAGGTGGCTCAGTGGTAAAGAATCTGCCCGCCAATGCAGGAGACTCAGGTTCAATCCGGGAAGATCCTACATGCCACGGAGCCCGTGTGCCACGGAGCCCGTGTGCCACAAGTACTGAGCCTGTGCTCGGAGCCGGGAGCCACAACTCCTGAAGCTCGTGTGCCTGAAGACCGTACTCGGCAACAAGAGAAGCCTCTGCAATGAGAGGCGGGTGCATGAGCAGTCCGCATACTACAACGAGGAGTAGCCCCTGCTTCCGCAGTGAAAGAAAAGCCTACTCAGCAATGAAGATCCAACAGAGCCAAAAATAAATTAATAAGATTATTTCTAAAATATGTTTTATAAAAACAGCTTATTACTCCAGGAAACAATGGATAAATGCAATTCTGCCCATCCTTGGAGGTAGTGGACCTCGGAAAAGGCCTGCTGAGGTTAGGAAAGGAGAGGTCTTTTCCCACCTCTCTTGGAACACTGCATCCTCTCCTTGGCTTCCACCCCCATCCTCCATTGAGGAAAGTCAAAGTCATCGGTCAAGGCCAAGAGGCCTGTTGGACATGGCCCCGGGAGACAGAGGCTATAGAATCAGGAGAAAGGATTTGAACCTCTCCTATTGTACCCTTGCCTGGTAGGGCTTCCGTGGTGACTCAGACAGTAAAGAATCTGCCTGCCAATGTAGGAGGCCCAGGTTCGATCCCTGAGTTGAGAAGATGCCCTGGAGAAGGAAATGGCAACCCACTCCAGTGTTCTTGCCTGGAGAATCCCATGGACAGAAGAGCCTGGTGGGCTACGCTACAGTCCACGGGGTTACAAAGAATCAGACACGACTGAGTGACTACCACACACACACACACACACACACACACACACACACACACGTATCTTCACCTGGTACCCTAACCCAGAAGCACTTCCTCTCAGATTTGTGCACTTCCTCTCTTAGAATTGTTCATTTTCAGAGTGCTCTTTTATGTTCAGTACTTCTTTTGGTTTGGAAGCAGATGATCATCTTCTTAGAAAGACTGGAAGGGACTGGCAGGTGATTAGAAGGAGAGATGCTGTTCAAGGTGCTTAGGACCAGGGGAGGAGGTCCTTGCTGCTCTGCTCACCCAGCCCAGCTCACTAGAGTTGGGGACCAGAGAGGGACCTCAGGTTTCCTCTTCACCCAGTGATAGCAGAGGAGCTTCTTGCGTTTCTTACAAGGGGTTAGTTTTCAGATCTGGTGCTAAGCCCTTTCCTGGACTCATCATAAAAATCGTCAGGGCCATCCTCTGGGATGGGGATCCCTGTAACTGTGGGAGGGTTGGGACCCTGGCTCTCCCTGATCCATCACCGGCCATTCTCAGGCCAGGCAATTTCAGCTCATCGGATTACCTGTGCATCAGGTATTTTTTAAATGGCATTTTCCCATGTCCTTTTTAAAATAATTTTACATATTTACTGGCTGTGCTCTCATTGCTGTGAGGACTTTTCTCTAGCTATGGTGAGTAGAAGCTGCTCTTTATGTGCGGTGTGCAGGCACCGTCTTATTGTGCAGCACCATCTCCAGGCACACAGGCTTCCACAGTTGTGGCTCAAGAGCTCAGTGGTTGCAGCTCCTGACTCTAGAGCCCAAGCTGAGTAGTTGTGATGCACAGACGTAGTTGTTCCACGGCGTGTGGGATCCTCCCAGATCAAGGGTTGAACCCGTGTCTCCTGCATTTGCAGGCAGGTTCTTCACCACTGAGTTACCAAGGAAGCCCTGGGTCAGGGATTTTAAAGATTAAGAAACTGAAAGTCGAAAGAGGCATGGAGCATGCCAGGAGCCACATGGACAGTAAGTCAGGCAAGAACTCAGATGAGGTGTGCTGCCTCCATAGCTCATGCTCTTTTACCTCAAATCCACTTCCTTACCTTCAGTTCAGTGCTAATCTTGGCTCTGTCACCAGCAACCCCAACTTCTCTCTGACCCCATCACCATCTCTCAGATGCAGCCAGGAGCTCAGTGGTTCATACTCAACCTGCCCCTGAGATTCTCATCCCCAGGCTACATGAACTTGGGCACATTAACTGACAGTTTCCTTATCAATAAGTACTCAACGCATATTAAATAAAATGACTTATGTATAGCCTTCATTCCAGCATCTGATGCAGAGTTGATACTCAATATGTTCTGCTGGTGGTGGAGGGGTTATTATTATTATTGCTGCTATTGTTGGCAGTTTTGTGTATCTGGCTTGTCCCGGTCTCACCAGCTGGATGTGAACGTCAGAAAAGCCCTGACCTGCATCTCTGAGACAATATTACTGAAATAGACAGCTTAGTGATGTGAAGAAATCACATTCCAGAAATCACAGCTTCTAGCTAACCTGTAAGCTACAAAGGTTAAGAACAGTTAAAAAAAAAAAAAAAGAGAGAGAGGGGAAAATGTCTATTTTTATGTCTTGAGACAGACAGCCTTAGCAAAGTAACAGGTCCTCTGCAAAACGCTTTTTGAAAATAAGTTTCTTATTTTAGCTTAATGACATTCCAGACTGAGCCAAATGATTAAATATTGAAACGGGACTGGCGATCTTGAGTTTCATCCGCTGATCAATTTAAGATGAAGCTGCAAAAGGGGAAAAAAAACCCCATGCAAATGTCAAATAACCAAATCCAAGTGAAGTCTGAGCCTTTGTAAAATGTCACAGGCGGTACTGGGAGCATTTATACATTATTTTTAACCAGAAGGTAAAATACAGAAGGAAATGATCAGGACTTCCCCCACCCCACTGCCCCCACCAAGTTCTGCCTGGGAAGCCAGTGCTGCTGAGAAAGGTCATCCTTGTTGACTAACAAATGTACACGGTAGAGGATCAGAATAGACACAAATCCTGCCTGGGCTTCTTTCTGTGAAGCCAGCCAGCGCCTGGCAGGTATCAGAAAATTCAGGGCAGGCAAGAGAGGAATCCACACACTGGGATTCACAGCTGACCCCTGTGGCTCAAACCTAAGCCCAACTGCATCAGTATTTGGGACTGACAAACTAGGAAAGCCACCGTCACCACCAAACCCCACAACTTTGCAACAGTTTTCACAAGAGCAGAAGACTGAAAAAGTCTAAACGTCCATGGGGTTAGGGAATTCACTTGAAGAAACCATAGTATACTTTTTCATCAGAAGCCCTTGCAAAGGAATGAGAGATTCTTTCCACTAGATCCCCTTTTGCACTGTTTGAATTTTTAATGTGTGTTTATATCACCTTTAACATGATAAAATTAAAAAATTAAATTAAAAAATAATTAAGATTAACAAACAAGCCGAAATCCAGTCAAAAGAAGTCAAGAACTGCTTTTTCTTCAACCTGTCTTCACCCTGCCTTTGCCCCTAGCCTGGGTCTGCATGATGTTGAAACAAATGATTTATTTGGAGAGTTGGATCCAAATAGTTCAAGAATCAAGCTATGCAAACTGTGAAATTAACTTGCCCAAAGAGATGCCCCAGCAGCCCTGTCTGGACACACATATATGTTAAAACTTGATCAAGCAGCATCACAGCCCGGCTGCCTGCTGGAGCCACAGTGGCTCCGACCCTGCAGGTCCAGCAGACGTGAGTGCCCTGGCGTTGACTGGGGGACAGTGGTCCATCTGGACCGAGAGTGTCGTCTAGTTACAGAGGACTGGTAACTAGAGTCAGCTGGACTGGGGTTTATTTCTTACTTCTCAGCTAGCCAGCTTGCTGGGATTGAGAAAAGAACCATGTGATGCTGTCTGCTCAGCTGATGACAGAGCAAGTCTCTGACATGAAGAGAAGAAAGCAGGATGGAGCCCTTCCAACCCGGCTCAGGAATGAGGGAAAGAGCGCACAGGCAGTCACGTGACAGTCACGGCCTGGGCCTGGAGCAGACCCTGATCACTTTCGCTGAGTTCCCAAATGAGGCTTTGTTCTCTTTTCTTCACCTCCTGGGAAGGTAACAAGAGATAGCTGAGGAGTAAGTCCAATAGGAATTGGTGCATTTTGGATGAGAGAGGCCAAAAGTGAGTGGCGGGTGAGTCGGAAGGACCCAGTGATGCCTGAGTTACTTCAGTGGTCAGAGGCAGATGCTCCTAGTTACCAAAAAGGAATGTGTTTTCAAAACCTTTTCTTTTGAATTAGTTATAGGTTCACAGGCAGCTGCAAAAATGTGTAATGAGATCCCAAGTTCCCCTCACCCCACACCACCAGTGTTGACCTCTCATAGAACTGCAACACAGTAGCACAGTCCTGGGGTTAACACTGGGGCAGCCCTCAGAACACACCCAGAGTCCACCAGTTTTACAAACTCTTGCTTGTGTGTGCACGTGTGTGTCATTCTATGCAATTTTATCACACATGTGGATTTGTGTAACCACCACTGCAATGGAGACATAGAGCTCTTCACCACCACAAGGCTCCCTCCCCTCAGCAACGTCTCTGCGCTTATCATGTTGTCCTTTTGAAAAAGTGCTATAAATGGAATCATACAGGATACAGCCTCCTGAGACTGGCTGTTTTCCCTCAGCATGATCAGAAATGGAACGCTTTTATAAGAACCAATCCTCCATATCAATTAACACAAGTACAACTCTACAAGCCTTGCAGTTTGGCTGTCTGATTTACGGTAAGCCTTTAATAGGGAAGAGGCAGTCAGTCCACAAGCCAACCCACCGCTGGCCAAGGGGAGATGATTGTAAATAAAGAAGAAAGAGCGAGATGATGCCAGCCCCGATGATGGTGAAAATGATGAGGATGATGAAGGGCCAAAGGCTGACAGTGGAGAAGAAGTGAAGTGAAGTCACTCAGTTGTGTCCGACTCTTGGCGACCCCATGGACTGTAGATTACCAGGCTCTTCCGTCCCTGGGATTCTCCAGGCAGGAATGCTGGAGTGGGTTGCCACTTCCTTCTCCAGGAGATCTTCCCAACCCAGGGGTCAAACCTGGGTCTCCTGTATTGCAGGCAGACACTTTACCATCTGAGCCACCCGGAAAGTGGAGCAGGTGATGCTAATGACGGCAGAGGCGACGGCCACAGCAGTGACAGCTATGCCTATAATGAAGGCAGTAACGACCCTGGTGATAATCGAGGTGCTAAAGATGGTGAGAGTGAACACAGTGAGGGAAGGGTGAGGATAAAGGCGATGGTGCGATCTTCACGGAGCTGATAATGATGGTGATGAGGAAGACTTTAGAGTTTACAAAATGCCACAGTTTACACTGTCATATTCTCTCAACAAAGCACTTAGGGTGATTTCATTTTGCAGGTGGGGAAATTGAAGCAAGAATGAGTGAGTGGTTCAAGGCACTTACTGGTAAGCATGAGACCTAAAGGAGACAGAATTCTTGGTCATTCCTGGGAAACCACTTTAGCTCACCTAGATTCTTCCCATGTTCTCCATCCTGCCTGTGAGAACCACAGGGCTACAAGGAAATGCCTGCTTTGGTGATGAGTAATGAAGAGGAGAGTGAAAAAGTTGACTTAAAACTCAGCATTTAAAAAACAAAGATCATGGCGTCTGGTCCCATCACTTCATGGCAAATAGATGGTGAAAAAGTGGAAACGGTAACAGATTTTATTTCCTTGGGTCCCAAAATCACTGCAGACAGTGACTGCAGCCATGAGATTAAAAGATGCTTGCTCCTTGGAAGAAAATCTATGACAAACCTAGACATTGTATTAAAAAGCAGAGACATCACTTTGCCAACAAAGGTCCATCTAGTCGAACTTATTTCCAGTAGTCATGTATGATGGGAAAGCTGGACCATAGAGGGCTGAGTGCCGAAGAATTGCTGCTTTCAAACTGTGGTATTGGAGAAGACTCTTGAGAGTCCCTTGGACAGCAAGGAGATCAAACCAGTCAATCATAAAGGAAATCAACCCTGAATTTTCATTGGAAAGACTGGTGCTGAAGCTGAAACTCCAATACTTTGGCCACCTAATGCAAAGAGCCTACTTATTGGAAAAGACTCCAATGCTGGGAAAGATTGAAAGCAGAAGGAAAAGGGGGCAACAGAGGATAACATGGTTGGATGGCATCACTGACTCCATGCATATGAATTTGAACAAACTCTGGGAAATAGTGAAGGACAGAGGAGCCTGGCTTGCTGCAGCTCGTAGGGTAGCAAAGAGTCAGACATGATATAGGGACTGAACAACGACCTCAATGACACACCATTGCAAAGGCAGTAGGGGTAAGGGGAACTGGTATTCCTCTGTCCCAAAAAGGGATCATAGCTCAGCTCCACCTCTGCCAACTTTGCACAGATCTCTAAGCCCTTCCTTCTGTCATATCCAGTCTAGAGGACATAGTTCATCTCATACCTCCTCAAAGACCAAGAAGACAGTCATCTAGACCCAGAAGGCAAAAGGCTTCATAGCCACACACCCAGAAACCCATGGGTCTGAGAGCCACGGCTGGTCACAAAGAAGAAATGATCAAACAAGTCAGTAGTTTGTTTCCACAAACAAGGTGACTGAGTCCATGGGGAAGGAGAAGCAAGGGGAGGAGGCAATGGAGAAGAACTGGGCAGTACTCCAGCCCATGGGGTAGACCCAGAGGGACATGTGGGATAGCGGATGACTCATGAGCCCCAGCTCACCAGGTGATTTTAAAAGCTGCTTTAGAGCATGTCTGTGGGGTTGATCTCAGCCCTTGCATCTTGCGTTCTTAGTCATCAGTCTGGAGGCTGCCCTTCATTATTTATGAATGCAGCCAAGAAGAGTTTGGTTGTTTGAATTGTGTCTGTGTCCTCAAAATCCAGCAGAGAAGAGAGAGGTGGCCAAGAATGGGAACCAAAACATGGCCCAAAGCAGATGGTAGAAAATGCAGTGCGCCTCCCACCCTGCTGGCCCTCAGGGGTGGCGGCGATAAGGAGTCAAATAGGTCTCCCAGCTCTCTGCCATGTGGGATGTGGCAGGGAGCCGCTTGATGCAGACGGAAAACCCACTGGAGAAGGTCCTGCCACCTTGTCTCTCAACCACTTCTCAGGATGTCATTGCATCCGTAAATATTTCAGCATGTGCCCTCAGTCATGTCTGACTCTTTGTGACCCCATGGACTGTAACCTGCCAGGCTCCTCTGTCCATAGAGTTTTCCATGCAAGAATACTAAAGTGGGTTGCCACTTCCTGCTCCAGGGGACCTTCCGGACCCAGGGATAGCCTCTTGCATTGTAGGTGGATTCTTTACCACTGAGGCACCTGGGAAGCCCAATTTGTGCTACAGAGTTTCCCATTATCTGGATTCTGCTCATCAAATCCCCATGGATTCAGAAACTTGTTTTTCTGTTAAAGTGGTAGTTAGAATGGGAGCCTTTGTCAGATTCTTTTTTTTTTTAATGTTTATTTATTTGGCTGTCCTGGGTCTTAGGAGAAGGCAATGGCACCCCACTCCAGTACTTTTGCCTGGAAAATCCCATGGATGGAGGAGCCTGGTAGGCTGCAGTCCATGGGGTCACTAGAGTTGGACACAACTGAGCAACCTCACTTTCACGCGTTGGAGAAGGAAATGGCAACCCACTCCAGTGTTCTTGCCTGGAGAATCCCAGGAACGGGGGAGCCTGGTGGGCTGCCGTCGATGGGGTCGCACAGAGTCGGACACGACTGAAGTGACTTGGCAGTAGCAGCAGCTGGGTCTTAGCGGCTACATGTGGGACTCCCGCTGTGGCCCAGACTCTAGTTGTGACACAAACTTAGTTGCCCTGCAGCGTGTGGGATCTCTGTTCCCAGCCAGGGATGCAACCTTCACCCCTGCCTTGCAAGGAGGATTCTTAGCCAGTGGACCCCCAGGGAGGTCTCTCTGGTCTGATTTTGTTTGGTTTCTTTTTCTGGCAAGACTACTGTGTTCTTCCAGCAGGAAGCACATAATGTTGGCTTTCCCCCATGCTGTGATGTTAGCCATCGCAGAGAATCATTTGTTCTGGTTTCAGAGGACAAAGGTAAATTCGTGGAGGACATGAGGAGCAGAAGAAGGGCATTCCAGGCGCAAGTCAAAATGAAAAGTGCATGACCCGCCTGGGACTCAGCATGTTGGAGCAAAAAGTACGTCCTAGGCAAGGGGGGAAGCTCAGCAGGGAAGCTCAGATGTTCCAGAGCCTGGACCTTATCTCGATGGACGATGGAGAAGATGAATGGCCACGAATGTTATTCCACCCCAGGAGAAGAGGAAATGGCTCCTCATTCGACCGGTTCTGCTGTCATAGGAAGCTAGAGTCACACTTGGCCCAGCTCCACTCAGACCAGCCTCTGGGTGGCTGCAAACAGTCCCTCCTTCTTACGAGGACAGGGTTGTTCCTTGTCTAAAACTGCCATGATAGAATTTGTTCCTGTCTCAAAAGCGCCATCATCTTTGAGTCTGACTTAGTCTGCTCGTGGTACCACACCAAAACACCGCAGGCTCAATGGTTTAGCAGAAACACACTGTCTCACTAAGGCTACTGTGGGCTCCAGTTCACCACTTATTAGCTTTGTGACCTTGTGTATTCATGCTGCCCTCTACACCGCAGTTTCTCATTGGTAAAAAACTGAACAAATTTATTTTTAAAATATGGGATTCATATTTTA
This sequence comes from Tragelaphus eurycerus, assembly GCA_935064755.1. NCBI lineage: Eukaryota > Metazoa > Chordata > Mammalia > Artiodactyla > Bovidae > Tragelaphus > Tragelaphus eurycerus. The sequence continues at coordinate 9,110,937 of CAKXYN010000088.1, read as the reverse complement.
AAATCAATTTTCCTAAGGTATCATTTACGTACAACAAATGCACCCACTTCAGTATCAAGTTTGATGCTTTTTGACAAATGTGTATTACCCAGGCAGCCACCACCACGATCAATATAAAGACCATTTTCATCCTCAACATTTTCCTTGTGACCTTCTCCTATCAATGTTATCCCAAACCCCAGCCCTAGCCAACCCCTGCTGTGCCGTCACTACAGTTTCCGTGTTTTTCTAGAGTTTCCTATGAAGAGAATCGGGCTTCCCTGGTGGCTCGGCTGGTAAAGGATCTGCCTGCAATGCGGGAGACCTGGGTTTGATCCCTGTGTGGGGAAGATCCCCTGGAGGAGGGAAATCATATACTTGTGCTCTTTGGTTTCTTTTACATGGCATAGTGTTTTTGAGATTCACTCCTGCTGCTGAATGTCAGGAGTTAATTCCTTTTCATTCCTTTGCAATACTCCAGTAAGTGAATATATCACAGAATGCTTGTTGATGAATGTTTGCAATGTTTCTGCTCTGGGGCAAACATGAATAAAGCTACCCAGAGCATTGTATAAAATATCTGTGTGGACTAGGACTTTGAGAGAAATTTCATACAATTTTATAATAGTCCTGACAATATTTTTGTATCCAGAACAGTTTTATCTTAATAATAAACACACCCACATTTAAAAGAAATTGCCATAAGATTTAAAAGGACATTTTAGGATTTCCCTGGTGACCCAGTGGTTAGGACTCCATGTGGACCCAGACTTTGATTTCTTTTTGGGTAAAGACTTAACAGTGGAATGGCTGGGTGTTATGATAAATGTATTTTTAACTTTTAAAGGAAACTGCTAAATTGTGTCCCAAAGTGGGTGTGTCATCTTACATTCTCACGAGCAATAGATAAGAGTTCCACGTGCTCCCCATCCTTGTTAATGAACACTTGATATTGGCAGTTTTAAAATGTTTTCCATTCTGTAAAGTCTAAAGTGGTGTTTCAGTGTGGTTTACTGTCTGTTTCTTTGATAATCAGTTGACCATTTTTTCCGTCATTTATTAGCCATTCCTATATCTTTTCTTGTGAAATTTTTTTTTGTTTGTTTATTTTCATTTACTTATTGCCATACTGAGTGGCACTTGGGCTGTTAGTTCTCTGGCCGGGGATTGAACCCGTGCCCCCGTGGTGGAAACACAGAGTCTCAACCACTGAACCACCAGGGACGTCCTGAAATGTCCTTGTAAACCTTATGCCCACTTTTAAAAATGTGGGTGTGTTTGTTATTAAGATAAAAGTGTTCTGGATACAAAAAATATTGTCAGGAGCATTAACACAATTGTATGAATTTTCCCTCAGCATGTGGCTTGAATTTTAAAATTTTTCTTAGCGCTATCTTTAGAAAATGAGTTTTTAATTTTGATGAAGTTCACCTCATCCATTTTTAAAAATGGTTTGTGCATTTATGTTCTGTTTAAGAAATGTGGCCTACTCCAAAGTAGTGAATATTTTATTTGATGGTTATTTTTTTTGTAAAAGGTGCACAGTGTTTGCTTTTAAATCTAGGTCAGTGATCTTCAAGTTTGACCTTTGTGCTTGGCATGAGGTAAAGTCAAAAATCATTTTTCTCCATATGTATATCTGTTTTATTCCCATACAATATTTTGAAAAGACCATCCTTTCCCCATTGAACAACCTTGGAAGCCTTGCCAAACTTTAAATGATCACATATGTAGACATATTTCTGAAATCGCCTATTTTTCTATGTATCTATGCTTGTACCAGTATAACAGCCTCTTAGTTATTTTATTACCATGGTTTTATAGCAAGCTTAAAATCAGATAGTGCAAATTCTCCAATTTTTCCAAAATTGTTTTGGCTATCCTAAGTCCTTTATTTTACCAAATAAATTGGAACTCCTTAAATGGTTTAGGAAAATATTAAAAGTATCTAGACGAAAAATATCTATTACCTTCAAAGAATGAAAACAATTATAACAATAACCCAGTCCTCAGTGGTGAACAGGAAGCCAGAGGGTTAGGGTTAGGGTCTTTTACAAAAAAGGAAGGTGACTCAACTGATCTGATTTTTTGAAAAAAAATTTTTTTTTTTTTTTCGAAAAATCTTAAACCTTCAAAACACTGAGGAATTTGAATCTGTTCACTAATTCTGCTTCCATGATTCTGAATGTTTATATCATAATATATGGTAACATAAACAGAATTTATATTTTGTGTTTAATGAATATAAACTTGGAATGTATAAAAATGTTTGATTTAACTTTTTAATCTCATTAGCAAAGTAGAAACAATGCTTTTATTATAGGTACTTATTTAGCATTTTATTATTTTTCTTTTTAAATGTTGTATAATCATGGAGTCTTAGTGTCCATAGTAGTTAAGGCTTAATTGTTCCCATATTTCTGTTTCTTACTGGGTGCTTTTTTAGAATCACCTCCATCTTAGAAAGATGGGCTTTTTATTAAGCTCCTTTTTCTGAGTACAGAAAAATTACTGTAGGAAAGCATTGTGCCACCAAACTGCTTACGTAAGCTAAATGGAAAAAGAATATATAAGGTATTTCCTTCATACCAGCTGAGAGTTGTGTCTGAGTGGAATGATTGAATGAGATATTTTTAACTATTAAGGAATCGTCAATGGGAAATATAACATAAGGTTACCCCCCAAAAGTGAAAGTAATCGGTTAGGAATACATATACATCAGGGAAATATTCATAAAAAGAGAGCTGGAGTAGCTATATTAGCTTTAAACAAAATTAACTTTAAGGCCAGAAGGAAAGAAAAAAAAGCATTAAGGATAAAAAAGATCAATGTGTAATGGAAAAAGAAAGGGTTCCCTGAAAAGAAATAACAATTCTAAATCGGTACCTATCCAGTCATAGCCTCAAAATGTATAATAATAATAACAAACGGAAAGAGCAAGAAACCATCCATCAATTTGGCAAAAGTTTTCATTTTTTCCCCTATGTGGAGGCTAGCTGAAGGACATATAAGTTTCAATAACTTTGGAAGCAATTCGGCATCATTTACTAAAGCTGATGAAAAGAAGCCCTCCAGCCCTGGGTGTGCTTCTGGGTTCTCTGCCGGGACCATGCCCACTTCTGCACATGAGCAAGAACAAGGGTGTTTATTCACTGAAACCTTGCTTGAAATAAGGGGAAAATGCATACTGCCCCCGTGTACCTTGGACAAACCGGGATATTAATATGACCGAATAACATACAGCAGCTTAAAATAAATGAATGGACTGACCTCAGTAACAAGGTGGATGAATCCCCAAAACATAAAGAACCGCAGCAAACAGCCATCGTTGTTTATTGGGTTGCTTTCCCTGATGACATTTCCTCTGACTGATGGCACAGGGTTGGCTGCCTTCCCATGGTGGGTGATCAGGGCCTGGGCTTGTGGGCGCACAGCAGATGCTACCAGTGTGTCCTCTGGAGACACGCCTCCATCAGGCACTGCGCCCCTCTCTTTGGAGGGCCATGAACACAACAGCCTGGGAGTGGGTGCTTCTGGTGGGGATGCCCAGAGTAGGTGCCTAGAGAAACTCCCCCTTGGAGATTCACAGCACTGGGGAATGACTTTTTAAATCATCCAGTGCTCCCACCCACATTCTGCAAGGAGAGAGAGAAGGCTGGGAGAGGATGCCATCAAGGCCAACAAACGCTGCAGAGTTTGTGTCATCAGGTCTGTGAGCAGCAAGCGTGGCTTCTCATGGTCAGGCCAAGATGGCCTTCACAGCTTCCCAGGAAGAGATCAGACTTCGCATTTACACTTCCCAGGTGAATGTGCTGGGCTGAGTTCTGCATGTTTGCAGTTCTTCCAGACTGGTTCAACTTCAAAAGACATGCAGAGCAGAGACGGGCCTTGATCAAGACCACCCCGCTTTAATGTTTACATCTTGTTTTCTTAGCCAGATCCCTTGAGAAAAGAGTCTACATCTTATTCTTTGTATCATCTATTGGGAAAGTGAGTGACAGTGTTGGTGCTCAGTCATGTCTGACTCTTTGCCACCCCATGGACTCTAGCCCACCTGGCTCCTCTGTCCATGGGATTCTCCAGGCCAGAATACTGGAGTGGGTTGCCATTCCCTTCTCCAGGGGATCTTCCCAACCCAGGGGTTGAGCCAGGGTCTCCTGCATTGCAGACAGATTCTTTACCATCTGAGCCACCAGGGAAGCCCAAGCCAGTACCTAGCATGGTTGTTGTAGCAAGGGGCACTCACCCACCAGTGTCTGGTGGTTCCGCGTAAGCTCACACACATATTCATGCATTCAATTATTTATTCATGAGTTCAATTAATGATACCTGCTCCGGGCCTGGCCCTGAGGATGTAAAAATGAACAAGACATGACTGAACATTGAGGAGCAGAGTTCAGTGGAATATACAGATGCAACAGAGTTCTGTGGTACCAGGATGGAGGATGGATGCTGGAGAGTGATGGTCAGTGCGGTGCAACTCAAGGAAGGAGCCTGGGGAAGAAGGATGGGGCTGAGGGGCTGGGGGCATAATGAAGGCTTGAAAATGAAAGTACATTTGAGCTGGGTCTTGGCAGTGGGCCAACAGAGATGAGGAGAAGACTTTGGAATCATAGGGAAGTACGTGAGATCACTGGGGATTCCCATGTGGTAAAGAACCCACCTGACAATGCAGGAGACATAAGAGACATGGGTTCAATCTCTGGGTCGTGAAGATTCCCCAGAGGAAGGCATGGCAACCCACTCCAGTATTCTGGCCTAGAGAATCCCATGAACAAAGGAGCCTGGTGGGCTAGAGTTGCAGAGTCAGACACGACTTAGCGATTAAAGTCCATAGTGTTGCAAGAGGGCGGACCCAACTGAAGTGACTTAGCTCGGATGCATAAGGGATCATTGAGGCTTCCCTGGTAGCTCAGATGGTAAAGAATCTGCTTGCAATGCTGCAGACCTGGGTTTGGTCCCTGGGTTGGGAAGATCTCCTGGAGAAGGAAATGGGTACCCACTGCAGTATTCTTGGGGAGAGAATTCCATGGACAGAGGAGCCTGGTGGGCTACAGTCCATAGGGTCGCACAGAGTTGGACATGACTGAATGATGAACATTTTCACTTTTTTTCACAAGAGATCATTAGTTAGTGAACAAATGATTTCATGTGCCTGGAACATGGGAGGAGAAACTGGGTTGATGGAGGAGAGGCTGGATAGGGAGATGAGGCTGGGCCTTTGGGCTTTTGGGTTGGAGCCACAGACACCATGCTGAGGAGGTGGGACTCTATTACACAGACAGCAGCCACAGTCATAAAGATTTGTGGTCACTGAGGAGGGGGACACAATCCAATGATGGTGTGGCCAGTGATCAGGAACAGGAGGGACATCAGGAGACCACTGCACGCATCCAGGCCTGAGATGATGAAGTCCTGAGCAGCGATGCTCAGTTGGAAAAGGGAAAGGTGCTCTGGTTGGCTGAAGGATGCTCCCAGACTCTCAACTTGTCCTTTCCTATGCATTATCCAGGGGAACAGTCCTGCTCCACATCAAGCCGGTGATGTTTCCAGACTCCTCAAATCCCACGTGGACTTCCTTCCTCATTTTAGAAAAGAGTGACACTTAGGGGATGCTGAAATCACCCTGAAGGATGACTCATCTCTTGACCTCCCTTGGCCTCTTCAAATGCAAGCTTAGGCTGGCTCAGCTTGACCCCAGGCTGTATTAATTTAAAAGATGAAAAACTGCAGTCATTTACTTAGATGGAGAGGTAGCTTTGGAAACATATTCTCTCAAATTGTGGGTTGACTTTGCATCAGGTTGGTCCCATAATGGGTGATTAATTGAGTTATTAATAGTTATGCGTGGCTGGAAGTGTTTGAGCAAAAATGATAACTGGCAATTTGAGGAACCCTTGAGAGCTTTTCCCACTGGGTGGTGCTAAATGGGATCAACTCTAAATCTTGAAAGTCTGATAATTTTGTGATTCTGTTGTCCAGAGAGGAGGTAGAAAAACCTTGCCCTTGCTGGGTTCATGTCCTGAAGGATTTAACTCGTGGCTGCAGGGCAAAGTTGAGTTTCCAATAAAGTTTTATCTGCGTGATATGAAAAGCTTCCAAGTGGAAACCAGGGCTACCGGTGACTCATGTTATTGAAATATCTTTATAAGCCACAGGAACTCAAGGATGAGACACACAGTTCACTGCCCAGAAGGAGAATTTAAGCAGGGGAGAGTCTTGAGAATAGCTCCAGTTTTCCCTGTGTCGCCTTTGATATATTCTTGCCTTTTCAGCATCCCCTAAGTGTCACTCTTTTCTAAAATGAGGAAGGAAGTCCAAGTGGGATTTGAGGAGTCTGGAAACATCACCGGCTTGATGTGGAGCAGGACTGTTCCCCTGGATAATGCATAAGAAAGGACAAGTTGAGAGTCTGGGAGCATCACCAGCTTGGTGGTCCCCAGGATAACTTGCCTCTACACATAGGAAAGAGGTTTTGCATCATTTGAGTCGAAAATTGCTTGGAAATCAAGTGGAGAAGAATAAAGATTCTCTCCCTATTGGATGCAAGTTTGGCTTTCCTGGAGTTCCACGTTTTCTGGCCACCACAGTGTGTCACGAGATAGAGCAAAATAGTCATAATTTACCCAGATAATTCACAAAACTCTTATCCTGGCTTTTAGGTCCACATTCAGAGGGTAAATACAAGGACGACCAGCCCCCAGTTCTTGGGGGCACTGAGGGTGCTTGACATGTGTCCCCATCCTCAGCAGACACTGTCAGGCCAGTGACTGTCATGCTCTGAGAAGAGAGGGTGGGGCCACCCCATGACCTCAGGGGACCCGCTCTGCTTGCCCCCAACTTGCCCTGTCTCCTTTCTGTTACACCCTTCCCAGGACCCAGTCAGTGGGACCACTGCTGTTCCGCTCACGCCCCCAGCACTTTCCCACCTCTGAGACTCAGCCTCCTTGAGAAATTGACAGTCAATTTGAGAAATTGTCAATTTCTCAAAAATCCAGTCACTTGGAACTTGTCTCCTCTTGCCTAAGACTCCCCGGCATGCACGTGTTTGTCTTTCTTTACGCGGAGCCCTCTGCCCCATCCGCACTGTATACTATTGAACTCTACCCACAAAGTGCAGTTGAAATGCTACATTTACCCAGAAGACTGGTCCTAATCCTCAGTTGAAATGAAACTTTTGGGGCTCATATAACCTATTCTACCTTTCATGATGCAATGAAGCCTCTCTGCCCATATTACAGTGACCCAGATACAGGTCCCATATCTAAGTCACAAGCTCCTTGGGATCATAAACAGAATCTTCTCTGAACTGATGTCTCTAGCTCCAAGCATGGTGCCAACTATATAGTAGATACCTCAGTAAGGAATGTGGCATACCTCTGATCCCTCTGGATACCAGAGTGTTCTATTAAGGACATACGTTACTGTGGACAGGTCCCTACAAAGCTACAGTGGATTTGCCAATATGGTCATGATCAGACAGCATTCTTTATATACAATCATGGACTTTAAAGTTCCTTTTAAAAATCCTATCAAAATGAGTGTCCTTTCAAGTTTATGAAAAATTCATTTTTCCTTTCATGTTATGAAAAATCCATTTAAAGATGATATGCATTCAAGGGAAATAAATACAGCAAAAAGGTCTTTGCAAACACCTCTGGGCTGACATCAGCTCTGCATAAACTCCAGCCCACGTGCTCCAGGCCGTTTGCCTCTAATGACAAAAACAAACAGCCTAATGAAAATAGAAACAGTCTGTCAATTGCACGGTGAGAGTTTGCCTAAGTATTTGAAAATATAATTGGGCTAAATTTTTATAAGTCTAATCAAATGTTTTCTGTCCCAAGAGCTTTGGCAATTATTGGCCAAGAATCAAACACAGGATATCTGAGGATGCTAAACAGGGCACAAACAGTACTTTTCCCTGGCATTAAAAATGGAAAAGGATTGAAAACCAGAAAGAAAAAAGACGCATTTGCCTGCACTGGGCAAAGAATAGAATCAAGCAGTTTAATCGGCCACAGAAAAATGGAATATAAGGAATGTTTGCAACAACTTCCTTATCATCTTTGCCTGCAAATCCAGTCTTCTCCTCAGGTTTACTCGCTTCTTCTCAGGATGGAAGCTCGGCTACTTCTCCAGGAGCTGTGAAAAGTACCCAGCATCTTCCCTGGGGCTGCAGCCAGGTGCTCTGAGGTGGGGCTAGGACTGACATGCGCGATCAGCACCCCAGCTGCTGCTGTTCTTGGTGAAGTGCGAGAGTTCCAGCCCTGCGCCTTCCTCTTGCCATCCAAGCAGACCCAAGGGAGTCTACCGTCACCGGTCAGAGCAGAGGTCAGTGTCCTTGCACAGAGCTTTGGGGCTGCGGTTTGAGCTTCTGTCCCTTTGCCTGCCAGGAGAGAGAGTGAGACTGACATTTACAGAATCCAAGACGATTCCTCCCTCATTGCTCCTGACAGGCTCCTTTCAGAAGTGAATGCCAAATCCCCATCCTTTTAAAAGAGATTTGGCCCACGCAAAACTCAGGGATCAAGTTGTTGGATGTTTTTACCCCTAATGAGGGAAGTTCAGCTGCTTTAACAGCCAATTTCTGCACATTGAATTGCCTTGGCCATGCTGTCCATCTAATTTATGCCCTCAGATTGCTGGGCATGCAGGATGGGCAGCATTTAATATCAGGAGGTTTTCTCTGGATTTCTCTAATCTCTGGTCTGACATGAGGCTCTGTTACCACCTTCCTTAAGTGGGACTGCTGGGTGGATCAGATGACTGCCCACCTGGGGAGAGCTCTCTTGGGGGACCTAGAAGGGCTGCTGAGGTGGCTCCATGTGGCATCCAAAACCTTCAGAAGCAAAGGAAGAAATGGGGGCCTTGAGTTCACCAGCAAACCTCTAAGATACAGAGCTGTGTGAAGACAGCGCTCAGTGTGTGTATAGCTGGGCTCAAGCACCTGGACACAGGATAGACCCAAGCCATGGAGCTGGCAATATCCTCAACGCCCCCAGATCTTATTGGAAAGTTAGTTAGCTGTTCTCCTAAAAGAACAGGACGGACTGTCAGCTGTAGACTCTCGACCAGGGTCAAGGCTGAGGGGATTTTATCATCAGTTCCAGTCTCTCTCTCACTCCAAGTAAATGTACAAATAACTTGAATGAATGAACAGACATCAGCAGGTCTGGGGGCAGCAGGACAAAGAGGCAGGAGTGGGGGTTTCGAGTCCTTTAACCTGAGATGGAATCCCGGCTCCACCCCTCACTAGAGACAACCCGAAGAGGAGAGTTTCAGTGCTAAGCTGTCCCCCATCCCTTCTGCTCCCGTTCACTCCTCCTTAATAGTCTCTGCAAAGGGCTTCCCTGCTGGTTCAGTGGTAAAGAATATGCCTGCCAACACAGGAGACACAGGTTTGACCCCTGGCCTGGGAAGATCCCACGAGCAACAGAACAACTAAGCCCATGAGTCACAACTAGTGAGCCTGTGCTCTAGAGCCTGGGAACCGAGACTCCTGAGCCCGTGTGCCACAGGTACTGAAGTCTGAGTGCCCTAGAGCCTGTGCCCCGCAGCGAGAGACACCGAGAGAGTAGCCCCCGCTCGCCTGCACAGCCCAACATAATCAATAAAGTAGAGTTTTTAACAGTCCCTGGAGGATGCCGCTGGGCTTTTCTGCTCCTCCAATAGAGATTTCCAGCCATTTTCAGGTGAAAAAAAAAAAGGAGATACAGACCCCAAGAACCTCTGGTAGGTGCAGCCCACAGCCTGGTGACCCAGAGGCAGAGTTATTCTGAAGAGCAGCCAGAGGGGCTGGCCTAGGGCCAGGGCCGCCTCCTTGCTGTCCTTCTACACCTTCTGGGGTTCCTGAGGGTGAAAAGGAGAGAAACCGACTCAGTGACCTGAAGGCCAGGCCACTCATTAACATTCTGGATAAAGAGGACCGAGAACCCGCTCCTTCTCCTTGGCAACCCGAGTGATGTGTGGAGTCTTCTTGTGCCACCAACATCCCATCCACAGACCCCTCCCAGGCCCTTTCTGAGCCTCCCAGCGAAAACACAAATCCTCTTTGCTGAGTGCAAATTCCCTGCCAACACACACCCAGGGAGCCAGGAAGCGCGTGTATTTAGCACATGTGAGACACGTGTTGTGCTTTCAACAGGCAGGTGCTGACAACAGACGCTGTAGGATAGCAAACCTGGGGAGGGGTTGGGGGGCTTGGGCTGGGGTTGGTAAGACGGGACAGGATGCAGTGTCCCCTTTCCAGGACAGTGCAGTCCCCTCTACACAACTCTACAGGACAGGTAGGGTTTTCTATCCTGGAAGTCAGTTTCCTGTGCCCCAGGACCTGGGAGGTGATGCCTGAGGCACGAGGGTCCCCCTTCTATCTAACACCTGCTTGTGGGGGCCCCGGGATCCTGGCACCCGGGCACGGCCACCAGCCTGCAAGCAGGCTGACCACCTGCCTTGTGGCTGCACAGAGGAGGGCTCCAGCACGCCCACTCGAGCCGCACTCTTCAGGCTGCACGACCACAACCCTGGACAAGTGACCGACCTTGGTTTCATTCATCACTTAAGACCACATTTCCTAATCATGAGACGGTGAGGATAAGTAATGACAATCAATGGTCATCACACTTTCTTTTCCCTGCCTCTACACACTGCCCCCGCCCCCTGCAAGTATTTACGCTGGCCACCTCCTTCGGATCTTGTTCAACTTATCTTTCCACTTCAGGGCAATGTAATAATAATTCCTGGCTTGTGTGTTTGCATACCCATTACTTCTTTGGATCCTTCAAACTGGGAGTGGATGGTTTATTGTTTCTGTGTGACTGACGAGGAAACAGACGTGGAGAGACTAGGTCACTTGGCACAGGACGCAGAACGGAGTCCCCATAGTCCAGGTTCAAGGATTACAAGTCTGCGTTCGTGCTCTCTGCCTCCCCCTGGTGGAGGTGCAGGGAGAGGCGCTGCCGTCGGGAAGTGCACCCCTCCCCCTCCATTAGCCACGCAGTCCCTACTTACATAGCTGTTGAGGATCTGTTATCCAACTCACCACCCACCACCACCGGAATTCATGCCTCCCAGTGTCACGCATTCAGTGTTTTTCAGCGGTAACATCAACATAACTTGTAAAAGAAGCAAAGATACAAGAGCAAGTGGCATTGGAGATGAGACATCTTTGCTCCCAACTTAACACCTCCCCCATCCAGTCTCCTCTGTGAAAGTTTTAGAACCTCCTTCCAGCCCTTTACCTGAGCATTTTCGTGTATGCTCATGTGTACGTATCAGTTCACTTCAGTTCAGTTCGATCGCTCAGTTGTGTCTGACTCTTCGTGACCCCATGGACTGCAGCACGCCAGGCCTCTGTCCATCACCGACTCCCAGAGCCTACTCAAACTCATGTCCATTGAGTCAGTGATACCATCCAACCCTCTCACCCTCTGTCGTCCCCTTCTCCTCCTGCCTTCAATCTTTCCCAGCATCAGGGTCTTTTCAAATGGGTCAGTTCTTCACATCAGGTGGTCAAAGTATTGGAGTTTCAGCTTCAGCATCAGTCCTTCCAAAAAATATTCAGGACTGATTTTCTTTAGGATGGACTGGTTGGATCTCGTTGCAATCCAAGGAACTCTCAAGAGTCTTCTCTAACACCACAGTTCAAAAGCATCAATTCTTTGGCGCTCAGCTTTATGTTGCTAGACAATATCTATTATTCTGAGAACTGACCTGCACAACCTGTCTTTGGAGCCCTCTAAATCCACTGCCTCATATTTAAGGCCTCTAGTGAATATGGTTGATCTCTGTCTTCCCAGTTCCCCCATGACAGACATTTAGATTGCTTCTTTTTTTATTTTATTTGAATGTTATAACAATCATTGGGGCTTCCTGGGTGGCTCAGATGGTAAAGAATCTGCCTGCACTGAAGAAGACCGGGGTTCAATTCCTGGGTCGGGAAGATCCCCTGGATAAAGGAATAGCTACCCACTCCATTATTCTTACCTGGAGAATTCCACGGTCAGAGGAACCTGGTGGGTTACAGTCCGTGGGGTCACAAAGAGTCGGACATGACTGAGTGACTGACAGACACATAATGACCATTCTAGACAGTGGTCTTGGTGCCTATGAATAAAAATGTCCATATTACACCCATTTTACAGATGAAGAAATGAGGTGTGATGAGGTAAACAGATTTCCTGGGACCAAAACATGGGTGTCCATAATCTTCCACCAAAGCTCTGTTCTTTGGAGCCCAAAAAAGAGAATTCTGGGACTTTCACAGAATGGGCAGATCTCATTGTCACAGGGCGTTTGGACCACATGTTCTTCCTCCTAGAGTCACCCCATCCATGGCAGCCAGCCTGAGTTTCTAAAATGCAGCTCTGCCTGTAGCACAGGCTCTTTATTTTGCTCCTGGACACTGCTGTCATCAGTAAGGAGTCCATGGCTCTCAGATGCTCCCAGCAGTTGGTGCGACCCACCGCCCCTCCAGGGCTTGACCCAACACTTCATCCCCTTGGGAGCAGCCTTGCCATCCTCCCCCGTTTCCTTCGGGCTCTCCCACGCCGCTGCATGGCTGTAGTCCTTGAACTTCCTCTCCAGGGCTGCTGCTCACCGAGTCACCCTCCCTCAGCTCTCAGGTCCCCTTGGCCTGTCACCTTGCCCAGGAACCTCCTAGAGTCCTTCACAGACTTTACCGCCCCAGACTGCAGCTCTGTGCTTGCCTGCCTGTCCACACCAGCCTGGGAGCTGCTCAGGAGTAAGGACGCTCCCCCCGCGTGTTTACTGGTACGTCCCTCGAGGGCTCTCGGCCTGATAATGACTGTGGGTTTGTGGCACTAATGAACACACATGCATTCACGCCAGAGTCACACTCTGCTCTCTGCCCGGTACCCTCAGAAGTTGGGCATACTCAAGTGTCACTGACACTCCCACCTCAGTGCCTTGGGGCAGTCACACAGACACAGAGTAAGGTCACTTCAGTTGGCTTTCTTTTTGCTGCTAGAGCCAGAGGCTCAGGGTTTCCCTCAATGGAAGGGGGAAAGACGGAAAGGAAGGAGACTGATGAAGAGGGAGAGATGCTCGGCAGGGGATGTCTCCACTGAAGATGTCTCCAGACACAGCAACCTCGGTGGCTGTGAATATTGCCTACTTAAAGACAGATGTGTTTGGAGGCCATGAAGCAGGGAATATTGAAATGGGTAGGGGCAGTGGTGCCACTGCTGCAGGACCCCCTCCCAGACCCCCAGCATGAAGGGAAACAGAAGCACAAGGAAATGTGGTCTCATGATGAGAACCTCCCTGAAGCCTAGATACTGAGAGAACCAGCACCCCGGAGCAACTCCACCGGCAAAGACCCGGGAGATCCAACCTTCTGATGTCACTGGCCCGTCTAGCTGATGCTGGTGGTTCTGTAAACATCAGCCCTAACAAGACCCTTGGAGAGCTTGCTACCCACACACATGTTGTCCCAGCAACCTCAGTACCTGTATTTTGCATCATTTATGCAGTAACATAGTCCTGGGACGTGCTTGTCATCATCCGTGCAGTTGAACAGTGGAAGTTGGAACTTGGAGAGATGAGCCTCACGACGATAGGCTCAGGAGGTCTCTGTCTCCTGGCATTGCCGCTGGGTCCTCAGGGTCCACGGAGGCTGCAGACAGAGCCACCACGCCATTTCCACTTCCCTTCCCCTCCCTTCTCTCCCAGCTTCCTCTCTCCTCTGTGATGTTCTGTGCCAAGTTTCATCCTCGGAGCAGACTCCGTGGGTAGATGTTCCTAGGAACATACTGTCCCCAGGAGAAGACCCGCTGCCCTTGTGGAAGGGTCTGTGCAGCAAAAGCAGATTGAATGCTCGGGGACTGGGATATTTTTGATTTTGAGGCAGGTGGCTGAGGCAGGATAATCCCTAAATTTAGAGAAATGTGTAAAATGTAGGCTTTAGACTCTTCTTGGGGGAAGACTTCCTGCCTGGGAACCGGGCATCTCCGAGTCCCTCAGCTGGCAGCCTAACTCAGCTTCTCACCAGTGAATTTGCAATGAGTTTCAGGGCAGTGAATGCTCGTCCTTCAGGAGTGGTTCAAATGTTAGAGTCATGCAAAAGTGCCTCCATATTCCAAGGGGCTGGGTGGTAGTGTCCAAACTATAGAGGAAGAAACCAGAAGAAAGAGAAAGGCCAACACATCTGAGAGGGCAGAGGGAAAAAATCAGAGAAGAAATTATCTGTCAAGAAACAATAACCAAAATTAAAGGGAAAAACTGGGGTTATAAGAAAGCCAGGAGAGAGGACAATAATGATGTCATGAGGAAGCAGCTGGAATCTAGATGGTGTGTTTGTCTGCAGGGAGCCTGGCATGGTTTTCTTAAGTCTGCATCATTTAATTGGGACTTTGCTGAGGTAACGGAGATCTAGAGACCTACCAAGATGCCCTGAGTGGTTCTGTAGCAAAGGCTGCTTTGGACAATCAGCTCTAGAGAACATCACTGGGATAATCAGGGAAATCAGAGAAGGGTCTGGGTGGTAGATGGCATACAAACATTCTGAAAGCAAGAGCAAAGTGGAGATTGTTTACTGAAAAAAAAAAAATAAGATTATGAAACATTTTGTGCAGAATGATCTCATTTGGGTGAAGTAAAAAAGGAAGAATATATACTGAGGTGTTAATGGTGGAAAGCTCTGGGTGGTAGGAATGTAAAAGTTTCATTTTTACTTTCCCTTGACAATATTTTCCATTTTCTCCAGCACACAGGCAGGAAGATGGACCTGGCCTCTTCAAACAGTCTGTGTCACTGCACTGAGCTAACAGGGACCTGGGAACATAACAGTATGCCCTGAGTGGTCCTGCAGAACTTCTGAAACAATGAAAAATGAATTTAAAAACTAAACAGTTTAGGCAATATTACCATGTTAGGTGGCGCTAGTGGTAAATAACCCACCAGCCAGTGAAGGAGACTTAAGACTTATGGGTTCGATTCCTGGGTTGGGAAGCTCCCCTGGAGGAAGAAACAGCAACCCCTGCAGTATTCCTGCCTGGAGAATCCCATGGACAGAGGAAGCTGGCAGGCTACAGTCCATGGGGTCACAAAGAGTCAGACATGACTGAAGTGACTTAACATGCACGCATGGAAAAGAAGACAGTACCCTGTGCATCTCCCTGGCTTCTGGAAGCTGCGTGCCATTCTGGTGTTCCTGAGCTCATGGCAGCATCACTCCGATCTCTGCTTCTATCTCCACATCTATCTTCCCAGGGTCTGTGTCTCTGTTCAAATTCCCTTCTACTTACGAGGACACCGGATGTCAGATAAAGGTCCACCCTAACCCAGGATTACTTCGTTGTAGCTAATAATATCTGCTAAGAACTTATTTCCAAATCAGGTCACATTCTGAAGTTCAGTGTGGACATGAACTTGGGGGAAAGGGCACATCATTCAACTCCATACAGGTTAGGAAACTAATCACCTACCTGATGCTGCTGTTTGAGCTTTAAATGAGTTAGTAAAGATAAGGCACTTAGAACCATGTCTGGCATATAGAAAGCAGCATCGAAGTGATGGTGATGAGATTCCTTCAGATGGAATCTGAATCTGCCTGCCTACCTCACAGATATGCACAACCAGGAAGATATTCAAAGCCGCACAACAATCAGTCCAATCATAAACATTCTCCCCATTTTATTGCTTTGCCTGTTTTCATTCCTTGTGGATTGCACCCTGCATTCCATGATAGCTTGAGCCCCTACGGCAGGAAGTGGTGAAGTGGGAGGTGGGGAGTGGGATGGGGTGGTGATGTCCACCAGGAAGCCTCCTTGGTCCTGCATTTGGTCGCCCTCCCCTCTATAGGCGATGTGGCCTAGTCTCTCTGGCCATACCACTCGGTTCTTACAATGCCGTCACTTCCTGTTTGCATCCTGTCACTTCCTGTTTGCATCCAGTCACTTCCTGTTGACATCCTATCCCTTCCTGTTGGCATCCCGCCACTGCCTGTTTGCCGGCACAGGTGTCTCGGGTCCCAAGAAGCTCAACTGCACTGAGTCTCTGCAAAAAACAAGGGCCTCCAAAAGCCCTTATAGCTGCCTACGTCATCCCAGCCACTGCGACACCGGGGCTGTAGGTGATCCTGTTAGAAAACCCACCTCTGACTTTTAGCCAAACTGGAGGCAAATACACTTTACATCTTGCCATTTCCTCTCAGCCCTGTAAGAGCTCCCACTTGAAGTTTTTTATGTGTGAAGCTGATGTAGAGAGAGCAGCAGGGTGAGAGGTAGGAGAGGAGGTGTGAAGAGAGCACAGTGGTCTGGATCGGCCTCCAGGTGTCTGTGGGGCACAGTGACTCCCTGACTTGAGGTGACGTGGCACCCATTTCCTGCCAACAGATCTCCCCTTTTGCCAAACTAGTTCAAACTGGGATGCTGCCCATTACAAACAGGATGTCCAGCCTAAATAATTGGCTATGTGCTTGAGACTTGAGGGTAGTCCCTGTCCTCTTGGGATTGATTTTTTTTTTTTTTTAATAAGGAGAAAACTGAACAAATAATTCTAGCTGTGACCAGAATTATGAAAAGGAGATACATGGGGGACAGTGTGGTCTGATGCCTGGGTTTTAATATTCTCTCTTGGGCTTCCCTGGCTCAGAGGGTAAAGCGTCTGCCTGCAATGAGCAAGACCCAGGTTCAATTCCTGGGTCAGGAAGATCCCCTGGAGGAGGAAATGGCAACCCACTCCAGTATTCTTGCCATGGAAAATTCCATGAACTGAGGAGCCTGGTAGGCTACAGTGCATGGGGTCACAAAGAGCCAGACAAGACTGAGCGACTTTCTTTCTTGTTTCTATAGGAAAGAAAACAAAGAAAGAAGTATGTGTGTGTATGTGTGTGTGTGTAAGAGAGAGAGGGATTAAACACAAAAACAGCATCCTGTCCACCCCAGCTGAATATTCAGAAATAGTCCCCAAATCTTCAAAAACAACAATGTGCTAAGTCACCCCAGGTTTTATTTTTCAGGTGTTGGTGGGTGACAGGTGTTCTCTAAATCCAGCTCTTTTGTCAACTCCTCAGAGTGTTTCTAACACTATTTCACAGAGTAAAAGACTGGTGATGGAGCATGGACTCTCCCCCGGGCCAGCAGGGATGGGGAAGGTGGGGTGTCACCTACCACCTGAAGTGGCTTGTGCCTGGGGGCATGGCCATGTGCCATGCTGCCCAGGGAGCCTAACTGTGTCCCAGCAGACAGTCTCCAGTCCAACAGGAGCAGAGAGCATCTGTTTGTGCCATTTGTGTGTAGTTAGTGACATCTATCAGCTTAAATTTAAAGCGAGGTTAAAAAGAAAGGAGTGTGGCTCCTTCCCCCTGCAGTGCTGGAGGTTCCTCAAAGGCTTCAGGTGTTCTCACTCTGTGCATTTGCATAAAATATTCCTTCTGTGGAAGACGCCTTTCCTTGTAGGAAAGTTTCAGGGCTCACCCCAGACGTTATCTGTTCCCTGGGCAGGCGTCACATCATTAGCAAGCGCCTTCAGTGCCAGGCCTGTAGCATCTTTGTGCTCTCAGTGAGGTCCAGAGACACTCTGTACTTTACTGAATGAAGGAATGAGAGGATGGATGGGTGGGTGGTTGGTTGGATGGAAGGTTAGATGGATGGATGGATGGTTGAATGGATGGATGGATGAATGGATAGATGGATGGGTGGATGGATGCCATGTGGGAAAGTGAATGTGATTGCTTTAAGACAGCTTCTTAGAATTAGCTTAAGGACACAGAACTGATTCCTAAGTCATCAATGAAAACTAGCTTCAAGCTTCTGAAGTGCCAGGCACTGTTATGGGGCAAGGCTTTCGCAGAGTCTCTGGGGTTGATAGCAAAGCCCCATGCCCTGAGGAGCCCACGGCAGCCTACACGGGACTTCCTGTAGGAGCTCTACTTCTTTCATAAGAAAAATAGCTTCTTGATTCCCATATGGATGTATATAGCAAGCCTCAGCAAAAAAAAAAGATAAAAACCAGCACAACCCAGAGGAACCACGAGTCCGGGTCTTGTCTCAGCATTGTGTGACTGGATGTAAGGGTTGGGGGTTCCAGTAGTTGGAAGTTGCAGGGATGGGGTGGGGCCAGTCTAGGATTTCGGGACCATCAAGTTGAAGTTCATTGGCCCTTTGTCTGTCTTCCTGTTGTGCGCACTGTACCCACTGATGGAGACGATGTAATGTGTGAAACTGCCTTCAAGTCCCATGTAGATGCAACTCACCGAAACCTGGAGAGAGTGAGTGGAAACTCCCAGAAGTGGCTAGAGGAAGCAGTCAGCAGCAGTGAGCCTGCTTTCCCCAGTTCATGTGCTGACCCTTCTGTTCCCTCTTTTAACTGACTGAAGAGATGGCCTGGAGACCGCTCAGGTGGCACAGAATGTGGGCTTTGGAGCTAAACAGACTCTGGTCCTATCGCTGGACCTACCGATTCTTATTGTATTAATAAATCCTGGGCCAGTTGGTTGATTCCTCCCCAAATCCCTCTGTAAATGGGGATAAAAATGTGCTGTGAAGTGAAAGGATGAAACAGCATGAAAGATCCTGATGACGCCCCCAGCCCTTGCCATTGTTCTGACTTTATATGGATTAGGGAAAGGGAGCTGAGAGTGCTTTCCAGAGAGGACCTCGGCTTCCTGAACAAAGCTGAGAAGGGGTCTGAGCGCTGGGGGTGTAGGAGATAGGAAGGCGAGGGATTTTGCAGGAACAGAAGGAGGCGGGGGGTCCACAGGAAGCCAGGAACTTGTCTCCAGGCTCCTCTACCTGAGCTGCTGTGAGGGGAGTGCCCTCAGGAGCTGGGACCCTCTCAGCCAGGATAGCATCACATCCAAAGTGGATATATTTAGTAGATGTGTGTTAAGTCATTTCAGTCGTGTCTGACTCTGTGTGACACTGTGGACTGTAGCCTGTGGACAGGCTCCTCTGTCCATGGGCTTCTCCAGGCAAGAAACCTGGGGTGGGTTGCCTTGCCCTCTTCCGGGGGAACTTCCAGACCCAGAGATCAAAACCGTGTCTCTTAAGTCTCCTGCATTGGCAGGCAGGTTCTTTACCACTAATGCCACAATTTAGTAGACAAATAAGGAAAATAAAAGACAGTCAATATAATTATTCAATATAGAAGTTCAAATTAAAACTACACTGAGATACTTTTGCCCACTATCAGAATGGATATCTTTTAAATTACTGACAATATCAAGTGCCAGTGACTGTGCAGAGAAACTTGAACTTTTGTACATTTCTGATAGTAATGTGAAAATGTCACAACCATATTGACCACCAGGGTGACAGTGTTTTATAAAGGGAACATTTCACAAATCTTTCTATGAGGCAGCATAAGCCTGATACCAGAACCAGACAAAGCCAGTGGAGGAAAACAAAACCATGGGTTGACATTTCTCAAAACACAGATTCAAAAAAACCTCAAAGACTTAGGAAGAAGAATGGTCCACTAGGAATGCAGAGTTGGTGCAGCATTAAAGAGTTAATGAATGCATTTCCTTAGACTAACATCATAAAGGAGAAAATACAAAGAGTGACACTTTCCCCAAGTTAATCTATGGCTTTGATGTCATCCAAGTCAAAAGTTCAGCATTTTTTGTTTGTTTGCTTGCTTGTTTTGGGTTTTATGAACAGTGTAAGTTCAATATAAGAGGCTTCCCAGGTAGCTCAGTGGTAAAGAATCAGCCTGCAACACAGGAGACCGGGCTTTGATCCCTGTGTCGGGAAGATTCCCTGGAGAAGGGAATGGCTACCCACTCTGGTATTCTTACCTGGGGAGTTCCTTGGATAGAGGAGCCTGGGAGGCAGGGTAGGTTCAATATTAAGAATTATTAACTACAGTTAGGCTACTCGGAAGTAAAGGGAACTCTAAAGATCAGAGGAAGAGCAGGGTTGTTTTTTTGAAACATGATAAAAGATTTAATTTCTTTTTCACTTGTGAAGATACTTTTCCCATTAGAAATGAGAAAATAAATTATCCAAATTTATAAACCCACATAGGCATTTATAATGCCCAGAAAACTGATGTTTCCAAATATCAATTGTTCCCTCATCTCCCTCTATAAGTCAATCCAATAAAATACCCACTTTTCAGCATGTTTTCTAAAACTAAATTGGTGAGCCAATTATAATGTTTATATATCATCAAAGGACATCTTTAAGAAAAGGAACAAGCCATGGGATAGGAAAGCAGTTGCAGCACATAAATACAACAAATGTCTCCTGTCCAAAATATATTTGAAAGCTCCTACAACTCAATAAGAGAAAGATCAACAGCTTGCTTCAGTGTTAGCTGCAATGTAAAATTGTATAGGTACTTTGGAATTCTGTTTGGCAGTTTCTTGTAAAGTTAAATATAAATGTAGGCATTTACTGAAGGGAACTAAAGCATACGTATGCTAAAATAAATTGTACAAAAATGTCCACAGCAGTTTTATCCAGAATATCCCATAAAACAGGTGTCCATTGTCAGAATATGGCTAAACAAAATGTGACATATTCATGCAATAGATTTCCGCTCAACAACAGAAAGGAATGAACTAGCGAAATACAGAACAGCATGGATCAACCTGAAAAATAATATGCTGAGTGAAAGAAGCTTGATATAAAAGAGCACACACCGTATGGCTCCATTCATGTGAAATTCTAGAGTTTGCAGAATTAATCGAGAAGATGGCAGAACAGCAGTTAGCTCTGGGGTGGGAGGGGATGGTGGACTGGCTGGAAAGTGGCCTGAAAAAACTTTATAGGATAGAGAGACACTGTGTATTGTAATAAGTGTATGGGTTACAGATGATGTATTTATCAAAACTTATCAGTGGTATGTGATTTGTGCTTTCACTATGTAAAGCAAACCTCAGTAAGAAAAAAACTCCTTATAATAAAAAAAAATTTTTTAAGTGGATCTTCGCGGAAAAAAAAAAAAAAAAAGATGCTTCCAATATCGGAGTCACAGCATATGAACAGAATGACTCAGGAGATCTTATTGCCCACTGAAGTGTCTCAGCGCTGGGGAGTAGGGTGAGGGGAGGGCCCAGTCATCCACTCCTGTCTGCCTGGATCAGCCTAGGGGGAGACCCTTTGGTAGGACCTTCAGGCACCTTCAGCTATGACATCTGGTTGGGGGAAGAACTTCTGATGCTGACAAGTGGTGTCTGAGAACGTGTGGTCAGCCTTGGGTCTGAGGGCAGCACCTCCCTTACTATAACAGCCCCACCCTCACCTCTCTGCCATAAACTAATAGTTTGGTTTTCCATAAAGGGCCCCTCAGTGTTCATACAAAGTAAATAATGGACGCTTCTTGCTTTTAAAATCTTGCTCAGCCTCAGAGTTGTCATTTAGTGAAAGAGATCTATGTCTGCCTCAGTTTCCTACGTTCCCAAACCACTTTCCATAAGAAAGTATCACCTTGATGTCTTTCGCGAATCTTTCTCTCTCTGTCTCTGTCTCTCTCACACGTACACATACGTGCACATACACACACATACACACACACACAAATGCACACACGTACTACCTCTGTCCCTGAATGCACACACAGAGCAGGGCTCGCTAAGCACACATAGGCCCCTAGGTGTGGTGAACTGAGCCCTTGATTGTGCTGATCAGGGCACAGAAAAGGAGTAGAGAATGCCCACCCTGACACAGACCTCCAAAGCTGGAGAGGCTTGTGGGCTTTAGCTGCACTGCAGCAGAAGGCACTGAATTCCAGCCAAACAGAGAAGGCAGGCCCATGATATCTGTCTCTCCCTCCTTTCCCTGCTCCCTCTCCCCTTACCCGGTCCCTGGCGACATCCTCACGCAGCCTAGATTCACGTGTGAGATTGCCTCACCTACTCAATTCATTTCAAGGATGGGGAGTCTGAGTTACACATACCGACAGCTAGGGGCAGTGACTGGGCCAGAATTCTGAACTCCTGCCTTCCAGGGTGCCGCCTGCTGCATGATTCTGCCAGCCCAAGGTCTCTTTCTTGTCAGAGAAGTGGATGAGAAATGCTAACAGGGATTTCTAACAGGAATGCCTGTTAGATAGTGTTGTAAAGTGGTACTCAGATCAAGGGCTCCTCCCATGCTGAGGGTATGATGTGACAACTGCCCCAGTCCTGGGGTGGAGACACAGCCAGGGCAACTGCAGAATCACCAGGAAAGGGTGTCTCCTTTTCAGACCACTGCAAGCATATACCCACAGAGAGAAAGACCCTGGGAACAGCCTGCAGGAAGCCCAGCAGAAGCCAAGTCAGGCCACACATAGGCCAGGAGCATCCCAGCATGAGCTCTGTGCTGTATATGTTACAGGAGCTGCGAGATGGACAGAGGAAGTGAAATGGTTTCACTTCATATTGCACATCTCAAAATGATATGGTGATATAATTCCATGACCAGAAGCATGAGTTTGGATTCCAACAGACTTGGATACTGCTTCTCAATAGACATGGGGCCATCAGCCTCAGTTTCTGAGTATTCAAAATGGGAGGAAGTGGCCCAGAATCTGCTAAATAAATGAGAGCTGGACCTGGCTCGTTTTTATTTTATTTTACTAATTTATTGGCCGTAGCTATGTGATTTGTAGGTTCCCAGTTCCCTAATCAGGGATCGAACCGAGGCCCTCAGCAGAGAACGCATGGAATGCTAACCACCAGACCACCAGGGAATTCCCTGCCTCGTTTTTAAAGACCTGACTTCAGAAGTCAATAGACACAGCACCTGGAGGCCAGCGCTGGGCTCCACAGCCAATGTTTCTTTGAAAGTATTCAGAGGACAGGCAAGAGATTGGGAAGAGAGGAGCTGTCCACTGTCTCAGTGCTGAACTTTCTGGAACTCAGTCCTTGGCAGGGGCCTCCTGGCTTCCAACTGCTTAGGTCCCCTGGTCCCAGGCAGTGGTTGCAATGAAGTAGAGACAGGAGTGGGACAAGAAGCTTGAAGAAATAGCTCTTTCTGAACATTTTATTCCTGAGGATACACGACAAGCTCCACTGCTCCACTGCACCTCAGAGACAGGAAATGAACAGAGGCTAGACAGCCTTAGAAGTCAGTCCTAACTCTGAGAAGCCATTGTTCATGGACTGGTTCAGTGCCTCACAGCCTAACACTCAGGAAGATCAATCACACACTTTTGTCCTCCTGGAGCCCATGCAGGTTGCAAATAAAGGAGAGGCAGGTTTAATGGATTTTCAAAGCAAAGTGCAAGCCTCCCTGGCTGGCTCTGTGGACAATGGTAAGTTCAGTGGGGAGGAAAGGCCCCATATCTGGGCTAGGCAGACTCTAGCTGGACTGCAACTCCTGTTTTCCCAGCCATGGGGGCAGCTGTTGGTGTAGGTGGTGGAGCCCTGAGCTAGGTAAGGTGGGGAAGGAGTTGGCATTCCAATCTCAGCCCTGCCACAGGCCATGAGATCTTAGGCAAGCTACTTAGCTGGAAGACTCTGTCACCCCATCTGCAAATGGAATGGCAGTCCCTCTCCTATGAACCGTAAGGCCTGGCCCACAGGGGGCTCTCAGACATGGATACACATATCCATTATCACTTACTGACTTCCTACGTGCCCCCAGGTGGCATGCAGCCCCAGGATCCCATTTAGAAAGGGAGGTAGAGGAGGGGAGAGTGGGAGTGATGGCTGCTCGAGCATCACCAGGAAAGGTGGAAGCAGGGGCGTTCAATCTGTGCATCAGAGCAGAGTCACGGTGATTACACACATAGGCTCTGAGTCAGACGGGAATCCCTCCATAGTTCTGACACTCTGGGCAGCCACTTAACCTTTTCAACCTCAATTTCCTAAGCCATATGGTGGGGATAACTGCAGTCTCTGATACAGGGCAGCGGTGGAACTTAAATGAGATTAGGTAGGCAGAGGGTCTGGATGACAACCAGCCTCTGACAGGTGACAAGTGTTCCATACATCCTGTGTCCCCTCAGACAGAGATGGCTCAGCTATTCCCAGGAGATCACCAGGAGAGGCTGTCAGGTAGCTGATTCCTTCCTCCCTTCCCTGGGCGCATGTCCTGCTATGCCTGGACTGTGGGGGCTGGGACAACCATGGAGACTGAGGGGTGACAGAGGCCCTGCCCAGAAAGCCAGGTCCTCTGATAACCAGCATGTGAGCCAGAGGCTGGACCACCCCGTTGGAAAGACTCTGCTCAGTTGATTCTGCTTGCCCAGCTGGAGGGCTGGACCAGGACGTGTGCAAAAACAAGCTGTCTGGGAAGGAACCACCAGTCCGGGAGTGGGCAGCAGCTGGCAGCAGAGAGAGAGAACACTGGACAGTGAGTCATGGCCCTGAGCAAAGGGAGCATCTCTGGGTCACTCCTTGACCCCCTGGGGTTCTCTAGGTCACATGAGGTAGTGGGTGTGTAAGCACTTAGAAAATGCAGACCTGCTGGGAGACTCAGGGATGTGTCCCTATAGCAGTTAGAGGTTTCAGGGCCTGGAAGCTGTCATCTGAAAGGGATTGACATTTCTGTCCTTCAGTCTGGCATTGGGCTGGCGTCTAGGATTCGTCACCACCTGCCTTTTCAGCCTTTCTGCAGGCCTACCTTTGCTCCAAAGCCACAAATACACACCAGGCTTCAGCCTCTGGGCTCACGCTCAGGTACCTCCCTCTCCCAGAACACAGGTTTCCAGGCTTCCCCTACACTTGCAGAAATCCAGAATCCTCCATTCCCCAAAGGGATGTGTTCTCTGTAGCTACTTCAGTGAGACCTCTCTTGGGGCATTGATGATATTTTGGTGACAGTTTGTATAAACCTTTCCTATCTGTCTAAAGATAGCTGTGGAGAGGACCACTTCAGTCTCTAACATCTCATTGTAGTTTATGAGTCATGCATGTCTGTGTTCCAGCACCTGTGTGTGATAAACTGTGTGTGATAAATACAGTGGGGAGAACATGTTTTAATGTCCAATAGATGTGGATTCCAATTCACATGATGACTCTACCTTCTTAATTAGCTTATAATGCCTTATTTATGGGGCTTCCCTGGTGGCCCAGATGGTAAAAAAATCCACATGCAAGGCAGGATACCCAGGTTCCATCCCTGGGTCTGGAAGATCCCCTGGAGAAAGGAATGGGTATTGATGCCAACTTGGAGTGACCTTGAGAAAAATTAAAGACCTTTCTGAGTCTCAGCTCCTTCACCTCATCAAGTTGGGAAAATGATATCTGTGTTGAAGGGTTGAGGCAAGGATTCCCAAAGACATGTCTGTGTATCTGCCTCCGTGTGGAACTACAGTAAACCATCAAAACGGGTGAGACTCAACCCTGCTGAGCCCTCCCTCGGGGCTCAACGACAGCACTTAATGACTCATGTTAACATTGTCATGAATATCCCATCACTTCTTTCCAGCTCAGAGAAGCATGACATGCAGATCTGGCCAGTGTAGCCTGCTACCAGGCACACTCCAGGCCCTGAAGATTCATCTCCTGGTCATGTGGGCCCCCTTTCCTGAGGAGAAACAGAAACCCCATATCAAAGCCTGGACACGGACAGGCATCTTGCTTCCTCGGTGCGCGTGACTTCATTGCTGGTCTGGAGCTGTCAGACTTGTGCTCAGTGAAGCCCAGCCTGGGAGTTGAGGACCTGGTCCCTAAGGAGACCAGCCCTCCCACAGCACCTCCCACTACCTGGCCCCACCCTGAGAGAAGGAAATATTGTTCACAACCAGAAGAAAATGAGCTTCTTTTCTTTAAGAAACTGAGTTAAAATGTTCTGAGCAGCTTTCTGCCATTTTAACCTTTCAATGTTGCCTTTAAAATTTCAGGAAGCAAATGATTTTCAAAATGATGTGTGGTGTGTGTGATCCTTGGTTTGTGGCTGTCACGCCTGGTTACCTGATCACCAAGATCATTTTGATGTTGCAAAGTTGAGATACTTTCTAGTTCCAGACCAAGGACACTCACTTGAGAAAGTGACTGAGGACCTCTGGAATGTGCAGAAGAAGGGCAGTCTATGGAGTTACAGATGATGGCTTCATCCCTGACCAGTTCTGTCACTTAATCTTTTTGAGTCTCAGTAGCTTCATCTCAAAAATGTGGATGAGAAGCTTTTTTTTCCTTGTCATTGGGCAGGGATGAAATGGAGTGCAATAATGTTTGGACGTGTCTTATAAACTCCACTGTGCCGTAAGAGATTAGTTAAACACTTCACTCTGCACTTCCTACACATGGTGACCCTCCAGCAGGAACCTCCAGGCCAAAGCATTAGGCCACTGCTGGAGGAAGTACCACGTGATGAGTTGGCATCCAGGGCCCCCACCTGACCACGTCTCCTGGACTTTGCTCCTCAGGGCGTGGTCATGGACCACCCTCATCAGTATCACCTGAACAACTCATAAGAATGGTCTGTTTGGGCCAGTTCCAATCCGACCTCAGAAGCGTGACCCAGGAGTCTAACTCTTGACCAGCATCCCAGGTTTCCCAGGTGATTCTGATAAACCCTGAAGTAGAAGAGTTGACCCAACAGTGCTCAGAGCAGTGTTTAGCTCACATGTTTATTCCACAAACAGTACTTGGTCACCTGTCTCTTGCTAGGGGCTACCTGTGGGAACAAAGTCTTTGGGAGCAGGGGAGATATGCAATTGAATATCTCACTCTGATGCCAAGTATCCAATGAAGACATATCCAGCCCTGAAGTCAGCAGGCCACGTGATGGGCCAAGCAATGAGGAGATGGCTGGCTTCTGGTTCATTTCCTCCTCTGGTGGGCAAAGCTCTGCACATGCAGTATCTTAGTTATTTCTTACCAGAACCCTGAGAGGGAAAGAAGGACAATGAGGCTCCTCGAGGCCTGGTAACTTGCCAGGATCCTGTGACATCAGTGGTGTGTTTGTAAAGGTTCAGTCACAGGGTAAGATGGGGAGCCCTGATCCACACACCCTCCCCCGGGATCTTTTCTTTTTTTAAGATTTATTTATTTTTGCCTGCACTCGGTGTTCGTTGCTGCATGCGGGCTTTCTCTAGCTGTGCCGAGTGGGGGCCCTTCTCCAGTTGCTGTGCACTGGCCTCCCGCTGTGGTGGCCTCTCTTGTTGCAGCCTGCGAGCTCCAGAACACAGGCTTCGCAGTTACGCTGCACGGGCCCAGCTGCCCCTTGACATGTGCGCTCTTCCAGGAGCAGGGCTTGAACCTGCGTCTCCTGCATTGGCAGGTGGATTCTTAGCCACTGGATCACCCAGGAAGCCCTCCACCTGGCGCCCTGACAGAAAGACAGGAGGGCCACAGTCGGTGTACGCTTTCCCAAGGAGGAGCTGGGAGCCTGCTTGCTCAGAGTTCTCAGGGTCTCCACCAAGCCACACCAGCCACCCTCCTGCCCTTTTTCTGAAGGGTTCCTGCAGGATGTGTCATTCAGGTCCTTCACAGACTGGAACCAGCTGCCCCACCAGACCCACAGCACATGGTGTGTGGGCTGGCAGAGGGCCACAGGGGAGCCTGGGCTGGGAGTGCTGAGTTATCAGCCACCCCAGGGCTCTGCTGAGACTAGCCTTGGACAGGCAGAACCATCCATCCACCTGTGAACGCTCAGGGCCAGATAAAGGCCTCTCTGGACTAGGGGATGTCTCAGCATCACCCCAGTAGGCTTGAGGATGCGGCTGAAGCCCAGGCAGAAGGGCGGTGGGAAGACAGTGCCGTGAACCAAGCGCCCCCAGGGGTGCAGCTGCTGCCCGGGGGACAGGCTAGGGAGGCCCTGGGAGACATCAGGGGCCAGGGGCTTGATCACAGAGGTTGGAGAGAGGCGTGTTCCTTCCCATTTCAGCAAACGGAGCCCACCTGAGCTCCTCCCGCTCAGCCTACAGAGGGAGAAACTTCAGCACTGCGAGGCTCCGAGGGATAGGTGGGGCAGGACCTCCCCGTCCACGTCTGGCCAGGCTGGCGTTGGGGCTCGGATGGGTAGCCCTGAGGCATGAAGGTGCCCAGACATCCGTCCCTTTTCTCGGGCAGACTTCCTTAACTGAGCCTGTCTTTGACACATATTCGGGGAGGATTGGGGAGTTGGGGGTGGGAGACAGGAAGCTACCAAGAGCCAATCACCCCGCACCGGAGCCTTCAGGGCTGGTTCTTTCTGAGTGTGTGTGCGCGCGCGCTCGCGCGCCTCAGCGGAGAATTTCTGTGATAGAAGCAGCCAGATTCTGGAGTGAGCGAGACGAGAGGAGAGGGAAGAACAAGAGGGGAGGAGAAAACTGGTGAGGGTGCGAGAGACAGACGGAGAGAACAGCAGTGGGTGAGAAAGCACAGCAGAGGGGAGAGAGAGAGAAAGTGGAGAGGAAGGCAGAGAGGAAGAGCCGAGGAGAGCGAGCAGCGAGAGACGGGAGGCAGAGAAAGCAAGGTTGCAGGAGGGGCCGCGGAGACCGAGACGGAGCGCGGAGGGATGGGGTGAGAGGCGGCCGCCGGCGCCCGCAGTCCGGGATCCGAGGGCGCGCAAAGCTCCGGGTTCGGCGGCGCAAGGGCGCTTGCCCGGGAGGTGGCGCCGGGCTCCGGGGTGGCCGCGCGCCCTCTCCGGGGGGCGGGGGGCTGGGGGAGCCATGGCGGCGGGGACTGGGGGGCGCCGGGCGGCTGCACGGCCGCCGAGGGGCTGAGCCGGCGGCGGGCTGCGCCATGGCGGCGCGGGGCGGCGGGCCCTGAGCGCCGGCGGTGGGCGCGCACCATGAACTCGTGGGACGCGGGCCTGGCGGGGCTGCTGGTGGGCACGATGGGCGTCTCGCTGCTGTCCAACGCGCTGGTGCTGCTCTGCCTGCTGCACAGCGCCGACATCCGCCGCCAGGCGCCGGCGCTCTTCACCCTGAACCTCACGTGCGGCAACCTGCTGTGCACCGTGGTCAACATGCCGCTCACGCTGGCCGGCGTCGTGGCGCAGCGGCCGCCTGCTGGGGACCGCCTGTGCCGCCTGGCCGCCTTCCTCGACACCTTTCTGGCCGCCAACTCCATGCTCAGCATGGCCGCACTCAGCATCGACCGCTGGGTGGCCGTGGTCTTCCCGCTGAGCTACCGCGCCAAGATGCGCCTCCGCGACGCTGCGCTCATGGTGGCCTACACGTGGCTGCACGCGCTCACCTTCCCGGCCGCCGCGCTCGCCCTGTCCTGGCTCGGCTTCCACCAGCTCTACGCTTCCTGCACGCTCTGCAGCCGGCGGCCCGACGAGCGCCTGCGTTTCGCCGTGTTCACGGGCGCCTTCCACGCTCTCAGCTTCCTGCTCTCGTTCGTCGTGCTCTGCTGCACATACTGCAAGGTGCTCAAGGTGGCCCGCTTCCACTGCAAGCGCATCGATGTGATCACCATGCAGACGCTCGTGCTGCTGGTGGACATCCACCCCAGGTGAGGATGCGGGGCAGGGGACTCGGTCGAGGAGCGGGGTGGGAAAGGGGGTCCTTGACTCCCCCCATGCTCCATCTTGCAGCTTTGGGCAAGCCCCTTTAACACCGACCCTCCATATCCTCTTTGGAAAACTGAGGTAGGGGCAAAGGGTCAACGTTGTGGGTCTCAAGACAGGTGCTTAGAGCAAAAGCCAAGCAGGACCTCTCAAAAGGTGGGTGAGATATGAATGTATACATTCCATGACTCATGGGGATGGAAACCACAGAGAATCGGAACTTTGCTGGACTTCTTATTTTACATGTGTAGTGTTCACTTTAAGTAACAGCATATATGGGAAGGCAGGGATCTCTGTTCACTGTTGAAGGCCTTTGCATGGCTCTCATCAGGCCCTGAGAGCCTGGCCGGGATACTTGGGGTGCTGCTAAGAGGTCTCCGACAGCAGCGTGACGCTCTGCTGGCTCTTTCCTTTCTCTGGTGCCTGGCACTGCCTCTGTCTCCTGCTCGTGTGTGTCTGTGTGTGTGCGTGCAATAGAGAGAGAGAGAGAGAGGGGGAGAGAGAGAGAGAGAGTCCTGGGCGGCCCCTTCCTCTGTGATCCTTAAAGGAGCCTCTGAAGGGCTCTGGGTGGGGGGGGGGGCTCCTGCCCCTCCTAGACAGTGCCCTCTGGTGTCTCCTAGACTTGGAGTCCCTGCAGAGGGAGAGTGTCATCCTGAGACTCCCATGGTGAAACCTGCCCACCCACCTCCATCCTCCCCTGGCTGCTGTTTCTCACGAAGGCAGCTCGGGGTGGGCAGTGCGGGTTAGGGTGCCTCCCCCTTCCCACCCTCATCCCAGCAAGTCCTACCATCCCCCCTCCCGCCCCCCCCCCCCCAGCTTTTCAGGGACAGAAGGTGGAAAGACTCAGCTGAGCTGTCCTGAGAGCACCTTGGCTTTCCTTACGAGCAGAGGGGAGTGAGGAGGGGAAACTGCTGCTGGGTCCCTGTTCTATAGACTCTGTTATTTTATGTCCTGATGCTCTGGACCCTTGAAAGGGGGTTTTGGTGTCAAGATGGCATGAAAAGTGAGGCAGGCAGAGACGACCAGTGCATGGGAGGCCAGAGGCCAGGGGCCAGGGAGGGAGCTCCGTCCCCAGGGTGTGAATGCCTCCCAGGCCGGGGAAAAGCAAGCTCCTAGGTGCGGGGAGTCAGTCCGACCAGAGGCTCCTTCAGTTCTGAGTTATTCTGC
Source organism: Tragelaphus eurycerus (assembly GCA_935064755.1). Lineage (NCBI taxonomy): Eukaryota > Metazoa > Chordata > Mammalia > Artiodactyla > Bovidae > Tragelaphus > Tragelaphus eurycerus. The sequence continues at coordinate 9,080,452 of CAKXYN010000088.1, read as the reverse complement.
GCGTGAGCAAAAACAAAGAGAAGACCTTGAGCTTCACGCAGTCTGAACACAGAAGGGCATGTAAGCCTGTGTTCCCTGTTTCCCTCAGGATGGTCCTTCCAGATTACATGCTGGTCCAGAGCTTCTAGTTGCAGAATCTTCCTCCCAGAATCATGTATACTACGTCCATTGTGAAAGACACCAGGGCGTGTGAACCATGTGTGAAAAATGTGTGAGCTCCACACACACAGGCTTACGGGCTTGTGTGTCAGCTGCCTGTGTAACAGACCACAGGTGTGCACCGACACAAAGACTCGCCCTGCCTCGCAGCACGTGGCCGTGCATGGGTCAGTGTCACCTAAGGATCGCAGCACTGTTCCCCTTCCCATCACCCTGGGGTGAGAGGACCTTACTTGAGAAGGTGCGTCTTCCCTAGGACATTCACGGGGAGTGCTCTAGAAGCTGTAGGCAGTGTTGTTGAACTCTGGGCACTTGAATGAGTGAGCCCACTCGTCGAGAATCTAACAGTGGAGGAGGGAATCTGCTGGGAAAGGAATCAGTTCTTACTTAGACCAGTACAAACCCCATCGCCTCTCTCCCTTCAACTTCTAGAACAGGAGGACCGCTCCTTTTCAGCCCATTTAAGATGCTACTCAGTCATTTTCACTTCTTTGTGACCCCATGGACTGTAGCCTGCCAGGCTCCTCTGTCCATGAAATTTTCCAGGCAAGAGTACTGGAGTGGGTTGCCATTTCCTCCTCCAGGGGAATCTTCCCAACCCAGGGATCAAACCTGCATCTCTTGTGTCTCCTGCACTGGCAGGCAGATTCTTTACCACTCTGCCACCTGGGTCAGGTCCAATCTTGCAAGAGTCTAACGGACTCCAGGTCAGACACCACAGAAAGAGCTCCCGGGGGAGTCAGGAGAAGAGGTGGGTGCTCTGCTGGCCTCCGGGCCTCTCTTCCCTCCTCCGCGCCCATTCAAGGGGATGCTCACTGCTTCTGAGCCCCAGGAAGCCCCGAGGAAACCCTCTTGCCAGAGCCCTGGGGTCCTGCAGGGCCAAGGAGCAAGGGAAGCCTGCAATAGGGAGAGGAAGGGCTTCTGGGGGATGGTTGGTGGGGGGGAGGTTTGCCTTCTGCTGATTCCAGCAGGCCCTGCTGGCGGAGGCTGGCTGGAGGTTGCAGAGGAGTGGGCGGGCACGACAGCACTGTCCCTTCAGTGACCACAGCCTGCCTTTTTCTATGAGGTCCACTCCCAGAGGGAGAGTGTGAGCGTTGGCCTCACAGGAGGGCACCGGCTCTCGGACCGTGGATCCTCAGGCTTCTTTTTTGGAGGCTCCAAACTCTTCCTCCCCACAAGTGAGAAACAGCAGAGCTAGCTCCAGGGTAGTGGGGGAGGAGGCTGCCCCTAGGGCCCCGGAACCTCCGGCACTAAGTCTTCAGGCAGCTTCTAGGGCCAGCTGGTGCTGGGAGCTGGGGGAGTCCAGTCCCTATCAGTAGAAGTCAGGCTTCCTTGCCCAGAGTGGCAGGTCACGGTGATTTTGTTCACTGGAAGATTCCCTTCACAGCCACCACCCTGCTGGCCTCCTGGGACTTAATTTTGAGTTCTCCCTGAGGCCCAGGGTGGCATTTGTCAGGAAGCTCCCAAGTGATGCCGGCTATTTCTGCAGAGCATTTGACAGGGAGAATGACGGGCTGGATTCCTCTGCTTCAGCACCACCTCAAGGTCAGGGACTCTCTGCTTTAAGTTGAATCAGGGACCCTGAGAGACACCCCCTTCTCCCATCTTTCTGGAGTGGTCTCTCGGGTTCCTGCAGTCACAAAGGAATTGGGAATTAGTAATAGTTTTTACCCACCTGGTCTCTAACCACTCAGTCTACTGGGTTCAGTTCTCCCAGATCACAACTTGGAACTGATTATAGTCAGATCCTGTCTCTGGTGCCCTCAGGGATGCCGATGGGGAGCCCTGATGGGGGGCCCTGCATGGGGACCCCTGGTGTTGATGCCACAGCCCTGCTCTCCACGTCTAGCTGAAGGCGCCACTCGCCGGCCCAGGTTCATGACTTCAGACTGGACCTTTAGTGAAACATACGCATGCTTGTGATCAAGGGCTATAGGGTGAGAGCTGAGCCAGAGGGTGTCAGAACTGTGCAAAGCTAGAGGGAAGGGCCCTCCCTGTGCTGTTGATTTTGTAGATGAAGAAGTTGTGACCCCCAGGGAAGAGGGGGCAGTTACGATATTTAACAGATCTAGATTGTGGGTCCACCCGGGTCTGCCCCCAAGGTTTATGGATTATGCAGCAATAGTGCAAATGGAGTTTCACAAGCCATCGACATGAATATTGAGATTTGTAAATTCAACTTCAGTTCAGTTCAGCTCAGTTGCTCAGTCGTGTCTAACTCTTTGCGACCCCACAGACTGTAGCACCCCAGGCCTCCCTGTCCATCACCAACTCCTGGAGTTTACTCAAACTCATGTCCATTGAGTCAGTGATGCCATCCAACCATCTCATCCTCTGTCATCCCCTTATCCTCCCACCTTCAGTCTTTCCCAGCATCATGGTCTTTTCCAATGAGTCAGTTCTTTGCATCAGGTGGCCAAAGTATTGGAGTTTCAGCTTCAGCATCAGTCCTTCCAATGAACACTCAGGACTGATCTCCTTTAGGATGGACTGGTTGGATCTCCTTGCAGTCCAAGGGGCTCTCAAGAGTCTTCTCCAACACCACAGTATAAAAGCATCAATTCTTTGGCACTTACAAACTGTTAAATGAAAGATGTTCTCACCTTCTGCCTTGAGAAGTACACATTTATAACATTTTGCAAGGCTGGGTTCAAACTGAGGGTTCTCAGGCTCCTCGGACTTGGTGAGGAGAGCAGAACTGGCTTTGTGCACACAGCCCGCCTGCCTCGTCTCCCAGCCTGGCTCCCCCAGCTCAGAAAGGGGCCTCCGTTGTGCAAGGTGGACACTGCAGGATCTGCGTCCACATGTTGCTCACAGATGTCATGTCTCTGGGCTCCAGCCGAGCACAGAGGTGGCACAGTCCACCCTTAGGAGGATGGGGCCAAGGATGATGCCTGCACACCTTCTGGAAGCAGGACCAGGGCATTTGGGCAAAAATTCCATGTCCCTAGAGCTTGGTCTGGGCTTGCCTGGTGACGCTGGTGGTAAAGTACCAGCTTGCCAATGCAGGAGGCACAAGAGACCTGGGTTCGATCCCTGGGTTGGGAAGATCCCCTGGAGGAGGAGGGCATGGCAACCCTCTCCAGTATTCTTGCCTGGAGAATCTCATGGACAGAACAGTCTGGTGGGTTACTGTCCACAGAGTTGCAAAGAGTGGGGCATGACTGAAGTGACTTAGCACACACACACACACACACACACACACACAAGCTTGGTCTAGGATGGAGCATGTGGGTTCTGAGTGTGCCCATCCCCTTAGCCCCGAACTCTTCATTTCCTGGGGGGGCCTGGATCCCTCAGCATCCAGGGCCCAGGACAGACTCCCACTTTTCAGGTCTCAGGGCAGGACTGCTCACACCAGTCCTGACCCCAAACTCGAGGCCTTTCTCCACCATCAGTCAACCAGTTTCCTAGCCTTTTGCTTCATTTTCCTAAAAGCCAGAAGGGAAATCTGGATGTCTCTCTGAGTCCTGGGCCAGCTACTGTCCTCTGGGAGTCAGTCAGGACCCACCCCCCCATATGTTTTAGCCACAGTCACCTCATGTGCTGACTTTTCAGATATCCCCAGGATAATCCATCCCTCTGCCCCATTCCTGAAGCTTCCTGGGGAACATGTCTTTGACCTCACATGTCATCTGGAGAGCCCATCTCCTTTTGGCTCAAGGGAATGCTGTGTCTTGTCACAGCCTTTGGGACCAACTCCTCCCCCCCCCACCCCCCCCCCCCCCCACCCCCACCCACACACACACACACACACACACACACACACACACTGGCACTGTGCTTGCACTCTGGGCCAATGAACCTGGCCAAGACAGCTTCGGGCCTCTCACCCTCTGCACTGCGTGGGAGCCCAGACTCAAGCTCAGATCTTACTGGGAACAGTCTGTAGTCGCAGTGTGCTCTTTCTCATAAATATAGGAATAGAAAGTTTGCAGTGGGAGGGAGTTTGGGGGCTCAAGGTAGTGCTGGACCATAGGCATTGTTACATAGGTATATAATGAGTGAATAATACTTAGGATCCACACTGAAGAGGTGCTAACTCTGAGTCAAGCACTGTCTTAGCTCCTTCCGGGCTGCTTACTTAGTTAAACTCAATAGGATCCTGCCACACAGGTACTTGCATTGTCCCCATTTTAGAAATGAAGAGGCTGATGCACAAAGAGCTGTGTAATTTGCCTACAAGAAGCATAGACTTAAGCCCAGAGGTCTGGCTCTGGCGCTGCTTGTGTGCTGACCACTCAGTATTAACCAGAAAGGACTGTCAGCCATGGAAGGGTTCACAGCTTGACCTTCTATTGATAAGCCTTGCTTTGTCTGAAAGGCTCAAGATTCTTAAGTCTCGGCTTTAAAAAAATCTGTGCTAGAGCAGATTTCTACTATCATCTCTTTTGATAAGGTCACTTTAGAATGATTGAGTATTAATTTTCTTAAGGGTTGTTCACTAATTCAAATGGCATACTCTCGTTACGTTTTTCTGGATACAAGATGTTGAGCTTCATAGTGTGGGAACCCAGAAAAGGAATGTGTCTGTGGAGTGCCTGCTGTTTAATCCTTCTCTCCTGTACAAAGCTTTGCAGGAACAGATAAAATGAATTCCCCACAGGCACAGGTTTTTACAATGAAAAGTGACCTTGATCTTGCTAGCCTCTGAAGGGTCTGTTTTATTCCTCGGAGAGTCCCTGAGATGTTTCTGTTTATCCTTCTGAGGACCTTCAAAGCTTTAATGAATGTCTGTCTTTAAATATTCCTCAAGGCTCGGGGGCAGGATTGTCTGCTGTGGTGGGAGGAAGAGATGCTGCTCTTGGGGAGACAGCTGGGTCCTCAGACCCTCAGCAGGAACCCAAGTGCCCCCTCAGGGGTGGGGTTGGGGGGTCAGAGGAAGCTTCTCCCTCCTCCAGAGCTGGGTAGCAGGGGAGTCACTTAGTCTCTGCTAAGTGGCTGCTCTAGCTATAGGCTGTTAACTGTGAAATCCACCTCCGATAAATGAGGAACTGGACTCAGAGAGGCTGAGTGACTTCCCTGAGGCCACACAGCTGTGAGGCCACAGCTGGGACTAGGACACATAGCCAGAGCTTGCTCTCTGATCAGGGTTACTCTAAAATGTCTGAGAAATGGAAAATATGGTTGGGGGTCACACCCCGGAGGGCCAGCTTCCAGTGTCACCACCAGTTTCTCTGGTGCCCCTTGAGTCATTTACGGTATGACTTTGATCCTCACTGTCAAGGAGATGACCAGAATCCTGTACTCCTTCCAGTGGGTGAGTGTACTGTGATGACTCGGGACTCCCAGCCCACGCCCCCACATCTCCTCCAATTCCTACACTGATCGCACTGAGAGTTTTGAGAGAAGGATTTCATTATTAAAACAAGTGGTCCTGTGTTGTAAAGAATGTTCCAGAGATGCCGCGAGGGTGACTGTTGTTCTGATTTGCCTGGGACTGTGAGGGCTCCCAGGATGTGTGACTTTGAGCCTGAAAATCAAGACTGTCTCAGGCAAACCAAGACAGGCTGGTCACCTCACTGCACCCAGATCTCTAGGTGGGGACCCGTGCCTTCTCTCCATCCCACTTGTATCTGCACAAGTCACAAGAGCCAGAAGTCTTTGCAAGAAGATGCTACAGACACCCAGGTGTAAATGGAAAGTGAAAAGATTTACGATGACTCTTACCATGTGACTTTAGGCAAAATCGCCCTTCTGTTCTCTGCCTTCTTGGTTGTATGCTTCACATTTTCTGAATGAGATGACGTACACATCCCCAGGGAGGTACAGTGACCCCCAGTGAGTTTGGCAGATGACACTCAGAGTCAGACGACCTGGGTTCAACTACTGCCATCATTTAGGGAGACCAACCATCCTGGGTTGCCCGAGACAGAGAGTGGTCCTCAGATGTGGTATCCTCGGTCTGAAAACCGGACAGTCCTGTGTAAACCATCCAGGCTGCAGGACTTTCAGTACTAAACCCAGGATAGTCCTGATTACCCGGGACAAGTCAGTCACCCCCACTGCTGCCCTTCTCCTGATCACTGTGAGATCTTGAGCAAGTTACTTAACTTCTCTGTGCCTCTGTCTCATCTGAAAAAGTGAAGATTACAGTTTCATCAGTCCTAATCTTATAAGATTGGAATTCCCTGGTGGCTCAGATGGTAAAGCGTCTGCCTGCAATGCGGGAGACCTGGGTTCGATCCCTAGTTCAAGAAGATCCCCTGGAGAAGGAAATGGCAACCCACTTCAGTACTCTTGCCTAGAAAACTCCATGGATGGAGGAGCCTGGTGGGCTACAGTCCATGGGGTCGCAGAGTCGGACATGACTGAGTGACTTTACTTAGTATCTTATAGAGATGTGAATATCAAATCAATGAATGCAAATGAACCCCTATCACAGTATCTAAGATGGCATATATATTAAATCAAGAAATCAAGAAATGTGGGTGGCTATTGATATGAGCGATTAGAAATTAATTCATGATGTTAGTCATGAGGAATACATTTCAGCCAGTATGAAATCTGTCTGTACTGGGCCAGACTCCAGTTCTCAACTTTCTAAATTCCTGGAAGGATACAGTCAATGGAGGAAAAAAATTCTGCAGGAATTTTAGGGAGCAGTCCAAACTAACATGGGATTGTCCATCTGTGACCAGAAATCTGACAAAAAAGAGCCGTGATTAATTAGTAAAATGTTGGTTCTTGTGGAGCGAAGGGGAAGCTGCCTTGGTGTCCATGCTGCTCACGAGCCTGGTTCATGAATGTTCTCCCCACTCCTTGCTTTCACTGAACAGACTGACCTCTTTTGGTGTCACGTCACTGCAGCCTGGCTTCCCAGGAGGCTCAGTAGTAAAGAATCTTCTTGCCAATGCAGGAGACACAGACGATGCAAGTTCAGTCTGGAAGGCTTTGCAAGGCTGCGTTCAAACTGAGGGTTCTCAGGCTCCTCGGACGTGGTGAGGAGAGCAGAACTGGCTTTGTGCACACAGCCCGCCTGCCTCGTCTCCCCGCCTGGCTCCCCCAGCTCAGAAAGGGGCCTCCATTGTGCAAGGTGGACACTGCAGGATCTGCGTCCACATGTTGCTCACAGATGTCATGTCTCTGGGCTCCAGCCGAGCACAGAGGTGGCACAGTCCACCCTTAGGAGGATGGGGCCAAGGATGATGCCTGCACACCTTCTGGAAGCAGGACCAGGGCATTTGGGCAAAAATTTCCATGTCCCTAGAGCTTGGTCTAGGCTTGCCTGGTGACGCTGGTGGTAAAGTACCAGCTTGCCAATGCAGGAGGCACAAGAGACCTGGGTTCGATCCCTGGGTTGGGAAGATCCTCTGGAGAAGGAAATGGCACCCCACTCCAGTATTCTTGCCTGGAGTATCCATGGACAGAGGAGTCTGGTGGCTACAGTCCATGGGGCCGCAAAGAGTCAGACACGACAGAGACGGAACATGCACGCATGCACACACTGCAGCCCTGGCCTGACGTCTGCCGAGTTATCTTTACTCGTGATGACTCTGTCCACAGTCTTCTTCCCTGTCCACTTCTGCAATCACGTCATTTATTTTAATGTATGCCTGTGGCCGATTCATACTAATGTACAGCAGGAACCATCACAATATTGTAATTATCCTCCATTTAAAATAAATCAATATATTTTTAATTATCAACAAAAAATAAGTAAACAGTAGGAACACATAGCCACATTGGGCCTGTGATCTGGAGGACGTGACACCTCGCTTGTAGAGACGGACAGCCTGGCTGTTGCTCGTTCATTTTGCTGAGGCTGCAGGAAAGGGGTTGCAAGTTGCTGGGAGGCTGCTGCTCCCAGCTGGCCTGAGATGTCAGTTCTCGAAACGGGGGGAGCAGAGCTGAGTCAGGAACAGGGTGTGGTTAGAGATGCAGGTGGGCATCCTCAGAGCTGTGTCCCTGATTCTCCAGGAACTTAATGGTCCTGTAGCTTTACCGAGCTTCATGTCTGAAGGAATCAAGTAACTTCTTCAGTCACCTGATAATGTGATGTCTGTAGCCCTGGGCTGGCTGAGGCTTTGGGGTGGAAGAAATAGGGCTGAAGGTGTGGAGGAAAGGAAGCCTAGGCCACACTGCACAGGGTCCGGGCTGCCCCAGCTGGAGGGTACCTGCCTCCAGTCACCCAGACACGCATTCAAATTCTGCAACCGCTTACCAGCTGAGCAAATCATTTGGCCTCAGTGAACTCAGGGTCTTCATTGTAAGGCAGGGCAAGTAACACGCACCTGGCAGGATCAAAAGATAAAGAATTAGAGATAAGAATTAGATAAGGTAAAGGGAAGAATTAGAGATACTGCCTAGGGAGTGTGTTTATTTGCACTTGCTTGGGCACGGTGCTAATTGCTTCATATGCTTCAGGCATTTAATTCTCAAAGCAGCCTTTTGCAGCACTTTATTTTAGGTCATTTCTTTTTTTTATTTAATTGGAGAACAATTGCTTTACAATGTGGTGTCAATTTCTGTTGTACAACAAAGTGAATCAGCTGTATGCGTACATATAGACCCCCTCTCTGGCGCCTCCCTCCCACCCCACCCCCATCTTGCCCTCTGGGTCATCACAGAGCATCAAGCTGAGGTGCCCCTGTTGTACGGAAGCTTCCCAGTGGCTTATCTGTTTTGCACATGGTAGTGTATACGTGGACTTCCCTGGTGGCTCAGATGGTAAAGCGTCTGCCCGCAATGCTGGAGACCTGGGTTCGATCCCTGAGTCGGAAAGATCCCCTGGAGAAGGAAATGGCACCCCACTCCAGTATTCATGCCTGGAAAATCCCATGGAAGGAGGAGCCTGGTAGGCTACAGTCCATGGGGTTGCAAAGAGTCGGACACGACTGAGCCACTTCACTTTCACTTCAGTGCATATAAGAAAGTGAAGTCGTCAGTCGTGTCCGACTCTTTGCGACCCCATGGACTGTAGCCCACCGGGCTCCTCCGCCCATGGGGTTCTCCAGGCAAGAGTACTGGAGTGGGTTGCCATTTCCTTCTCCAGGAGATCTTCCTGACCCAGGGATCGAACCCAGGTCTCCCGCATTGCAGGCAGACGCTTTAACCTCTGAGCCACCAGGGGGTATATATGTCAGTCTCCCAGTTGGTCCACCCTCCCCTTGCCCCTGTGTGCAGAGCTTTGTTGTATTACTCTCTATATTTTACAGATGACAACCCAGTGATGTCAGACAAGGTACCCCAGGTCACGTGCCTAGAGCCTAGTTGAGCTCGGGTCCCTCCGGCTCCATGGCCAAGTTCCTACTCTCACGGCCACCACCTGCATGCACGAAAGTGAGTTCCTGTGCCTGGCCGGCCCGCCCCCGTGACTCACCTTCTCCCCCTCTTGTGTGCAGTGTGCGGGAACGCTGTCTGGAGGAGCAGAAGAGGCGGCGGCAGCGAGCCACCAAGAAGATCAGCACCTTCATAGGCACGTTCCTCGTGTGCTTTGCGCCCTACGTGATCACCAGGTGAGCCTGGCCGGCGGGCCCAGAGCTTGGGACGGGTGGGGTTGGGCGCGGGGCTTCAGAGGGTGGATCGGAGGATGAAAATGAACTTGACAGATGAGGGAGAAGGAGGCCATATGCTTTTGCTTTTCAGCCTCAAATTCTTCTGGATTAAACTTAGGACTGAAAGGTGGTGAGACTCCCCACTTGATTTCAAAGCACATCATTCTAACGTTCAGTCCCCAAACCCAGGAAGCTCTAAGGAGGAGACAAGGGAGAAGAGATAGGGGAGGGCAGCCTGCAGGGCATGGGTTCTTGCTGCCCTCTGAGTGCAGGAGAGCCCTGCCTGGAATCCCTGGCCCAGACTCCCTGATCAGCAGGTGTCACCTGCCCTGGGCACAGAGAGCATGTTCCGTGCCCAGCCAGACGGGCCCACCTGTCCACGGCTCCAGGACCTGCCGCTGTGAGTACAGGCGTTGTGGCTTGTCGTCACGTTCTCTCCCTGTCCCCATCCCCCATGCCAGCCAAGGTTGCAGTACGATGGCCTCAGGGCTGTACATTCCAGAAGCCAACCTTCTCCAACTACAGAATTTTCCTTACATGTTGTAGCCAGAAAAAAAAAAAAAAAAAGTATTACCCACTCAATTTTGCTCACTGGAGAGGAAACACCCCTGCACACACAAATTTGTATCCAAAATGGCTTAACTATTTGGGAAGATGAAAACAAAGGATTTTGATGTTCTATTGGAAAGTGGATGTTGAGCCTGGGAAGTAGGAGCTGTGCAGGGTTTTGTGTGTGTGTGTGTGTGTGTGTGTGTGAGTGAGAAATAGAGAGCATATGGCCCATCCCCCAGCATCCCTCAGCCTCCCCTCAGCATCCCCAGAATCCCTCAGTATCTACTTGCACCCCCAGTATCTCTCAGCATCCTCAGCATCCACCAGCATCCCTCAGCACCCACCAGCATCCCTCAGCACCCATATCCCCCAATATCCCTCAGCATCCCCCAACATCCTCTTGCATCCCCCAGCATCCCTCAGCATCCTCCCTCAGCATCTCTCAGCATCCCCCAGCATCCCCAGTATCCCTAGCAGCCCTCATCATCCCCCAGCATCCCCAAGCATCCTCCTGCATCTCCCAGCATCTCTCAGCATCTCTCAGCATCCCCGGCATCCCTCAACATCCCCCAGCATCCCTCAGCATCCCCAGTATCCCCCAGCATCTCTCATCATCTCCCGTATCTCCCAGCATTCCTCAGCATCCCCATTATCCCCAGCACCTTCTGCATCCTCAGGTGGCCGGGACCTGGAAAGGATACCCTGCCTCACAATCCCCCAGAGAGGGATGCTGCTCCAGGGAGGAGAGGCTCACTGTGCCCAGGTCTCTCTGTCTCTCCCTGTCCTTCCTCACACTGAGCTGAAGCCGGGCTTCCCATAGTTCCACCCACGCTCCCAAACCTGCTTTCTGTAGTCCAGGAGGATGTCTGTCCCGGGGGCCCTGCTGATGGGCAGACAGTGAGACGGGCTCGCCACTCAGCAGCACCTGTCTTCTCTTCTCTAGACAGCACAAGCCCAGAGCATCTCTCACTATCTTTTCTGTGGTAGCCGCTCCCTCTGGGGGAAGGCTAGTGGGCTTACCTCTCACTTTAAACATAGGACATCAGCTGTCTGCAGTTCTCTGGATGAGTCTGTCCTGAGCAGAGCAGATCCATCAGTTCTACCTTCTAGAACTACCCACGAGACCTCAGCCCTCCTGAGTGTTGTGGGTGGGGGTGTCCTGTGCATCGTGAGATGTTGGCCGCCCCTCTGTCATCTACCACTGCCCACCAGCAGCACCTCTTCCCTCCTGCTCCCTGCTTTTGACAACTAGAAATGTCTCCAGATACTGACAGATCTAGGCAACCCGGGAACCAGAACCACCCCTGGGTGGGAGCCCCTGGTGTAGGTCTGCCATGTCTAGCCAGGACATCAGAACTTGTAGAGATGTGGATTTCTGTGGGACATGAAGCCCAGGCAGAAACACAGGAGAGTAGGTTTCAGTTGCTCTCTGAGGGTGGGCTGCAGAGTTTGTCAGCTTGGGCTCTGGAGTTCAAATTCCAGCTCCTCTACTTCCTGCTTGCTGCGTGACCTTGGGCCAGTGATATTGCCTCTCTGAGCTTCCAACCTGTTGTCTATAAACCAGAAGTGAGCAGTGTCTGCCCCTTAGGGTTGTTGTAAGCGTTCAAGGGCTTCAAGCCCGGGGAGCGTGTGTGTCACGGGCTTGGTCTGGATGTGTCCACCCTCCCTTCTTTACGTACCACATCAGCCACGGTGCCTGGCCTGGGACTAGCTGGCGTGTGAACTAAAGGGGCCTAGATAGAGAGGGAGGGGGAGAGATGAATCAGGAAGGGAGGGCATGTGGATGCCCCTTCTCTTAGCTCCCACAGTAAAGGGGACTTGCGGGCTAATGACGTGAACTTGAACCCTCAGAGGACAATAGGTAATTCAGCTCCAAATTTAAGCTATTGGATTTTTCCCTGGCTTAATCGCATTTCCCCACAACATTTTCCTTTTTTTCTGATTATAGCTTGCTTCCCTCTAATGGTGCCCAGAAAAAAAGAAAAACTGTTTCAGTGAAATTGACGGTCGGTTCACAACTCAATATGTTCTCTCCAAATGGACGTGGTGCATTTGGACTTTTAAAAAACACTCATAAAACTGTTCATCTTTTGTGGGGACAGATGGCAACTTACAGGGGAGGAAAAGAGATGCTTAGGGAACCTCTGCGAAACCCTCCCCCACCCCCATTGCCACCGCCCCATCCAGCCACTGCCTTGACCTTCCTGTGTGCACAAAGAAACCACCCTAAACCAAGCTCAGAAAACATGCAAGGTCAGCTCAGTTGCATCCGACTCTGTGACCCCATGGGTTGCAGCACACCAGGCTTCCCTGTCCATCACCAATTCCCAGGGTTTACTCAAACTCATCGAGTCAGTGATACCATCCAACCATCTCATCCTCTGTCATCCCCTTCTCCTCCAGCCTTCAATCTTTCCCAGCATGAGGGTCTTCTCAAATGAGTCAGTTCTTCGCATCAGGTGGAAAGGCTGAAAGTATTGGAGTTTCAGCTTCAGCATCAGTCCTTCCAATGAATATTCAGGACTGATTTCCTTTAGGATGGACTGGTTGGATCTCCTTGCAGCTCAAGGGACTCTCAACAGTCTTCTCCAACACCACAGTTCAAAAGCATCAATTCTTTGGTGCTCAGCTTTCTTTATAGTCCAACTCTCACATCTATACATGACTACTGGAAAAGCCAAAACATGCAAACATCCCGTCATTTCATTTTGACATGCATTTCCCCAGCACCTTCTCTGTGCAGAGCCTGAAGGATACCCGCAGGGGAGGCATGGCCTGGTGGGACTCTGTAGGAGACCTCCTGTAAGGGGGGGCACGACCCTGTAGATACGGCCCTCTCACGTGGATGGAGCGTGTGATGGGGCATCTGATCGGGAAGCATCTCAGACTTCTGAGGCAGGAGCAAGTGAAGTGGGCGTGGCTACACAGGAGGCAATCCCAGCAGAAGGGACAGTGTGGACCAGGTCTAGAGCCCCAAAGGGGAGCCACCAGCCACGGGTCCCACTGAAATATTTGAACATGACTTGTCCAAATTGAGATGTGCCATAGGTATGACATGCATAATGGGTTTCCAAGACTTAGCACGACTACACACACACATACATATTATATGTATATATATACACACACACACACACACACACACACACATATATATATATATATATGTATATATGTATATATATGAGATTCCTGGTGGCTCAGCACTCAAGAATCTGTCTGCAATGCAGGATACACAGGTTCGATCCCTGGGTCGGGAAGATCCCCTGGAGAAGGAAATGGCAGCCCACTTCAGTATTCTTGACTGAAAAATCCCATGGACAGAAGAGCCTGGTGGGCTACAGTCCACAGGGTAGCCAGAGTTGGACACAACCAGCTACTAAACCATCAATATATGTATAGTTAAAACTTTTCCATATCGATTCCATGGTGAAATGGTGCTATCTTGGATATGTTGAATTAAATAAGGTTTGAAGTTTACAGAACTTCACATGTTTCTTTTCACGCCTGGGGCTCACCTTCTCCTTCTGTCGGACAGTGCTGGCCTCTAGCCAGAGACTCTGGGGTCCAGGCATGCCCGTGTTCTTACTCCCAGCTCCCTTGTCCCCTTTACCTCTAGATCGTTCTTTTCTGAGCAGGAACACCTTGGTTCCTGGGATGGTCCTTCTGACTGCGCTGCCAGAGTGCTCAGAATGCCTCCTCCCCTGTCCAGTGCCCTGCTTGGCGCTGCTCGTCTAGACGGGCAAGAATGAGCAGTGGCCGAATCAGTGGCTTCTTCTGTGGGTCAAGTGCATCGAGGCAGGAGTCCTCGAGGGTCTGAATGAGGGGACGTCAGGTCCCAGCACAGAGTGACAGGTGGGGGCTTTGTGGCCGGCAGGTCCTTGTGGCTAAGCCTCTTGAAATGACACCCGTCTTGGAACCACCTTCCCTGCCCACGCCCTACTCCCATGCCCCTTCCATGACTGAAGACAGAAGAGATCCCCACGAGGGGCCTAGCCTCTGTGATAGTGGGGGCCCCCGGCACACCCCAGGGAGAGAGGCACGTGTGAACTTGCTCGTCACGTGCAGGGGACCTTCTGGGCTCCAGCTGTGTGCTGGGCAAGTCCAGGGTCACACCTGAGCTACACTTCCAGTGCCAGGGCAACGGAACTGCTAAAACAGGTGAGGCGGGGTAGACTGGGGGTGGGGCAGAATTCGCTCTGACCCCCACCTCCGAGGAGCTGGACCCAAACTCTCCCATCATACACTGAGTCAGGGCTGAGAGCTGCACACTCATTGTGGGGAGAAGTCAGACTCCAGGAAGGAATGCATAAAATAACCCACGCACAGCCTTCCTCATAGTGTACCCCCCACCATCCCCAGCACTGGAATCGGGACGGCTTATTTTTGGTGGCAGTTGATTCTTCTGCTGTTCTTCCCAAGCTGGTTTCCGAGTGTAGACATAATCTCCCTCGTCTCAGAAGCGAAGTCAGGCTCTGCTCTGAAATGTAGCTGAGAATTTAACTTCTTGCAGATGATTCCCCATGGAGAACCTAGAGCCATGGGTTATGGAAATGGTAGTTTCTCTAGCAGCAGCTCATCCAGGGAGAGTGAGCTGGTTTCAGGCCAGTTGGGATCCACTGCATGTAGAAAGCCAGCACAGTTGTTGAGATGGATTCTGAGGCCAATCCTGTGAGTGACTCGGCCAGGGTTCCTGCCAGGGTCTGCCTGGAGCCAAAGCCCACCTGTGGGTCCCCTTGCCCTGCATGGAGGCTTCCCCTTCCTCCCAGAGGATATAGGAAGACACTTGGTGCCATGACCCACTCAGAACCACAAAGCTGCAGCTTCTGCGATGATTAAGATCAAGTTGCTCAACAGGTACTTAAACCCTTCGTTGAGCCGTCAATACAGATACTACTATTTCCGGTAACTCCACAAGGACAAACTCCGTCTAAGCAGCCTGCCTTGCTACTTCTCCCCCTCCGATCTTATGGGGGGACACATGTGAAAGTCTGTGGGTTGATGTTAGATCAGCCATGGGAAACGCTGGGAGCTAGCAGAATCAGAACATCAAGAAGGAGAAGGGGCTTGTGCTATGACATCTGCCTCTGATTTGAGCTGATCAGGAAGGTCCAGCTGGCGGGGAGGGGGATCCCTTCTCCTTATCCCCAGTCTGTTCACATCTGCCTGATAACTGTCTCAGATCGGGAAGCACATTCTTGGGTTAAGAACTACTCAAGTCTTCATACAGATTCTCAGACTTCCCTTATTGGAGGATGTGGAGTCTCTATAACCATGCATGCGTGCTAAGTCACTTCAGTTGTGTCTGACTCTTTGTGACACTATAGACTGTAGCACTCCAGGCTCCTTTGTTCATGGGACTCTCCAGGCAAGAATACTGGAGTGGGTTCCATTTCCTGTTCCAGGGGATCTTCTCTATCCAGTTATTGAACGCTCGTCTATTATGTCTCCTGCACTGACAGGCAGTTTCTTTACCATTGACGTCACCTGGGAAGGCCCTTTATAACCTATCACTGTATACCTATCACTTATTCATGAGAAACGCTGGGCTGGAAGAAGCACAAGCTGGAATCAAGACTGCCGGGAGAAATATCAATAACCTCAGATATGCAAATGACACCACCCTTATGGCAGAAAGTGAAGAGCAACTAAAAAGCCTCAAGCTCAACATTCAGAAAACGAAGATCATGGCTTCTGGTCCCATCACTTCATGGCAAATAGATGGGGAAATAGTGGAAACAGTGTCAGAATTTATTTTGGGGGGATTCAAAATCATGACAGATGGTGATTGCAGCCATGAAATTAAAAGACGCTTGCTCCTTGGAAGGAAAGTTATGACCAACCTAGATAGCATATTAAAAAGCAGAGACATTACTTTGCCAACAAAGGTCCATCTAATCAAGGCTATGGTTTTTCCAGTAGTCATGTATGGATGTGAGAGTTGGACTGTGAAGAAGGCTGAGCACCGAAGAACTGATGCTTTTGAATTGTGGTGTTGGAGAAGACTCTTGAGAGTCCCTTGGACTGCAAGGAGATCCAACCGGTCCAGCCAGGATGAGCTGGCTGGATGGCATCACTGACTCGATGGACGTGAGTCTGAGTGAACTCCGGGAGTTGGTGATGGACAGGGAGGCCTGGCATGCTGCGATTCATGGGGTTGCAAAGAGTCAGACACGACTGAGTGACTGAACTGAACTGAACTGACTGATCACTTATTCAACACCTATAATGTAGCCAGGATATACCAATACCTACCCTGTACAGCTCTCCTTCAAGGTGAGTGCTAGAATCCCCATTTATTGAGAGTCAACAAGGTGAGATGAGTGGCCCATGGCCATAGCAGTAGCAACTGGCAGATCCAAGGGTTCAAGGCCAGCACCAGGACCGTTGGCAAAAATTAGCCCTGCAACCATGTTACATCTTCAAAGCCTGGGGACCAGCTGCTGAAAATATAGAAATGTTTGTCCGCAGGCTTTTGATCCAGCTTCCTAGGCCCAGGCATCTTGGCATGAACGTAAACGTCCAGACTCCTGTGGGTAAAAGGTAGGCAGGTGAGTGAGTCTTTTCACTACAAGCAGCAGTGTTTGCATGGAGTCATCTCTGACCTCCCACCAGACTGACAGCAGCTTGTGCAGACCTGGAGTCGGGCCCAGAGATCATCACTACTGGCAGCTGGAGTCATCAGCAGATGTGGGTGGCCCAGCGCTGACCATGCATCCTAACCTCTCAGATTCCCACATTGCACCAACCAACCGAAAAGCCCCTTGCACCTGCATTTTGGGGCATGTCAGATGACCCAGGAATGCATTGGAAACCTCCACCCTCACTCTTTTTATTTGTTTGGCTGCGCTGGGGCTTAGTTGTGGCACACGGGATCTTTTGTTGCAGTGTATGGACTCTAGTTGCAATATGTAGGCTCAGTAGTTGGAGCACGTGGGCTTACTTGCCCTGGCGTGGCGTGGATCTTAAGGCGTGGCGTGTGGGATCTTAGTTCCCTGGCCAGGGATGAAATCCATGTCCCCTGCATTGGAAGGCAGGTTTGTAACCACTGGACCACCAGGGAAGTCCCCCCAACCCTCACTCTCAGTAATGGTTACTGCCTTCTATTCACACACTTACGCCAAAAGCCCCAGTGGGCCAAGTCTGGCTTTTTGCAGAGTGTGTGAGCAGGGTGTGAGGATCTGCAACAGATTCTCATCCAGAAGCTCGAATTACACTTTTCCGAATTAAAATATACTTTCTAGAAGCATTTGTAAGGCTATTGTCTCCCCAGCGATATATGCTTACAAGTAATTATGATTGTCTCAGATCATCGGAGTGGGGCCTAGAGGCCTTTGTGGATCCGACAGCAGCATTATTGTGGCTTTTCAGAGTCATGGAATTATGACAGCAGAGGGCTTTAATATGCCCGGTGTTAATATTCTATTAATCAAAGGCCTTTTCCCTGCTAGTGGCTCATGAACATTTAAAGCTCAGCTTGTTGTTTAGTCGTGTCCAGCTCTTTTGTGACCCCATAGAGCATACCCCATCAGGCTCCTCTGTCCATGGGATTTCCCAGGTAAGAGTACTGGAGTGGGTTGCCATTTCCTTCTCCAGGGGATCTTCCCAACCCAGGGATTGGATCTCCTGCATTGCAGGCAGATTCTTTACCAGCTGAGCCACCAGGGAAGCCCAGCTTGTTACTTACATATCTTCAAATACACAGACCACAGCCTCCAGAAGTCTTGAGAAGACATCGGGCTTGCTTCCCAAAGGATGTTCTGTGGCCCGTGTTGCACTTGGTGCACAGCATGTGCGTGTGTGTGCATGTGTGAATGTGTGTGTGAATGTGTGTGTGGGAGAGAGATGATATCATGGAAGTGTGAAGATATATGGAAGCAGCACCAATTTACCACTTTAAATTCAAGGGTTGAAAGTGAAGGCCTTTTCTGCACCCTAGAACTGACTCAAGGAGCTGGGAGGTGCTGCCTGGCACCCACAGTCCAGGGTTCAAATCCACCTCCCACGCCCAGGCCACATGGCCTCGGCCTGTCGCTCTGCCTCAGGTCCTGCCCTGTCGTGTGAAGGGCAAGGGACGCTGCCAGGGGGACTTGAGACCCTGTTTGTGAGCCTCCAGCCTCTGAGGACCCAGAAGAGGAGCTGAGTCTGAGATTACTGATGTTACTGGTCTTCTTCTCTCCCAGAATTTAGTTTCTTTGCAGATTCTCATCATCGAGCAGAGCTGAGACACTGGTTTCTCCGGGAGAGGGGAGGTTGGAGACTTCCCAGGAGTCCTGGCAAGGGTAGCTTGCCATCCTCCTCCCGAGACCAGGTAGCTCCATCCTCCTCCCGGGACCAGGGTGGCCAGGATGCCAAGTGGGGTCTGAGGGCCCTGCGGGTGAAGCCTGAAGGGGCGGCTTCCCGACTGTCAGCTCTCTGCTGTGACAGCCAGCACAGAGACCTCCCTGGGACCTGGATCAGAGGGCCTTGTGCCCAGAGAGGGGAGATGCTCCCTGGAGGGGTCCCCTGGAACAAATACAGAGCAAAGGGGGTCCAGAGGTGGGGACAGGCAGGTAGGTCAGGACCACGGGTGTCTGCTCTGGGTTACCTTGAGTCAGATAAACACCCATCTCCACACTCAGCTTCCGACTTGGCAGCAGCGACATCCTGCAGCATCTCACACCCCCCACCCCAGCCAGGCTGTGCCCCGGGACCCCCAGGGGCTCATCGCCATCTCTGAGCCACCCGAGATGCTTGGGAAAGTGGACTCCTGACCTCCCCTCCCCGTCAGTCCCCAGCCTGACCGGCCACCCAGCCTGTGCGCTCTCAGCCCAGGAGCTCCTCGGGGGGGCTAGGTCAAGGTTGTCCAGGACAGGCACGTGTGCATTCTAAGCACAGAAGTATAAACGTTCCCCCGGCACACTGCCTGATGGCAGAGGTTTCTCGGGCACACGCCTCAGGCGGGACCTGGAAAGTCACCTTGGTACTTATTGGACGGTGGGGGCAGGGGGCAGGGAGCTCTGCTTTGTAGGGAAAACACCCTTGTCCCTGGAGGGGAAGGGCCAGTGCCCTGCTCCGGGGGCTGTTGATCTCTGCTGACCCCAATGTCGACCCTTGGTGCCCACAGGCTCCAGGAGCTCCAAAGGGTTTGGTGCCATGTTGGTGTTATGACCAGGGGCCCATGAACAACCAGATCCTGCCTAACACCCTCTGCACACCCACAGGCTCCTCAGTGGACGTAGGTCTGTTTCCCAGCCCTGCCGCTGTAGCTAGCTGCCACTCACTGAGCAGCTTCAACAGTAGAACTGTGCAGCTTCAGTTAGAGGCTGGAAGTTCAGAATCAAGATGTCAACCAGGGGGGTCCTTCCGAAGCTGCCAGGGTGCCCTTTCAGGCCTGCCCGCTGCCCCCCTGAAGTTTCTGATGGTCTACGTGCCATCTTTAGTATCGCTTGGCTTCATGAGCGTCACCCCATCTCCGCCTTCATCTTGCAGCATTCTCTCTGCGTGCATCTGTGCCCAGACTCCCCGTTTTTGTAAGGACATGGTCATCACATGGGCTTAGGGGCCCACCCTTCTCCAGCAGGACTTCATCTTAACTGATTACACCTGCAACAAGCCTGGTTCCAAATACGGTTCCACTCTGAGGTGTTGATTGGAGAAGGAAATGGCAACCCACCCCAGTATTCTTGCCTAGAGAATCCTGTGGACAGAGAAGCCTGGTGGGCTGCTGTCTGTGGGCTCACAGAGTCGGACATGACTGAAGTGACTTAGCATGCATGCATGTATTGGAGAAGGAAATGGCAACCCACTCCAGTATTCTTGCCTGGAGAATCCTAGGGACAGAGGAGCCTAGTGGGCTGCCGTCTATCAGGTCACACAGAATCGGACATGACTGAAGCAACTTAGCAGCAGCAGCAGCAGGTGAGGTGTTGAGAGTTAGGACTTCAGCCTATGAATCTGGGGAGACATAGTTCAACCTACAACAGGGGGCTAGGGCGAAAGGAAATCAAGTCCACCTTAATTAACTAACAGCTGAGCCAATAACCCCTAAGCTCAGCACTCTTGGGCTAGACCTGCAGGCAAGGGCAGGAGAGCGGAGCTCAATAATCCATCATGTGCAGTGGCAGAGAGGAGAGGCAGAGCATGGCAGGCCACATTGAGCACATGGTGACCCTGCTCACGAGGAAACTGTGACTGATCGGAATAATAATGTCCCTTTCCTGGAGGGGAGGGTGTTCGGAGGAGGTGGCTGGGCCCGGCATGAGAAGATGGGCTGGAGCGTTCCCTTGCTCAAAGGTCATCTGGGGACCACGTGGCCATCCCCTGCCCAGATATGAAATTAGGAAGAAGCAATTGTAGCAACACAGAAACCCCTGCCCATTCCCCTAAAGCAGTAGGGACTTGGAACTGTCAGAGCTGGAACAGAACAAAGCCAGCCACGATGGGCACAGGGCAGGCGGGGGCCCCATGCACAGGAAAATCAGAAAGCAGGTCAGCCAGCACATCTGGTCACGGAAGGGAGCCTCCTAGGTTCACCTTGCCCAGGGGGCCCCATGGGAGCAGTGCCCAGGCCCAGGCTGATCTGAAGCATCTCTGCCTGGAGGCCTTGTGAAGGCCAGACGCTGGCTTTTCAGAATAGAAGTCCCGTGCACTGTGGACCAGGGGTGACAGAAGAGAAGTGCTAGGTAGCACATAGCAACTTCACAGAAAGGGAGTTCTCAGGGCAGGAGGGACCCCAGAAGTCACCCTGTCCAATCGGCAATGTGGAGATTTGAAACCCAGCGTGGTACCCAAGCAAGACATGGGTCGCAGTTAGATGCAACTGGGCTTCCAATTGAGGAGATGCTGGCTTGCTGCACAGTCCCTCTGAGCCTTGATTTCCTCATCTGTAAAGTGGGACGAATGACACCCATTCTGCAGAGAGTAGCTGTGAGATTAGAGAGTGTGCACATTTCATATTTGGCCCAAAGGAGATACGCAACTGGGAGCTGTTATCACTGAGCCAGGCATGTTCAGACTGGACATAAAATCTCTGAGAAGCAAATGCAATAGATTTTACCTCTTAATTATCTAAATGGTGAAATTTAAGATTGTTCTCAATAATTTTATTCTGTGAAATCTACAGAACCTGCAAATAATAATTTTGATCTTGCTGGATGGTTTGATGCTATTTGGCTCTTAATAAGTTCTCCTAGGAGAACTCAAATGCTCAGACTGAATTTATCTATATGGAGAAGACTAGACATTTTGGAAAAGCAACTGGGCATCGCATAGCAACAATGCGTTGGCATTCAGCCATTTCATTGTTATTATTAGGTGTGAATTCTAGACTCAGGGGTTTGGGCTCCCTTATGCTCATCACTTCCCAACATAGATTTCTTAAAAGTACAGAATTCCCAAATGCCAACAGCTCCATTTTTCCCCATTCAGGCTTCCAAGGAGAGGAGCAGAACATTGGCCACATTCCCCCTCGGGGTGGGAGGGCAAGGGCAGAAACAGGATGCCAGATAGAAGGGCCTCAGAATGGAGACATCAAGGATCTGTTCAAAAAGGGAATCATTGCAACAGGGAATCTCACCCCATCAGCGTCCTTCCTCCTCCTCCCCTTCATGAGTTCGTCCTCATGACCTAAATCCAAAGAAGCCTTCAGGAAAATCACTCAAGTTGGCAACACAGGGTTACAGCCCAGGCTTGGTGGTTTTGGTACCTAGGTTCTCACTTGGGCAACCCTCCACACTGAGAGCCACCCTGCCTTCCATCCTGCCAACCCCCACCCCCACCCCACCTCCCAGGAAGGATACAGATGCCAGATCCCAGTCTGAGCACAGTTAGTGGATCTTCCTCCATCACGGACTTGCTGTGTGATGTTGGGCAACCTCTTTCCCTCTCTGGGCCTTGATTTCCTCATTTGACAGTGGGTGGGGAGAGGGTAATTTATGATTTTCAAGCTCCCTCCCAGCTCTGTGGCCTTTCGTACCTTCTATTAATGCTGGTTAATGTCCAAATATGGCCAAAGGTTCTGGACACATTTGGAAGAGAATTAATGTCTTGATTTGGAGGGAATTCCCTGGTGGCTCAGACGGTAAAGAACCTGCCTGAAATGTAGGAGACCTGAGTTTGATCCCTGGGTCTGGAAGACCCCCTGGAGAAGGGAATGGTTACCCCACTCCAGTATTCTAGCCTGGAGAATCCCATGGATAGACTCTGCAGGGCAGGCTACAGTCCATAAGGTCGAAAAGAGTCGGACACGACTGAGCGACTGACAATTTTACTTTCTTTCCATTTACATAGAGGAAGGCTGTCACTCCCTCACAGCATGGCCTTAGCACTGCTGAATGGAGTTGTTGGATGGGTCTCAGAACGGAGCCCCTTTGACACAGAAGCCGCCTCTTCCCTCACCTCCTCTTAAAGAATGAGGTCATGTCAGGGCATCCCCTACTGCTGCTATTGCCAGGGGCCCCCAGATACCAGCCCTGGGAAGAAGCCTTTCTCACCAGCAGATTCTTCCCTGCTGCGAGACATACTTTGAGCTTTGCCGAATATTTGGAAAATTGCTCTCAGTCCTTCCTCCCAGGCAACCTCCCTTGGAAGGCAGAGCTAGGATTTGGAGCAAAGAATCCCATCTCTTCTGGCTGCAGTGATCATAGAGATGATCTTATCCGACTTCTCACTTTTCATGTAAAACATCCAGGCCCCAGGAAGGGACATGACTTGCCCAGGGTCACAGGGCAAGTCAGCAGCAGAGTTAGAGCCAGTGGCCAGGATGCAATGAAACCCTGAGTGCGTTTCTCAGATCAGCTTGGGTTCCCGAATCAGACAGACCTGAGTTCAAATCCTGCCTTTGCAGCTTACTGGCAAAGTACTTAACGTCCTTGGAGGTCAATTTCCTCACCTGTAAAATGGAGATGTCTAAACTTCCAGGGTTCCATGAATCACGTGTAGTATGTGTCACTAGCACAGTACCTGGAGAAGGCAATGGCAACCCACTCCAGTACTCCTGCCTGGAAAATCCCATGGATGGAGGAGTCTGGTAGGCTGCAGTCCATGGGGTCGCTAAGAGTCGGGCAGGACAGAGCGACTTCACTTTCACTTTTCACTTTCATGCATTGGAGAAGGAAATGGCAACCCACTCCAGTGTTCTTGCCTGG
Source organism: Tragelaphus eurycerus (assembly GCA_935064755.1). NCBI lineage: Eukaryota > Metazoa > Chordata > Mammalia > Artiodactyla > Bovidae > Tragelaphus > Tragelaphus eurycerus. Next base: position 9,057,117 of record CAKXYN010000088.1, on the reverse strand, counting down.
AGAATCCCAGGGATGGGGGAGCCTGGTGGGCTGCCATCTATGGGGTCGCACAGAGTCGGACATGACTGAAGTGACTTAGCAGCAGCAGCAGCACAGTACCTGGCCTAAAGGGCCTGGTGGGCGGCCACCGTGCTAATGGTTGTTACTGCTGTTGTCATTGTCACTGGAGGAGGCAGCCTCAGAGACTCTGAAGCTCCGACAGGAAGCCGGGGTCAGGGGCTCAGGCCGGAGCGCGGGCATCGCCCAGCTGTCCTCTCGTAACCCGACATCATCCGGGTCTCTGTCCACAGGCTGGTGGAGCTGTCCTCTGCAGTACCCATCAGCTCCCACTGGGGGGTGCTGTCCAAGTGCTTGGCCTACAGCAAGGCCGCGTCCGACCCCTTCGTGTACTCCTTGCTGCGACACCAGTACCGCAAGAGCTGCAAAGAGATCCTGAACCGGGTCCTCCACCGGCGATCGCTCCGCTCCTCCGGCCTCAGCGGGGACTCCCATAGCCAGAACATTCTACCGGTCTCCGAGTGAAGGACGTTGCTCCACTGGAGAGCTTGGAAGGAGGCGGCTGGTGAGAAGAAGGGAAGGGCGGGCTCGGGGCGCCTGGGTAGACACGGCCAGCCGCCACCACCTCCAAGCCTAGGATGCTGGACCCCCAGCTCGGGGCGGCTCTGAAGCCTGGTTCCTGGTGCCTGCAGGGCAGACATTGAACTGCCCCTGTTTATCACCAAAGGATGACCAAGGCACGTGCTGTGTGCTCTGGCTTTTCTTTCTGAGAAGCTCCTTTGAGCCCTGAGACTCAGCAGAGACTCCCCAGGAGTCACTCCCAGTGCGGTCATGATCAAGGACTCACAATGCTGGTGGCAGGTGGGGAAGCATGGTGTCCACCTGCTTGCGCACCCCAGGACCGTGGGCTCCACGCTGAAAAGCGGTGACTTCCGTGGGGCATCGGTCACCCCGGAGCAAGGTTGGCAGTGGCCATTTGGCCCCACGTCTGGCATGGCTACGTGCCGTGGTGGCTGCTGTAACCCAAATATCATTTAGCTGGTACTAACTCAGTTGTGCTCAGCTGGGACCTCGGGCCCCCAAGCCCAAGGGGACAATGTCTAACAGCTAGTGTTACCCAGCTGTGGCTGACTAGTTGCATTAGACGTGGTTATATTGGATTCAACTTTTCTCTCTTCCCTCCCCCTGCCCCAAAGCAAACGTGTGTGTGTGTGTGTGTGTGTGTGTGTGTGTGTGTGTGTGTGTGTGTGTAGACAACCTTAGCATGAAAACGGTTTTCAATAGGCAGGTACTACATGTAATAATGTTCTTTGAAGTCTGACCCAAAGTCACCTTCTTCTGATTCACATATCATAACTATTAGAGCCAAGGAGAGAGTAGAGGAACGTGTCTGGCAGGTCCCCAAACCCCGGTCTGTGACTTGAATTCGCAGGAACCGTTTCTCCTTGTCTCACGTGTCTTGTCTGGCATGTTCTTTGAGGTGATTGGAGAAGAACAGACCTGAGCAGGGTTTTAGCCTGATTTTAAGGCACCTGGTTCCATCATCCCTAGGGTTCAATATCTTAGTTTCTGCAAGTCATGAATAGACAGTAGAGGCTTCCCAAGGTGATTCAGAAGGTGCTCTGGGTCCATGATGGGAGAGTGAATTTTTACCGAAAACCATAATTCGGAAAACTATGCCAATCCACTAGCAGCTGCCATCTCATTTTCATCAAAACAAGGCGAGTGGGCCAGGCTCTGCGTTTGCCTTTTTACCGTTTCGAGTCATGTGTGCATGCTGAGAGCAGTTATTTTTCCATCCTTCACTCTAACAAGTGACTCCTCCAAGGTGGAAAGGATGGGAGCAAAGGGCTCAAACGGCTCATTCTCCCCTTCCTTTTCTGGACACAGCCTGACTTTGGAGATGTAGAAGGGAAGACCCCGTTCCACAGGGACCTGCCAGGAAGAACCTGATGCTTTTCACTGCCGCGTGGCCCCAGTATCGAAAAATAGCCAAGTGTGTGCATGTTTGAAAAGATGGCGTCTTACTAACCTTGGCTCCCTATTTAGAAAACAAGTCACTGAGCCTGGCCTACTCTTGTCTCGATTCTAAGTTTCCATGGAGACCGACGTAGCCTTGGAAGCCTTGACACCTCCCCATCACAGCTGGAGGTACGCTCACACCTGCTTAGAGGAGCCAGTGGCCCACAGCCCTTCCCAGTTCTGTGTTCTGGGACATCACCTTGGTAGCTTGAAATCAGCCGCGATGGGCATATTTATACCGTGAAAGTCAGCAAAGGCTACAAACCAGGCCCTTTTCTCCACTGAAAACTCATTGTTAAACATCTCCCAGCACATCACTGCCCATACAGGACTTTGTGTGCTACTGAAACAGAAGTGCCCTGGTTCAGAGCACTTTTGGCCCTTCAGGTTTGAATCACAACAGATACTCACTTTTGTTGCGCTTTCCTAGCATCAAACAGCTGTTCCCCCTTCACTGTCCCAACCCCCAAAGCATCAGTGAGGTTGAACACAAGCATAGAGCCAGGAAAATGGGCATCATTGAATCCGACCGTCTCTCTTTCACACAAATGCTCTTTGGGCAGCGGAGGAGTAGTGACCCAGTGGCTGAGATCAATAGTCAGATTTAAACAGTCAAATAAGTTTTCGTCAATGTCAGGTTGGAGGAATAACTGTCAACTCCTCTTCCTGCTTGCTCTGTGCAGGCAACAAATTATACTCCCAGAAGCAACTTGATCCCTTCCACCTCTTCTTTAGCTAAAAAACAAGATCTGTCACCTATAATGCCACATATGTTAAGAAGAGGCATTTCATAATTTATACTAAACCTTAGGACTGCCAACAAACCAACAGAACCAGTTGTATTGACATCATGGTGACAGTCCCCCAAATATGCCAGCTGATTGGGTACTTTCATTATTATTAGGACACAGATATCAAAGCCCAAAGAGAAGTGAGAAGCAGATCACTTCATTAGTGATCAATAGCCACCAACTCTGCTAGGATTGCCTTTAGATAAATGTTTATATTCATCTTATCTACAGTCTATAAAATTTCCCCAGCTTCATTATTCCCAAGAGAATTATCTACCTCGTTTGGTAATTTATCAAGTGTCACATGGATTTCTCAGGTAAAACACTTAGGAAGGTCCAGATCAGCATCTCTGTGAAGGGCCTGGGATGACTTCCTAGACAGCAGCCCAGCAGAAGGCTTGATGTTGAAGGCCTGAGCGCTGGTGGACAGCTGGGCTCGGTGTGAAAGCGTTTCAAGAAGCTGGAGAACAGAGCCTAGAATGGAGAGGATCTCAAATCCTAAACCCACATACAGGGCTCAGTTCCTAGCCCAACGTGCTCTGAACTTGTAGGTTTAAACTCCGCCCACAATGTCTTTCTCAGTCACTCTGCAACTCCAACTTTTCTTTATGCTGCTTCTTGAAGGAGGGGATTTCCAAGCCCTGGGACCCTCTGGGGGGTGAGGGTCATGGCTTTTGGGGTTTGTGTCTCATGGTCAGCTGACCTCCCAAAGATGTTTCCCTGAGAGCCTGCCTGCTTTTCCAGAGGAGTCAGGGTGGCGGGGGAGGAGGGGAAGTTGCCTTGACCCTTCTCACACCGACTGTACTTTCCTTCTAGGACTCAGCTCGGCCTTCTGTCACCATGAGCAATAAACCTCTCTCCTCATGTTTGTGAAATTAGTTTCCTTTCTCATGATGCCTTTCTTTCTGAGAGAGGATGGAGAGATCAGGCCACGTCCAGGTCCTGGTTGCTCTCCTTTTACATACTTCGGTGCCCATGGATGGTATCTTTGCAGGACTGTACTGTGACCCTGTGGGGGTGGGGTGGACCATGGGCTGTGCGTATTTAGAATTTACCCCAATTCAGCATCCACTCATTTACCTATGATTTTAATGAAGATGTTTTATCAGGTGCCAAAAACTCCTTGCATGTGCTCATGTCCTTTGGACCACAGGCACCAGGAGGAGGAGAGAGGTCCTGGATGGACTGGGGGCTCCCACTACTTTCCTGAAAGATCCACAGCATCTGGAATGAAGCCCTCAATGAGCTAGCCTGACCTCTGGCCAGCTGCCTTTGCCCTGCTGGTGGAAGGAAGAGATGTAGGGACCTCAGTCTCGCTCCTGCCTCTCCAGTTGAGATGCAGCCACAAAGTCAAAGCCTTCTTTCCGCCTCCTTCCACACATACAGGTCAAAGGAGCAGGCTCTGGGCATTTCTGGGAACCAGCTATCTAGGAGAGAGGAATCCCCGTGAGTGGAACTGCCTGCCTTTCCAGGTAATTGCATCAGGAGGGGAACCTGGCAAGGACATGAGGCTCCGCTTATCCTGACCTGGACTGATCACTGTGCAGAAGCAGTGGCCTTTGAAGGTCCAGGGAAGCCGAGTTCTGGAGAGGTTGGAGAGTGGCCCATGGCAGCCACGGATTCCAGCCCAGCACTGCAGGAATGCCCGCCTCTCGCTGACATTTACAGAGCACCCTTTGTGTGTCCAGCCCTGGGCTGGGTCAGGCTCTGGGGAGACCAGGATTACTCTAGAGAATGGAGGCTGAGGCTGCTCTTGTGGGCTGTGCACAGGGCCAGGGGCACAGTGGGAGGGCTGACACACTGGACAGTGGGGAAAGAGGGTTCGAGAAGGTTTCCTAGAGGTGGTGACATTGGGCCTGAACCTGCACTGGGGAAGATCATGTGACAAGACACGAAGGCAGCATGAACAACATGTCTGGTGTGGAGTTTGGTGGAATGAGAGCTAGATGTGTGTCCAGGAATGAGATCAGGTGTGTGCTGAGGAGGGGACGTGCCTCCTGAGATAGAGTGCACATGATCTGTGACCCAGGGGAGAGTGTCAAGGTCTTGAACTTGGGAGTTCCAAAATTAGAGCTCTTTTAGAAAGAAGGCATGGGGGGGAAATCCACATAATTTAGCTAGTGAAAAAAGAAGGAAGAAAGAGAAAGAGAAGAAAGGAAGGAAGGAAGGGTGGGTGGTTGGGAGGGTGGGAGGTACTGATTTCATCGTATTTCTTTTGTGGAGCGTCCACGTTATACAGTGAATTGGGAGGCCAAGCAAGATTCATTCTTAGGAAACCAACCTCATTGACCAGGGTGCATCCGCGGATAATACACCTGAGAGGGAGTGATGATATGTCTTCAGAAGGGTGTGTACACATTCCATAATGACACAGAGTCTACATGGGCAGGGCCCATAACCCCTGGCGACAACTGGAAGAATCCACAGCAGAAACAACCAGATTTGCAAAAGTTACCCTTGTGCCAAGGAACAGTTCGGCCTCCCTTCCACCCTTCACACTCACACTCATCTCTGGGGGTGGAGCGAGGGGGTGTTCAATTTGCTCACGTGGTGTGTCGTGTAAATATGCATTTAGCACTGGCATTCCAACATTATGCATCTACTCAGTCTTAGCAGTGTGATGTTGCTGTTGTTCAGACGCTCCGTTGTGTCTGACTCTGCCACCCCACAGGCTGCAGCACGCCAGGCTTCCCTGTCCTTCACCATCTCCTGGAGTTTGCTCAGAACTCATGTCCATTGAGTCGGTGATGCCATCCAACCCTCTCATCCTCTGTTGCCCCTTTCTCCTCCTGCCTTCAGTCTTTCCCAGCCGTGGGATCGTTTATCACATATACCCACATGTAAGGGACTTTTGAAATAATGTAAGTTTGTGACTCAAAAGACTGCGTTGGTGTCGTTTGGAGCGCGTGCGCTCTTAGGAACACTGACTTGGGGGCATTTCCTGTGTCCTTTCTCTTGGAGGCCCAGTGACCATAGTCAGTATCTTAGTCCTTGGCATGGAACAGTGGTGGCACATGTGTGTTTTTTAATACATTTATTTATTTACATATTTAATATTCATTTATTTATTTTTGGCTGTGCTGGGTCTTCATTGCTTTGAGGGCTTTTTTTCTCTAGTGTAGTGAGCAGGGCTTCTCATTGCAATGGCTTCCCTTGTTGTGGAGCACAGACTCCAGGCGCACAGGCTTCAGGACTTGCAGCATTTGGGCTCCGTAGCTGTGCTCCGAGGCTCTGGAGCACAGGCTCAGTAGTTGTGGTGCATAGGCTTTGTTGCTCCATAGCTTGTGGGGTCTTCCCAGGTCAGGGATGGAGCCCATGCATCCTGCCGTGACAGGTGGATTCTTTACCACTGAGCCACCAGGGCAGCCTGGTTGCACGTGTTTAATAGAACCTGAAGTTCACATTTTGAAGAATCTAAAATCTGTTATTTGGAGACAGGAATCCCACACTGAATCATTAGAGTCAGATTAGAGTTATCAAGGCCTCCGAAATACCCCAGATGACTCATAGGGACTGCATTTAGGGAGTATCAGATGCTACCGCAATGGTGCACAACTGACTGATTGACCTGGGCCAGTCAACTTCCCAATAGACAGATCAGAGAGATGGCTCCTGCCTAAAATACCAAACAACCAGCCCCCACAGGCTCAGTCCACCATGGCCCAGCATTCAAGCCATGTATGCCAAATCTTTGCTTGGATTATCAGTAACCAAAGCTCATGCTGTATTCAAATGCCAAGTTCCCTTGCAAGTTGAAATTGTTCCAAACCTCAATGACCCTGTTTTACAGGTATGTAAACACACTTCCTCAAGTGTGGAACATTTGAGGGACATTTAAGGAGTTTGGTGTCTCGCCAATCCCATCAGGATATCTTCAGGGGAAACCTTGCAAGTCCAGGGACAAATAAAAGAGCTGCTTTGCCATACCCTCATTACCAACCGGGGCATTTCTATAAACACTGGGATAGGCCAGTCTGTGTTTTCTTAGGCTAATTTGCAAGAAGGAATTCAGATCTTTGCTGTTTGGATGCTCATTGTCTATTGTGCTGAGGCAGCTCCTTGGAGGTCATAAACCTGTCCCTCTACTGTGGTGTCCTGTGGAGCGGACGCCAGTGGACAGTTTCAGCCACCCTATTCACCGGTGGCTCTGCCTGCAATGCAGGAGACCCAGGTTTGATCCCCAGGTGGGAAAGATCCCCTTGAGAAGAAAATAGCAACCCACTCCAGTATTCTTGCCTGGAAAATCCCATAGACAGAGGAGCCTGGTGGTCTACAGTCCATGGGGTCGCAAAAAGCTGGACATGATTTAGTGACTAAAAACCACTGACTTGTCTGAACATCCATCCTCCCTAATGGAGCACGGCCATCTCCCACACACAGGTTCATCCTGCCCCTGTCCAAATGGGAACCACCCACCTTCCTGCAGTAGGCTGGTTAGATGCTACCCTTGGAACCCTGGTAGCTCCAAGTTATGAGTGCACCCAAGTTGAATTCTTTGCTTTCCTTCACTTTTCATGTGTACGTTAGTTGCTCAGTCGTGTCCGACTCTGCGACCCCAGGGACTGTAACCCGCCAGGCTCCTCTGTCCATGAAATTCTCCAGGCAAGAATTCTCCAGGGGATCTTCCCCACCCTGGGATCGAACCCGGGTCTGCTGCATTGTAGGCGGATGCTTTACCATCTGAGCTACTAAACTTCTTTATTTGGGAGGAGGCGGGGGTTGTGCAGAGTGAGGTGGGAGGACTTACACTATCCCTAGCTTGCGGTGGGGAGGGGGAGTGTCCAGAGAACAGAAGGGAGCCTACACTCAGGAAGCCTAAGGTAGGTGCCAGCTAGTTCAGCATTCCACATGGAAATGTACTTTATCTTTAGATGCTTCAAAAATACTTTTGGAAACTGGGATTTAGAAAAACTGAAGATATTTTATTTTAGGGGGACAGAGGGAGCTGCAAAGGCCTGACTCCTGTACGATGGTCTGTCTCTGAAGTCAGACCTATAGGAAAAGGGGTGGACATCTGCGTGCATATGCTGGACCAAATGTGCCCATCACCGTGTGCCCCTGTGACTCTGCTTCCCTGTGGGCGTGCATATGGGCAACTGTTCACCAACAGCTGCAACCCGAGCATAAAACAAGCGAAGCAAAATGTTACCGTCCTCTATAGTGTTCGTCTCCATCAGAGTTGTAGCTTTATTTTCTCCTTTTATTAAACAGAAGTACAGCTCCATTAAAAATAATTACCAGAAGCCCTCCCATGTGGCACTGTTAACCTTTCATGCGATACACTTGCCAACAGTTATTTTCTGCTGTAGTGGGACTCAGGATTGGAGAATCCAAGGCCAGTGCTGCCTGCTCTGTTTACAACGGCTTGTGTTTAGTGCATACATATCAAACGCTGTAATAAATTTTTATGAGAGAATTGAGAGTTCCTACAGGGGAAAATATGTATTGAGATTCTGTCCAATAAAGCCTCCTGTTATAAAATCTCATCCACACTTTGTTGACCTGGTGTGAATGTAGTTTTTATTACACACAAGTAAATTGTCAGAAATGGCAATTTCATAATTTCGTGGTGGGAGATGTTTATATTTCTTTGTATTTATCTTTCTATCTTCTATTCTGCATCCTCTTTTCTCTCCCACTGTCAACACCTCAGATGCCCCTCACCCTCACACAGCCTCCCAGGGATAGCACTCAATCCTTTGGGACCATTTTGTACCTGCCCAAGCCCCCAGCAGCTACTCCTCCCAGACACACCTGCCCAGGGACTGACTGCCTAACCCTGGGAGACCTGTCCCCCACCCTCCCAAATATTCAATACCAGGCAACCTTGGCCACTTTTGACCTAGTTACTTAGGCTTTGCTCGGTAACTCGTTGCTGCTCAGATTCCAGAAGGAGAGCAGGAAGGGCCTCCGAAGGGAAGAAGCCCACATCTGATGATCTCCTGCAGTGTGCTGGGCCCTGTGCCAGGCACCTGCCACACGCTGAATGTGTGTCCCCCCAGAATTCATGGGGTGCTTCCCTGGTAGCCCAGATGGCAAAGAGTCTGCCTATAGTGCAAGAGTACCCGAGTTCAATCCCTGAGTCGGGAAGATCCCCGGAGAAGGGAACGGGTACCCACTCCAGTAGAGTACCCATTCTTGCCTGGAGAGCTCCATGGGCACACAGAGCAGAGGGGCCAGAAGTCATATGTTGAACCTAATCCACGGTGTGATGTCACGACAGGTAATGAGGGTGTAACCCTCATGAATGGGATTGATACCTTTACAAATAAGACCCCAGAGAGCTCTCTTGACCCTTAGCCACTGGGGGACACTAATGTGAACTAGAAGACACTATCTGTGAACTAGAGAAGCAAGCTGTCACCAGACACTGAATCTGTTGGTGCCTTGATCTTGGAATTCCTAGCCTCCAGACCTATGAGAAATAAATTTGTACTGACTTACTGTATGACCTAGGGTGGTTTAATTCTTACCCCTATATTTCACAGTTGAGGAACTGTGATGGTTAATGTGTCAACTTGACTGGATCATATCCAGATATTTGGCTAAACATTATTTTCTGGTAAAGAGACTCCCTACAGTGCAGGAGACCTGGCCTCGGTTTCTGGGTCATGAAGATCCCCTGGAGAAGAAACTGGCAACCCACTCCAGTATTCTTGCCTGGAAAATCCCATGGACAGAGGAGCCTGGCGGGCCACAGGGTGGCAAAGAGTTGGACACGACTGAGCAACTACGTGATGTGATGTGCTTATTTTCTGTGTGAGTCTGAGAGTGTTTCTGGATGAAATTAACATTTGACGAGGTAGGCTCAGTCAATTGGTTTACCCTCTCCAGTGTCAGTGGGCATCATTCAATCCACCGAAGGCCTGTGCTGTGCTATGTTTAATCGTTCAGTCGTATTAGACTCTGCGACCCCATGGATTGTATGTAGCCCACCAGGCTCCTCTGTCCATGAGGATTCTCCAGGCAAGAATATTGGAGTGGGTTGCCATGCCCTCCTCCAGGGGATCTTCTCAACCTAGGGATCGAACCCAGGTCTCCCACATTGTAGGTGGATTCTTTACCGTCTGAGCCACCAGGAAAACACACTGAGGGCCTAGAAAGGAAGAAAGAGAAATTTACTCCTTCCTGCTTGAGCTGAGACATGGATCTCCTTCTGCCCTCGGCACCCCCTGGTTCTCAGGACTCTGGACTTGAACTGAATGACACCACCATCCTCCCTACTTGCAGATAGCACACTGTGGGGACTTTCCAGCCTCCATAATTGCATGAGCCAATTCCTTATAATAAGTTTCCTTTCATGCATACAAAGATACGTGTGTGAGCTTCTGTTTCTCTGGAGAATCCAGACTGGCACAGGAACCTACAGGGATGGATCGGCTTGTGTGAGGTCACAGGGCTGCTCCATGAAAAGCCGGCTCCACCTCTCCCAGTCCCAGCAGAGTCCCCGAGCATCGGTATCCTGCTACTCTTCACTGTGACTCTCTTTGCTGACTCCCAACAGGAGTTAAGTTGAGTATTTAGCAGATAACGAGCAGAGGAGCCTGGTGGCTACGGTGCGTAGGGGTGCAAAGAGTCGGACACAAACTGAGGCCACTGAGCACGCATAGCACAACTTTTTCTCACAATGGTTGGTGGATGCCACTGTGGGCAGTGCTGATATTGCCAGTGGAAAGGACAACTTGAATAAAAATGAATATTTACACAAGCCACATTCCATCTTGACCTCTGGCTTACTTGATTTGGCCTTATACAAGGCTTTTTCCTCTCTCAGCTCTAAATTCCCAGGAGGCGCAAGTGGTAAAGAATCCTTCTGCCAATGCAGGAGACATAAGAGATTGGTGTTCGATCCCAGTGTTGGACACAACTGAAGCGACTTAGCATGCACGCACATGTGGTTTAAGTTTAGACGTATGTCAGTGGGAAAGCACAGTAAGTCCAGAGATAGACCCCCACATATATGGTCCACCGATTTCAACAAAGGTGCTAAGAGAGGTCAACAGGGAAAGGAGAGTCTTTTCATCAAATGGTGCTCAAAGATCTGAACATTCACATGCCAAAAGAAATAATAAACTTTGACCCATACTCCATCTTGTGCACTGTGCATGCATATAAAATCATGTCCGACTCTTTGCGACCCCATGGACCGTAGCCCGCCAGATTCCTCTGTCCATGGGATTCTCCAGGCAAGAATACTGGAGTTGGTTGCCATGCCCTCCTCCAGGGCATCTTCCTGAAACAGGGATTGAACTCTCATCTCTTGTCTCCTGCATCGGCAGGCAGATTCTTTCCCTCTGGCTCCACCTGGGAAGCCCTGGAACACATTATCGATCCAAACATAAAGACTAAAAATATAAAACTTCCAGAAGAAAATGTAGGAGAAAATCTTTTTAACTTTGCGGCAAAGATGTCTTTGACAGAATACAAAAGGCATGACCATAAAATAAAAATCTGATGAATGGTCCACATCAGAACACCATTAAGAAAATGAAAACAAGCTACAGAATGGGGAAAATATTTGCAATACATGTGTCTAGCAAAAAAAAAAAAAAAAAAAAGGTATCCAGATTGTATAAAACAACCCAATAAGAAAGGGCAAAAGAGTTAGATTCCTCCAAAGAAGTCTCTCATGCCTCACAGGCACAAAAAGACAGTCAGTGTTATCAGCTGTCAGGACAGTGCAAACTAAAACCAGGATGAGAGGCTGGCACACAGGGGATGGCTGAGATCAGAGACCGAGAGTACCCGGCATTGGGAAGGAGAGAAAACCACTGGGGCTCCATACATGATTGCTGGGAATGCAGAATGATGCGAGCTCTTCGGAAAACAGTTTGGTCATTTCTTATAAAGGTAAACATACACTTATCATATAACCCAGTGACTCCACACCTGGATTCTTTCCTAGGATAAATGAAAACACGTGTCTACAGAAAGACATGCCAGTAGTGTTCATACTGAATTTGTGATAACCCAAACCTTGACACAACCCACGCGTTCATCAACTGGCAGACAAGCAGTTGGGCTATATTCTGTAGGAGTCCGTGTATGTGAAATGGTTGACTCAAAAAAGACAGAACTAGTCTATAGTGGGAGAAGGCAATGGCACCCCACTCCAGTACTCTTGCCTGGCAAATCCCATGGATGGAGGAGCCTGGTAGGCTGCAGTCCATGGGGTTGCTAGGAGTCTGACACGACTGAGCAACTTCACTTTCACTTTTCACTTTTCACTTTCATGCACTGGAGAAGGAAATGGCAACCCACTCCAGTGTTCTTGCCTGGAGAATCCGAGGGATGGGGGAGCCTGGTGGGCTGCCATCTATGGGGTCGCACAGAGTCAAACACGACTGAAGCGACTTAGCAGCAGCAGCAGCAGTCTATAGTGACAAAAAGTAAATCAACGTTTACTTAGGTTTGGGGTAGTGGATGCAATAAACAGGCAAAACCAATACAATATTGTAAAGTTAAATAAAATAAAATTTTTAAAAAAGAAACATTTTGGGAGTGATAGAAATACTGTGTATTTAATTGTAGTGGCGGTTCTCGGGTACATTGTCTTAACTAATCAAACTGCATGCTTCTAATGAGTGCATTTTACATAACAATGTGACTATGTTAACACAGCTGGACTGTACACTTGAAAATGGTTAACATGGTAATGCTTATGTTATTTGTTTTTTGCCACAATTTTTAAACAGTAAGCACATGGTAAAAAAAATAGATGCATTTTATTTCATATAAATTAAAGCTGAATAATGTCAATTTAACAAATGAAGCTGTATATCTCTAAGATCTATTCTAGCTCCTGGAAATCTTGACAAATACTCAGAATTTTTTTTTTACCATTATTGAGAATTCTTCATTTTTCCACAGTGCCCCATTTCAGAGTCATCTTAAGATGACTTCAGGAGTGGAGTCTTTAAAGTTTAATGTACGGTGGACTTGTTGGCAACCTGCGAACCCTGTGGGCTCATCCAAATAACATTTTTTAAAAGGAATGAATACATAAAATTTTGAAAGAAAACAATCATATTAAAATTTTTCCAAAATATTTTCATATATGTTTGCAGTATAGTGATATATGTGCTTTGCTATTGACACATTAAATAACAAGAAATAGTGACAATCTCAGCATTTACTATCATTTCAAAAGATGAGCCCAAACAAGATTTGGAATATCTGTGTTGCGGCTGTTCAGTTGCTCAGTTGTGTCCGACTTTTGTGACCCCATGGACTGCAGCACGCCAGGCTCCCCTGTCCTTCATTGTCTCCCAGAGTTTGCTCAGACTCATGTCCATCGAGTCAGTGATGCCATCCAACCATCTCATCCTCAAACATCCCCTTCTCCTCCTGCCTTCAATCATTCCCAGAAGCAGGGTCTTTTCCAGTGAGTCAGTTCTTTGCATCAGATGGCCAAACTACTGGAGCTTCAGCTTCAGCATCAGTCCCTCCGATGAATATTCAGGGTTGATTTCCTTTGGGACTGACTGGTTTGATCTCCTTGGAATATCTGTATCATGATGTGAAGTTACCTGTGATTTCCATTGGTGATAAAGTTATAGGCTGACTAACACGCCCTATAATCTAGTAATTGAAGGTAATGCTCAAATTTCAGTGAAAACAAGGATATTTTCACCCAAATTCATAGACTGGATTCTGTCTGTGAAATGCAGTTTGGGGGATGGGCAACAAGGGCATGAGGAGGGTCCATCTAGAAGTCTCATGGAGGGCTGGTTTAAACTCCCTTCTCCTTTAAGTAGCTTCTCAGAAATGGGGTGCAATGAGCGGGGGTCTCATGGACTCCCCCCACTCTGGAGTGCTCAGCTCCTGCAGAAACTCAAGCGCTGGCCTAAGGATGGGTTGGCTGAGTTCAGAGTGGTGTGAACTGGTGTCCAGGCTCTCCTGGAGGCAGGCTGGACACAAGGCAGACCCTCCCTCTCGCCTCTCACATGGTTCCAGTGCCCCCAGGTGGGTTGCATCACGATGGCAGGACAGGACCACCCCCAGAGCCCCCCGCACAGCCGCCCCTCTGACTCTCCCTGCCCTGAAGGTGGCCTCCATCCAGCGCCCCCAGCTTTGCCTTCAAAGTGGTTTGCTTTCTGCCCTGAAAAATTCCCCAAAGAAAAGAAACACAAAGTGGTGGTTACCTGCTGAAATTCCTGACAGGTTTACCCTGGACTGAGGCCCAAGGAGGGGAGTGGACCCGACTTGGGTCACCAGGAAGCAGGTGAAGGGGCTGGGACCAGATTCAGGTTCAGGCTGGCCCGCTCTCTCCTCCCCTGAGACGCGGGGTGTGAAGGAGGCTCGGCATCACAGGGGCCCCCAGGTAGCCTGTCTCTGGACACACAGGTGGTTAGAGGTAGGGCGGGCCTCGGAGATCACCAGATATATTTTATAGATGGGAGAAAGGGAAGGAGGAGGAGAAGGGAGGAGGCTCCAGACTACAGTACCAGCTGGGGGTCACAAAACACGACTTTGGTCCTTGGTTAGTGGTTCCCAAGCCTGACCAGGTACCAGAATCCCCTGCAGCAATAGTTCTAAACACAACTTCTGGGACCAGTCCCAAACCTGCACATCAGAACCTCTGCCCAGGGGCCTGGCGTCTGCCCTGTTGCTAAGCAACCCAGGCCCTGTGTGGCCAGGATCAGGGACCATAGCCCTGAGCTATTCCCCACTGTGCCCTAGAAGGGGCTGGGCGGGGACCTCTGCAGCCTGCACTGGGCTCTCACGGTGTGGTGGGCAGATGGGAGGGCAGGAGAATGTTCTTCCCTTGAGGTGGGAGAATGGACCTCAAACAGGTGCTAGTTCAAGGAGAACCATAAGCCTTGACCCAATCTTTCCTTTTCTTTGGGAAAATCTAGACCTAAGGGATGCGGGGCAAGGGAGGGGATGGCAGGGGGACTTCCTTAGGTAAAGCATCATTTTGGCTCTCCAGTTCTCTCTGTTAGGTCCAAAGGTCAGAGGCTGCATCTTACTCATGTCTGTATCCCAAGCGCTCAGCCCAGAGCCAGGTACACAGCAGGCACTAAACAAATGCTCCTGCAATTGAATTTCCATTATCAGCTATACTGCATGAGAGGCGCTTTCACGACAGATATTTTTTTTTTCTGTCACCTCTTGAGTTTCCACAGACACCAGGAGCTGCTCAGAAAGCTGCATTCCAAGTCAAAATAGTCATTATGACACATGCTGTTTGCAGTTTCCACAATCCCAGTCATTACCCCATAATGTGCGTGAGGAAGAAAACAAGCCGCTCTGGAAACACAGCTGTGGGGCCGAGGTCAGAGCCTCGCTGCCACAGGCAGTGACCTTTCTGGGCATTTATCTGTTGCCCATAACCTGGCCAGTGGATCTTCAGCCAGTCAAGAGCCAGTTACATCTCGGCCAAGGTCAAGAAGCCCAAGGACCCCAGGGGTGAGAATTACCACCCTTGGGGAAGGCAATGGCACCCCACCCCAGTACTTTTGCCTGGAAAATCCCATGGACGGAGGATCCTGGTAGGCTCCAGTCCGTGGGGTCGCTAGGAGTCGGACACGACTGAGCGACTTCACTTTCACTTTTCACTTTCATGCGTTGGAGAAGGAAATGGCAACCCACTCCAGTGTTCTTGCCTGGAGAATCCCAGGGACAGGGGCACCTGGTGAGCTTCCGTCTATGGGGTCGCACAGAGTCGGACACGACTGGAGCGACTTAGCAGTAGCAGCAGCAGCAACCCTACATATGACCAACCTAGACAGCATATTAAAAAGCAGAGACATTACTTTGCCAATAAAGGTCCCCCTAGTCAAGGCTGTGGTTTTTCCAGTGGTCATGTATGGATGTGAGAGTTGGACTGTGAAGAAGGCTGAGCGCTGAAGAATTGATGCTTTTGAACTGTGGTGTTGGAGAAGACTCTTGAGTCCCTTGGACTGCAAGGAGATCCAACCAGTCCATCCTAAGGGAGATCAGTCTTGGGTGTTCATTGAAAGGACTGATGCTGAAGCTGAAACTCCAATACTTGGACCACCTCATGCGAAGAGTTGACTCATTGGAAAAGATCCTGATGCTGGGAGGGATTGGGGGCAGGAGAAGAAGGAGACGACAGAGGATGAGATGGCTGGGTGGCATCACTGACTCGATGGACGTGAGTTTGGGTAAACTCCAGGAGTTGGTGATGGACAGGGAGGCCTGGCGTGCTGTGATTCATGGGGTCCCAAAGAGTCAGACACGACTGAGCAACTGAACTGAACTGAACTCCTACATATGCTAATTGCAGCCTGTTTATTTGCAATGCTGGGGACCCTTTCAGTCATCGGGAGCAACATAGAAATCCCTCTCTCTGACATTTTCCCTATTTATCTCATTAAAAAAATAGCTGCACAGAGCAGAATTTTGCTCCTGGTCTCATTAGCTGCCTTCTCGTAATTGCAGGTTTTTAAGCAAGCTCAAGGCAGAGCCTCTGATGGAAATTAAACTCAAAGAGAAAGAGAACAAGAAAAATGCGTAGGAGTTGGATAATTGCATGCCTGTGTCTCTAGCGGTGGGCCCAGGCAAACAGAGCAGCAGATGGGGTCTAAATTGAAGGAAAATGGAAATGAAGCTTAGCTCAAATAGTGATCAGAGCAAGTCCTGAGAACTGTTCTGGGCAAGCCTCTAGCTCTCAAGCTAGTGTTTGTTAACTTTACCTGTTGATTGGTTGGCTCTGACTTTTCCCCCCACCCCAGGACCACCTTTCTCTCCTCTTGGCCGGGAGAGGGTTCTGGCACCTGTTCCCAGGGCTGCAGGTCACTGGACACGAGCCAGGGAACACTTGGCCTGCACTTTCCCTCCCTGCCTCTCCCATCAGCTGTACTCACTTTCATCCAATCAGCTGCAAAGCTAACCAGGGCATTTGAGGGCTCCGGACTCTCATAAAGCAGGTGCTAGCTTTTTTCTTTAACCTGGAATCCTGCTTAGCTTGTCCTCCAGCATGGGCAAGAGGAAAAGTCATGGACTTTGGAATCAAGATGACCTGCTATGGAATCCACTCATTGCCATCTTTGGGACTTTTAACCTCTCAGAGCCACCAGCAGTAAAATGGTGATAAGAACACCCAAACTGTTAGAAGGAGTAAATGAGCTATCTCCGGGAAGAGTTGGCAATACAGTAGGGACTCCATGAATGTCAGTTTCCTTGTTGTTCAGTAAGTCATGTCCAACTCTGCCACCCCATGGACTGCAGCGCCCCAGGCTTCCCTGTCCTTCACTATCTCCTGAGGTTTGCTCAAGCTCATGTCCATTGAGTCAGTGATGCCAGCCAATCATCTCATCTTCTGTCACTCCCTTCTCCCCCTGCCCTCAGTCTTTCCCAGCATCAGGGTCTTTTCCAGTGAGTCAGTTTTTTTAATCAGGTGGCCAAAGTATTGGAGCTTCAGCCTCAGCATCAGTCCTTCTAATGAATACTCAGGATTGATTTCCTTTAGGATGGACTGGTTTGATCTCTGTGCTGTCCAAGAGACTCTCAAGACTCCTCCCATACCACAGTTTGAAGGCATCAATTCTTCAGTGCTCAGCCTTCTTTATGGTCCAACTCTCACATCCATACCTGACTACTGGGAAAACCGTAGCTTTGAATATACGGACCTTTGTCAGCAAAGTAACGTCTCTGCTTTTTAATACACCGCCTCCATTTATCATAGCTTGTCTTCTGAGGAACAAGTGTCTTTTCACTTCATGGCTGCCTACTCAGCCTCCAATTTCTGAGAACTCCACAATGTCCTCTGAAGTGAAGGTCAGATTGTTGGGGAGTTTGCGAATTGCTCACTTTTCAGGGTTGTCTCTCTGGAAGAGACAGAGTGGGTCAGTGAGAGGAGACCTGTGGGTTTGAGTCCCCTGTGACCTTGGTTATGGTTCCAGTCCTTTTGGGTCTCCATCTCCCTAGGGCCATTACAGATGTGATAACACCGTTCCAGGCCAGAACTGCTCAGCAGACAAGGCTGAGTTCTGGGGAGTTAAGGTGTAAGAACAAGCTCTGCTGCTGCTACTGCTGCTAAGTCGCTTCAGTCCTGTCCGACTCTTAGCGATCCCATCGACTGCAGCATACCAGGCTCCTCCATCCATGGGATTTTCCAGGCAAGAGTACTGGAGTGGGGTGCCATTGCCTTCTCCGAGAACAAGCTCTATAAACTGATAAAAGGAGATCTTTACCAGTAAAGTAAATCTTTAAAGTAAAGTAAAATTTTAAAGTAGATGGTATTTAAGTAAATCTTTATTGGTAAAAGGAGATCAAATTGGTCTTTTATGGGAACAGGCAACTCTGGAAACCCACAGAGGAACAAAGTTCTCAGGACTTTTATTAGAGACTCCGTGTGGGCTGGTGGCAGGACTTTGGTGCGGCTGGGATGGGAGGAGCTACAGCTTTGCAGCTTGAAGAATCTCGCCAACACGCGCCTGCCGTGTGACTTCAGGCAGATTCCTCACCTGCCAGTGGTGAACAGAAATACCTGTGGTAATGGATGTAAATGCTCTTTATAAACTGCAAAGCACCCATCCACCTGTTAGCTGTTTGGTCTTCTTCACTCTAGCTCCAAGGATACTCAGCTCAACGTCATGTACTGGTTGGTACTTAGTTTAAAATCCCAGTAGAAGCGAGGATACCCAGCCCCTGCCTCAAAGCCCATTTATGTCCAAACAGTCTTTGAAGCAATTAACCTCTACAAGATCGTATTTAATGCAGATCAGTGTCTGAGAATAATGGCTCCCTAAGGATAATCCCTGGAGCCCGTGAATATGTTACTTTACATGGCATAAGGGACTTTGCAGATATAATTGAGTTGGGGGTCTTAAGACAGGAATATTATCCTGGATTACTTAGACAAGCCTAATGTAATCATAGGGTCCTTAAAAGATGGAAAGAAGACAGAAGTGGGAGAGTCAGGAAAGAACAAAGAAAGCAGGGGTCAGAGCCAGAGAGAGACTGAAGAGGCTGAGCTGCTGGCTTTGAGTGGAGGAAGGAGCCCTGGGAGGCAGTCAGCCTCTGGAAGCTGGAGAAGGCGAGCAGGTTCTCCCCTAGGACATCCAGGAAGAACGCAGTCCTGACATCTCGATTTTAGCCCATTGAGACTCATTTTGGACTCAGGAGTGACACATCTAGAAGACAATAAGTCTGTGTTGCTTTAAGGTGCCAAAATTGTGTAACTGGTTACACCAGCAAAAAGAAAAAAATACACAGGGAAATGGAAATTTCTGCAGCTTGCATACAAAAATCCAAAAGCCCAGGCCCCCAAAAGGAGGAACTTGTCAGCAGCTACACTGCAGAACAGAGCTTAGTGACCAAATGTCATCCATGTGGCCCTGGTCACAATGGCAGCTTTGGTGTTGAAGTTGTTTTTTTTTTTTTTAAGTGACAAGTAGAGTAACTCGCATGAGAGAGGATGTTTTACATTCACTGAGGTCAGTGGGTCACACAGAAACAGTGGTTTCAGTTCAGGGAAAGACAGTTCCAAGACAGCGTTACAAACTGGCTCATCTCCTAACTGTGAGACACAGCAGGCACTCACTGACCTTTCTGGTGTAGAGCAAACTGGTGCCACTTCATTGGGTGGCAATTTGGCAATTAAAGTTTTAATGCACATATCTTTCAATTGAGCAATTTCATTGCTCTAATCCCATGGATGGAGGAGCCTGGTAGGCTGCAGTCCATGGGGTCGGTAAGAGTCGGACACGACTGAGTGACTTCACTTTCACTTTTCACTTTCATGCTTTGGAGAAGGAAATGGCAACCCACTCCAGTGTTCTTGCCTGGAGAATCCCAGGATGGGGGAGCCTGGTGGGCTGCCATCTATGGGGTCACACAGAGTTGGACATGACTGAAGCAGCTTAGCAGCAGCAGCAGCAGCAAACTTATCACACAGATAACCTGCATGAAGAGGGATATGCAATGCAAGGATATTCATGGTTGATTCGCTTGCAGTAGCAAAAGATAGCTACCTAGTGTCCATCAACAGAGGACTGGTTTAATGAAATGTGGTTTTAAAAGAGTCAGGTGGGGCTTTAAATTCTGATGTGAAATCATCTCCAAAATTTATTATTAGGTTCAAGAAAAGCAAGGTACAGAATAGTGTATGTCATACTTTTGCCTAAAAAAATTATGTGCATACTTTGCAAGTGCATAGAATTCTCTTGAAAAGATAGGAAGTGGTGACATGACTGTCTCTTGGGGGAGAACTCCAGAGCCTGGAGGTCTGGCTTATATGCCCTTCATCTTTTATACTTTTGAATGCCTTCATAATATATTAAAGAAAAAGAAGATTAAAGGGAAGGAAGCAGAGGTCCCTGACATCAGCTCATGGGTGAGGCTGTTAAAAGAACTGGAATGTGTGCTCTGTCCGGAGGGCAAGGCTTAACCCATGGAGAAGATTTGGTCTTTGAAATAAGGAAGAATTTTCCAACATCAGAGAAGCCTGAAGGAGAACCAGGTTGCCTCCGTGAGGAGCGAGTTCTCTGTGGCTGCTGGGCTGAAGAAGCTCAGGCTACAGGAATCTTTCTTTTTTTAATAAAAGAATTTTATTAATTTGTTTTTGGTTGCTCTGCATCTTCATTGCTTCATGTGGGCTTTCTCCAGTCATGGTGAGTGGGGGCTACTGTCATTGTGGGGAGTGGGCTGCTCATTTCAGTGGCTTCTCTTGTGGACCACGGGCTCTAGGGCCTTCGGGCTTAGATGGCATGTGGGATCATCCCATGCCAGGGACTGAACCCATGTCCCCTGCACTAGCAGGCAGATTCTTAACCACTGTACCACCAGGGAAGTCCCTGCAGGAATTTTTCTTGCAGGGCTGTAACAGAGTCTCAGGTTTTGGAGGACTTATATAGTGCAGGAAATTGCACCTAGTTCCATACTATTATTTTTTAGTAATAAAAACCACTTCCTTAGTGGCTCAGCCAGTAAAGAATCTGCCTGCAATGCAGGTGACCCAGGTTCAATTCCTGGGTTGGGAAGATCCCCTAGAGAAGGGAGAGGCTACCCACTCCAGTATTCTTGCCTGGAAAATTCCATGGACAGCGAAGCCTGGCAGGCTACAGTCCATGGGGTTGCAAAGAGTAGGCCACGACTGAGCAACTATTTATTTTAGTAATAAAAAGGACCCTTTAAATGTAGATACTCCTATAATTCATCACATAATTTATAATAGTTAACTGCCTCTTAAATGTAATCTTATAAATGATGCCTTTTGGAGTTAAAGGTAATGTGGATGCAATCTGTTTAAAATTATCTATTTGGGACATGATAATAGAAGTGAAAAAATGTCTCCTATGAAGTCTTCTAAGAAAGGAAATCATAACAATTTCTGATCAGATAAATGCCCTTCCATTATTAAAATGGATTTAAATAAAGAAGCATAAATAGATTTGAATAAGCATGTCAATTTCCTGGGTTTTGTCCTTCTCTACAAATGTGACTCTTTATCGAGTTGAATTTGTACTCTGGTTTTCTGTCATAAGCAAAAAAGTTCCTTGACAGCAGCTCAGAAGTGACTGTAACGTCTTGGTGAAGCCTCCTGCTTCACCTCCTGGTGGTCCCTCTGCGCTCAAGGCCCTGGTGTATCTGCTGTCTTCCCTCCACTGATCTCAGGCACCTCTGTCCAAGGAGGACAGGTGTGATGAATCACCATTCCAGCCACAGTGTCCACTTTAACCCTCCAAATGCCACTGTTGTCAGGAGATGCCAACACAGCAACGCAGCCTTTGTGACTCAGGAGATCAACCATATTCAGGCACTGTCCAACTGACTCCTGGCACAGCCAATTATTCTTCCAAAGTCCATTGCTGGGTCCCTCCTGACCCATGACACTTCATGAGCCTCCCGATGAACGTGCTTCTGACATATCCCGCCAAGGGAGATTATTTAAAACCAATCCATGCTCTTCATTATAAATTCAGATCAGACTTGGGTCACCGTAGCCACACCCCTTAAGCACTCCTAGGCCTCCTTCCTGACTGGGTCACCAGACACTTACTCATCTGGAGGTGATAGAGCTTCTCCCATTGAACAGCTTTGGGGGGATTTCTGCCTTCTATTGATAAAATTGGGTTGCAAGGGTTTGGCATGGGGCTCAGATATATGCATCTCTTGGTAAACATTATCCAAATATTACTGAAGTGATTTGGAACCCAACTTCCTCCTCAATTCAACATGCTTATTGATATTTCCAAAGCTTTTGGACCCCAGGTCAGGTCTTATGGAAAAGTACTACTTCTCATATTCATCCAGCTAAACATGAACCAGTCTCCTCATGCATGTCACGATATCCTGACCTTCAGGAGAACCATATGGTCGCCTTTTTCCAAATATGTGTCCAACTTTAGAGCGAGGGATGAAGAAGAGTTGACCTCCACCATCCAAATCTGACATGGTATTTCTAAATTTTCTCCCTCCCAGATATTTGTACCATTGTCACCATCCAGTTCAATGAAATAGTTTCTGTTCAAGGCAAACAATTCTCCAGCAACTGTAGGTGATTTCATTGGTAAAGTAGCTCCTTCTGGTCCTCCAAGCTTGGAGAAGGGAATGAGATCCCATCTGAAGGGTAGCCCCCTGTTGAATCCTCCCCCCAACACTGGGGATTGAACTGAGGTGAGGGTCAACACTGATGGTGTTGGTCACCAGGCACCCAGTCCTCCTGGATGTCAGACAGCAAAGGCTCAGTCCCATCACAGCTGCTCTGATCCTTTCATCCTCAGATCAGTCCCCCATGCTTCGTATTTATTACTTCAGTTTTTCCAAGGAGTTAGTTTTGAATATATTCATCTAGTTCTTCATCCAAATTGCTGTTCACAGGAAAAACTTCCCAAAGAAGCTGGGCTGGCATGTGGTCTAGGAGGCTCTGGGTGGCCCAGGGCCAGGCATACAGATTTCATTGTAGAAACAAATAACACGGCCAGTCGCTCACAAATCCACTGAGTCAAACTTGTCTTTACATGCCGTGTTCCTTGTATGTGGCACGTCTCTGCAATAGCCAAGCCCTTACTCAGAAGTTTATTGAAGGAATGTTTCTGATAACCCAGGTCTCTCAACGACTGATCACTTTTGTTAAAAATTGTACATAATTAAGAAGAGAATTTCACATTATCTTTCTTCTGGATCTTCAATGTGGTTATCTATGACATAAACGATTTTGTTTGCTTTGAATTATCATTCTAATATCCAACTTGGACCTGGAGTTAAACAGGGATAGAATTTGGGGTGATGGGGGTGTGGTGCAGAGTGATCCATCGGAGCCAGACACCTTGATAAACCCACTCTTGAGTGGCTGAGTCACTTCACTGAAGTTGAAATAAACTAAAAGCAAAACCATCCAGGTTGCAGTTATAAAAGGCTATCCACATGGTGATGTTTCCCTCTGTAGACACAGCATAGCTGAAGGACCTCTTTCAACATCTTGGAGAAGAATCTGCTGGAGCTGTAAACTGGACTGGCGCAGGAATGAGAAACTCTGGGGATGCAGTCTTAGGCTGGGGGAGGTCATACTTCTGTGGTTTCACCTCGAAAAGCCTGGCTCCAAACGGGCATCACATGAGGAATTTTACACCGCCCTGATGCCTCCCGCCTACCAAGACCAACTGGATCAGAGCCTGGAGTCTGGGCTCCATTCTGGACACATCCACACCTGTCCCATGCAGAGCTCAGTTTGTCCAAAAAACTTTAATCCGATCATCTCACAACCCTTCCAGAACCGTCCAATGGTTTCCCACTGTAATTAGGACAAAGGTCATGTCCTTGTGAAGGCCTGAAGCCCCTCTGAGTTCTGTTCTCCACCGGTCTTCTTTTTTAATTCATTCATTCATTCGTTTTTGGCTGTGCTGGGTCTTCAGGGTTTGCGTGGACTGTCTCTAGTGGCAGTGAGCAGGGCTCCTTTTCATTACATTGCTCAGGCTTCTCAACGCGGTGCCTTCTCCCGTTGTGAAGGTCGGGCTCTAGAGCTTGTGCTCAGTGGTTGTGGCCTACGGGCTTAGTTACCCCAGAGCACTTGGCATCTTCCCAGACTAGGGATTGAACCCGGGTCCCTTGCACTGGCCGACAGATTCTTAATCACTGCACTGCCAGCGGAGTCCGTCTCCACTCACCTTGCCCTGTCATTCACTCACTTGGCTGCAGTCCGGCTGCCCGCCACCAGGAACTTACCAGAAGCACCGCTAACACAGTCACTGTGCCTCTAGACTGCCCCTGGTCATTATTTTCCAGTTTGATTAAAACGCAGGTGTACATATTACTTCTTTCAGGTCTTATCTAGGGGCAGAGACAGCCACTTATCCCATTACAGAAATCATGTGCCGAGAATAATGATCGTGTCTCAGAGGAATCTAACTACATCACTTCAATCTAAAGTCAAAGCATTTACATTGCTTTTAAGGAAATCGGGTGTGAACAAGAACGACTGACTTGTTAGCGGAGGTGCCAGCTCTGGATGGAAACTCTGCCAGCCGTGATCAAGAGCACAGGGTTGGGAATGACGGGTCTACCCTAAATATGTCAAGTCTGAGATTCAGGGGGGACTTGGGTGGACAAGTCCAGTGTGCAGTTGGTTGGATGATTTTGAAGAAGTGGGGAGGGTTCTAGGATGGAGATAAGGCTTCAGAAGCATCATGATTTAGGAGGTGGTTCAAACTATTTGAGTGACAAGGTCACCAGCAAATGGGTGTTCAGTGGACATTTCTGGGGCAGGTGGAGAGAAACAGAGAAGATGCAAAGAAAAGACAGTGGGAGCCTAAATAAACCAAGGAGTGGAGAAGTTTAGAAAAAGAGTGCTGCTGCTAAGTCACTTCAGTCATGTCCGACTCTGTGCGACCCCATAGAAGGCAGCCCACCAGGCTCCCCTGTCCCTGGGATTCTCCAGGCAAGAACATTGGAGTGGATTGCCATTTCCTTCTCCACTGATGAAAGTGAATAGTGAATGCGAAGCCACTCAGTCATGTCCAACTCGCAGTGACCCCAGGGACTGCAGCACCAGGCTTCTCCGTCCATTGGATTTTCCAGGCAAGAGTACTGGAGTGGGGTGCCATTGCCTTCTCCGAGAGAAAGAGTGACAACGTAGCAAAAAAAAAAAAAGAAGATGAGTAGGAAGAAACCATCTCAGTAATCCAGGCCAGAGGAAGGAGAAGTCTGCAGAGACTGGGTCAGGTACCATTTGAGGACCAGGATGAGGTGGAAGTCAGAGAACAGAAGACAGAGCTGAGAGCAGGACCTCGACAGATGAAGCGGCTGTGCCCCTCTGCACATTAAATAAAGCTAAAAAAATAATAAAGACTAGGTCCCTGTTTTCCAGCTCCTCTCTGGCCCACAGGCTTCTTTTTCCAACCTCATAGCATGTAAGGTGCATGCGTGTGCTGTGTTGAAGTCACTTGGCTTTCAGATTCTTGCCTTTCATCTATTTAAAGCAAGAAAAAAAAAAAAGGAATATAAAGGCATCCGGTATCAGCCAGGGTTCTCCGAGGAAATAAAACCAAGTATATGAAGAGATTTATTTTAAGAAGTTAGAGCATATGATCACGGGGGCTAGTAAGTTTGCGTTTCACAGGGCTGGCAGGCCAGAAACGCAGGCAGGAGTTGCTGTCACAGTCCTGAGATGAAATTTCTTCCTCTTGGGGAAACCTCAGTGTTTGTTCCTCAGGCCTCCTGCTGATTGGATGAGCAACCCCTGCCCTTACTGAGGGCAATTATCTTCTTTATTTGCGGTCATCTGCGCATAGATGTGAACCACATCCACTTTCCAGAAACACCTAGGTTAGCATTTAATTAAATATCTGACTGATGAAGACAAACCATCTCACCTCCTAAATCATGAAAACTGCCGGTCTTCTGCTCCAGGCAGACTTCTGATGAATTGTAGCATTTCTTTAATAAAATACTGGAAAATGGAAGGGTCTGAGGGTCCTCCTGGTGTATGTGTGTGTGTGTGTTCAGTAGCTCAGTCGTGTCTGACTCTTTGTGGCTCCATGGATGGTAGCCCGCCAGGCTCCTCTGTCCATGGAATTTTCCAGGCAAGAATACCAGCATGGGTTGCCATTTCCTACTCCATGGGATCTCCCTAACCTGGGAATCCAACCCACATCTCTTGTGTCTCCTGCATTGGCAGGCAGATTCTTTACCACTAGCACCAATAAGGTCCCTCAAATAAGACGTGAAAAATCAAAAGCAGCTGAATTTCACTTTTTCAGACTATGTTTTTCATCTCCTTCAGAATTCCACCCTCTCCTCCTCCCCCCACAGCCTGTAAGATACAAGAAACCGTCTTATTCTCTATCCTGCAGAGTAGCCGCAGAGTAACTTCTCTGGGCATGTTAGCAAGCAGGCACCTTTACAACCACAAACCGTGGGGAGCTGATCTCTCCCACGCTCTGCTCTTCTGGTGTATTTTACACGACTAAATATGTCCTCCCAGCTGGCTGGTTTTTCCCTCCCTTATTCTCCTGTCAACCAGTCAGTAACATGAGTGGATGAAAACTTGGGGTCTAACCTCTACCATCACAAGGGTAGTGAGGGCCCCTGAAACACCCACACAGCCACCACTGAACGATCCTCTTCCTCCCAACAGCATATGGCTGATCCAAAGTGAATCCGATGGCAGGGCTAGTCTGCAGTTTGAGTACTTGCTTTAGGTCAGGATGGAGGCAGCAGGAAGTTGAAAGGATATCTCTGGGATTCAGGTGGCACTAGCGGAGGAGCCAATGGCACCCCACTCCAGTACTCTTGCCTGGAAAATCCCATGGACGGAGGAGCCCGGTAGGCTGCAGTCCATGGGGTCGTGAAGAGTCGGACATGACTGCGCGACTTCACTTTCACTCTTCAGTTTCATGTGTTGGAGAAGGAAATGGCAACCCACTCCAGTGTTCTTGCCTGGAGATTCCCAGGGATGGGGGAGCCTGGTGGGCTACTGTCTCTGGGGTCACACAGAGTCGGACACGACTGAAGTGACTTAGCAGCAGCAGTGGTAAAGGACCCGCTTGTTTTCTCCTCTAAAGTGCAGGAGACATAAGAGATGCAGGTTTGATCCCTGGGTCAGGAAGATCCCCTGAGGAGGGTATGGCAGCCCAGTCCAGTATTCTTGCCTGGAGAATCCCATGGATAGAGGAGTCTGGAGGGCTATGTTCCTTAGGATTGCAGAGTCAGACACAACTGAAGCGACTTAGCATGCATGAAAGCAGATAAATAAAAACAGGAAGCTTACCACCCCAGGCTGGGGCAAGGGTGAGGCTAGTGAGGTGCTGGGGGCCACAAGAATATAAAGAAGTGCTCGTTTTCAAATCCATGACAGTATTGAATTAGCAGGCACCTCAAAGTGACTCTTTCCTGAAAATTTACGCCCTAGGTGCCTCACTCTAGTCCTGGCCCTGATACCAGCAGAACATCCCCATCGAGGAACTTCTCATGGATATGCAGGTTTGGGACTGGTCCCCAGAGTCATGTCTGGAATGATCACTCCAGGTGATCTGGGGGCCTGGTTAGGCTTGGGAACCACTATCCTGGGACCAAAGTGTGTGTTTTCACCTCTAGCTGCTGGTGTTGGCAGCTACTGTGGGTCACAGTAAGGATATTGACCTTTACTCCATCTATGCAAAGAGGGAGCCACTGAGGGCCCTGTGGAAGGAGAATGATGTGGTGTGACTTGGGTTTGAAAAGAATCCCTCTGGCTGTTTGGACTGAGAAATAGATGGAGGTGGGGCAGAAGTAGCAAGAGTAGCAGACAAGGATAGACATGAATTGGTATTTGTCCATCAGATCTGGAATTGTTTGGAAAAGAAACACCAATGAGGTGAACTTGGAGGTGGTCTGGGGGTGAGAGAGAAAGGGAATCAGGTTTTATGACTCCAGGACTTTTAGCCAGAACAACCAGAAGGACGGACTCTCCACCAAGCTGTTGTGAGGAAAGCTGTAGGAGAGGCGGGGGGTGAGGCAAGGTCAGGGCTCAGCTGGCTGAGTCTGAGATGCCCAGGTAACTCCTAAGTGGGAATGTCCCATAGCAAGGAATGGCTGGTCTGACTTCAGGGGAGCAGTCTGGACATAGACACCAATTTTGGAGTCATTAATGGTGTGAGATGAGCAGAATTTGAGAAAGGAAGGGGTCTAAGATCTGAGTCCTGTCCCCTACAGCCCCCAATCTCAATGATGAGTGTGTGATCCAATAACAATGCATGGATATTGGTGGGGTCTTTTAAAATCAAAGATCATTCACATCCGCTGTCTTGGCAGATACTGGGTAAATGCTTTTTGTGTGGCTGCCTACAAGGCCCCACAATCCAGTTCTAAGCCGTGTCCCAGCTCCCCTGGGGCCACCCTTGCCAAGCCTCCTCCGGACTGATCCTGGTTGTGCCATCTCACCCTGTCCTCTGCATATTCCCTTTTCTCTCTTTAAAGAGCTCTTCCCATTTCTCCAGCTGACAAGTCCACCTCACTCAGGAACCAGATCACAAGTCCCCTCCTACATTAGCAGATTTTTAGGGGCTACACGTATCAGGAGACATTCCCAATCTAGGTTGAGGAAAGAAGTGGGAACATGATGGGCTTCAGCTGCTAAACCACAGCAGGGAAGACAGAGGCCAGGTCAGCATGAGGGACTGTGCGGCCAGCAACTCTGAGGAGGTGTCAGATCAGATCAGTCGCTCAGTCGTGTCCGACTCTTTGCGACCCCATGAACTGCAGCATGCCAGGCCTCCCTGTCCATCACCAACTCCCGGAGGTCACTCAGACTCACATCCATCGAGTCAGTGATGCCATCCAGCCATCTCATCCTCTGTCGTCCCCTTCTCCTCCTGCCCCCAATCCCTCCCAGCATCAGAGTCTTCTCCAATGAGTCAACTCTTCGCATGAGGTGGCCAAAATACTGGAGTTTCAGCTTTAGCATCAGTCCTTCCAAAGAAATCCCAGGGCTGATCTCCTTCAGAATGGACTGGTTGGATCTCCTTGCAGTCCAAGGGACTCTCAAGAGTCTTCTCCAACACCACAGTTCAAAAGCATCAATTCTTCGGCACTCAGCCTTCTTCACAGTCCAGCTCTCACATCCATACATGACCACAGGAAAGACCTGTGGAGCCCAGAAAAATAAAGTCTGACACTGTTTCCACTGTTTCTCCATCTATTTCCCATGTAGTGATGGGACCAGATGCCATGATCTTCGTTTTCTGAATGTTGAGCTTTAAGCCAACCTTTTCACTCTCCACTTTCACTTTCATCAAGAGGCTTTTTAGTTCCTCTTCACTTTCATAGGGTCTATGAAAAGTCACATGGCCCACTCCCTGCGTATTTGAAGCAAAATGGGGAGTTAGACGGGTCTCTTCAAAATGCACCGGACTTTCCCGGCCCCAGGCAGGGAGGCGGCTCTCTTCTCTGGCTCTGTAACCCTTTGCAGCTTGTTTGCTCTGATTCCTGGTTTGTTGTCAGCCTCCCGGTGCAGACTGTGAGCTGGTGGAGGGAAAAGTTGCATTTACTGAACAGCATGTGGATCAGTGGCCAGAAAGCAAATAGATGCTCAGTAAATAGAGTGAGATGAAGAAGGACACACAGACTCTGAGATGGAGTGGGTGTCCCAGAGACACACAGACTCTCATCTCTGCTCTATAAGCACATGCATCCAGGCTCCAGGAGACCAAAGTCACAGCTTCTACCTTTGCCTCTGGAAGACCAAGTGCTTGTCCAAGCGGTTCACATCCACATAACTGAAACTGTGACACAGTCTATCCTCTGACGTTAAAGATTAGGGAATACCAGCTACCCAGCAGCCCAGCCAGCCTTCGGCAGTGGGACTCCATTAATAGGAGGATTTGTGGTCAGCTGTCCTGGAGATTTCTCCACCATCCATGGCACACATGGTGACTTTTCATTGTGATTTCCAGGAGTGCATGTGTC
This sequence comes from Tragelaphus eurycerus, assembly GCA_935064755.1. Lineage (NCBI taxonomy): Eukaryota > Metazoa > Chordata > Mammalia > Artiodactyla > Bovidae > Tragelaphus > Tragelaphus eurycerus. The sequence continues at coordinate 9,027,454 of CAKXYN010000088.1, read as the reverse complement.
TCTTAAGAGGCGATCACTTGTGCACTTGTGGATATAGAATTTCACATCTCTAACATCTGGTCCCATCACTTCATGGGAAATAGATGGGGAAACAGTGGAAACAGTGTCAGACTTTATTTTTCTGGGCTCCAAAATCACTGCAGATGGTGACTGCAGCCATGAAATTAAAAGACGCTTACTCCTTGGAAGAAAAGTTATGACTGACCTTGATAGCATATTGAAAAGCAGAGACATTACTTTGCCAACAAAGGTCTGTCTAGTCAAGGCTATGGTTTTTCCAGTGGTCATGTATGGATGTGAGAGCTGGACTGTGAAGAAAGCTGAGCACTGAAGAATTGATGCTTTTGAACTGTGGTGTTGGAGAAGACTCTTGAGAGTCCCTTGGACTACAAGGAGATCCAACCAGTCCGTTCTGAAGGAGATCAGCCCTAGGATTTCTTTGGAAGGAATGATGCTAAAGCTGAAAGTCCAGTACTTTGGCCACCTCATGCGAAGAGTTGACTCATTGGAAAAGACTCTGATGCTGGGAGGGACTGAGGGCAGGAGGAGAAGAGGATGAGCTGGCTGGATGGCACCACCAACTCGATGGATGTGAGTTTGAGTGAACCCCGGGAGTTGGTGATGGACAGGGAGGCCTGGCATGCTTTGATTCATGGGGTTGCAAAGAGTCAGACACGACTGAGCAACTGAACTGAACTGAACATACAAGCATTTGTATACACACACACACACACACACACACACACAAACAGACACACCTCCCTCAACACAGAAGATGCACAAGAACAAGGACTGCCAGTCTCCTGATTGCACGGGAAGGTGCTGAGTCTTCCGAAGCTACCTCTGTCTGGACCGCCGTCTCCATGGAAACCTTGAAACCAGACAGGACTAGGCCAGGCTGAGTTATTTGTCTCCTAAATAAGCAGCCACAGCAGAGTCCAGACCCTGCGGCTAAGAGTTAATAAGATGACAACCTTTCAAATAGACAAGCACTACACTTCTTTGCCTCTAAATACTGGGTCGCATAGAGCAGAGACAGTCCTTCAAATAGAGCCAAATGCACTTCTGCATGAATATAGGCTGTGCTAGGACCAAATTCAGGCTGGTGTCTTCAGAGACAGTAGTATCAACTCATATGATATAGATACTGTTCAATAGCACTAACAGAAATAAAATAATAATAGCCATCCGTAGATGAGCATTTACTGTGTGTCGGGCACTGGATGTAATGGTTTACCTAAAATTATCTCCTGTAATCCACACAAGGATAGATGTCGCTATGGTTACATAAACACCCTCAGGATTCCCAGTCCAGTGGTGGCCTACCTCTGCCGGGGTCCCCGGACATCCAGTTGTAGCTGACTACTGCGTGGATCTGCTCTGCCCCACTCCACTGCCCTTCTTCTGATAACCACACTTTGGTCTTCCTTGGAAAAGGCAGTTCCCTGCTCTGTCTGGGTTGACAGGCAGAGATGACTGTCTCCCAGTTCCAAGGCTGGATGTGTGACCCAGATCTGGCTGGTCAGCACCTTACTTGGCCATGATCATACCAGTTCATGGATGGACATGAACTCAGGACTTGGCCTGAGTCAATCCTGTGAGGATGTAGGTTTGGAACTGCTAGACACCTGTTTGGGTTGCTTGTTGCTATATAACAAGCCACCCCAAAACTTAGTGGCTTAAAGCAACAACCATATTATTATCTCTCAAGATCTTGTGGCTCTACTGGGCTCATCAGGGAGACACCTCTTTTCCACATGATGATGTCTGGGCTGTACTCACCTCAGGGCTCTTGTTTACCACCCAGGGCCGGGGCAAGGGTGAGGCAAGTGAGGTGCCAGGTGTTCAGTCACTCAGTCATGTCCAACTCTTTGTGACCCCATGGACTGCAGCACGCCAGGCTTCCCTGTCCATTATCATCTCCCGGAATTTGCTCACACTCATGTCCATCGAGTCAGTGATGCCATCCAACCATCTCATCCTCTATTGTCCCCTTCTCCTCCTGCCTTTAATCTTTCCCAGCATCAGGGTCTTTTCCAGTGAATCAGCTCTTCACATCAGGTGGCCGAAGTATTGGAGCTCAATTTCAACATCAGTTCTTCAAATGAATATTCAGGATTGATTTCCTTTAAGATTGACTGGTTTCATCTCCTTGCAGTCCAAGGGACTCTCAAGAGTCTTCTCCAGTACCACATTTCGAAAGCATCAATTTTTCAGTGCTGTCTAGGTTGGTCATAGCTTTTCTTCCAAGGAGCAAGCATCTTTTAATTTCATGTCTGCAGTCACCATCCCCACTGATTTTAGACCCTAAGAAAATAAAGTCTCTTTCATCTTCATCAAGAAGCTCCTTACTGTGCTAGAACATCCAAGATGGCATTGATGTTGATTGTTAGTAGAGAGATTTCTGTAGGAAAAGGGAAGCAGGAACTTGGGGGCACACTGAAGAGTCCCTAGTTCTCTGGTTGGGCTGTCTGCATCTGAACTGCTGGATTGGAACAGTGGAGTGTGTGATGAGGAGCTCTAGCTATGGGCTGGCTCTCCTGCAGGCATTTAGGTGCAGCCCAGGGCATGCAAGGAGTGGGTGTCTTTGGGGGATGCTCAGCAATAGACTATCCTGCTTGGGGACCCCAAGTTATGTCCATTTGCCCAGGGAAGTCTGGCCCAGCCAGTGTCCTCTCTCCAGTCTTCCTGGACTGTAGCTTTTGGCTGAAAACTAACATGGCATCCGTACTGTCTGTTGATCATCCCAAACCACCTCAGCCTCGAGCTCACCTGTGGATCAGCTGGTTCTAAAGCACAGGTAAAGACAGATTTCCCTGCTCTACGATATCTGACTCCAGAAAATTTTCAACACTGCCAAGACATTTCCATGGAGATGATGCAAAGTCGTGTCCCTGGTTTCTAAAACTGAACTTACCCTTGGCCAGGTTCAGGGTCGGGAGATGAGAAGTCAGCAGGAGAGTGGAGAAGACAGGACGACCAACCATGCCACTCAGAACTGTGCTTCTATCCTTCCCAAGACTCTCAAATGAAGTCCTTGTTCAGGCCCTCCTGTACCCTGATCCACAGTTAGAGCCATCTTGACATTGCAAACTCCAGTTTACGCAAAAATTCCTCATTAAAAAAGCAAACCCACAGCCTGAGTTTTGATGGCAGAAAGGTACTATTACAGGTTCAAGGGTTCTTCTCTTCCTCCTGTTGTCTCCGATAGTTAGGAAAGACACTCCACGGGTCATGCAAAGGCTCATCAATAGATCAAAGGGATTTGGAAAATAGAAGTTAATAAAGTACAAATGTGAACTGAAGTGGAAGCAAGACGGGAACCAAGGAGATGTGCCGCCTGAGCCTGCTCCTTCCTCAGCCATCTGTCCCCAAGACCCTGCCTCTCTCTTCCCCCTGAAATGGCATGTCCTTCAGGGACCTTAAATGTCAAAGGGCAAGCGGCCTTCCCAAGATCACAGTGAGGCAAGAAGAGAGAAGAGTAGGTGTGGGATGCCTGCCCACAGATGCTGTTCCTGTAACACCAACATGGGGGCTATTCTAATTCAGAGTGTGATTAACTTGGGGGCTTATACATGCCTTCCCCCACCTGCCCCACACAGCACAGGCACGGTGTACACCCTCCAGGAAGGAAGACACGTTTCCCCGTGGAGCTTGTGCAATCTCAGCATTCATACTCAAAGACAATATTAGTGCCAGAAGGGAACACAGAGCTCAATGATAAAAGACGGTTTCATCAATGCCATCTGGAAGAACTTGATGCCGCCAAGACCAGGTCACAGGTTTCCACTCCCAGACAAGCTCAGGGTCAACAGAATAGACATGCATTCCGCATGCGCCAGGGACACGGCGGCCAACAAGGCTGCGAGGGTCCCAGTCTTCACGGGGCCCACAGGCTGCTTCTGCAAGCCAGCCATCCCCTTTCTCTGGGAACAACACTAGGTTTCCCTTTGTAGAACCACACTCTCCCCCAATTCTCTAACCATACTCTTAGGATGAGTGTGATCCCCTCCCCCGGCCCTGGAGGTGGTGGACACGTGACCCAGGCCTGGCCACCTGGAGCACTGCATCCCCTGTGCCAAGGACACTGGGTCCAACTTGGGCATGCCCCTGTGAAGTTTTATATTGATATATGTGTGTCTTTGCTCTCGGTTCCTGCTAATATTTGGTCTTGGAGCCTGGTTCCTGACACAGAGCTCTTAAATCCCTTGGGATTTCCAGGGTGATAGAAACATCTTTCTTTTTTTATGAGGCATCTCTGGGTGGGCTTCTGGATGGGGTTGGTCACCAAAAAGAAGAAGCCATGATTAGAAACTTGTGGCTTTCAGCCCCAAACCTCCCCAGAGGGGAGAGGGACTAGCAATGGAGTTAATAATTGACCATGCCTACTTGACAAAGCCTCCATGAAATCCCAGAGAGCTTCTGGCCAGTGAGTACATCCATGTACCGGCAGGGTGGGGCGTGCCAACTCTGCAGGGACCAGAACTCATGTGCTGGAGACCCTTCCAGACCTCTCCTTATGTATCTCGTCATCTGGCTGTTTATCTGCATCCTTTATCAGGTGGTTTATAATGTAACAAACTGGTAAGTGTAACTAAATGGTTCCTTGAGTCCTGTGAGCTATGCTAGCAAATTATCAAATCCAAGGAGGAGTTTGTGGGAACTTCAATTTGCAGCCAATCCATAAGAAATACAGATGATAACCTGGGATCTGTGAGTGGCCTCTGAAACGGGGGTAGTTTTGTGGGACTGAGCCTTTAACTCCAAGTAGATAGTGTCTGAACTGAGCTGAACTGTAGGACATCTAGCTGGTGTCAGAATTGATTGGCACGGAAAAAAATTACACATCTGGTGTCAGCAGTATGTAGTAGGAAGGTAAGGAAAACAATGTGTTTTTCCTCAATACAGGTCAAATATGAAGAATTGTGGGCAATCCAAATGCTTTCTTGGAGTTACTAGGGAAAGGATCTGTCCTCTCTTGCTGCTAATCTGGTCAAATGAAGGTCTAGGACTGCTAAGGCTCATCTCTGACAAAACATGTTGAGAACCCTCCCATCGTGAAGCAACTTCAAAGAAAATCAGAGACAAGTTATGAAGATAGGTTCCCCATGACCCGCACCCAGATCCAGCTATACCTGATGTCCCACTCACTCCTCGAGTTTCAGCTGCAGTAGTTAAGGCTTTCCTTTGCATCTTAAGCCCATTTCAATTGCTCTCTATCACATGCAATTGAAAGAGCCCTAACGTGTCTCATGGGGATGACCCTATGCACCCATTCAAATGGAGATACCCTTGAGAAGCAAAGTCAAGGAACAAGGCAAATCCTTTTCCTTCACTAGACCTCCACTTACGCTCAGACCACTGCCAGCTGAGTTCTCTCTTCTTCTCCATTCCCATACTAATGCTACTTCCCTTCCCCCATCTGCACCTCACCTCAACGCCCAATATCCCAACTCCTTTTCCTTTGTTAGCCCATTTGGGGGAGCCATTCCTCTCTCTGTCCTTTTCTCAGAGTCATTTTTGGTGCCAGGAACCTCGACTCTGGGAGAGGCCTCTCACCTAATCTCCTGACCCCAGAGGACCACTTTGCATTCCTGTATGCTCGCCAGGAGAGAAGAATCATGCAAAAGCAACACGTGTAGCCAAGTAGTATATCAGGGAGATTCCCACCTAGAGAAATCAGAGTAGAGAACAGTCTCCCAAGGCCATGGATTTAAGTTGGTTGGAGCAGAGGATTAGACTAAAGGAATAATAGTCAGTATAGTTGGAAGATCAGATTTGCATTTAAATCATGATTTCTGAGGAGAAGGCAATGGCAACCCACTCCAGTACTCTTGCCTGGAAAATCCCATGGATGGAGGAGCCTGATAGGCTGCAGTCCATGGGGTTGCGAAGAGTCAGACAAGACTGAGCAACTTCACTTTCACTTTTCACTTTCATGCATTGGAGAAGGAAATGGCAACCCACTCCAGTGTTCTTGCCTGGAGAATCCCAGGGACGGGGGAGCCTGGTGGGCTGCCATCTATGGGGTTGCACAGAGTCAGACACGACTGAAGTGACTTAGCAGCAGTAGCATCTTATTGGGGCTTCCCTGGTGGTTCAGCAGTAAAGAATCCACCTGCAATGCAGGAGACCCAGGTTCAGTCCCTGATTGGGGAAGATCCTCTGGAGGAGGTCAAGGCTACCTATTCCAGTACTCTTGCCTAGAGAATCCCATGGACAGAAGAGCCTGGCAGGCTGCAGTCCATGGGGTCACAAAGAGACACAACTGAAGTGACTAAGCAGCAAAAGCATTTTATTGAGCTTTTCTAGGACAGAAAAGCTATATATATATATAGCTTTTTCTTTAGTAGATTGGTAGACAATGGGGGTTATAAATAACTTTAGAAGACAAAAGTGCCTTTATTTGAATTGCTTGAAGACAGTGTTACTTGTTCCCCCAAAAGGTTAATACAAATCACCTTAAAAGTGATCTTGGTAACCTCACCTCCTCTTAGAGATCATATTTCCCACTGACACTATTTTGGGGACTGGCTTAGGCTGTAATTGAGTTAAATGCTTTGAAAAGATTGAATCAGACTCTAAAGTTCAAACAAAGATGCCTCTTGTTTTCCAGAGTTACTGATAGGATCTTAGAGGCCTAGGTTCCATGTGCTAGTTCTTTGAGGTTGGGTTGGGGAGGAGGAAAGGAAAAGAAACAAAAATTTAACATAGCTAAGTCAAATCAGAAGTCATAAATTCATCCCCACAAATCCCAGCCATTATTTTTATTTAAACTAGTGAACAACAGACTGGTTCCTAATAAGAAAAGGAGTACGTCAAGGCTGTATATTGTCACCTTGTTTATTTAACTTATATGCAGAGTACATCATGAGAAACGCTGGACTGGAAGAAACAGAAGTTAGAATCAAGATTGCTGGGAGAAATATCAATAACCTCAGATATGCAGATGACACCACCCTTATGGCAGAAAGTGAAGAGGAACTAAAAAGCCTCTTGATGAAAGTGAAAGTGGAGAGTGGAAAGGTTGGCTTAAAGCTCAACATTCAGAAAACGAAGATCATGGCATCTGGTCCCATCACTACATGGGAAATAGATGGAGAAACAGTGGAAACAGTGTCAGACTTTATTTTTCGGGGCTCCAAAATCACTGCAGATGGTGACTGCAGCCATGAAATTAAAAGACGCTTACTCCTCGGAAGGAAAGTTATGACCAACCTAGATAGCATATTCAAAAGCAGAGACATTACTTTGCCAACAAAGGTTCGCCTAGTGAAGGCTATGGTCTTTCCTGTGGTCATGTATGGATGTGAGAGCTGGACTGTGAAGAAGGCTGAGCGCCGAAGAATTGATGCTTTTGAACTGTGGTGTTGGAGAAGACTCTTGAGAGTCCCTTGGACTGCAAGGAGATCCAACCAGTCCATTCTGAAGGAGATCAGCCCTGGGATTTCTTTGGAAGGACTGATGCTAAAGCTGAAACTCCAGTATTTTGGCCACCTCATGCGAAGAGTTGACTCATTGGAGAAGACTGATTCTGGGAGGGATTGGGGGCAGGAGGAGAAGGGGACGACAGAGGATGAGATGGCTGGATGGCATCACTGACTCGATGGATGTGAGTCTGAGTGACCTCCGGGAGTTGGTGATGGACAGATGGACAGGGAGGCCTGGCGTGCTGCAATTCATGGGGTCGCAAAGAGTCGGACATGACTGAGCGACTGATCTGATCTGATCTGAGTGACCAACATGTAAGTCCCACAAAAATCTCAATTTTGGACTTTTCTTAAAAATCTAGCTGAGCTGGTACCTCTGGGCCACCTCTTGGTGGTGGTAGTGTTCAGTCGCTCAGTCGTGTCAGACTCTTTGTGACCCCATAGACTGCAGCACGCCAGGCTTCCTTGTCCTTCACCATCTCCTAGAGTTTGCTCAAACTCACGTCCATTGAGTTGGTGATGCCATCCAACTAGCTCATCCTCTGTCACCCCCTTTTCTTCCTGCCTTCAATCTTTCCCAGCATCAGGATCTTTTCCAATGATCCAGCTCTTTGCATCAGGTGGCCAAAGTATTGGAGCTTCAACTTCAGCATCAGTCCTTCCAATGAATATTCAGGACTGATCTCCTTCAGGATGGACTGGTTTGATCTCCTTGCAGTCCAAGGGACTCTCAAGAGTCTTCTCCAACACCACAGTTCAAAAGCATCAATTCTTCGGCTCTCAGCCTTCTTTGTGGCCCAATCTCACCCATCTGTACATGATTACTAGAGAAACCATAACGTTGAATATAGGAACTATTGCTGGCAAAGTTATGCTTCTGTTTTTTAATACACTAAATTTGTCATAGCTCTTCTTCCAAGGAGCAAGTATCTTTTAATTTCAAGGCTGCAGTCACTGTCCGCAGTGATTTTGGAGCCCAAGAAAATAAAATCTGCCACTGCTTCTACTTTTTGGCCATCTATTTGCCATGAAGTGATGGGACCGGATGCCATGATCTTAGTTTTTTGAATGCTGAGTTTTAAGCCTTCTTTTCCAAATTCCTCTTTCACCCTCATCATGAGGCTCTTTCGTCTCTCTTCACTTAGTGTGGTGGTTGGTAATTCCGGACTGAGCGTGAACGCTGCATGTGTCCTGTTCCTAGCCTGGCAAATTTGGCTGCTACCCTGTCCTGCATCTTAGCCTGAGTGAAGGCGAGATGGCACCTCCTCTCACAAAACACCACCCCTGGGAAGCCAGCCAGTTAAGGCACACAGATCCTATGCAGAGTGACCGCAGCTTTGGTGATGGCAGGAGAAGGGTGGCAGCTGTTCCAGCAAGACCCTGCCTCCCCCTGAATCGCTTTGTCTCTTGAGGGTCTCCCCAGCTTCCCTCTAGGCTTGTCTCCTCCACCCTACTCCCCTGTGCATGGGCTAGTGTGGCCACACGCTTGGGCTTGAGAAGGTAGGCCTGCGTGGGGTCAGTTAACCCCAGCCCTTTGGGAAAGGGTCTGGGGCTGGCTCAGATACCACTCTTCCTGAAAAAGGGTTCCAATTAGAAGATGGACATTGGGAAGTCCTTTTTTTGGAAAAAAAAGATTTTTTTTTTGGCATGGACATTTTAAAAGTCTTTGTTGAATTTGTTACAGCACTGTCTCTGTTTTGCATTTTGGCCATGATGCATGTGGATTCCGGCTCCCTGACCAGGGATCGAACCCATACCCCCTACCTTGGAAGGCGAGGGCTTAACCACTGGACCACCAAGGAAGCCCTAATTTAAATCAGTCTTCTAAAAGTCCTCAGGGAAGGAAGCCCTGATGACCCTGTGGGGTAGCTTCCAATCAGAAGATGGGATGGCTGCATTTCTGCAGGTGGCTAAGTGGTGCTGCTTGTCCTCAGGGGCTTGGCATGCAGGGGGCATTCCTAGGTTTTGTTGCCTCTGTGCCTGTGTCTCAGCTTGAATAAGAGCAAGATGGTGCCTCTTCTCACAAACTGCTGCCTGGTCTGGGAACCTGCTAAAATGGGCAATGATTCACCTTTCAAGGAATGCATGAGAATTCATAGAAATGACTCTCTGACCTGGTCTCGCACCAATACCTAGCTCTCCAGGGGCTTTGGGGTTTAGGAGGGCAACTCCTCGTGGCGTGAAGGCTGGAAATTGTCAAGTGGTGCCCACTAAAGGACACCCCTAGAAGAACCTCCCATTTCTCTCAGCCTACAGTTATTTTTCTATTGCCTGATAAATGTTACATCCAGAGCTCATGTCAGGAACAAGAATGTAAATCATCCTCTGGCATTTATGCTGAGTGGGATGATTGATAGTAACTTAAATGTGTAAGCTGATAGCATTAATTTTTCAGTAGATTGACGCATCCCCAGGAAAACACATAATTTCATTGCAGAGCATAGATATTTCCTTCCCGCAGAAGGTATAGTTCTTTTTCATGAGGATGTGATGCGTGCTTAGTTGTGTCTGACCCTTTGTACTGTAGCCTGCCAGACTTCTCTCTCCATGGGATTTTTAGGCAAGAATAGTGGGGTGGGTTGCCATTTCCTCCTCCAGGGGATCTTCTCTGAGTAGGTTGGTGATGTTACTCAGTTGTGTTTGACTCTTTGGACTTCACAAGGATATTAGGATATAAACAGTACATGATCTATGGGATGTAAAGATACTTGAACAGACAAAGACTCACCCTTTATCTATTAGGAAGGCTTGAGATTTGCTGGCCTCCTATCTGCCTCTAGAAATTCACTTATTTGGATGAAGATGTTTACATCCTGCAGACCTCTTTGTCCTTCCTGGATGACTTTAACCTGCACAGTAGCTGAGCACCTCAGTCCATTTGACAAGGAATTACTGCACCTGACTTCCTGTACCTGTGAGCTCAAGGATCGTCTTCAAGAGCACACTCACCAGGACACCCAGAAGAACACTTGGAAAGAGCCATTTCCATGAAGACAGAAAGTAGCTTTTGGCAGAGAAGCGCTTTCTACGGAGGAGGGGGGCCCACTTTGTCCTGTCCCTAACTTTAAACTGGGTACTCCCCATATTCTACTCATCTCTGGCCCAAGCCCACCTTTCAAATCTTTTGATCACAGTTCCTTGCCTAATCTGTTGGCTCCATCCATAGATCAAAGAAGTAGAAATGAAGACCAAGTAGTTAACAGATGACCAGATCTCTTCCCCAGCTTCCCCTTCAGTAATCTCGAGAATAAACTGTGAACAAGATAGCAGTGAAACAAGAAGTCAACAAGCCTGCACACAAACCTGCACACAAACCTGTACACAGGCCTGCACACAGGCCTGCACACAGCCTTCACACAAACCTGCGTACAAACCTGCACACAGGCCTGCACACAGCCTTCACACAAACCTGCATACAAACCTGCACACAGGCCTACATACAAGCCTTCACACAGGCCTGTACACAGCCTGCACACAGGCCTGTACACAAACCTGCACACAAGCCCGTACACAGGCCTGCACACAAGCCCGCACACAGCCTTCACACAAACCTGCACACAAGCCTGTACACAGCCTTCACACAAACCTGCACACAAGCCTTCACACTGGCCTGTACACAAACCTGTACACAAGCCTTTACACAGCCTTCACACGAACCTGCACACAAGCCTGCACACAGGCCTGCACACAAACTGCACACAGGCCTGCACACAAGCCTGCACACAGTGGGAGATGGTGATGACTCTGACCCCCATCTCCATGATTAACTTAGGTGACTCCCCTGTTTCCTTTTGAAAATGATCACGACTGAGTAGCATCTTTGGAGGTGGTTTTTGAGGGACACTAAATCCACTGCCTCCCCAGATTGCCGACATTTGGATTAAAGGCAACTTTCCTTTCTACCAACATCTCTCTTTGATTTTTGAGTGGCGAGCAGCCAGATCTGATTTGGTAGCATTTCCTCCCCCTGCTGTACCCCTGGGCCTCGGCACAGTGTTTGGTGAGCAGTAGGCTTCAGTCCATCTGTTGAGTAAATGAGTCAATGACTAGAAGTGTTCAGCCCAGCTCCAGTTCACTTGCTACCCTCCGTTGGATTACTATGCATCTTACATCCTGAACACGTGGATGAAAGAACAATATGTTCTATCCTTTTAATGCATAGACAACCAGCAGTCTAGGATTCCTTGTAGCCAGCAGCGTATCAGACAAATGCGAGGGCAGAGATCACTGGGGTCTTCACGAGTGCAGGGCATGGCGGTGCTCAGTTCAGAGCCTCTCCCCTCTGGTCCTCACATGGACAAGTCAGGCTCCTGGCCCCACCTCTCACATGTGTTTCTCTTAGGGATGCATCAGTGATCAGTGCCCTTAGGTCCGTTCACCTGTCACCGGAGCTTCACACTTACTTCTTGCCAGCAGTCTCCCCCTCATGGCTCTGTGCCTCGTGTCTCATACCAGGCCCTTCTCTGATACCCAGGAGCCCACCAGGCTCACACCAGTTCCAGCCTCCTGTCACTCTCACAGATGATAGTAGCTGGCATCTGCCTGCTTCTCAAAGATGCTGGGGGCATGAACCACCATTGCCAACAACAGCAGCCTTACCTTGGTGTCTCCTTTCTGCATCACTTACCCAGCTCCTTCACTTCTGCTTCCTGGGAGCAGCTCCCTAAGAAACTCCCTGCACCCAAATTCACCCAAATTCTTGCCTTAGACTTTACTTTCACGGAGCCCCAAACCAAGGCATACAGTTAGACGAAATATCTCACTGTGGACCTTTTTCTGTTCCCATCTTGCAAACCTTTTAATTATCTATCCTTTTACTAAACGCTATTCCCTCAGAATTTCTGCTTCTCGATAAACTGAAAACAGCTTAGGGACGCTCCTGACCATTCCCGGGCTTCATTTCCTCCTCAGTATAATGGAAATAATTACACAGTCTTCCCATTTCACTGCTGTCTTGGGGGAGAGTGCTGGGAAGCTGATGCTTCCAATGCTTACAAAGGCACCAGATTCACCAAAATTAGGTTTGCAATTAGATCCTAAACCTTGTCCTGCAATTTCTTAATTGAAAAGAAAAAAAATTGTTTCTTTCTTAAGAATTAAAGAGTTTTTCCACTCCATTTATTTTTTTAAAAGGGTTTTTGTTTGTTTGTGTTTTTTTGTTGTTGTTTTTACTAAGCAAATGCTGTTTAATCTTTGTGGAGAAGCCAATCAATATCAGCAGCTAAATCTCTGTGAAACCAGCCAAACACTCCTGAGGACCCAAGATTTTCTTGCTGTCCTGTCTAAGCACAGTTCCATTTATTTTGCCTTCTTTCTCTGTCTCCTTCTGAGATGTTCCTAAAGTCAAGATGGACTACGTGCTTTTTTTTTTCCTTTTAAAGTAGCTAAAGCAGAAGATCAACAAAAGCCCATGACACACTTGTAAATTGAAGGAGCCACTCTCTGAAATGTTTCCACTACTTCTCAGCAAGAAGCATGCTCCTGCTCTCCTGTGTTTCTTGGAACCATCTGTGTGGTCTCTGCTAACCTCCCTGTGGGCCTGGAGCACCCCCGAGGCTCTGCTCAAAACCTGGTCCTGCGTCTGTGGCCTGGTGCCATCCTCCTTGCCTCCTCTTTGCCACCATCAGCTTCTCCTCATTGTAGGCTGCTATCAATATTCAAAAGCAGAGACATTACTTTGCCAACAAAGGTTCGCCTAGTCAAGGCTATGGTCTTTCCTGTGGTCATGTATGGATGTGAGAGCTGGACTGTGAAGAAGGCTGAGCGCCGAAGAATTGATGCTTTTGAACTGTGGTGTTGGAGAAGACTCTTGAGAGTCCCTTGGACTGCAAAGAGATCCAACCAGTCCATTCTGAAGGAGATCAGCCCTGGGATTTCTTTGGAAGGAATGATGCTAAAGCTGAAACTCCAGTACTTTGGCCACCTCATTCAAAGAGTTGACTCATTGGAGAAGACTCTGATACTGGGAGGGATTGAGGGCAAGAGGAGAAGGGGACGACAGAGGACGAGATGGCTGGATGGCATCACTGACTCTATGGATGTGAGTCTCAGTGAACTCCGGGAGTTGGTGATGGACAGGGAGGCCTGACGTACTGCAATTCATGGGGTCGCAAAGAGTCGGACACGGCTGAGTGACTGATCTGATCTGATCTGATCCCTCTCTCAGGTCGGATCCTTTTCTAGCTCCTCAAATACAACACTCCGGTGTCTGTCTGGCCTGTTGCACAAACTGTCCCCTGCCCTGGAGAGACCCACCCTTTTCTTCTTCTCTTGGTCTGTAAGTGGGACTGGTTCATCTTCTGAATACACATATCATTGTCTGAAGGCTTTCAGTTCAGTTCAGTCACTCAGTCGTGTCTGACTCTTTTCGACCCCATGGACTGCAGCATGCCAGGCCTCCCTGTCCATCACCAACTCCTGGAGTTTACTCAAACTCATGTCCATTGAATTGAAGGCTTTCAATCCTAGACAAATACTCCCATGAGCCAAGCAAATGCATTTGGTTTGCCTCTTTATAGTAAAAGCGATCGGGATGGGTAGGAGCCTTGCACAGCTGCCTCTGCCAGCCCTTACTAACGGGCCAACCAACCAAGTCGACCCTAAGGTGCTCTGACCTCCTTCCCTCATTTGTATGTATGCATGCTTAGTTGCTCAGTCATGTCCGACTCTTTGTGACCCGTGAACAAGCTCCTCAGCCTGTGGGGATTCTTCAGGCAAGAATACTGGAGTAGGTTGCCATTTTTTCCTCCAGAGGATCTTTCTGACCCAGGGATCGAAACTGCATCCCCTACGTCTTCTGCATTGGAGGTGGATTGTTCACCGGTTGAATCCCAGGGGGAAGCTCCCATTATTTGCATAATGGAGCCAATAACAACTTTCCCCTGGGCATTGCTGGGAGGTTCAAATAAAACAATGACTGTACAAGTCCTCTGTAAACTTCCAAATGCCATGTAAATACATTTTTTGTTTTTACCCAATATTCACCTGATGCAAAGGGCCAACTCATTGGAAAAGACCAGGATGCTGGGAAAGATTAAAGACAGAAGTAGAAGCGATGATAGAGGATGAGATGGTTAGATAGCATCACTGGCTCAATGAACAGGAGTCCAAGCAAACTCCGAAAGACAGTGAAGGGCAGGGAAGCCTGGTGTGCTGCAGTCCACGGGGTCGCAAAAGTTGGACACAACTGAGACACTGAACAAAACAACTCTTCAAAAAGAAGAAAACCCTGAAAGTAATAGAACTGATCCCCAGGAAGTGGTTTTCATAAAGCTGCTGCTGCTGCTGCTGCTAAGTCGCTTCAGTTATGTCTGACTCTGTGCAACCCCAGAGACGGCAGCCCACCAGGCTCCCCTGTCTCTAGGATTCTCGAGGCAAGAACACTGGAGTGGGTTGCCATTTCCTTCTCCATAAAGCTGAGGGTCCCTCATTTCCTGCAAGCCTGTTCCTTCTGAGTCAGTCTCAGGCAGGATGATTGTTTCATCACCTCTTTGGGATCACTAAAGGGACTCTGCATGATCGTTGTTGCTGGCCCATTATGTGGGTGAGAACACTGAGTTCTGAGCAGGATCAAGTGACTTTCTCAGAGTCATGTGATAGAGAATGACACTCTGACATCAAATCCACTTTTCTCTCCTTCCAATGTCCAATCTCTCTCCTGTGCAGTCGGTGGAGACACCTACAGGAGAACTAGCAGGGCCTACTTTTTTCAGAGGTGGCTCTAGCAGGGCGACAGCCGCTACCTTTTGCATTTTGGGAGAGATTCCGGCAGGCGGAGGAGTAGAAAGCTTTCTGGTGGAGCAGGGAAGACTCCGGGTGTGCCCTCATGGGAGGCTGTTGGCCTAGGGAGGCTGGAGGTGAACTAAAGAGAAGCAAGCAGCTTATGGGATTGGTTAGGGAGCATCCCAGGTGGCTCGGCGGTAGAGAATCCTCCTGCCAATGCAGGAGACACTGGTTTGATCACTGGGTAGGGCAGATCTCCTGGAGGAGGAAATGGCAACCAACTCCCGTATTCTCGCCTGGGAAATCCCATGGACAGAGGAGCCTGGTGTTCTATCGTCCGCGGGATCGCAAAGTGTCGGACATGACTCAGGACTGAGCACAAAGGGAGCATACCAGACTGTCTCTGGTTAGTTCCAACTTAGAAGCAGGGACAGAAATTAGGGAAGGTGTCTGTGATGCATCGAGTCCTGGCCATGATGGGTTGATCATTTACAGGGGCTTTTGTTTGGTTTCCTGAATTATTATAGGAGATAGCATTCTGACTTCCTGCGAGTCTGCTTTAGAGCAGGCTGGTTGCTGCAAATTGTGAGTCAGATCCAGTTTTTACATATGCTCTGACTGCTGTGCCTTCATATATTCAGTTTCTCATGGCCCTCTACCACCTGACTCAAAACCCCATCTTTATAACAGGACGCATTTCTTTACTAGGGTTTTAGGAGAACACAGATGATTTAATCTCCGTTAAAGTAACTGAACACACAAGCAAACACCCTAGGGTGACCCTTGAAACTGAAAGTGTTAGTCCCTCAGTCATGTCTGAGTCTTTATGACCTCGTGGACTGTAGCCCACAGGGCTTCTCTGTCCATGGAATTTCCCAGGCAAAAATTCTGGAGTAGGTAGCCATTCCTGTCACCAAGGGGTCTTCCTGACCCAGGGATCAAACCCCAGTCTCCCACACTGCAGGCAGATTCTTTACTGTCTGAGCCACCCGGGAAGCCTTCCTTTCTGTTAACCAAAAGAAATATTTTGAAAATTCTTTATTTGTTGATCAGCTAGAAGGTTTGAAGCAGTGTTTTGAAATAGTATGTTTCTATTCTTTGCACTGGCAAAATGATCCAAGGTCACTCATACAGATTCACCGTACTGAGTGTTCCCACTCAAATGTATGACCACAGTAGCGTCCACAGCTCCATCAAGGTCAGCAAACGGAAGCATTTTCACACTCCAGAGTCCTTAATAATGGCTGCTGAGTTAGGGG
Organism: Tragelaphus eurycerus; assembly: GCA_935064755.1. Classification (NCBI taxonomy): domain Eukaryota; kingdom Metazoa; phylum Chordata; class Mammalia; order Artiodactyla; family Bovidae; genus Tragelaphus; species Tragelaphus eurycerus. The sequence continues at coordinate 9,011,043 of CAKXYN010000088.1, read as the reverse complement.
GTGGTGCCCAGCGACAGCTTGAGAAACATTAAAAATAGCAGGCAATTTGGTGAGGTTGTCCACAAAGGACCTTGGTGCATAATGGAACATCTGAACAGAGGAGCTGAAAATACCCCAGCAACACAGTTATTCTTTTTAGTCACCATTTAGCATTTTGGCTTTTGGTTTCTGAAGTCCCGAGGCAGACTAAATTAGAAAAAAATATATGCAAAAATGTTCCTGAGTTCAGTGTTGCTGAAGGGTTGGAGATGTTAACTTTCCCATCAGAGAGACCTGAATTTGAGCCTTGCATCAGTTAGGGTAGAGATCTGCTGCATATAACATAAACCCCGCTGACAATGCAGGCGGAAATGTCCAGAGGAAGACAGCTAGGGACTGACATGGTGGCACTTCAGTGTCTCCAGGCCCCAGGCTCTGCCATCCTCAGGGCTTGGTTTCCATCTTTGAGGCTGGTACCCAAGATGGTTGCTGGAGTGCCAGCCTTCATGTCTCTGTTCCAGGCTGACAGAAGGAGGAAGGAAAAAAAAAAAAAAAAAAAAGGCAAGCCCTCTTTTTAATTGCACATCCTGGAATTCTCATTTACATCTCATTATCCAGAGCTTACCAACGTGGTGCTACTCCTGCCCTCAAGGACAATTTAGAAATGTAGCCTTTTCCTAGTCCATATTATTAACCATTGAAAATGCCCTTTAAGAAAAAAGAAAATGGCCCTTGAATATACTCAGGGTTCAGTTACTAAACATGAAGGAAATATTAGGTAAGCGTTTGGGTTGGGTTTTCCAGAAGCAGCTTCAGAAATGTGGATTTCTGTGAAAGGGATTCACTGGGAAGTGAGTCCAGGAAAACGAGGTAAGAGCGTGGAGACCTTGGATCAAGAATGAAGGGTTCTAAGCAAGGACATGAGAAATGGAGGATTCCTGCCATATCAGTAAACAAGGATGTCACAGTCATTGTGATTACAGCCCTCCAAATGTGAATTGCTGAAACCTAAGGAAACCAGGAAGGAAAACAATACCTGTGATCCAGCATGCATTGGGCTGCGGCCACTCCCTATGGTGAGCACTGAGGGAAACACAGGAAACCAGCCCCAGACAGCTGAGATGCGGGAGAAAGCAATTATTTCAGTGAGCTCAGACTCTTGCATCTTCCCATACACAGAAAAGCACTAAATTCCTTAACTTGGGATATCTGGTTTTCTTTAAATAACAATAATCTTTTGATGTCCTGACTACCTGCCCTTTGTTGTAAGATTTCTATATAACCTGGCTCCTCCCCTTGCCTCCTTGGAAGAATTCTCTTCAGAGCTACTTGAGATGCTGTTTCCTGGGCTTAAGTCCTAAAAATTTCTGCTAAATAAAACATAACTCTCAACTTTTAGGTTGCAACTATATTTTTACATGGACAAGCGTGTTATAAGCCAAATGCCATCAAGAGTGATTTTTGACCAGCCCCACTGGGACTCCTGGGGAGAATATACATTCAACTCAAGGATCAGGCAGTTGGAGTAATTACACACTCACACCTACCACTCACTGGGGAGGGGATACCCAGGGGAGAAAATGTCCTCACTATTCTGGCTCTGCAAATATAAGCAAAGTGAACCCTAAAGCTGGAGGGTAGCCCCAAACCTAGAAAGATCATTGCTGGCTGCTGGAAGTAGGATCTTACCTAGTCTTTTATTTGTCATTTGTATATTTTGAACATAAATCAATTAAGAATTGTATGTCTGCTTCCACGGTGGCTCAGCTGGTAAAGAATCCACCTGCAGTGTGGGAGATGTGAGTTCAATCCCTGGGTTGGGAAGATCCCCTGGAGAAGAGAAAGGCTACCCACTCCAGCATTCTGGCCTAGAGAATTCCATGGACTGTATAGTCCTTGGGGTCACAAAGAGTTGGACATGACTGAGTGACATTCACTTTCACTTTCTTTTCAAGACAGACAAAAGCAATTTTCCATTTGAACCTGTGAGTTATTATGAACAGTGGCTAAGATGGTAGTGTTGAAGCTGTCAGCCCTCTATGGATACCTATGTCTGTGTCTGTAGATCAGAAAGAACTTCACCTTTAATTGTGTATTGATGTTTTCCTATCTTCAGAAGCTGTTAATAAGTAAAATTACAAAGCCTCTGAAATGAAAGGAGCAAGGATCTGATTGGTTTATAGAGATAAAAATGTACATAAATTATTTCATACAATTATCAGAAAAGAAGGCAATGGCACCCCACTCCAGTACTGTTGCCTGGAAAATTCCATGGATGGAGGAGCCTGGTAGGCTGCAGTCCATGGAGGTCATGAAGAGTCGGGCACTTACAGAGTGACTTCACTTTCACTTTTCACGTTCATGCATTGGAGAAGGAAATGGTAACCCACTCCAGTGTTCTTGCCTGGAGAATCCCAGGGACGGCGGAGTCTAGTGGGCTGCCATCTATGGGGTCGCACAGAGTTGGACATGACTGAAGCGATTTAGCAGCAGCAGCAACAAGGACCTTAAACTTATAATTCTTTAATATGCTGGCTAAAGCTACCTTAGAAACATTTTAGGAATCCATACAACTAAGGTAAATCTTTGGCAAATGAGACTTATTTAATGATTTTGACTTAATAAATACTGCTGTGTCTTCTCTAATTGATTAATGCTATGTATAATAGGGGACTTTTATTCTAAAGGGTATTTTTTCTTAGACTTATTCTCTTCTATTTATCAAAGATGCTAACATTATTCCTAGTTAATATTTCAGGCTCTGAAAAATGTGAAGTTTGTGTTCAACTAAATTGAATCATTTTTCTGACAAACTCTACATTTCAACAGCAATTGTGTTTTGTGGTATGTCAGCATGAAGATAATTTCCAAGATCTTTAAGTAATTTAAGCCCTGGGACTGACACTAAATTGCATTAACTAAAGGATAATCATTGGATGCCTGGATCATTTCTAAGCAAGATGAATACTGGAATGATTACTAAGCACATTTTTGCAATGATAGAGCTCTGCTTCTTATTTTTATGTTCATTGGGTTATATGAATGAACATGAACATTTTTGCTACTTTTAGAGATTCTTTTAAGGGAGGTAGGTGGCCACAGAAAGTTGTTATATTGACACATGAACTCTGCTAGTTGCTAAAATGCTGATGAGTGACAAGGTTCTCAATTAACCACCCCACAGTTTACTGGATAAAAAAGAAGTTGCTTACTTTGGTTAAAAGTTATAATGGACACAATCAGTTAAGACTATACCAGAAGCAACAGTGATAGAGAAATACAGCTGTGTACATGCTCCTATTTTTCAAGGGAAAAGAGTAGCTTTGCCCTAAAGCAACCTGTTCTCTAGTGGAGTGTCAGTTTATTCCAGAATATGGAGGAGTTAATGAAGAATAAACTTACAACCAACCAGTCCATTCTGAAGGAGATCAGCCTTGGGATTTCTTTGGAAGGAATGATGCTAAAGCTGAAACTCTAGTACTTTGGCCACCTCATGCGAAGAGCTGACTCATTGGAAAAGACACTGATGCTGGGAGGGATTGGGGGCAGGAGGAGAAGGGGAAGACAGAGGATGAGATGGCTGGATGGCATCACTGACTCGATGGATGTGAGTCTGAGTGAACTCTGGGAGCTGGTGATGGACAGGGAGGCCTGGTGTGCTGCGATTCATGGGGTCACAAAGAGTCAGACACGACTGAGCGACTGAACTGAACTGAACTGAAACTTACAAAGTGAATTTTATTTGTTTTATTTTATTTTTTATTTTTTTGTATTTATTTATTTATTTTTTAAATTTTATTTTATTTTAACAGCTGAATTCAGAAACTTACTGAGTCTTCCTGTTTTGAATGGCTCTATAGTTGTTTGCATGGGTTTTGTAGGAACCCAGTCTCTTTCTTACTAGGATATAATTGGAAAAATTACTTATGCAACCAAGGTCTTGTCTGGAATGTCATATGAGAAAATGATTCTTATTTAATCTGGGATGACCTTTTTTTTTAACAGCCTTATTGAATATAATCTATACCATGCAATTCATTAAAGTGTACAATTAAATGACTTTTCAGATATGTGCAGTCGTTACCACGATCAACTTTAGAACATGTTCATAACCCTCTAAAGAAACTCCACACCCCTCAGCCATTACCTCCACCCAACCTCCTAATCCCTGCAGCTCTAGGCAACCACTAATCCGCTTTGTCTTTATGGATTTGCCTATTCCAGACAGCTCATGTAAATGAAATCGTACAACATGTGGTCTTTCGTGACTAATGTTTTTTCACTTGGCATAATGCTGTCCAAGTTCATCCACGTTGTAGCATGGATCAGTATTTCATGCCCTTTAATGACTGAACAATGTTCCATTGAACTGCTAGGTCACATTTCATTTACCCACTTAGCCGTTGATGGACATTTGGCTTGTCTCCACTTTCTAGCTACTATGAATTATGCTGCTGTGAACGTTCCCACACAAGTTTTATGTTGACAAGTTTTCATTTCTTTTGAGTATTTACCTAAGAGTAGAATCGCTGGATCATATGGTAACTCCATGTTGAGCGTTTTAAGAATTCTGCCAGACTGTTTCCTAAAGCGGCTGCACTTTTCTCTAAAAATAGTCCTTTTTTGTTGCTACATCTTTGGATGCTGAAACTTCCAAACATTTTAGACACAATAACATTGATTGACTCTCCACGGTATCTGTAAGCAGCAGGGATGACTAAACCTGTTTAAGAGGTGGGAGATCTCAGAGAGAAAAGAAGCTTGTTAAGTGCCGCTTAAGTGATGGCCAGAGCAAGGATTACACTTAAGTCCATCCCCCAAAGCCCCATCCCTTCCCTCTCTCTTTCATTGCCCCCCTCTCAAAAAGGGCCATGAGTCATGGCAGGGCCCTTTCCTTCCTCTGCAGACCTGGGGGCGCCAGCAGAACTTTCTCCATGGGGTTCAAAGGTCCCCCCTTTCTTCTTGCTCTGAAGAATCCCCCTGGCCCTGTGCAGTGTGTTCTGATGAAACCTGCTAAAGGCCAGAACCAGAATCTGATGTCCTGGAGTCTCTGGACTTCCCAGAGCTTGACAGGGACAACACCCGAAGGACAGTGGCCGTTGCTGTGCCCCCATCTGGGAAGCCTGACAGCTAGAGCACATGTCTGGAGAGAACAGCGAGGCAGACTCAGACAGGAAACTGCAACTCTCGGTGAAAATTCCTTAAAAGCTGATGCCGTGCAGTAAGTATTCTCCATGGCTAGATCTGCTTCTGTGGCTCCGGGAGTGTCTGTCTCCTCAGCTCAGCTCTTCCGTCTGCTCCGCTAACACAGGTTCCCAGAGCAAATCAAGGAGTAGATCAAGATGGTTGCTTCCATAGTAGTGATTAACTTAAAACAAAAACAAAAATTAAAGTAGATGATCCGGCTATACTTATTTATTCCAGGCCTCAGCCTGAGTTTTCTCATTTGGAGAATAGGAATGATACTTATCTCTAGGTGCAGCTATGAGGATTAAGGAGAAGGAAATGGCAACCCACTCCAGTATTCTTGCCTGGAAAATCCCTGTGGACAGAGGAGCCTGGTGGGCTACAGTCCATGGGGTCACAGTCAGACACGATTGAGCAACTAACACTTTATACTTTACGAGGATTAAAAGTCATTCTGCACAGTGCTGGGGACACAGTACCTGAATAAACAAATACTTTGCTTCTTCTCTGCCTCTTAAGTGGCATTAGTGGTAAAGAACCTGCCTGCCAATACAGGAGACACAAGAGACGTGGTTTCGAACCCTGGGTCAGGAAGTTCTCCTGGAGAAGAAAATGGCAACCTTTTCCAATATTCTTGCCTGGAAAATCCCATAGATAGCGGAGCCTGGTGGGCTACAATCCATGGGGTTGCAAAGATTCGGACACTACCAGAGTAATTTAGCATGATTTACACTGCCTCTTAGTGCCTGCAGTGTGCCAAGTGCCAGCCTAAATGCCCCCCAAGGTGGACCCTCACCACAGACATGTGAAGGAAGTCCTATTATTATACAGATTCTACAGATGAGAATACTGAGTCACAGAGGTTATATCATTTACCCAAGGTTGGGTAGGAACTTGGAGCTGTATCTATGTGGCATGGGATAGACGGACAGAAGGAAGAACTCTCATAGTCTAAGAGGCAGAGCTGGGACTACAACCCTGATTGGCTTCAAGAAAGATGCTTTTAAACATTTTGCTCTAAGATGAGTCAGAGGTGAGTGAAAGAGGCTTGAAGAGGCTTCCAGAAAGAGGTCCTCCCATAGATGCTGACAAGTGGACCAGATGCAGACAGAGTTCACTAACACGGGCAGTGATGAGCAAGAGTGCAGCCTGCATCAGGCTCCACCAGGTCTGTGCTCATGATAGAAGAGGCAGCAAGGAGCGCCAGGGTGATGCGCTCCTCGGGGAGGACGAAGCTGCGGAGGACGAGAGCTGCACCCCCAGTGAGCATCACTAACTGAGAATCAAAGTGGGGCCGGGAGCGAGGGCAGCATCCAGCTGTCAGGCCGTCTGAAGTGGACCAAGTGCTCCGACGGGAGAAGCACCCAGAGTCAGGCACCGCAGCTTCTTTGGGGCTGTACTGCACGTTCATTGGCTCCTCAGCAACAGTTTCCCCAGACGAGCTGATCAGACAAGGGTTCCCATCTTCCCTCCTCTGATTTCCCAAGTTCACCCCGACTCCATCACTTTCTTTGCTCCTAGGAAAGGCTGAGAAGCACAGAGCACAAGGCTGCTCTGGGACCTAATTATGGCGTTCCAGGAGGGCAGTGGAAAGGGCATTTCTTTTAGAGTGCAGCCTCTGCTGTGAACTGGCACACAGCTTTGGATACTTTGCGCTTCTCCCTGGACCTTGGTTTTTCCATTTCTAAACCCAGGGGGATGGGACTATTTAAGGATGGAAACATGGGCCATCAGCGCTGTCACCCCTTCCCATACCCAGCGCAGACATAGCTAATCAATTGTCGCATTGCTTCCCACTGAGCCAGGGCTCTGCTTCAGAATCTTTCTCAACACAGGGCTCCAAGCAGCTACTTACTGATGCATCAGAATTGGCCTGCAAGAGGACACGCGGTTTCCACCCTTGGAAACCTCATTCATCTTGAGGTGCCCCTCGGCTCTAAAGACCTGTCATTCTCCTCCATACACACCAGCAGGCACTGGAGACTCTATCCCAAGGGTTCCATTGCTCTGATTTTTTTCTAATTTTTTCTGGACACGTTGTGTTTTGGCTAGGAACTTGGAGCTGCATCTGTGTGGCAGGGGATAGACGGACAGAAGGAAGAACTCCCATAGGCTCAGGAGAGATTGTTCCCGGTACCCAGAGCTCAGCTGCAGAATCTGGCTGCGGGGAGCTTGTCTCTGGCCAGCTTTCTGTTTAGTCCTTCTAGGCGCAGCTTTGTGGGTGGCAGTGACCCCAGCCACTGTGACTCCCCCATTGGGCATGGGGGTGTCAACATGAAGTGGGGTGGGAATGTGAGCTTCTCCAGGCTGGGCGGTGACCTCCAGGACCAATTCTGTGAACCTGAAAATCTGTGCTACTTTTCTGGCCCAGCCACCCAAATAGTACGTAAATATTAATAAAACATCCTTTATGCTACATCATGACTTGGACATTAACAAAATGTAGCTTTAAAGTTGTTCATTTGGGATTAGCAGATGTAAGCCTGTATACATAGAATGGATAGACCACAAGATCCTACTGTAGAGCACAGAGAATTATATTCATTATCCTATGATAAACCATAATAGAAAAGAATATTAAAAAAGAATATATATATATATATAACTAAATCACTTTACTGCACAGCAGAAATTAACATATCATTGTAAATCAACTGTACATGGACTATACACAGTCCATGCAATTCTCCAGGCCAGAATACTGAATAGCCTTTTCCTTCTCCAGGGGATCTTCTCGATAACCCAGGTCTCCTGCATTGCAGGTGGATTCTTTACCAGCTGAGCCACCAGGGAAGCCCATATATATATGTATGTATGGTCAGGAAGCAACAGTTAGAACTGGTCATGGAACAACAGAATGGTTCCAAATAGGAAAAGGAGTACGTCAAGGCTGTATATTGTCACCATGTTTATTTAACTTATATGCAGAGTACATCATGAGAAATGCTGGACTGGAAGAAACACAAGCTGGAATCAAGATTGCCGGGAGAAATATCAATAACCTCAGATATGCAGATGATACCACTCTTATGGCAGAAAGTGAAGAGGAACTCAAAAGCCTTTTGATGAAAGTGAAAGTGGAGAGTGAAAAGGTTGGCTTAAAGCTCAACATTCAGAAAACGAAGATCATGGCATCTGGTCCCATCACTACATGGGAAATAGATGGAGAAACAGTGGAAACAGTGTCAGACTTTATTTTTCTGGGCTCCAAAATCACTGCAGATGGTGACTGCAGCCATGAAATTAAAAGACGCTTACTCCTTGGACGGAAAGTTATGACCAACCTAGATAGCATATTCAAAAGCAGAGACATCACTTTGCCAACAAAGGTTCGCCTAGTGAAGGCTATGGTCTTTCCTGTGGTCATGTATGGATGTGAGAGCTGGACTGTGAAGAAGGCTGAGTGCCGAAGAATTGATGCTTTTGAACTGTGGTGTTGGAGAAGACTCTTGAGAGTCCCTTGGACTGCAAGGAGATCCAACCGGTCCATTCTGAAGGAGATCAGCCCTGGGATTTCTTTGGAAGGAATGATGCTAAAGCTGAAACTCCAGTATTTTGGCCACCTCATGCGAAGAGTTGACTCATTGGAGAAGACTCTGATGCTGGGAGGGATTGAGGGCAGGAGGAGAAGGGGACGACAGAGGATGAGATGGTTGGATGGCATCACTGACTCGATGGATGTGAGTCTGAGTGACCTCCGAGAGCTGGTGATGGATAGGGAGGCCTGGCGTGCTGCAGTTCATGGGGTCGCAAAGAGTCGGACACGACTGAGCAACTGATCTGATCTGACCGTATAACTGAATCACTTTAGTGCACAGCAGAAATTAACATAGCACTGTAAATCAACTGCTGCTGCTGCTACTGTTGCTAAGTCACTTCAGTCATGTCCGACTCTGTGCGAGCCCACAGATCGCAGCCCACCAGACCCTGCCGTCCCTGGGACTCTCCAGCAACTATACTTCAGTAAAAAAAAATATTAAAAAAAAATTATTCTTAATATCTTTGTTACACAAAGATGAGCTAAATCTCAGGGTTTCCTGTTAAAGTTATTGAAACTGAGATGCGATCCCTGAAGGATCCCGATCTGAGCAGCTCCTTAAATGCCCTTCAACCAAAACACAGGTGACATTAAAAAGAGCAGGGCTGCAGTGGCCACCTGGGCCCTGAGTGGGAGAGTAAGGATAAACAGGATTTTCTGCCAGAAGCAGACGTTTTGTGTTGATTTTACTCTGAAGAAAGACGTCCAGATGGAAAGCAAAACCCTTCTACAAATCTTTCAAACATGTTTCTATTCAGTCAAGTCTTACACTTACCGATAAAAGTGAAGACTTTAGAAGAGGTAATAACATACTGAATAAATCCATGTTACAACTTTTCCGTTTATGAAATCACTTCTTCTTAACTTTTAAGGGAATCTTACAAAGCAGCACACGAACTTCCCTGGTGGTCCAGTGGTTAAGACTCCGTGCCTCCATGGCAGGTGACACAGGTTCGATCCCTTGAGGGGGAAGTAAGATCCTGCATGCTGTGCTGTGTGGCCAAAAACATACAACCAAAAAGCAGCGCGTGCACAAGGCTAGTTCAGTTCCACACGTACTTACTGAGCATGTGCTGTGAGGAGGAAGCTGAGCCAGCCATGTGGGGCAGAGACCCAGGGGGACGACATCATTCTTGCCCTTGGGGAGATTCTGGGACAACGGCCAGGAGAACCAGCCATGAGATGACTCCTAGCGGAAAGGGGTGGACAGCCAGAGGCCCTGAGCGTCCATCTGTCCCAACGTGTCCATGTTGTAAGAGTAAGGAAGGCTTCCTGTAGGAGGTGGCCTTTGAACAAAGGCTTTGAGAGGATCAGGAAGGTTTCCAGCTGTGGGGAGAGACAGGGATGCAGAGGCCCAAGGCCACCTCTCAGGAAGATCTAGAAGGGGTAATTCTGGAAAGCAGGAGAGAAGTCCAGCTGGAGAGAAGTCCCAGGAACTAGGTGAAGGAATATGGTCTGGGCTTGGCTCAGCAAGGAGAAGCCGTTGAATTATTACAGAGCCAACGGGGAGCCCACCAAAGCGGCTGAGTAGAGAAGCAGCTCTAATAGACCAGAGCGTCAGGATCTGGAATATCACCTCTCCTCCAGAGATCAGGGGACATCACAGCCCCACAGGCCTTCACAGTCCTCAAGCCCGTGGGCTACTCCACAGGAGCAGAGGAGAGAACAGAGAGGCTGCCCCGCCCGAGATCACACACCAAAGGGTGGTGTCAGGCCTGGAAGCCACAGCTCCAGCCTGCCAACCTGACACCTGTGGATGGGCTAAGTCTGAAGATACGCTTGCAGAGGGCTGAGCATTGCTGAATGCGGCAGGTGGTGAACCACGGCCCCGTGGGTTAGAGAGATAGACGCTGGCAGTGAGAGACATCTCGGTGCCAAGTGCAGGGACCAGGCTTCCCAGCAGGATGCAGCAGGGATCTGCCGATCCGCCGTCTGCCGATGCCCTTGGAATGCTAACCCTTCTGAACTGCAGGGCTGGTTGATCATTTCAAGGGTTTTCTAGCGTCACCTGTCACAACTAACGCTGCAAGGGTTTTCCTACAACAGGCTTCTTGGAGAGCTACGTGGTGAATAGCTATATGACTATAGAAAGTTAAATTCATTCAAATTGTGTAACTAGAAATGCTTTCCCCAAGTTGTATGAGTCACATTTCAAGTGCTCAAAGGCCACGTGTGGCTACTGGCTGCTGTGTTAGGTACCACAGAATCAGACATCTCCATCACCGCAGAAGGTTCTAGTGAACAGCAGGGGTTAGCTAACAATGACCCAGACTGCAGTCAAACCCAGTTGCAACATGTTTTTATTTTCGGCCTCCTTGTCGGATCTTAGTTCCCCAACCAGGGATTGAACCTGGTCCACCGCAGTGAAAGCATAGTGTCCTAACCTTACTGGACCTCCAGGGAAGTCTCTGCCATGTTTTAATGAAGCTTTACTAGAACAAGGCCACGCCCGCTTGATTTATGTATGGTGTACGTCTGCTTTTGTGCTAGAATAGCAGAGCTGAGTACTTGTGACAGAGACTTTATGGCCTGCAAAACCTAAAATATTTACGATCTAATCCTTTATAAGGCTGTTGATCTCTTGTGTAGATTCTCAGAAAGTGACATGAGACTCTTTTCTGGGAAGGCGCTCCCTGGCATCTCCAGGAGTTACTGGTGGGTCCCAAGTGTCAGGATGACTTCACCTCAGCACAGGCGCCCCCATCCCCACCCTGGGGCAGGAGGCAGGGGACACAGAGCTGGCCTCACCTCTACGGACCTTGATCCGAGTACAAGCTGCCCCTCTAGAACAGGCGCCTTCTCCAGGGTGACCAACTGCAGAGAGAGGAGGTGGGGCATGGCGTCTGGGTGGCTGCGAGTCTACCCGAGAAAACCACACGACTAGAAGGATCTCACCACTTGCTTTATTTTTCTCTTCTTCCCAGGTCAGTGAGGCAGCAACATTAATAAAAAGCGAGACGAACTGTGCTCTTGCATGGAGATTCAATAACCCCTCCCACATCAATGCTCCCTGATAATTCTAAGAGCTTTTCATCAAATGGAGTCTAATCTGGATGGCCCAGCATCCCACATACCAAAAATAACTGCCAGGGTGATGTCAGGCCAGCTTAGGAGTGCTTGTTTCCAGGAAAGGAGGACTATATTGAACAGGGGAAGTTGGCGGTCAGCTTCTTTTGCTCTTTTCAAGTCCCAGCAGGTCAGAGAGCCAGGCTAACTACTCTGGTTCCTTAGGGAGGCTGGCACCTCCTTCTGTCCCTGTTTAGGGAGCCCCTGACTGCAGCAGTGGGAAGTTTTGGGGGTTCTCTGTGGACCTCACTGCACACCACGTGACCCAGTGCATGCCTGCTGCCCACATTCACTCTTGAATTATTTCAGCCTTTTTCTCCTTTTATGAGCATGATCCTTTGTTGAAAGGGGGACTAAGCTAAATCAAGAGGCAGACTGAAGCTCACTTGGTAATGTCTCTATTGTCAACAGAGTGCAGGATTCATCTGCAGCAGCTCGGAATGCCCTGGGGCCAGAGAGGGTGGGTTCTTAGAATGCTTGTGAGCATCTCAGCTGGCTGTGCAAATTGCAAATGCACCAGGAATTCTTACTGTCACGCAGACAGAAGCACCAGTTTCCTTTCCTGTACAGCCCAGAGACCCTCAACAGGCAAGCTCCTCTCCCTCTCTCTCTCAGAGTCTCAGGTTGGCTTGTTGAATTATTTCACCTCTACCAGCCTTCCTCTGCTGCTTTGCCCAAGTTATTTGGATAAATGGGAACAAAGAAACTATCCTAAGTCCCCTGCTGGGGACCAGCCTTGCAGTGCACACATACTCCCAGGCCTTCATGAATTATAGAGAAAACAACAAGGAGTGAGTCCTCTATGGAGCTACAACCAAGGCGGTTTAATTTGCAGGGGTCCAGGGCATGGCTCAAGAGTTGAGAGGTCACCCGCGCTGTCGTCTCTTCCGCCCCTGCAGCTTCAACCGCCTGGCTGGCAGGCTGACGGGCTGCTTTCCAAACTTCTCCATGATCTCTCTGATCCTGGCCAGGTTGGTTTTGCTGAGCGTGAAGTCGCACTGCGTGGCCCCCATGTCATAGCCGACCATGCAGTTCTTAGTAGACGAGGTGAAACCTTCTGCCTTGGCTGTGACCACATACTCTCCAGGGTTGAGGAGGCGCCAGTAATCCCCATCGCTGGCTGTGAAAAGAAAACAGGAGTATTGAGAGCAGTCCCTTTCTAACACAGATACCAACCAGCCCTGTTATTCCAAGACCAGTCTCCTGGCCAGGGAGAGACTTGGAGGCAGGCGGTGTGGAATTCGAGCCCTGGCAGATGCAAATCTTAGTACGTTTTGGACGCCGAGATGTTTTCCTTTTGGGACGTTACCTTAATGGTTTTAACAGGAAGGGGACTGGGGTGTAGGCTCCCCGCAGTGTTAATACGCATGAGCAGAGATGGAGACATGATCGCTAACATTCCTTTCTCTCTGACAATACACACCATTCATTATGAACTTGAACTTCTAAACCGTATGCCCTTGCCACAGAAGGCCATCTTGAAAAGCCATCTGTGCCTGGTTTCCTGGCTTCCCTTAGCATGGCTATAAATATAGAAGAGTTGCATGAGGGTGGGGCTCTTCACTTCTGAAAAAGAGAAGGAAAAGGCTACCGAGGACTTGGGCCAATGACCTGGAAGGAGGTCCCAGGTGTCTGCACCTCATTCCATGGTCTTCCACGAAGAACTGGAACTTCAGGGGCAGGTACACGTTGCAGGCAGTGTCCCCTGCCTCCTTCCCAGCCCCCCGAAGTGACATCATTGATCAGGCATCCAACAGGGATCTAACTGGACCCATGTCCATCCTGAGCTCAAGGCTAGATTCTTGTTGAATAAAGCAGGGTCTGAGGCAAAGGCCACTCCTCCCCAGGGGGCCCACACCTGCTGAGATCACTAGGACCCCTGACATTAAGGAGGCTTCGCGATAGAAAGTTCAGTTCAGCTCAGTTGCTCAGTCGTGTCCAACTCTTTGCAACCCCATGGACTGCAGCACACCAGGGTTCCTTGTCCATCATCAGCTCCCAGAGCCTGCTCAAACTCATGTCCATCGAGTCGGTGATGCCATCCAACCAACCACTTCATCCTCTGTCAGCCCCTTCTCCTCCTGTCTTCAATCTTTCCCAGCATCAGGGTATTTTCCAGTGAGTCAGTTCTCTGCATGGGGTGGCAAAGTATTGGCTCTTCAGCTTCAGTCCTTCCAATGAATATTCAGGGCTGATTTCCTTGAGGATTGACCAGTTGGATCTCCTTGCAGTCCAAGGGGCTCTCAAGAGTCTTCTCCAACACCACAGTTCGAAAGCATCAATTCTTTGGTGCTCAGCTTTCTTTATGGCCCAACTCTCACATCCATACATGACCATTGGAAAAACCATAGCTTTGACTACTGCTACTGCTGTTAAGTCGCTTCAGTCATGTCCGATGGACCAAAAAGGAAATGTCAACTCCGACGCAGCGCACAGAAGGATGAGACAGGTGCCAATCCACCAGAGCGACCCAGGCAAGCTCGTGGTAAGCTGTGTGACAACCTCAATCTCTACAGAAGTAACTGGATGCCCAGGGAAGTGTCACATCTACACAAGGTCACACAGCTACTGATCAGCTGGTCTTCCAGGGCCAGGTTTGTTCTGTTAGGACAATCTGTCCTGTCCAGTCTAAAGAGAAAAGGCTGGATTTGATTAAGTACTATGCAGGCCTGGGCAAGGTTTACTCATCTGAACGAGTCCAGAAGTCCTCTAATGGATGGATGAGAACTCTCTGTGTGAGTGAATATGTATCTTACACACACACACACAACACTCTAAAGCATCACATTTAAACTGACATCACAAATCTCTGTTTATCTGAGACGTCCCATGCAATGCGTGCAGTGAGCTCACGAAAGCACAGGATGTTGTGAAAAATGAAATACGCAGGCAGCTGTTCGCCACACGCTCGCAGAGTCCGCTACCTGGTAAACAGGCCTCAACGTTGAGAGCCCCGGGCATATAACACAGGCGGGCGGCTCTCGGTCTTTCTCAGCACCTGCATCTTTCTCCAGCGAAAATGCAAGTTTCTTAGCTACATAAAATGTCACTTCGTGGTTTTTCAGAGACCAAGAGCTGTGTCTGGCCGTCTTTGTCCAGTTAATCAGATGGCCCCGACCTCCTGGGCAGGGCAGGCATCCCGAAACATTCCTCCAAGCTCTCAGCTCCCAGACACACCTGCCGGGGATGCCTCTGCTCCTCCAGACCTCATAACCAGAGTGTGAGCAGCTTCCCTGTCCCGTCCTGGCCCTGTGCTGAGCCCTGGGCTCTATATGACCTGTGCTTCCTCTTTCCCACTTAACCCTGGGTTTCAATAGTGCGTCCTCCAAGCATGCCAGCTGGATTGAGCAGGATGAAGACAAACAGTCACGCAAACATTAACCCAAATGTCCTATTCCTGCAAGAAGTTGAACACCTTATGTCTCAACTACTGTGGGTACTTTCTCCCGACAAATGCAGGGGTGGATTAGTTAAGGTCAGGAACCGGCCTCCTGCCAATGGCTGCCTACCCTGATGGAGGCCCCTGGAGGTGAGACCTCTCAGTGGGAGTGTCTACCTCGAGGACACAAGGGAGGTCAGTTTGAAACCCCCCAGGGAAGGGGCAGCCCAGGTTCTCACCAAGGGAGGTGCTCAGAGAGCCAGAGGAGTGAAAGAAATCCACAAATAACACATGCTTGTCAGCACTACTAATTCAGATTTATAAGATGGCTTTGGAATTCTTTTTCTCCCAGCAATAGCAGCAGGCTCCCTCCTCACACCCTCGTCCATCCACCTGTCTTTGGTGTGCCAGCCTTATCGTGGTGCCCCACCAGGTGTGTGCTCGGGGGAGCATTATGTGGGGCTGCACGAGGAGGCTGGCACCCAGCTGGCACTGCCCAGCATGGGTGGATGGAAAGGACAAACCAGGTCCTAACAGAGGGCCATTCGTTACCAGGTTGGGTTAGTGCCTCCCGAACAAAAGATAGTCACGTGGCATTCTGAGCCTGGTGTCGGGCCAGCACATTTGCATGCATTTAGAAAGCATCCTTACCAACTTCACTCCCTGTGGAATTCCATTTCATACGCCTGCTTATTTTATGCAAAATCCTTCCTGGAATGAAACTTGTCAGATCACATAAACCTCAGACAGATATCAAGGCAGATTCAGAGCTTATGTGACGCACAGGAGGATCCTGAAACCAACACAATGAAGAACCATCCGTGACCCACGGGATTCCTCTGTAATGAGAAGGTGCTGGGAGATTATTTTGGGGGAATAAAGGGAGAGCGAGCTGAGTTTCCCATTAGCTCATCAAAACTCTCCTTGATGACAGAGGCTTGAAATTCCAAGCTCATCAGGCAGAGTTCTCTCTGCTGTCTTGTGGGGCCCCGCGGGCGTTTTATCTCCCACTCTGTGTAAAACTCTCCTTTTCTCACATTGCCTACAAGGTGCTAATGGTCCAAGGAACGTTCCAGGCTCTTTAACGAATCACTCTTTTATCGGAGCTCATTAATAATGTTTAAAATACAAGTCCTGGGCAGAACCAGATCAGACAGCCCATTTGATCCATAAGGATCACCCGTCCCTTGCATGTCTGGCCCATGACAAGTTTACAATCTGCATCTGTTGAATGAATGAATGAATAAGTGAATGAATGAATGGATCAGTGTGTGCCCATCTATGTGGTGTTCAGTTCAGTTCAGTTCAGTTCAGTTGGGCTCCTATGTACCAAATGCCATGCAATCCAGTGTGTGGCCTCGTGGTCAGTAGCTATAACATCCTGGGGGACAAGTGGTGTGATGCTCAGGAAATAACGGCTGCATGAAAAAACAGGTTAACTACCTTGAGAGCAGATGATTCAGGGCATCACACTAGACCACTGCTTCATGGCATTTCAGATGCATGTCACCCGTTGACACGATATTTGTCTTTCTCTGTCAGGCACGCGAGCGGGCAGCCTGGCATCGAAGAACACCTGGGCCAGGGCTACACTCTTTACATGCACTGAATCCCAGCCTCTCCCTGCCCAGAGCCTCTGCTTCCTCGCAGGTCAAATGGGATCATTTCAGGGAGGACAGTGTCTCCGTGCATGTGATCAGCTAGTGGGGAAAAGGCCCCTTCTTCCCTTTGGGAGGAACAGCATGGACAAAGGAAGGGCCCGCTATGGAGAGTCTCAACCCCCTGGCTCAGTCCCAGTTCAGTCTCTCGCTGTGCATCTAGGAAATGCCATGTCATGGCCAGGGTGGCTGGCTACCTGGGCCCAGGGTAAGCTCAGACCCCAGGCACAGGCCAGGCCAAGTCCGTGGCAAGTGTCACTTCTCCAGTTCAAGGGCGTTTGCGACTGAAGAAATCTTTTTTTTTTTTAAAAGACAATCATGATTTCCTTCCTCTTGCTGATGGTGCATCCGTTTCCTACACCTGGGCAGGACCTGCCCTGGGTCCGGTGATGCCGCCCCACCCCCTACCCTCCCAATGGCCCACATCCTACTACCCAGGACCTGTGAATTGATTTTATTTGGAAAAGCGGTTTTTGCACATGTAATTCAGGCTCTTGAGATGAGATCAGCCTGGATTACACTAGTGGGTCCTAAATCCAACGATCTGTCCTCACAAGAGACAGAAGAAGAGGAGCCAGGAGGAAACGGAGGCAGAGACTGGAGTGACGCAGCCAAGGAAGCACAGGATTACCCAAAGCCACCAGGAGCTGCAAGAGCCAAGGGGGACGCTCCCGAGGCTCCAGGGAAGCTCAGCCCTGCCGACACCAGGACTGCAGACTCCTGGCCTCTGTAACAGAGAGAGATTATACTTCTGTTTCTTTAAGCCTCACCATTTGTCATGGCAACCACGGGAAGCCAATGCAGGACCCGGTACCCGGCTCACTGCCGCTGACAGCAAAGCGTCTGCCTTGCAGACTCAGCGCCCTCTAAAGTTGCCCCCACCCCCTACAAAAACCTCTGCGTGTCAGTTTGATCATGCCTGTGGGCAACCTTCTCCAGCAGAACTCCTGCTGACAATCTGAGTTAGGCATCCAAGCAATTCTCTGCCACGCACATCTGTCACTGCCTCATGGCACCGACGTTGTCCATCGAAAGTCAAGGTCTCTGTTTCATATTTCCCCCTGAACACACCAAGTGCCATCCCAGGTGATGGGAGTCCTGGGGCGCAAGGGAAAGCTTGGGCGTGTGTTCACCTCACTTTATGATCAGCAGAGAAGAAGGCAGCCGGTGGGCAGGTGCCCAGTGTCTGCAGGCTGCCCTCCCGCCAGCTCGGGAACTCTGGAACCAGCAGGGACACAGCAGGCAGCTGCTCACACACCTCAACCCAAGCCCCACCCTCCTCCTGAACCTTTAGTGGGTCCTCCAGCCTCTCGGAGCATCTGGCTTCCACCTGAATAAGGGACAGAGAGAAGGCAGAAAGCACAGGCTGAACACCTGGCTTCTAGGGTCTCCCACGGAAAGTTGGAGGAAAGAGAAGATAAGGTAGAGTAGAGGAGGAAGTTTTTGGACCTCACCTTGTGGTTCTAACTCAAGTCAAACGCTTCAAGAATAAGGGTATTTCCTCGTAAGAAACGGTTCACAGACATTCGCAGTTACCTGTTCGGATGTCATGGTTAACGCCTTCCACGGAGATAACAGCATTTGGAATTCCTTTTCCGTGCGAATCCCTCACCAGGCCTTTGATGCCCCGATGGACCTACTCGGTGAACATGAAGGGAGACAGAGGGGCTCACAGACCATCTGGAACAGTGAACGTACCTATAAACCTACTGCCAGCCAGGGCTACCCAGAACCCCCCTCAGAGCCACATCTGGCTTGAAAGCTCCTCAATTCTATGTGGATTTGGTGTATAAATTTCTGTATTCCTTTCAGGTCCATCTACTGGAAAGTCTTCCACTGGAGTTAAAATGTTCCAGAGGTTGAGAAAATATGAGGATCTGAGATGGTTCACAAAAAACACATCCCGTAAAAATGGAATTTGATTTTTACAGGCACATTTATTTCGACTTTCCTGGACTCTACAGACTTAAGAAATAGACTCTAAGAGTCTAACAGGAGAGGAAAGACTCTAAGAGGCTCCTGTAAAGTACAGTTCAGTCCCCAGGGCCCTCCCGTTGATGAGCTGAGTCATGTGACGCACACCGATTGGGCTTCCCCATCTGAAGATCCAAGGTGACATACCATCACTTCCAATGACACTCTTTACACATGGCCTGGGCATTTTATTCATAGAGGGTTCTTTGGCTAAACTGGGATCATCATGTCAGAATGACTAGGGTCTTATTTCTCTGCGTATATAAAATGAAAAAAGAGCCTTCCCCCACAGAATTCCACAGTGGCGATGGAAAGTGTGCTCATGGCTTCCTAAGAAGGGAGAACAGGTTCACAGCCTTATCTAACATGAATGTGCACTGTGGGCTGCACCAACCCTCCCAGGACTCATGGATCAGACGTGGATGTGATTGCTATAATCTGGTGCCAACCTCTGCCACCCATGTGGAGGTGCAGGTATCAGGAAGCTGGCAGCACAGGCCCTTGGCTAAGATGCTTCTTCTGACTCATCTACAGCCATCCATGGAAGAGGGCAACCTCCCAATGCAGCCTCAGCATCTTACTTCCTAAAGAATGGGAGTCACGGTAGAATCATCTGAAGTTCAACATTCATTTTTATCTCTCTGGTTTCTGTGAGTCTATTCCTTAGTGGGGAATGGATGCTACTTGGCTCGTTCTAGTACCAAACGAAAGCCAGTTCGCCCAATACTATGAGACAGGTGTGTCACTGAGAACAGAAGAAAAGAAAGGTGTGGGAAGGTCCCAGCATACACGGAAGGCTTCCTCACTGGCCACAAGCAGATGCTCACCAGCTCCAAGCAGAAGCTAGCTGGTACGATTTAGAACTGTTCCCAGGTGGCACCCGGCTACCTGCAGCAGTTAGTCCTCAGCCTCTGAGCTGATGTTATGGGTTGAACTGTGTCCCCCTTCAACAAATCCATATGTTGAAGTCCCCACCCCACCAGTATCTTAGAAGGTGACTGCTTTTGGAGATAGCATCTTTAAAGAACTGATGACGCCAGAAGAGTGGGCTTTATCGTCTGGCTGATGTCTTTAAAAGAGGAGGCAAGCTGGACACACAGGGACGCCAGGAGTGTACGCACAGAGTAAAGAGCATGTGAGGACAGGGAGAAGGTGGCCACCCGCAAGCCAAGAAGAGAGGCTTCGGAATGAAACCAGCCTGTTGACACACTTTGGACTTCCAGCCTTCTCCTGTTTCCCAGCCTGTGTGTTTCGTTATGTTAGACCTAGCAGATGAATACAGGAAGCCTGGGCATGCTGGCTGGACACAAATCACCCCTCCCAACAGAGCAGCAATCTGGATTCTCACTCACCAAGAACCAGTGGGAGCGACTGACATTGACGCAGAGCTCAGAAACAACAGCTCCTTCGGACGCTGCAGTCACCAGCCCAGGATGATGGTATTAATTTTGATCTCAGGCTTTAGGCCATCTCAAAGGCTTCGCTCCCTAGCAAGCCCCCATCCCTGCCGAGTGCCCGCATCATACCTGCTCCATGAACACGATCAAGGATTCCCGATTGTTCTCCCACTCCTCGGGCAGCTGGCTCTCGTGTGGATATTTATCACAGCCCACGTAGATGGACAGCTCGAAGCAGTTTGTGTGAAGGTAGCTGAAATCGTTGAGACCTGCCAAGCCAACCAAGTAACATTTTAGCTTCACGGTGCTCAGAGGGGCACGAGAGACAGCAAGAGCACACAACTCCGAGGACTTCATTTGAACAAGGAGGCATCAAGTGTCTACTCTACACAAAACATTAATTAGAGCAACTGCTGGGGAACAGAAAGGGGACGGGGCGGGTGTTGAGAGAGAGAGACAAGATGCAGCTGGAACAGTTTATGGGGAAGACAGGCATGTGCAGAACATCTCTGAGAAAAGGGGGACTGAAAGAAGTGTCTTCTAAGATAAAATCACTTTCATTTTATTGAACTCAGTTTAATACTATTTTTAGGATAGTGGTATCACTTCTTTTTCTGGTTTAACTTTGTTGTGATCATTTTATTTCTTTATTTTTTGGCTGTGCTGGATCTTTGTTGCTGTGCGGGCTTTTCTCTAGTTGCAGCGAGCAGGAGCTACTCTCCAGGTGGGATATGCGGGCTTCTCACTGCAGTGGCTTCTCTTGTTGCTGAGCAGGGGCTCCAGGGCCTGAGGGCTTCAGTAGTTGTGGCTCCCAGGCTCCAGAGCACAGGCTCGATAGCTGTGGCCCACGGGCGTAACTGCTCTATGGGAAGTGGATATTCCTAGATCAGGGATCAGACTCGTGTCTCCTAGATTGGCAGATGGATTTTTTACCACTGAGCCATCAGAGAAGCCCCACTTTTTTTATTTTGTTAAATTCTTGTCTCTTTTTCTTTTGTTCCTGTGGTTTTTTACTTTGCCATTTTTTTTTAAGGTCTCATTAATAATGTGCATTTTTAGTGTTTAAATTTAGCTCCGTCGTTATGCTGCTCTCACCAACAGCTCTGTAACTGTGGAATGAAACCTGTAGTTGTCCATTCTAACTCATAAACACAGCTATCCTCTCCCCATTTATTGAGTTCCTACATAAGCCAGAACCTGTCTTTGGCACTCTGCAGCCAAGCTCACTTTCTCTTCATCACAAACCAGCAGAGAGGCAGGTAGTTGTAGCCCAATTTCACAAATAAGAATTGAGGCAGAGAATGGTCCAGGAATGCATTAAGGAATGTATCCAGAATCACGCATCTGGACAGAGTTGGGGTTTGAACCCAGGTGTGTGTAACGCCTGCTTAGAACTTGCTTATCACTGCTCAGGGACTGTAGGACAAATGCCCTCACCACCCGGCTGGAGAGCAGACAGCCTCATACATCCTGACATGCCTACAACAGGACGTGGTCCCTGTGTTCATTTCTTAGGGTTGCTATCAAGGATCACACCAACTGGGTGGTCTAAAGCAACAGAAACGTATCCTCTCACAGTTCTAGAGGCCAGAAGCCCAGAATCAAGGTGCTGGCAAGGCCACCCTCCCTCCAAAGGCTCTTTCTTGTTTCTTTCAGTTCCCAATGGCCCTTGGTATTCCTTGGCTTGTGGCCGCACCACTCCCAGCTCTGGCTCTGTCTTCACAGGGCTTCTCAGTGTCTGGGTCTTCTCCTTGTCTACCCCTTACAAGGACATCTGTCACTGATTTTAGGGTCCATCTGGGTAACCTACGATGACCTCATCTTGAGATCCTTAACGACACCTACAAAGACCCATTTTCCAAATAAGGTCACACACACAAGTTCCAGAGATGAGGAAGTGGACATATCTTTGGGGGCCCCACCCCATTAAAGAACCCAACATTTGCAAAATGAACAAATGAATGTCAGGTGGCATGAAGTTAGGGCATGCCTACCCAACATTTTCAATTTGGGGCAGCAGGGTGATTAGCAAGAACACAGTGCTACTGTGTCCCAAGTGACAGTGAGGCGGATCCCCCCGCAGAAGGTGCCTCCACCAAGCCTTCCCTGGGATCTGAGAGTCAAGGCCACAGAGAACAGGAGTCGGCCGGGCTGGTTCCTCTGCTGACTGGGGGTAAAAGGTCCTCCTGTGCTTCCACCAGCCTCACCGGTCCAATCTTCCCTCCCTCCTCCGAGCGCTCAGTGGAGTATCCTAAAGCACAAAAGTCTATTTAAAGCACAAAAGTCTATTTAAAAATCACGGCTTTGGGTGTTAAGAGCAACTCTGTATCAACCTGCTGCCTAATCAGTCAAGTCACAAACAAAATGATGCAAAACATACGGCTTCTCTCTCTCTCCCAGCTTCCAGATTTGAACCATTCACATGTCAGCAACCATGGACCTTTGATCACATTTGTGATAAAATATGGAAAGTGACAGCAGGGAGATAAGCAGGCTGGAACAATGTCAAGTTCATGGAAAATCCCTCTCAGGGCCTGGTCTGGCTGAAAGAGGTTGGTCAAAATGCCAGGCCAGCTCATTCAGTGGAACCTGAGGTGTGGAATCACAGCCAGTGCGGGGAGGCCTGTGGACCGTGCCGGCCGAGCAGCATGACAGGCAGGCCCTCCTGGATGGCAGGACTGCTCCAAGCATGTGCGCGTGCACACACACACACACTTCTCATTACCCCAACCTTCAGACCTTGTTAGTACTAAAATAAATAAATGTGCTATTTAAAGCTCTGAGGTGGGCCTGCCATTTCGCAGTAAGTGTGTGTGTGCGTGCATGCATGTTAAGTCACTTTACTTGCGTCCAATTCTTTGTGACCCTATGAACCGTAGCCCACCTGCAGGCCTCCCCTGTCCACGGGGATTCTCCAGGCAAGAATACCGGAGTGGGCTGCCATGCCCTCCTCCAGGGGATCTTCTCAACCCAGGGATCGAACCCACGTCTCTGATGTCTCCTCCAATGGCAGGTGGGTTCTTTACCACTGTACCACCTGAGATGCCCCTTTGCAACAAGTGTGTATCTTCAACAGCACCAGAAGTGCTCGAAGAATTGGCAAAATGATGAGAAACCAGGAGAATGGTGGAAAAGCTTGAGCCAGGCTATGGTTAACACCGAATTCCAGTCCTTTAGTGAATGTGGTGCAGCGGAGGATCCTGGGTAAGAAATGGCTTTGAAAGCGAAACGTGTGGGCAGTAGGTGTGGGGCGACCCAGATAGAGCTTCCCAAGCCTCGGGTCCTGGCTGGGGGTGGCAAGACCACCTCTGTGTTCTCCCTGGGCCTGGCATCCTGCTCTTGACATGGCTTCAATACGGGAACACAGGGCAGCACATTCCTTAGAGCCCCACGTGCCCAGAGCTGTCACAACACCAGCCTTCCTCGTCGGGGAGAGGACGCCGGACGGCAGCTGACACAAAGAAGGGCTCAGATCTCTTAGGAGCTGAAACACACACACGGCAAATGATGTGCCTTTTGAGCGGGCCTGGACCCTGCTCCCAGCGGCCCACTCCCACTAGCTAAGACCTGTCGGTCACCGCTAATGAGCCAGCAAGACCCGAACACAAAGAAGGAGTGGAGGGGTGGGGGAAGGAAAGGAAATTAGAAATCGCATCTCATTAGTCTACAAAGAAATGAACCTGCAGGCTTCATCACACCGCCTGCAGGAAGAATGATTAAAAAGGCTGGAGCCACCACATGGCTCTGCCACAAAAGTCCCCAGCATAATGGAAAACATAATGGATAGGAACAAATCGAATGCTGCCAGTGTGATTAGATAGCAGCCGACTTCTCAGAACGGTGCTATTGACCTGCTGCTGACAAATTCCGCAGTGTCCGAACCTGATTTAGTCACAGTGGCCACAAAAACTAAGCAGATGCTTCTCATAAAGATTATCGTAGGTTTTTAGGACTAGAACTGAACAAGCAAACATGCTTTTCGCTATTAGGATATTTTTTTTTGATAGACAGGGCTAGGGGTATTGATAGTCGATAGTTAGGGTTTTGTTTTTGTTTTTACTTTGAACAGAGCAAAGCCATGATGGGGAAAAAAATAAAACAACTCTGCTTGGTTTGTAACCAAGAAAAACTTGGCAAGCTTTCTGCATGTTTTATTTTTTTTTAATGGCCAAGAGAACAAATATGCCTACTCTTTTAAAAAAATTTTCCCCCAGAGTGGAAACATACCTGAAAAGTTTGTGAAGGCTGAATCTCTAGCAAAGGAAAAATAATATTAAAGTGAATCAGTAGAGTAAATCAGAGAACAGGGATATGCTCATAAAAGAGGCTTCAGGGTGAGCACTTTCCTAGAAGAGAGGGGAGAGGAGGAGTGGGAATTTATAACAGAGTGCTGCTGACAAGCAAGACAAAGAACACACATCCACCATCTCTGTCATCCTCACAACAGTCCCAGGGTGACCATCATCATCGTCCTTATCAATCATCACCATTAACATCAAGCCCATTTTACAAATGGAAAATACGGGGGTTCAGAGAGGTAAAGTAACTTGTCCAGAGTCACACAGCATTTACGTGATGAACTAGGTCCATCTGACATGGAGTCACTTGACCAACCTTCACAAAGTCAAGAAAATAGCAATGAACATTACGTTTGGGGTCTTGCCATCCCAGTGAAGAGACACCTTAGGGGATGTGATGTCTTCAACTCTCCTCACTCGAGAACTCTAGGCCAGGAGCAGCCCTGACCCAGGAAACAAAGGGCTGATCCTGAAACTTGGACCACGAGGTCCTCTGGCTGCTGCGAAAGAATCCCTGAAGTCTCTGCTGGGCTTCCTCTCTGTCTTCAGTGGATGTTGGGGACAGGACATCACATTCCCTGCATCACAACAATGGGACTTTGACCAGATACCCCAGTGGGACAGTGGGGCCTCCAGTGAACGAGCAATTTGAGAAAGTCTTGAGCGTGGGCTCACTGCTCACCCCCTTCGCCCCTCTTCCAAGGGCTGGCAGCACGGAGCGTCTCCCACTGTGGGGATGGCTCCGGGTACAGCGCCCTGGCTGCAAAACACCAGTGTGCTCTCTGCCTCTTCGCTGGGCTTGCTTTTCTGGCTAATGATTCCCCTAAGACTACGCTTACCAACTCTGACCCTGTAACATCCAAACAGCTTGGCGGCTAACAGTAGACCACAGCGTCAGACAGATCCCAGTTCTGCTCCTTGGGAGCTTGGACAGATTCCTTTCCCATCTCAAAGCCCTGGTTACCTCTTTAATAACAAGGGGAGTAAGCCACATCTGCTTGAAGACTATTGTGAAGGTGAAAGAAGAGTCTAGGCGGAGTGCTCGCACCTTATACATGGTTAATTATGGTAGTGATTCTGCTGAGAACAAGGATAGATGGAGAGCTGGACCACAGGGTCTCCCCCAACCTCCACCCAGCAGTCCATTGTCATTGGGCCCCACGATGACAGTAGGGCCATCAGAGACTTACTTCCAGCCACGGTGTGCCAGGAAGCCCCATTGACAGTCCCATCCTCCTTCTGGAAGTCTTCCGTGTGGCACACCCTCCTCCTGGCGTCCGTCATGAGGCGGTGAGTGGAGGCATAGGAGTAGGCCAGCCAGCGGAAGACGTGGTCGTCGGGCGTGGGGGTATGCTCCTGGGTCTTCCACAGGGACCTCACCATGTCGTAGGGGTAGGCCACCACCAGCTCGCCGCCCTGCAGGTTGCCACCCAGCACGAAGGGGATTTTTTCCATCCAGGCTATGACTGCCCTGGTCTCCACTGCCACCTGTGAACACGCCCAATTTTAGCACATTTGAGAAATAAAAGCAGAAGGAAACTGTCTTCTCTCCTGAGCTTTCCAAAGAGGGACATAGTTGAAAAAGCAGTCATTTTACGGCATCATCAGAGCAAAATTTAGAATCTCAAAATTTGTCTAGAGAAAACTGGCCACTGTGGAAGTAATGGATAAAAAGAGAAATCCAGAGAAATTTCTTATTGGAGGAATACTCCAGTTAGTACGCAAAGAGGGAATGACAGAATTAAAGGATCAACATTTGGCAACTTCACTGAATTCATGGGTCAGTCAATGAATTAATGTTCACCAATGACTCGATGGACATGAATTTGAGTAAGCTCAGGGAGGCGGTGATGGATAGGGAAGCCTGGCATGTTGCAGTCCATAGGGTCACAAAGAGTTGGATACAATCGAGCAACTGAACTGGATGGTAACAAACAGCACAGAGAGAGAGAAGCAAACACAATCACTTCCTGATGAAAGAACACACACCTAAAAATCCATCCACCCTGTATGTGAGGAAGCCTCTAGTGCAGGGGTCAGCAGACTTTTTCTATTAAGGGCCAGATAGGAAATAGTTTAGGCTTTGAGGGTGCTGAAGTCCTTGTTGCAACTACTCAAGTCTGCCAGTAGAACTCTCTCCCTGGAGCAGCGTGGTACCTTGGACAATACCCAGATGATGAACATGGCCGTGTTCCAGTAAAACACCATACAGGAACAGGCCTGGGCGGGACGAGACCCACGTTACCAACCCCTCCCTAGTCCACATGGCCAAGCGGTCTGAATCTCACTGCTAATTTATAAGAAACACCGAGAAGTATGTTACATTACATCACGAGAATACAGTTAGCAGCACCCAGACAGTAGAAAACGCTAGACGACAATCTAGTTGCTTATATTACAGCTGTTACAAGATAAACAACAACAACAGAATTGCAAGAAAAAAGGGAGGAAGTGATACAGGAGAAAAGTGCAGTTTAAAGAAGGGTTGAAAGGCTTATAAACTAATCAAAATGAATGGGTTTTAATTAGATCCCAGTTAAAACAGACTGTAAGAGAGAGATGGAAAATGATTACAGGAGAAATGCAAACACTGATTGGATATTTTATATTAAGAGCTTATTTTGATATGATAATAGTAATTATGGCTTTAAAAGAGAGTCAGATCTTTTAAAGATATTTAATGAAATATTTACAGATGAAATGACACGATGTCTGGAATTTTCTTCAGTAGTCTTGGGGAGGAGGAGAAAGTGACTGAATATGTAGATGAAATGTGAATTTATAAGCGTTGATGTTGACACGGGTACCTGGATGGGATTCTCTACAGCTCCCTCTCTAGTTTCGTATGCTCAACTTTTTATGATTAAAAAGTTAAGAGAAAAAAAGGAAGGAAAGAGGGTTAATGACAGGGAGGGAAGGAAGGAAGGAGAGAAGAAAGCCAGGAAACAGAAGCTAAAACTGGAAAGCTTGATATGATCAAATACTGATCGATGAATCAAATATTTGTCCTAAGTTACTGATATCTCTGAAGATAATTTCAGTAGGAAAAAAAAAAAACCTAATAATGGAAAAGAAATAAACATTGGAAATGGTCTAACTTTGCTGTATAGCAAATTGATAAAGGAATGAAAGTAACCTGAAGGACTCATTAAGCTTTGCTTTTGTTCCTAAACACATCAGGGCCTTGGGTTGGACGAAGCATAGAATTCAGCTCACAATACAGGATCGTTATGGATCCATGCTTCATCCTCTTTCATATTTTGATATCATGAACACCTGTGAACCTACCATCCATCCCCATGGTCAGCTTTTATTAACCGTTTCTGCACACATCTGTGATTCCCTCTGTCCCATCCTCCTGCTTCTCACTCAGAAGTAACCACTGCACCCTGAACAATACGCTTCTGAGTCTCTTTTGTTTAACTCCATACATGTATACATAAGGGTTTGATCCCTGGGTCAGGGAAGATTTCTTGGAGGAGAAATGGCAACCCGTTCCAGTACTCTTGCCTGGAAAATTCCATGGACAGAGGAGCCTGGTGGGCTATAGTCCATGGGGTCGCAAAGAGCTGGACGTGACTGAGGCACTGAGCACGTACGCACATATGCCTAAGTATGTATTGCTACTGCTGCTGCTAAGTCGCTTCAGTCATGTCCGACTCTGTGCGACCCCATAGACGGCAGCCCACCAGGCTCCCCGTATTACTTGGCTTTATTTTCTTTTGATCTAAAAAAAGGGTGGGTAACATACTATTGTCTTCTGTAAATTTCTCCTCTTATGTTTGTAAGACTAATCTGTGTTGCATAAAGCTATATTGTTCAGTCTTTTCCACTTCAATATGAAGATTTCATCATTTATCTGTTCTTGTTATGATGGACACATAGAAAATTTTCCATTTTTGCTATAGTGAACAACATTGCTTTTGACTGCGCTGTCTTCTGGTGGGCTGTGCTAAGACGTGCTTAATCGCTCAGTCAAGTCCGACTCTTTGTGACCCACGGACTGCTTTGTCCATGGGGATTCTCCAGGCAAGAATAATGGAGTGGGTTGCCATGCCCTCCTCCAAGGGATCTTCCCAACCCAAGGATCGAATCCAGATCTCCTATACCTGTGGTGAAATTTATCTTGCCTAAATCGGCAGAAGTATAAGCTGCAGTCATAGATATATACATATTTCACTTTACAAAATAATCAAGTTATTTTCCAAAGTTACTGTGCTAATTTCAGCTCTCACAATGAGTAAGAGATCCACTGTCCTATATCCTCCCCAACACTTGGCTACTGTTAATTTTCCCAATCAATGGATGTCAAATGTTCTCTTATCTGCATTTCCTTAGCACTAGAAACACCGAACATCTTTCCTTGTTTTCTGACCATATGTTTCCTCCTCCATGAATTGCCTCTGTGTATCTTTTACCCATTTTTCTGTTGTTTCTATTTTTCTCATTTGTTTTTCTTTATTCTTTTAAAAATTCTAGTTCTTTTCCAATTAAATAATTTTCAAATAACATTTCAGTTTTTAACCTGCTCTTATAATAGTTTTGAAAGTCTTCTGATGAATGGGCTTTCTTATTTTGATGTAGTTGAATTACCAATCTCTTATAATAAATGCCATTTAAAACTGTTCTCCTCACCCTGAGGAATCATTGTAAATGTTAAATTTTATCAAATGCTTCTTTCTGCAGACAAATTATTGGGTTTTTCTATCATGTCATTGATTTCTGCTCTTTTTAATCAAAATCTTTCTACATTTTTGGGGGCTTCTGTTATCCTTTTGCTTACTTCTTAAGTTAGTTGATGTTCAGTCTTTCTTCTTTTGACATGTTATCATTCAAGGTATAAATTCCTGAAAGCATTTTTTGCTGTACTCCACCAATTTTGAAGCTCCAATACTTTGGCCACCTGATGCGAACGGCTGACTCAATGGAAAAGACCCTGATGCTGGGAAAGATTGAAGGCTAAAGCAGAAGAGGGCAGCAGAGGATGAGATGGTTGGTTGGCATCACCGATTCAATGGATATGAGTTTGAGCAAACTCCGGGAGATGGTGAAGGACAGGGAAGCCTGGCATGCTGCTGTCCACAGGGTTGCAAAGAGTCGGACATGTCTGAGAGGATGAACAACAACCACCAATTTTTATATTTAGTGTTCTCATTATCATTAATTTCTACTTATTTTAGTTGCCAATGTGAAGTTTTTCTTTGACCCATTACTTAGAAGTTTCTTTTTTTAAAATTTTCTAAATACTTAGAGTTCTTTTCATACTGTCTGTTAGTTAATAAAACTAACTATGTATGGTGGTGAAAGAATCATGGTCTGTCTGTCTCTCATTTCCTGAACTTTGCTGAGGTTTCCTTTATAGCCCAGAGTACCATCAATTTTTGAAAATGCTCCAGGGAGTATTCAGAACAATAAATACTCCTACTTGTTGTAGAATTCTTACAGTTTCCTATGTCAAGGCTGTTAATTGCTATTCGAATATCTATCTTTGCCGATTTCTTATCTATCTCAGGGGGTTTCCTTGGTGGCGCAGACAGTAAGGAATCCACCTGCAGGAGCCCTGGGTTTGTTCCCTGGCTTGGGAAGATTCTCTCGTAGAAGGGAATGGCTATACACTCCTGTATTTTTACCTGGAGAATCCCATGGACAGAGGAGTCTGGTGGGCTAGAGTCCATGGGGTCACAAAGAATCCAACATGACTGAAGGGACAGCACTTTGATCATCATCACTTTATCTATCTCACCTGTCCGTAACTGAGAAAGGTATTGGTGATGGCAGGGTTGTGTAATTCTCCCTGTGTTTCGAAAGAACAAGCTCAAAAACTAAATTCTGATCTTAACACAAAGACTGAAATTCATGGACTTCCCATCACTGTGCTAAAATAATTCTCTCTTAGCACCTCAAGGCTAAGAAAGCTGGCAACCATGTTCCAATTTTGGTCCAAGGGTTCCCAAATTATAACATCCCTTGAATCCTCAGCTTTGCCAGATGTCACTAGTATGTTAGTTTGAAAAAGAAGAATTCTAGGATGGAATTAGGACATGAGAAAGGATTCAGAAGACCCAGAGGGTCCAAGCCTTTTATCCCCCATAAGCCGTCCTTGGGCATCCTAAGTACCATGTGGTGCTGGTCTGTCTGTCCCCATCATTTGCTTCTTGAGAGACTGGATGACACCATCTGGGGCAACACTAAATGAGGCAGCCAGGCTGGCCCTCCTCCAGGAAGTGGTACCCACGTGTGACGTGAGCTGGAGCTCTGAGAAAGAAGGAGAGCTGCCCTCTATGTATCCATCCGTTCTCCCTTGATTCCTCAAGAAGAGAAGCCAATTAATGATTCTTTTTGAGACTGCAAATATGCTTGCCTAAAATGTAGCATTCACCAGCCTTCCCTCTGGTGCACTGATGTCAAAAGTGAAAGTGAAAGTGAAGTCGCTCAGTTGTGTCCGACTCTTTGCGACCCCGTGGACTGTAGCCTATCAGGCTTCTCCATCCATGGGATTCTCCAAGCAAGAATACTGGAGTGGGTTGCCATTTCCTTCTCCAGGGGATCTTCCCAACCCAGGGATCGAACCCAGGTCTCCCGCATTGGAGGCAGACGCTTTAACCTCTGAGCTACCAGGAAGCCAATAAGCACTGATGTCATGTTTTGACTAAATTCTGTACAATAAAATTTAAACAAAAGTAGTACATAGGAATTCTAGGAATGCCTCTTAAAGTTCATTGACTTATCTGAGAGGAGGAATTTTTTTTTTAACCTTTTCTCTCCTCTTCCTCCAAAGGCATGACAAATGGCCATCTTGGATTATGATGACCCTGAGAATAAAAGTCCAGGCTTCTCTGTCCATGGGATTTTCCAGGCAAGAGTACTGGAGCGGGTTGCCATTTCCTTCTCCAGGGGATCTTCCTGACCCAGGGATCGAACCCAGGTCTCCTGCATTGCAGGCAGCCGCTTTACCTCAGAGCCACCAGGGAAGCCGAGAATAAAAGTCCACTTGCTAACGTGTGGAAGCAGAAAGACGACTTCCGGTTTCCTGATGATCACAGGGCTCCTATTTGTCTGCCCCTAAACCATCTGCCTCCAGGGTTCTTTATGTGAAAAGAGAGAAAAAAAAGTCTACCTCCTTGTTATTGTTATTCAGTCGCTGTGTCATGTCTAACTCTTTGTGACTCCATGGTCTGTAAGATGCCCACTTTCCTGTCCTTCACTATCTCCCAGAGTTTGTTCATATTCATGTCCACTGAGTCAGTGATGCCATCCAACTAGCTCATCCTCTGTCGTCCCCTTCTCTTCCTGCCCTCAATCTTTACCAGCACCAGGGGCTTTTCCAACATGTCAGCTCTCTGCATCAGGTGGCCAAAGTATTGGAGATTCAGCTTCAGTATTACTCCTTCCAATAAATATTTAGGGTCAATTTCCTATAGGATTGACTGGTTTGATCTCTTGCTGTCCAAGGGACTCTCAAGAGTCTTCTCCAGTGCCACAGTTTGAAAGCATCAATTCTTTGGCACTCAGCTTTCTTTATGGTCCAATTCTCACATCTGTACATGACTACTGGAAAAGCCATAGCTTTGACTATATGGACCTCTGTCGGCAGTGATGTCTCTGCTTTTTAATATGCTATCTAGGTTTGTCATAGCTTTTCTTCCAAGGAGCAAGAGTCTTTTAATTTCATGGCTGCAGTCACAATCAGCAATGATTTTGGAGTCCAAGAAAATAAAGTCTGTCACTGTTTCCGCTTTTTCCCCACCTAATTGCCATGAAATGATAGGACTGAATGCCATGATCTTCAGTTCAGTTCACTTCAGCCACTCAGTCATGTCCAACTCTTTGCGACCATGGACTGCAGCATGCCAGGCCTCCCTGTCCATCACCAACTCCTGGAGTTTACTCAAACTCATGTTCATTGAGTCAGTGATGCCATCCAACTATCTCATTCTCTGTCCATTCCCCTTCTCCTCCCACCTTCAATCCTTCCCAGCATCAGGGTCTTTTCCAATGAGTCAGTTCTTCACATCAGGTGGCCAAAGTATTGGGGTTTCAGCTTCAGCATCAGTCCTTCCAAGGAATATTCAGGACTGATTTTCTTTAGGATGGACTGGCCATGATCTTAGTGCTTTGAATTTGAGTTTTAAGCCAGCTTTTTCACTTCCCGCTTTCACCTTCATCAAGAGGCTGTTTAGTTCCTCTTCATTTTCTGTCATTAGAATGGTATAGTCTGTGTATCTGAGGTTGTTGATATTTCTACCTCTTTAAGCCACTTTTTCTGTTGGTATAGCCAAACCTAACACTCACGTATACAGCAATCAAAGCAGACCTTTTTAAAGAGCATATAGAGCTAAAGAGTAAGGGTATAAGAGAATTTACAGTGAGCAGAGGAGACAATAAGAGGCGTGGGAAATTTTGTGAAGATTATTTATTTTATAAGATACTTTTTGCTAAGACCTAACTAGACCTAAGAAATGTGGGGGAAATATTTCCCATCCAATTGCATTTTTTCTTTCCAAAGAAGCACCATGAGTAATAAATCCATAGGGACTCATGAAATAAAAATAAGATATCTCAAGCAATCAGTGAGGTCTAAGGACAATGTCACTGAAATTTCACAGCACTGCCAAACGTAAGGGTAATAATGACATTAATGAATATGCACAATTCAGGTGAAGGTTGTTTTTTTTTTGAAAGTACTGCAAAGAAATCTAATTAAATGATTTCTCTTCTGGGAAGAATCTGCTCACATTTCAATTTAATAGGTAGTTATTATCTAGCACACTTCCCTAGTTTTGGAGAAGACCTGAAAGGGAAGAAATGATTTTGTCTTGTTCTTAAATGTTACATCCTCTGCCAGCAGCAGTGGGTGTTTGCTTTGGCCTCCTCTGCTCTACAGATTAGGGGGTATTTTTACTCACCGTGGCATTTTCAGACAGAAACCACTCAGGGATGGCGATATAGTGATTGGGAACTTTCCTTGGGGTGTTCTGTCGGTCCTCTGCCTCCCAGAGCAGCGTGTTTAAGTCAGGAAAGTTGTTGTTGATGTCAATCCCATCATGGGTCCAGCGGCCCAGGGACCAGCCTCCCAGCTCGGAACCCTGGGAGACAATTCAGAATGTGAGGGACCCACAGACCTCTGGACCCTCCTGCCTCTCACACTCTGCTCCATGTCGGCCTCCATCTGGGGTATGCCTCGAAGCCTCCAAACACCCTCTGACACAAAGATGACATCCAAGGGAGACTGTCTGGCTAATAATCTGTTACTGTTTGGTGGGTGATGGATGATGTAGTCATTACTATTATTATTCCCACTCTATGTAGTCATTGTCATTCTCACTCCGAAGAGGGAATGTACAGAGTCATCCTGCCACAGAGCAGTTCTCAGAAAAGGGCTAGTTCTCTCCGGCCTCCTCTGCCTTCACCTCTTCTACACTGGCTGAATGAAACTCTAAGTAGTAGTAAGTCTAAGACTCTGTCACTGCAAAAATCAAGAGCTGCCATATTAATATGTTCACCTGCAATTCTGGCTCACGATTTAGCAACACAAATCTCTAACCAACTATTTGCACCAATAAACACAAGCAAAAATCTGTAAATCTGCACTTGATGGGCACCATTGTTTGAAGTATAGTTTGCCATTTTATTCCCAGATACTGTGATATATAATTATGAATATACAATACAACATTATACTAACTGTAATCTCTACATAATTCTATACATATAGATATATTCCATACATAACTATAACCTATAAATTCTATATTATAATCAGAACATACAACATAAACCATGTATCAGGATAATAAAAACAGCTGTCCTCAGAAAACGGATGAGAGGATTTATAGGTAATCATCAAGGTTAGAATATGCTTTAAGTGTTCAATCAATGTTAGGTGTTATTATTATTCTGTCCTATTGGCCCCACTGAATATATAACAATATTATTTTTCACATCCTTTTCTTCAGTGTGTTAGTGTGTCCACTTCTCAGGGTCCCCATAATTCTCAATTAGTGCAATGCCTCTTTCATAAACCTTCTGGGTTCCCCCATCTCAGCAGAAAGATACTAAAAAAGAAAGCTGGTGATGTGGAATTCAGGTCAACTCCTGACTCAGTGCATCCTGCGTGTGTGTGTAGCGGGCGGGGGCGGCTGCTGTGCTGGGGGAGGGAAGCTGTCCATTACCCCCTCGTAGGCCTTCTCGTAGCCGTCGGGGTTCAGGGAGGGGAGTATGTGGATCCGGGTCTCCTCCACCAGGCGGACGATGCGCAAGTTCCCCGCCAAGTACTCCTGGCACAGAAACTGCATCAGCAAAAGCATGAGCTCCCGGCCCAGCACCTCGTTGCCATGGGCCCCGGCGATGTAGTGGAACTCGGGCTCACCTTTACTCAAAGACGGGAAAAAACAGACGATCGTATCGGATGCTTACAGCAAAACAGTCCTCAGCACATTGTATTAGGAAAGAAATCTCTGAATAACAGAAACGTACAATTTTATCTCTTCTTGCACATCAACTGAAGCTATATCAGTACAATTTTTATTAGCTCCCAGACAGGTATATGAGAAAATGTGTAAAAAACCTTAGATGGTAACAGCCACAAAGCGACTTATTTGGCAAGAATAGATAAAATAACACAGGGTTTAGGGTTTAAAGGTTACAAATTAAACACAAATCGTAGCAATTATTTGGGGAGGTAATTCTTTTTCTTCAAAAGACTTTGTATTTAGTTTTATAAAGATACGGAGATGAATAAATGCAAGCAGAAAACAGTGTCATGGGAAGTCAGCAACGACTCAGTTTTGTGAGGGAGCCATCTTTGCCCTGGTTCTTTTCAAAGCTCAGCTTTTCACTGCTGGGTTTATCAGTGCTGGGCATGAGCTGACACCACTTCTGCCTCCCCTCACTGGCCAAGCTCCTGCTTTTGGGGAAATGTGACTTTACCCACAGATAGAGCCCTCACCCTTTAAAAGACATTCCTGAGAGAAACTCCTGGAATACTGATGAACATTCAAGTCAGGAGAATCAGACAAAGCTCTACATTTAAATTCCAGTGGATCTCTAAAGAGCTCACAATTTTAGCAAAAAGAAAAATCTTTCACCCATCCCCACCCCGACCCTACATCCCCTAACCTGTAGGAGAACACAGGTTTGGGAGTGATTAAATGAGAAGTGGCTAAAAATAGGACATGCTTGAAAATAGGATGGAAATTTAAAAGAAGATTAAGGGAACCACCTCTAACTCCAACCCATAATGACCAGGGAGTCCAGAATTTTCTCCAGAAAAAGGAGTCTGTCTTAAGCATCTCAGACATTTTCTATTTTGGTTAGTGTGACTGGTCTCAGAGAAGAACAGAATTAAGTGTGGTCCATTTGGAGAAAAGTAGGGTACCTCCAGCTTAAATAATCTGACAGCCTACACAGTACAATGTGGGGTGAAAAGTGTCAGTCACTCAGTTGAGTCTGCCTCTTCCAAGGCTCCTCTGTCCATGGAATTCTCTAGGCAAGAATACTGGAGTGGGTGGTCACTCCCTTCTCCAGAGAATCTTCCCGACACAGGGATCTAACCCGGCTCTCCTGCATTGCAGGTAGATTCTTTATAAGCCTAAGCCATGAGGTAAGCCCCAAAGTGTTAGTCACTCAATCGTGTCTGACTCTTTGCGACCCCATGGACTATAGCGTCCCAGGCTCCTCTGCCCATGGAACTCTCCAGGCAAGAGTATACTACACAGAACCAAAGTTGGCAGAACCTGTCTGCGAGAGTGGGCACATGGCCAGCTCCTGCCCTGCTTCATGAATGTTCTCAGAGTGACCTCTGCCTCACTCTTTAAGAAAGCACCACCTCGAAGGGCCAGGGCACTGCAGACGGGCAGCCTCACCGACTTCGTGCTCCCCGGGGTGGTCGGAGATCTCCACAGCGTACAGCTTCAGGCCCTGGTGGCTCTTGCCGATGTTGTAAATCCTCGTGATGTTGGGGCACATTTCATTCACGACCTTCATCAACTGCAAAATAAGCTGAATGTAAGGCTCTGAGCCATGATGGCTGTGCACCATAGCGGGCAGAGCTCTCAAGGAGACAGCCCCCTCCCACGGCCCCCTGCATGCCCCCACCCTCCCATACACCCGTGCTCTCGCCCTGCCTGGAAGGTCCCCCTTCTGCTCCCCCTGCCCTGTCTCCCAGCACCTCTGGCTTGTGTTTATCACCCATCTGGGTGGTGGTATCTCCTCCCTTGGTGGCTTTATTACCTAGACAGCCTTTTCTCTCTATGGTAGTGGTGGTGGTTTAGTCCCTAAGTCGTGTCTGACTCTTTTCAACCCCATGGGCTGTAACCTGCCAGGCTCCTCTGTCCATGGGATTTCCCAGGGGAGAATACTGGAGTGGGCAGCCATAGCCTTGCCTAAAGCGGTGAAGTGAAGTTGCTCAGTCGTGTCCAGCTCTTCAAGATCCCATGAACTCTAGCCCACCAGGCTTCTCCATCCATGGGATGTTCTAGGCAAGAGTACTAGAGTGGGTTGCCATTTCCATCTCCAGGGGATCTTCCCGACCCAGGGACAGAACCCAGGTCTCCAGCATTGCGGGCAGATGATTTACTGTCTGAGCCACCAGAGAATCCCTTGCCTAAATAAGTATTTATTACTGAACATCATGTTGTCTTATACTTTAATGAGCATTTATGACATCAAGCTGCTCTGCCCTCCTGGAGCCCACAGCATGGCAGCAGATGGAGTCGGACCATCGCCACTTCACTGGTGCCAAGTAAGGGGCACGAGGTAATGGGAGCCATGCTGTGAGAGGGTGGGGGACACAGGCTCCCATGGAAAAGTCAAACACATACATGCCATTTCCTGAATTTTTCTTTGATAGTTGAGCTTATCAGATAAGCTTCCAGAGGAGGGGATGAGGGTCTGCTAATCACAGGGGTGAAGGACAGAGACACCCACCAGAGGCTGCCACGCCTCCATCTCTGAGCAGGAACCTGTGGGTATGCTGGTAAGCTGCCTTGACTCTCTCTGTGTGAAACCCCTGTGCCATCCCCAAGGGTAAGAAGCTCTGATTCAAAGGACATTCCTGCCAGGCACCAGACCAGCCACACTTTCCCATGGTGGCATCAGGAGGGTACATGAGTTTTACAGACCAAGAGGGAAGCTTGGGTACCATGCGAGCAGTGAGTGAGGGCATCCCAGCCTGGGCGTGTGCCCACCAGGGAGAGCTCCATCCTTGTTCAAGCTGAGCAGGAGCTGTGCTAGTGGTGATAGAGCAAGGGCATGGCTCACAGAGGGGCAGCGTGGGCCTGGACATGCTTGATGCACCTTTCAAATCATTCCTATCAGCCAAACAATCTATAAAATGTCCTGGTAAATTGTACATAGACAAATCTGCTGCAAACATTATAGTAGGTTGAAAGCTACGGGAACTGGAAAAGTGCTATCAGGTAGAACTTCTATCGGAGTGCAGTGACATCACCACCGGTTTGCCGTTCTTGCATTCTGCAATTTCTTTGCAATTCTTACAATTTCTTTGCATTTCTTGCTTTTCTTGCATTCTGCACTGATGTGTGGAGGGCAATCATGGGGCACTGGGCGGGGGGGTGGGCATCCCTAAAGGAACGGAGGATTCATTGCTGCTGGAGCTTAGCTCTCATGACGCACCTACGAGGTGTTACAACTGCAGCCCTGGTCAGACATTCAAGGTCTGATTTTCTCACCACTCCCGCAAGGGGGAAACATACTTTGATTTATGATAACTCACTTTGTGTTTTAATATCTAGGTGAGAGAAAGACGACTGTAAAGGACTCTTGTCCAACCATGGCAGAGATGGATACCCACCGTCCATGGAGAAACCATACGCAAGCAAGGTTGATCTAGCTTCACATCTCTCACTATGAGGAATACACACCAAGGGGGCTGAACAGGAGCCATAAAGGAGTGGCACCAAGTTTTAATAAGAGACTAGGTATTGATGTCATTAGTCACAGCAAATTCTGTTTCTCTACTGAGTCTTATCATGACAAACACCAGTGAAATCGATAACTGAAGTAGGTAATCAAAGGGGCCTAAACCCATTCTACAGATATGGAGACTGAGGCTCAGAGAGACCATTGAGGGGTTTGCCCGAGGTCACCCATCTAGAACCAGGTGGAGCCAGGGCTTTGGACTCGTGGGTCCTTATCTGTCCACGTTGTTATTGTTGTTATCATTCGGTCACTCAGTCATGTCCAGCTCTTTGTGACCCCTTGCACAGCAGCATGCCAGGCTTCCCTGTCCTCCACCATCTTCCGGAGCTTGCTCAAACTCATGTCCATTGAAGTTGGTGATGCCATCCAACCATCTTGTCCTCTGTCGTCCCCTTCTCCTCCTGCCTTCAATCTTTCCCAGCATCATCTTTTCCAGCAAGTTGGCTCTTTGCATCAGGCCAATATACTGGAGCTTCAGCTTCAGCATCAGTCCTTCGAATGAATATTCAGAGTTGATTTCCTTTAGGATTGACTGGTTGGATCTCCTTGCAGTCCAAAGGTCTCTCCAGAGTCTTCTCCAACACCACAGTTCAATTCTTTGGTGCTCAGCCTTCTTCACAGTCCAACTCTCACAACCATACATGACTATGGGAAAAACCATAGCTTTGACCATATGGATTTTTGTTGGCAAAGTAATGTCTCTTCTTTTAATACTGTCTAGATTTGCCATTACTTTTCTTCCAAGAAGCAAACATCTTTTCATTTCATGGCTGCAGTCACCACCCACAGTGATTCTGGAACCCAGATAAATAGTCTGTCACTATTTCCATTGTTTCCTCATCTATTTGCCATAAAGTGAGGGGACCAGATGCCATGATCTTTTTGAATGTTGAGTTTAAGCCAGCTTTTTCATTCTCCTCTTTCACCTTCATCAAGAGGCTCTTCAGTTCTTCTTTGCTTTCTGCCATAAGGGTGGTGTCATCTGCATATCTGAGGTTATTGATATTTCTCCTGGCAATCTTGATTCGAGTTTGTGCTTCATCCAGTCCAGCATTTCACATGATGTACTCTGCATATAAGTTAAATATACAGGGTGACAATATACTCCTTTCCTGATCTGGAACCAGTCTGTTGTTCCATGGCTGGTTCTAACTGTTGCTTCTTGACCTGCATACAGGTTTCTCAGGAGACAGGTAAGGTGGTCTGGTATTCCCATCTCTTTAAGAATGTTCAAAGAGTTTATTGTGATCCACACAAAGTCTTTAGCATAGTCAATGAAGCAGAAGTAGATGTTTTTCTGGAATTCTCTTGCATTTTCTATGATACATTAGATGTTGGCACTTTGCTCTCTGGTTCCTCTGTCTTTTCTAAATCCAGCTTGAACATCTGGAAGTTCTCAGTTCATGTACTGCTGAGGCCTAGCTTGGAAGATTTTGAGCATTACTTTGCCAGCACTCTGTCCATGAAGGAGCAGTAAAGCAATCAAAATCAACTCTGCCACCTCCTTTGTCTGCTTTACATGGGACCGTTCTGGAGGATGGCCCCGGCACAAGCACTATCTGATTGGGTCTCGCATACCTGTCCCTGCTGACTGCACAGTCATTCTCCACTACCAGTGTGGACCTCCCCAAACTCCGGTCAGCCGATGGTCCCCTGTCCTGTGTTCAGGTCAATGACCGGTTCTGCAGACACAGAGCCACTCGGTTCATCCTTAATTAGGTGATCAGCACAGAGCCTGGCTGAAATTTAATGCCTACCCTCCTTCCCCTTTCAAAGAGCTGCCTGAGAACCAGGCCCCCCTGTGCTGGAAATTTCCACCTTGACATTGAAAAAAAAAAAAGACAAACGGCATATTCCCTAGGATGAGCAGTCAGCCAGGGACTCAGCATCTCAGGATGGGATGACTCTCGACCATGAGTCATAAGAGTCACCTCTTCATCCTCCACACACCACTGAAGTATTTTTACACCAGTCAGGTTTTCCTCTCGGTGTTTTGATATCACAAGTATCTTTTCTACAGATAGGAATGAGAATACGGGCATTTGGAGACTCCCTTTAGAAGTGTGAGTGCAAGTTGCACAGTCGTGTCCGACTGTGCAACCCCATGGACTGTAGCCCACCAGGCTCCTCTCTCCATGGGATTCTCCAGGCAAGAATATAGGAGTGGGTTGCCATTTCCTTCTCTAGGGGATCTTCCCAATCCAGGGATCAAACTCAGCTCTCCTGCATTGCAGGCAGATTCGTCACCATCTGAGCCAACAAGGCTGGTGGGCCCCTGCAATGCGGGGAAACGTTTCTCTGGGGGCCACAGGTACCATTTAAGACTCAGCTGGTGATCCATCTTGCTTATTCCCGAAAAGAATCATAAAGGACATTCTGGAGTTTGAGTCTTACTGGTAAATGTTTGGGTCTTGAAGTTTAAAGTGAGAGGAAGCAACAGAATTTTCTTGATGGCTTTAAAAGCATGCATCCTCAACAAGGGTGACATCACCCCAAAGGAAGTGAAAACTGGTTCTCTGGGGGCTAAAAATCTTAGCTCTTACAAGCTTTATGACCCTCCAAAGTGCAACTTTTCCCAACAAAATCTTATTCCTTAGTTTTTAATATAATGGGTAATTAGGAAAAGTGTCTAGAAAGGGCCAGTAGGGAAACATTATCCTCGAGATAAGTGGGTTTTGTAAGATGTTCAGCATCTTCGAGACTCTGTTATCCTGGGAGCTACTGAATCCCCCTGTCTCTGTTGCTTCCCTCTTGTCCTGATGGAGACAGAAGAGTGAGCCCCTTTCCTGGTAATTCAGTTTGTAGGGATACATCAGAGGAAATTTTCATAAAGAGCGGCAAGTTACATGCATGATGACACTGGTTGTAGCCTGTTTCATCCTCTCTCACTGTTCATCACAAGTTGGGTGCTCTCCTGAAGCTCCAGAGCAGGAAGGTAGCTGAGGAAACTCTGATTCATCCTGCAGCATTTCAGGGACAATTACAAAGCCAGCATGAGACATGGCTAATGATCCAGCATGACGTGAGACAATCTGGGCAAAGCGGCTAACCATAGTCTGACCAAATCTGCATGAATTCCGTGAACATAGAAACGCAAACCCTGGAGAGAAATGGAGTGGGGGTGAAAGCCATGGGTTTGTGGAGGATTAACCTTGAGATTTTTGGTTTGCATTTGATATGGATCCAATGTTGTTTATCCAATGGATTTAAAAAAAAAAAATAAAGAAAGAAGTGAGAAGAGAAAAAGTCCTCTTCTATCATCTTAACTCATTTGCTTTGTCCAGATCAAGTGAAAAGGAATTCCAGAGGCAGGAATTCCAGAGAGAGCCAATGTAGGAGGTGTCCCATGGGGGTGAAGCTGGGCTTGTCTGTGGTCCTGCCCTGGCTTGCTGCCACCATCACCACCCCCATGGGGTGATGCTCAGCGGTCCCACAGCCTGCTGCCCAGGACCATCCTTAGCTGCCCTGGAAATCAAAACCAGAAGAGAGTTGGTGGGGTGCCAACCCTCCCACCTCCATGGTCCTGCTCCCCTGTCCTTGCTTCTGGGACCCCCCTTCCTTCTGTCTATTCCTGCAACAGGCCCTGGACCACAGCTGGCCTCACCTGCAGCCCCATCCCTTGCCAACCACGGCCAGCGATGCCAGCCACCTCTCCCTCCTGTCCCCCACGTATCTCCCCGCAACAACAAATCCCGTACACTTTATGGATTTAAGATGACTGAGTGTCTGCCCTCGTGGTCCCAAATGAAGGCGAAAGGTAAATGTCCATGCAGACACAGAGATGACTAAGCAACTATAAATGGTTACATGAGGTGTGAAATCCTCTCAGTGCTCAGAGCAATTAACTCACTCTGCCTCACAGTATCAGTGTTCGCATGACTGCCTCCAGCCTCCTCGCTCCCCTCTCCCTCTCCCCTCCCAAGCCCCTTGGGGGCTCCCTTGTGGGGAGCACAGTGTCTTATAAACCAGTGCTCCAGAAAGAACTCCCCCTCGAGTCGCTCACATTCTCATGATTTTCCCCTCCAAAGCAACAGGTGTTCTGTTTTCTCTTTTCACTCCTTGCTCCTGCGTCTGCTTCTCATTTTTATGTTTTTTTCAAATGTCTCTCTCAATACTAGGATAAACTAACATTGTCCCCCTGCTTGAAGTAGAAAGATTTCTGCAGTCGTTTAGCAGACTCCCTACAGGGTATTGCTAAAAGTGCTGGCTTCTCTACCACCCCCCAGGAGCCAGGAATCCAAATGGCAAGCCACTTCTGGCCTGAACACTTTGGGATTGATAGATGCTCCCACAGGACAGTTCCCAGTTGCAGGGTCCAGGAACCTTGGAGTGGTCACCCACTGTCCCCTGCAGGGGTCAGTTGCCTTCCCAGGTTCCTCTTAGCTCTGATATCTATGAAATGACAAGGACCAGAGTCCCTCGGGGTAATGAAGCACATCCATTAGCTCTTTCATATGAGAGTAGCCGTCATTCTCCACGTGGGACAACTGTTTAAAGATACCAGACTCTCTGTGCAGTGAGCTCGTTTTACTATGCATTTAGATGGGCTGCTTTTGACATTAACTGTATCAGCTGAGTTAATATTCGCCTAATTTCTGGGCACAAAGATGTCCTGAGATACCCACTGAGCAAAGCTGAGTCAAGACACAAATGCTTCATTAAAAGGGAGGTTGAGCGGTGTCATCACTGCTCGGGTTTGGTCGGGGCCCGGGGGGTGTGTGGGGCAGGTCGGACACGACTGAGCGACTGATCTGATCTGATCTGAGGGGTGTCACGTCAACACCTGAAGATGGAGAGCGGCAGGGATGACTCACAGACTCAAGTCCGAGCATATTAGCCTCGCTTCTGCAGAGCCAGACAGCAAGACAATCTCCTTAGCATGTCCCACCTCCACGTCTGTGCTGACAGGTGTCTGGAAGCTGTGTGTGAGGATCTCAGATTAAATGACAATCAGGACAAACCCGGGTTTGTTGATTCCCTGTGTTGAGGCAGAGGACCCACGTGGCGCAGCCTAATTGCTCCGACCTCAGGGAAGTCTCCTGCCCTCGTGCGGAGGCTGGCTCCCTCCCTTGGCACCTCTGAGCCCTCACTTTGAGCCATGCTCTCTTGGCCTTTGATGAACATTTGTTCCTTAAACACCTTTGTGAGTCTATTTCTCTGCTCTGTCTCTTCCGGCAGATTCTTCGATATCTAAGGACTTCTCCACTTGCCAGCACTTCCCTGGGCTTTCTAGCACGAGGCTGGGGGAATGCTGAACAGGGGTTTCAGACTAAGCATGACAGCACTGGGCTGCTGTTTCAGCCCCTCCTACTAAATGCTTGGTCCACTCCCCCTTCCACACCCAGTGTGCAAATGCTGTCAACAGCTCAGGAGTACCTGGTTTCTTCCTTTCTTACTTTGTTTTTAATTATCGTGGAGATGTTTATTTTATAAATTACTTTTCTTTTTTCGTAATTTTTATTTTTAATTGGAGGATAATTGCTTTACAATGCTGTGCTGGTTTCTGTCGTACATCACCGCGAATCAGCCACAGGTATACACATGTCCCATTCCTCTTGGACCTCCCTCCCACCTCCCACAACATCCCACCCCTCTAGGCTGTCACGGAGCACCAGGCTGGCCTCCCTGCCCTGTACAGCAACTTCCCGCCACCCGTCTATTTCACACAGGGTAATGTATATGTTTCAATGCTACTCTCTCAATTCG
This sequence comes from Tragelaphus eurycerus, assembly GCA_935064755.1. NCBI lineage: Eukaryota > Metazoa > Chordata > Mammalia > Artiodactyla > Bovidae > Tragelaphus > Tragelaphus eurycerus. The sequence continues at coordinate 8,966,920 of CAKXYN010000088.1, read as the reverse complement.
TCCCACCCTCCTCTTCTCCACTGTGTCTGTAAGTCTGTTCTCTCTTGAGTCTCTATTCCTGCCCTGTAAATGGGTTCATCCGTACACTTTTCTAGATTCCATGTGTTATGATAAGTATGCATATATACAGACCCCATGGACTGTAGCCCACCAGGCTCCTCCGTCCACGGGATTCTCCAGGCAAGAATACTGGAGTGGGTTGCCATTTCCTTCTCCAGGGGATCTTCCCGACCCAGGGATTGAACCCAGGTCTCCTGCATTAGAGGCAGATGCTTTAACCTCTGAGCCACCAGGGAAGCAGGATATATTTATCATATAGTGTATGATATTTGCTTTCCTCTTTCTGACTTACTTCTGGAGGACCTGGTTTCTGTATTTATGTTTGAGAACAATCTCATCTGTAATGTCTTTTCCTCTTAACATTACTAAAGCACTAACAGCCATAAAGGTATCAACCAGCTGTTCTGAAACCTCCCTGTATATTAGAATCGCAAGCAGAGCTTTCATTAAAACTGTAGATCCCCAGTCCCTTTTCCTAAGGATTCTACTTCAGTTGACCTGAGGCAGGTTTCAAGTATAGGTATTTTTTTCATATTTCTTCCAGTGATTCTAATACTGAGAATCAGAGAATCAGAATAACAAGGAGGTGTTATATATTCCCTCAGTGACTCAGTTTCTCCATCAGTAAGATAAGGACAACAATAACCTTGCACTCCCAGGGCGGTTAGAGAGACTGACCAGGTTAACACACGTAAATTCCTAACGGAGGGAAACCGATGGAGGTGCTGTGTGAGAGCCTCCTGCTATCACCATCACTAGTGTTGTTCTAGATTCTTTTTCTTCTTCCGCTCTGCACATGACTAATGTCCTTGATCAGTGTTACCTCTCAAGCCCACAGTGATTCTTCAGAACTACAGTATCTTTTTCATTAAAGTATACTTGACTTGCAATATCATGTTGGTGTTAGGAGTACAATAAAATGATTCACTTATATATATACATATATATATATATATAAATGTATACGTTATTTTCCATTATAGATCATTACAAGATACTGACTGTAACTCCCTGTGCTATCCAGTAAATCCTATGGCTTATCTGTTTTACATACAGTAGTTTGGATCTGCTGATTCCCACTCCTAATGCAGCCTTCCAACCCTCCCTTTCTCCCTTAGTAACCACAGTTTGTTCTCTATGTCTGTGCGTCTGTTTCTATTTTGCATATAAAATCGTTTGTGTTATTTTTTAGATTCCATATATAAGTGGTGTCATAACATTTGCCTTTCTCTGCCTGACTTGCTTCAGTAAGGATAATTTTTTCTTAATTCATCCATGTTGCTGCAAATGGCAATGATCATTCTTTCTCCATGGCTGATATTCCATAGTATATATATATATATATATACACACATCTTTTAAAGCCAATCATCTGTTGATGAACACATGGCTATGAACAATGGGACACATGAATCTTTTTAAATTAAAATTTTCATTTTCTCTGAATACATACCCAGGTATGGGATTGCTGGGTCATACAGTATAGCTCTGTTTTTAGTTTTTGAAGGAAACTTCATACTGTTTTCCTGAATGGCTGCACCAACTTTCCACCAACAGTGTAAGTGGAAGAGCTACAGTACTAAATCAGAAAGTTTGGGTTCAAATTCTGCTTCAACCACCTGCTGGAAAGAGAGGCTTCCTCTGGGCGCCCCCAATCCCAACAAGGCATTCTTAACCTAGAAACCACAAGATTAAGTGTGGCCTCAACAAACTACAAAACCACAAAAACCCATATGCTCCTGGGCACAAGACAGATTTCCCTCCGACAAACCTGAGGCTTACCTGACGCATCTCCTTATAGTTGTGGTGCTTAAAATCTAGGTCATCGGTGGTGGTCATTTCATTCCGTCGGTGATAGTAGTTATTCGGATCTAGGGACAGAAATACGGTTGTGAATTCATCCACATCATTCCTTTACTTATGGAGGCTCTGTTAGGGGCCTGACTCATGTGGGCACATAGCCCAACCTCCAGTTTCTAGCATTTGCACAGAGGTGAAAGAGCCAAATTTCAAGAAGCATTTCAAGAGTCAGAACTAACCTAGTGGGGAAAGCACAGACCTGGAGCCAGAAGGCCTGGGTTCTAATCTCTGCTCTTCTACTCATGAGCTGCGTGACCTTGGATAAGTCACCAGAGCAGGTTTTCCTTGATGTTTTCACCCAGGAACAGGGGAACAGTGGTACCTCCCTCACTGATTCATTGTTAGTATTTGTTGTTCAGTTGCTCAGTCGTGTCTGACTCATTGTGACCCCACGGACTGCAGCATGCCAGGCTTCCCTGTCCTTCACCATCTCCCAGAGCTTGCTCAAACTCCTGCTCATTGAGTTGGCGATGCCATTGTTATTTTATTAACAATGTTAATAAATTGCTATTAATAATTTATTATATGTATTATATATAATATATTAATAATATAAAATTGTTAGTATTTTGTCTGGCAAACTGTCACACTAAATGAAGGAAGGGATGGTGAATGAATGAATGAATTCATGAATGAACATCACAACTGCATGGAAATTTTGGAAGTGTGGTGGACACTATCAGTTGCTCATCCAACATGCAGTCCACTTCCATCCTTCCTAACAGGAGCCCTGTGTTGTTGGGAATCCCTGCTTCTCCACTTCTAGAAAACTGACTTCATGCTCTCAGCTGCAGGGGTATGACATGACTGGTCTAAGCCAATCAGAGCACAGCACTCCTGGACACTCTTACTAGTCCGGACTAAAGGGAAGACCTTTACTGGCACAGAGGAGAGACTGAGAAGAGAACTTCAGTAGTTACCTAGTGAACCAACCCTAGATCCCCATCAACCTCCCCTGGGACTTTCAGTCACGTGAGATAAAGAATTTCCTGATCTGCTAAGCCAGTGGGGGCTGGGCTTCTGTTGCTGAAGTCAAAGCACCCGAACAGGCATGATTAGGATGCATTAACAGTGGTGACCTCTGGGGACTGGGGAGGAGATGTCTATTCTTGACTTGATTCTCTTCTGTATAAACTGACTTCTTTCTTTAATTCTTATAAACTGATACTGTTTATATAATTCCAAAAAACAAAGAACACTCAGAAGAAAGGAGGTAAGAGGGAGCAGGAAGAGCTAGAAGAAGGATAAGGGGGAGAGGACCATCCCATCGGCCCTAAGGACTCCTTCCTGACCTGACAAAAAGTTGCGAGGTCTACAGAGCCTCAGCCAGGCTCACGACCTCAACCTCCATCTCCATGCAGCCAGGAATCCTCACCAGCTTAGGTCTCCTTGCAATGTAGTAGTACTTTAGACAGGTCAACCTACAAACTCAGGAACCACGTGAGCAAAGCTAGAACCATAGCAGGCGTCTGATCCAAGTGGCTCCAAGGACAATTTGTAGGTGGTGGCCGTGGCAGGTGATGGAAGGAGGATCACTTGCTCCCAGTGGGGCCAGGAGCAGAGAGTCCCAATTCGTGCCACCAAACAAGGCCACAGACCAGCAACACCAGATGCCCAGCCTATGCCTACTGAATCAGAATGCACGGTTTTAAAAAATCCAGAAGTTTGAGAAGCACCGTGTTAAAGTACTGAGGACACTGCCAGCAATATTACACACACTGAGATCACCTGAGCCGACTACCTGTCTGCATCCCATGGCCGCAGAGTGTGACTGCCACATGGAACCAGTCCCGGGGTTCCCTTAAAGGCTGGCAGCAGGTTGAAAACCACACAGAGACCTGAAGGCCAAAAAGGTGGCTTTTAATGATCACAAAAGGGTTTCCAGTAACACTATTAGAAGCAAATAATGTATGCAGGGGTGGGGGGAGGGGTGCAAGCTGGTATTCTGGTCAGAAAAGAAGCAAAAGCAACTCAGGTTTAGCAAAGGCCCCCAGTTCTGTTCCAAGCTCTCTCCTTTGGGGAGGGCAGGCTGAATGCATTCTCTGGCAAGCCACCTGCCCTTTGATTTCCAAACCTGTCGATTTCAAAGTCAAGGTAAAGCACATTTTTCACACAACTTGACCCTGAATGTATCCACAAGCTGATTCCTAAGAGCTATTCCCCACCCTCCAAGTCCCCAGAACCTCTTTCTAAAACTCTTCTTGAAATGCCCCTTTTGTCTTCAAACACAAGTTATGCCTTCAAGGTTCTTCAAAAGGACTGAAGAAAAGCCCAGAACTGTACATACGAAATATCTTCATGTTTGGTAACTTCCGTCCTTCCCTGAGACTAACCAATTTGTCCGAGGGTATGGGTCCAAGTTGCAGAATTGTCTCGGAACCCCAGGTGAGCATTTTTCACAACTTTCTACCTTCCACCTTTTGTACAAATACTTCTTCTTGTCCGCTTATTCTGATTGGATGAAGTTTTACGGAGACCCTCTTAGGAGCTCAACACTGTAGGTAATAAGTGAGAACCAAATCCAGCCACCCCACCCTGGGGCCCAGAGTCTGCAGACGCGCCCCGTTATTCAGCCAAACCCACTGTCCTCTTTTTTCTTCTGTGGATAAAAGAATCCCTATCTCCTGTGCAGAATCTATCCCAGATGCTTCTGATGGAACAGCCTCGCCCAACACTCACGGGGATGGGCATGTGACCCAGGTCCAGCCCATGAAAATACACATGTTCTGGCCACAGCCACTGGCTCAGAGATGATTCCAGGATACAAGCTGGGCTCATAATATGATTTTCCCTCCAGAGCCATAAGAGGAGGGCCTCCTGCCGGAGTCAACCCACATGGTGGATGAGCTCGGGTTGCTAGTGGCCAAGCTCCCTGCCTGCAAGCTGGTGAGGAGGGGAGCCCTGACTGCACCATGAAGACTCCAAGACTGTCGACCCTTTCTTGCCTGAAGCCAGAGTCACATCTACCTCTGGAACTTTTATTCCTGTGAATTAAAATTTTCCTTTTTCCCCCCTCCTCACTTCAGCGAATTTGAGTAGGACTTCCGACATTTGAAACAGAAGTCCTGATTCAGTCTGCAAGACCTTATTCTCACAGATGGTGCCTTGGAGAATCAGCCTCCTGCTTCCTTTCATGTGGCTGGCTTCATGCATCAGATGTACTGAAAACCAGCTTATTCCTTCTGGAACACCTTATTTACGGGAATAAACTCACTCCAGATGGGGATCGTGGAATCTACAACCTCCTCCCCTTCTCACTTCTCTTACTCGACAACTCAAAATCCTGCTCCATCCCAACAGGTCTACTCATTCAGCCTGTCTTCGGCTGAGTGATGTCCCCGCCCCAAAGAGATATTTTGGAGTCCTGACCCCCCAGGACCTTAGAACATGACCTTATTTGAAGAGAGGGGTTTCACAGAGCTCATCGGGTATAAATGAGGTGCTTAGGGTGGGTCCCATTCCATCAGGACTGCGTCTATCCAAAGCCGAAAGGTGAGCGCAGAGAGAAGCACTTGGGGAGACCGTGTAATGATGCAGTGGCAACGGGGGCGAGGCGCCCACAAGCTGAGGAGCATCAGAATCAGACAGCAAACCACCAACAGCCCACAGGAGGAGGCAGGAACGGACGCCGTCGCTCGGCCTCTCAAAGAAACCACCCTGCTATGCCTTGATCTTGGACTCCTCGCCTCCAGAACTGAGATGATAACTCTGTTATCCAAAGCCACCCACTTTTCGGTACTGAGTTATGGCAGCTCTGGAAATGACTGCCCACCCTGAATATCCCTGGCTCCTCACTGATGTGGACACACACTCTTCTCCCAAGTCCAGCACCAGCTCACTCCACAGGATGGTCATAATTGCAGAAGAAACCCCCTTAGTGGACATCCAAGGGAATACCCCAGCTCTTGGACCATGCCGCTCAGCTGTTTGCTGCTCTGGGGGCTGGGATCTTGCTTGATGGGAGGGAGTTCTCAACTGGGAGAGGAAAGGCTACCTTTGCTGGACCAGGAGCTCACTGCTATCTACAGTCCCTGAGCTCATGATGCACTTTATCCAGAACAGGCGACTCCACAGACACTGCATATTAGAGGTTACCCAGAGATGGAGGAAGGGGATTCGAAAGTGATTTATTTCTCAGTGAGTCCAGGGTGTTTTGGGGTCCATGACAAAGTTCTGAAACCAGAGAGAGCCAGCGATCACACCGACTTGTGAATACACTAAGCAGCACTGAACTGTATGCTTTAAAATGCTTAACTCCATGTTACATCAGTTTCACCTCATTTAAAAAGGAAAACAACGGCTGACCTCAAAGTGCTCTCTGAGGACTAACAGGACACGAGGAACGCAGCCACCGCAGCCCTTTTCCTTCCCTGCCACAAGGCCAGCTCCTCACCCAAGGAAATGCCCACTACCTATGGCTTCCCTGTCTGCAAGGCAGGAGACCTGGCTTCAGTGCCTGGGTAGGGAAGACCCCCTGGAGGAAGGCATGGCAACCCGCTCCAGTATTCTTGCCTGGAGAATCCCATGGACAGAGGAACTGGTGGGCTGCAATCCATGGGGTCACACAGAGTCGGACGTGACTGAGTGACTAACACTTCCACTGTCACTCACGGCCTTATGGTCAGCCTAAGCTCTGATGCCTCAACAGAGAGGCCTGAGCAGAGAAGACCTGGCAGCAGCGCAACCAGCACCAAACCCCTTCTGCAAGGTGCTCGGCTCCCGAAGGAGGAGAAGCTGCGCTTGTCCAACCCCATGTGACTGTTCTTATGACAAGGTCGCTCCAAGAGGAACAAGGGGAGACGTGGACCCCTGGCAGAGCTTGTTTTGATCCCAGGTCATTACTGTCAGTGAAAGCATCAAACCCACAGCTCCACGTGGCTCCAAGGAGGGGGCAGCCCGTCGTTCGTGTATCTTCCACCCCATCTCGCGTAACCTGACCTCGAAGCATCTGCACCAAGCCATCATTCATGCTTATCTTCTGCCCCATCTCATATAACCCACCTCACAGCGTCTCCACTGGGCTGCTCGCCGGCAGGAAACCCTCTGATTAACCATGTTCAAGAGTATAGTGAGTAGCATTACATATATTCACACTGTTGTAGAGACAGATCTCTAGAACATTCTCATCTTACAAAACTGAAACTATAACCATTAAACAACCCTCCCCCTTTTCTGTTAGTTTCGAGCTTTTTTGTTCAGTCACTCGGTCGTGTCCAACTCTTTACATGTGAGCGTGCAGCATGTCGGGCTTCCCTGTCCTTCACCATCTCCCAGAGTTTGCTCAAACTCACGTCCATTGAAGCGGCGATGCCACCCAACCATCTTGCCCTCTGTCGTCCCCTTCTCTTCCAGCCTTTAATCCTTCCCAGCAGCAGGGTCTTTGCTAATGAGTTGGCCATGTATAGGGTAATTCATGTTCTAGTTCAAAAATTTCTAGAGACATTATTCATGAAGACTTAAAAAGCATCTTCCCCTTCCTCTGCCCCAACCTGAGGGTTTGTAGGAAGACAGTGAAGACAGAACAAAGAGAAGCAGAAGCAAAGGTCAATGAATTTTTCATAAACAAGAGTTTTGGGAAGAACAGACGCTGGGCGGTTGCGTTACCAGCACAAAGTCATGCTGGGCTGAGTGACTGACTTGGTCGGGTCACCTCTGCCTCTGGCCTCATTAACTTGCACAAAGGAACCATGTCGACAGCAAGGCAACTGAGCAAGACTCACCTACACACACGGCCGTGGGGACCCCTGAGCCACCCCAGGACCTCAGATGTGACCACCAGTGGCACGCACAAAGGCCAGCTCCCCTCCAGGCAGACTGCTAAGTAACTTCTAGAAAAAAACGACCCTAAATATTTGGGGTTGGAAAATAGAACCATTCCAAGGCCATACTTGAAAGCCGTCCAGATTTCACACTGTAACTCTGTCTTTGTGTTTAAATTGCCCCCAGGACCTGTCTTCAAACACACACACCAAGAATAACTTCACAGGAAAATATTTATTTCATGAGACTCTCACAGGCTGCCCTTTGCCCTCAACCGACAACAGATGAATTCCTGCCCTCAGAGAGAAACCGTGACCCTGCCCTTTAAAGCAAGCAGAGTGAGGCCGCTCTGAGCAACCAGGCACAAAGCCGGCCTCATGGTCCCCTGCCTGGGTCTGTGTCTGCAGACGCAGTGAGCTCAGCAAAGCCCAGCAGGACCCCGGTGGCAGCAGGTGGGCCCTGTGATCGCCAACCCAGCATGAATGAGCCGCAGAAGGGGGCCCGGGTCCCACCCTGGGAGGCCTTCACGTTTTCTCTGGACCCACCTTGAAAACACACACTGCTTTCCCACCAGCAACCCCACCTCTTGCTGTTGTTCAATTGCTCAGTTGTGTCCGACTCTGCGACCCCATGGACTACAAGCACGCCAGGCTTCCCTGTCCTTCACCATCTCGTGGTGTTTGCTCAAACTCATGTCCATTGAATTGGTGATGCCATCCAACCATCTCATCCTCTGTCGTCCCCTTCTCCTCCTGCCTTCAATCTTTACCAGCATCAGGGTCTTTTGTACCATCATCTAATAATCCCATAATTCACCTAATAATTTTGGACATGCACAGTGACACAGAAATGAAGATGTCCACTGTGAAATTCCTAAGAATCAAACTGATTTTCCGACTGTATTCCCAATTTTCCAATCAAACAACTGAATTTCCAACAATAAGAGGCAGTTTGAAAACCTGAGATATGGTGGATTAAAAACACCCACAAGATAGATGGTCTCTAATAGTGTTAGTGACATGAAAAAAGTTTGTAATCTAGTAAGTACAAGTAAGGAGCAAAGAATCTGTCTGGTGGGAGGGTAAGTAGGTGGCAGGTGAGCAAACTTGTCTTTCTCACCAATATAGAGTTTGTTTTGAGTAAATTCATACTTGGCAAAGCAAGATCATGGATATCAGAGGGTTGAGGGAAAAGCAATAAATGATATGAAATACGCTCTGAAAACTCAGTAAGTTTAAGTTCACGGTGGGGGGTGGGATGGCTATAGAAATAGCATGATGGATATAGAAGCACCTGAGACCATCAGAGCTGGCGGTGCCCCTCCTCCTGGCAGGGGTATCCAGAGATAGTAAGGACTGAGCTTCAGATAAGATAAGAATGCTGAGACTTCCCTGGAGGAGAAAGCATAGGAGAGTAACCCAAAGCTGTGCTCCTTGCTTGCTGTGGCCTGACTGTGGGTGGACAGGAGGCGGAAATTCCTAGAGGCTCTGGTGAAGGGCCTAAGGGATGTTCTGGAGGCCAGCTTCCTGCCCTGGAGATGTCTGGTGAGGATGAAGAAGCAGCCACAAAAGCCTCCAGTAGCAGCAGCAGTGTCAGCAGCTCAGTTGTGTCCGACTCTTAAGGACTTTAGCCCACCAGGCTCCTCTGTTCACGGGATTTTCCAGGCAAGGATACTGGAGTAAGTTGCCATGCCCTTCTTCAGGGGATCTTCCTGACCCAGGGATTGAACCTGGGTTTCCTGGATTGCAGGCAGATTCTTAACATCTGAGACACCAGGGAAGCCCACAAAAGGCTCCATACAGGCACAAATCCCTAGGTTCTGAAAGGCCGACAGAACTGCAAGCCAGACCGGATTAGCTTGTCCAGAGCAGACACCAGCAAAGCTCCATATGCAAAAAGCGCATGTTAATTCAAGCCTTTTATTTCCTTCCACCCTGGGGTTACACCCAACCCCATCATGTGAAAACAGGGTAAGGGGAACACAACCCAAAGGAACAAGCACCCAAAGATACAAGCAACCAAGTGAAGCTACTTAAACAGAAAGAGGCTTCACTATGTAAACAGAGCAAGACTATGGACACGGTCAAGTTTGAAATTAAGTTCTGCCACATCCTATAACCAGTGTGGCAAGAGCACTCAAGGGCAACTAAACACGTTACCACAAACATTTTATGCAATTTTTTGCCTGCTTCTGAGCAGCAGCGCCAGGTGAATTTTCAACCTTGAAATAAGCATCATCTTAAAGTCCCAGTGGGCAAAACCACAGCTGGCATGTTACCTTAATACCCCAAATGCTCAGAGTGTTTCTAAGTGTTGTTCTGGGAGATTTTCGTTTTCTTTTTGTTTACCCATGTTTTCTAAATATTCTGCAATAGATGTGGTAATTTTCTTAGATGAGAAAAAGACTGTGTGGCTTATTTTTATTCACCTTGCTGACTAAGCACCTGTCTTCCACCGGCGTTCCCTCCCTGCACGAAGCACAGAAGGGCAGACCCACCTGGCAACGGGCAGCCAAGGATCTCCATCCTCATGCAGATGCTCCCATTATCAAACCAGGACTGGGGGTTTATGCGGATGTAGCGTGCCACCATGGGGACGGGCAGCTCGTTCAGTACAGGGATCTCCTTTTCACTGTTTCCTTCAAATATCTATTTATGCACAAGGGTGAAAAGGAGATTCTTTTAGAGCTTGATTATCAAGTCATGAAAGAGTCAGTAATTCACTCAGTCCACAAGATTTCATTAAGGCACATCTAAATGTGAGGTTGGCATTTGGTGGGGGGGATGGGGCCTGAACCCTGCTCTCAGGAAGCACCCATTTAATGGGGGCGGAGCTGGGAGCAGGAGGGTTAAACTTAGACATCATAGGTGAAATCTATTAGTGTCATGGCAGAGAGATAGCCACAGAGCTTTGGAATTTCTGAAGAAGGAAAGGACCAGGTGAAGCTTTGGGGAAGAGATGCCATTTGAACTGGCCTTGAAGGAAAACTCGAGATGCAGGAATGGGAGGGATGCTAGAGAAAAGGAAGTGATGGCTGGAGGAGCTCAGACATTGGATTCAGCGGCAGAGCAGCCACCTCACTTTTTCCGGAACACAGAGGAGTGGGTACAAGGCAGGGGTAAGGGCTGAGAATGGGAACGAAGGTTAAAACAGAGGCTGATGGCAGGCTGTGTAAGGCACTGTACCATGATAGGAATTTGCACTTGAGAACCCGAGGAAGAGGGCGACAGGGTCAGAATTGGCTAGCTTAGAGGGAGGCATGAAGCTGAAAGGCCAGGTAAGTAAAGTAAGTTCAGGAGCTATTATAACTGAAGAGCAGTGTGGGCACCAACATAACCCACATGCCACTGGTCTTCCAGGGCTGACGTGTGACCTGCAGAAGACCACATCGCAGCAACTCTGACTTTTACATGAGCCCTAATGCGGACCGTGTGGATCTGAGCATCAGGGCATGGAAAGGGCGGTCATCATCCATCACTCTGGATGGTTGGTTTGAGTTGGCACAGAATCGGCCAACATCCAGGGGCAAACACTGGCTGGGTGTCCACTGCCTCTCTCTGGAGAGCCCTGACAGCCATATCTCCAGGGCTTAGAGGGGACTCACCATGTCTCCAGATCCATTCTTAACAGTGACCCACGTGTGGCTGTCATTGCTCACCATGACCTTATAGGAGGTCACCCAGTCACTCCTAAGGAAAAATAAAACATCATTGGGACTACGCACTTCAGAAAGTTTCCCTCTTCCACACAGAGGTACAGCAATAGGCAAAGGGGGTCCCAGAGGTGGACAGCGTGGGGTCACACCCTGACCCAACTCTCACCCTCCCTGTGGCCTTGGCTAGTTAAGTGACTCATCTATGCTATGGTTTATTCATCCATGAAGTGGGAATCATAAAAGCACCAAGCTTAAAATATTAATGTAAGCAGGAAATGGTTTCATGCCCTTTAAACACTTAGGACAATGCCTGGCCCCCAGTAAACATTAAAAGTCTGTCGCGCACATAAAGACCCACGAATACGTGCTTGTTTGTTTATATGGAGCACTGACATCACATGTGGTAGTAGAGTTCCACATGGAAAAGTAATCTCAATAAAAGTGGAAAAGTCAGTCTAGAAACTTCATTTGGAAAACTGATTTGGGAACGTAACGAACGAGATCCCACCAACCACAAACACAGCAGCCTGAGTCTCTGAGAGATAGTAGGTTTCTCCTTGGCTGTCAGAGGCGGGCAGACAATTCCCTGACCCCACCTCCAGCAATAATCCAGAGATATCCAGGCCCCAGGCCAGATCCCTGTCACCACATCCTACTACACAGAAATTACTGAGGGAAAAAGAGCCAAAATATGACTTCCCAGTGTGGAGGTCAATGTGGTAGGCTAGGCAAAAAAAAAATAGACTTTTTCCCCCTCTGCCTCAGTTTTTTATAGCATCATTTGTTAAAGCAATGGAGAAAAGTCTTCCCGAGCATCTTCCTTTTTAAATTTTTAAAATATTGGAACTAAAAGCACCAATGGACTAATCTCTTAGAACATTCCACCAGCTGAAGCATTTGGAATCCTTGTTTTCTGACTGTGAAATCTCCTTGGACTCAGGATCCAGATAGATCGCAAGAAGGTGCCCCTGTCAGGCTCCTCTGTACATGGGATTCTCCAGGCAAAAACACTGGAGTGAGTTGCCATTCTCTTCTCCAGGGGATCTTTCTGACTCAGAGATCTAACCCTGTTCCCTTGCATTGCAGGCAGATTCTTTACCATCTGAGCTACCAGGGAAACCCAAAAGTTATTATTCTTAGATGCTTTTATACAAGCTTAGGAACCAATCTTCATGAACCTTCTCCCTTCTTCTTTTGCTTGCCCACCAGCTTTATGTGAGTACCTGCTGGAAGCCAGGATTTATCAAGCAATACGCTCCTCCTAGGGAGGCTCAGGACTTGGGCCCATGCCTGTGTGTGAAGGCCCAATAAGTAAACCTTCTCAAAGGCACTTCAGCAAGTGCTCAGATTCTTTGCACTGGGAAATTATCTTCACCCCAAATAGCAACCTGTTTCCCACATTCAAATCATTTTCCAATGGCTTGTATCCTTAGTTACTTGGCCATCTGTTTTTCTGCTGATCACGCCCCATGGTGACCCCACCAGGCAGGCAGCAGAGTTGAAGGGTGTATCCTGCACAGTGGAGATAATGAGTTTAGGAAGCCTCTCAAAAGAAGCTGAGCTCCCCAGGTGGCGCAGCAGTCAAGAGTCCGCTTGCCAATGCAGGAGATGCAAGAAACACATGCTCAATCCCTGGGTCAGGAAGATGTCCTGGAGAAGGAAATGGCAACCCACTCCGGTATTCTTGCCTGGGAAATCCTATGGACAAAAGAGGCTGGTGGGCTACAGTCCACGGGGTTGCAGAGAGTCAGACACAACTGAGCATGCTCAAAAGAAGCACATAAACAAAAAGAGAGGTATGGAAAGAAAAATTCAAACAAGTTCTCCAAAGAAAAGGGGAGAGAGAAAAAAACAAAGGCTGAAAACCAAAAAACGATTTCTCAAACTTAATAAAAAGAAAAAATAAACATGAACCAATTCAACACTTGCGTTCGAAGGGTCATTAATTGCCCATGTGGTTCAGCCCTCTCTTCTGACCTGCAGACCTGCATCGTGTCCTCCTGACCTCTCCACTTAACATCTCAGCCATGTCTCAAATTGAACCTGCGCCCAAACCAACTGATTCACTTCGTCCACTCTGTACCCCAACCTGGGAGCCCTTGCCCCAGAAAAAATACTGCCATCCACCCAGGGCAACAAAATCCCAGAGTCCTCCTTGGTTCCCCACCCTCCCTTTCTCCCTGATAGTGAATTCATCACCAGAGTTGGTCAATTTTACCTCCCAGAGCTTTCTAGAACCTCCCACTTCCCCCAGCTCCACTGCCACCATCCAGCCCAATCTCTCTGGCCAGGACTACTGCAGTTGCCTCCAAACAGTCTTCTAAAATTTAAACTGCCCTCCAATCTATCCTGCAGTCAGAGGCTTACTTTTTTTAATGAAATATTATCACGTCACCCCCTGCTTAAAGTATCACTCTTATCTTAGCATTAAGATCAAATTGCTCACTGTATTCTACAAAACCCTTGCTTACCTCTTGTTTTCCATGCCTTTCTTTCAATCCCTGATACAGATTACACTCTCTCTTGCCTCAGGGCCTTTGCACACACTGTTGCATTTGTCTGGACTCCTCCTGTCCTGTCCCCTGTCAGCCTCTGAACTATAAGGATTCAGTTCAAAATATGAATTTCAGTTGTGATTTCTTCTTTGACCATGAACTATTTAAGTGTACAATTTTAAATTTCCAGGTACTAGAGGTTTTCCAGTTATCTATTCACTGCTGGTTTCTAGTTTAATTTCATTGTGAACAGAGAACATACTTTGAATCATGCTGATCCTTTGTTGAGGCTTCCTTTATGACTCAGCGTGTAGTCAGCTTTGGCTAATGTTCTATGTGCACTGAAACTCACTGCAGTTCTGTGACTGCCGTGTGCAATGTTCCACACATATAATTTTGAACAAATGCTGGGCTTTCCTGGTGGCTCCCTGGTAAAGAATCTGTCTCCAATGCAGGAGAGGCATGAGACATGGGTTTGATCCCTGGACCGGAAAGATCTCCCAGAGGAGGGCATGGTAAGCACTGCAACATTCTTGCCTAGAGAATATTATGGACAGAGGAGCCTGCTGGGCTATAGTCTCTAGGGTTGCCAAGAGCAGGACATGACTAAAGCAACTGAGCTCGAGCATGATTAACTGTGTTGTTCAGGTCTTCTGCATCCATGATTTTTTGTCTGCTTTTTCTAACAGTTATAGAAAGAAGTATGTAAAAAAGAATGCCAAACTGACTTCAAATTTATTTGTTTCTGCTAGTTCTCTCAACTTTTGCTATACACTATGAAGCTATGTTGTTGAGCACATACAGATTTGAGGTTGTGATATATTTTTTTTGTAGATGGACTTTTATGATTATGAAATATGTTTTTTAAATCTCTATCAATGCCTCTTGCCTTACAGTCATTTTGTGTGATAGTAGGAGAGCTAACCATGCTTTGTTTTGGTTAAGATTGATATATTTCCTAATTCTTTAGCTTTAACCTCTGACATAGTTTAAATTTAAACTATTTAAACTGTGTCTCTCATGAATTTTTTTCTTAGGCACAGTATGATAATATTATTCTTATATTGGATAATATAGTTCATTTAAATGTAATTAGTATTATATTTAGATTTATATTTACTACCTTACTATTTCTTTTGTAAGAAGAAATTTCTATTTTGTAATGAAATAGATATCATTTTCCTTTTTGAATTTTCATTTTATCATCAAATATTCTTACTATTCCATTTCTTTGTTTATTAATTTACTAGTTAAATATTCAGGAGAAGGCAATGGCACCCCACTCCAGTACTCTTGCCTAGAAAATCCCATGGATGGAGGAGCCTGGTAGGCTGCAGTCCATGGGGTTGCTAAAGAGTCGGCCGTGACTGAGCAACTTCACTTTCACTTTTCACTTTCACGCAATGGAGAAGGAAATGGCAACCCACTCCAGTGTTCTTGCCTGGAGAATCCCAGGGATGGCAGAGCCTGATGGGCTGCCGTCTATGGGGTCGCACAGAGTCGGACACGACTGAAGCGACGTAGCAGCAGCAGTTAAATATTCACACTATTCTTTTCATAACTAGCCTAGAGATTACACATGTATCCTTGAATTAGTAGTCTTATTCAAATTTTAATTTCTAACACTTTCATGATAATACTGCTGCTGCTGCGTAGCTTCAGTCGTGTCCGACTCTGTGCGACCCCAGAGATGGCAGCCCACCAGGCTTCCCGTCCCTGGGATTCTCCAGGCAAGAACACTGGATTAGTTTGCCATTTCCTTCTCCAATGCATGAAAGTGAAAAGTGAAAGTGAAGTCGCTCAGTCATGTCCGTCTCTAGTCATGGGGTCCGTCCAACCCCATGGACTGCAGCCTACCAGGTTCCTCCGTCCATGGGATTTTCTAGGCAAAAGTACTAGAGTGGGGTGCCATTGCCTTCTCCGATGATAATACTAGAACCATACAATAATTTAAGCCCATTAATCCCTCTGCCTTTTGCATGATTTTGGAATTTATTTTTAATTCTATAAATTCTTTAAATTTTTTAAGTTATTTACTACTCCTGCTTTGTATGATTAGTAATTGTAAACCTACTTATTTAACCTTTCTGCTAGCCTTCATTTTTTTTGCATTTTCATATTTCCATCTGGGAAAATATTCTTTCCGCTTGAAGAACATCCTTTGATATTCCTTTTAAAGCTGATATGTTGGCAATAAGTTTTTAGGTTTTTATTGTCTGAATAGGCTTCGTCTCACCTTCATTTTTGAATGATATTTTTTCTGGGAATTCTAGGTTGACGTTTTCTTTCAGTATTTTAAAATATTTGATTTCATTAGCTTCTGAGGCATTGCTTCATTTGCACGCACACATTTTGAAACTACTGGACATTTAGTAAAAGTATATTAAGAGTGGGAGTGGAGAAATGAGCATGAACCATTTTAGCTTAAATCCGGCTTTATTGTTTACTAACTACATACACTTGACAAGCGGCCTAATCTTTCCAAAAATAATAAGGCTACCTACCAGGAAGTTTTATATATATATATAATATATATATATATATATTTCATTTATACACTGAGAGATGCTACAGTACACTGATTAAGGCTTCAGGCTTTGAGGCCAAGAAGCCCAAACTAAACTCCTAGTCCTTCCACTTAGCAACTGTGACCTGCATGAGAGTCACGTGATCTCTGAGCTCCAGCTGCAAGGCAACTGGAAGGTCACTCTACGCCTTTGCACAGCAAGTAAGGGATGAATGAGGAAATGCATGTAGAGTCCAGGCACAGTGCCTGGAACACAATAACTGCTCCATAAATCCGAGCTCTTCATATGAACAATGTATCATAATTAATATACTGCCAAATGCTATACCAGCATCTAGGACTATCAATTGAACTGTAAACGTAACTCAGATGCTCCCTTCAGACACTTTCAGAGAACCACTGACATCCAAGCCTAACCCTTCAGGCCCTAGTAATGATAATAATCAGGGCTGTCACAGCTATACAAAAAATTAAGAATTAATTACTTTTAAATTAAATTTAAGAAGGTCGATAATCCAGGGTAACAGAAGAGAGAGATTTGCCAATCAGTAATGCTGGGGTGTGGAGAAGGAAATGGCAACCCACTCCAGTGTTCTTGCCTGGAGAATCCCAGGGATGGCGGAGCCTGGTGGGCTGCTGTCTATTGGGTTGTGCAGAGTCGGACACAACTGAAGCGACTTAGCAGCAGTAGCAGCAGCAGCAATGCTGGGGTGGGATTGATTTGTGTCTAAAATTTCTATCTGCCCGAAAAGATTAAGGCAACATGGAATGCATTAAATCCTGTTCCTAACCCTGCAGCTACTACACTGCCAATACAATTCCAGCCTCTGAACTACAAAGACAAGGCCTACATCATCTATTTCCTCAAGATGTTTACAGGTTAATGAGGCAGCAGATAGTGAAGGCGCTCAGTCGTGTCCAACTCTTTGTGACCCCACGGGCAGTAGCCAACCAAGCTCCTCCGTCCATGCGATTTTCCTGGCAAGAATACTGGAGTGGGTTGCCAGTTCCTTCTCCAGGGGATCTTCCTGACCCAGGGATCGAACTCAGGTCTCCTGCATTGTAGGCAGACGCTTTACCGTCAGTGCTGTGATGAGGTGAGTGCAGGAAGTTGTGGCAGGGCAGAGAAAGGGTGTGCAGCCCGGGGGAATGAAGGAGGCAGGGGGTAGGTTAATGAATGCAACACACTCCTTATCGGAGGTAAAAGTCACAAATTCCATTCTTTGTGACAGACACATCCACTGTGATTAGAGACCCAGCTTTAAAAATCAGAGCTATAATGCCCAGTGTTTCCTGGTCTCCTAATCCTTAGGGAAGGCTTGAAATTCATAGCACTTTGTGGCTTTTTTCCAGTTCCCTCAGAGAGATTTTCCACATCACAAAACCACCTTGACATTTAATTCTCTGTGACTGGACATCTCAACTAAAAGCAAAGCAGCCCAAGTAAAGAAGGGCTTAATGTCAAAGACTTCCCGACTGCAGAAAGACTGAGAGGCCTTGCCGACTCTCCTCTGGGCTCCAGCCACCTCCCTCACTTAGAACAGAACAGAAATAAAAAAACAATGCCCCTCCCCCCAAATCCTATCCTTATATGAGATTCCCACCAAACCAGCCTTCCTTCAGATCAGGAAACAGGAGGTGGGCTACAAAGGGAAAAAAAACTGGAACACATTCAGATAATTAACTTGATGTTAATTTGGTTGAAATAAAAGCCAAGAACGTCCATCATCTAAATACTTACACAGCTTTCTACTTCAGTACAACTAGCTGCTGGTTATGTTAAAACAACTGAATGTTTTAAAACATCAGAGTGCTAGAAAGCAAGTTAAGGAAATCTCTAAAGGGGAAAAACAAAAAAAGATCTGTGAACTGAAAAAAAAAAAAAAACAAACCATGAACAGTGAGCAAAGAAAAAGAGCAGAGTTGCCCCAGAGAAAAATGCATATAGCAGCGCTGGAATCAAAACAGTAAGCCTGGGGACAACAAAAGACAGGAAAGCTGATTCAAGGACTTTTTCCTGGGCTCTCAAACGGGGCTGAAATGGCTTCAAATTAGCATCCACCTGGCTCCCCAAAGAAGCACCCATGAATCCTCTCTAAAGAAAAGAATCTTCAATTTAGGTTCTCAACAATTTCACTAAGTTTCATTACATAGACACTCACAATTAAAAAAAAAAAAAATCATTAAACACAAAAGAAAACATCCTCCATGGGAAAGAAGTAGCAGAAGCAAGAAGTAAAAAATTCAGATTCCAAAGAATTTATCTACAAAGAAAACTCAAAAGAAGCTAGAAAAGTTATTAGACTTGATAAGATGTCCAGCAAGATGACTGGACATAAGGCAACTATACAAAAATTGACCACAGCTCTATACATCAGCAGCCAAAAATAAAGTACCTAGAAATAAAATAAAAGATGTGCAGGGCATGTGTGAAGAAAACTTTATTGAAAGACATTTTAAAAGACATAAATAAGTGGAGATTTAAATACTATGCCCATGAAGAGGAAAGTATGTCAATTCTAAGCAAAACATCCCAATAGCATAATAAAGAAACTCTGACAAATTGATACTAAAATTTACATGGAAGAAAATAATCAAGACTATAGGAAAAAGAAACAGGGTGAGTGAGAATTGCCCTATTAAGATATTAGGATTTATTTTAAAGTTTTGGTAATTAAGACACATTATAAATGGAACAAAATTGAGAGCTCAGAAACAGACCCATGCCTTGACAGAGATGTCATATATCAATGGGAAATGTGAAAGTGAAAATCACTCATTCGTGTCTGGCTTTTTGCAACCCCGTGGACTATAGAGTCCATGGAATTCTCCAGGCCAGAACACTGGAGTGGGTAGCCTTTCCCTTCTCCAGGAGATCTTCCCAACACAGGGAGCAAACTCAGGTCTCCTGCATTGCAGGCAGATTCTTTTCCAGCTGAGCCCTAAGGGAAGCCTAAGAACACCGGAGTGGGTAGCCTATCCCTTCTCCAGGGGATCTTCCCAACCCAGGAATCGAACCGGCGTCTCCTGCACTGCAGGTGGATTCTTTACCAACTGAGCTATCAGAGAAGCAATGGGAAATAAACTATTACAAAACCTGTCTGAAGGCAACTGGCTATTAATATAAGAAGAAGTTGAAATTGGACTGATATTTCACATCTTTTACAACAATCATAACCAGAAGTATCAACTACTAAGTGTGAGAAGCAAAACTTAAAAAAATTAAAGAACATATGGGAGAATCACTTTGTAACCATGAGGTATGAAAGGATCTGCATGACACAATATAATCATAAAATACAAACAAATTGAACTAAATAAAAAATTTTCACTTTTCAAGAGATATCATAAAGAAACCAGTAACAGAAACCTTAAGCTGGGAGAATATATTTTGAACACATTTAATTAACAAAAGGATTAGTATTCAGAATATGTATTTTTACCTCTATAAAACAATGAGACAAAGGAAAAAAACAACATAAACAGCAAGAAACATGGTAGGTATTTCACAGTAAAGGTAACAAAAAGGCAAGTAAAAATGAGAAAAGAAGTTCAACCCTATTAGTAATTAGGGAAATGAAAGTTAGGACAAGGGAAGATACTGCTTTATATTGAAAAGACAATGCTTATATTGAAAATTTAGGAGAACAGCAATACCAAATGCTGGTGAGAATGTAGAACAACAGGAACTCTAAAACACGACTGGAGAAGGAGAGGCTACTTGGACAAGCACTCTGGAAAATGACTTGTCCTTATTCCATTAAACTCAACATTTACACACTTTCCACCTCAGCAGTTTTACTCCAAGTACATACCACGAAGCTGCCCTCGTACATGTGCTCCAAGAGGTATATACAAGAATGTTAACAGCAATATTATTTTTAAGACCAAAAAATGTATAATAAAATAATTTAAAAAAAAAAAAAAAAAAAAACAACGAAAAGGGAGCAATTCAATCTCCATGAAGAAGAGTGGATAAATGGTTGCATATGGTCAATCCATATGAAAATCAGCCCTGAATATTCATTGGAAGGACTGATGCTGAAGCTTCAATACTTTGGCCACATGATGTGAAGAGAGGACTTACTGGAAAAGTCAATCATCATTTTCCTGATGCTGGAAAAGATTAAACACAAAAGGAGGAAGGTGGCAGAGGATGAGACGGCTGGAGAGCATCACTGACTCAGCGGACGTGGATTTCAGTGAACTCCAGGAGATGGTGGAGGACAGGGAAGCCTAGCCTGCTGCAGTCTATGGGGTCCCAAAGAGTCAGACATGATTTAGTGACTTAACAACAACAACAAATTTACAAGGTCAAACACAGAACAAATTAACAAACTACAATTATAGGCAACATGAACGATCCTCTGAAGCAGAAGTTTGGGGGGAAGACAAGTTTAAAAAGCTAAATAAAGTACAAAATCATTTTTATAAATCCCCAAAAAAGAAAACTGTTTGCATGTGTGATACATGATAAGGCTGTTTTTAAAAGGCAAGGGGATAATAGATAAATAATAAAGAGAACAGTTTTACTTCTAGGAAGAAGCATCTAGGCAGGATGAGGAAAGAGCACATAAATAGTTTCAACAGTATTGGCAATGTTCCAGCTCCTCAGGTGCGCAGTGGGTTGGTGACTGTTGGTTTTATTATGATGAAAATGAAATGTTAGTCGCTCAGTCATGTCTGACTCTTTGTGATCCCACAGACTGTAGCCCACCAGCCTTCTCTGGCCATGGGATTATCCAGGCAAGAATACTGGAGTGGGTTGCCATTCCCTTCTCCAGGGGATCTTCCTGACCCAAGGATCGAACCCAGTCTGCATTGCAGGCAAACTATTTACCGTCTGAGCCACCAGCTGCTGCTAAGTTGCTTCAGTCGTGTCTGACTCTGTGCGACCCCATAGATGGCTGCCCACCAGGCTCCGTCGTCCCTGGGATTCTCCAGGCAACACCAGGGAAGCCCTTTATTATGATACCACCTTAAGTAGTATGGACTTCCCGGGTGGCACTAGTGGTAAAGAACCCACCTACCAAGAGACACGGGATTCCTGAGTCAGGGAGATCCCCTGGAGGAGAGCATGGCAACCCACTCCAGTATTTTTGCCTGGAAAATCCCATGGACAGAGGAGCCTGGTGGGCTACAGTCCATAAGGCCACAGAGTCAGACACAACTGAAGCAACTGAGCATGCACGGACCTTAAGTACATATTACATCAATGCTTTTGTATCCATCAAATATTACACAATGAGAAAGACAATGTTATGGGCTATGTTATGAATGTTATGGGCTAAGCTTCTGCACAGGAAAATGGCCAATCATCTCTTGGGACAGGATGTAGGTGAAGATGCTACATTCACCCTTGAAAACATATTTTAAGGATAAAATAAAAATACTTGCCCTGGTATTTCCTATAATGGGCTTCCCTGGTGCCTCAGTGGTAAAGAATCCACCTACCAATGCAAGAGACACGAGATCCCCCGGAAAAGGAAATGGTAATGCACTCCAGTATTCTTGTCTGGGAAATCCCATGGACAGAGGTGCTTGGGCTACAGTCCACAGGACTGTAAGACTCGAACACGACTTAGCAACTAATCCATCACCACCAACTTTTTATAAATACACAATTTTCCTCTTCTTTGAAAGAGCAACTATATTAACATTTCCTAATAATAACTCATATGCCCCCAGCTTTCAGTTTACAAACTGCTTCCACACACGTGACCTTACTGTATCTCAGAAGAACAAGTCGAGTGTCTCAGCAAAGATGTGGCTGTGAATTGGGAGGAAAGGGTCAGATTATGTTCATTCCTGCTCCTTCATCCTGGAAGCTCCAGTCTCCCAGTCTTTGGTTTTCGTCATACTCCTCTTTTCCCTTGGCTCTGGGTGCAGAATTTTAGTACCCCCAGATCAATCGCCAACCTGATCTTGCCTGATCTCATGAATCCTTCCCAACGTCTTTCACTTTGCTTCCGAGAAACACGGAATGCAGTCAGAGAGCAGCTCAGCATCATCACTGTCCTCTAACAACTGTCATTTGTGAAGACTAAATGAGCTCGAGTATAGATATGCATCAACTCCGGTGCTCAGGAACATAGCAGATGTACTGGAAGCATAATCCCATCCCCTTTTGAACCTCCTGATAAAAATAATAGGACCTCACAAGGAATATTAGGTACCAAACTGGAACAGATATGTCTGGATGATGGACTGTAAGTAATAGGAAATAAAGCTTTCCAAGTGGTCTGGAACTTTGGTTTCTGCCCAGAGCAGGCCAAGTCTCTCCAGCTTGCAAAGCTCTGTATTCCGGCCAGTACAAACATGCCCACTCACACACATGCATACACACACACACACACACACACACACACACACACATGTCTAATAGACCCACAATTATCACATGAATCAAAGGATCAGTGTTCACTCTGAAATGTCTGCTCCCAAGACCCCCTGCTTTGGGCTTTATGCTCACTGGACTCTCATTTTGACCTCTAGACTTTGAGAGCTATGTCAGTTTCCTATGGCTGCAGTAATAAATTACCACAGTTACTAACGTAAGACCACAGAAATATATTATCGCACAGTTCTGCAAACTACAGGTGTCGCTGGTCTAAGGTCAAGGTGTTAGCAGGGCTGGTTCCTGTTTGGAGGCTCTCAGTTCAGTTGCTTCTCTTCTTTTCACAGCTATTTGTAAGGCCTCCCCAGACAGCCATTTTGCTTTTTTGCATTTCTTTTCCATGGGGATGGTCTTGATCCCTGTCTCCTGTACAATGTCACGAACCTCATTCCATAGTTCACCAGGCACTCTATCTATCAGATCTAGGCCCTTAAATCTATTTCTCACTTTCACTCTATAATCATAAGGGATTTGATTTAGGTCATACCTGAATGGTCTAGTGGTTTTCCCTACTTTCTTCAATTTAAGTCTGAATTTGGCAATAAGGAGTTCATGATCTGAGCCACAGTCAGCTCCCGGTCTTGTTTTTGCTGACTGTATAGAGCTTCTCCATCTTTGGCTGCAAAGAATATAATCAATCTGATTTCAGTGTTGACCATCTGGTGATGTCTGTGTGTAGAGTCTTCTCTTGTGTTGTTGGAAGAGGGTGTTTGCTATGACCAGTGTATTTTCTCAACAAAACTCTATTAGTCTTTGCCCTGCTTCATTCCGTATTCCAAGGCCAAATTTGCCTGTTACTCCAGGTGTTTCTTGACTTCCTACTTTTGCATTCCAATTCCCTATAATGAAAAGGACACCTTTTTGGGGTGTTAGTTTTAAAAGGTCTTGTCAATCTTCATAGAACCATTCAACTTCAGCTTCTTCAGTGTTACTGGTTGGAGGCTCTAGGGAAGGACTTTTGTGTCCTCACCTGTTTCAGGTTCTAGAGGCGCCCACTTTCCTCTGCTGGTGGTCCCCCTGCTCCATCTTTGAAGCCAGTGGTGTTGCATCTCTGTAACCACTGTCTTCTGTAGTCACATGTCCTCTGGCCACAGTTGGAAAAGGTTGAAGGCAGGCAGGAGGAGAAGGGGCCCACAGAGGATGAGATGGTTGGACGGCATCACTGACTTGATGCACATGAGTTTGAGTAAACTCTGGGAGTTGGTGATGTACAGGGAGGCCTATTGTGCTGCAGTCCATGGGGTCGCAAAGAGTTGGACACGACTGAGCAACTGAACTGAACCCATATTTTGCTCAGGCCATGTGAACAGCCCAGAACACTTTCTCCATCTTGAAGTCCTTGACTTAATCACATCTGCAAAGTCCCTTTTGCCATGAAAGGTAAGAGATTCACAGGTCCCAAGATCAGAACGTGGACATCTGGTGGGGGGACATCTGCTCACCATGAGGGCCCCACTTGGATTGTAGCCCCATTCTTAAACTCATTCCAATCCTTTCTCTCTTCCCCAGGCTTGTGGGTCCAGGCTTGTTTTATCCCAACAGGATAAAACAACGGTTCCCTAGCTGCATTCAATGAATGGGAAACTCAGGGCTTAGCCAGAAAACTACAGCCACAGAAATCTAAGTCACCCTGCCCATCTCAAAACATCAGTCTCTCTCCCAAGGTGGAATCAGAATTCAAATCAACACTCAGGAAATTCGTTCCCATCTGACAAATCAATGTTTAACTTCACGGTCCCCTTACCAGAGTTGAGTTTCCTGGTATTTCTCAAAACATTCGGTTCCTTCTACAGGATGTTGGAAGCCATGTTCCAGAAACATACATGCTCTGTTCTTTACCCATCATGAGCCCAACTAGCAAGAACAAGCAGGTCATCGTATTGGCACTGGAGGCTTCTGGAAACGCTTCCAATTCCAGCTTAAGACCTGATATGCTCTTCTGAGCACTCCACCCACCACATGGGTGGACCCCCACTGCTCTGGGGAATGCCAACAGGCCCTGGGCAGTGCAGTGTACCAACTAACTGTATGTGTCTGGGAAGAGATCCCAAGTCGCACATACAGCAGTGGTTCTCAGTAGGGGGTGATTCTGCTCCCTGGGGGGCATTTGGCAAGGTCAGAGACATTCCTGAGTGTTATGACTAGGGGGCAGGGGGTGAAGTCGGGGGCTACAAGGGGGGCATCAAGTGCAAAGAGTCCAAGATGCCACTCACAGCCTGAAATGCACAGAACAGACGCCCAGAGTGAAGTTATCCAGCCCAGAACACTCAGAGTGCGGAGGCCGAGAAACCCCACTCGAAACAAGTCGAAAACGAGATGGCAATTTTCCATTTGATTCATTCAAACTATTTTGAGATAAACACTATTAGCAATTTCCTAACAAGGAAACTGAGAAGGGAGTTCATGACAGTTTAACTACCAGGATGGATACTGGCGAATAAAACTCGCTCCACATTCTCCTGTCGATTTGCCTAAATACCAGGAAGGACTCAGAAACACATACATGACTGAGGAAGAAAGTGGTGGCTGAGTGAGTCCACGGAAGGTGGCTAGCTGCCTGAGAGACACCTGTGATGAACAGAAGCTGTGATGAACAGAAGCTGTGACGATCAGATGTTCAGCGGGCAGAAGCTGGTTTTCTTTCAAGTGGTCTGGAACACCCCCGAAGAAGGTGAACGGTGCTTTGCTTATCAAAACTTTCCTTTACAGACCGTGGCCACCTCACCTCACACCACGTTCATCCCAGCAGAGCTGCTACCCATGTTCACTCAAGCACCAAACACGCATGTGCTCCAGGAAGAGGGAGGGTGCCAGGCACTGTGCCAGAGTGAGCCTCGCCACAAACCCAGCGCTCCTCAGGAGCTCACGGTCTAGTAGGGAAGATGCAGACTGCAGAGTTAACTATACAGTTACTTATTAAGCTGCAACCTTGAAGTCGTTCAGAGGAAAAATAAAGAAAGCACTTCTAAATGGAGGGCCGTGCTGACTTATCTAAGGCTGGATGGAGAAAGGGCTCCCGGAAGGTGGTGTCTGAGCTGAAATGTGAAGGATGAAAACAAAGTAACAGGGTGAAGAAAAAAAATCAATACAAGAGATTCAACAAGCAAATAATGATTTTTAAAAAGTTGACAGGAGACAATGAAGATAGAATAAAACGGAGGAAGAAGAAGAAGAAGGCGAAGTTTTTCCCAGAACTGAAAAATACAAATTTCCATACCTCAAGATCACATCAAGTGCTAGCTACAGGGAATTCCCTGGGGGTCCTGTGGTGAGGAGTTGGTGTTTTCACTGCACAGGTTCAATCCCTGGTCAGGGGCCTAAAACCCCACAGGGCACACGGTGCAGCCAAAAATTAATGAAAAAGAAGTGCCAACTACAACATGGCATAATATTGAAGTTGTTAGCACAAGGGATATAGAAACAGTCCTAAAACTTTACTGAGAAAAAGAATTCAAAGGCTTTAAGGTATGAATATCCTCAGCTCTTTATAAAACTGAAGATATAGAGGAAATGGAAAAAATAAGGGATAAGAAGTATGGAGTCTGTTTTGGGGACAATGAAATGTTATAGACTAATGTTGTGATGATACCACAACTGTGTGAATAAGTTAAACCCAATGAACTGCATACTTTCAATGAGTGAACTGTACAATGTGGGAATTATCTCAGTAAAGCTGTTAAAAATTGTGAGGGA
Source organism: Tragelaphus eurycerus (assembly GCA_935064755.1). Taxonomy (NCBI): domain Eukaryota; kingdom Metazoa; phylum Chordata; class Mammalia; order Artiodactyla; family Bovidae; genus Tragelaphus; species Tragelaphus eurycerus. The sequence continues at coordinate 8,940,473 of CAKXYN010000088.1, read as the reverse complement.
AAATTGCTTACAAACTACCGGTTAAGAGTGAGGTCAACCAAAATGCATTTTCAGACACTTAAGGAATCGAAAATTCTATCTCCTGAGTTCCATTTCCAGAAGCTATGTACCACTAAAATAAACAGAAAAACAGAGTCCTGGGATCTAAGAAATAGAGACTAGAACTTAGGAAAGACAGGAAGAGAATTCCAACAAGCATGGTGAAGAGACAAGAGCAATGCGATAGGCTTGAAAACCAAACAAATTCAGATGCCAGCAGAGCCCAGACGGCTTCAGGAAGGATACCTCCAGGAAGGGAAAGAAAGAGTGACTTGTTCTTAGCATGCACACATTCAGAGGGGGTTTTCAGATCTATCAGAAGGTTTTAGAATGGATTAGCAAGAGGTAACTAGAAAACGAAGGAAGCCATGGAAAAGCAGTGATTATCACCTCCAGTAAAAGCAAAAACGTTGCACAGGAAAGGAAATTTAATAATAGCATACCATGTGACCCGGCTATAAATAACAGCTCAACAATGATCACGATGCAAAATTTAAATGTTGATTTACCTACAATTGATAATATAACTGGAGCTTCCCTGATAGCTCAGTTGGTGAAGAATCCGCCTGCAATGCAGGAGACCCTGTTTCGATTCCTGGGTCAGGAAGATCCCCTGGAAATGGGATAGGCTACCCACTCCAGTATTCCTGGGCTTCCCCTTGTGGCTCAGCTGGTAAAGAATCTGCCTACAATGTGGGAAACATTTTAACTAAATGTTGATTTAGCTAAAATTGATAATATAACCAACTCTTTTGGGAAGAGAGAGAGAGAGATACAAAGACAGAGAGAATGAGAACATGTGTGTGTGCGTGTTAGAGCCAACTCAATAAGAGACTTAAATTCTCCCTTTTCATAGTTGAAAGTCAACACATAATAAATAATTTAAAAGAATCAAGAAAGAGTACTAAAACTATTTTGTTCAGAATAAACAGGGTTTAAGAAAAATAAAATAGGAGAAACAGCTAAAGAGATTGCAGAAGTTGCCTTAAGACACCAGGAACCAGGACCAAGAGGTATGGGGACATGGGCAACTATTTTTAATTATAAGTGTGCTAGTTGATCTTTAAATTACACACATGATTTGTTAATTACAAAATAAATCCCCGTATTTATTTCTCATTTCTGCTTCATTCCTCTGGCACTTTCTCAGTTTTTTTCCACCCAGTTCAGGGTCATTTTCTTCCAACGCAGGCATGAATTGAGGCCAATTTGTATCTCAGCTATAAACTGAAAGCAGGATTTAAAAGCTGAGTCTCTTTTTTCTTTTTCTTTTAAGGATTCACATTTTACTATGTTACTCTGGAGAGAAAGTCAGTGGAATTTGACGTGAGCAAAATTGGAAAGCACTTTGCTTTTTACTTCCCATCGCCCACTTTGTGTTCTAGATGTATTATTGCCAATTGACTATTCTGTTGGCCACACTAAATGTTATTTTTCAGACAGACTTTAAAGAAAAACTGAAGATCAGAAGGTTACTGAAAAAGAAGAAAAATAACGACTGCTTTGAAACTTAGCAAAGAGTTTGACTTTTAAAAATGCTTAGAAAGATCATGGGTTCAACCTTCTCTCAACCAGAATGGGAGCTAGGTAAGAATGAAATCTCTCCCCTCCAAGTAAGAAAGGTCTCTGCGGAAAATAGGAAGACTCCTACAAGGCAGGAGAGAGCGTATTGAAAAAGCAAATTCCACACAGGAGACCAGTATGTTCTCAGTCTCAACTGGAGCATGGAAAGGAAGCAGAGAGAACTGAGGACAATTCCTGATGCTGGATGGCAGCTTGTGGAAACAAGAAGAACTGGGCTCACAGACTCACTTGGCCACGTACTGACCATGCCACCTCTGGCCCTTGCAGTTTTCTGCAAGAGTAAGCGGATAAATGCTGACTGCTAGGCATGCCATAGGGAACAAAGTTAACGTACAATATATTTACTACGGAAGCAGCTCAACACGAGGTAGATATTTTCGCTGTGACTGTTTGAGAAAGAAACGTGACATCTTCCAGGGCTGAGGGACACCGGGCAGCAAGGACTCGAGCGCTCAACTGTCATTCGCCAGACTGACCGGATGGGGCGGGGTCAACGCCGAAGGCCCTGCACCCAGAGGAATCGTGTCTTTGCCTATGTGAAAGTCTCCTTTGCTCCCAAATCAAAACTACTAAACATGGTTTGGAAACTTTTGCTGAGATGCTTGGACACCTACCAGAAGTTCCAGGAAGACCAGAAGCTTCTGGGTAGAGGATGATGACGGGAAAGCATTCATCTTCTGGACCTACGTTGTGCCTTAACCACAATTCGGAATGGATTTCATAATGTGGAGAATCCACTGGCAAGGCTTCATGAGGGCCTATCACACCATGTGTTCCACACAGATATTCAATGCTTGTACATGGAAGGTACTCATTAGAAAGGGGGCAGCAATAATGCATAAAAGGCCCGAGTCATCTTGGTTCATACTTGATGGTTTTCACCACCAAGTGACAGCTACCAAATGGAAGACACACCCACTCAACTGAAGGCAGAGGCCACGGAAGTTTCCAGCATGGTGTGCAATGCCCACCTTCCTCTGCTCAGTTTGGCCACGTGCTCTGACTTGGAAGTGCTGAACGCATGCGTATTTACTATCTTTGTTCAGAAAGAGTATGCAATAGATAACCACCCAGAGTCTTGTCTCTGGGCTGAATGCATGCGTATTTACTATCTTTGTTCAGAAAGAGTATGCAATAGATAACCACCCAGAGTCTTCGTCTCTGGTCTCACATTTCGCCAAAGTTTGCAGCTGTGAACCTCCCTACTTGCCCTCAGATGCTAAGGCCCGTGTATCCCTGTCTCCATGAGCATAACACAGTATTCCCCACCCTTCCAAGCAACTCCACTTTGTGGTGAAAAGTAGTGCTCTTTAAGTATCTGAACACAGGATGCAACATGTCTTTAGCTGTGCTGATATTTTTATTAGGATTGTTGTTGGTTTCAGTGATGTTCTAGTTCCAAGTTGCTTTGGTTTTGTGAGGCCAGCCCAAATAAGCTCTATTAAGTGTACAGTTCTGCAAAATATGAGGTCTTTACAGGCTGATGTGTTACCGCAGAAAGGGCTCTGCGGGGTGAAAAGGGTGCCATGGCTTCCTAACCGCTCTCAGCTGCAATTAACGTAAATATCTTCTGTGATCCATCCTCTGCACCATAAAGCTTAGTCTAGTTCCAGTAATCATGATCACTACGGTGTAACTGTGAACACCTACGGATGCTGACTGTGGACCAGACACAGCTCTAACCATGTTAATTATTTTATTGCATTTAATCAATACTACGTGGTAAGTGCTATTTTCTTCTTGTTTTACAGAGAAGGAAACAGAAGCACAAGAAGTCGTCACTTACTGAAGGTCAGACGGAAAGTGGAAAGTTCTCCTGCCTCTCCCTGGTAGGTGTATGGTCTCCTCTGCAAGTGCTCCTCTGCCTGGCCTCCTCTCCACTGGCCACAGAGTTTAAGGGAATTCTCCATTCACTTAGAGGTGGGATGAGACCCCACACCCAGGTACCCTGGGTCTCTTTAACCTGCCCTTAATAGCTGAAGAAGAAGGGTGGTTAAGAGATATTAAAGGTAACAAATCAGGGAGTAGAGTTTAGGAACATTTAATAGGCAAAGGTAAACACTAAGAAAGGTAATTAGCTAAAATTGGAAGGAGTTAGAGGGTGAGGATAAGATATGAAGAATTACATAAATTTAATTATTGGTTCATAACAGGGTGTTAACAGATAGTGTCTGGAGATATACTGTATTAGGAACATTATATAAAACTAATCAGCCAGAGAGCCACTGGGGCTATATTACAGAACTTCTCAACTATCAGAGGAAACACAGCTCTAGATATACACAGGAGACGCAAAATGATTCAGCAGGATTGAAACAGAAGTATGGGCACAGAAGTATCAGCCAATGCAAATAGAGAGAGAGCTGAGACAGCAAATGTAAAACCTAGAGGTTGAATTCACTGAGAAAAGGGCAGACAAAGAATGGCAATACATGATTCCAAAAGATATGGCTCACAATAAGGCATTAAACAGTTATCCACCAGACCACAGCATCAATATTTAGTTCGGTCGTTCAGTCGTGTCCAACTCTTTGCGACTCCATGGACTGTAGCACGCCAGGCTTCCCTGTTCATTACCAACTCCCAGAGCTTACTCAAACTCAGGTCAGTGATGCCATCCAACCATCTCATCCCTTGTCATCCCCTTCTCCTCCTGCCTTTAATCTTTCCCAGCACCAGGGTCTTTTCCAATGAGTCAGTTCTTCACATCAGGTGGCCAAAGTATTGGAGTTTCAGCTTTAGCATCAGTCCTTCCAATGAATATTCAGAACTGATTTCCTTTAGGATGGACTGGTTGGATCTCCTTGCAGTCCAAGGGACTCTCAAGAGTCTTCTCCAACACCACAGTTCAAAAGCATCAATTCTTCGACGCTTTCTTTATAGTCCAACTCTCACATCCATACATGACTACTGGAAAAACCATAGCTTTGACTAGACGACCTTTGTTGACACTGTCTCTGCTTTTTAATATGCTCTCTAGGTTGGTCATGGCTTTTCTTCCAAGGAGCAAGCATCTTTTAATTTCATGGCTGCAGTTACTATCTGCAGTGATTTTGGAGCCCCCAAAATAAAGTCTCTCACTGTTTCCACTGTTTCCCCATCTATTTGCCATAAAGTGATGGGACCAGATGCCATGATCTTAGTTTTCTGAATATTGAGTTTTAAGCCAACTTTTTCACTCTCCTCTTTGACTTTCATCAAGAGGCTCTTTAGTTCTTCTTCACTTTCTGCCATATGGGTGGTGTTATCTGCATATCTGAGGTTATTGATATTTCTCCCAGCAAGCTTGACTCCAGCTTGTGCTTCATCTAGCCTGGCATTTCTCATGATGTACTCCGCATGTAAGTTAAATAAGCATGGTGACAATATACAGCCTTGATGTACTCCTTTTCGCATTTGGAATCAGTCTGTTGTTCCATGTCCAGTTCTAACGGTTGCTTCTTGACCTGCATACAGATTTCTCAGGAGGCAGGTCAGGTGGTCTGGTATTCCCATCTCTTTCAGAATTTGCCACAGTTTGTTGTGATCCAAACAGTCAAAGGCTTTGGCATAGTCAATAAAGAAGAAGTAGATGTTTTTCTGGAACTCTCCTGCTTTGTTGATGATCCAAGGATGTTGGCAATTTGATCTCTGGTTCCTCTGTCTTTTCTAAATCCAGCTTTAACATCTGGAAGTTCATGGTTCACTTACTGTTGAAGCCTGGCTTGGAGAATTTTGAGCATTACTTTGCTAGCATGTGAGATGAGCACAATTGTGCATCAACATTAATGAAACAAATTACTGGAGATACAAGGAGAGAGAGCGGGTGTCGCTAGGCCATGATGGATCATTAATAAGAAGGAGACTAAATATTATAATCAATAATGTAAATCTAACTATTATACATAAAGTTCTATAGTCTGGAAACAAAAATAGTCTTTCTATTCAAACATTCATGGAGCTTTAAGAGAAAAACTGTCTCCAGTTTAAGTCTCAAAAGAAACTTTCAAAACACCATGAAATTAGAAAGTAGAGATGATATTCATATACAATGAAAAATGTATAAAATTTTAAATCTCAAATCCTCTTTTCTCAGGGAATTTAAATCAGTCTCCTGAACAATCTTTGATGAAAGAGAAAATCAAAATTGAAACTGCAGAATCTAGAAATCAGTGATAAAAACATTTTATATCAGAACCCACAAGATAAAGCAGAAACACTGCTCAGCACAAGGTTCTCAACCTTATAAACATATCACTAATAAGAAAGAAAAATAAACTAAGAATTCAACTCAGGAAGTTAACAGAACAATAAAATAAATTCTTACAAAGGGAAAGAATCGATCTAAAAAATAAGGAATTCAAAAACAGAAAAATAGCAGAACTAATAAATAATTACAAGGAATGTTTGCTCTTTTAAAAAGGGAAAAGAAATAATAAGCAAACTACTGAGTAGGAAAAAGAAGAAATTCACAAATACTTTAAAATACTGAGAAGATAATAATCAAACAGAAAAAAAGTTTAAAAACTCTTAAGACAATTCTGGGCTTTGCTGAATCAAACACAAATATATTTGAAAACACAAATTTTCTAGGACAAAAGAATTTATCAAAACTGATGGAAGAGACAAAATCTGAACAGCCTGAGTGCTACAACAAAAAGAGAGCCAGTCGTCAAAGAGCTCCCTACCAGCTCCCTCGAGACCTCATGTCTGGATGTATTCAAAGCATAGAAAAGGAAGGAAATATTCCCTCATTTGGAGACTTGATACAAAAAGCAATAAATACTGTTCACAGAAAGGAAACTGTAGCCTAATGTCACATCTGAATATTGATGCAAAAATCCTAAATAAAATATTAGCAAACAATACCATTCACAACTGCTCATGAAACTCTTTATTATTAAGTGCAAATTAATAAAACCTGTACAGGACTTGTATGCTAAAAATTGTAAAGTGCTGATAAAAGAGACCAAAATAAGATCTAAACAAATGGGAAAACATTGTATTTGTGGAATGGAAGACTCAACATGGTAAAGTTGTCAACTCTCCCCAAGTTCATACACAATTTAATGAGATTTCTATCAAATCTCAGTAAGATTCTTCTACAGATATAAACAAGATGATTCTAACAATGTAGAAAGGCAAAGAAACTAGCTAAGACAATTTTAAAAAAGAATTAAGTGGTTCCAAATAGGAAAAGGAGTACGTCAAGGCTGTATTATTGTCACCCTGCTTATTTAACTTGTTTGCAGAGTACATCATGAGAAATGCCTGGCTGCATGAAGCACAAGCTGGAATTAAGATTGCCGGGAGAAATATCAATAACCTCAGATATGCAGATGACACCACACCTTATGGCAGAAAGTGAAGAAGAACTGAAGAGCCTCTTGATGAAGGTGAAAGAGGAGAATGAAAAAGCTGGCTTAGACTCAACATTCAGAAAACTAAGATCACGGCATCCGGTCCTGTCACTTAATGGCAAAAAGATGGGGAAACAGTGGAAACAATGGCTGACTTTATTTTTGGGGCTCCAAAATCACTGCAGATGGTGACTGCAGCCATGAATTAAAAGACGCTTACTCCTTGGAAGGTGTTATGACCAACCTAGACAGCATATTGAAAAGCAGAGACATTACTTTGTCAACAAAGGTCCGTCTAGTCAAGGCTATGGTTTTTCCAGTGGTCATGTAGGGATGTGAGAGTTGGACTATAAAGAAAGCTGAGCTCTGAAGAATTGATGCTTTTGAACTGTGGTGGTGGAGAAGACTCTTGAAAGCCCCTTGGACTGCAAGGAGATCCAACCAGTCCATCCTAAAGGAGATCAGTCCTGGGTGTTCATTGGAAGGACTGATGTTGAAGCTGAAACTCTAGTACTTTGGCCACCTGATGCTAAAAGCTGCCTCATTTCAAAAGACCCTGATGCTGGGAAAGATTGAAGGCAGGAGAAGGGGATGACAGAGGATGAGATGGTTGGATGGAATCACCGACTCAATAGACATGAGACTGGGTAAACTCCAGGAGTTAGAGATGAACAGGGAGGCCTGGTGTACTGTGATTCCTGGGGTCGCAAAGAGTCGGACACAACTGAGTGACTGAATTCAACTGAACTGAAAGTGGGAAAAATCCATTTACCCTATTTCAAGATAGTATATAGGTATAGTAATCAAGACTGTACTAATTATTAGTAGAGGAACAGACACATTGGTCTATGCAAGTCATGTCCAACTCTTTGCAAGCCTATGGACTGTGGCTTTTCAGGCTCCTCTGTCCACGAGAGAGAACCCAGACATAAATCCATACACATATGACTGACCAATCCTTAGCAAAGATGCAAAAGCAGTTCCACGGTGGAAGGACAGTCTTTTCAACAAATGATACTGGAACCATTAATATGTATCTATAGACAATCATATATCATTACTTTGCAACATGTATCATTAAACTTCACTAAACCTAACACTTTATATAAAAATTAATTCAAAATGAATCACACATCTCAATGTAAAACATAAAACTACAAGACTTTAGAAGTTAATAAAGGAGAAAATCTTTGAGATCTAGAGTTTAGTAAAGTGTTCTTAGACATGACCCCAAGAGCACAATCCATAAAGGAAAAAAAAATCGGTCACCTGGACTTGATTGAAATTACAAACTTTTTCTCTGAGAAACCAGTGTGAAAGCTAGTATTTAGAAGATAAAAGAGAAGCTGCAGACTGGAAGAAAATATTTGCAAACGACAATTATCTGACAAAAGACATATCTAGAATGATGAAGAACTCTCAACACGTTAGAGTAAAAACACAAACAAGGCAATTAGAACATAGACAAATGATACGAAGAGACATTTCACTAAAGAAGACATACAGATGGCACATATGTACATGAAAAGATGTTCAGCACCATCAGCTATTAGACAAATGCAAATAAAGACCATGATGAGATGTCACTGCACACCTATGAGAACAGCTAAAATTATAAAATAATGACAAGACCAAATACTAGAGAGATTCAGAGAACCTGGATCACATACATTGTTTGGAAAATAACACAGCCTTTCTTACAAAGCTAACTGTGCAATTAACACAAAGAACTACGAGGGGGAAAACAGGTTTTAAAAAACACAAAACAGCACAGAGTTAGAAAGGGATATGTGAACACAAGGAAAAAGCCATTTAAGAGGAAGACACTCTGATCTTGAGGATGCTAGTTAGAAGGGAGCCCAATTAGTTAAGGCGTTCTCCTCTAAGACATCACCCAAAATTCTTTTTGGAGATAATTTGGACTTACTGCAAAATTCATATGAAAAAAGAACATTGCAAGAATAGCCAAGAATATTCTGGAAAGATTAATAAGGGGAAGGAACTAGATCTAGGAACTAGTAAGAGGACATGCTGTAGTAACAATACAGAAGTGATATAGAGACAGCAAAGAGACAGAATAAAAAGTCCTGAAGCAAACCCCAAAGAAGACAAGAATTTAGAATATCATGTTGGGGCACTTTAGGGGATGCCTTAGCCCCTTGAGGCTACTGTAACAAAGCACCATAATCTAGGGAGTAATAAACAACAGAGTTTATTTTTCACAGTGCTGGAAGTCCAAGACCAGGGTGCCAGCACTGTCTGGTGAGGGCCCTCTTCTGGGTCACAGACTTTATGCTGTGTCCTCATGTGACCGAAGGACCTGGGGACCTCTGTGAGGTCTCTTGCTGCTGCTGCTGCTAAGTCGCTTCAGTTGTGTCCGACTCTGTGTGACCCCATAGACGGCAGCCCACCAGGCTCCCCTGTCCCTGGGATTCTCCAGGCAAGAACACGGGAGTGGGTTGCCATTTCCCTCTCCAATGCATGAAAGTGAAAAGCGAAAGGGAAGTCTCTCAGTCGTGTCCGACTCTTAGCGACCCCATGGACTCCAGCCTTCCTGGCTCCTCCGTCCATGGGATTTTTCCAGGCAAGAGTATTGGAGTGGGGTGCCATTGCCTTCTCCGGTGAGGTCACACTGGAGCTTCAGGGCAATTGCTCTTACTAGTCAGATTGTATTCACCGGAATAACTGATGCTAAAGTTGAAGCTCCTGATACTTTGACCACCTGATGAGAAGAGCTGACTCATTAGCAAAGACCTTGCTGCTGGTAAAGACTGAAGGCAGGAGGAGGGGACGACGGAGGATGAGATGGTTGGATGGCATCACTGACTCAATGGACATGAGTTTGAGTAAACTCCGGGAGTTGGTGATGGACAGGGAGGCCTGGCGTGCTGCAGTCCAGGGGGTCGCAGAGTCAGACATGACTGAGCGACTGAACAAACAAACAAAAAATCAGATTCTTCTCTCCCTCCACCTCACAAGAGATAGAATCTCCCCAAACCTTGAAAACAACCATTGAGCTTCAGCACACACCATCTGATTAGGTAAATGAGCATCCATCAACTAATTCATTCCATTGTGAATAGCACTGGGTGTTGTCCACTTTCTCATACAAGTAGGGAAAGGGAAAGTGTTAGTTGCTCAGTCATGTCCAACTCTTTACTACCCCATGGACTGTAGCCTGCCAGGCTCCTCAGTCCATTGGATTCTCCAGGCAAGAATACTGGAGTGGGTTGCCATGCCCTTCTAAAGGGGATCTTCCTGACCCAGAGATTGAACCCAGGTCTCCTGTATTGCAGGCAGATTCTTTACTGTCTGAGCTAGGGAAGGTCAAATCCCAAGTAGGGAAAACACAGTTAAATCCCTTTTCTCTCCTAGTTTTTATGCCAATTTTCTGTTGGAAGCTGGCAGCTTCCTCTTCCTGTACATCACCTCCTTGACAGAACTTAGCAGCCTCAAATTCTGGCTATGGCCCAACTATAAACTCTGGGCAAGAGCACTACTCCCCAGAGGTCTAACCTTGCCTTTGTGACTTCCAGAAACAATATGGGAGGAAAAGGTTTATCTGGGGGTTTACAGCAAGCGTGGGCACACCCAACACTCAAGAATGTGAGTGATACTGACCCTCTTTTCTCTTTCTCTCTGTCCTCCTCTGTCTGCTGGAACCACAGTCACACAATTAAATGGTTCTGCCACATTCTCAGGGCAGACAAATGTTAGACACTGAGAAACCAGTCCATTGATTTATTAGATTTTTTCACTTCAGACTGGTTACCATGGCTATTTGAGAATCCAGACCATTGGAGGAAATGTTATAAACTTAGAAATATTATCTATTTTCCATTACCTCCAGTAAAAATTGTCTACCAGGGAAAGGGAGGAAATGCCACTTTGGGGGCCAAGTCCAATAAATTTGGGTAAAGAGGGAGGTAGTTCCTAGTTAAGCCCCACTGCAGAGAACTAAAAGAAAGAAAAAAAGAAAGGTATTTAAATTCCCCCAAATTTGAAAGAGATGCTTGAAAGATCGAGAAGAAAGGAACCAAAGGAACGGCTCACAGGAAACGAAAGAATGCAGAGGGGACGACTGGCCCCAATTCTGCTGTGATATCACGAGTGGGGCATGACGGCATGCTGCTGCCTGGCAGGCACGGTCCACAGCTGGAGGTCTCCACCACGGCCTCACACCAGAGACAGCATGTGGCAGGGGGCAGCCAGGGCATGGGAGGGATCTCGTGGTCTGTGGCTACTTCTGCCCCGGTGGATCTATTAGTTTTCTAGGACCGCTGTCAATTTTCTGCCAACTGGGTGGTTTACACAGCACAGATTTATCAGCTTATGGTTCTGGAGGTCAGAAATTCTGCGATGGAGGTGTTCAACAGGGCTGCGTTTCTTCTGGAAACTCTAGCAGAGAATGTTTCCCCACCTTTCCCAGCTTCCAGCGGTGCCCACGCTCCCTGCTTGTGGCCCCTTCCTCCGTCTTCCCAGCAAGCAACAGGGGGTCCTGCTCACTCAGGCAGCCAGCGCTCTGGTTCTCTCTTCCCCTCGTTGCTCCACCTTTAAGGACCCTTAAGTGTCAGCTTCCCTCATAGCTCAGTTGACAAAGAATCCACCTGCAATTTGCAAGAGACCCTAGTTCGATTCCTGGGTTGGGAGGATCTGCTAGAGAAGGGATAGGCTACCCACTCCGGTATTCTTGGGCTTCCCTGGTGGCTCAGCTGGCAAAGAATCTGCCCACAATGTGGGAGACCTGGGTTTGATCCCTGAGTTGGGAAGATCCCCTGGAGAAGGGAAAGGCTACCCACTCCAGCATTCTGGCCTGGAGAATTCCATGGGCTGTATAGTCCATGGGGTCTAAAAGAGTCAGACACGACTGAGTGACTTTCACTTTCATTTTCATGAGCACATTGGGCCCACCCAGATAATCCAGGGTCATCTCTCTATTTAAAGATCAGCTAATTAGTTACTGTGATTCCATCTGCAACCTTGAGTCCCATTTGCTATAAAAACCTAACATATTCAAGGTCTGGGGGACTTGGTTTTCAACATGCAGGAAGAAGAGATCCCTTCCTCTTTAAAATAAAATAATTTAATCATATTTTATGACTGAGTGTGTATTAGTTGCTCAGTCATGTCCAAATCTTTGTGACCCCATGGATTGTAGCCTGCCAAGGCTACTCTGTCCATGGGATTCTCTAGGCAAGAATAATGGAGTGGGCTGCAATGCCCTCCTCCAGGGGATCTTCCTGACCCAGGGATCGACCCGCTTCTCCCGCATTGCAGGCAGAGATGCTTTACCATCTGAGCCACCAACTGTATTGATATAAAGATGAATGTATTAACATTACATATTAAAACATTTTCTTTGACCTGAAAGTTCATTTACTTTCTCCAGATTATAAAAGTTCAACCCTTTGCTGAGTCCCTAAGGGTCACAAGGTCCCAGGCATGGTGCCTGCTGTGTCTGACAGCTAGGTCAGCCTTAGGGGCAGCCATTCAATGTCCCTTGATAAAGTGCTCAGAGGCAGTATACCCGAGCCACTCACGGGGCTTGAGGCCTGATGAAAAGTGTGATAGCAGGGGAAGGAGCCAGCAGAAGGGACAAGCATTACCACAAGCTCTCCAAGCCTCAGTTTATTCATCCACAAAATGGGGACAAGAAAGGGACCTTCCAGGCGGAGTCACTGAGATACCATGTGAGGTAACACAGACTCAGCAGCCCCAGGCTAGGCGTTTCATTTAAATAAATTTCCTGCTGACCAAAAGTGTCCAAAAAAATACAGATGAGTCATAGGAAGAATTCCACAAAGTGTCAGGCTCTCCTCAGCTGCAATGGGATTGGTTTGGTTCTGAAGTCTTTCCTGGCGCCCTTGGGGGCACTGGGTCTCTGGAGTTCAACCCTGGATGGTTGAAGAGCTGGGGGCTCGGAGACGGGTAGGGGTGCGATGAGGCCGATTCAGAAATAACAGCAGCCACGGTTCCTTGAGCATCTGCTGGGTCCAGAATGTGCCAGGACTTTCCATCTGCGTCTCACTGAAGGCTCAAAATGAGCTCTTCTCACCGACCAGGAAACTTGAGGCTTGGAAGGCTGAGAAGGCCACCAGGAACACCCATACCCATTCAGGTTCCCCGTCCCCCTCCATTAACGTCTCTAAGACCACACAGAGGGAGCAAGGGCCATCATGGAGAGGAGAGACAGCAAAGGCCTGACTAGAGAGGAGTAAGAGGGATGGGGGGCTAGGATGGAGGGGAGAGTGTGAGCAGGACCCCCTCCCCCACCAGAGAAGGGAAGGGATTCTAAGACACTTGTTAGGCACTCACCACGTGCCAAGGATGATCTTTACAGCTTGATATGCATTGAAGTGAAGTGAAACTTGCTCAGTCGTGTCCGACCCTTTGCAACCCCATGGACTATACAGTCCATGGAATTCTCCAGGCCAGAATACTGGAGTGGGTAGCCATTCCCTTCTCCAGGGGATCCTCCCAACCCAGGGATGGAACCCAGGTCTCCCGCATTGCAAGTGGATTCTTTACCAGCTAAGCCACCCGGGAAGCCCAAGAATACTGGAGTGGGTAGCCTATCCGTTTCTCCAGCAGATCGTCCAGACCCAGGAATGGAACCCGGGTCTCCTGCACTGTAGGTAGATTCTTTATCAACTGAGCTATGAGGGAAGCCCGCATTAACTCATTTAATCCCCACAGCGATCCTATGTGCCAGGCACTATTATCATCTCCATTTTACAGATAAAGAAACTGAAGCACAGAAAGGCTCAGAAACACACTCAAGGCCATGCAGTTGGGAGCCTGGAATCCCAGTCTCACTGGAGAATCTGCACTTTTATCTGCTCAGCTACACCAGGTGGCCACCAAGACATCTGAACAGGAGGGACACCAAAGGAATATGCCAGCTGCATCCCCACAGGGTGTGGCTTATTTTCTCCCAGAGGTCTGTTCATTAAAGAGCCCCCTGAGGTGGGCAGACCCTGGGTTGGGATGGGGGTTGCTGGCCAGCCTCAGGAGAGGAGAGAATCAGGACAAACTGCTTTGAATGATGGAATGAGGCAGCGCATGGCAGGGTGTACCTTCAGGCATAGGGGAGGGCAGGTGCAAAGGCTCTGAGGTAGGAGCATGCTGGCTTATCTGCAGAACAAAGACGAGGCTCTGGGCTAGAAATGAAGGAGCAAAGGGAAGGAGGTCAGACGGGCAGTGGCAGTCAGTCTGCACAGGCCCTGTGGGTACATGCCTGTGAGAGCATTATGTGAGCCCAGCTGGGGAGGGTGCCCCCTCTAGGGGACCCTGGCCACCAGGAAGAGATGAGAAAAAATGTGAGTGCACCCAGAAACCTCCTAGAGGGATTCAAGAACCCTGGAATAAACCATGGTGGAAGCTTCATCTCCAGTGGTGTTTCCTTTTCAGAGACTTTACCTTCTGAACAGATTCCTTAGTCACCTGGCACCCAGGAAACCAAGCATAAGCCCTTGAGCCACAAGAGAGAGCTTTACTCGGTTTGAAATAACGCTCCCTGCATTGTGGGAACAAAACACAAGCGGAGATATGATGGCATGCCTGGCCTTCTACTTGAACTTGGAGATGTTGTCCTCGAAAGCCCTCCATTTTAGCCAAACTCAGCAGTTCAGAAACGGATGGTTTTCAAAGAGGTTAGAGAGGAGTTTGGAAACTTCTGTCTCCCAGCCCCCACAGGCGCCAAACATTTCATTTTGCCAGTGAGGGAGGAGACGCAAAGGGACACGTGCTGAAAACACGCACAGGCTCTCTCCCGAGAGGTGCTGTGTGCCCTGCTAAGTTGTGTCCGACCCTTTGCAAGAAGATGAGCAGGTGATTCACAAAGCGCAGTGGGGGCCCCATGAGCCCTGCCTCCGGGGGCTCTGTGTTCCCCGCCCAGCCTGGCGCCCCTTCCCTCTGCACCCTGGCACGCTGCTGCAGGGCTACGGCCCGGACTGCCAAGGCCCAGTCCTCCGGGAGTGGAAAACCTGATGAAGTTGAAGAGACAGGGAGGGGCTGGGTGAATACTTCTCACTGTGGAAACCAGAGGTCCAGCCCCTGGGCGCAGCCCCAGGCCAAGCCAGCTGTTGGGAAGGCTCCATCTCTCTCCCTGGTCTCCGGATGAACGTCCTCCAGTGGCCTCTGCACAGGCTTCTGTCCCTCCTCACCTTCATTTTCCTTCCCACACAGACCCCGCTGCCTCCTCAGCTGCCTCTTCATCCCCCCTCCTGATCTAGGGTCCAGCGCATCTTGGAGATTCTCCCAACACGAACAGCCCTAAGCAGCCAAGCCTGCGACCTCAAGATTCCCAGATGTCTGCTCCTCTTCAGCCCCACTCCCTGACCCCAGTCATCACCTCGACTGCCCCCATGGAGTCCCCAGATGGTCAGTGTCCTCCCCTTCCAAGTTTCTGTCTTTTATGAAACCTCATCTCCCCCAGGGGCTCTGTGAACTTGATCTTAACTTCCAGGGAATCAGCCCTCTGGCTTGGACTCCTTCCTGACCAGTCCTGCATCTCAACCTCACAACCCTTCATTCCTAATGCGCTGTGTCCTACCGGGTCCTGCGACGGCCTAGTCCCAGGATATCAGGTGCACTGCCACCGACTCCACCACCCTCTAGTGGAGAAAGCATCAGTGGTGCCTAATGCATATGTGCGGGCTTCCCTAATGGCTCAGACGGTGAAGAATCTGTCTGCCATGCAGGAGACCCAGGTTTGATCCCTGGGAAGATCTCCTGGAGAGGGAATGGCTACCCACTCCAGTATTCTTGTCTGGAGAATCCCACAGACAGAGGAGCCTGGTGGGCTACAGCCCATAGGGTTGCAAAGAGTCGGACACGACTGAGTGACTAACACTGGGGAAATGCATGAGTGCGTGCCCGCTCAGTCGTGTCCGACTCTTTGCAACCCTATGGGCTGTAGCCCACCAGGCTCCTCTGTCTGTGGGATTTCCCAGGCAAGAATACTGGAATGGGTTGCCATTCTCTTCTCCAGGGGATCTTCCTGACCCAGGGATCGAACTCACATCTCCTGAGTCTCCTGCATGCGCAGGCAGACTCTTTACCACTGAGCCCATTACAATTCCCTGAGCTTGGGAGGCCAGCCAAGCCCTTTCTCTAATGGGACAGCGAAGCTCCCTGTCCTTAAATCTCCAATCCCTGAATCTGTCTTACTCATTGTCTGCAGAGGACCCGCCTCCTACTTCATCAAGAATAGAAAACCCTCCGGTGTGAAGGTTTTGAACCCACTTCAGCACTTATTCCCCGACTCCCCAGCTCTGTTCTCTCGGGACGGGTGGACTTCCCTCCTTCCAGCTGAGGCTCTGCACCCCCATCAGCCCCACTGCTCACCACCGCCCTCACCCCTCGGGGACCCACTCCATCGGCCACCTGTCCTTCCCAGGACCACGGTGTGTCCAGGAAAAGAGCAGGCAACAGGCCTTTCCTTGACCTTGTCTTCGTCTGGCTTGGGTACCCCATCTGCTCATTTTCTCCACCCTCAGAATTCTCGAAGGGGACACTCACATTCAGAATATCAGCCACGATTCTGCACCAACAGACTGAAAGCCAGCTTCTTCGGGCTGCGGCTATCTTTCCTACCATCTCTGGGTTCTCAGCCATAAGCCATTCATCCTGCTTAATTAGCCGAACTGCTTTTAAAAAATTCAGCCAACCAGACAAACTCTCCCCAGCCCTCACCTTACAAATCCATCAATCAAATGGCTGCTTCTCTTTAAGGACACATTTACAGACTCTCAAGAGAGGATGAGAATTGTCCTGTTTATGAAATAATTAAAGTCTAAACCATTTGGTTGTTTTAAATTGCCTGTATTTTGCCCAAGTCATTAGACGCATCTATTCACCTCAGGCAGAATAATTAACTTTTCAGTCGCCATATTGGTTATAACTGCGACACTCACACATCTAATATACTTTTTGAAATCAGCAAAACAAAAATTGGCTTTTTCTAGCATACTAACGTTCCACTAAACTGCAATGCAATGGGAAAGAATCATTTATATTGGTGAAAAATGTAAATTATTCAGTATCATGGAAACAATTATGTTTTATTACTTTCAAATAGCATGAATTATTTGAAAATTATCAAAACTAGAATCACATAGATTTTCACCAACTTGGTTGTGAGCTAGTCCCGGATCATGACTAAGCATCACCATCCCTTGCATTGCCCTTCACATCTGAATCACGGGTCTGAGAACAGCGCCCCTCTTCCCATCCTACCAGCGTGGACTGTGCCAATTCTAGTGGATCTGTCAACATATCAGGTTCTTCCAGGCTGAGAGCTCCCTGGAGGCAGGCCACTTCTTGTACAGAGTGTTCAGACCAGAGTGCTCAATAAAGAGATGAGTGAAATCATAAACACATAAAGAGGAGGTCAGGAACAAATAAGATGATGGATGACCATTTTAAAATACCAACCACAAAAGTTTTATGAATGAAAAATATTCACAGAGTTCTGATATTAATACTCCAAGTTCCAGGAGTAGGTGATGGACAGGGATGCCTGGCGTGCTACAGTCCATGGGGTCACAAAGAGTCGGACACGACTGAGCAACTGAACTGAACTGATTAATACTCCAAAGTGCTTGTGCATTCTAACAACCAGGTGCAATTTACAAATAGCAACATCCGTTTGGCCAACCTGAAGGAGCCATCACCCCATTTTCCTTCCATTTCTAAAACATCACCAACCAAATGCAACACTCTGAATTAGCGGATGTTCTTCCTGTTTAACTGGAAGAAATCAGACTCTAACTCCAACTCTGCCATTGCTTGTTTTGGTTTGAAATCCACATCCGCCTGTTACCCTGCTGGAGTCAGGAAGAAGCAATCAGCCTTTGGAGGAGCTGGCAGGATTGTAACCTACGCATGCTTGTTACACAGCGATCCTTGGATGGATACATCCTCCAAGGATGCGCCTATGAGAGGGCGAAGGCAGGGCCCAGCAGGCAATGCTCCCCCCTACCAGATGCACAGGAAGCAGCTTCACCTCTCTATATTTTTTCCTTCTTTTTGGTTTATTTATCTGTATTTATTTTTTTCTTTTTGGTTTATTTATTTATTTATAGTGGCCCTGAGTGTTTGTTGCTGCATCCGGGCTTCCTCTAGCTGTGCCAACTGGAGGCTGTGCTCCAGTTGAGGTGTGCAGGCTCCTCACTGCGGTGGTTTACTTCGTTGCAAAGCACCAGCTCCAGGGCGCTCAGGCTTCAGTAGTTGTGGCCCATGGGCTTAGCTGCTCCGAGGCATGTGGGATCTTCAGGGACCAGGGACTGAACCCAGATTCCTGCATTGGCAGGCAGATTCTTTACTGCTGGACCACTGGGGAAGTTCTGTCTGTGTTTTCTAAATGTTTCCAAGAAAAACTTTATAAGAAGGAAGATCTGTGACTAAAAATAAGCTTGAAAACCACTGTTCTACATAAACCCAAGGAGGTACAAAGGGAAGAAAGTCCCATCTATTGAGCACTTATTATGTGCTGGGTAATTCTGAAACATCATTAACATAATTGCATTTAACTTTCACCACATCTTTATGAGCTAGACAGTAGTTAACCCATTTTAAAGAAGAGCATATTGAGGTTCAAAGAAGAAAAATCTCATAACCAGCAAGAGTCAGCCATGATGTAATTCCAAAGTCACACTGTTTTCCATGCTTTCATCCCTAAAAATCCTTGTCATTCCTCAACTAGACTTTCCACATCCCCTCTCCTCTCCCCTTACAATTTAAGCCTGCTCTCAGTCATTTTCACTCATAAATTAATTAACGCATCAGTATTCGGTGTGAATGGTTCTTTGCTAATTTGTTACTTCCTTACAGTGTTCATTAAGAATCATTCATTGAGCATCTACCGGATGCCTGGTACTAGGCCAGGTCCCAGAGACACAGACTATCAAAGCATTGCCTCTATTGTGTCCTTAGACTAGTGGGGAGAAATATGGAAACCAATAAACAAAAATATTAAAAGTCATATGATGGCCTCAGGGGACAGCTCAAAGACAGCCTGGGAGAGGGAAGGAAAGACAACCACTGCCTTCTTTACTATGGGTATTTGCTGGTTTCTGTTGTTGGCAAGTTTTCTGCTCATAATAGAATATAGCCAATGCTGCCAGCATTATTTATGCCTCTGGGAAAAGGGGCTCAGGTACCAAAATGTACTCTTGACCATTTCCTCCTCACTCCTCAGTGCAGAGTCCTATTCCAGGAGGTAAGGTAAACTGCAACTCATTGGATTTCTTTTCATTGTCCTTGACTTGAAATACATTTAGACATTAAAAAACTGACTCTTAAAAGCAATTCTATCCCTTGCCTCCCTCTAAATGTTCCTGTCCCGGGCCAAGTCAAAGAAAGATATTGTTCTACCGTAATTTGTTATTCACTCCAAACCCTCTTGTGTTTCCAGCTGAAATAGAGTGTGAGCGGCACTCCTACCCAGCTCTTTCTTTCTGATCCAATAATAACCCAACTACTGCGTCTCTAATGATAGTGGGTAGACAGCTTAATACCCAAGCATTAAGGTAAAGCCCTTTCTCTCATCCCTACGGATCATCTCAAATCAGTCTTTCTTTCTGAGTTTCTATTCTCCCTGAGCAACTTGACTTTGCTTCTTCTAAATTCCTTGCCTTTTAAGAATCTACACAGTGAAAACAATAGTTATGGTAATAAGCCACTGATTGAGCAAAACGCACACCGCCGAGCAAACATCAGCACAAATGAACACATACAGAAGTGCTACTGGAAAGCAAAATGAATAAAATCTGATACGCAAAGCAGCACAAACATATAACCCAACATTATCAAAATGCACCAATTATCCCTGCCCTGGAAATGTATTTGAAGGAAGTAATTCAAAGGAAGAAAAAAAGTATGTAAATGCTCTCCTGCAAAATGATGTGTGATAGCAGAAAATTGAGACGGTGAGTGAGGCAAAGCTGATTAAGTTATAGGCTATTAACTATGATCATTATGAAATCTGAGTCACAGCATGAAAATATTTTGGATACGTTTTAAATTAAAAATAATAATTGCATAGGTAATATGATTACAAATATGTAGAAAAATTCTGTTTGCCTAAGGACAGTGAAATCACCAGTAATGTTTCTAAACGTTGTTAGTGGTTACAGTCTTGTCTTTACAATAAAAAAAAAGATTCAGACGAAAACAGGATGAGTCATTGCCGGACAACTGTCATCTAATAAAAAAGTCCCCTTTACAGTGACAATGAGGCATTTAAATGTGAGCACAAATGCCAGGCTCCCTTCTCTTGTCCTGGTTTACCTCCTTTCTAGGAGTTAAAACTAATCTAATCAGCCAATGATACATTTTATATGGCTGCCAACTGTCTCTTTCTGTCGGTTTATTTGCTGAGTCCTGTCTGACTCTTTGTGATCCTGTCCATGGGATTTTTCAGGCAAGAATACTAGACTGGGTTGCCATTTCCTCCTCCAGGGGATCTTCCCGACCCAGGGATGGAACTCGCATCTCCTGTGTCTCCTGCATTGCGGATAGATTTTTTACCCCTGAGCCATCAGGGAAGCCTGATTGCCAACCAGTAGTCAGTAAAACCAAAAGGGGTCAAGACACGGGATTTGAGTGTGCAGACTGAGCAGGCGGCGGGGCGCCAGGGCAGGACGATGCTTGGCTAACCAGGTGCACAGTTTCCTGATGTCTAAGGGTGGGGTGTTTGTGCTCCTGGCTTCTCAGTATAGAGACAGATGCTAGAGGAACTGAAAATTTCTTATTTAAATTCAGAAAATGCCCAAGGTTCTGCAGCCCCTCCTGACTCTCGCCCAGCCCCCAGTCTCCACACGTTTGCTCTGGACACAACTTGAGCCACAGAACAACCTCACAGAGACTGGCCTGCCTCCGTCTCTACCAACAGCCCTGGGATGAAGTGAAAGGGTCTAGATGTTTTTTGTTTACAGTAGCAGAATATACATAACACAAAATGCATCACTTTAACCATTTGGAAGTGTGCGACTCTGTGACACCATCACCACCATGCACCTCCAGAACTTTTTATCATCCTCAACTCAACTCTGTACCCATTAGGTAATAACGCCATTGCCCTCCCCTCCAGACCCTGGCAGCCACTGTTCCCTCTCCTTTCTGTCTCTATGACTTGAGCTGCTCTAGGAACCTCATGGAAGTGGCATCTCGCAGTGTTTGTCCTTCTGTGTCTGGCTTATTGCCTTGAGCATAATGTCCTCAAAGTTCATGCATATTCTAGTGTGCATCAGAAGCCCCCTCCTTTCTAAAACTGAATAATATCCCGTTGTATATATCCACCATGAGACTGGGCTTCCCTGGTGGCTCAGTGGTAAAGAATCTGCCTGCGATGCAGGAGACACAGGAGATGCGGGTTTGATCCCTGGGTTGGGAAGATCCCCTGGACGAGGGCATGGCAACCCACTCCAGTATTCTTGCTGGGAAAATCCCACAGACAGAGGAACCTGGTGGGCCACAAAGAGTCAGACGTGACTGAAGTGATAGACCACAGCACAGCACCATGAGAGGAAGCATTGTAAGGGACTATAGCCCACCTCTTTGGGGATTACCATTCTTCCTGACCCAGCCCTGATCTCAAGCTCTGTTCTGAGCAATGGGATTCCATCTTATTCTCACTGGTTCATCCTTCAATTCTCCTCCTCCTCTAGAAGTTCTTTATTCAGGAACTTGCCTGTTCTTCCTCTTTCTTCCCAGGATCGGGAAGATTCATTCCTTCTACCCCAGGACAGTGGATGGAGCCAGCTACCGGTTGCTCACTGAACATCAGCTCAGCCCACCTGTCAGGGCACCAGTGACTCGCCCCACATCCAAGAAGGCAGCTACTTGCCAAAGAGTATCTTTGCCTCCTCAGTCTAACCTGTGGATCCCTCTCTCTGCTCTTGTGCTGGGGAAGGTGTTGAGCAAAAGATGCACCTTCCCAGGGTGTCTACAGCAAGGCCAGCCTCCCATCTTCCCTGTAACTTTCTTC
The DNA here is from genome assembly GCA_935064755.1 of Tragelaphus eurycerus. Classification (NCBI taxonomy): domain Eukaryota; kingdom Metazoa; phylum Chordata; class Mammalia; order Artiodactyla; family Bovidae; genus Tragelaphus; species Tragelaphus eurycerus. The sequence goes on along the minus strand of CAKXYN010000088.1, from coordinate 8,918,519 downwards.
CCTTCTATTGCCGGTCACCAGATTCTTCTCGGCGACTTCCCTGACTCTGTCTGAACCCTAGAACTTCAGACCCACAGCCCAGAGCCTAAGCAGGGTCCAGCCACACTTACAGCCAGAGCGAGTTCCTCCCTTGAGTGATGACACCCGTGAACTTGGTCAGTCGTCTGGCGTCCACTTCAATCCACTGGTGGAGGTCATTCCTCCCCGCACACCACGCCCCGTCATAAAAGTCATTTTCATTGATGCCCGCCTGAAAAGAAAGAGAGGGGTGTTCTTCAATACTACATATAGAACAGACAACCAACACAGACCTACTATGTAGCACAGGGGACTATGCTTAGTATCTCGCAATAATCTATAAGGGAAAAGAATCTGAAAAAGCTATATCTGAAAAGATGGAACTGAGTCACTTTGCTGTACCTCTGAAACTAACACAACATTGTCAATCAATTATACTTAAAAAATGGAGTGGGACATGGCAACCCACTCCAGTGTTCTTGCCAGGAAGAATCTCAAGGAGAGAGGAGCCTGGCAGGCTACAGTCGTAAACAGACAGACATCGGGTCATAAAGAGTCAGACATGACTGAGTGACTGAACGCACACACAGAGATACTTTTTTAAAAAAAAGAAAAGAAAAGGGAGGGCATTCTTCAGAAAGACCCAGAATATACTTGAAGAAAATGTAGACAAGTTTTTTTTGTGACATTTCTAGGAAGGTGGGTGGGAGGGATAGAAGAGAATGAGGAAGTAGATAAAGAAAAAAGTCACTGTGCCCTGAACTCTTAATTCCAAATCATAAAAATGAGCTGCTTGTTATTAACAAGTTGGAAATATTTCAATATGATGAGTCCTCCTCTTGCCCAGTGTGAAAAATGAAACATAATGAGTTCTCCCGTTATTCATTCATCCAATAGACACAGACCATCTCCTACGTACCAGCCTACACATGCCAGGTGCTGGGAGCACAAAGGTGAATCGTTCCCTCCTGGAACCTCAAGATCCAGGCAGGAAGAAAGACATGAAAATAGATAAGTGAGAACACAATAGGGCAGGTGTTATTTCAGGAATAGGAACAAACTGCTCTGGGAGTTTTCAAGGACAGCACAGCTAACTGGAGCTGGGAGAGATGATGGACAGAAAGCCCCCAGGCAGAGGAGATATTTGAACCGGATGTTAAAGGTTAGGTTTATCTACTGAAATTTACTTATTAGTATTTAAGCCATTTGATGGGTCTGAGTATCCATTGCTTTTGCCACCAGGGATTCTCCTGATCTGAATTTACAACGTGGATGAATTTCTGCTCTAGAATTTTTCCTATATTATCACCATTTGAAGAGACAACTCCCTGATGTTTTTTTTTTTTTTTTTAAAAAGACAAAGGAGTCAGGGGAAACTTCCTAATTTACTAAGACCCTTTCTGCATTAATCTCATTTTCCCATGCCTATTTCACAAGTACATAATCATATGAGAAAAAGTCTGAATGATACTCAAGAGATGAAAATGACAGGCCAGTCCATCTTCCCTTCCTCTGAGCACTTTTCAACTCAAATTCTGCGTCAGCCTTATTTTAATGGCCAACAGTGATGTGGAACCCAAAGTCCAGCTATAGCAAAGGAACAGCTTGGCAAGGGGTCCTATTGACAGAACTCATCCAGCACTGCACTGGATAACATAAACCCTGTATCAGGACCAACGCAGGGTATGCATTCCCAGTCCACTCCTAGAACGATCCTAAAAGAGCTCTGAGAGCAAATGCTGGAACACTAATGCACCATGGTCTTCTCCTCTCGCCTGGGAAACTCCATGAACAGAGGAGCCTGGCAGGCTATATCCATGGGGTCAAAGAGAGTCAGACTCCACTGAGTGACTGAGCACCAGATGCTCTTCTCAAAGAACACCCATCTCAAATGAAGGTGAATAAAATGGCTGTGAGTCAACATTCTCCAGAAACCCACGCTCTCAGTTAACCAGCACCTCTGTGTCTGAAGGCACACAGGGTGTCTATAATAAGGACCTAGAGGTGCTGCAAGATTTTGCCTTCCAGAGCCACCAAAGAAAAGCTCAATTTGGCACATGTGCATGACTTGTTCTACTTGCGACTTCAGTGAGTTTCATTAAAGTGATGCCGACTCTTAAGTATAATGTCTCATTACTCAGGACTGCCGGTCATCTGGGAGATCACCAACCCTGTCTGAAGGCTATAATTACACAATTGTTCCCTTTCTGCATCTACGGGACTTATCCCCCCAAAGGAAGAGACCTGTAACCCATTAATGACTTATAGTATCACAATTTATCTTCTTTCAAGAAACCATAATATATACTGAGTTTTTTTTTTTTAGGTTCTTCTTTTCTTGTAAACCACCCATAAGACTGGTGCTTAGAACAGTTTCATTTATTTATCGAAATTAACCTTCACCTCGCCTCTGCTATTTGCCAAGTAGTGGTCCAGGCAGGAGGAATACAAAGGTAGACAACATGGGGTAAGACCTGCCTTCCCAGAACTCAGAACAGGCAGATGGACTAAAGTCCCCTCACGGCATCTTCTGGTGTTAGCATCTCTGGATCAACCACTGCAGAGCAGGCTGATTAAGAGCTTGTGCTCTGAAGTCCTAGCTGGGTGTGAATCTCAGGTCTGCAACCTTCATACTGTACAAGTTCAGGCAATTTGCCTAAATTGCTCTGTGCCTCGGTTTCCCCATCTATTCAAGTGAGAGCAATGCTCACTTCTCCCTTAGGATGCTGACTGTGCTTTCAACAGGGGCTGGCACTTGGTTAACATGGATGCCAAAAGAACTGAACATTCAGCTAACACTAGTTATCAGCACATCTTGGCTTCCCTGCTGGCTCAGTGGTAAAGAATCCACCTGCCAACCAGGAGACATGGTTCGATCCCTGGGTCGGGAAGATCCCATGGAGAAGGAAATGGCAACCCGCTCCAGTCTTCTTGCCAGGACAATCCCACCAACAGAGCAGACTGCCTGGCGTGGGCTACAGTTCACGGGGTCTCGAAGAATCAGACACAATTTAGCGACTAAACAACAACAAATCAGTACATTTAAAACAGTGAATATTTGGTAAATCGTGAAAATATGGATGTTTTAAGAATTAGTTCACATTTTACAAAAGTCTGCTGCTGCTGCTGCTAAGTCGCTTCAGTCGTGTCCGACTCTGTGCAACCCCATAGACGGAAGCTCACCAGGCAAGAATACTGGAGTGGGTTGCCATTTCCTTCTCCAATGCATGAAACTGAAAGTGAAGTCGCTCAGTCATGTCCGACTCTTAGCGACCCCATGGACGGGAGCCTACCAGGGTTGCAACACTATTCCAGTCAACTGGTGTCATGGTGGGTACAACATCAAATATCCAGAAGAGAATCATAAAATCTGAAAAAAGAGGACGTTCACTGTCTACAGTTCTCAACAGGAGTCCATGTTGCCTCCCCCATGGGATATCTGGCCATGCTTGCAGCCGTGTTTGGCTGTGACAGCTGGGGGCAGTGTGTGCAACCAGCAGTGACAGATAGAGGCCAGGAATGCTGGGAAACCTTCTACAACCCGTGGGGCAGCCCCGGCCATAAAGAGCTGCCCAGCCCCAAACGTCGATCATGCAGAGCTTAAGCATGTCAGCTCCTGGGCTAAGCAGACAAGAAAGAGCTGCCCTACAGCTCGAGATGTTTACCCCTCCAAGATCATGAAAGCTTGGAGCAGCTGTCCTCATGCCATTCAACCAAAGCCTGCAGTCTGGGATCTGACATTTGATTTCCTGTTCCTGGTTTTTGCTAGCCTGGATGTCCTGCTTCTGCTGCCAATCTCAGCACTTCCTAAGCAAACCAGACAGTCAATTAAGTGTAATAAGGTGTCAGGGGATTGAAGAGCCCTGCACGAAGTTGACTCTTTGGGACATGACAGTCACCTCTGCAAAATCAATTATAAATTTATAAAGCAAGAGTACAGGAGAATTCAATGAAAGAGGGGGTACCAGTCTCAGAGATGTCACCAAATTACACCAGAGTGCCAAAAATGATATTAGTAACATGTCTGAGAAACCAAGAAACATTCATCCCTTTCTGTTTAATAATGCAGAGAAGTACTTCATAAATTTTGGAGAAATTTCAGTCAGAAATTGTTGAAATGGAAGGTTTGATTCCTTAAACTCTAAGGAAGCTAGTCTTAAAAATACCACTTATATAGAATGACTGTTTCTACTAGAGTACCAAATAAATTAGGAATTAAGGTAATTTTCTCAAGGCAATTTTTATATGCATCATTTTTTCCCTTAAAAATCCCTATCAAGACATCTAATAGATGAAAGATTTTGCTTAAGATAAAAGGGGGAATTATTAATTCCATAACAAAGAGAAAACCTGACACTCTCCAATTAAGATCAATCAAATGGCAATTGTCTGTTTCAAAATGATGGAGTAAATACATTGGTTTTTCCAAGTTCTTCTCTCACAAGTTCCCCTAAACAAAGAAAGAAAGATAAAGAAACACAACTTTGACCACTGATAGAACTAGGAGATGTTTATAAAACTCAGATCACAATATATGAAGACAGAAATGAGATGAAGGGCTCTTGAATAACTCAGTAAGAGAAGGAAGTGCTAACTTCCAAGGGGCACACCAATGGGAAGTAAGCTACACAGAATTTAAGAACGTTCAAAAGCTGGATTCTTAGATATCTTGGAAGGTGAGACTGAGAGAGGACTAAAAATGGGGAATTGATTCAAAATGTGAATCAAAAAAATTAGATTCTCACATCCGCCCCACCTCCCCAGCCTTCAGCTCAGTTCAGTTGCTCAGTCATGTCCAACTCTTTGCAACCCCATGGACTGCAGCATGCCAGGCCTCCCTGTCCATCACCAACTCCCAGAGTTTACTCAAACTCATGTCCATTGAGTTGGTGATGCCATCCAACCATCTCATCCTCTGTTGTCCCCTTCTCCTCCCGCCTTCAATCTTTCCCAGCATTAGGGTCTCTTCCATTGAGTCAGTTCTTCACATCAAGTGGCCAAAGTATTGGAGTTTCAGCTTCAACATCAGTCCTCCCAATGAACACCCCAGGACTGATCTCCTTTAGGATGAACTGGGTGGATCTCCCTGTAGTCCCTGGGACTCTCAAGAGTCTTCTCCAACACCACAGTTCAAAAGCATCAATTCTTCAACACTCAGCTTTCTTTATAGTCCAACTCTTACATCCATACATGACTACTGGAAAAACCAGAGCTTTGACTAGATGGACCTTTGTTGGCAAAGTAATGTCTCTACTTTTTAATATGCTGTCTAGGTTGGTCATAGCTTTTTTTCCAAAGGAACAAATGTCTTTTAATTTCATGGCTGCAGTCACTATCTGCAGTGATTTTGGAGCCCCCAAATAAAGTCTGACACTGTTTTCATTGTTTCCACATCTATTTGCCATGAAGTGATGGAACCGGATGGGGAAACAGTGGAACAGTTCACTCTTCATCACTGCAGTGGTGATCAGCTAACTCTCCGAGGAAGTGCACCTAAGCACAGAGACATTCTCCCGTTCCAGTCAAGGCTATGGTCTTTCCTGTGGTCATGTATGGATGTGAGAGCTGAGAAGAAGGCGAGCGCGAAGATGATGCTTTGAAGTGTGGTGTTGGAGAGACGAGAGTCCCTGCGAGATCCAACCAGTCCATTCTGAGGAGATCATCCTTTTCTTAGGGAATGATGCTAAGCTCTCAGTGGCCACCTCCGAGTTGACTCGTTGGAGAGACTCTGATGCTGGGGGATTGAGGGCAGGAGGGAAGGGGACGACGAGGATGAGATGGCTGGATGGCATCACTGACTCGATGGATGTGAGTCTGGTGACCTCCGGGAGCTGGTGATGGACAGGGAGGCCTGGCGTGCTGCGGTTCATGGGGTCGCAAGTCGGACACGACTGAGCGACTGATCTGATCTGATCTGATGGAACCGGATGCCATGATCTTCGTTTTCTGAATGTTGAGCTTTAAGCCAACTTTTTCACTCTCCTCTTTCACTTTCATCAAGAGCCTCTTTAGTTCTTCTTCACTTTCTGCCATAAGGGTGGTGTCATCTGCATATTTGAGGTTACTGATATTTCTCCCAGCAATCTTGATTCCAGCTTGTGCTTCATCCAGCCCAGCATTTCTCATGATGTACTCTGCATACAAGTTAAATAAGCAGGGTGACAATATATAGCCTTGACATACTCCTTTCCTGATTTGGAACCAGTCTGTTGTTCCATGTCCAGTTCTAACTGTTGCTTCTTGACCTGCATACAGATTTCTCAGGAGGCAGATCAGGTGATCTGGTGTTCCCATCTCTTTAAGAATTCTCCACAGTTTGTTGTGATTCACACAGTCAAGGCTTTGGCATAGTCATGAAAACAGAAGTAGATGTTTTTCTGGAACTCTCTTGCTTTTTCAATGATCCAAAGGATGTTGGCAATTTGACCTTTGGTTCTCCTGCCTTTTATAAATCCAGCTTGAACATCTGAAAATTCATGTACTATTGACTTGGAGAATTTTGAGCATTACTTTGCTAAGATGTGAGATGAGTGCAACTGTGCAGTAGTTTGAACATTCTTTGGCATTGCTTTTCTTTGGGATTGGAATGAAAACAGTCCTGTCACCATTGCTGAGTTTTCCAGATATTCTGGCACGTTGAGTGCAGCACTTTCACAGCATCATCTTTTAGGATTTGAAATAGCTCAACTGGAATTCCATCACCTACGCTAGCTTTGTTTGTAGTGATGCTCCCTATGGCCCACTTGATTTCGCATTCCAGGATGTCTGGCTCTAAGTGAGTGATCACACCATCGTGGTTATCTGGGTCATGAAGATCTTTTTTGTACAGTTCTTCTGTGTATACTTGCCACCTCTTCTTAATATCTTCTGCTTCTGTTAGGTCCATACCATTTCTGTCCTTTCTTGTGCCCATCTTTGCATGAAATGTTCCATTGCTTTCTCTAATTTTCTTGAAGAGATCTCTAGTCTTTCCCATTCTATTGTTTTCCTCTATTTCTTTGCATTGGTCACTAAGGAAGGTTTTCATATCTCTCCATGATATTCTTTGGAACTCTGGGCATTCAAATGGGTATATTTTTACTTTTCTCCTTTATATTTTGCATCTTTTCTTTTCTCAGCTCTTTGTAAGGCCTCCCCAGACAACCATTTTGCCTTTTTGAATTTCTTTTTCTTGTGGATGGTCTTGATCACTGCTTCCTGTACAATGTCACAAACTTCTGTCCATAGTTCTTCAGGCACTCTATCAGATCTAATCTCCCGAATCTATTTGTCACTTCCACTATATAACTGTAAGGGATTTGATTTAGGTCATATTTGAATGGTCTAGTGATTTTCCCTACTTTCTTTAAGTCTGAATTTGGCAATAAGGAGTTCATGATCTGAGCCACAGTCAGCTCCCGGTCTTGTTTTTGCTGACTGTATAGAGCTTCTCCATCTTTGGCTGCAAAGAATATAATCAATCTGATTTCGGTGTTGACCATCTGGTGATGTCCATGTGTAGAGTCCTCTCTTCTGCAAAAGCTTGATTTTTTTTTTTCCTCTTAAAAAAGGCAACCCGAGAGACTAGATTTGAAAACCCTGGACACAGAGGAGGGAAGATATGATAGACAAGTACAGGGAATTCAGTGGAAATCCATCAGCATAGTGAAGCGTGAGATGATCCACCTCTCTTTCTCCATGCAATTCTAGAACAAATGCAGCCAAGTATAGAACAAACAAAAAATAAATAAGCTAAAAATATGCTGGATACAGGAAAAAAAACCTCAAAGACAGTATAATTATGATCCCTTGAAAGAGAAGATCTTGTTTGCATGAATCAAAAATAGGATAGTCTTAGGGAGGAAATAGTAGTACACAAGAAAGAACTCTTGGAATGTGAAAATTCCAGTAACAATAACAATACCAGAAAAAGAAGACGGGCAGAGTGCAAAGTCAGAGATTTTTTTTTTCCCAGAGGAAGAAATTGCAAAAACTATTATACGAAAATGTCCCAAGTCTCTATGGCTTAAGTCTCCAAAGAACTAAGAATATGGGACAATGAATCAAATAAGAACCACACCAAAGGATATCATTGTGAACTTCAAAATATCAGAAATAAAGAGAAGATTCTAAAAGTTTTCAAAGAGGAAACAATAAAACAAAGAGGGGAAGGAAAAATTGGGAGATTGGGGCTGATATATATACACTATATACACTACTATAATATACATAAAAATGATTTTTCCTGTGGTCATGTATGGATATGAGAGTTGGACCGTGAAGAAGGCTGAGCACCAAAGAATTGATGCTTTTGAACTGTGGTGTTGGAGAAGACTCTTGAGAGTCCCTTGGACTGCAAGGAGATCCAACCAGTCCATTCTGAAGGAGATCAGCCCTGGGATTTCTTTGGAAGGAATGATGCTAAAGCTGAAACTCCAGTACTTCGGCCACCTCATGCAAAGGGTTGACTCATTGGAGAAGACTCTGATGCTGGGAGGGATTGGGGGCAGGAGGAGAAGGAGACGACAGAGGATGAGATGGCTGGATGGCATCACTGACTCAATGGACGTGAGTCTGAGTGACCTCCGGGAGTTGGTGATGGACAGGGAGAGCCTGGTGTGCTGCGATTTGTGGGGTTGCAAAGAGTCGGACACGACTGAGTGACTGAACTGAACTGAATAAGAACCTACTGTATAGCATAGGGAACTCTACTCAATACTCTGTAATGACCTTTATGAATCTAAAAAAAAGAGTGGATATATGTATATGTATAACTGATTCACTTTGACGTACAGTAGAAGCTAACACAACATTGTAAATCAACTATACTCCAAGAAAAATTAATTTTGAAAAATAAATTTAAAATAAAACAAAATAAAAGATTAAGAAGAGTACCAGAATTCTCAATAACAACATCTGAAGCTAAAAGAATGAAGAGATAACAACTCCAAAATTCTGAAAGCAAAGATTTTCCAACTTGGAATTTTATACATAGATTATTGATCACAAAAGACGGTTTTCAGATTCACAGATCCTCAAAAAATTTCTCTCGTACCATTTCCATGAAGCTACTATAGTATATACTCCACATAAATGAAGCAGAACACCAAAAACAGGAAGATGTCAGATTGAGAAATCAGAGGTTCCAAAACAGGATGATGGTGAAGAAATCCCAAGATATAAGTGATGCAGAAACACAGCAGATCAAAGGGCTCCTGAAAGGATGTCTACAGAAACACAAAAAGCCAAAGTCACACTCAAAATGGCTGAGCAGATCTGACCTAACAGAAAGTTACACTGAAGGCTGTTTTACAGACCCAGACTATTGCAGGGTGTGGGATGGTTTTTTAAAACATGAGCATTTCCAGGAAAACAAAAAGTTGTCAAGAAATTATATAATGGGAATGAATTCTTGACTTAAAACTACAATAATTCTTGGCTCAGTAGTAAGCAGTATTTATAGTCATAACAATGAAAACCTCCAATGTAGGTTTTTGTCCAAAATTTGAGATTCAATTTTGTTGGAAAGATTAAATAGGGATGATTAGAAATGAGCTGAAATTGTCATCTTCCATAATAAAGATTCAAATGATAAAGTCCAAAATTTATAAATCAGTATATATCAATACATGCACATTATTTAGAAATTAAGATTTAAATTCCGAAAGAAACAAGTGTAAAAGGCTGGAAGTAGTTGCCCCATTCATAGCATTTGATGGGGGTCAGGGAGTGGGGCGGAATGTGGAATGCCTCTACAGGGACCATTGCTTTGTTTTTATTTTTGTCTTTTCCAACTCTATTAGGACTAATCGACAGATATAATTGTACATGTGTACAACTTGATGATTTGATAGGCATATACATTACAGAAGGGTTACCACGATCAAGATAATTCATATAGCCATCACCCTCAAGTGTTAATGCTTGTGTGTGTGTGTGTGTGGTGAGAATGCTTAAGATATATTCCTCAACAACTTTCAAGTATTACACAATACTATATTATTAACTATGATCACCATGCTATATATTAGATCCTTTGAACTTACTCTTCTTATAACTCAAAGTATATACTCTTTAACCTACATCTTCCCCGTTTCCTCTCCTGCTCAGCCCCTGGCAACAACCATTCTATTGTTTATCTGATATAATCCTTTAATGTTTTGATTTCTTTAACTACTTGCTTATAAACCTGACTAAAATAAAAGGAAAGGAGATGCACAAATATAGATAGATAAATGCACAAATACAGTTCAGCTCAGTCGTGCCCGACTCTTTATGACCCCATGGACTGCAGCACTCCAGGCTTCCCTGTCCATCACCAACCCTCAAAGCTTGCTCAAACTCATGTCCATCAAGTCAGTGATGCCATCCAACCATCTGATCCTCTGTCGCCCCCTTCTTCTCCCGCCTTCAATCGTTCCCAGCATCAGAGTCTTTTCAAATGAGTTAGTTCCTCATATCAGGTGGCCAAAGTATTGGACTTTCAGCTTCAGCATCAGTCCTTCCAATGAATATTCAGGACTGGTTGCCTTTAGGATTGATTGCTTTGATCTCCTTGCAGTCCAAGGGACTCTCAAGAGTCTTCTCCAACACCACAGTTCAAAAGCATGAACTCTTCAGCATTCAGCTTTCTTCATAGTCCAGCTCTCACATCCATACATGACTACTGGAAAAACCATAGCCTTGACTAGACGGACCTTTGTTGGCAAAGTAATGTCTCTGCTTTTTAATATGCTGTCTAGCTTGGTCATAGCTTTTCTTCCAAGGAGCATGCGTCTTTTAATTTTGAAGACGAATATGGACAAATCCAGAAATATGATATACAATCTACTTTTTAAACTATTCTTTAATTTTCTAGGTGTCTACATGAGCACCTACTATGTGCTAGGTACTATGCAATTTGCTTTATGGCATATATAGAAAACTGTGAACCTCAAAATCACTCTGCTGTCATGAAACCATTGATCTGCACTGTACATACTTCATGATCATGGGCTGCCTCAGTACAGAAACATCTGGAAGCAAATTAAAAAGTTATATCCAAGTGAGGGTAACAATTTAGCAATTCAGCAATTCCCAGATAATTGAACCAGCTGCCACTTTGTAAACATAACCCAGGGCTATTTGGACTGAAACAGAATAAAGTAATAGTTCTTTTAAAATATTTTTCCAAAAAAAAATTCTTAGAAACAGAGGCTGAAACTTTATAGTTACCAACAAGTTACCCCCTTTTGGAGGCAGTGATTACCTAAAAATGTTAGCTGGTGATATCTGATTAATATAGGTAAGTATTATTCTCCCAAAAGAGGCCACAATGCTCTCTGAATATCCACCTTTGGTAAACCTCTGTGATGAACTTTTGATAAACGCATAACACTGCCTGGGTGCCAATCAGCTGATCCTTCGGTAAATAAGCAGAGCTTCCTGCCACTTCAGACCTTAATCATCAGTGTTGTTGTTTTTCAGCCACTAAGTCATGTCTGACTCTTTGCAACCCCATGGACTGCAGTACACCAGGCTTTCCCGTCCTTTATTATCTCCCAGTTTGCTCAAATTCATGTCCATTGAGTGGGTGATGTTATCTAACCATCTCCTCTGCTGCCCCCGTCTCCTTTTGCCTTCAGTCTTTCCCACCATCAGAGTCTTTTCCAGTGAGTCAGCTCTTCGCATCAGGTAGCCAAAGTACTGGAGCTTCAGCTTCAGTATCAGTCCTTCCAATGAGTATTCAGGGTTGATTTCCTTTAGGATTGACCAGTTTGATCTCCTTGCAGTCCAAGGGATTCTGAAGAGTCTTCTCCATCACTACAATTTGAAAGCACCAATCCTTCGGCGATCAGCCTTCTTTATGGTCCAACTCTCACATATGTACACGACTAATGGAAAAACCATAGCTTTGACTATATGGACCTTGGTTGGCAAAGAAATGTCTCCGCTTTTTTGGTTTAGTACTTTGGCCACCTCATGCGAAGAACTGACTCATTGGAAAAGACCCTGATGCTGGGAGGGATTGGGGGCAGGAGGAGAAAGGGATGACAGAGAATGAGATGGCTGGATGGCATCACTGACTCGATGGACATGAGTTTGGGTAAACTCCGGGAGTTGGTGATGGGCAGGAAAGCCTGGCGTGCTGCGATTCATGGGGTCGCAAAGAGTTGGACACGACTGAGTGACGAGCTGAACTGATCTAGGTTTAGCATAGCTTTCCTCCAAGAAGTAAGCATCTTTTAATTTCATGGCTGCAGTGATTTTGGAGACCAAGAAAATAAAATCTGTCTCTTCTTCCAATTTTTCCCCTTCCATTTGCCACGAAGTGAAGGGACAGAATGCAGTCCATTGGAGAAGGGAATGGCAAACCACTTCAGTATTCTTGCCTTGAGAACCCCATGAACAGTATGAAAAGGCAAAATGATAGGATACTGAAAGAGGAACTCACAAGGTCAGTACGGGCCCAATATGCTACTGGAGATCAGTGGAGAAATAACTCCAGAAAGAATGAAGGGATGGAGCCAAAGCAAAAAGAATACCCAGCTGTGGATGTGACTGGTAATAGAGGCAAGGTCCGATGCTGTAAAGAGCAATATTATATAGGAACCTGGAATGTCAGGTCCATGAATCAAGGCAAATTGAAAGTGGTCAAACAAGAGATGGCAAGAGTGAATGTCGACATTCTAGGAATCAGCAAACTAAAATGGACTGGAATGGGTGAATTTAACTCAGATGACCATCATATCTACTACTGCGGGCAGGAATCCCTCAAAAGAAATGGAGTGGCCATAGTGATCAACAAGAGTCCAAAATGCAGTACTTGGATGCAATCTCAAAAACGACATAATGATCTCTGTTCATTTCCAAGGCAAATCACTCAATATCACAGTAATCCAAGTCTATGCCCCAACCAGTAACGCTGAAGAAGCTGAAGTCGAACGGTTCTATGAAGACCTACAAGACCTTTTAGAACTAACACCCAAGAAAGATGCCCTTTTCATTATAGGGGACTGGAATGCAAAAGAAGGAAGTCAAGAAACACCTGGAGTAACAGGCAAATTTGGCCTTGAAATACGGAATGAAGCAGGGCAAAGACTAATAGAGTTTTGCCAAGAAAATGCACTGGTCATAACAAACACCTTCTTCCAGCAACACAAGAGAAGACTCTATACATGGACATCACCAAATGGTCAACACCGAAATCAGACTGATTATATTCTTTGCAGCCAAAGATGGAGAAGCTCTATACAGTCAGCAAAAACAAGACCGGGAGCTGACTGTGGCTCAGATCATGAACTCCTTATTGCCAATTTCAGACTTAAATTGAAGAAAGTAGGGAAAACCACTAGACCATTCAGGTATGACCTAAATCAAATCCCTTATGATTATACAGTGGAAGTGAGAAATAGATATAAGGGCCTAGATCTGATAGAGTGCCTGATGAACTATGGAATGAGGTTCATGACATTGTACAGGAGACAAGGATCAAGACCATCTCCATGGAAAAGAAATGCAAAAAAGCAAAATGGCTGTCTGGGGAGGCCTTACAAATAGCTGTGAAAAAAAGAGAAGCGAAAAGCAAAGGAGAAAAGGAAAAATAAAAGCATCTGAATGCAGAGTTCCAAAGAATAGCAAGAAGAGATAAGAAAGCCTTCCTCAAAAATTGATGCAAAGAAATAGAGGAAAACAACAGAATGGGAAAGACTAGAGATCTCTTCAAGAAAATTAGAGATACCAAGGGAACATTTCATGCAAAGATGGGCTTGATAAAGAACAGAAATGGTATGGACCTAACATAAGATATCAAGAAGAGGTGGCAAGAATACACAGAAGAACTGTACAAAAAAGATCTTCAAGACCCAGATAATCTCGATGGTGTGATCACTGACCTAGAGCCACACATCCTGGAATGTGAAGTCAAGTGGGCCTTAGAAAGCATCACTACAAGCAAAGCTAGTGGAGGTGATGGAATTCCAGTTGAGCTATTTCAAATCCTGAAAGATGATGTTGTGAAAGTGCTGCACTCAATATGCCAGCAAATTTGGAAAACTCAGCAGTGGCCACAGGACTGGAAAAGGTCAGTTTTCATTCCAATCCCAAAGAAAGGCAATGCCAAAGAATGCTCAAACTACTGCACAATTGCACTCATCTCACACGCTAGTAAAGTAATGCTCAAAATTCTCCAAGCCAGGCTTCAGCAATATGTGAACCGTGAACTTCCTGATGTTCAAGCTGGTTTTAGAAAAGGCAGAGGTACCAGAGATCAAATTGCCAACATTTGTTGAATCATGGAAAAAGCAAGACAGTTCCAGAAAAACATCTTTTCTGCTTTATTGACTATGCCAAAGCCTTTGACTGTGTACATCACAATAAACTGTGGAAAATTCTGAAAGAGATGGGAATACCAGACCACCTGACCTGCCTCTTGAGAAATCTGTATGCAGGTCAAGAAGCAACAGTTAGAACTGGACATGGAACAACAGACTGGTTCCAAATAGGAAAAGGAGTATGTCAAGGCTGTATATTATCACCCTGCTTATTTAACTTATATGCAGAGTATATCATGAGAAATGCTGGACTGGAAGAAACACAAGCTGGAATCAAGATTGCCTGGAGAAATATCAATAACCTCAGATATGCAGATGTCACCACCCTTATGGCAGAAAGTGAAGAGGAACTACAAAGCCTCTTGATGAAAGTGAAAGTGGAGAGTGAAAAGGTTGGCTTAAAGCTCAACATTCAGAAAACGAAGATCATGGCATCTGGTCCCATCACTTCATGGGAAATAGATAGGGAAACAGTGGAGACAGTGTCAGACTTTATTTTTGGGCTCCAAAATCACTGCAGATGGTGACTGTAGCCATGAAATTAAAAGACACTTACTGCTTGGAAGGAAAGTTATGACCAACCTAGATAGCATATTCAAAAGCAAACATTACTTTGCCAACAAAGGTTCCTCTAGTCAAGGCTATGGTTTTTTCAGTGGTCATGTATGCATGTGAAGAAGGTCGAGTGCCGAAGAATTGATGCTTTTGAACTGTGGTGTTGGAGAAGACTCTAGACAGTCCCTTGGACTGCAAGGAGATCCAACCGGTCCATTCTGAAGGAGATCAGCCCTGGGATTTCTTTGGAAGGAATGATGCTAAAGCTGAAGCTCCAGTACTTTGGCCACCTCATGCAAAGAGTTGACTCATTGGAAAGACTCTGATGCTGGGAGGGATTGGGGGCAGGAGGAGAAGGAGACGGCAGAGGATGAGATGGCTGGATGGCATCACTGACTTGATGGACGTGAGTCTGAGTGAACTCTGGGAGTTGGTGATGGATAGGGAGGCCTGGCATGCTGCGATTCATGGGGTCGCAAAGAGTGGGACACGACTGAGCGACTGAACTGAACTGAACTGAACTGATGGGACTGGATGCAACGATCTTAGATTTTTTAATGTTGAGTTTTAAGCCAACTTTTTCACTCTCGTCTTTCATCTTCTTCAAGAGGCTTTTTAGTTCCTCTTCGATTTCTGCCACTAGAATGGTATCAGATGATACCATATCTGAAGTTGTTGATATTTCTCCTGGCAATCTTGATTCCAGCTTGTGATTCATCCAGCCCAGCATTTTACATGATGTACTCTGCACAGAAGTTAAATAAGCAGGGTGACAATATACAGCTTCATACTCCTTTTCCAATTTTGCACCAGTCCATTGTTCCACGTAAGGTTCTAACTGTGCCTGCTTGACCCACATACAGGGTCTCAGAAGACAGGTAAGCTGGTCTGGTATTCCCATCTCTTTAAGAATGTTCAACAGTTTCTGTGATCCACACAGTCAAAGGCTTTTGCATAGTCAATGAAGTAGAAGCAAATGTTCTTCTGGAATTCCCTTGCTTTCTCTATGGTCCAAAGAATGTTGGCAGGCTGATCTCTAGTCCTTTGCCTTTTCCAAACCCAGCTCGTACACCTGGAAGTTCTTGGTTCACATATACAAGCTCATCTTCAGGTGTCATGTGTTTTTACCTTTTTATAATGTTCATGGGGTTCTTAAGGCAAGAATATGGAGTGGTTTGCCATCTCCTCCTTCAGCAGACCACGTTTTGTCAGAACTCTTCTCAATGACCTGTCTGTCTTGAGTGGCCCTGGATGTCATGGCTCATACCCTCAGTGCATTATGCAAACCTCTTCGCCACAACAAGTCTGTGATCCATGAAGGGGTAATCATCAATAAAGTTGATTAAAAAGAAATACTCATTGCTTTTAAATCCATTTTTAAACCCAAAATCCATTTTTTAAAAATGTCTTGCACTAAGGAAAACAATAAATATCTCAAGTTTGAAATGAAAAATGATTAAGACAAAATGTATCAGGGAGTTCCCTGACACAACTAAGAATTCACAAGCCACAACAAAAGATCCTGCATGCCACAATGAAGATCAAAGGCCCTACATCTTGTGCAGCCAAATAAATAAATATATATATTTTTTAATTTTACAAAGTGCACTCACCCAGGTACCCACACCCAGATCTAAATGTAGAACATGACCAGCATCCCCAAAGTTCCCACCGGTGGCCCCACCCAGGCATTATCTTTCCCCTAACATAACCATTGTTCTGACATCCATCTGCCTGGACTGATTTTCCTGTTTTCTTTTTTCTATAAATGGAACTTTCTGTGACAACTCTTTTGTGCCTGGCTCCTTCTGCTCACTGTGGTATCTGTGAAATTCATCCATATTATTACAGGTAGCAGTAACCTATTCCTTTTCACTGCTGTATAGTATTCCACTGTACACATATACAAATAACTTATCCATTACAGTGTCTGATGGACATGGGGATTACTACCATATTGGGAGTATCATGAATAACAATACTATGAACCTATCTGTACATATTTTTTGTACATATATGAATGCATTTCTTTTAGGCATAAGAAAGAATTTGTTAGATTAACAGGTACAAGAATGTCGAGGTCAGTAGATACTGCCAAACAGGTTCCCAAAGTGGTTGTGCTATTTCATGATCCCAGCACTATATAAAAATTTTCTATTGCTCTGTACCTTTGCCCACACTTGATACTGCTCTTAAAAAAAAAAAAAAAGCCATTCTGGTGCCTACATATCATTGTGTATTTACAATCTGTATTTATGTAACGACTAAAGATAACGAGCACTTTCTTAGGTTTATTGGCCATGATATTGCTCCATAAGCACAGCATAGGTCCAGTCACACTGGCTTTGCTTTAGTTCTTCAAATATAACATGTTCCCTCCACTATGGGGTCTTTGCACACACTGTTCCCTTCAACTGGGAAATCTCTCCTGTCCCCTCTGTCAACTCTGTCTGATAAACTCTTAACTTTCAATCCTGCTTCAAACCTTGTAGCCCATCCTCAGGAAAGTGTTCCAGATTTCCAGATTCAGGCAGGTTTGTTGGGTATAGAAAACCATGGTGTTACGGGTTGGATTATATTCTCCAAAAACATAGGTTCAATCTCTAATCCCTGGAACCTCAGAAGGTGATATTATTTGGGAACAGGGTTGTTGCAGATGAAATTAGCAGATGAAGAGGAGGGCCTAAACCTGATGGCTGGTATCTCTGGAAGAAGGGAAATTCTGGTTACAGAGACAGACACACTGAGATGAGAGATGATGTAGGAGGGAGACCGCCTGTGACCACAGAGGCAGAGACTGGAGAGATGCCACTACAAACCAGGAACACCCATCCTGGGATGCCTGAGGACTGGCAGCTGGAAGAGGCAAGGGAAGATCCTCTGCTATTGCTGCTGCTAAGTCGCTTCAGAGGGAGCTCAGACCTACAAGCACTTTGATTTCAGACTTCCAGCCTCTGGAATTGTGAGAGAATAAATTCCTGTTGCTTTACGCTGTTTGTGACACTTTGCTATGGAAGCCCACAGAACTAATATACCTGGTCCTCTCCTTCTGTGCATTCATCACAGGTTGCCACTGGGCAATCTCACCCGTGAGATTTTTTTCAAAATAATTTCATTTCCCCATTTCATGACCCAAGGCCAAAATAACACTGGAGGAGGCTCCTGGACTCCTCTTTTTCTCTCTCACATCCGAACCTCATTCTCCTCCTTGTCAGAAAAGCCTGCTTTCAAAATATCCAAAACCCAACCACTTCTCGCTGCCTCCACACCCCTGGCTCGGCTGGAGCCAGCATCATCTCTCATGTAGGGTGCTGACGTCACCCTTCTCTGGCCCCCTGCTTTGACACCTGCTTCCCTAAGTCAACACAGAGACTGGGTTACTCCTTCACACTTGCAAAGAAGAGCACGGTGTTCCTGCACCCCAAACCTTTCCACGGCCCCTCAATTAGCTCAAGAGTCAAAGTCCAAGTCCTCCCAGAGCGATGTCCGGGCTGGCGACTCCCCTCTGCACTCCAGGTGCCCAAGCCACCCTGCTCCTTGTTAACTGATCATGTTCAGCCTGTTGTCTCCACAAGACACTCAAGTCACTCCCACTGCCAGAATGCTCCTCCCATAGCTACCGGATCCCCTGCTGATCCTTAAGCCAACTTGGCCTCAAACCTGACCTTGATCACTTTTAACTATAACCTGACCCCTCCCCAGAGGTGGCCCTCCGGACCCCACTGTTGGCTATACGTTTGTCACATTTATCACCTTTTGAAATACTATAAAAATCATCCTGTTACATTTCTTGCTTTTATGTGCCTCCTTTTGGCCACCTGATGTGAAGAGCCAACTCATTAGAAAAGACCCTGACTGTGGGAAAGATTGAGGGCGGGAGGAGAAGGGGGCGACAGAGGATGAGATGGTTGGATGGCATCACCCATTCAATGGGCATGAATTTGAGCAAACTCTGGGAGATAATGACAGACAAGGAAGCCTGGCGGGCTGCAGTCCATGGGGTCAGACAACAGTCAGACACCACTTAGCAACTAAACAATTCCCACTAGATTCTAAGTTGTGAGATGGTGAGGATCTCTGTTTTGGCCACGGAGTGATCCCAAGGACCTAGGACATGACCCAGCACACAGAAGGCCTTCCTGAAACATTTGCTAAAAGATTAAAGAACATTTCTAGTTTTGTTCACCATTGTCTCCCCAAGACGTCTGAACAGTGTCTGCCTGGCACCAATAAGGTTCCCAGGAGGCGGGGTTTTGAATGAAATGAGTGAAGACGAGAAAAACTCTGTTCTGATCTGTCTTTCGCGCCGCCTCTCCCCTTCCTTGTCTTTCATCCTCTCTTCACACAAGTCTTCTCTGCCTGGGCAGTGTGTGCTGTGTCCACTGAAACCCTAGCTCAGAAGAACGTGGACTCCTGGCTCCCAACTGTATGTGCCCAGGAGACAGTGTGGCTGGGCTGACAGCCGAGAGGGCCCATCTTCACGAGCCATCATTTGAGAAGGCACAGTGGGTTCTGCCAGCTGAATGGACATGAGGCCTCATGGGGATGAGTGTTGACACCCCTCAAACTTCTCTGGGTCCTGCCAGGATGGTACTAGGAGGCTCAGCGGTCAGGGAGATGAGTCAGAAGATGGGGCGCTGGGGGAGACCACAAGCTGAACCTTCCCGTGGGTACCTGAGATGCAAAGAAAGGAGCACGGAAAACCCTTCCCTCTGTATCTCAATTCTGCACTTACTAGGTATTGGGTTAGGGCAGGTCACTCAGCCCCTGACTTCAGTTCCTCTTCTCTAAAGCAGAGTTTCCCTCTGAGTACACTGAAGATGAAATGGAATAATAATTTAGTGAAATTTAGTAAAATAGTAAAGAAAAAATTCAGATGGCAAGTGGCACAGGTTCCGCTCCAGCACTGGGGAGTTAGTGGTTTCAGAACAGTCTGAGACACAGGCCCGGCGTCTCTGCTCCTCGGGCTCCCTTGTCCTCCCTACTCATCCTCCCTGCTCTGGGCCTAGCTCTTCTCACTGCACGTGCCTTCAGGATACGACCGAGAGTAACAGCAGCACCTCAGTCTCACTATGGCAAATTCTCACTTTGAATTTTCTGAAAGTCATGATTTCAAATATTTGGTCCTGTTATTCCCATAAAAATCCAAAGGCCCCAAATTCCTGCATCCTGGCATCGGGACACTGTATCCCGGACTGTTTCTTGAAGCCAGACGCAGAACAAAACCCCTTTATGGGAACGAGCATGACATTCTTGGGTTTGGAAACTATACCCACTGTGATGATTTTTGCCTCTGCAGCACCCAGCATGTAGACAGCCCCCAGAGAGGGTTGCACAGCAAGGTTTTGTGCAACCAGAAAGAAACGAGAGGCTGCCGTCCAGAGAACTGGGACGGAGTGAAGGAACAGGCTTTGGGGTCAGAAGACCGTGAGTGCAAATGATTCCAGGAACAGGCAGGAGTCAGGGTGCCCAGGGCGACGCCTGAGAAAATGGTGCTGCCCTGAGTGGTGTCCACACATTAAACGTGGTCTCCATTTTGGCCAGTCAGGGCTTCCCAAGTGGCATTAGCAGTAAAGAATCCACCGGCCTGTACAGGAGATGTAAGAGATGCGGGTTCGATCCCTAGGTCGAGAAGCTCCCCTGCAGAAGGGCAAGGCAACCTATTCTAGCATTCTTGACTGGAGAATCCCATGGACAGAGGAGCCCGGTGGGCTACAGTTCATCGGGTCGCAAAGAGTCGGACATGACTGAAGGGACTAAGCAAGCATGCACGCATATTTGGCCAGGGTGGGGGCACCAGGTGCCACCAGGGCCAAAGAGGACTGGCAGACAGACATGTGGGACGTGCTCAGGCTCCTGAACTTCAACACCAGGATAAAAATTGGTTCAGTGCTCTATAA
This sequence comes from Tragelaphus eurycerus, assembly GCA_935064755.1. Taxonomy (NCBI): domain Eukaryota; kingdom Metazoa; phylum Chordata; class Mammalia; order Artiodactyla; family Bovidae; genus Tragelaphus; species Tragelaphus eurycerus. The sequence continues at coordinate 8,897,755 of CAKXYN010000088.1, read as the reverse complement.
CCAACTCCCCGTGGGTATATCGGGCTTCTCTTGTGGCTCAGCTGTAAAGAATCCGCCTGCAATGCGGGAGACCTGGGTTCGATCCCTGGGTTGGGAAGATCCCCTGGAGAAGGGAAAGGCTACCCACTCCAGTATTCTGGCCTGGAGAATTCCATGGACAGTCCTTGGAGTCGCAAAGAGTCAGACACGACTGAGTGACTTTCACTTTCACACATCTGAAGCCATGGGCACGGCCATCTTCATGGCTTATACCTCATTTCAGGTAAAAAGATGATCAGAACATTGGCAGTGGATTCTAAAATCAGCATCTGGATGCTCTATAGAATCCCTTGAATGGAATGACTTCCAAGAGGAGCTGGGTTTCATTCCAGCGGTGCTGAGAAGTGGCTCAGACAGATGCTATTATTATAACTAGACTTCCTCGTGAAAGACAGCTAACACACACGAGACAAGTCATGGGCCAGAGAGAGTCAAATGACGACCGGGCACTGCAAAGACATCTGAAGGTGTTGATGTTCCATATTTTTCCTTGTGACCTCAAAACATCAGCTCTTTCTTCAAAACTGATCAGAATATCACCCCTCTTACATTCCTGATTATCGGAGGGAATCACGATGACATCCTGAGGTCCCATCAGGCTCTCTCAGTATTTCATTTCTTTGCATCACACGTCAGGCTTATACTTACCATCATTTCAGAGTCTTAAGAATGAAACTGAAACTCAGCCCTTTGAAATGCAAGTGCTGCCACAAGCTGCTCAAGGCTTTGCTGCCAATAACAGTGGTGGTGGGATAAGTCAAAGAGTAGCCCCGTCTCTGACAACACCTTGCTGAATTTACGAGCCATGGAAAATCCCTCAGGGTCCTTAGAGGATTCTGCTGGGAGAGGACAAGCAATGGCTACTGTTAAATGACCCACCTAAATGCAGGACTGTCTCCTAAGACCAAGCACAGGCAAACAAATGCTCCAAGGGTGATTTTAGAGGTCATTACGGAAACTTTTTCTTTGAGACCGGGAATGTTAATTTCCAATCTGCCTGTGACTGGTCCCAGAGCAGAAGAAGCCAATGATTGTTTCTAAATGAGACCACAGACATCCTCACAAGTAAGTTAGTAGAAAAGGACCCTGGGACACTGCCAGAATAAACCCGGGTAAGACTATCCTGATGAACTGGACCCCTCCCTTGAATTCCTAAAGCTCTCTCTTTTCCAGTGTACCTGTGAAACATAAACCTGGGCTTCTCTTCTGAGCTTATATTATTAAATTGACACAAGCAAAACTCTACTTGCAAAAAGGAGAATTTAGAAGTTGAATTATAAGCTGCTTTTAGTCTATCAAAGTCTCATGCTTAAAATGAGGACAAAAGAATGCTATAGACTGAATGCATATGTCCCCTCAACATTCATATGTTGAAACCTAATCTCCAAGGTGATAGTTTTAGGGACCTTTGGGAGGTGATTAGGTTACAAAGGTGGAGCCCTCTTGAATGAAGGCTGTTGTTCAGTCACTAAGTCCTATCCGACCTTTGCAACCCCATGGACTGCAGCACCCAGGCCTCCCAGTCCTTCACTATCTCCTGGTGTTCACCCAGGAGTTGAGATTAGTGCTCTTCTAAAAGAGACCCTGAGAAGTTCCCCTTCTACCTCCTGAGGACACAGAAGACAGTCATCTAGGAACCAGGAAGCAGGCCCTCACCAGACACCAAATATGCCAGGACCCTGATCTTGAACTTTCCAGCCATCAGAACTGTGTGAAATAAATCTGTGTTGTTTACAAGCGACCTGGTGTATGGCATGTTTTTATAGCAGCCCCCAACGAGCTACAGCTTAGTTGGTAAAGAATCCGCCTGCAATGTAGGAGACCCCGGTTTGATTCCTAGGTTGGGAAGATCTGCTGGAGAAGGGATAGGCTACCCACTCCAGTATTCCTGGGCTTCCCCTGTGGCTCAGCTGGTAAAGAATCTGCCTGCAATGCAGGAGACTTAGGTTCAATCCCTGGGTTGGGAAGATCCCCTGGAGAAGGGAAAGACTACCCACTCCAGTACTCTGGCCTGGAGAATTCCACGGACTGTACAGAGTCAGACACAACTTGCACCGCACTGTACTCTCCAATGAACTAACACAGAAACAGGTGTTTCTGCCATAACTTGGAAAATGCAATCCAGTGAATGCTTACAGCCTGCAAAATCTTGCATTCATAAAAACCAAGCTCACAGGAAAAAATAAGGTTCAAAATCTATGTAGCTCTGTAATCAGAAGAACAAAAAACACTCAATCAATTCTTAAAAATAAAATTAGTTCTGGTAAGGAGACATCGGGGAAGGCAATGGCACCCCACCCCAGTACTTTTGCCTGGAAAATCCCATGGACGGAGGAGCCTGGTAGGCTCCAGTCCATGGGGTCGCTAAGAGTCGGACACGACTGAGTGGCTTCACTTTCACTTTTCGCTTTCATGCATTGGAGAAGGAAATGGCAACCCACTCTAGTGTTCTTGTCTGGAGAATCCCAGGGACAGGGGAGCCTGGTGAGCTTCCGTCTATGGGGTCGCACAGAGTCAGACACGACTGAAGCGACTTAGCAGCAGTAGCAGCAAGGAGACATATTAAACTGCTAAGAAAAAAATTTTAATACATTTTTAAATTTAAAAAAATTTAATATTATTTAATTCAATCATTAAATGATAGAACTTGACCTTAAAAAATACAGTGAAAGCAGTATGATAGAAGAGGGTGTCAGAAAGTATGGAAGCTGGTGGGTTGTGGGTTGTGGGCACAACAGCTAAATGGGCAAAGGACCTGAGCAGCAAATAGCCTAGGATGGACCACATGGCCACCCTGAGCCAGAGTAGCACCTACTGACGAGCACCATGGACAGAACTGAGTTCTTTGGAGGCTTCTGCCTGCAGCTGTGTGGACAGTGCCCTGGGGTCAGGGCTGGTACCCGGTCCCGCAAGACACTGATGTACTGGCAAAACTGGTACACGGACCAACGCTACCTGTGGGTCATAATGCCATCATTCTCGGCAGCCACAGTGCCCTTGGCATTGCAACAGACACACACGTATGTGCAGACACGGTGCCAACACAGTGTGGGAATCTCGGACAAATATGATTCACACGACCTGAGGAGAGCAAGGCCCCAGTAAATCAGCATGAGATAAAGGTCAGAAGAGAGACTCACACACAGCTTAATAAGCATCCAGAGGGGCATAGAACACTTTAGTTGTTGACTGGGGCTGTTTTATGGGGTCGTTGGGAGCCACAGCTCCAGGATTAAAGCAGCTTGGAGTCACATCCTTCCTCTCCTGAGAAACCTTAACCAAGTTACTCTACCAATCCGTGTAGCTGCTTTATTAGAGACAGAGGTGATAAAAATAACAGTCCTTGTCTCACGTCAAGGAATAAACGAAAGCACCCAGCAGAGCACCAGTGACTATCAGAGCCGATTCCAGGTCTCCTTGCTGGAGACCCAGGCATCTTGGGGAAACGGAATAAGCAGGAACTTTTCTCCTCTGCCTTTTTTTAGGGCCACCCAGTTCTGGCACATAAGATCAGATCAGATCAGATCAGTCGCTCAGTCGTGTCCGACTCTTTGCGACCCCATGAACCGCAGCACGCCAGGCCTCCCTGTCCATCACCAGCTCCCGGAGGTCACCCAGACTCGCATCCATCGAGTCAGTGATGCCATCCAGCCATCTCATCCTCTGTCGTCCCCTTCTCCTCCTGCCCTCAATCCCTCCCAGCATCAGAGTCTTCTCCAATGAGTCAACTCTTCGCATGAGGTGGCCAAAATACTGGAGTTTCAGCTTTAGCATCATTCCTTCTAAAGAAATTCCAGGATTGATCTCCTTCAAAATGGACTGGTTGGATCTTCTTGCAGTCCAAGGGACTCTCAAGAGTCTTCTCCAACACCACAGTTCAAAAGCATCAATTCTTCGGCGCTCAGCCTTCTTCACAGTCCAGCTCTCACATCCATACATGACCACAGGAAAGACCATAGCCTTGACTAGGCGAACCTTTGTTGGTAAAGTAATGTCTCTGCTTTTGAATATGCTATCTAGGTTGGTCATAACTTTCCTTCCAAGGAGTAAGCGCTTTATGTGCTCTGGCACATAAAGGGCACTTCAAAATGGTCAGGTGAGGAAATGGATCTAAGGGGAAGGAAAATGGCATTTGAGAACTGAGGAGGACAATTCTCTTTCTTCCTCCTTTTAATCTTCGTATTCTGAGAAGTTAGCAAAGGTGAGCATCTTGCTAAAGCCCCTCAGCTCATCAGCAGGAGGACCAGGGTGCACGCCGAGTCTGCGTTCTGAGTGGACCACGTTCTGAGTGGACCACATTCACGCCCATGGAGCCAGAGCAGCGAACTGGACTGACCTTGCTCACCTCCTGTGCTAAATGCATTTAAATATAGTTTCTAATGCCAGAACCTTGCTGTTTCTCGCACACAAAATCCCATTAGCTTGACACGCCTACCAAATACTCAGATGTGAGACAAGATGTGGTTATTTTTAAACTGCACTCAACCTCCATGTGTGGGAAGACGCATTCCGGGGCACCTGTCGGGATGCAATCACGCTTCATGTGGCATTGATTCTGGAAGGTGGAACCCACCAAAGGGGGTCCTCGCAGCTTCAGCAGAGGAGTGAGATAATCCAATAAATGCTTTAAAATTGTTGCTGTCGTTGAGTTGCTAAGTCGTGTCTGACTCTTCGAGACACCATCGAGCCCACCAGGTTTCTCTGTCTGTGGGATTCTCCAGGCAAGAATATTGGAGTGGGTTGCCACTTCCTTCTCCAGGGGGTCTTCCTGACCCAGGGATCAGATCTGTGTCTCCTGCACTGGGAGGCAGATTCTTCGGCACTGAGCCACCAGGGATAAATCACACTTAACCTGACTGACTATAAATCACCTAATTTTACTGTTCAAGGAATCCAGGGAGTGCTATGGGCTCCCACGTTCTGATGAGACAACTGAGGCTCAAGAGACATGAGGTAATTATCTCCAAGGTCCCAAAATCTCTAAGTGTCGAGGCCAAGTTTGAACTCAGTCTGCCTGACTGGGATACACTCAACCTGTCCATTCAGCTCACTGGGAAGAACACGGCTTCCATCCTCCACCCTCACCCCTCAAATTTAGGACTAGCTGGGCCTCTCCACTTCTGATCGAAAGTGTAGATCAATGTGAACACTGGTCACTCAGTCATGTCCAACTCTTTGCGACCCCATGGACTATAGCCTTCCAGGCTTCTCTGTCCATGGAATTCTCCAGGCCAGAATAGTAGAGTGGGTAGCTGTTCCCTCCTCCAGGGGATCTTCCCAACCCAGGCATCAAACCCAGGTCTCCTGCATTGCAGGTGGATTCTTTACCAGCTGGGCTATCAATGTGAATGCTTCTTCTTTAATGAAGGATGACTTCATTTCTAGAGAGGGAATCAGAGACACCAGATGACAGCTCCTCTGAGTGATGCAGGAGGCAGCCCCACTGCCATCTGGATGGAGCCCTGCTCGGGTCTGACTTTATCTACTTGGAGGGCTTCGGCCTATGCAGGGTGTTGGGGGCCCTCAAATTATTAACAGTTACTTCTATTTAAACTTTGAAAGTTCACCCACTGGTAAAACAATGTTCAGCTGTACACACCCAAATATTTTAACAGCTGTTTGGGGTTTTTTAATGGATATTTTTTAAACAACTTTAGATTTTATGAAAGTTCATATTACCAAATCTGTCTGAACTGAGAAGCAGTGATGCGGCCTGATGCGGTCAAGAGGAAGGAAGAGAGCTTGGAGTCAGAGGTCCACTCAAATGTCCCCCCATCAAGCCCAGGGGCTCCCTGGGAAGGGGGTTCATCCACTCTTGGATGTCCACCTGCGGCATGTTTCCAGTGACCACTGGGGAGATAAGAGGTCAGCTCCGCCACCTGGAAGCTGTGAGTGCCGCCTTAATGGTCTCTCACTGTGGGTGTGAAAGGAACACCTCCCTCCCAGGAGGCTGGCTGAGATGGTACATCTACCAAAGAGTTTGCAAACCACCCACAGTTACACATCAGTTGGGGAAAGACTGCAAAAATATTAGGGAACTATCTTCCTGGAGAAACGCACAGGACAGCACGGGACCCAAATGCTGAGGTGAGAAGGGGTGGATCAGCTGGAGTTGGAAGAGGAGGGAAAAGGCATCTGAGATGGCTTGGCAGAGTGATGCCCCCTGCCTGACAAAGATGCCCACATGCTCGTCCTGGAAGCTGTGAATCCTCAAGGTTCTGTGACAAAGGGAAATGAAGGCTGCACATGCAGCCAAGGTTGCTTGGGATTGGGAGATGGTCCTGGGTTATCCAGATGGGCTCAATGTACTTATAAGAGTCCTTAAAAGTTGAAAGTTGAAAAGACCCTGATGCTGGGAAAGATTGAAGGCGGAAGGAGAAGGTGACGACAGAGGATGAGATGGTTGGATGGCATCACCGACTGGATGGATGTGAGTTTGAGTGAACTCTGGGAGTTGGTGATGGACAGGGAGGCCTGGTGTGCTGCAGTTCATGGGGTCACAAAGAGTCGGACATGACTGAGTGACTGAACTGAACTGACAAGTGGAAGAGGGAGGCAGAAGAGAGAACCAGAGAGATGGCAGCCTGAGAAGGACTCAACCTGCCATCACCGGCTTAGGGGAAGGAAGGGGCCACGAGCAAGGGATGCACGCGCCTAGAGAAGCAGGACCAGGAAAAGAAGTGATTCTCCCCGAAAGCCTCCGGGAGGAACGCAGTCCTGCCCACACCTTGATTTGAGCCCAGTGAGATGTCTACCCTCCAGGACTCTAGGAGAATTAATCTGCGATGCTTAATGGCTACATGTGTGATGTCAGAGAAGCGTGAGCATGTGATGCCATGGATGAACCAGGGTTTACACTGCTTGGACAAGGTGGCGGGCAGGGAGCTGCAGGCAGGGGCCCTGCTGGGGAAAGGCCTGCAGCCAAGAAGTGCAAGGCGCACAAAGGGAGGCAGGACGATCCCACCTCCAGGAGCAGGACTTGGACAGGACCAAGGGCCAAGGTTACAGGGGCCTTTGAGCCCCAGGGTGGGAGGCCAGACATGATGAGCGCCACTAAGGGCTTGAGCTGGCAGAACACGGCAGAAGGAGCCACAGAAGAGCCTGGAAGAGGCGTGTGTGGTGGAGAAACACGGGCAGGGAGGTGAGAGAGGACCAAGGTCACTGCCTGCCCACAGTCACAGGCGGCCAGCGTCCCCGCGTGTCTTTTGCACACAGATCACGTGGAGGCAGTCCAAGCTGGGCCCAGGAACCGGCAGCATCCTTTTCACTAACCAGTCTCTGGAGAAGACACGTGTCCTGAGTCTCAGGACTCTCTCTGTAAAATGTGGATTAAGCTGCCAACTCCTCCCTGTCGTGAGAACTAGAGCTGATTCGTGTTAAATGCCAAGCACAGAGCCTGCCCCAAGCTCAGTGAACCATCACCATGTCGGTGGCCAGAGCCACTAGCGGTGCAGCCTGAATCCTCCCCTCGATGTGGGTACCTGGATGTTGAGTCTCCCCCGATGGGCCCCCAGGCCGTAGCGCTTGGAAGTGGATGCATGGAGCTGGAAGTCTGTGATTTTTAAGGTTTCCAGACCAAGAGGTGGGCAACCTGGAAAGGACAATGCTCATTAAAAACAAGGACAGATATGGACAGAAACGAACTTTCTGATTTTGAAAAATCTGGCCACCTGCTTCTCTGCCTTTCCCCTAAACTCCAGCTCTGTGTCAGCCCCACTCACTGGTGCGCCTGGTGTTTCCGGACAAACATGATGCAGCCGTCCACGTTACGCCAGCTTTCTTTCTTGTCGGCATTTCCTCTCTGGGTGTTTCTGCCCTAATATTCCTCTGTCTGATGTTCTCCATGCTACTGTCTGAGGCTGTTTCCAATTAAGGATCCTTCCGCTGAGTGACTCAGCCAGGGAGCATTATTGGTTAGAATTTTCAGAGCGATTCCATGGCTGAGTTTTGCAAATTAATCAGAACTTGATGGTTTTGCTTCAGCACCTCTGGCCTTTGTATCGTGCATACTAATGAACACAGCAATAGAAAGAGGAGAAAACAAAAAAAACGAACCCTATTGCCTTCCATTCCTGGCAAAACTGGTAATTCTGAGAATGGCTACTCAACACAGTTTATTCCAAGCTGCTCCTAGATAGAATACGACGCTGGCACATGGGCAGCTCCTTGGCCATCGTCCCAGTCCAGCCCATTGTCCCTGCGGATATGAGCTTTAACAGCAGTTTTGGGGGCTCCTGACTCCTGGGTTGCTGGTCTCACCACCCACCCTGCCACCGGGCTGGAAATGACCAAGTGATGCTCTCTCCTTCACACCTGACTCTGGGGAAAGGAAAGAAACACTTGGAAGTAGAAATGAACAAAATCTACTTCCACAAGTAGTATCAGAAATCTCTGATGTGACAGAGCAACTAAAAAGCCCTGTGGGTCACTGCTGAGATGGGAGTGCCTCCTGGGGATCCTGGGAACACCTGGGGACATGGGGGTGTCTGTCCATCCATGACAGACCCCTGCAGGGCAAGGCCCTTCTGGTCTTGGGGTGCTGAAGGAAGCTGGCAACACACTGACCACAAGAGATGCTCTGAAGACGCCATGCACTGCAGTCAGAGGAATTCAGACCTGCCAGGACCTGAGCTGCTATCGAGTCCTCCCCTTGAATTTTCAGCAGAGGAAACTGAGGCCCCAAGACTTGAGGTGAACCATCCATGGCATCCTTGCCAGCGACAGAGTGCACCTCACATCTAGTCTCTAGGTTCTCAGCTCCAGGCTATGAAGCGATGCCTTTCTGCTCCTCTGCCAGTATCTACCAGGAGGCTTGGCACAGCGAGGCAGAGTACTAGTGCCAGCGAGGTAAAGAGCACGAGAGAGGTGACATTTCATCACCTGTTCTATGCTGCCTGAGGACTCGGAAGGCTTCAGGTGGCCCCGTGGTGATTCTCAAGATTTTTGGCAGGTCTATGTAACATCCAAAATAAGCAAAAATAAGCTGTCCCTCCTCCTTGAACTCACTCAAAACATGGAACAATAAGGGGAAAGAAACCAATGCATATGATTAAGAAACCTGGCCAGCAGCAAAGGCCACCTCTTGGTCCTTGATGGGATCTCTATGGGACTTCAGCCGCTCAGTTGCTGCCTGGACCTGGACACAGTAGATTGCTGTTAACACATCCCCAAAGGCAGTAAGTGAACAGCCAAACAAAACCAGCAGGATGAATCAGCCATCTTCAAAGGGGACTCCAGAAGGGCAGAGGGGACAGAAAGGAACCGAGAGGCCCCATCCCAGCCACAGTTGTCCACGACTCCCCAGAGATTAGAGAGTGACAATCATCCTAACACAGGGCTTCTCACTGGCGACTGCTGGGACAAAGGCCTCGGGAAACCCACTATCTGTCAACAATCAAAAGGACATCTTCATAAATCAGACAGAGAATGATAAATATTGTATAACATCCTTTATATATGGTATCTAACAAGAAAAGATACAAAGGAACTTATTTACAAAACAGAAGCTCACAGACTTAGACAATGAACTTATGTTTACCAGAGGGGAAGGATGGGGGGAAGGCATAGACAGGGAGTTTGAGACGGATATGCATACACGGCTATATTTTAAATGGATAACCAACAAGGACCTCCTGTACAGCACAGGGAACTCTGGTCAATGCTATGTGGCAGCCTGGATGGGAGAGGAGCTTGTGGGAGAATGGACACAGGTTGATGTATGGCTGAGTCACTCTGCTGTGTGCCTGAAACTACCCCAACATTGCTAATCGGTTATACTCCAATATAAAATAAAAATGTTTTTTTAATTTCCAAATATTATCCTGCCCCCCTCCCACCAAAAGAAAAGTCATCTTCAGACAAGTGCTTAGAAAATTTACCCACCTCCCATCATAACCTCAGATTCTTGTAAAACACACTGTTGGAATAATGTGACAGACACACAAACACACACAGACACACAGACACCATGCAATACAGTAAGAGCCGGGTGCCCTGGGCAATGACTCTCCCCAGAAGAGCCCAGTCTACTCGACCCACCACAGAACTCCATAAGCAATGCGAAGCTGAAGCAAGAGGCAAGAATTCCTTTGGCTCTAAATTCTCAAAGACACATTCGGCTCCATCCAAAGAGCTGTCGGTCATGACATCACCACATGACAAGCAGGACTTTCCTCCATCTTTAGAAAATATTTTTGAGGAAGCCAGGAGTGCCGCCCTCAGGATGGAATAAATGTAGGAGACGCTAGTGTTTCCAAGCCTAATTTAAATCTCCACCATCAGAACCAAGGCCAGGCAGAGCGCTGGCATCCTGGCTGGAGTGCAACATGTTGGTATTATCATCAAGATAATAATGTCGATGGAGGAGGTAATTACCAGGTTTAAAGAGTGCTTGAAATCAATGGGAAACGCACTCCCAGCTCTTCACCCTGCCCCTGTGATCTAAGGCCCCAGCCAGGCTGCACTGAAGAGGCTCTGACCGTAATTCAGCCACGACTCCTGGGCCAGTTCGTTCCAGCAGCAGACCCTGAAGAGCCCTCCAGAAAGCTCCCTGCTCCTCCTCCAAAAACAAATAACACCCTTTGTCATCAAATCACATTTGTGTTATTTCTAAGAGGAAAAAGACTTTCATCCTGAGAAGCATATGGGTGAGGAGAACATGAAAAAAAAAATTTTAAGTGTGAAAAGAACACTTCAGGAAAATATTAATTAGTGACAGGAGATGTGTCATAATCTGGAGGGAAGAGTGACAGTCATCCGAGATGACTCGACTTCTCTCTTCCAGGCAATATCACTCTCTGAGAACATTCTGTGCCGAACGGGGGCGGGGGCCCTGCCTCCCAGGTCTGTGCTCCATGCCCAGGAGGTGGGCGAAGAGGGGACCCTCTGCCTTATTCTACACCTCCCCTCCGACCAGTGCACATGCGTTCAATCAAATCTGTCCCTAACTAAAATTGTCTGCATTGCAGCCACTCTACAAAATGGACATCACCACTATGGCATGCTTCCCAGGTGGCGCTAGTGGTAAAGAACCTGCCTGCCAATGCAAGAGACATAAGAGATGCAGGTTCAATCCCTGGGTCAGGAAGATCCCCTGGAGCAGGGCCTGGCAACCCACTCCAGTGTTCTTGCCTGGAAAATCCAATGGACAGAGGAGCCCTGCAGGTGGGCTACCATCCACAGGGTTGCAAAGAGTCAGACACAACTGAAGTGACTTAGCACGCATGCACTATGGCATAGATTCATTATTATCACCCTGTCGATTACCATATGCACACACCAGCTCTCTAACAAATCAGAAGTGCTCATGGCATTTAATCTGTGACCTAGAAGTTAGAGGGCACAGTCAGAACAGAGTGTAGAAGCTGGAATTCGGAGTCGGGATGTTAAAAAATCCCAACATCCCACTCCCAAGCCCTCAATCTGTCTGGAGGGAAGGCCGTTATGAAAGTCAAGTCAGGGAAATTATTTCGAAAGGATAGTGACTTGGGGAGCAATGCAAGCAACCACCATGAGCCAGAGCCTCTGCAGACACTCATTTAACCTTCACAAGGACCGTGAGAGATGGCCAATACCATCCCCGTTCTACACATAAGCAAAGACTCAAAGAAGCTTACAGAGTTAAGCAGCTCCTAAGTGGCTGGACTTCCCAGATGGCTCAGTGGTAAAGAATCTGTCAATGCAGGAGATGCAGGAGACACGGCTTTGATCCCTGGGTGGAGAGAATCCTCTCGAGGATGGAATGGCAACCCACTCCGTTATTCTTGCCTGGAAAATTCCATGCACAGAGGAGCCTGGCGGGCTACAGTCCAAGGGGTCGCCAAGAGTCAGATAGGACTAAGTGACTGAGCACACAAGTGCCTGAGTTAGAATTTGAAAGTCAAGTGTGACCTAAAATGCCAGGCACAGTCTTTGCACCAGCTCTCTTTGACTTGGACACTCAAGAATGTCATACAAATGCAAGTTTCGTGATGGCATTTGGGGTCACATGCAAGACAGGAAGTAGCGCTGAGACAGGCTTCACCAGTTGGCAGAGGGGAGCTGAGTTCGAAGCCTTCTGGCCTGCAGTGGTATCTGCTGGAAACAGAGAAAAGAATTCTCCAAGACCTCGAAGGCACTGCCAGGGGCCAGCTCACAGCCATCCTGAATTTTGCTTTCGTGGTCGCCTATAAACCGAATAGCTCTGACTTAGGACATTCCTTTCTTCGCCTTTCTGAACCTAACATTCCCTTTGATCAGTGAGAGTATGGAGGCCCTGCCTGGTGCACTGGAGAAAAAGTGTTTGCAGTGGCTCTTTGCCTGTCTCAGAAGCCGCTGACTTCTCAAGGGGGACGCTTCCCTCGGAGTCTTGCAAAGGAGCTAATCCCAGCCTTATCTAATCACCCTTAAAAAGCTCCTCCATGACTTCTGGACTCTTCAAGACTGCAGTTCTCACCCTGAGCCAACACAGAATCTTCTGGGTTACTTTGCTCCATAGGACAGACCTATTTGCAGGGCAAGAATAGAGACACTGGACACAGTGGCAGCAAGAGAAGACAGGAAGAATTGAGAGAGTCACACTGATATACACACTGCTGTATGTAAAACAGCTGGCTGGTGGGCAGCTGCTGTGGAGCACAGGGAGGTCAGCTCAGTGCTCTTCCTAGAGCAGTGGGATGGGAGGTGGGGTGGGAGGCAAGCTCAAGAGGGAGGGGATATATGGATCCTTATAGCTGATTTGGGCTTCCCTAATGGTTCAATGATAAAGAATTTGCCTGCAGTGCAGGAGACTCGAGTTCAATACCTGGGTTGGGAAGATCCCCTAGAGAAGGGGATGGCAGCCCACTCCAGTATTCTTGCCTGGCAAATCCCATGGACAGAAGAACCTGGTGGGCTACCGTCCATGGGGTCACAAAAGAGTCAGACATGACTGAGTGTCTAAAGAACAGCAAACATCACAGCTGATTCCCATTGCTGCACAGCGGAAACCAATGCGACACTGTAAAGCAATTATCCTCCAATTTAAAAAATCCTACGATTATGAAAAAAAAAAAAACCTTCCGGGGGGATAAAAGATGCCCAGACTGCTCCCCAGAGACTGTGATCAATGGGACTATAGAAGGGCCCAGGCCCTAATTTAAAGCTCCCGAGTGAATCTTCTGACACCCTTGGAACCTGGTTGGCTGGTGTCTCTTTCCTATCCTTGTTCCGATGCTAAGTTGTGTCTGACTCTTGGTGACCCCATGGACTGCAGTACACCAGGCTCTCCTGTTCTTCACGATCTCCCGGAGTTTTCTCAAACTCATGCCCATTGAGTAAGTGATGCTATCTAACCATCTCATCCTCTGCCGCCCCCTTTACCTTTTGCCTTCAATCTTTCCCAGCATAAGGTCTTTCCAGTGAGTTGGTTTTCCTGTAAGGCTACACAAACCCAGGATTCTGTTTCCCAGGCCCCAGGGGACAGGCAGAGGAAACTCTCAGGGAAAGGGTATCAGCTCACGCTGGTGGAAGCCTCTCACACCTGGAGCCTGCCCAGAGCTGCAGCAGTCTAGAGGCTCCCACCTCGGATCAGTGGTGGCCCCACTTGCAAAGCCTCCAAACAGTTCCTCTCCCAACACCTACCCCTCTCATCCTAAAAAAGGTACAAACCACACTGAATATCACAGGGCAGAAACTGTGAGTTCTCATCACTGAATCCCAAAGCCCAATTAATGTTTCCTGTGTAAATGAATGAATGTGTATTACAATCCAACAGAACTAACAATCGTGTCTGCATCGTCATGGAAAATTAATAGCCTGCTCTTTACATATCGCTTATAAAGCCAAAAAAGAAATTACTGGTTGAAAAAGCATTTATCAAACCTCAATCTTCATGAATCTTTCTATGCATTTTATGCAGGTCAAGAAGCAACAGTTAGAACTGGTCATGGAACAACAGACTGGTTCCAAATAGGAAAAGGAGTACGTCAAGGCTGTCTATTGTCACCTTGCTTATTTAACTTATATGCAGAGTACATCATGAGAAACGCTGGGCTGGAAGAAGCACAAGCTGGAATCAAAATTGCCGGGAGAAGTATCAGTAACCTCAGATATGCAGATGACACCACCCTTATGGCAGTAAGTGAAGAGGAACTAAAAAGCCTCTTGTTGAAAGTGAAAGTGGAGAGTGAAAAAGTTGGCTTAAAGCTCAACATTCAGAAAACAAAGATCATGGCATCTGGTCCCATCACTTCATAGGAACTAGATGGGGAAACAGTGGAAACAGTGTCAGACTTTATTTTGGGGGCTCCAAAATCACTACAGATGGTGACTGCAGCCATGAAATTAAAAGACGCTTACTCCTTGGAAGAAAAGTTATGACCAACCTAGAGAGCATATTGAAAAGCAGAGATACTACTTTGCCAACAAAGGTCCGTCTAGTCAAGGCTATGGTTTTTCCTGTGGTCATGTATGGATGTGAGAGTTGGACTGTGAAGAAAGCTGAGGGCCAAAGAATTGATGCTTTTGAACTGTGGTGTTGGAGAAGACTCTTGAGAGTCCCTTGGACTGCAAGGAGATCTAACCAGTCCATTCTGAAGGAGATCAGCCCTGGGATTTCTTTGGAAGGAATGATGCTAAAGCTGAAACTCCAGTACTTTGGCCACCTCATGTGAAGAGTTGACTCATTGGAAAAGATTCTGATGCTGGGAGGGATTGGGAGCAGGAGGAGAAGGTGACGACAGAGAATGAGATGGCTGGATGGCATCACTGACTCGATGGACGTGAGTCTGAGTGAACTCCAGGAGTTGGTGATGGACAGGGAGGCGGGGTGTGCTGCGACTCATGGGGTCGCAAAGAGTCGGACACAACTGAACGACTGAACTGAATTAAAGTCTATGTATCCAGTTCAGAATTATGCCGAAAGGATAAACTGTCCCCCCAAAAAATGTAAGCTGTATATTATATGATTCCATTTATGTAACATTATTTAAAAAAACAAAATTTTAGAAATGGGGCACAGATCAGTGGGAGGAGTCAGGGCCTGGGGGAGGAAGTGTGTGAGTCCAAAGGGGTGGCACCAGGAAGCACTAAGGTGACGAACTGTCTGGATCTGCGGCACTCACTTCAGTGAAAGTACACACGGCACAACTGCACCGGACGACACACACACACATGTGTGTGCACATGTATAACTAGCAGAATCCGAACGTGCTCTGTGGATTGTAGCAATGCCAATGGCCTGATTTTGTTATTGTGCCAGTTACACAAAATGTCAGCACTGAAGGTTGCATAAGACCCATTTGTTTGCAGCTTCCTGTGGGTTTATAATTATTTCAAATAAAAAGTTTTTTCAAGGGATATCAAAAGGAACAACCTTTTCGTAATGTGTTTAGGGTTATTTACTGATAAAGTCACCAGCTGTACAGGCATCATAGACTTTGGGGAATTCCAGCTTAAAATTCTGCAACCTCTCCCAAACCCATTCTAAAAACCTATAAAGATGCAGATAAGGAAAGACCCCCACCAATGCTTCAACCCAAAGCCAGAGGTGGACGGACATTCATCACATGTGAGTGCAATGGAGACAACTGAGAAAAAAAATGGAGATGACCAGAGGAAGGGCAGAAAAACCCTTCAACCCTCCCGCATGCATCTACTCATGAAACCCAGGGTCTGCAGCAACCAGAAAATCGGACACCTATCTCTAAAACCCAGACGTGGCTTTCTGAGGTGGCCAAGTGCTCACCTCGCCCCCTAGCCAAGTTTCCACAAGTGTTTGGATCAGAAATCCTTAAAACACAACTGGACAGGATGCAGGGGCAGGTGTGACGGTCTGACAGTGTGGGGACAAGAGCAACACTGATCACAGCGTATGGAGGTGACCATAATTCCCCGTGAATTCCGTCGGGCCAGACTGTCTATGAACTAGCAGTGAGGGAAGAAGCTGGCGCCACAGGAGAGGAAAAGTATGTGAAAGAGAAAGGCTGCTAGAAAGCGGAAACTGTACTGGGGGTCTGCATGCTGACTTGGCCAACGTCTCCAGATCTGAGGAAAGGCTCAGACTGTCTCCAGGGAGGGAAATCCAACTGGATACTGCCTCATTTGAAGCTGACTGAACAGCAAATACTAACTTTTAGTCTGTGAAGAACAAAAATTCCATACGAAGAACATTAAAAGAAGTACACCATCTAAGAAACTCCAAAAGAAATAATGTGATTTGATGTAATAACCAGGAAAATGTTTTCCCATAAATTGTTCATCCTACATATAGTGCAAGAGACAAGGCCTGTGCCTGCATTTGCCAAAAAAAAAAAAAAAAAAAAGATATGCTAGGGGGAAAAAACATAGAAAACTAAAAATCCAAAGACATAATTAAAACATACAAAGAAAGATCCACTATTTTTGAACCATGGTCTTTGCCAATGCAGTAGGGGGAAAATAAATAAAAACCTTTAAAAATGGAAAAGAGTAAGAAAATTATCGTTATTTAGTATATACTGATTTTTGTACACAAATCTAAGTTAATATGCAAGTAAATTTATAGTTAATAAGACTTTAGCAAGGTTACCAGGTATAAAATCAACATTCAAAGATCAATTGTATTCCTGTAACACTATCAATAAAGCATTAGAAAACTGAAATTAAAAGAATCACAGAAAAGCATCTAAGAATAAATCTATTAAAAATATGGAAGACCTATACATCGAGAGATATTTTAAAAGATCTAAGAAATAAGGAGATATATCATGTTCATGGGTTAGAAAACTCAATGTAAATATGTAAATCCTCTCCAAACTGATTTTCTGGAATTAATGCAACTCGAGTTCTAAATTCCAGGGAAGTTTTTAAAGAGCTTGAATGAAAAAGTGAAAGTGAAAGTGTTAGCTGTTGAGTCGTGTCCAGCTCTTTGCCATCCCATGGATTAGAGCCTGCCAGGTCCCTTTGTCCATGGGATTTTCCAGGCAAGAATATTGGAGTGGGTAGCCATTCCTTCCTCCAGGGGAGCTTCCTGACCCAGGGATCGAAACTTAGTATCCCATATTGCAGGCAGATTCTTCCCTGTCTGAGCCATCAGGGAAGCCCAAAGAATTTGACTAGATGGTGCAAATACCTGTGTGTAGACACACACTCAGTGAATCAAGAGTAACCAAAACTATTGAAGAATAACAAAGTTCTGCTCTATCATTTATCAAAATTTATTATGAAGCTATAATAATGATGTATTTCATGAATGAGTATCAAAATGAATTAATGATAAAAAACAGAACTCAGAGCCCAAAACCAAAGCCAGGCATATATAGACTCTTGATATCCAGCACATAAGGGTAGCACTGCAAAACAGTGGGGAAAGAATGACTATTCCCTTTAGGTACCTACAAGAAAAAAATTAAATTGCACTTCAATCTCATATCACAAACAAACAAAATCCATTCCAAGTATATAAAGACCTAAATGAGAAAGAGAAAAAAGGTATAAGAAAGCATTAGAAAGCAATATAAAGAATAGCAACCATAAAGAAGATTGATATATTTGACTACATCATAGTTAAGAATTTTCATTTATTAGAAGAGTCCATAGGAACAAAAATTAAGCCACAAAAACAAAAAATATATTTGGGACAAACAATATAAAGTCAAAACTCATACTTGAATGGATAAATTTATAAGAAAAAAATTGAATAGGAGCTTCATCCAAAAAGATATTTAAATGACAAATAAATATATGAAAAGATGCTCAAACTCATCAGTACTTAGGAAATGGAATGAAATCACAATGAATTACCATTATACACCCAGTAGACTGGGCTTCACTGCTGGCTCAGTGGTGAAGAATTTGCCTGCAATGTAGGAGATATGAGTTCGATCCCTGGGTTGGGAAGACCCCCTGGAGAAGGAAATGGCAACCACTCCAGTATTCTTGCCTGGAGAATTCCAGAAACAGAGGAGCCTGGCAAGCTATGTTCCTTGGGGTCAAAGAAGAGTCGGACACAACTTAGTGACTAAGCAACAACAACAGACTGGCAAAGTATTAAAGTGTGATCACACAGTAGTTGTTGGGGATGTGGAACCACAGCGGCCCCATACCATGCTGATGGAAAATGAGGATGAAATGATCGGTAAATTAACAAAGATCAAACACAAAGAACAAATATTAAAAGCAGCAAGGGAAAAACAACAAATAACACACAAGGGAATTCCCATAAGGATAACAGCTGATCTTTCAATAGAAACTCTCCAAGCCAGGAGGGAATGGCAAGACATACTTAAAGTGATGAAAGAAAATGAGCTGCAGCCCAGATTATTGTACCCAGCAAGGATATCATTCAAATATGAAGGAGAAATCAAAAGCTTTACAGACAAGCAAAAGCTGAGAGAATTCAGCACCACCAAACCAGCTCTCCAACAAATACTAAAGGACATTCTCTAGGCAGGAAACACAAAAAGGGTGTATAAATTCGAACCCAAAACAATAAAGTAAATGGAAACAGGATCATACTTATCAATAATTACCTTAAACCTAAATGGGTTGAACACCCCAACCAAAAGACAAAGACTGGCCGAAGGGATAAAACAAGACCCCTACATATGCTGTCTACAAGAGACCCACCTCAAAACAGGGGACACATACAGACTGAAAGTGAAGGGCTGGAAAAAGATTTACCATGCAAATAGGGACCAAAAGAAAGCAGGAGTAGCAATACTCATATCAGATAAAATAGACTTTAAAACAAAGGCTGTGAAAAGAGACAAAGAAGGTCACTACATAATGATCAAAGGATCAATCCAAGAAGAAGATACAACAATTATAAATATATATGCACCCAACATAGGAGCACAAGTATGAAAGGAGAAATTAACAATAACACAGTAATAGTGGGAGACTTTAATACCCCACTCACACCAATGGATAGACCAACTAAACAGAAAATTAACAAGGAAACACAAACTTTAAACGATACAATAGACCAGTTAGACCTAATTGATATCTATAGGACATTTCATCCCAAAACAATGAATTTCACCTTTTTCTCAAGCACACACGGAACCTTCTCCAGGATGGATCACATCCTGGACCATAATTCTAGCCTTGGTAAATTCAGAAAAATTGAAATCATTCCAAACATCTTTTCTGACCACAATGCAGTAAGATTAGATCTCAATTATAGGAGAAAAACTATTAAAAATTCCAACATATGGAGGCTGAACAGCACGCTGCTGAATAACCAACAAATCACAGAAGAAATCAAAATCTGCATAGAAATGAATGAAAATGAAAACACAACAACCCAAAACCTGTGGGACACTGCAAAAGCAGTCCTAAGGGGAAAGTTCATAGCAATACAGGCATACCTCAAGAAACAAGAAAAAAGTCAAATAAATAATCTAACTCCACACCTAAAGCAACTAGAAAAGGAAGAAATGAAGAACCCCAGGGTTAGTAGAAGGAAATAAATCTTAAAAATTAGGGCAGAAATATATGCCAAAGAAACAAAAGAGACCATAGCAAAATTCAACAAAGCCAAAAGCTGGTTCTTTGAAAGGATAAATAAAATTGACAAACCATTAGCCAGACTCATCAAGAAACAAAGGGAGAAAAATCAAATCAATAAAATTAGAAATGAAAATGGAGAGATCACAACAGACAACACAGAAATACGAAGGATCATAAGAGACTACTATCAGCAATTATATGCCAATAAAATGGACAACGTGGAAGAAATGGACAAATTCTTAGAAAAGTACAACTTCCCAAAACTGGATCAGGAAGAAATAGAAAATCTTAACAGACCTATCACAAGCACAGAAATTGAAACTATAATCAGAAATCTTCCAGCAAACAAAAGCCCAGGTCCAGACGGCTTCACAGCTGAATTCTACCAAAAATTTAGAGAAGAGCTAACACCTATCCTACTCAAACTCTTCCAGAAAATTGCAGAGGAAGGTAAACTTCCAAACTCATTCTATGAGGCCACCATCACCCTAATACCAAAACCTGACAAAGATGCCACAAAAAAAGAAAATTACAGGCCAATATCACTGATGAACATAGATGCAAAAATCCTTAACAAAATTCTAGCAATCAGAATCCAACAACACATTAAAAAGATCATACACCATGACCAAGTGGGCTTTATCCCAGGAATGCAGGGATTTTTCAATATCCGCAAATCAATCAACGTAATACACCACATTAACAAATTGAAAAATAAAAACCATATGATTATCTCAATAGATGCAGAGAAAGCCTTTGACAAAATTCAACATCCATTTATGATAAAAACTCCCCAGAAAGCAGGAATAGAAGGAACACACCTCAACATAATAAAAGCTATATATGACAAACTCACAGCAAACATTATCCTCAATGGTGAAAAATTGAAAGCATTTCCTCTAAAGTCAGGAACAAGACAAGGGTGCCCACTTTCACCATTACTATTCAACATAGATTTGGAAGTTTTGGCCACAGCAATCAGAGCAGAAAAAGAAATAAAAGGAATCCAAATTGGAAAAGAAGAAGTAAAACTCTCACTGTTTGCAGATGACATGATCCTCTACATAGAAAACCCTAAAGACTCCACCAGAAAATTACTAGAACTAATCAATGAATATAGTAAAGTTGCAGGATACAAAATCAACACACAGAAATCCCCTGCATTCCTGTACACTAATAATGAGAAAATAGAAAGAGAAATTAAGGAAACAATTCCATTCACCATTGCAATGAAAAGAATAAAATACTTAGGAATATATCTACCTAAAGAAACTAAAGACCTATATATAGAAAACTATAAAACACTGATGAAAGAAATCAAAGAGGACACTAATAGATGGAGAAATATACCATGTTCATGGATTGGCAGAATCAACATAGTGAAAATGAGTATACTACCCAAAGCAATTTGTAGATTCAATGCAATCCCTATCAAGCTACCAACAATATTCTTCACAGAGCTAGAACAAATAATTTCACAATTTGTATGGAAATACAAAAAACCTTGAATAGCCAAAGCTATCTTGAGAAAGAAGAATGGAACTGGAGGAATCAACCTGCCTGACTTCAGGCTCTACTACAAAGCCACAGTCATCAAGACAGTATGGTACTGGCACAAAGACAGAAATATAGATCAATGGAACAAAATAGAAAGCCCAGAGATAAATCCACGTACCTATGGACACCTTATCTTTGACAAAGGAGTCAAGAATATATAATGGATTAAAGACAATCTCTTTAACAAATGGTGCTGGGAAAACTGGTCAAACACTTGTAAAAGAATGAAACTAGAGCACTTTCTAACACCATGCACAAAAATAAACTCAAAATGGATTAAAGAGCTAAACCTAAGACCAGAAACTATAAAACTCCTAGAGGAGAACATAGGCAAAATACTCTCTGACATACATCACAGCAGGATCCTCTATGACCCACCTCCCAGAATATTGGAAATAAAAGCAAAAATAAACAAATGGGACCTAATTAAACTTAAAAGCTTCTGCACAACAAAGGAAACTATAAGCAAGGTGAAAAGACAGCCTTCAGAATGGGAGAAAATAATAGCAAATGAAGCAACTGACAAACAGCTAATCTCAAAAATATACAAGCAACTCCTACAGCTCAATTCCAGAAAAATAAATGACCCAATCAAAAAATGGGCCAAAGAACTAAATAGACATTTCTCCAAAGAAGACATACAGATGGCTAACAAACACATGAAAAGATGCTCAACATCACTCATTATCAGAGAAATGCAAATCAAAACCACTCTGAGGTACCATTTCACACAGTCAGAATGGCTGTGATCCAAAAGTCTACAAGCAATAAATGCTGGAGAGGGTGTGGAGAAAAGGGAACCCTCTTACACTGTTGGTGGGAATGCAAACTAGTGCAGCCACTATGGAGAACAGTATGGAGATTCCTCAAAAAACTGGGAATAGAACTGCCTTATGATCCAGCAATCCCACTGCTGGGCATACACACTGAGAAAACCAGAATTGAAAGAGACACGTGTACCCCAATGTTCATCGCAGCACTGTTTATAATAGCCAGGACTTGGAAGCAACCTAGATGTCCATCCGCAGATGAATGGATAAGCAAGCTGTGGTACATATACACAATGGAGTATTACTCAGCCATTAAAAAGAATACATTTGAATCAGTTCTAATGAGGTGGATGGAACTGGAGCCTATTATACATAGTGAAGTAAGCCAGAAAGAAAAACACGAATACAGTATACTAACGCATATATATGGAATTTAGAAAGATGGTAACAATAACCCTGTATATGAGACAGCAAAAGAGACACTGATGTATAGAACAGTCTTTTGGACTCTGGGAGAGGGAGAAGGTGGGATGATGTGGGAGAATGGCATTGAAATATGTATAATATCATATATGAAATGAGTCACCAGTCCAGGTTCGATGCACGATACTGGATGCTTGGGGCTGGTGCACTGGGACAACCCAGAGGGATGGTACAGGGAGGGAGGACCTGGGAGGAGGGTTCAGGATGGGGAACACATGTATACCTGTGGCAGATTCACTTTGATATATGGCAAAACCAATACAATATTGTAAAGTTAAATAAAATAAAATTAAATTTAAAAAAAAAAAAAAGAAATGATCGGTGAGCAAAGAACTGAGCATTTGTTCAACAGCCAAGTTGAACCCAGCTTTTCCATGACTAACTGTACACACACCAGGAGAAACTCAAGCCCACGGGCACCAGGATGTGTGTGTAAGAGTTTTCACTGGCAACCCTTTTCATAAAAGAGAGAAACTGCAAACAGGTCAAATGTCCTTCAGCATTAAAATGGATAAAGAAAGTGCTGAGTATTTCTATGATAGAATAAAAATGAATGAACCAAAAAAGCAGAACAGTGATAGAAACATACACAGTATGAGTGCGCTGAGATAAATTTCAAAAACAGGTCAAACACACTAACTTAGAAATACAAATATAAGTGGTAAAACTATAAAGAAAGCTGAGGAAATGTTAACAAGGTTGGAATGGAGGTAGCCTCTAAAGTTGACGGGTTGAATGTTGGATAAGGAGATTGACAATGGTTTGACTTCTGGAGCCAGGTGCTGGTGACATAGGAATTGGTTTCATAAATATTTGTTAATGGAACATATATTTAGTGGACTTTTTCCGTAAGTATGTATTATTTCACAATAAAAGTAGGACATGTTCTACACAAAGCAGTATGAGAAGAAACACCACTGCAGAAAATTATACCAGTGATAGTGCTGTGGTAACAAATGTGTAAAGTGCATACTGAATGGACAAAAAAAAACCCCGAAAATACACAAAAAAAAGGGAGGGAGATAACACTGAATTTTTTTTTTGGTAAACCAGGGTACTATAGAAGGGACAAAACTCATTATAAGACTAAACATACTCTTATCATGTGATCCAGCAGTCACCATCCCTGGTATTTACTCAAATGAGCTGAAAATGTATGCTCAAGCGAAAACCTGCACATGAATATTCATAGCAGTTTTATTCTTAATTGCCAAAATTTGGAAGCAACAGAGATGTCCTTCAACAGATGAATAAAGAAATGTATGTGGGGCAGCCATAAAATGGAATATTATTCCATTATCAAAAGAGATCAGCTCTCAAGCACGCCATGACAAGACATGGATGAACCTTAAATGTAAACTGCTAAATGAAAGAAACCACTCTTTAAAGGGCACATACTGTATGAGGCTGGCCATATGGCATTTTTGAAAACACAGATCTCTGAAGACACAGGTTGCCAGAGGTCTGGAGGAAGGAAGAATGAACAGGATGAACCCAGGAGACTTCCAGGGCAGTGAAACTATTCCGTTATACATGGCAGTTACTTGTCATTATGCCTTTGTCCAAACCCACAGAATGTTTAATGAGAAGAGTAAACATTAATGCAAACTACAGACTTTAGCTAATAAGAAGGTGGGTGTGTGCTAAGTTGCTTCAGTCGTGTCTGGCTCCGTGCGACCCTCTGGACTGTGGCCCGCCAGGCTCCTCTGTCCATCGGGATTCTCCAGGCAAGAATACTGGAGTGGGTTGCCATGCCCTCTTTCAGGGGATCTTCCCGACAAAGGGAACAAACCCATGACTCATGTCTCCTGCACTGGCAGGGATGTTCTTTACCACTAGTGCCATACTCTACTCACTTGTAGCAAATGTACCACATGAATGCAAGGTGTTACCAATGATGGAAGCCAGAGACGGAGGGGAGGTACATGAAAATTCTTTCCTCTCATTTTTCTCTACGTGTGAAAAAACTGCTCTAAAATAAATGAACAAATTTCAAAATATATATTAATATAATTTATATGAATTTAATATATTAAATTTTATCTTGAAAAATAAAACTTTCAGTATAAAATCAAAAGAATAGAAAACCTGATAGATCAAGAACCATGAAAGAAAATGAAGCATTATCAAAGAATTTCCTCTATGGAAAGTGTCCAGCTCAGATGAACTTACAGCCTAATTTTTTCATACTTTCAAGGAACAGATCATTCTATGTTCCTACATGGTTCCAGGTCTTTAAAAAGATAATCGAAGTTTAACCAGATTTTTCTAAATTGCTATAAAGTTTCTTTAATGTCACACAAAAGAGATTTTTTTAAGTCAAAAAGTAGTCATTTAAAGAAAGTCAATACACAATAGAAGAAAAAAACAGTTCTCCGTGAAGACGAAACAATTTTAAATTTGTTCTTGTTATTCAGTCGCTCAGTCATGGCCACCTCTTTGCAACCCCATGGACTGCAGAATGCGAAGCTTCCCTGTCCTTCACTATCTCCTGGACCTTGCTCAAATTTATGTCCATTGAGTCGGTAATACCATCCAATCATCTCATCCTCTGTCGTCCCCTTCTCCTCTTGCCTTCCATCTTTCCCAGGATCAGGGTCTTTTCCAATGAGTCTGTGATACAAAGAAAATCCTCAAGTTTCACACACACACACATACAATCTCTAAGCATGGTACCTGGTAGAGGCCTCAAATCTCACCCAACCCAGGCCAAAGGCAGAGCGCTGAGGGTGCTCCATTCACAACATGTACTGCTTTGCAAAACCATCCTACTTCCATCACGGTGGGAAATGAGGCTTCTTTCCTACAGACCAAAGAGCCCTTCCTGTGCAGGGCCCGTCCTGCTGATGTGGACCATGGACAGTCAGCTTCAGCATACATGGAACACCTGTTCTCTACCCCTGAACACTAGCTGTGACCCAGTGTGGGGTGCTTGATAAACAGGTGTGATCAAAGGGCTTCCCTGGTGGCTCAGACGGTAAAGAATCTGCCTGCAATGCTGGAGACCTGGGTTCGATTCCTGGCTCAGGAAGATACCCTGGAAGAGGGTATGGCAACCCACTCCAGTGTTCTTGCCTGGAGAATCCCATGGACAGAGGAGCCTGGTGGGCTACAGTCCATGGGGTGGCAAAGAGTCAGACACGACTGAGCAACTAAGCACAGCATTCTGATCAACAGTTGCTTCTTCTAGCACTGGGCATAGCCTTAGGTGAATCAGACACAGATTCTGCTCACAAGCATTCACAGCCTCCCAGGACAGAAGAGTCAGGCACAGGAATCACTGTGGTGTGAGAGGAGAGGACCGGGAGCATGAAGAAGAGATACAGGAAAGCAAAATACAGGTGATTAGGACAGGCTTGCATGAAGAAGAGATACAGGAAAGCAAAATACAGGTGATCAGGACAGGCTTCCTGGAGTCAACATTAGCACAACTGTCAACTTCTAAGAAGTCCCTTGGACAGCCAGGAGATCAAACTAGCTAGTCCTAAAGGAAATAAACCCTGAATATTCACTGGAAGGAGTGTTGCTCAAGCTCCAATACTTTGGCCACCTGATGCAAAGAACCAACTCACTGGAAAAGACTCTGATGCTGGAAAAGATTGAAGGCAAAAGGAGAAGGGGGAAGCAGAGGAAGAGATGGTTAGATAGCATCACTGACTCGGTGGACATGAGTTTGAGCAAACTCTGGGAGATAGTGGAGGACAGAGGAGCCTGGCGTGCTACAGTCCATGGGGTCCCAAAGAGTGAGACACAACTGAGCAACTCAACTACAGCAAGTTCTGAGGCAGAACCCAGCAAGCTACAGTCCTCATCAGGGCCAAATTCAGTTCACCATCTGGGTCTGTATGGCCCACAAGACAAGAATGGTTTTGTATTTTTTAATGGTTATTTAAATACCGACATCGGGGAAGGCAATGGCACCCCACCCCAGTACTTTTGCCTGGAAAATCCCATGGACGGAGGAGCCTGGAAAATCCCATGGACGGAGGAGCCTGATAGGCTCCAGTCCATGGGGTCGCTAAGAGTCGGACACTACTGAGTGGCTTCACTTTCACTTTTCGCTTTCATGCATTGGAGAAGGAAATGGCAACCCACTCCAGTGTTCTTGCCTGGAGAATCCCAGGGACGGGGGAGCCTGGTGAGCTTCCGTCTATGGGGTCGCACAGAGTCGGACACGACTGAAGCGACTTAGCAGCAGCAGTAGCAGTAAATACCGACATAATAGTCTCGACTTTACTTGCTGGCCAATAAAGTGTGTAATATTTATGATCCTTTAAAAATATCTGCCGACTCCTATAACTAAGGCATGAAAAAAATCCCAGGACAGCATATAAAAATCACAGCTAATGTTTGCTGAGAGCTTACTGTGTATGCGCCACTCTGCACACATTATTTCATCTCCACAAAAACGCTATAAAGGAGATATTATCCCCTCTTTACAGAAAAGGAAACTGGGTCATAGAGATAGTAACTAGCCTGGAGCCTCACAGCCAGTGAGGGTAGAGCCTGACCCCAAAGCTGCTTCTCCATCACCAGCTGAGGTGCCTGCCCAGTTCCCTTTGGAGGAAACACATGAGCAAGCTTTCAGCACAGGACATGTCTGAGAAACAAGCTCTTATCTGGCTGGAAAAAAGGGAAACAGAGCCCAGAAACAGGTCAAATCATGGTGGGCTCTGAATGGCAGGCAAGGAGCTATTCTGCAACCAATGCATGGTAAGTTTATTGCAATACTCCTCATTCAGTAGCAAAATACTGAAAACAATCTAAATGCCCGTCACCTAGAGTTAAAATAACTTATGGAACGTCCATTCAATAGAACACGATGCAACTTTTTAAAAAATGAGGATCTTCTTTACTGTATCTGTCAGCTACTGCTGTGTAACAAATCACCACAAACTCCCAGTGGCACATAGGAAGCACTTATTTCTTAGTTGCCTTCAGATCAGCTGGACTCAGCTGGTAGCTCCAGGCTGCAGATTGGGCCCATATCTGCTTCACTCATCTCCTAGGTTCCTTGGACCAGTGGGCTAGGTGTGTGTATTCTTCTCATGGAGATGGCCAGGCATAAGGAGAAAATGAAAACAAGCAAAGTCTCTTAAGCACTCAGCCCAGAACTGCACTTTTTCAGTCCACCTTATTTTATTTGCCTCCACAAAGAACATGGACAGGCCGCAATCAAGGGGCTTTCAACTTTTACAAAGGAAACTGCAGTCATATGGCAAAGGCTGTAGATTTTATAGAGATGTGAAGACTACACCAGTAATTCAACCACCGCATATGCTATTAAAGAACAATATCCAAGATGTGTTTTGGAGACTTGCCACAGACGACGCTAATCCCTAGTCATGGTGACAGTCATGTACATAATCTCTCCCTTAAAACTAAGACTCTTTCAGGTTGAGTCCGAAACAGGAGGGAAGGGAGCCGGGCACAAGCTTTAAAAGAATGACATAGCCATTGCCGTTGTTCAGTCGCTAAGTCATGCCCAACTCTTTGTGACCCCATGAACTGCAGCATACCAGGCTCCTTTGTCCTCCACTGTCCCCCAGATTTTGATCAAATTCATGTTCATTGAGTTGGTGATGCTACCTAACCATCTCATCCTCTGCTGCCCTCTTCTCCTTTTGTCTTCAATCTTTCCCAGCACCAGGGTCTTTTCCAGTAAGTCGGCTCTTCCCATCAGGTGGCCAAATTACCGGAGCTTCAGCTTCAGCATCAATTCTTCCAATGAATATTCATGGTTGACGTCCTTTAGGATTGACTGGTTTGACCTCCTGGCAGAAGAAGGGACTCTCCGACAAAAATTGGTTAGAACCAACTAGGTACAAGATGGCAGAAGAGTCAACTTCCAGAGGACCTTGAAACTCATCATACTCTTCCTGTAATTTTTTGTTGCTGTTGTTTAGTTGCTAAGTTGTGTCTGACTCTTTGCAATTCCATGGACTGTAGCCCACCAGGCTCCTCTGTACATGGAACTCTCCAGGCAAGAATACTGGAGTGGATAGCCTTTCCCTCCTCTAGGAGATCTTCCTGACCCAGGGATCAAACCCACGTCTCCAACATTTGCAGGCAGATTCTTTACCACTGAGTCACCAGGAAAGCCTGTCCCTGTAATAGATAAGTTGCTAAATGACACACCCCAGGAGCCATGACAGTTCTGAGGCGGACCATAAACCTCCAAAAAGTGGGGGCTGGCCCAATTCCTGGAAATCTCCGCCCCTTCTCTAAAACAGTTGGAATAATCCTTCCACTCATTAGCTTATAAAAATACCCAGGCCATAAAAACTAACCACCCCACATTTTGGGGCTTCTCACCTTCTGAGATGGCCCACACTCTGTGCAGTGTATTCCTCCCAAAGCCCTTTTCACTTGAGAGAGACCACATTTGGTCTCTGAAATGTGTATCTCTCTAAATAAATCTACTTCTTACCTATCACTTTGTCTCTCACTGAATTCTTTCTGTGATAAGACATAAAGAACCTGAGCTTCATTAAGCCCTGAGACAGGACCTGAAAGACAGTGGGTTCAAGCCCAGATCTGGGTTGTGTGGTTTGAAATCTACATATGACCCGAGCCCTCTGATGCCATCCACTCACACAGCTCAGTGTGCTTAATATCTGCTCTGCCCAGATCAGATCAGATCAGATCAGTTGCTCAGTCGTGTCTGACTCTTTGCGACC
Source organism: Tragelaphus eurycerus (assembly GCA_935064755.1). NCBI lineage: Eukaryota > Metazoa > Chordata > Mammalia > Artiodactyla > Bovidae > Tragelaphus > Tragelaphus eurycerus. The sequence goes on along the minus strand of CAKXYN010000088.1, from coordinate 8,868,777 downwards.
CCATGAACTGCAGCACGCCAGGCCTCCCTGTCCATCACCAACTCCCAGAGGTCACTCAGACTCACATCCATCGAGTCAGTGATGCCATCCAGCCATCTCATCCTCTGTCGTCCCCTTCTCCTCCTGCCCCCAATCCCTCCCAGCATCAGAGTCTTCTCCAATGAGTCAACTCTTCGCATGAGGTGGCCAAAATACTGGAGTTTCAGCTTTAGCATCATTCCTTCCAAAGAAATCCCAGGGCTGATCTCCTTCAGAATGGACCGGTTGGATCTCCTTGCAGTCCAAGGGACTCTCAAGAGTCTTCTCCAACACCACAGTTCAAAAGCATCAATTCTTCGGCGCTCAGCCTTCTTCACAGTCCAGCTCTCACATCCATACATGACCACAGGAAAAACCATAGCCTTGACTAGTCAGACCTTTATTGGCAAAGTAATTCCCTGCTTTTGAATATGCTATCTAGGTTGGTCATAACTTTCCTTCCAAGGAGTAAGCGTCTTTTAATTTCATGGCTGCAGTCACCATCTGCAGTGATTTTGGAGCCCAGAACAATAAAGTCTGACACTGTTTCCACTGTTTCTCCATCTATTTCCCGTGTAGTGATGGGACCGGATGCCATGATCTTCGTTTTCTGAATGTTAAGCTTTAAGCCAACCTTTTCACTCTCCACTTTCACTTTCATCAAGAGGCTTTTTAGTTCCTCTTCACTTTCTGCCATAAGGGTGGTGTCATCTCCATATCTGAGGTTATTGATATTTCTCCCAGCAATCTTGATTCCAACTTGTGTTTCTTCCAGTCCAGCATTTCTCATGATGTACTCTGCATAGAAGTTAAATAAACATGGTGACAATATACAGCCTTGACGTACTCCTTTTCCTATTTGGAACCAGTCTGTTGTTCCATGTCCAGTTCTAACTGCTGCTTCCTGACCTGCATACAGATTTCTCAAGAGGCAGATCAGGTGGTCTGGTATTCCCATCTCTTTCAGAATTTTCCACAGTTTATTGTGATCCACACAGTCAGAGGCTTTGGCATAGTCAATAAAGCAGAAATAGATGTTTTTCTGGAACTCTCTTGCTTTTTCCATGATCCAGCGGATGTTGGCAATTTGATCTCTGGTTCCTCTGCCTTTTCTAAAACCAGCTTGAACATCAGGAAGTTCACGGTTCACATATTGCTGAAGCCTGGCTTGGAGAATTTTGAGCATTACTTTACTAGCGTGTGAGATGAGTGCAATTGTGCGGTAGTTTGAGCACTCTTTGGCATTGCCTTTCTTTGGGATTGGGATGAAAACTGACCTTTTCCAATCTTGTGGCCACTGCTGAGTTTTCCAGATTTGCTGGCATATTGAGTGCAGCACTTTCACAGCATCATCTTTCAGGATTTGGAATAGCTCCACTGGAATTCCATCACCTCCACTAGCTTTGTTCATAGTGATGCTTTCTAAGGCCCACTTGTGCTCTGCCCAGCACCCTGAAAATGAACCAAATGCCATCTGTTCCACCTGCCACCTTGGACATAATGTAGATGACAACCATCCTCCCTACCCCGTCATTCTGCCACATCTCCAGCAAGGCCTCAGCACAACTGGAGGAGATGCTGAGAGAATGATGGACGGGAGGTCCTGAGCCTACCCAGCTGCCTATCTGAGGCCCTGTTCTGCCCAGCTCCACCTCGAGGAGACCCCTCCTGGTCCAGACCCATGTTCCCCAGTGGCTGTGCCACCTGCCTCCTGCACACGACCTCCCCTCATCACAATCCTTCTCCCTCTTGTGTCTGCATATCAGGGCCCCTGCAGCTTCTCTTCCCTCCAGGGTTTTCCTCAATTTCTCAATTTCATTTTAATAAAAGAACATTACGAATAAAGTCCACAGGCCAAAATCACATCTAGGACACTCAGTGAATCAGAGCCAGAAAGGCTGCCTTTGAGAACGGGGTCCCAACTGTTCAGACAGGGCTCTGAGGTTAAGGTCAGGGGAACAATCCTCAGTGGTCCAGAGTGGGAGACAGGGAATGGGCATGTAGCAGAACAGGGGACAAGTTCAGACTTCAGTGTGTGCATGTTTGTGTGTGTGTGCATGTGTACACATGTATTTGTGCACAGAAATGGGCCTTGAAAAGTCTTTGTGATAAACACCAAAGCAAAATTTTTTAGTCCAGGTTCAATGCACGATACTGGATGCCTGGGGCTGGTGCACTGGGATGACCCAGAGGGATGGTATGGGGAGGGAGGAGGAAGAAGGGTTCAGGATGGCAAACACATGTATACCTGTGGCGGATTCATTTTGATATATGGCAAAACCAATACAATATTGCAAAGTTAAAAAATAAAATTAAATTTAAAAAAAATTCTGAGTGATCTTTCTAAACACATGGTCTTTCTGTATAGCATATGGAACTATATTCAGCATCATGTAATAAACATAATAGAAAAGAATATGAAAAAGAATATATACATATATATGTTGTGTATGTATAAAATCACTTTGCTGTACATGATAAACCAAAACGACATAGCAAATCAGTTATACTTTGATTCAATAAATTGAAAAAGAAAAATCTTTGTGAAAATGCCTTTTGAAATTATAACAACTTCCAACTCTGGTAATGAAGAAATATGATGATTCAAACCAGCCCTTGTGCTAAAGCTACTAAAAAATAAATCTGGAAAAATATTTTTTTAAATACTTTTGAAAGTATCAAAGAATGAACAAGACAAGAAAGAACTCTCTGGTCCCAGATCTGACAGCAACAGAACCTAGAGAGGGAAGACCAGACCAGAAGCCCCTCTAGCCCCGTGGCTTGTAATCTGGGGAAACAGCTGGTGTTTTATCAGCCTGTTGGGGCCAAGGGACAAAAAGTCATGCTGAGGCCCACCCAACGTGGGAGTCTCATTACCACCCACTGAGTGGAAACCCCAAAGGACTCCACTCTCAGGGCAAACCCACAGAAACACAGCCCCAGCACCCCCGAGTCCTCCGCACACCCTCCTGACATGCTGGGTCCTCCCAAGGGCGATGAGCCCAGGGCTTGCCTGCCCATTTTACGACAGAATAGAATTCCCATATATTAAGTGGTTGCAGAAGTTCACTGCTGCAGAACTTCTGTTTTTATTGTAGGATGTGCTGTTAGTCCTATGATTTCTTTGACGGCAAATTCTTGGTTAGAAACCCAACCCCAGATCATCACAATGTACCTAAGGGAAGATACAATTCCCTTTGTGACAATCAACTCTGTTACACAGTTTATGGGCTCACATGGCAGCCGAAATTGGATCCTGCCTCTATAAATGTAAATTTGTGAAATGCTCTATATATGTCAAGCAGCTGTGCTGCTAAGCAGAACGCCTAGAATCAGAAAATCTGGAGTTCAAATCCTTGTTTTACAAACTGAAGGCCGCATAACGGTAGGCAAATGACCCATATTACTGAGTCCCATTTTCCTCGTCTGTGATATGATGATGGTGATAATAACGATAATAATAAGACTATCCACAACACTCAGAGGGACATCAGGAGGTGTGAAGTAAGACGCCCAGTGTACAGCAATTACTGAGAGCTTAAGTGCTTAATACATGTTCAGTATTACTAATGTCAGCAGAAATGTCTTCGGAAATACCACAATTTAGAGTAACATATCGGAGAAGGCAATGGCACCCCACTCCAGTACTCTTGCCTGGAAAATCTCATGGACCAAGGAGCCTAGTGGGCTGCAGTCCATGGGGTCGCTAAGAGTCGGACACGACTGAGCGACTTCACTTTCACTTTTCACTTTCCTGCATTGGAGAAGGCAATGGCAACCCACTCCAGTATTCTTGCCTGGAGAATCCCAGGGACGGGGGGAGCCTGTTGGGCTGCCGTCTATGGGGTCGCACAGAGTCGGACACGACTGAAGCGACTTAGCAGCAGCAGCAGCAGAGTAACATATACAGCAATGGTATATTGTACTGTACAAGTACAGTAATAGTTAATAATAATATTAGCCAGAGCTTGTCCGTGAGTCTAGAACAAATGGCTTTGACTATTCTAAGGTAAGTAATTGAAGGACTAATATTTTTACATGACTGTAAAACACCAGGCCTAGCATCACATGCTTTGGGAGTCAAAGACTTGACCTCTGACCCTGGAGGCTCTAGGTTTTGTTGGGCGATAAGAAATGGACACACAAGGCTGTGGGCAGCTATGAGGCCCCACAGGAAAGGAAATGAGGTTGTCTTCAAGGGGAAGGGGGTGAGGGAAGAGCAGGGAAGGCAACCGAGAGCTCCAGGAAATTCAGAAATGACCTCAGTCAAGCTGATGAGTTTGAGTTACTCAATGACTGTGTAGTTACTGTACACGCAGAAGAGAAGGGATGTGCATGTCTTCATTCCTCACCCACAGATGGTGCAGAAGAGGCAGAAGACCCCAGGCCCATCCCCCTCCACTCAGAACTCAGCTACTGTGTCCTCCCAGGGCCAGAGACTGAGTTGCGGAGAAGGCGCATCAAGGACCTCACTCACCCTCTCGGACAGCGTCACGGGCCAGGGGGACGCCATGATCATCACTGGCAGCCTTCTCAGAGCTCTTGGTTTTCATGCCTTTTCTGTTGATATTTTTACCTTAAAAAAAAAAGAGAGAGAGAGAGAGAAAGAGAGATGCCTTTACTTTCCCATATGTCAGAGTCATCCCAGGATGGTGAGACCCAACCATTTTCTCCTGCAAAGCAACCATCTCCACCCTCTGCCTCCCCAGCCCCTAATGATGGCACCTTGAACTCTTGAGAGGCTGGTGGTTACAGGAAAGGAAGTGTGTTATGGTGAATGCCCAGGGAAATAAACACGGTAACAAACAAGGCACATCTGCAGGTGGCTGCTATTCTGAGGCTGTAAAACGTCCTGTGGGGGTACTTTTGACCCCCCTTGGCACTCCAAGAGTAACACTACGTTTAACTGATAAAATGGATAAAACGGAGCTGGAACTCCAGGCCTCTGAGCCTGGAGCTAGATTTCCTACCATGCTGGGCTCCTCCCACCTAATTCTCTCCAAGGCCTCAGTTGAGTACCTGGAGGAGCTCTCTCTCTCTGCTCACAAACACCAGCTTCTTTTCAGCCTTCAGATAATATTTTCTGTCCACTAGAATTCAGTATATGTTGTTTCTCCTCTGCAGCATCCTTCCATTCACTCTGCACCTATTTTACTTCCTCTGATCTTGCAAATCCCAGCTCAACCATGTCCTCCTTGAGATGGCTTTCCTGAACTGCCCACCTAAATCACTGCCTCCTTTGATGGGCTCTGACAGCACCTGTCTCTTGGTCAAGTTGCTTCTACGTGGAGCCTGAGGCAGGGGTTCCGTGCATGTAATGTACTGAGGGAGGGATCTAAGGTGAAAACGTTGGAAGAAGCAAGATGAGGTAGAGGAAGGAGCTAAGCTAGGCTGGGCTCCCAGCGAGAATCTGACTCAGCCTGACACCACGGGGAGCTCTGGAGCTGACACTGCACAGAGTGTTGGCCCCACCGTGAGACAAGGGGCCACCTTTCCTATGCTGGCTGGTCTCTGGCTACAGACTGATCTCCTGGGGGTGGGAGATGTCACCTTCCAAGGGTCAAGCTCCAGAGAAGGGAGCAGCTGTGAGTCATCATAGCCAAGGCCCAGCAGCTGTGGGAGGGGCATGCCTGGGTGGGAAAGAGGACCTGGAGGGGGGTGTCAGCAGCCCCCACTACAGCTCTGCTTCCCGGTCTGGGATAACATCACACACATACAACACATGTTGTTCTGTGCATGGGGGCAGGACCTACGTCTGATTTTGCTCATGCTCTCCCTCCAGAGTCTGGTTAAGCCCGTGATGAACAAATGATCATGAATGATTATGAGTCAGTGAATGACCAACAAGGCAAAAATAAGGGGAGGGGAGGGTCTATGGAGAAAGACACTTAGTTTGGACTTTAAGAAACAAGCTGAAATACCAAAAACATCAAGTGAATTGTGCCAATTAATGAAGTCATTTCAGATTAAATTCTAGAGTCACCAAAAAAAAAAAAAAAAAGAGAGAGAAGAGAGATTTATCAAGAAAACATCATCAAAAAAGTCAAGGGTGCATCGTGCCTGGCCAAGGGCAATTCTCTCTCCATCATATTCTTGGGTGATACCTGCTGGGCGTATCTTTCATTTGTAATATAAGCTAAAAAAAAAAATCACAAAATTAAGAGTCCTCCTTGGGTCAGGGAAATCAAAAAACCAAAACACTCAGAAAGGCCAGAGAAGGAAGGCTGCCAACTCGAGTACAGCTGATGACATCAGCCTGATGTCACCTGGCGTCTGTCCCATTCTCGTGGGGAGGGATGTCACGGCCAGTGATCTCCAAAGACAATTTCTTCCGAAAGAGCCTGATGGTGAGTTGGTAAAAATCTTGATTGTTTGGAAAATTGGGCACCATAACTTATGAGAAGGTTAACTTATGAGAAGGAAGAGTCTGATTTGGCAGAAAGATAAAATGGTGGTGGCGGGGGCAGGGGAGGGGGCGGTGGAGGAGTTTTACACAATGTAAGAGGAAAAAGCCAAAGTTCTGGGAAACAACATTCCATCCAACATTTCCCAGAAGCCGGACATTCATCGCAGGCCCACCCTCTGCCAAATCACCCTCTTTGGGGCCATAGCGGGCAACACGGGAGATGGAGTCAGAGAACGCGGTCCTGCAGACACACTCAGTCTCACTCCCCTGGGCTGGACCTTTGCCCTGCGCTCAGCTCTGGGAAACCAAGAACAGCCCAGATGTGGGGCTGATGTCCTATTGCCCCTGAGACCAACATGTGAGAAACAGGGTCCCCACAGGGAGTGGCAAAGAGGCAGAAACAAGCAGGGCCCCTGCCACCTTCTCTAGGAAGATCTACTTCTGGGATAGTTACCTACAGATGTGGTTCCAGCCCTGGGCAGCCAGGCTCTGCCACCGCACTGACCGCGTGTGTCCTCGGGGAACCCACCTCTCCCCTCCTGTGCTCCATTCCCTCATCAGTGAAATGAGACATGCTACCTGCCTCGCTGGAAGTCACGGGGCGCACACGGACACCATATATCCAAGCACCGAGGGCAGTGCCTGACAGGCGGTGAATAAAAGACAACCTCCCTCTTCCCATTGTTCATATGAGTCCTGACTTCCCACGGTCACAGAGCACCATCCCAGTAGCTGGGCAAGTAACAGCCGGCACGTGGCCCATGAGTCACAATTTACAAGGCATCCTCTCGTAGATTAGGGCTTCTTCTGTGGCTCAACGGTAAAGAATCCGCCTGCTGACGAAGGAGATGTGGGTTGGATCCCTGGATAAGGAAGATGCCCTGGAGGAGGAAAGGACAACCCACTCTGGTATTCTTGCCAGGATAATCCCATGGACAGAGGAGCCTGGAGGGCTACAGTCCATGGGGTCACAAGCAGTCGGACACACATATAGGTTCTCATGGATTGAAACATTCCCTCTCTGCAGATATCCATCGAGGGCAGGAAGCTTGCTGTGAACATTACCCTACAGATGGGAACACGGAGTCTCAGAGGAGAAGAGACCCTCCCAAGGTCACTGAGAGAGCCCTGAGGCGGCAGAGTGGGAGCCCTATGCCAGGCCTAGGCCCTTCCCGACCTCTTCTTCTCTTGCAGCGAGAAAGGCAGCATATGGTCTGTAGAGATGAAAGGAGAGAAGTGGAAATAGTGCTCAGAGGAGGAGCCGGAGCCAAATCAACATCTCCATCTGGGCTGCGTGACAAAACCGAATTCCTTAAAAGTAGCAAACGGAATTGCCTGTGGGGGCTGCATATTCTATTCTGGTCCATGGTGATAAATATCAAGCTTTTTGGTTGATAGGAAACTATATTCCTCCCTCCCGATATACAAGGAGCTTACAGTAGCAGCCCCAGAAACTGAAAAAATTCTTTGCTGCATATTTGCATTTTCCCCAGGAAATTCCAGCCCGGGAGCATCAGCACTCTCTCTCTCTTCTGAAGGATGCAGCCCCGAGCCCTGAGCCCCTCACCAGCTCTCGGGAAGGACCCCGCCTGAGGAGGAAGGTCCTGACCCCAAGCCACTGAGGGTTCTCAAAGCTCCCCAGAGAGGCTGCCTCCTTGCACTGTGATGGACGATAATTTCACTTTCTCAAATACCACAGGACCAAGGAGGATCTTGCAGGAGGACATGAAAAACCCAAACTAAGCGGTTAGAAACTGGAGCTCCCTGTGTGTGTTAGCAGGAAAAGGGTCATGACACGGGGCAGGGACTGCCCTGTGCCCTCTTCCAGATCCCAAACCTGAGAGAGCCAAGGTCCTGGTGGGAACAGGTTTCCCAGGGATCAGGTAAAAGCCTGGGGACCAAAAGGTTGAGTGGAAGAAGGATGTGCTTGCTTCAGTTAACTAGCGACCTGAAAGGTCTGAGCTGGAGATGGAGGCATCGGGTGTAATTTCTCAAGTTTTGTTTTGTTTTGTTTTGTTTTAACCAGGACTGGACCAAAGTCTATCGATCAATCAACCAACCAGCCAATCAATCCCTCACAAGCGCTTCTTCCCACCCATACCCCCATCCCCAACTCAGCGTTGTCTTCCCTGGGAAACCTTCGAGTCAGCCCCTGGCCCTCTGTGGGCCGGCCTTTTGTTCAGATGACTTGGTCTCCACCAGGGTCCCTGGGGCAGAAGGGACAGCCCCTTGCAGCCTCTGGGCAGTGGCAGCTACCTTGCTGACTTACAACCAAATAAGAAGCCCTCAGCCTTTAAAGAGACACCCCCAGAACAGCAGCAAGGTGGGGTGTGCCGGGCTCTGCCAGTCTCAGTTTGGGTTCTGCCTGGAACCAGCCTGGGACAAGGCTTTGTGCTGCCGGAGTGACCAGGGGAGGAGATTATTTCATGAAGCACAAATGAAGAAGGGAAGACAGTGAGACTCAGAGAAGGAGATGCCAACAACCTGAGCTGCAATGCTGGCAGGAAGCCATCAGGACTCAGCGTGGCTGGGGGACCTGGAGACCCTGGGCCGAAGCTGCCTCTCACCCGTCTCTTGAGAGATTGGGAGGCTGTGCCTTGACCTTCTAATCTCACACCACCTAGGGAAGCTTCTTCTGGTTATTACTTCCCTGTCACAGTGATGAATTCAAGATGTGAAGATGTCACCTGTGCCCACGAGTGGCACAGCCAGATTCTGAATCTCTCTGAATCCTGAACAAACTCTGCCAAACCCTTACACATGCCTCTCGTGAACCAAGTATTCCATAAAAGTCTGACGTAGAGCCTTGGATTAACGCCTGAAGGTGTCCTGTGTGGCTTTGACATTCTTATGATGCCCAGATCAGTATCCAATGGGATGCCAGTCAGTTATGGACACGAGCCCTTCCTGTGGCCATTTCAAGGCACCCCGATTTTATGGGTTTCAGCATCCCAGGGAAGCAAGAGGAACCTCAGAAGGCCAGAGAGGGCAGAGCCACTGCTGGAGACGCCAAGCCTGAGAACTCAGGCTCCCTGACCACCTGGGGGACATCCAGAGAAGACTCCCACCTCAGAATTCCAGGCTCCCAGGGACTTCCCTGGCAGTCCAGTGGTTAAGGCTCTGTGCTTCCACTACAGTAGGCAAGAGTTCGATCCCTGACTGAGGAACTAAGATCCTGCAGGCCATGAAGCAGAGCCAAAAAAGAAAAAGAAAAAAAAATCTGGATTCCAGGGCCAAGGCTGCTGTTGCCATGAGACCTAAGGCACTGTCCTCTGTGAGACCCGGCAGTCAGGGATGCTCAGGGCACACAGGAAACACAACAGCTATCTTCAGAAGCCAGGCCTCCAACCCAGCTTCTCCAAACACACAGGTGTCTGCCCCTGCATCACCCACACACAAGCCTGGGTTTCTACAACCACAGGCATGGTGGGGAGATGTGCCAGCATGAAGAGTTGACTTTGGAAAGCATGTTGGAAACAGAGGTGGTGTCTTAGGAAAGCTGTTTGCTGATGTACATGAGAAGACCTTTTCTATAAAAAGTCCTTTCCCTTGGAATTTTCTAGGAAGTTGATCTGGACAAAAAAAAAAAAATGGATTTAACTCTTCCAGAGAGCATATAATACCATGATGCAAAGATTTCTTGTTTAGGTGTGCCTATAGCCTTGTGATTGCTTTTAAAGTATGCAGGGAAACATTTACAAACACATGCTCCTAATCCTCACACTCCAGCTTGGCCCAAGAGACGACATTTCCAACCGAAGGGCGAAGCGTGCAAGAAGCCCTGAAGGGTGCTGAAGCGAAAGCTTAAAAGTGAAGCTCTTTCCAGCAACTAGCTGGCAACGCATAACAGAAAGGACTTTGTTTACAACCAAATACGCTCATATAACAGCTCTCTGATTATCGCCAGCCCCTCCCTTTCCCGGGCCGGAGTAGAACACAGGACAAAGTACAAACTCGCCAATTCTGGGCACAGACACACAAACAAACGTGGCTCGCTGCCCACTCTGCGAATTCCACGGGCTCGAGACAGAGGGTCAGAGCCACGGGTGTGATGCAGGCGAGCGTATGTTCCAACAGACGTGCATGCTCCCCAGCCCTTGAAGGAAGCGACCAACACATAGGAACCCAGAAGTTCAAGGTTACTTCCAGCCCAATGGAAGAGGGAGAATAAAACATCTTCAAATCACCTACTGAGTCTTGTTTATGAACTTGTCTGTTTTTCACTGCCTCTTGGGGTGGGGAGCAAGGCGAGTCAGTTATGTAACTGTGGTTTACTTCTCTGATGCCTATTTTTTCCCTCTAAGAGGAGTATGGTTCCAAACCAAAGCCGTCAATTTGGAGATGACATGGAAAGTACACTCCACATCCACTCGCATGTCCAGACTGTGGTCCCGCAGCTCACTCTTCACCCTGGGATGATGAAAACGGGGCCCAGAGACTCATTCTTTGGACCTCCAACTGCAGGGGCCTAGAAAATATTGAATTTGGCGAGAGACAGTTGAATAAATGGAATTAGAGAAAAGCATCTTGCCAGGTCCTTGTGAGGAAGAACATTCTAGCAATCAGTACTATTTATCCAATGAACAGGCAGCCTTTCAAGGTGGTGAGCACCCATCAGTGGAAACATAGGCGCCTAGACCAATGTAGAAGCCCAAGATGGAGCTGCTTTTGCCCACGGTGGCACATTACCAAATTTAAACTTACATAAACTTCTTGGCACTAACAATCCCTTCCTGACCAAAAGGATTCAGTTAATTCCCAAATGCCAGGTCAACTCTGGGTCTTCTCACTCCAAACAAAGTTGACTGTGTCACCCCAGCCAACCAGGTATTTTCTATTTTCTTCTCCTTGCTCTTTGTTCTATAAAAACTTCCTGCCTTCTGCCCCATTTTGCCATTCCCCACAAGGAGACTGCCTGCCCACTTCATGAAGTACTAAAGTTAGCATCACCTAAATAGTCTTCTTCAACCATTTTTTAACACCAAGTAGCCTGCTGGCGGGATCTTGCAATGAATAAGAATTTGCATACGGTGAACACTTAGGTTCCTTGAAGATCTAAAATTCTGGGATTTGCTGATGTTCACGAGGGCCTCAGAAACTGTACGAGACTGAGTCCTACTCAATCACAGACAAGGATTCCACAGTCCTATATCCTGATGGAGTGGGGGTTGGTTCTGTGAATCTACAGATGTGAAACAGTGCAGAACTACACACACACACACACACACTCACACACACACCCCCGCACACACACAAAAGTGCACGTGAAAACTGGGGATGTCAGGTGATGTTAGTGGTAAAGAACCCGCCTGCCAACGCAAGTTAGACATAAGAGACACAGGTTCAATCCCTGGGTGGGAAAGGTCCCCTGGAGAAGGAAATGGCAACCCACTCCAGTACTCTTGCCTGGAGATCAAGGCATGGACTGAGGAGCCTGGCAGGCTGCAGTCCTTAGGGTCACACAGAGTGGGACATGCTGAAGCACATCCTCTGAAAGTTAAAAGTATTGTACCAATGCCATTTTCCTGTTTTGATACTGTATATAGCAGTGATCCTTAGCCCACTGGTGACATGTGACAATGTCTAGAGATATTTCTAGTTGTCACAACTCGGAGGAGGGTGCTATTAGCACCTTGTGGGTCAAGGCTAGGCATGTTGCTAAACATCCTACCATGCACAAGACAGCCTTCCCCATAAACACACACACACATCAACCCCAAAATGTCAATACTCCCAAGGTAGAGAAATCCTGTACTGTAGTTCTAAAAGATGCTATCACTGGGGGAGTTGGGAGAAGGGTACACAGGATCTCTCTGCACTATTTTTACAATTTCCTTCCTGTCTATACTTATTTCCAAATAAAAACCTTAAAAAAATTTAAGACTCCACTCTATTCGGTACATAAAGGCTCTACTCTGGAATCCATCAGTCATTCATGGAAAAATGCAATACTCTCAATTAACCAAAGGATTCAGCTATCCAAGTCACTTCCAGGAGAATGTCGGCCCATGAAAGCCATTGCACATTGGTGGTATGAAAAAACAGCCAAGAGTCAAAGCCAAACTCACACCAAGATTGAATGCCCAATGCCCTTGGCCCCTTAAGTAAACCTTCCTATGGGATTCAGACAAGACTCTCCCTAGACCCAGAGACACAGAGCCATCTACCTCTCATCTTCTCTTGAGCCCAGCCTTTATGTACGATACAAGCTATGTGGAAAATATTTTATCATCTGGGAAGACAAAGCACATAAGAAAATTCTCAATGAGCAGTTATACATGCTCTTACATTCTTCTTCTCTAAATTTAAACCCCTTACTCCCACCTCAGTGCCTAGACAGTGCACCACCCACCCAGTCCAAAAGCTCACAATAAACATTCCCACTGTGGCCCCTAAGAACACTATAAATGCCGTCCTAAGATATTATTGCAATCTGCTTATGAAATGGTCCAACACAGAGATAAACGCTTCTATTACATCACGTGTGTTGTTGTTTAGTTGCTCAGATCAGATCAGTTCAGTTCAGTTGCTCAGTCGTGTCTGACTCTTTGCAACCCCATGAATTGCAGCACGCCAGGCCTCCCTGTCCATCACCAACTCCCAGAGGTCACTCAGACTCACGTTCATCGAGTCAGTGATGCCATCCAGCCATCTCATCCTCTGTCGTCCCCTTCTCCTCCTGCCCCCAATCCCTCCCAGCATCAGAGTCTTTTCCAATGAGTCAACTCTTCGAATGAGGTGGCCAAAGTACTGGAGTTTCAGCTTCAGCATCATTCCTTCCAAAGAAATCCCAGGGCTGATCTCCTTCAGAGTGGACTGGTTGGATCTCCTTGCAGTCCAAGGGACTCTCAAGAGTCTTCTCCAACACCACAGTGCAAAAGCATCAATTCTTTGGCGCTCAGCCTTCTTCACAGTCCAACTCTCACATCCATACATGACCACAGGAAAAACCATAGCCTTGACTAGACGAACCTTTGTTGGCAAAGTAATGTCTCTGTTTTTGGATATGCTCTCTAGGTTGGTCATAACTTTCCTTCCAAGGAGTAAGCGTCTTTTAATTCATGTCCAACTCTTTGCGATGCCATGGACTGTAGCGCCCCAGACTCCTTCGTCCATGCGATTGTCCAGGCAAGAATACTGGAGTGGGTTGCCATTTCCTTCTTCAGGGGATCTTTCCAGCCCAGGGATCAGACCCATGCCTCGTGCACTGGCAAGTGGATTTTCTACCACTGAGCCACCAGGAAAGGAGCAGTACCTGTATCAAGCCACCCCTTAAGGGAGGCAAAATCATTTTCTCTTACTGTAATTTCACTGCACAAAACTATCACTAACTGCCCTCAGCAAAGTGATTCTTAACCAGACTCTCTGACCTCTCTGACTTCAGGTTCAGGATAGAGGGTTCCACTGGTCAAGGGCCAAAAAGATGAGGATGGGGAGAATCAGAGCTAAAAGTATGGAACAAGGTCACATTTTGCTTGTCAGAGTTGGGGAGAGGGAGTCTAAAAAGCCCCAAACTGATTATTAGAAACACGCTCTGAAATGGTAGCAGGCCTGGAGGTCTCTGGAGCTTCCAGGGACCTGTGCTCAGTTTGGGGAATCAATGACGCCGCTCTCAACACACCTGCAACTACCCTCTGGGCATCCAATTCCAGTGTGTTCCAGGAGAGTAGGGCAGGGCCTTTTTGCTCTCCCCGCCCAGGGCCTCACCCAGCACCTGATGCTGAGCAGGTTGCTGGTAACGACCTGCAGAATAACGAACAGCTCAGAAGGGACCAGCACAACCACAAGCTGACACACGACAAGCTTTTGTTGAAAAGCTCCTAGGACAAGCGACAGAGTAAAGCGAGGCAGCCGTCACGTGCGGATGGAGATGCTGGGGTCAAGAAGCTGAGTACTGAGCCCCAGAACTGGGATGCAGTGCGGTCCTCGGACTCTCAGTCAAGACTGGGGCTTCCCCCACGTCCACCTGGCCACCCTCCATTACATACCAGAACCTAACAGATGCATCTCCCACCCAACTCGACCCACAATGCCCAGCGCCGCACCAACCACATGGCAGATGCTAAAAAACAAAAACACATCCCAGCTTGATTCACACGACCAAACAGAAAAGCTCTTGAGTCAAAAGCACAGGAGAAGGGCCTCCAAAGCTGCCACACCACCTTGCGAGTGACCCTGAGCAGACTGCTGACACGGTCAGAGCCTCAGTTTCCTCATCTGCAAAGTAACAAGAATGTCCACCCCTCAGAGCCTGTGAAAGAAATAAAGGAGATGGTTGCCCATAAAACTCCTAGCAGAGTCACAGCGAATGGTCTACAAATATTAGTGCCTTGTCCCACTTCCATTCCTATTATTAAACCAGTGTGGTTTTTACAAATCTTAATAGGCATAATTCCCCAGAAAATATAGGGACTGCTGGCTCTGTGCAGGGTGAAACAACTCACAGAAGGGCCTGAAGGTTCACAGTCACCCACAAACTCAAATCCCTGGAGAAGGAAATGGCAACCCACTCCAATATTCTTGCCTGGAAAATCCCCTGGGCAGAGGAGCCTGGCAGGCTACAGTCCATGGAGTGGCAAAGTGTCAGACGCAAGCGACTGATTGAGCACACAGCACACTAACTCGAATATGGCAGGACCCCTCCCGCTTCAGGTAAAGTGCAGAGTCGCTGCTGTGATGGCCCCCACGACTTAGGAGTTCCTGCTCGTCATCTCTGCTCCTTCCCCACGGCCTCCTGCTGTCCTCAGTGAACAGTTTAACCAGATAAAGGTGATGCACTCGTGCCATGCCGGGAACTGTATACTGGTGCCACCACCGACCGGAAGGCCGTTCCAAGGCCGGGGAACTTGGCCACAGTCCTGCTCTCACTCCTCAATCCTGAAATATTAGGACCGCAGCCCTTTGCAATTTGAGCCCAGGACATTTGTGACAATTCAGAGAAAGTCCTCTATTCACAAAGAGTGCAAGAAACTGAATGGAAGCTATTTCCCCAAGACTCGGCAGGCAGAACATGGGGGTGCATTTGAGAGGGGTGGGAGCAGTGGGTGGGTCGGAGGGGGGCCTCTGGGCTTCCTGAAGTCCAGCAGCCCTGGCCCTCCTGGGGCTGCAGCCCAAGGCTCCCCAGCAGAAGCGCTGCCATCCTAACCCCTTCCTGGGCAGAGGATTCAAGGGACCCACAGAAAACAGGAAGAGGGGAGCTTGCTAGGGGACCTTGGCTAGGGAAGGGCTGGCCAGATAAGTTCTCCGCAGAAGGCCACTATGCCAAAACAGAACCCCACTGGTCACATCACCAAATTGGAAATTCACTTTCAAGAAAACGTCCTGAGAGAAGACTGAAGAAGTAGGCAGTAAGATCCTCTGCCCAGTAAATCTCAAACTTGGCGCTGAGGGACCCGCTACCCAGGCAGCTGAGAAGGGCAGCTGGTCAGGTTTAAGTTCTGGGGCGCTAGCAGGGGCCTCGGGACGCACGGTCAGTGCCTAAGGAGGTGGGGGCCGCGATGGGGGTAGTTCGCGAGGCTCTCTCATCCCAGACACACGCAGAGGGAAGCCAGCTGTCGCCCCAGACCCGGCAGGCCACCGCTGGGACAGGCACACGGCCACGGGCGCCCCCTCGGGCCGCTCAGCGCCGCGAGTTAACTTACCTGGCCGAGGCGTCTGCGGAGCCAACTTCTCCTTCTTGGGAGCTTTCTTGGGCTTAGTCGTCGCCTTCTTGGGCGGCCTGGGCTGGGGTGGGCGCGGCCCCCGCTCCCCCGCCCCGGGCCCCGCGGGCAGAGGCGGCGAGAAGGGCTCGGGCTCGGGCTCCGGGCGCGCGTAGGAAGGCTCCAGGCTCCAAGTCTCCTGCACGTCGTCGTTGGGGTCTTCGACGGCTGCGCTCCGGGCCCCGACCCCGGCCGGGGCCACCGCCAGGAGCGCGAGGGCCAGCACCAGCGCGGCGGCCCCCCGGCGGGCCATGCCCGCTCCGCCCCGCGCCCGGGGCAGGGTCACCGGCGCCGGGAGCGCCGGGCGGGTGGCGGGCGCGGACGGCGGCGCGGGGCAGGGGCGCCGGGCGCTCAGCAGCACCGGGTGCGGAGGCGGCCGGCCGGCGGCGCGTGTGACCCGCCAGCCGGGTTGGGCTGGGCTGGGTTGGGCTGGGCCGGGCCGGGCCAGGCGGGCAGGGGCGCGCCCAGGCTCGGGGCGGGCGCAGGGGGGCCGGCCCCGCCCTTCCCTCCTCCCTGCCTTTCCTGCCGACCCCGCGGTGGCTGGCCCTGGGAACCATCCATCCGATTAACTGTCTCCAAATCGCTCCCCTTCCCCTCACCTCCCTCAGAAGCCGGCCGGTGCTGGGAGCCTGCTTCCCCAGAGATTCCAAGGAGTGTCCATCCGAAGGGGCGCTCCAGCTGCCTTACAGGTTGGGGGACTGTGACCCACGATGGCCCAAGGTCCTAAAGCAAATAGAGCCCCGAGCCTAGCCTCCAGCTCTCCTGACACCTGCCTCTTCCCTGGTTCCACACCAGACGCGGGTTCCCCACTGGCCAGACAAACCTTTCCCCCTCACCTGACCGTGATCTTATTTCAGGACCTGTGGATGATCCCCAGGTCCCCAGGGTCCCTTGGAGTCAAGTTCGTGAGCGCAGGCTGGGCCTAGTGTCCCTGGAAGTTCCTATCCGAAAGCGCTAGACTCAGTTGTGCCAGACTTCTTGCGACCCCACGGACTGTAGCCCGCTGGGCTCCTCTGCCCATGGGATTTCCCAGGCAAGGGTACTGGAGTGGGTACGCATTCCCTTCTCCAGGGGATCTTCTCGACCCAGGGATCGAACCCAGGTCTCCCGCATTGGAGGCAGATTCTTCACCCTCTGAGCCACCAGGAGCCCTGATCTGGTCTGAGAAGTGACTCTGCTGGCTGGGGATAGAGCTGGAACCCTCTTAGGACTGCCGTCCTGGGAGCCACAGGGCACATTTGGGTCATCAGGTAAGCAGATTCCTGCTCCAGGGCCCACCAGGCTGGCAGGGAGCTCACTACCTTTTGAAAAAAGTACCATCCTTCCCCCAGTAAAACTCTGTGTTCATCCTTCAGGCCGGGATATTGGGGAAGTGTGGCCTGCACTGGCTGCCTATTGCAGTTCTAACAAATTACTACAAGTTTAGTGGTTTAAAACAATACATACTTATTATGGGACAGGTCTACAGGTTAGAATTTGAGTGGGCGTCCCCAGGCTGAAATCCAGGCTCCGATTCACAAGCTGCCTTCTCTAGCAGGGCCTCCAGGGAAGACTCCTCCAGGCTCACATGGGCGCTGGCTGCGGTCAGTTCCCAGAGGTGGTAGCCCTGAGGTCCTGTTCACTGGCCGGTCTTCACTCGGGGAGCTGCCTGTGTGCCTTCTCTTGCCGTCTGCGAGGAGCTCCCTGCAGCCTCTCTCTCTGGTGCTCCCACGTGGGCCCTGCATCTCAGAGCCAGTGCTGGCATGCTGAGTCGCTCCAGTGACCCCAGCTCTCTCCCATTCTGCCACATCTTCCCTCCTCCCAGCTGGGGAAAATTCTCTACTTGAAGTGGTCCTGTGATTGGATGGGTCCATTCATAATCCAGAATAATTCCCCTCTCTTAAGGTGGTGACCTTGTCCACATTTTGCTAGGTAACCTACTCCATTCACAGAGCCCCAGGATTCGGGCAGGAGTGTCTTTGGGGGCTTTTTCTGCTGACCCCAGGGACAGCCTGACCCTCAACCCTTGGTTGGGCTATCCCCTGTCAGTCCCTGAGACCCTGCCATTCCAGGGTGCCACTGAGCTGGGTCTGGGCACCTAGGCAAGTCCTCCTCTTTTTTTGAAGCTATACTTTTGAGCCCACACTGTGGGCAGACTAGGGCTCTCCTCTGCCTCTGGCCTCCCTCATTTACCAGCTCATTTTCTCTCCTTGTCCCCACTTAGAGCAATGACCAGGCCATCCTTTAAGGCAGGTCTTCTGGGCTCCCAGGCCTAAGCCAAAGCAGAATGGCTGTGGGGTGGGAGGCGCAGCTGAAGTGGGCCCTGCCCTATCTCCGAGGGTCGGGAGTCCCTGGACCTGGTTGTCGAACCCCTCAGAACATTCTGGAACCCAGAGCCAGCAGAAGTCTCCAGAGTGAGAGAAGAAGAAGGCCTCCTTCCCCCCTCCACTCTCCAAGTGGTCTGGGCTGAGCTGGTCCATGACCCATTTCTGGATGCTTGCCCACCTTCCTCTGGGATATATCTCCAGGCTCACTCAAGGGGCTCTTTTATCTACAGCCAGGCACTTCAGACAACAAATAAGTCCACACGGAGCTTCACTGGCAAAAAGTCAGCAAGTGATACACCCAGAAGTTCCAGCTGGCTATACAAAGCACAAGCAAGAGAATCTCCTAGAATCCTCCATCGAGACCGGGTTGCCCCCCTGTACCGCCTCCACCAGAGACCCCAGAGCTGGCTAAATATACAAGCCCCACCCCAGACCCACAGGGTCTCCTGGGGTGGGATTGGTCACCGCCATGTCTAGAAGCTCCTCACATGATTCTGATACAGTTAAAGCTTGAGACTAACTTTCTCCCTCCCATTCTTCAGGGAAGGAAACTGAGGCCCAGAGTCAGCCACAGATGCAAAGTAAACTACTTCCAGTCAGATTAAACCCTGCTTTCCTGCATTGATCCAACAGCTAACGTCAGACACTCTGCATCTTGATGGACGCAAACCCACAGGTTTTGAAAACATGTTACTTTCCTGGCACCTCTTAGATAACTAAAATAGCATACACCTACTCTGTGGCATCTGGTAAACCATCAGAGAGTGTCCCACTCAAACGTGATTCTCAACACATTCCTCAATCAGGAAATGAATCCCACTAATCGCTGTTCTCTGCGTTATTGCTTGCTTGTTTGTTTTCCATGGAGAGGCACATAATTAAAGCAAGCAGAACAAATAGCACAAGAATTGGCACTGACACCAATTCTCCCAACACGTAGCAGCCCGCTGTACGGTTCCTGGAGCCGCCTTTGTCTTCCTCTGATTCTCCATCACTAGGGCTGACTCGCCTGGAAATGCTCAGGGCACAGCCAGAGTTCATCAAGTTTAGGACGAGGGGTGGCCAAGCTGACCTCATTCTCCTGTTCACCAAGTCTCATCCTGCTTCTCAACCCCAGCCTGTCTGCCAAGGAGGAGTCCTCATGCTTCAGCTTCCCAGATGAAGACTTTGCCCCATCTGTGCTCTACCTGCTAAGACAGCCGACGTGTCTCTTGGTCCTATTGATTCTTCTGGGACATTAATCTTCTCTTCCTCTGTTCCCACTGGCAGTACCTGGTCCATTGTTCAGCACCCCATCCCAGATTACCAAGAGCACTTGCTTAGCAGGCCCCCCTGCTTCTGGTGTCTGTGACTTGCTGTTCACCCCACACAGGAAGCTACCAACTTTCTCCCTGAAACACCCATTTATAATGTTGCTGTCCTATTGAGGAACCCAAAGTGCTTACCCAGCCCATGGAAACCCAACCCCCCTGCATACGATTCACATACTCATCTCAACTTAATTCTCCCAGAACACCAGCCAGAAGCAATGATAGGAGTACTCTTCATTGTCCCTTGTACAGAGTCTTTAGCTCAGTTCAGTTCAGTCACTCAGTCGTGTCCAACTCTTTGCGACCCCTGTGAATTGCAGCATGCCAGGCCTCCCTGTCCATCACCAACTCCCAGAGTTTACCCAAACTCATGTCCATCGAGTCGGTGATGCCATCCAGCCATCTCATCCTCTGTCATCCCCTTCTCCTCCTGCCCCCAATCACTCCCAGCATCAGGGTCTTTTCCAATGAGTCAACTCTTCACATGAGGTGGCCAAAGTATTAGAGTTTCAGCTTTAGCATCAGTCCCTCCAATGAACACCCAGGACTGATCTCCTTTAGAATGGACTGGTTGGATCTCCTTGCACTCCAAGGGACTCTCAAGAGTCTTCTCCAACACCACAGTTCAAAAGCATCAATTCTTCAGCACTCAGCTTTCTTCACAGTCCAAATTTCACATCCATACATGACCACAAGAAAAACCATAGCCTTGACTAGACAGACGTTTGTTGGCAAAGTTATGTCTCTGCTTTTTAATATGCTATCTAGGTTGGTCATAACTTTCCTTCCAAGGAGTAAGCATCTTTTAATTTCATGGCTGCAATCACCATCTGCAGTGATTTTGGAGCCCAAAAAAATAAAATCTGACACTGTTTCCACTGTTCCCCCCATCTATTTCCCATGAAGTGATGGGACCAGATGCTATGATCTTAGTTTTCTGAATGTTGAGCTTTAGGCCAACTTTTTCACTCTCCTCTTTCACTTTCATCAAGAGGCTCTTTAGTTCCTCTTCACTTCCTGCCATAAGGGTAGTGTCATCTGCATATCTGAGGTTATTGATATTTCTCCCAGCAATCTTGATTCCAGCTTGTGCTTCTTCCAGCCCAGCGTTTCTCATGATGTACTCTGCATATAAGTTAAATAAGCAGGGTGACAATATACAGCCTTGATGTACTCCTTTTCCTATTTGGAACCAGTCTGTTGTTCCATGTCCAGTTCTAACTATTGCTTCCTGATCTGCATACAGGTTTCCCAAGAGACAGGTCAGGTGGTCTGGTATTCCCATCTCTTTCAGAACTTTCCACAGTTTATTATGATCCACACAGTCAAAGGCTTTGGCATAGTCAATAAAGCAGAAATAGATGTTTTTCTGGAACTCTCTTGCTTTTTCGATGATCCAGCAGATGTTGGCAATTTGGTTTCTGGTTCCTCTGCCTTTTCTGAAACCAGCTTGAACATCTGGAAGTTCATGGTTCATGTATTGCTGAAGCTTGGCTTGGAGAATTTTGAGCATTACTTTACTAGCGTGTGAGAGGAGTGCAATTGTGCAGTAGTTTGACAGAGTCTTTAAACTCTTTATAAACTGGTAATTATTGAAATCTGCTTATTTTGCATCCTCCACAGACACAATAGAGTACAAGAAAGACAGAAAATTCTCAATAAGTCTTTGCTGCATGACTTGCCTTGGCTGAGGGCCTTTCATGGCATTGGGAAAGAGTGCTTCTTTCTGAGACCTTTCTGTTCTCAACTAATAAAGCATTTATTTAACTTAAGTCTAAGACCCTAACAAAGGGCTATTATCATCTCCCAATAGTGTAAGCAGAGCTCAGTAAAGTGCTAACTTATCTTGGATATTTGCCAAGCTATAAGAGCAACCTTTCCAACTGGGTGTAATAGCTGGAGCAAATTTGGAAATCAAAATGGCAGCTCAGGACTCCTTCTGTTCTCTGAATTCTTCAAATGGTATTTTGTTTGATTTTTTTAGGTCAACTCATTGCTTGCTTCAGCTGGGAATCTGTTATGTGTATTTCTGTTAAGCAAGGTAAGCCAATGTTTATTCATTCATTCATTCCTGAGACTCAGGATTCTGCTAAGCCAATTTCTGTCCCACAACATAAATCCGTACTTGTCAAATAATCCTCAGACACCTTACAGAGCTAATCATTTTTCAAATATTTATGAACCCCACAGAGAAGATTTATATGTTAAGCTGCTTGACAAGGAACAATAAGAGTGTACAGGTCCAGAGAACATTCTGTTGAAGCAAATGTTGTCAAGACATCAATATTTTTACAGCATTTTCATAACGAACTTTCACACCTGCTCATTTCCCTAATTATCCCCAAGACATTTACACTCAGAGAGAACAAAAATGAAATTGGTTTTTTTTTTTTTTTAAGATCAGTAATTTGAAAAAGTATCCGCTATATAAAGAAAAATACACGTTCAGGCACAGTCATTGCTAAAAATATAGTCTCAAGATAGCTGCTCACAAAGAGAGATACTAAGTTGTTATGGCAACGATGATTATAATTACAAAGCTGGAGGGTTTTTCCTGCTCATTACTCTGTTGAGATGTGGTGGTTTCGATGCCAGTGTCCTTTGTAATGTCCTCAATCTCATTACTGCATAATTACCCATTTCATATTTAATTTTCAACATGCTTGTTCTCACTCTTAGGCTCTAGATTCGGTGTCTTTTGATAAGCCTTATTCTGAGCTCATGGTTCCTCCTGCCCTCGCTGCTCAGTTTCTCTCTTCAGTACTGCCTCTGCTTTGTGATTTCAGCTTTAGTTTGACCTGGGGGAACTTGCCTTGGCTTGAGATATTCCACTTGTAAACATTAAGATGCTGTTGTCAAAACCGTGAAGAAATCATGCCAACAGACACCTGGGGAGACATTGAACTCAGATTAGTCAGAGGCTGCTCAGCACTCCTGGAGATTCAGCATTTCTTGGTCAGCTACTACGTACAGGACAATATGTTAGATGTGACACCTCTGACCTTTGTGAGGGTTTCACTCTTTGTGTATCCCCTCCCATCTCCATCCCTATTGGTGAGGCTCTGGTCCGGTGGTCTGTTGTCTGCATCCTGCTGGAATGAGCGTCTGTGCCCTCTGGTTTCTGATTGGTTATGGTCAGTGAAAGGTGTCAGCAGGAGATAGGAGGATGAGAGAGAGAGAGATGTAGGTACTTCTCCCCCCAACCCTTCCACATCCCTCCCCACTTTGGCCCCAGGGGTGCAATTGGTAGCCGCATCTTTGTGTTGCCTGGAAGCCTCTTCCTCTGCTCCTGTTCTGCAAGCTGATGGGCAGTAATGACTTCCTGTAGATCTAAGCCTGCTCCCACTAGTCTCTGGCCCATCACGCGGTCCGCGGTGCGCTTAAGCCCAGGCCCCTGGTGCTGGTCACAAAGGATTCTTGGGGTGGCTCTAGCCACGAGCACATCTTTAGCCCTACCTTCCAGTGGAATTGCTTAGGATCTAAATTCCTCAAATTTGGAAATTCTGGAGCTGCTCCTATGGTCACCTAATGCACGAAACCTTAAAGAGAAAGAGCATTAATCTCTGTGGAATCACTAACTGCATGGAACGGCGCTCACTGGGGACTGTGGTTAACATTCTGCGCTTCCACTGCAGGGGGCACGAGTTTGATCCCTCATCGGGAAACTAAGATCCCGCATACCACACAGCCAGAGAAAAGGAAAGAGAGAGATGCTCAAAGTTGTTAGTAATCAGAGGAAGAGAAATTTAAATGATGAGACATCAACTGGAAACTATTAGCTGCACAGAAATGAGAAAGCTGGAGAGTGTCCAGTGCTGGTGATGATGCAAGGTTATAAGACCCCCTCCCCAGCTTTGCAGGTGGGCGTGGGGGCAGGTGACCTCCATCTGGAAGGCAGACTCATTTTCCCTGATGCATTCCTAATGAACTTATGCCCACTGTACCTGTGTTCTTTATTTGTATAAGAGAAGACATTAAAGATTATGGACCCAATGGAAATGAAAAATTTATCTGACAAGTATTTTTTTAAATCCCTAAAATGCTTGTACCAACAGAGAATATTGTAT
This sequence comes from Tragelaphus eurycerus, assembly GCA_935064755.1. Lineage (NCBI taxonomy): Eukaryota > Metazoa > Chordata > Mammalia > Artiodactyla > Bovidae > Tragelaphus > Tragelaphus eurycerus. Next base: position 8,844,972 of record CAKXYN010000088.1, on the reverse strand, counting down.
TAACCAAGATACAGACTACAGAAACAATGTCCACCTTGCCATTTGAACACAGAATGCCACCTTAACTGGTTTTTTCTTTCCCACCAAATTGAATAAGCCAATCAATTGTATGGCACCATCTTCTAGAGTCAGCCAAAGTTAATGATTTGGTAATGCCAATTAACCTTTTATTCTTCCATAACTTTCTAGTGACTTTTAGGGAGTAATAGATATAGGAATAGGGCAATATATTAAAAAGTGTTTGTAATATATACCCTTTTGCCATACAGAGACTGTATGATATGAGTAACCCTGAACAATAAAAAAAAAAGTAGATCTGTTCTCAAGCTACAATAACCTGATTGAGATCACAACACCGATCATACATCCAAAGCAGAGCAGAGTAGTTTTTTTTAATTCAGTTTAATTACATCTACCCTTAAGGGCACAATCAGGAAACACGGTTTTTTAAAAAATCTTGGCACATTCCTTCACACCTGGGTTTCACTGATGACTCGACCCAAGCTGTAAATCACATGCTGAAAGGCAGAATGCTTTAGAGGGGCTCAGGTGTAAAGGATGGAGCTCCTGGGAGCCACGAACACTTCCTTTCCCTTCCTCTCAGCACATTTTCTCCTCCACATGGAAAGGAGTGTAAGTCGTCACATCCAGTTATAAAGGCTGTAGCTAAGAATCCATTTCTACTTCTAAGAAGTTTGAAAATCCGATGCTTTGTGCATCCAGCCAAAATTGGCAGCCGCTATAATGACCTGGATAAAATTCTTAAATCTCTTTTAAAACCAGGCTTCCAAGGTCCAGTGGATAAAACAGAAAGCCTGTTTGTTTATTGTTTCCATTCTCCATCCCAGAGGTAGGGGTGAGGGCTGTTCAGTATTCAAGTGTTTAAATTTCATATGTATAAACTGCCTCCAAACATGATTACCCATCCAGGAGAGGCCCATCCGAGGACCTGCAGCCCGGGGCACTAATAGGTGACCCATCAGAGGCAGACCAATGTGGGCCTGAGGGCCTGTCTCACCCTGAGTCTACGCCTCACTAGCTGGAGCAGGGGCTGACTGTGCCATCCTGGCCTCAGTTTATGCATCTGTGAAGTGGGAGAATCTGATCCTGACCTAATAGAGAATCGTGGTGAGACTTTAATAATATGATGCACATATCTGCTTAGCTTGAAGCTTGGCACGTAGTACATGCTAAGGGAAGGTAAGCTGCTGCTCTTATTTGCTGTGTTTATCTTGTCATATTGGACGTGGTGCATGCTCATCACTGTCCAATGGAGAAAGGAGACCCCACACCATGCACTCCATCTTTCCTGGTGTGATCCTCCCTCTGACTTCTGCACATATTTTGCCACCACTTGGATCCTCTCTGGCCCTTCTTTTCCTGGAAAACTGCTTGTACTTCAAGATCCCCTCCTGGGGAAGCCCTCCCTGACTACAGGTCCTCTCCCCTCCCGCCAGGCTCGCACAGCACCCTGCACGTGGCTCCCATGACTCTCAGGCAGTTGTGAGTTTCCCACTGCCCAACAAGCTCCTCTAAGGAGAGGACACAGAAAGCACTTGGCTTGTCTCTCATACGCAGAAGGTGCCTGGTACTTGCTGGTTGCATGTCTATATGAAAAGTTCTTAGCAGCATAAAAAGCCTGCTTGCCTTCTAGGTCCCCTTCAGTACCTGTCCCAGTGCCCGGTGTACTGGAGGTGCTCAGTAAGCAGGCATGCAATGAAATCGACTCAAAATTCATATCACCAAGACTTCATTCTTCTCCAGGTGACCCATCCAGCCTTCCAGTGCAGCATGGTACCTGAGACACCCACCTATCCTTTATCATCTTGTGCCACCTTTGTACCACCCAGCCCTCTGGTCCTCTCCTGACATGGGTAAAGCCCTCCTAGGGATGGGTGCCCCGTGTGAGGAAGAAAACCCTGGTACTTCTGCGAGACCAGAGACCAGGGAACCCTCCTCCCTGTCTCCCAGTGATGGAGCTCAGGAGCTGGGGGAGAGGCTTCACTGTGTACAGAGAGCGCTCCCCAACTGTCCCGGCCACTTTAAATTTTACAAGGGATCTTGTTCTCGAAGGAGGAAAGGAGGAAAAGCCGGAGCCAAAGCAATGAAATTTTTAAACACCCCAAAGATCCAAATTAAACAAGGTTTGCCAGACACAGTTACAGCTTGACAAAAATAGGAGATTTTCGGCCTCTGACATGGGTTAGCCTGGCTGGACCTGTCCATCTCCCATTGATTCCCACCCAGTTAGAGGAGCTTCATGAGTTTGTCCCATCTCAGCTGAAGCAGCTCTCAGCTACTTCTTTGTAAAAAAAAAAGTTAATGAGGCTTATAAAGTGAAATAAAAATAGCATAGCAATGAAAATCAACATACAAGCTTTTCTTCTTCAAATGAAACCTTTACAGATACTAGTTGTATAAATGAAATCCCTTCCAGCCTTTAGGTCTTGGTTAAATGTCACTTGCTCAGGGAGCCCGTCCTGGAAAATTCAGTCTCATGGAGGACTTCTCCTCTCATTTCCTTCTTTTCCTTCACGGCACCTGGAACACCTTGTCACTGTTTTTTGATGGCTCCAGTTCTTGAGTCAGTAAGAGAGAGGCTGACTGAGAGAGTGGACCCTGGATCAATGGACATAGGAGACGTGGGTTCAGTCCCTGGATCGGGAAGGTCCCCTGGAAGAGGAAATGGCAACCCACTCCAGTACTCTTGCCAAGATAATCCCATGGACAGAGGAGCCTGGCGGGCTACAGTCCACGGGCTTGCAAACAGACAGACATATCTGAGTGACAGAACACACACTCACACACACACACACAACTGGATGTTGTTACAGTACACCTGAACCATCGTGAATCAATTATCTACTTCAATTGAAAATGTATAAAGAAATAAGGGTGGTGGGGGGAGGGGTGGATTGGGAGTCTGGAATTAGCAGATGCAAACTATTATATATAGAATGGATAAACAACAAGATCCTGCTGTATATATAGCACAGGAGACCATATACAATATCCTGTAATAAACCATAATGGAAAAGAATTTTTAAATTATAAACAAATCAAATTAAACAAAAATAGGGCCCACCTCACAGATTTGTGAGGAGTAAATGAGTTAACTGGTGTAAAATGCTGAGTTTAGGGTCTCACTGTGGGAAGGATTAGATTATGTCCTTGTCAGCCCCACTGTTAGCCTCTCGGTTTTTATTCACTAAGGGAGAGAGCCTTCCAGGCTTCCTGGTTGCCTCCAGGTCTAATCTGCTTCTCGTCTGCCCTGGTCATCTCATCTGGCTCCTCCCTTCCACCCAGCGACCCCCTGCCCCACACCTGTGAACCCCCATGTCACCATTACAGCCCCTCCTGCCCAGTGAGCTCCCTGATTTCACCCCAACCCTGCCTCCCATCCCCAGCCTCTCCCCACTCCATCCTCCATCCATCTGGCTTTGAGACTTCTCTCCCTGAAACTTGAATTTCCCCACCTTCTCAGCCAGCGGACAAGCTCACACCCTCAGGTTACTTCCTGGCCATTCATAGGACAGTGCCCAAACCCCAGGGTCCACGTGCACTGGGCCACCTCCCAACACTCCCCCTACTCTCCATCCCACCACCAATGTCCAGATACAGAAATGAGGTCACATCATCCCCAAGGTTCCCCCCATTCCTGCTCACCCATGTCCCCAGTCAGGAACCATGTCACCAACTGCAGGAAGCGTCCCCCGGCCAGCCCCTCCACCTGCTCTCGCTCCAGACTCCTGCATCCCCACACTTCATTCCAGAAGTCTCTTCAGAAATGTGGAAGAAAAGGGGAACATGGACAAGACCATGGACTAATCTCATTTAACTGTACTGAGCCTCAGTTACCTCATCTGTAAAATGGGACAGTCATGCCTACCTAGCTCAGAAGAGAGCCGGAATAAAGATGCTTCATATCCTAGAAACCCCACAGAAATGTCAGGCCGGTGCCAAGCCAAGGCTCTCATCCCTCCTGCCTGCCCGCAGTAGCCCTCCACACTCCAGCAGATGTAGCAGCTCTTGTTCCAAGCAGCTAAGGATCCTGAGGGGTCAGTCAGATTGCCCCTCTCCAAACATCCCCGACATAAATCATGTCAACCTCCCTTAGCTGTCTCTGAGCCTCTGGGCCTGTGTGCATGATTTCAAAATTGTCCAAATTAAATCCAGAAACTCCAATACTTCATAAAAGTCACACTGCAAATACCCCTCCATGGATGCCAAACCCCCATAAAAATACTATTAAATAAATACTACATTTTGTGCCACTGGCTCTGAATTTCCCCCAAATTTGTTCCCCCAAGGACTGGGGCTCTTCCAAAGATAAGAAATCTCCGCAGGAAACCTCTCACATTTCCCTCAGGATTCAATCCATTCCCGAGCATTTTCTAGAAGGAGAGCGCGAAGGAGGGTCCCAACCAGCAAGACCCAGAATGATGAAAGGAACCCCAAATGGTGCTGGGGGGGCAGACCTAACGTGGCGGCCTCCCCTGCAATAACTAGCCCTTGTTTTCTACTGAAAGTTTCCAACTGCCCGGCAGCTGCCGGGTGGAAGTCTGCTAACCATCTGGGGCTCACCAGCAGGATTTATGAGCTTCTGCCCTGGCAAGTTCAGCACAGTGAACTTCATGCTGAGAGACACCTGTGAGAAGCCCTAGAAAGGTGTGTGCATGTGTGTGCCTGTGTGTTCCAAACAGCTGGACTTCTGGGGGGAGGGCTCCCCTCTGTGTTGAGTGTTTACAGGAGGCAGCCAGACAAGGTCGGATACCTGTTCCCGCTGCCAAAATGATTTGCTAATGTAATTAACATTCAGGCTGAAACTGAAGAAGGTGGTTCAAATCACAATGACTATTTTTAGAGGCCTCCTAATGGAAAACTCTTTTCCTTTCAAACCATCAGCTTTTCTATCATTAGCACAAAGGCTATTATTCAAGTCGGATCTTTTCTTTCTCTTCAAATCTCTGTGCTTTATATGATGTTATTATCAAAATGCTCTCACTTGGGATGGACAAGACACTAAGCAAGTCACGTTGCCCAGGCGGGTGTGAGCAGGGTACCCGCAGTGTCCTCAGCCACCCCACACAGCAGAGGGAGACCAGTGTCACCACCCCATGACCCACCCTGACCCTGCCGACGATCACAGGGTGACATGGAGCCATCCCTGTGCTCTTGTCTCTTAGGAGCTCCTTGGAAGAAAAGCTATGACCAACTTAGACAGTGTATTAAAAAGCAGAGACGTTACTTTGTCAACAAAGATCCATATAGTCAAAGCTATGGTGTTTCCAGTAGTCAAGTATGGATGTGAGAGTTGGACCATAAAGAAAGCTGAGCGCTGAAGAACTGATGGTTTTGAACTGTGGTGTTGGAGAAGACTCTTGAGAGTCCCTTGGACTGCAAGGAGTTCCAACCAGTCAATCCTAAAGGAAATCAGTCCTGAATATTCATTGGAAGGACTGATGCTGAAGCTGAAGCTCCAATACTTTGGCCACCTGATGTGGCCTCATTGGAAAAGACCCTGATGCTCGGAAAGATTGAAGGCGGGAGGAGAAGTGGACGACAGAGGATGAGATGGTTGGGTGGTCACCAACTCGATGGACATGAGTTTGAGTAGGCTCCAGGAGTCGGTGATGGACTGGGAAGCCTGGCCTGTTGAAGTCCATGGGGTTGCAAAGAGTTGGACATGACTGAGCAACTGAACTGAATTGAAGCATCCCTGAGAGCATTGACAACTGGAAAATGAATTTTTAAATGTTCTTCCACTGTTCCAATGATCACCCCATAGATACTCTCCCATAGGTTCATTCGTGCACTCAGAAATAGTTCATGAATGTTGGCTTGGTGCTGAGAGGGCTTGGACCCTGGAAGAGTTTAGGGCACACCGATGTATGCAAGAGGCACCCCAACCCCTCTCACTGCCTCTGAGAGTTTATGTTCTAGAGGGGAAAGGGGTAACGTCAGTAAACCGAAACATCAACAAAACATACAGCTTTGGGTAAATACTTTAAAAAGAAAAAGAAGGGAGAGAGGAAACGAACGATCAAGGTAGGATGGGTAATGAGTAAACGAAGAAAAGAGGGCGGAGAGGGTAAGGGAAGACCGGGGGTTCCAACAGGTAGAAAAAGAATGAGTCCAGTCTGGGATGAGATTGGGAGGGGCAGCCCTCACTGAGAAGTCTCAAGACCACCAAGTGTGTCTGCCTGAGGCGCCAGGCACGCTGCAGGGAGGCCAGGCAACCAAGTAGAGTCTTCCAGAACAGCTGGGGTCCAGCAAAATCCATCCCATCCAAATTCTGTCTCTGTAAATTCAGACTGCAGTCCACACTAGGCTCAACTTGTTTTTTAAAGACCATCTTTTGCTAAAGTGCTGAATCTGTGCTGAAGAAAGTGACTCGCTGGTGCCATGCCCAGAAAGCAGCGGTGTAATTTCCGTTCTGTGCTGCTACACTGGATAGGGCGAAGCCTGTGGACCCACCACTTGCTGCCTTTCCCCAGCCATTCACTTGGTTGTAAACTCCTTGGTCCAGGGCTGCTTGGATCTCATGAGGCTTAACTGCTGGGTTATTCAAAGCCCCCAGAATATTTCTCTTCCCAGTCGCATGTTATTAAATCTCTGCTGACACATCCCCAAATGCAGAGGTTGACGGTCAGTCTCCGAGGTCTACAGCATGACTCAAGTGGAAATCCAGTAAAAGCTCCCCATGGAACAGCTTTCAGCAAGGCATCTGATTTCATTTAGAATCATCCAAAAAGGCGACTCACCACAGACCTTGTGTTAGTTTCCTGGGGCTGCCATGATGCAGTACCACAAACTGGATGACTTCAAACACGTTGAGTTTACCCTCTCACAGATCCAGAAGCCAGGGTCTGGGACCAGGGTGTCCCTGGGCCATAGCCCCTCCAGGCACTCCAGGGGAGGATGCCCTCTTGCCTCTTACGGTGTCTGCAGCCCCAGGTGCTCTTGGCTGGGGCTCAGCCCTGCAACCTCAGCCTCCCTCTTCACATCACCATCTGCACCTGTGTGCTTTCACATCCTATTCTCCATGAGTCATACCGAGAATACTGTATCTAAATCCCCCTCATCTTACAAGGACTGCGTTTATTTGTGCTGGGTGGAGGCCCATGCTAATGACCTCCCCTTAACTGGATTAAAGCTGCAGAGACCCTATTTCCAAATAAGGTCGCATTCATAGATACTGGGGGTGAGGCCTTCAGCATACCTTTTGAAGGGACACAATGCAACCCATAACAGATCTGGATGACTTTTTCCCCTTGATATTTACCTAGCTGGGTGACTCTTTCATGTATTAATGCATTGAACAAGTATCTATTGAGCACCTACTGTGTTCCAGGCATCATGCTACTTGATAGGGCCTCTTGGCTCCCAGGCCTCTCAGTCCAGTGGACAAGGGAGCAGATAATGGAGGTGAAGTGTAACTCGGGGACATTTACTGGGGGCAGGGCAGCTCCTCCACTAGGCGGGGCTCCTCTCCCAGTCCTGGAGCATCGAAGCCACTTCTCAGGAAGAGATGATGGCTCTCAGAACTGGGGCAGATTCTGGCTCCCCAGTCTGAGAGGTCCAGGAAGGAGGAGTTTCAAGAGCCCAGAAATGGGAAAAGCTTAGAGTCTTTAGCTTATGATTTTTCCAGTAGTCATGTATGTGGATCCATCCAGTAGTCATGGATGTGAGAGTTGGACTATAAAGAAAGCTGACCTCTGAAGAATTGATGCTTTTGAATTGTGGTGTTGGAGAAGATTCTTGAGAGTCCCTCGGACTGCAAGGAGATCCAACCAGTCCATTCTAAAGGAGATCAGTCCTGGGTGTTCATTGGAGGGACTGATGCTAAAGCTGAAACTCCAATACTTTGGCTACCTGATGTAAAGAACTGACTCATTTGAAAAGACCCTGATGCTGGGAAAGATTGAAGGTGGGAGAAGGGGACGACAGAGGATGAGATGGTTGGATGGCATCACCAACTCAGTGGACATGAGTTTGAGTAGACTCTGGAAGTTGGTGAAGGACAGGGAGGGCTGGCGTGCTGCAGTCCATGGGGTAGCAAAGAGTCTGACAGGACCGAGCGACTGAACTGAACTAGCGTCTGTAGGAGACTCAGGGGACACGGGAAGGCTGAAACAGAGGTGGAGAGCAGGGAGGCTTCAGAGATGCTTGGCAAGCAATTCTAATTCTGAGGTGCTCATGTTCACTATAGCAGGGCTCCCACAGCCTCAGATAATGGGAACCACTATTGCCCACTTGATGTGGGCAATGTCTGCAACCACTGCCTCCCGGGCCCCCACCCCCTGCCACAGAGCCCTGGAGGGGTTCTCACAGCCACTGCACATGTGAAGAAACAGGCTCCTCACTGGAGGTGATGAGCTGGACTCAGTCCTGAGGCTGGACTCAGGACTCTGCTCCAAAGCCCAGGTGACCTGCCTGCAGACATTTCCCCAGGGAAAAGGAGGGCCAGAGTTTGTTTTTTTCACCTTGACACCCTCTGGGGTTTCCCTCTTTGGGGAGCACTGCCTGCCAGGGGTCAGGAGACCCAATTCAATCCAGCCTACAAAGCATTAACTCCCTTCATGCCGGGCCCCCCAAAACAATCCACCTTCACCATTCCCTCCACTCAGATCTATTGATATATTCTGTGAAAACATCCTTAAACTAGTGGATCCCCTAGTCCCTTTTGTCTCTCTAAAGTCAAATAGCAGGTTCAATCATTTTCTGGTTGTGGTTTCATCTGGCCCCATAGGTCCTAAAGGGCCCTTGCCTCTTTATCAGCTTCTGTAGCTGACCCTCAACTCTGACAAGACCAGACCACACTCAGTGGCTTGGTGGTCTAGAAATGCCCATCTGCTGGAAGATTGCTTAGTGATGGAGGTGGTCCCAGGCTCAGCACGGGAGAGAGGAAGAACTCTAAATCCACACGCTTCTTAGACTTGTCAGCTGCTGGGCTCTCTGCCCTGAATTGATTAATGAGTATAGCATTTGGCAGAGCCATTCTTGGAAGAATCTGGATTGGTTGTGTATATACATAAAATAAAAGATGCGCTGTGGGTATTTTTAGCTGAGCATGACGGATTGCTGTGTTTATTAAAATAGGAGCAATCAAACCCTGGCTGGTTTAAGTTATACTCAGATATGCCAAAGAAGTGCTGCCTCATCTAAATGCAGGTCTCAGGATAATCTAAACGAAACTCCTTATATTTCAAGTAGCAGTTGTTGAATGACGAGGCTAGAATGCATTTCCCCCACTCTTGATTCTCTTCCTAATAACCATTTGGGTAGCACTGACTTGGAAGAAGAGCTCTGGAATTACTGCATTGTGAACGTGTTTGTGTGTGTAGGTGGGTATGTGCAGATGTCTAAATGAATATTTGTTTCTACCTTATTCCCACAGGAGACATTAAAGGTGGCTAACAAAGCTACACAAAATAGAACAAGTAAAAACAGACAAAGAAATCAGGACAAGTGAGATAGATAAATCAGAGATAGAAGGTGGGGAATAAAAATAGAGAGAGGAGAGGGAGTAAGTGTCAGGACAGGAAGGAGAGAAAAATGGGAGGAGGGGGAGGGGGAGAAAAGAGAAGAGGAAGTGGTGAACAGAAAGCTTCTGTTTCCATGGTGACCAGTAGCTTCAGGTCCACAGAGATAAAGCTCCAGGAAGATGCCATGGACTATTTAACCGGATGCAGTGGGCACACTGCCAAGCGTCGGTCCAGCCCAGGAGGCAGCGTCCTCCTGACGCTGGAAGCTGGGAGATGCCTTCAGCCCATGCACTACACCTCTCCCCAGCCCTGGACCACACCCAGTGGGCCTGGGGGACCACTTCACATTCTCTCACTTGGGGGTTTAGAGTTCAGGCAGTCGGTGTTGGCTGGTGGCTGGACCTGTGGATGAAGCGTGTAACCCGGGAGGAGCTCTAAGTTTTTCCCTGCAGGCTAAGAAGCAGGGAAAAATGGTTTTGGTCAAACTGAAGGCTGAAGCCATTGACCTTTTGCAAGGTTGACCATGGACTCCATGTAGCTAAACTTGACTGTCCTCTCCTCAGTCACTCTCTTAGAAACACTGGACACAGAGGACCATGGCTTTGCTTCCCAAACCTTCTACCACAGTGGATTCCAGAATAACACACCTCCTCAGCTTTCCTCCCACCACCCTGACCAGGGTGCTCTGCTCTGTCTCCTCATCCTTTATGGACACCCTAGGGCTCCCCTGGTGGCTCATATGATAAAGAATCGGCCTACAATGCAGGAGACCCGGGTTCAGTCCCTGAGTGGGAAAGATCCCCTGGAGAAGGGCATGGCAATCCATTCCAGAATTCTTGCCTGGAGAATCCCCATGGACAGAGGAGCTTGGTGGGCTACAGTTAATGGGGTTGCAAAGAGTCGGACACGACTGAGTAATTAACACTTTCACTTTCAGGGGGTCACGGTCTTAGCTCTGGTGGCCCCTTCTTCCTCCAGCTCCCCTCCTCTCTCTCTCCTCCACAGATCTCTTCCTCTTCTGTGGGTTTAAATACCACACACGACCCTGCATCCCAGGTCCGTGCTCCAGTTTGGTTTGTCCACAGCCTCCTGGATGTCTCTGCTTAGATGTTGCATCAAATCTTAAACTTCAGACCTAAGGGAGTTCCCGATTTGCTCCCCCAAACCCATTTCCTTCTCTCAGTAAATAACACCATTCTGTTGCCAGCTGGTGACTTAAGCCAGAAAATCCAGAACTCAGTTTTATTCCCACATCTGCAGGAGAGCATCATCAGTATGTCTTGTTGATTCAGCTTCCAAGATAAACCATGAGTCTGTTTTATCCTCTTACTCTCTTCCCTGATAGCTCAGTTGGTAAAGAATCCACCTGCAATGCAGACCCTGGTTCGATTCCTGGGTCAGGAAGATCCTCTGGAGAAAGGATAGGCTACCCACTCCGGTGTTCTTGGACTTCCCTTTTGGCGCAGCTGGTTAAAGAATCCACCTGCAATGTGGGAGACCTAGGTTGGGAAGATCCCCTGGAGAAGGGAAAGGCTACCCACTCCAGTATTCTGGCCTGGAGAATTCCATGGACTATATAGTCCACGGAGTCACAAAAAGTCAGACATGACTGAGGACCATACTGATCTCTCAAATTGCTACTCCCTTCCACGCCACCACTATCTCCAGACATAGTTTGCTGGATGGCCTCCTAACCGCCCCCACTTCTACTCTTACTCCCTGAAATTTGTTCCCAAGTAGCAGCCAAAGGATCAATTCACAATTGATCAATCACGTCTCTCCCCAGCTTTAACCCCTTTCAGTGACTTCACTATATACCTATGGCTGATTCTTGTTGATGTTTGACAGAAAACCACAAAATTCTGTAAAGCAATTATCCTTCAATTTAAAAAATAAATAATCACAAAAGAATAAAGTGTGAACTCCTTTTTCAGGCATTTGTGATTGGACCTGCCCTGGTCCTTCCCACCACAACTGCTGCTCTGACTCTTCCGCATCCCTCCCCAACCAGCTTCTTTCCCTTTCCCAAATGCGCGGCAGGCCTTCCTGCGCACTAACCGTTCCTCTGCCTCTGCCCTGCCCGCCCTACACCTGCTGCTTCCTCGTCCATCTCAGTCTGCACGCCATCCCCCCAGGGAGACCTCCTCCCACCTCTCTATCCAAAGTAAGCCCCATCCACTGCTTTCCATTTAGGCATCTGTCTGTTTCCTTCTTAGCACTTAACACAACTGGGAATTGTTTATAAGCTTGTTGCCTTGTATAATGTCAGCTATCTTGGCTAGTCTGTACCTCCCTGAGGGCAGGGCCTGTGTCTGATTCACTGCGCTGTCTGTAGTAGACTCTGAATGAGTATGATTCAGAAAGCTAAACAGGAGACAACAGGAGACCGAGAAAGTGTTCTTCAGATTTTCCAGCTCTGCTTCTGATTGCTCTAGAAGCTGCGTGCAACCCTGGTCCTGGAGTTCCACAGAAGACTTCAAGATTCTTCCAGAAAAGTCCTTCCTAGGTTTGAGTAGGTTCCTGCCCCTGAAACCAGAGCCTAACCCCCTGGACCAAAGCCTATATCCATGCCTTCTGGGAGACCAGCACAGCTCTGGAAGCTTGTGGGTTCCAGGGCACTGGCATAAGGTTTGCTCTGTCCTTGGGCTTATAGCTTGACAGGGCCACTTCATGCTTTGGGAGGAAATGAATTACTGCAAGATGGGCGACCATCTCAGCCACTACTCATTTCCAACCCTGGGAGCTGGAATTGCATCCCGGGGGGGAAGGGGCAAAGTGCCATTATTTGTGAGACCTGAAATGGGCGGGCTAGGTGAGTGGAGAGGAGGAGATGGAGCCCTTGGGGTCAGGGCAGGGGTCCTGCTGAGCTGTGAGCTGGCTAAGGCACTGGATTCTCTTGGGATCCAGGGTCTAGGTCTAGACTGAGACAGCCAAGACTTCAAGACAGGCAGTTCAATGCAACCCCCAACACACACACATACACACACATACACACACACGCGCCAGCCAGGAATCACAGTCACTTCTCCTTCCCAGAGTCCCACAGGAATTTTTACCCACTGAATTTGGCCGTGTATCATAAACTGCCTTAAGCTTTCTCTACCTGTTAAAACTCCAGTGTATGTGGTGTGTGTGTGTGTGTGTGTGTGTGCATGTGCGCGCGAGGTGGGGTGTCTGATCTCATTAACTCAGAAGCTCCCCAAGGATAGAGACTTCGGGTCTCACATCTCCCTCAGTTCAGAGCCTGGCATACAGTAGGCCTCAAAGTCATTGTGAGTTTGGTCTGGCCAAGTTATCGCAAGGGTCCTTTCCAGCTCACTGGCTCAATCTGCTTCTTCCTGACCTTTGATGGTGGAGGGACCTTTGGGGGAACCGGGAGGGGCAGGGGGAATGAAGAGGAAGAAGGATAGAAGGAAAGAGAGGAGGCTGGAGGGAAGCAAGGAGGCTGGGGTAGGAGGCTGAGCCTGCCTTCCCTGCAGTTGAGTGAGATTGGGTGGAGGCACAGACATTCAGAAAGAGCTTGAGGCAAAGAGTGAGAGTGGGAGTGGAAACAGATCCACACATCACCGGATGCCAGAATACTGGGAAGTTCGTGCGTCTTCCCAGAACGTCTCCCCAGAACGTCTCCCCAGAGAAACCCATAGAAGAAGGCCTTCATTCCCTTTCTAATTAAGGATCGGCTGTGATGCGCTCAGCCACACAAAGACAAGTTGCAGTGACGAACACGTTTAATGTCATTAAAAATAATGAAATTACACAGTCGTTTCTTATATCCAGCCTGGACTTTCTTCAACACTTTCCTTCAAAATGAAACATTACAAAGACATCAGGGAGTTAGAGCGAGCCTGTGGACAGAAACTTCCTTTTAACTGCCACTCTTGGCAGATGGCTGTAATGGGCTTCCCAACCCATTCTAAATTTTCTCCCTATGTTGTATGCATAGTGAAAAGACATAAAGCCTCCAATCTGAATGGCCCCTTCCTTTCTAACAACTGAATGTGCTCTCACCGACATCCTCTTATTGTCCACTGAAGAGGGAAGAATCACTAGCCCCATTTTACGTAAGTAGTGATTTGTAACACTAGTATTCCTGGAACAATTAGCAGACCCCGGGCACTGAGCTTTTCATGCATTGTCATTTATACCCCCAACAACCTCTGAGGCTCAGCTGGTAAAGAATCTGCCTACAATGTGGGAGACCTGGTTGGATCCCTGGGTTGGAAAGGCTACCCACTCCAGTATTCTGGCCTAGAGAATTCTATACAGTCCATGGGGTCGCAAAGAGTCAGACACGACTGAGTGACTTTCACTTTAGAGCTTCCCTGGTGGCTCAGATGGGAAAGTCTGCCTGCAGTGGGGGAGACCCAGGTTTGATCCCTGGATTGGGAAGATTCCCTGGAGAAGGAAATGGCATCCCACTCCAGTACTCTTGCCTGGAAAATTCCGTGGATGGAGGAGCCTGGTAGGCTGCAGTCCATGGTGTCGCAAAGAGTCGGACACGACTGAGCAACTTCACTTTCACTTTCAACCTCTGAAATCTTAGCCAGGATCCAAAACCAGACTGACTAACAGACTTCTGGACTCTGGGAACGGGAGAGGGTGGGATGATTTGGGAGAATAGCATTGAAATATGTATAATATCATATCTGAAACGAGTCGCCAGTCCAGATACGATGCCTGATAACGGATGCCTGGGGCTGGCGCAGCTGGACGACCCAGAGGGATGGTATGGGGAGGGAGGAGGGAAGAGGGTTCAGGATGGGGAACACATGGATACTTGTGGCAGATCCATTTTGATGTATGGCAAAAGCAATACAATACTGTAAAGTTAAGCAAAATAAAATTTAATTTAAAAAAAAAAACACCGTGTTCTATCATTTTTTCCATGAGTGTTTGTTGATTATCTACTATGTGCCAGCTACAATGCTGGGTGCTAGGGCTACAGTGATGAGTGAGAGAAACAGGACCCTGCACTGGAAGGGACGATGTCATAATGGGAACACAGCCTAAACATTCAATGAACATGACAACTTCAGATGGAGATCTGAGCCAGGGAGAAATTAAAACAGGGCGATGTGATCAAGAGTATATCAGTGGGTAGGGTGAGGGGAGTAAATTAGAAAACAGGTATTAACTGATACATGCTATTATATATAAAATACATAAACAACAAGGACCTGCTGTATAGCACAGACAACTATATTTATTATCTTGTAATAATCTATAATGGGAAAAGATCTGAAAAGGAATATATACGTGTGTGTGTATAACTGAATCACTTTGCTGTATACCTGAAACATTATAAATCAACTATACTTCAAGCTGGGACTTCCCAGCTGGCACTAGTGGTAAAGAACCCACCTGCCAATGCAGGAGACATAAGAGATGCACATTTGATCTCTGGGTCAGGAAGATCCCCTGGAGAGGGGCATGGAGACCCACTCCAGTATTGCCTGGAGAATCCCATGGACAGAGGAGCCTGGTAGGCTACAGTCCATGGGGTCACAAAGAGTCAGACACGACTAGAGTAACTTAACACGCATGCACGCATACTTCATTAAAAAAAAAAAAAAAGAACAATTGAGAAAAGAAAGCTTATGTAGCAAGTGGTAGAGGAATTAGAGGTCTCCTTGAGGAGGTGACATTTAAACTGAGATAAATGACAAGTAGAACCCAGTTGCAGGAATATAGGGCAGAGCATTCCAGACAGAAGAGAACACAAGGATCTAAAAATGTTCATATTATTTGTAATTCCTGCCTAAATTCTCAGTAATTCCTGCCTAAATATCTATTGTAAGATAATAATTTTTTCCCCACTTCTTTAAACTTTGTTTTTACATGAAGTAAGTTTTTCAGAGCTCTTTTATTTATTAGACAATAGTCTTCTAACAAATCAAATATTGCTTTGGGGCTGAAGGGGCTTTTGGGTGGCTCAGATGGTAAAGAATCTGCCTGCGATGCAGGAGACCTGAGTTCCATCCTTGGGTCGGGAAGACCTCCTGGAGAAGAGAATGGCAACCCACTACAGTATTCTTGCCTGGAGGATTCCATGGATTGAAGAGGCTTGTGGGCTATAGTCCACGGGGTCACAAAGAATCAGACATGACTGAAGTAACTTTGCAGGCAAGTGTGTGTGGAGGGGCTGAAAAGTTTGAATTCTAGAGGGCAGGCCTGGAGGCTGAAAACTCTTGGGCAGGAGCTAATGCTTCAAGAACAGTAATTCTTAATACAGAAAAAGATGTTCATGGAGGCTCATTTATAATAATGAAAGCAAATAGAAATAACCCTAAAATCCGATAGAAAATATCAAGTGCATGACACATGTGTTTGATGAAACATGAAAAAGCCGTGAAAAATAACTTTACAGGCTTCAATTCTGGTGGAGAGGTATACCCGCTCTATCTTTCCCACTAAAAACTCCAAGAGAAAAGATGGAATAGATATCAAAACAAAAACAAATAGTAATAAGCAGAGCAGAGACGAATCAAAATTTGAAGAAACACAAGTGTGGCAGTGGAGGCCCTGGGGTCACCCCTGCCCCCGTGTTTTCCTGTTTAGACACTAAGGCAGCCAAACTGTGCAACAGATGTGAACAGAGTCTCAGTCCCAAGAGAAATCCCCTCTCCTGGGCAGAGACTCAGCAAGGCCGCCCCTGCCATGCAGAGTATGAGGACAAATCCCTTTTTTCGCTCTATTTTTTTTTTTCTCCTTTTGTTCCCAACCCTGCCCTGAACAGGCTCCAGTTGTGAAGCTGCAACCTTTTTTCATCAGAGGGCGTGGCAGCCATTCAAGCGCTTAAAATTCTGAGTAAAGTGTTGCTTCTGACTGGTGGAGCGTGCAAAGGGGGCCCTGTGGTTCAGAGAGTGTGTGGGGGGATGCCTGCTACTTTGCTTTCCTAGCGGCTTTGCCCTCATGGTAGACCCAGTCCTGGGGAGTGAGTGGGCCCCCTGGCCCCCATGTTTTCCCGCACAGCCCCTTGAATCATTTCCCTTTAAATGAGCCTCAAGTTCCATTCCAGGATTTCCCACCCTGCACCCTGCTGGCATCTGGGGGCAGGTATTCCTTGGTTGTGGGCCTGCCCTGTGCCCTGTAGGGTGTCTGGCAGCATGCCTGGCGTGTTGCAGTCCATGGGGTCGCAAAGAGTCAGACACGACTGAGCGACTGAACAACACCTGGCCCCTAACCAGTAGGTAACAGTAGCACTTACCCCCGACACACGTGCAGTCGTGACAACAGAAACCTGTCCCTGCGCGTGTGCTGAGCTGTGTCCGACTCTGTGACCCCAGGGACTGTGGCCCGCCAGGCTCCTCTGTCCTTGGGATTCTCCAGGCAAGAATACTGGAGTGGGTTGCCATTTCCCGCCCCCAGGAGATTTTCCTGACCCAGAGATTGAACCCACGTCTCCTGTGTCTCCTTCATTGGCAGGTGGATTCTTTACCACTGAACCACCTGGGAAGCCACCCCCCCGCCCCAAAATGTTTCCAGGCTTTCTTTGCCAAATGTCCCCAGGGTGGCAGAATTGACCCTGGTTGAGACCCAGTGTTTGGCCCATTTTGCAAGCCCTATGGACAATGATTTCTGAAGAGTAAGGGGTGGGTCCAATTGTCTTAACCACAGGTATGGTTGCTGAGATCCGTAGAGCCCAGGGAACTAAGGTCAAAAAAATGTAAGAGTCAAGATTTTTTGTAATGTAAAATGGGTAAACTTCTATCTGCCTATAATGCAGTTTTCCCGATGTTAATGTGTTGCTGTTCTCCCAGAATACCTGTGTTTGGGGGGCTCATCATTCATTGAAACAACACTCATTACATGATGTTTTTCCAATGCTCCTCACTCAATACCAGCCTGATCAGTCTGTAACCAGCTCCCCAGTTTGCATAAGCAAATACAGAATTTTCCAGTTGGCAAACTACTTTGGCTCAATGAAGCTCACGACGTTTCTGAGAGTGGAGATAAATCTCCCAGAGAAAAGGTGGCTCAGAGAGGTGAGGGAACTTTCTCAAGTAGGTGGGCCTGGGGGTGGGGAAGCTCTTCCCTAGGAGATATTCCCAGCTCTAGAATGCAGTAGGAACAGAAGGGCTCCCTTTCAAAACCCCAGTGCAGTCATCCATTCAGGCCAGAGAATCATTGGCAAGAAGTTGTTGGGAACAAGACGTTCACACGATGCTAATGTACTACCCCACCGATGAGTAGTCACTAAGGGAAAGGTGGTCTTAACATGGCGCCATCTCCCTGTTGCCATCTTATCCAAGTGATACAATCACCACCAGTGACGCAGCCAGACGCCGTGGGCTTCCTGATGCCGGCCAGGTCCTCTGACGCCTGCAACCGCACCTACAAAGCAGCATCTCGCCAAACAGAGCAAAGACCCTAGAGCAACCCCCAATGCAGAGGAAACGCAGAAGCTGGAAGAAGGCAGGCCATAGGGACACAATTAGATGAATCAAGAATGTGCGGTATTCTACAAGACAATTGGCCGGCACACTTTATAAAGGGAATATCTTAGAAAAGAAAAAGAATGTGGAAGGACCACTCTAGCTTTAGAAGAATGAGAGACACGACAACCGAATGTAATGCACATGTCTAATCTGCGTTCTGGTTTTTATCTGGACTCCATTTTTGTTCGATTTTTTAAAGCTATAAAACACATTCTTAGAAGAGCTGAGAAACTGAGGAACTATGAGCATAGACTGGATATTATACAGTTAAAACAATTTCATTTTTAATGGAAAAAAAATGATCTAGGAAAGTATCTTTGCTCTCAGGAGATTTGTAGTAAAGGTTTAGGATTTAGGTGCAAAATGTCATAATAGAATTTATTTCCACACGCTACATATACGTGTATTGTGCACAGTAGATATAGAGGCCCAGATACAGTCTTATAGAAAGAAAGAAATCAAATACAGCAAATGTTGAACTGAATCTAGGTGAAGGGTACAAGTTTTCAACTTTTCTGTTAAGTTTGACAATTTTTTTAAAGGTTGAGGGCTTCAGTTCCCATACTAATGGTTTCCATATAGCTTTGGTTTTTTTCAGTAGTCATGTACGCATGTGAGAGTTGGGCCACAAAGAAAGCTGAACTCCGAACTGTGGTGTTGTTGGAGAAGACTCTAGAGTCCCCTGGACTGCAAGGAGATCAAACCAGTGAATCCTAAAAGAAAGCAACCCTAAATATTCATTGGAAGGACTGATGCTGAAGCTGAAGCTCCAAATACTTTGGCCACCTGAAGTGAAGAACTGACTCATTGAAAAAGACCCTGATGCTGGGAAAGATTGAGGACAAGAGAAGAAGGGGATGACAGAAGATGAGATGGTTGGATCGCATCACTGACTCAATGGACATGAGTTTGAGCAACTCCGGGAGTTGGTGATGGACAGGGAGGCCTGGCGTGCTATAGTCCATGGGGTCACAAAGAGTCGGACATGACTGAGTGATTGAACAACCAATCACATATCCAATCAACAATGACAATGAACACCAGTTGTATACAGCCCAGCACTGTACTTGAGCTGGTAACCTCAAGCTCAGCTGGCAGGGCCCCTGACCTGAGGAAGCCCACCACCCACAGAAGGATGGGAGGGAGATGTGGCCCCTAGAATCAACTTAAACCCCTATCTGGTACTTCTTCTACCCCTTCACCCACAAAGTTTTAGCAGGGAGAGATCTGGGGGTTCATTCACCATTTTTCTCTAGTCAGGATAATCTGTGACGGATAAAAACAGCACCTACTTTTTTAAAATCTGAGAGGAATCAGGCTTGAATGCTTGCCTAGATCTTCGGCAAGTTTCCAGAACTCATTAAGCAGAGATTATTAGAAAGACTCTCACACACTTATTAACTTTGTTTTCCAGTAAATCAGGGATCATCTTTGCCAGCCTTTGCTAAATCTGCACAACTTGTCAGCATTTTGATTGCTAATTAGTTTACAGAGAGTGGCTGCAACAACAATTTCACATAATAGATTGAATTTAATTGAAATGCATAAATCTAAAAAACACTCTGATTCATAAACATCCTCTTGGAAATCTTCTGCCTGTGCCAAAATATATTTGTAAGTTGAACACAGCTCACAAAATTGGCATCTCCCCAATCTCTCTTACGCATATTTCGAGGTAGAACTCAAGGCTCCTGCAAGACTGTGCCTCTCCACCCTCCACAATTAAGACACCTTGCTTCCATATTTCATTTTCCTGTCTCACTCTCCCTCTAGAATATAAGAGCTGCTCATGCATCATTCATCCATTCAGTTATCCAATATTTACTGACAACTTGTTAAGTACCAAGGTTCTGGAAACTAGAGATAGAGTGATGAACAAACCTTGGGGAATTTAGAGATAGAACCACAACAAACTGCAACAAGTTTGACATGGTCAAAATTAGCCTCCAAGATGTGTACCTGAGGCAAAAATGCCTTATTTTTGTTGATTCCCAATGAAATTCATTGGGAAACATACATCTGCATAATGTTTTAAAAGTAAGGCAAGATTTCAGGGTTAAAATGGTCTCAGAGACTATATATCCTGAGTTCTCCACTCCTTTCTTTTGACAAGCTACCCAGGACATGGTCTTCTCATGGCAGGTCCCATGTCATGTTCTTAGTGGTCCAATAGCCAGATAAGTCACCAGTCAATCCCAAACCAAGGCACAGTAAAGAGATGGGAACATGAACCCAATCTTCCCATGACTACTCTTACAGTGGGTTCCCTTCCCCCTGCCTTCTGCTTTTCTTCTCTGCTCACTCCTGCTGTTCCTAAGATTTAGTCAGAGAAGCCCTCTCAGGGTCTGACAGCCCTTCCAGAGCTCCCCTGCACCCTTGACTTACCTCTTCCATAGCATTACTAGAGTAATTTGTTCACATGTATATCTCTCTCCTTAAATCTGAACTCCCATGACAGAAAATACTGACTGCCTCCAAGACAGCCATTCCCCACTCCTTCAAAGCTTAGAGGGCATCAGTTTTTTTCCAGGGAAGTGGACAAAACTATTCTCTTTCCCAAATTATTTTGCAGTTCAGCTGGCCTGCAGCATAGTCTGGCTTTGTGCAGGGCTTTCTTAAAGAGGACAGTTGTAGCTGGCTCAACTCTCTTCTATTTTTGTCCTTTATTCTCCCCCATTTTTTATGCCTGGATTATAAATGTGATGTCTGGAGGGGCAGCAGCTATTTTGCAACTATGAGAATGGAACCCACAAATTAAATCTGGTGTACCGGAAAGATGGAAGGAGATAGAGTACCCAGGGGCTTCTGAGCTGCTGCATCAGCCCTGTACTGCTTGGCTCCTGATTTATTGCTATGTGAGGAAAATCCCTTTACTTCCTTGAGTCATTGTTATTCAGGTGTCCTGAGTCCCAGCCAAATGTACCCTAACTGATAGAGATAGGAGAGACTTACTAATATATTCTTAAACCTAGTACAAGGCCCAGCACATACTAGGAACTAGTAAATGTTCATCCATGGATAAGCACATGGGCCTCACCAAGTCCTGCCACCCTTTTTTCCTCATTCTCACCACTACTTTTTCTTGATATTGAGGTTCCAGCCACACTCCACAGGCAGTTCCACATGTACTCCATGCGCCAACTCAATTCTGGGGCTTGGCAAATGATGCCCCCTTTATAGAAAGAATGTTCTCTCCTGATCTTCCTTGAGGTCTCCTTGAGACTCCTTCTCTAGAAGCCTCCTGTGTCCCACCCTCCAATGGTACTAAGGCAACAAAATGACCCCTGTGTCTCAGTGTCCTCATCCATAAAATGGGCAGCATAACAGTACCTGCCTCAGAGGGTTGCTGTGAAAATTGAATGAGATCATTCTAACCGACCATCAGCAGAGTGTAAGCACTCACTGCAGACACATCTAGAAACCCTTACACATCACTGATTCATTTACCCTTTTCTAAGATAATCCCAGGGACAGAGGAGCCTGGTGGGCTGCCGTCTATGGGATCGCACAGAGTTGGACACGACTGAAGCGACTCAGCAGCAGCAGCAAGATCCCATAAGTATTAACATCATTCTCACCACATAGATGAAGGCTTTGAGACACAGTCTGTGACATGCCTTGCCTAAGGTAACATTTGAGTCTTCAAGCCAGAAAATAGAGATGAATCATCCCATCCCCACAGGCTTCTTTCCATTCCTGACCCACAGAATCTGCAAGGATTACAAAGTCATTGTTTTATGCCACTAAGTTTGACGCAGTTTATTACCCAATAGCAGTAACTAGGGCATAGGCGGGCTTCCCTGGTGACTCAGCAGTGAAGAATTCCCCTGCAATGCAGGAGACTGGGGGTTTGATCTTCCCTGGGACAGGAAGATCCCCAGGAGAAGGGAATGGCTACCCATTCCAGTATGCTTTCCTGGAGAATCCCATGGACAGAGGAGCCTGGAGGGCCTACAGTCCATAGGGTCACAAAGAGATAGACATGACTGTCTAAGTACACTCACCAGGCACAGGGCTGTCCCAGTGGGTGCCTGGGAAGCTCCACGAGATCCCAAGTGGAGCTGAGGGCACTCTTACAGGCAGTCTACCATATGGAGACTGAACTGGGGAATCCTCAAGAAGCTAGCAGACTGGACATCCGAAGATTTTTTGTCCTGAACAAGCGGCTTCACATCCTCGTTGGGTCTTGTTTTGAAGAGAGTGCTCTGGCCAGAGTTCTGGTTGTTGCTCTTCCACCTTCCCCCTCTGCTTCCGGAAGTGTTCCTCTGCCTCCCACAAGCCTTATCTGCAAATGGCAACATCCTCATGACCTGCTGCCTAAGAAGATAGCTCTGGACCGCATGATAGTCCAGAGAGAGAAGTGGTCTTTCCTGGAACAAGTGTGCACCACCCACATGCACAGCCCGTCCCCTGCCAGCTCTCACTCACACCCAATATCCTGTCTTTAAACGCCAGGAAGGGGCAAGACCTTGAGAGAGTTCAGTTCAGGTCAGTACCTCGGTCGTGTCCAACTCTTTGTGACTCCATGGGCTACAGCACACCAGGCTTCCCTGTCCATCACCTTCTCCCAGAGTTTACTCAAACTCATGTCCATTGAGTCAGTGATGCCATCCAAACATCTCATCCTCTGTCGTCCCCTTCTCCCACTGCCTTCAATCTTTCCCAGCATCAGGGTCTCTTCAAACAAGTCAGTTCTTTGCATCAAGTGGCCACAGTATAGGAATTTCAGCTTCAGCATCAGTCCCTCCAATGAATATTCAAGACTGCTTTCCTTTAGGATGGACCGGTTGGACCTCCTTGCTGTCCAAGGGACTCGCAAGAGTCTTCTCCAACACCACAGTTCAAAAGCATTAATTTTTCGGCACTCAGCTTTCTTTATAGTCCAACTCTCACATTAATACATGATTACTGGAAAAATCATAGCTTTGACTAGACAACCTTTGTTGTCAAAGCAATGTCTCTGCTTTTGAATATGCTGTCTAAGTTGGTCATAGCTTTTCTTCCAAGGAGTAAGCATCTTCATGGCTGCAGTCACCATCTGCAGTGATTTTGGAGCCCCCAAAAATAAAGTCTGTCACTGTTTCCCCATCTATTTCCCATAAAGTGATGGGACCAGATGCCATGATCTTAGTTTTCTGAATGCTGAGTTTTAAGCCAACTTTTTCACTCTCCTCTTTCACTTTCATTAAGAGGCTCTTTAATTCTTCTTTGCTTTCTGCCATAAGGGTGGTGTCATCTGCATATATGAGGTTATTGATATTTCTTCCGGCAATCTTGATTCCGGCTTGTGCTTCTTCCACCCCAGAGTTTCTCATGATGTATTCTGCATATAATTAAATAAGCAGGGTGGAAAAGAGAGTGAAAAAGTTGGCTTAAAGCTCAACATTCAGAAAACGAAGATCAAGAAATATACAGCCTTGACATACTCCTTTTCCTATTTGGAACCAGTCTGTTGTTCCATGTCCAGTTCTAACTGTTGCTTCTTGACCTGCATACAGATTTCTCAGGAGGCAAGTCAGGTGGTCTGGTATTCCCATCTCTTGAATAATTTTCCACACTTTGTTGTGATCCACACAGTTGAAGGCTTTGGCATAGTCAATAAAGCAGAAATAGATGTTTTTCTGGAACTCTCTTGCTTTTTCGATGATCCACTGGATGTTGGCAATTTGATCTCTGGCTCCTCTGACTTTTTTAAATTCAGCTTGAACATCTGGAAGTTCATGGTTCACTTACTCTTGAAGCCTGGCTTGGAGAATTTTGAGCATTACTTTACTAGCGTGTGAGATGAGTGCAATTGTGAGGTAGTTTGAGCATTCTTTGGCATTGCCTTTCTTTGGGATTGGAATGAAAACTGACCTTTTCCAGTCCTGTGGCCACTGCTGAGTTTTCCAAATTTGCTGGCATATTGAGTGCAGCACTTTCACAGCATCATCTTTTAAGATTTGAAATAGCTCAACTGGAATTCCATCACCTCCACTAGCTTTGTTCATAGTGATGCTTTCTAAGGCCCACTTGACTTCACATTCCAGGATGTCTGGCTGTAGGTGAGTGACCGCACCATCATTGTTACCTGGGTCATGAGGATCTTTTTTGCATAGTTCTTCTGTGTATTCTTGCCCCCTCTTCTTAATATCTTCTGCTTCTGTTAGGTACATACTGTTTCTGTCCTTTATTGTGCCCATATTTGCATGAAATCTTCCCATGCTATCTCTAATTTTCTTGAAGAGATCTCTAGTCTTTCCCATTCTGTTGTTTTCCCCTATTTCTTTGTATTGATCACTGGGGAAGGCTTTCTTATCTCTCTTTGCTATTCTTTGGAACTCTGCATTCAAATGGATATATCTTTCCTTTTCTCCTTTACTTTTGGCTTCTCTTCTTTTCTCAGCTATTTGTAAGGCCTCCTCAGACAACCATTTTGCCTTTTTGCATTTCTTTTTCTTGAAGATGGTCTTGTTCCCTGTCTCCCGTATAATGTCACGAACCTGCATCCATATTTCTTCAGGCACCCTATCAGATCTAATCCCTTGAGTCTATTTGTCACTTCCACTGTATAATCATAAAGGATTTGATTTAGGTCATACCTGAATGGTTTAATGGTTTTCCCCACTTTCTTCAATTTAAGTCTGAATTTGGCAATAAGGACTTCATGATCTGAGCCACAGTCAGCTCCCGGTCTTCTTTTTGCTGACTGTATAGAGCTTCTTCATCTTTGGCTGCAAAGAATATAATCAATCTGATTTTGGTGTTGGCGATCTGGTGATGTCCATGTGTAGAGTCTTCTCTTGTGTTGTTGGAAGAGTGTGTTTGCTATGACCAGTGTGTTCTCTTGGCAAAACTCTGTTAGCCTTTACCCTGCTTTGTTTTGTACTCCAAGGCCAAATTTGCCTGTTACTCCAGGTATCTCTCGACTTCCTACTTTTGCAAAACAGACACTTGGAGGGCACAAAAAAACCTCGTGTGTGCCAGGACCCAGGAGAAAGGAGCAGTTACCCCATGAGAGACTGACCCAGACTGGCCCATGAATGTCCAGGAGGCTCTGGCGGGGGTGTGGGTCGGTGGTGGCCTGCTGCAGGGTCGGGGGCACTGAGTGCAGCAGTGCATCATGGGACCTTTTGAAGGAGGTTGCCATTATCTTCATTGCTTCCACCATAGTTTGGCCTCAGGTCAAACAACAGGGAGGGAACACAGCCCTGCCCACCAACAGAAAACTGGATTAAAGATTTACTGAGCATGGCCCCACCCATCAGAATAAGACCCAGTATCTCCCTCAGACAGTCTATCCCATCAGCAAGATTCCATAAGCCTCTTATCCTTCTCCATCAGAGGGCAGATAGAAGGAAAACCATAATCACAGAAAACTAACCAATCTGATCACATGGACCACAGCCTTATCTAACTCAATGAAGCTATGAGCCATGCCATATAGAGCCACCCAAGATGGACAGGTCATGGTGGAGAGGTCTGACAAAATGTGGTCCCCTAGTCAAGGGTTCCCTAGAGCAGCAGCTGCACGGGCTCAGGAGGGCCGAGAGGAGCTACTCCACATTCAAGGTCAGGAGGGGTGGCCGTGAGGAGATACCCCTTGTCCAGTGTAAGAGAAACCCAAGTAAGATGGTAGGTGTTGCAAGAGGGCATCAGAGGGCCGACACACTGAAACCATAATAACAGAAAACTAGCCAATCTGATCACATAGACCACAGCCTTGTCTAACTCAATGAAACTAAGCCATGCGGTGTGGGGCCACCCAAGACAGATGGGTCATGGTGGAGAGGTCTGACAGAATGTGGTCCGCTGGAGAAGGGAATGGCAAACCACTTCAGTATTCTTGCCTTGAGAACTCCATGAACAGTATGAAAAGGCAAAAAGATAGGATACTGAAAAAGGAACTCCCCAGGTTGGTAGGTGCCCAATATGCTACTGGAGATCAGTGGAGAAATAACTCCAGAAAGAAAGAAGGGATGGGGCCAAAGCAAAAACAACACCCATTGTGGATGTGATGCTGGGCTGGAAGAAGCACAAGCTGGAATCAAGATTGCCAGGAGAAATACCAATAACCTCAGATGTGCAGATGACACCACCCTTATGGCAGAAAGTGAAGAGGAACTAAAAAGCCTCTTGATGAAAGTGAAAGAGGAGAGTGAAAAAGCTGGCTTAAAGCTCAATATTCAGAAAACGAAGATCATGGCATCTGGTCCCATCACTTCATGGCAAATAGATGGGGAAAGAGTGGAAACAGTGTCAGATTTTATTTTTTGTGGCTCCAAAATCACTGCAGATGATGACTGAAGCCATGAAATTAAAAGATGCTTACTCCTTGGAAGGAAAGTTATGACCAACCTAGATAGCATATTCAAAAGCAGAGATATTACTTTGCCAACAAAGGTCCATCTAGTCAAGGCTATGGTTTTTCCAGTAGTCATGTATGGATGTGAGAGTTGGACTGTGAAGAAAGCTGAGTGCCGAAGAATTGATGTTTTTGAACTGTGGTGTTGGAGAAGACTCTTGAGAGTCCCTTGGACTGCAAGAAGATCCAACCAGTCCATTCTAAAGGAGATCAGTCCTAGGTGTTCCATTGGAGGGACTGATGCTGAAGCTGAAACTCCAATACTTCAGCCACCTCATGCGAAGAGTTGACTCATTGGAAAAGACTCTCATGCTGGGAGGGATTGGGGGCAGGAGGAGAAAGGGAAGACAGAGGATGAGATGGCTGGATGACATCACCGACTCAATGCACATGAGTTTGAGTAAACTCTGGGAGTTGGTGATGGACAGGGAGGCCTGGCGTACTATGATTCATGGGGTCACAAAGAGTAGGACACGACTGACCCACTGAACTGAACTGAGACAAGGGAATGGCAGACCACTTTAGTATTCTTGCCTCGAGAACCCCATAAACAGTATGAAAGGGCAAAAAGATAGGACACTGAAAGATGAACTCCACAGGTCGGTAGGTGCCCAATATGCTACTAGAGATCAGTTCAGTTCAGTTCAGTTCAGTCGCTCAGTCATGTCCGACTCTTTGGGAGACAATGAATTGCAGCATGCCAGGCCTCCCTGTCCATCACCAACTCCCAGAGTTCACTCAGACTCACCTCCATCGAGTCAGTGATGCCATCCAGCCATCTCATCATCTGTCGTCCCCTTCTCCTCCTGCCCCCAATCCCTCCCAGCATCAGAGTCTTCTCCAATGAGTCAACTCTTCACATGAGGTGGCCAAAGTACTGGAGTTTCAGCTTTAGCATCATTCCTTCCAAAGAAATCCCAGGGCTGATCTCCTTCAGAATGGACTGGTTGCATCTCCTTGCAGTCCAAGGGACTCTCAAGAGTCTTCTCCAACACCACAGTTCAAAAACATCAATTCTTTGGCACTCAGCTTTCTTCACAGTCCAACTCTCACATCCATACATGACCACAGGAAAAAACCATAGCCTTGACTAGATGGACCTTTGTTGGCAAAGGAATGTCTCTGCTTTTAAATATGCTATCTAGGTTGGTCATAACTTTCCTTCCAAGGAGTAAGCATCTTTTAATTTCATGGCTGCAGTCACCATCTACAGTGATTTTGGAGCCCCAAAAAATAAAATCTGACACTGTTTCCACTCTTTCCCCATCTATTTGCCATGAAGTGATGGGACCAGATGCCATGATCTTCGTTTTCTGAATATTGAGCTTTAAGCCAGCTTTTTCACTCTCCTCTTTCACTTTCATCAAGAGGCTTTTAGTTCCTCTTCACTTTCTGCCATAAGGGTGGTGTCATCTGCATATCTGAGGTTATTGATATTTCTCCCAGCAATCTTGATTCCTGCTTGAGTTTCTTCCAGTCCAGCATTTCTCATGATGTACTCTGCATATAATTAAATAAACAGGGTGACAATAGACAGCCTTGACGAACTTCTTTTCCCATTTGGAACCAGGCTGTTGTTCCATGTCCAGTTCTAACTGTTGCTTCTTGACCTGCATACAGATTTCTCAAGATGCAGGTCAGGTGGTCTGGTATTCCCATCTCTTTCAGAATTTTCCACAGTTTATTGTGATCCACACAGTCAAAGGCTTTGGCATAGTCAATAAAGCAGAAATAGATGTTTTTCTGGAACTCTCTTGCTTTTTGATGATCCAGCAGATGTTGGCAATTTGATCTCTGGTTCCTCTGCCTTTTCTAAAACCAGCTTGAACATCAGGAAGTTCACAGTTCACATATTGCTGAAGCCTGGCTTGGAGAATTTTGAGCATTCTTTGGCATTGCCTTTCTTTGGGATTGGAATGAAAACTGACCTTTTCCAGTCCTGTGGCCACTGCTGAGTTTTCCAAATGTGTTGGCATATTGAGTGCAGCACTTTCACAGCATCATCTTTTAGGATTTGAAATAGCTCAACTGGAATTCCATCACCTCCACTAGCTTTGTTCATAGTGATGCTTTCTAAGGCCCATTTGACTTCACATTCCAGGATGTCCGGCTCTAGGTCAGTGATCACACCATTGTGATTATCTGGGTCGTGAAGATCTTTTTTGTACAGTTCTTCTGTGTATTCTTGCCACCTCTTCTTAATATCTTCTGCTTCTGTTAGGTCCATACCATTTCTGTCCTTTATCAAGCCCATCTTTGCATGAAATGTTCCCTTGGTATCTCTAATTTTCTTGAAGAGATCCTAGTCTTTCCCATTCTGTTGTTTCCTCTATTTCTTTGCATTGATTGCTGAGGAAGGCTTTCTTATCTCTTCTTGCTATTCTTTGGAACTCTGCATTCAGATGCTTTTATCTTTCCTTTTCTCCTTTGCTTTTCGCTTCTCTTCTTTTCACAGCTATTTGTAAGGCCTCCCCAGACAGCCATTTTTCTTTTTTGCATTTCTTTTCCATGGGGATGGTCTTGATCCCTGTCTCCTGTATAATGTCACAAACCTCATTCCATAGTTCATCAGGCACTCTATCTATCAGATCTAGGCCCTGAAATCTATTTCTCACTTTATAAGGGATTTGATTTAGGTCATACCTGAATGGTCTAGTGGTTTTCCCTACTAGAGATCAGTGGAGAAATAACTCCAGAAAGAAAGAAGAGATGGAGCCAAAGCAAAAATAACACCCAGTGGATGTGACTGGTGATAGAAGCAAGGTCTGATGTTGTAAAGAGCAATATTGCATAGAAACCTGGAATGTTAGGTCCATGAATCAAGGCAAATTGGAAGTGGTCAAACAGGAGATGGCAAGAGTGAATGTCAACATTCTAGGAATCAGCGAACTAAAATGGATTGGAATGAGTGAATTTAACTCAGATGACATTTATATCTACTACTGTGGGCAGGAATCCCTTTGAAGAAATGGAGTAGCCATCATGGTCAACAAAAGAGTCCAAAATGCAATACTTGGATGCAATCTCAAAAATCTCTGTTCATTTCCAAGCAAACCATTCAATATCACAGTAATCCAAGTCTATGCCCCAACCAGTAATGCTGAAGAAGCTGAACGGTTCTTTGAAGACCTACAAGACCTTCTAGAACTAACAACAAAAAAAGATGCCCTTTTCATTATAGAGGACTGGAATGCCAAAGTAAGACCTTGGGGTCTTGCCTGTCCTGCTTCCCCATGCCAGGGCCTCCACAGTAGCCTGGAGCTCCGGCTGAAGCAGACTTGACAAATACCTCCGCCTCTACCCTCCACCTGCCGTGGTGACCCTAGAGGAGACTACCTTCCCTGGGAAGCCCAGCTCAGCCCCACTCAGCCCTTCTCTCCAGCACAGCTAACACCTTGGCCCCTTCTAACTCTGGATAAATAAAATATGGGCTGACACATGAACACCTTGATGGCTCCATAAACTTCCTTGGAAAAGCCCTGCCCACTTGCACACAGGGAGCCGATAAAGTAATTCCCAGTTCTTCCCGTAAGCCTTTCATGCACCTCCCAGACCTACTTTTGTTGATGTGAAAGCCATCAGCTGGCTCCTGCCACACCATCTGAAGTCCAGGCAGAGGTGCTGTCAGTGGAATGAAAACACTGGGGCATGCAGGCTCTGCCAGCAGCCCCATGGCTCCAGGTCGTTTATCTTGGGCCTGAAACATTCCCAAGGAACGCAGTCTTCCCTCTGCCAGGGACAGGGCTGGAGGAGCGGCTGGTGGGAGGGCGCTTCCTGCCGGTCTCCTTGCTGGACTCTTGGAGCTCGCTCAGGATGGCAATTGATCCTTCAGAGCAGCCTGGCCTTCTAGCGCCGTCCAACTAGCTGCACATGACCCAGAGATGACAAGCACTCAAACCTTGAGGACTGGGATTCGAAAACTCAAAACATGCCTGAGAGTTGCCATGTGCTTTTAATTTCCCTGTTCCTGTAAAAAGCCAGGGGGAAAATAGACATCCAAAGTGTGGTTCCAACGACTCACTAAAAGAATCCTCCCAAAACAATTCACAATGGCATTTCCTGACATTAGTTTTAATTGGATAGTTTAATGTTCAATTATCACTGTCCTCTCACAAATGTGGATCATAAGCAGCCCAGGAAGTCACCAGAGCTTGGTAATGAGCTAATAAATCTTCCTTCTGCACAACAGCAGGTCTGAGTGCAGGTGGGGGTGGGAGAGGGGGCACTTACCCACACTGGGTTAGCTGTGATGTCTTGGTTTATGGCCCAGGCTTCTGAGGATTCATTCATCCATGGGAACAACAACTGACCCCAAGAGTGAGCATGGACCAATGAGCCAATGAGGCCCTCAGTTATGGCTCAGTGTTTGTGCCCCTAGAAATTCATATATTGAAATCTTACCCCTGCCCCCAGTATGGTGGTATTAGGAGATGGGACCTTAGGAGGTAACTGGCATTAGATGAGGTCATGAGGGTGGGGCCTCCCTGAAGGGGTTAGTGCCCTGATAAGGGCCACAAGAAGAGCTTGCCTCCCTCCCCTGCTTTCCTCCATGTGAGAATGCAGTGAATCTGTAACCTAGAAGAGGGTTCCCACTGGACCACACAGGCACACTGATCTCAGACAGTCAGCCTCCAACTCTGGGAGAAATAAATTCTGTGGTTTATAAACCATCCAGTCTTGTTGTAACAGCCTGAGCAAACTAAGACATCAGTCAAGGAGGATCCTGAAAACTTGAGGGGAGGAACTGATCACCACCTGGTCTGGCCAAGAGACCAGCAGTGGGAGGGGACTAGGGTGGAAGAGAGCCCCAGGTGTGTATTTGTTACTTAACAAAGGTGACGGTGGCGGGGGCAGGGGGAGGGGGGGCGCTTTTGGGAAATGACTCCTTGGACAGCCCAGAATGCATGGAACTTCTGTTCCAAGATGTCTGTGTATAGACCGGCATGTCCATGAACATGTCTATGCTTAGGTACTGTGTCAGAGGAAATTAACCCCACTCAAAGAGAGATCTGGCTTTGCCCTTGGCTCCTAGGAGGTGACCTCTAAGCCCTTGGAACATCCTGCTAGTAAGTGACTTGGTTTACCTGGGGGTCCCGGGCCACGGTGAATAGTCTAACAGTGTGATTTATGGTGGTTTATTCTTTGGTGGCTCAGACAGTAAAGCATCTGCCCATAATGTGGGAGACCCAGGTTCGATCGCTGGGCAGGAAAGATCCCCTGGAGAAGGGTACGGAAACCCACTCCAATATTCTTGCCTGGAAAATCCCTTAGCAGAGGAGCCTGGTGGGCTATAGTTCATGGGTTCACAAAGAGTCGGACACAACCGAGCGACTAACACTTTCACTTTTCTTTGGACCCGCTTTGTCAGCTCAGCCACCAGAGGGGCTCTAAGGTCAGCCATGGGTGACCAACAAGCACACCCTAAATGCTCTGAACCCCAAAGCTCAGGTGAGCTTTCCTGGTCGGCAAAATCTCACATGTGAAATCCACATCGCTGCCAGGAGAAGCCCATGACTCCAGTGGGAAAGACCTGAGGGAGCTTCACGCCTGGAACTCTCCTGCACTCCACCCCAGACGCCTCCTCCCTCGGCTGATTTTAACATCTCCTTTCCCTGTTATAAACCACGATCATGAGTTTAACAGCTTTCAGCCTGTTTCAGGGCCCTTCTGGGGAATTATGAAGCTTGAATGAGGATGTAGCTGGTGGGTTTCTGGTATTGTGAGAGAATTCTAGCTTCTTTCTTGCCGCATTACCTGGGGAAGAGCAGCCCCCAATACATAAAGAGGTGATATTTCCAAAAATGATACATTGGACTTCATCAAAAAGGGGTGATCATGCTTATTGGCTCCACCCTTTGCACTCATTTGAGACAAACTGAAGTAGGCTAATTATAACAGAGTCACCATCTACTAGTTAAATGAAGAGTAAGACACTTTCTGCAGAAGATTGTCACAAGAGTACTGTTGAGAGGAGCGCCGCCTTCCTCAGTCCAGGTGCCATACCAGGAAGTCAGGCAGCCACAGGGCTTGATATCATACAAGCGTCTGATATCACATGAGAATTACTGAGGCTGAATATTAAGTAACAAAAAATCCGGATTTAGGATTGTATGCAGAGCCTAAGTCTGCATGTGTTTGTTTTAAATAGAAGGACAGGTGTTGATGAAGTTAGAGACAGTGTCAGTCTAGGAAGGCGCAGATATAACTGCCAAAGGGTGGTGTCTACCACCTCTTCAGGCAGAGGCAGCAGCCACCTTGAAGCCATTTGTCATTGTCCAGGGCTTTGTCCAGACTCAGTCCTTGGTTATGCAACTGCGAGGTTAGGAGACACCCTTGCCAGGCACCCTGTAGTGTATTGCAGGCGGGGAGTATTGTCCTGTCATTGAGCATCCTTCCGGGGGGCTCTCAGCCCACCACTCACTTCACCTAGGCTGCAGCAACCAGCTTTCGGAGGGCTTTGACCTACCAGAGAGCCCCTACTCCCAGCTTGCAAGTGAACACGCCAAGGGACACCCTTAACCAATGCGGTCACAAGCCTCCCCCTTTGTTTGTTGGGTGAACAGTTTGAAGGCACATTCCACACATCTCAGGTCTGTGGGACCAGGCCGTCAGGGGCCTTGTGCACTGGTCCCCTCAAGGATGCATCTTTGTGCTAGCTCTCCATCCTTCCCTGTGCTTCACCGGCCACACTCTGCTCCTTGAGGTCTCACCCCCAACTGCACTAAGATGGTGTTCTTTGAGAGTTGTGTCACCCTGGGAACACAGGGCTCTGAGTACAAGGTAGACCAATTTGTACAAGACCCTTGTAGAGTGTATACAAGACAGTGGTCATGTATGGATGTGAAAGTTGGACTGTGAAGAAGGCTGAGCGCTGAAGAATTGATCCTTTTGAACTGTGGTGTTGGAGAAGACTCTTGAGAGTCCCTTGGACTGCAAGGAGATCCAACCAGTCCATTCTGAAGGAGATCAGCCCTGGGATTTCTTTGGAAGGAATGATGCTAAAGCTCAAACTCCAGTACTTTGGCCATCTCATGCGAAGGATTGACTCATTGGAGAAGACTCTGATGCTGGGAAGGATTGGGGGCAGGAGGAGAAGGGGACGACAGAGGATGAGATGGCTAGATGGCATCACTGACTCGATGGATGTGAGTCTGGGTGAACTCCGGGAGCTGGTGATGGACAGGGAGGCCTGGTGTGCTGCGATTCATGGGGTCGCAAAGAGTCGGACACAACTGAGCGACTGAATTGAACTGTCACAAGACCCTCTGGAGAAGAAAGGTGTAGAACTCCAGTGCCTGTACCCTAAATATCAAGTGTGGAAGGTGTGAGAGAAAAAGAGATGCTTTTCTATTAATAGTATGAAAAGTGAAAGTGTTACTCACTCACTCGTGTCCAACTCTTTCCGACCCCATGGAGTATAGCTGCCAGGCTCCTCTGTCCATGGAATTCTCCAGGCCAGAATACTAGAATGGGTAGCCATTCTCTTCTCCAGGGGATCTTTCTAACCCCAGGTCTCCTGCATGGCAGGCAGATTCTTTACCGTCTGAGCCATCAGGGAAGCCCCACTAATAGTATGGCAGGTAGCAAAATATATCAAGGCCCACCCTTGGGAGTGTACAGGAGAGAGTAGAACACTGAGCTGATGGCCCAGACTCAACACAGTGTGCAGGGCTCGCATGGGGAGGGCTGACTCTGTAAGCATCGTGAGCTATCACCATAGGACCCTGAGAGCACAACTCCACAAGATGATGTATCTGGCATCTGCTGGAGTTGAGACCCATGGCAAAGTCAAAAGATCACAGGATCAAGCCACTCTGGAGCAGCGATTGTGCATTAGGAAGGAAAACTGACCAAGGAGGTGTAAATTAAAAGTCACCATAGATGCGTCGGGAAGATCCTCTGGAGAAGGAAATGGCAACCCACTCGAGTACTCTTGCCTGGAAAATCCCATGAACGGAGGAGCCTGGTAGGCTACAGTCCATGGGGTCGCAAAGAGTCGGACACAACGGAGCAACTAAACTAATTAAACTAGATGTGTGTGTTGGGAAGATCCCCTGGAGAAGGGAAAGGCTATCCACGCCAGGATTCTGGCCTGGAGAATTCTATGGACAGTCCATGGGGTCGCAAAGAGTCGGACATGACTGAGCAACTTTCACTCACTTCACTAGATGTGACCTTGGAACCCAGCACTGTGGCCTGGACAAGGAATGAACAGCAAAGACACCACAGTGATGGACAAGCAGGCCCATCCAGCCTCCATCAGCCATACCCCATGGCAGCAGGAGGCAAACCAGTCCACTGACCACCCAGCAACCAATCCCTCTTAACTAACACTGACCCAGGACTAGCTGCCTTGGGACTAAATAAGCCCAAGTGTTCTGAGCCTGTGCAGCAGGGGGATGTCCTGAGATGGATGAGCTGTCAGAGGGATCAAGAAGAAAACCAAAAACTGATGTCACCGCATTTGTTCTTCAAGAAGCAAATGAAGAAGCCCATTGGCATCTGAGCAGCAGCTATTTGGGGGGTGCTGGCCTGCCAGTGACTTATGCTCCCCTACTTGGCCGTGGCATCTGTTCTCACCTGCCTGCTTCTGCACCCAGGCCTGGGGCATCTTAAGCACACCTTGGGCTGCAGGAGAAGGAACTCCCAATTCACACTGGCCTAAGCAGTGATGATCCATGATCCCATGAATATCTCATCACATTGGAAGCCCAGTCCCGCCTGCATCGGCTCCTCCCTTCCACACTCCCAGGTGGGTCGGGGGTAGGCCAGAGCAGACTTAATGGGATGCAAAGACCACAGAAGAAGGAGCATCTCCTCCCAAGCCTCCTTTCTGAGAGAGGGAACCTTCCTGGAAATCTTCCCTCCCAACTCCCTCATCTCTCACTGGCCAGACTGGCTCGTGCCTGCTCCAGAACCAGTCACTGGTGGGGGCACCAGATCTCCGCTTGGGGATTAGGGTGGTTCCTGGGGTGGGATGAGTCACCTCCAGTTTAGTCCTATGGGAACAGGCAATAGGGGAATTATCTGAGCGAATGGAAGGCCTAGGAAAGGAGCAGGAGGGGACATGAGGGTGGATAACCAGTGAGATGTGAGAGGGGGCCCTGCATCTGGGTCCCAGGGCTACAGTAACAAGCTGCCACACGCTGGTCACTGAAAGTATTAGAAATTCATTCTCTAGTGCTTCTGGAGGCCAGAGGTGCAAAAGCACAGTGTCGGCAGGCCTGTGCTTCCTCTGGAGGCTCCGGGGGAGGATCCTTCCTGGCCCTTTCCAGCTCCTGGTGGTGTCCGGCCATCCTTGGCTTGCAGACATGTGGCTCCAGGCTTGGCCGTTGTCTCCACTGGCCTTCTCCCCTGTGTCTGTGGCTCTGAATCCCAGCTTCCCTCGCCTTCCACAGTCAATAGTCACACCAGAGGTCGGGCCTACACACATCGAGACTGACCTCATCTTGACTTGATTATACCTGTGAAGACCCTATTTGTAAATAAAGTCACATTCATGGGTTCCGGGTGGGAATGAATTTTGGTGGGAGTTGGGGTGGTGTCACAATTTCGTGCACCACAAATCCCAAGTGAAAGAACAGATCCTGTGAGGCACATGCCCAGCAGGCCTGATTTCTAGTCTGGACTGTCCTGGGGAAACTAAAGAGCAGGCATGGGTCTCCGTTCTCCAGTGGGAGGCCCCTCCTAGGCACGTACCAATGCCAAGATGTACCCAAGCAGAATGGAAATGCACTGCCAATAAGTGTATTGCAAAGGACCAAAGGTCTGCACTGAATTCCTTGCCTCCAGGGAGAACCACGTCTTAGGACCCTTCAGACTTCTTTCCCACACTCTCTGAAAAGTGAAAGTCATTCAATCATGTCTGACTCTTTGCAACCCCATGGACTATACAGTCCATGGAATTCTCCAGGCCAGAATACTGGAGTGGGCAGCCTTTCCCTTCTCCAGGAGATCTTCCCAACCCAGGGATCGAACCGGGGTCTCCTGCACTGCAGGTGGATTCTTTACCAGCTGAGCTATGCTCTCTCCTCAAGTCTCACACCCAGCCGCATTTGCCCTCTGCTCTGCCCTCCTCTCTGTCTTCCCACGCTCCCTTACTCGGGTCCTGGAGTCCATGGCCACCCTTCTCTCTTCCTCCATGGGTATTGATCAACTGCTTTCAGCTTATTCAGCAAGGGGTGTGTGTGTGAGGGAGGGGGGGCAATCCAGCCTTTCAAGTTCTGTTCTCTAAGAAGATGGTGGCAGGAAGGTGTAAACCTGGCCTCTCTTCTCCCCATCTCAGTCAGATGAGGAAACTGCGATTCAGAGAGGCCAAAGTCAGCTAGAAGGAGCCCAAGTTGGAATCTCTGTCTAAATCCTGAGCTCCTAGCATCGCCCCGTCTTGGGGACCTGGCCTCCCTGACAAGCTGAGGGCAAGTCAGGTGACCCCGAATTTCCTTCCTCTCATGATAACTTGCACGGCGGGGTAGGGGGCAGGAGTACTGCTGATGTGTGAAGAGGAGAATCTGAACTTGGGTTCTAGAAACGACTCCGCCCCTGCCTGCCGAGGGAGCTTGGAAAGCCACGGTTCCCCTCAGAGCTTCAGACGTCCCTCTTGCGTAGGGGGAGCGAGGCCAAAGCCGAGGTGCCTCCCTGCTGTGACACAGAGAAACCTTCCTCATGGTCTACAACTCTGAGGTCCCTCCACCCCCAAACTCCTATTAGCTAGCGTGGTTCTCCAGTGTTCAGCCCTGTCAGAAAGGGGAAAAAAAAGCGAAACATTCGAATCCTGGAGTTGTGGAAAGAAGCTGCACTGGAAGACGAGCTCTCTGTGTTCTCCCAAGAACAAAATGCCCTCCTTTAAGAGAGCGCTTCCCCATCCACAAAGCCTCCTGACAGTCCCTCGAAGCTAAAAATGTACAACGTAATCTTCTCTGAGCATCTTCATGGCTTGTCTGTGGAGGGAAACAAGCTTTTGGAAAGAAAGTGCCCCAGGCATTTTTTTGTTTTGTTTTTCATGGAACCCCTGTTTTGAACAGGCTGGTTTAATCTTTCTAAATGTAAAGCCCAGACTTCAGACAGGATGTTGCTATTGTTCAGTCCCTCAGTCGTGTCCGACTCTTTGCGACCCCATGGACTGCAGCACGCCAGGCTTCCTTGTTTTTTACAGTCTCCCAGAGTTTGCTCAAACTCACGTCTGAGTCGGTGATGCCATCCAACCATTTCATCCTCTGTCACCCCGTTCTCTTCCTGCCCTCAATCTTGCCCAGCATCAGAGTCTTTTCAAGTGAGTCGGTTCTTCACATCCGGTGGCCAAAGTATTGGAGCTTCAGCGTCAGCATCAATCCTTCCAATGAAGATTCAGGACTTCCTTTAGGATGGACTGGTTGGATCTCCTTGCAGTCTAAGGAACTCAGAGAGCATGAGGGACCAGCTAAATCTGAGAGCAGTAAGCCAAGTGTAAATGCCGCCTCCTGCAAATCCTGTAAATCCTCGGCCTGCAAGAGCCCCACCATCTATCCGCCCCTGCAGCTGGATGGGGAGAAAGGCTGGAGGGCGGGGAGGAGGGAGGAAGCTTTGCCTTCCTTTTAAATAGAGTTACGATTTCATTGTTCGTAGCTCAGAGAGGCATAAACACAAAATACCAAGAAAACAAATCTCCAAAAAATAGTTTCTCCACTGTCTGCACCCCACCCCCCTCTTCTCTCCCTCCTCACGGTTTCGGTGTCGTGTTAGTTACTCAGAGATCTTTTTTCACTGTATCTTCTGGATCAGTCCATCTAGGTCTGGGCCTGAGAGTCTGCGTGTCTAACAAGCTCCCAGGTGGTTCTGAAGGAGCTGGTTGGGGGTCACACTTGGAGAAGCAGAGGCTTAGACCATAAAAGGTGCTCCACCACGTCACAGAGCAAGAAGCCGGGGGTGACAGACGCGAGACTGCTTCCAGCCCAACCACGTCTACACGCATGGTCAATGCCTGCGATTCTCCTGGTCTTGAGATGACTGCAAACCCTCCAGGAGTGACTCCTGACAAGAGGCAGAAAGGGGCTCTTGAGAAAGGGAATAATTTCCCCCAGAAGCCTCCAGAAGACGTCCCCTAATTTCTTGCTGGGCTTCCCAGGTGGCGCTAGTGGAAAAGAACCTGGCTGCCAATGCAGGAGATACAAGAGACACAAGTTCAATCCCTAGGTCAGGAAGATCCCTGGAGAAGGAAATGGCAACCTACTCCAGTATTCATGCCTGGAAAATCCCATGGACAGAGGAACCTGGCCGGCTGTAATTCATGGGGTTGCAGAGTCAGACATGACTGAAACAACTTAGCACAATATTTCACTGGCAAGCACTCTGTCTCGTGGCTGCCTGGGCGACAGGGGAGCCTGGGAGAGTGAGCACCTGGTGAGGGGAAACAGAGGTCACCACAGCAGAGGCCTTCAGCACGAGAGAACCGGGAAGAGCCGCTGCTGACCAGAGCCGTCTTTCAAATGCTCCAGGCCGCTCCTATATTCTCTGTCTCAGGGGTAAGTGCAAAGGGAGAGGGGTCATGCCAGGCTTCAGCATGAACAGGCAGTAGCACTGGGATGCAGGTGGGACATAGCCCAGGTGCTCCCACCTCCCAGAGAGAGCAGCAGCCCTCCCAGCCCCTCTCATCGGACAGCCGTCTCATCAGACAGCAGATGACACACCCGGACTCCTCTGCTCCCTCCTTTCCGGGAGCAAACGCATCACGCTTCCCTGGAAACCACAACGTGGACAGAAAGCCGTGAAATGTGTCCGCTGAGCCAGCCGCCAGCAGTGGTGCCCAGTAAACTCATCCCGCAGACTCACAGTGCACTAAGTGTTGGGAACCAAGGTATCATTTTTTCCAGAGGTAACATGCGACCCCTTGGAAACAAGGGTTACCATGGTGATGTTTTCTACCTGGGCCTCGGGTGAGAGTGGAAACAAGACCCAGGTGTTTTAGCCAAACCACTAAAGCACACAAAGCAGGGCCCGGTGGGAGGAGGGCAGATGGGCTCCGAAGTCTCTCCTCTGGGTGTCCTGGTGGGTTTGGACCTCCTGGGTCACACAGCAGCTCTCAGAGGTGTCGTGTGGAAGGAGCCCTGCTGGGGACCAGCCCCGGTGGATCCAGGGAATTCGAAGCGGGGATGGCGTCGGCAAGGATCAGGAAACAATTGCTTAATTAAACATTAATTAAGGATATAAAGAGTGGTTAAAAAAGGATAGCTCAGTGAGAAAATTTAGTGGAGAAAAGAGGCTGAATAATTCAGCCAGAAGGTGAGAGAAAGAGCAACATGGGGAAACCAAGTTTCAGTGAACAAGGCCTGCACTTTATTTTCCAAAGTAGTTTTTATACCTTAAGTTATGCACAGAGGATAATGGGGGAAGGGGTAGAGTCATGCAGTAAGCCAGGCTTTCTTGCTGCAAACTTATCATATGCAAAAGTTTAGGTGATTTGCATCATCTTCTGGCCTGGAGGCCTGTTAACATTTTAAGAAACTTATTTTTCTCTAAAGGTGATTATTCTAAAGTCAGGCACCAGCCTCCGAGAGCATTAGATTAAGTTGCATTCCTATAGGGCAAAGGTGTGGAGGGCTAAATCAAGAAAAGAATTAACTCAAGGGTCCAAGGTTACAAACATTAAAGCTACTACTTACATTTCTATACACCAATCATATCAATCAATACACTGCCAGGGACACAGTAGGTAAGGGATATGGAGACTTAGCAGCAAACATTGGCCCAACAAGTGAAAAACCCTTCACCAATACAATTTCTAATCAATCTTTTAACTGCTCAAGAAATCTGTATTTAGACAGTTTAGAACATCTCATACCTCTCACAGTTGGGAGGCTCTGAACAATCACATGTGGCCAGAAAAACCTATTCAGGCAGGCTAGAGGATTTCCAAAAGAGTTTGTAGGTTGAAACACTGTCACACCCAGGAATTATTAATTGGAGCTATAAGTAAACTCTTTTTTCAGAGAGAGGTAATGGGGGACAGCCTCCCGTTAAGTCAGAGGTGTAGGTGAGAGCACAAAGCAGAAAGTAGGCAGACTCTGGTTTTGGGGGTAGATGCTTGAGAATTTCCAGGGGGGCTCCTGAGGCTTAATCTAGCCTTTGTGTATGCGGAGCCTCCTTCCTCATGACCTTTGCCAGGGGCAGAGCTCGCTCCCCGCAGAGCCCAGCTTTGGAGTCAGGCAGACCTGGATTCAGTTCTGCCCCAGCCCCTGACCTGTGTATGGCCTTGAACTACTTTGGTCTTGATTTCTTCATCTCAGTGATGAGGAGAGAAAAGCAAGGCATTCCTAGGAGCCTGTGCTCACTCTCCCAGACTCCCTGTCACCCAGGCGACCATGAGGCAGAGTGCTTGCCAATCAAATATTGTGCTAAGTCGCTTCAGTCATGTCTGACTCTTTGCAGCCCCGTGAACTGTAACCCACCACGTTCCTCTGTCCATGGGATTTTCCAGGCAAAAATACTGGAGTGGGTTGCCATTTCCTTCTCCAAGGATCTTCCTGACCCAGGGCTTGATCTCATAGACCCCAACTTGCAGGATTGTTGGCATGTAAACAAGATTGCGTATGTGACATGCTGAGCTGGGCATCTGGAGTGGAAACTGGGAGAGGACCAGAGTCTGGAAGGTTGTAGACACCACAGGCACAGAGGGGCTGGCATTTCAGCTTCCCTCCAGCCCAGGCAGACAGGAAAGTGAGATGAAGGTAAATACGAAGGACGTTCTCAATCTGCTGTGAGAATCCCTGTGCCAGAGACTAGAAATGGTCTCACTGTACATGACCCATGCTGCCCGGGAAGCCAGACTCGGGACTGGGAGCTGTGTGAACGGCTCTCTGTGGGAAATGCTGAGAGACGGGGAGATGATGGATCAGCCGGCTGGCATCCCTTCCCTTCCACAGGCAGGGCCGGCTGGGCCCAGCCTTGGGGCTTGGTGGTCATGGAAGCAGGATAAGAGACTTGGAACAGAGGCTGAAGACCCGCAGCAGGCGGGACCTCAGACATCCTTCACCTTCCTCTGCCTTACCGCTTAGGTCAAAAGAGCTCAAAAGCCAGAGTTTGGGGTCCGAAGACCTCGCTTGGTCACTTATCTTGGGCAGAAAGCAGCGACAAGATGTGAACCTACCGTCAGCTGGGATGAGGACTCATAAGCACACACATGGGAGGATTTGAGGGCAGACAAGACAGTGGTGTCTTTTCTGGGTTGTCGGATTCCTAGGGGCCTGTTCTTCTCATCTTTGAGCTAACTGACAACTCTGGAAGTTGTAGAAAACGTAGAGAATGGAAATGATTTGTCTATACATCGCTAGTGAATTTTGTCCAGAGGAATAGCACTGACTCTTGCCCTCTGAGTATCAACCGGTTTTGCAACAATGTCTAAATTTGTGTCTAGCCTCCCCAAGGCCTCTTTACTGCTGCTGCTAAGTCGCTTCAGTGGTGTCCGACTCTGTGCAACCCCATAGACTGCAGCCCACCAGGCTCTCCCATCCCTGGGATTCTCCAGGCAAGAACACTGGAGTGGGTTGCCATTTCCTTCTCCAATGCATGAAAGTGAAAAGTGAAAGGGAAGTCACGCAGTCGTGTCCAGTTCTTAGCGACCCCATGGACTGCAGCCTACCAGGCTCCTCCGTCCATGGGATTTTCCAGGCAAGAGTACTGGAGGGGGGTGCCATTGCCTTCTCCTTAGGTGTGCTCTTTTAATTTTTCTTTGAACTGGTTATAACATACTATTGATTTCCTCATTAAATGATGAATTAAATTATTTTGACATGTCCATTTCCTATTTTCTGAGATCCATGACTTTAACCTTCAAAAAGTAATCTTTTTACGAGGGCCACAGGGTAATGCATGGAATGCCCAAGTTCCTGGCAAGCTGAGAAATGGGTGGTCGCAAATGACAGCAGCCACACCATAATGATCCCATCAAGAAGTGATACCTCCAGGGAACTCTGTCTTCTCCAGCGTTGCCCAGAAGGATTTGTCAGCTGCTCAGGCTATCCCCTGGAGAAGGAAATGGCAACCCAGTCCAGTGTTCTTGCCTGGAGAATCCCAGGGACAGCGGAGCCTGGTGGGCTGCCATCTCTGGGGTTGCACAGAGTCAGACACGACTGAAGTGACTTAACTTAGCAGGCTAAGTGATCAGCAAGGGATAAATCTTCAGATGGCCAGCAGGCTGCAGGAAAGCCAGACGCCCCCTCGGACCTCCCCAAGGGCAGCACTTTAGCTCCCCGAAGTGCAGAGTGATGAGGTTAGGTCTGAAAAGTAACAAATAGGCTCTTGAGAACATCCTGGCTGGCTGCATGGTCAGGCTTTGTGTGTGCCAATGGGCTGGAGCCAGGTTGCCAGACATTGCTGACAGCCCCGGTGGGTGGAGATCCAGGACGAGGCCGTTGGAGAGGCTGTCCAGTGCCACAGAGCCACCTGGCCAGACAGGCACAGCCTTCCTTGAACCTGGAGGACTTTCACCCTCCTGCTCGTCTGCTCAGATGGAGGAGTCAGAGACCCTGCTGGCCCACAGAGTCTGAGTCTGAGCAACTGATGACTGAGAAGGCGCTCCTGCCTTAGGACTGAAGAGGGGCAGGTCTAATTACAGATGCCCAAGGCCTTGGTCACTTGCTGCTGCTTCCACCTGGGGCCGTCCTGCACGGCTCCACAGCTCAAGACGGCAAGTGCCAGGCCCACAAGGCTAAAACATCACGATCCCTCACTTCATCCACAACTGGGCCTGGGGGCTGAGAAAGTGAAGATGTTAGTCGCTCAGTCAGGGCTGATGCCTTGTGACCCCCATGGACTGTAGTGTCCTTTGTAGGCTCCTTTGTCCATGGGATTTTCTAGGCAAAAATACTGGAGTGGGTTACCACTTCCTCCTCCAGGGGACCTTCCCAGCCCAGGGATGGAACCACATCTCCTGTGTCTCCTGCATGGCAGGCGGATTCTTTACCCACTGAGCCATTGTGGAGCCAGGCTTGGGTGGGAGGCTGACCTGGGCTCAAACTGTAATTCTTTCCCTTCCCTGTGGTGTGACCTCCAGGGGGTTGATCAATCCAACTTACCTGGTTGATAAAGCAGAATCACAGTTGTGTGCCCCTGGCAGGTTGTGGGATGACCTGAGAACATAGGAGATGTTCCTGGTTCACAGCAGACTCTACCTAGATCTTTGATGCC
This sequence comes from Tragelaphus eurycerus, assembly GCA_935064755.1. Lineage (NCBI taxonomy): Eukaryota > Metazoa > Chordata > Mammalia > Artiodactyla > Bovidae > Tragelaphus > Tragelaphus eurycerus. The sequence continues at coordinate 8,801,545 of CAKXYN010000088.1, read as the reverse complement.
TGCTCCTTCCATAGGATGGAAACGGAAGTCTTAGGTGGGCTCTCAAAGCACTTGATTTTACCAAACTTTACTTCTGGCTCTGACACAAACTCTCATGTCTGCTCTCTGGACCTTTAAAATATGGGGACCTGAACAAGGAATGGAATTCCAGCATCCCACCTTGCCATTGTTCAGGACATGGGAAAGCTGAGTTGTTTTCTAGGGAAGGACTGCAAGATTTCAACAAAATTGGTCCCGACCCTCTTTCTCTCTTGAACCCTGCCCCCCAGATCAACAGAAATGTCTGGGAAGGGCAGAGCTTATTTGAAGATGGCTCCTCAGAGTTATCTGCAGAATTTTCTAAACTCTTCCTGCTGCCGCTTACCTCCGGAAGACAGAGTCCTGGCTGCATTTCCAGCCTTTTGCCTCCAAACGAAGGAAGCGGCAGCACTTCGTTCCCTCATTCGGATGCCTGGCCACTGTCAGGCATCCCAGGCCAGACTGTGGGCTCCCAGAGCAGGTGCTTGGACTCAGCTGTCCTGGAGAAGCCGGCCAACTGCGAGTCTGCGTAGGCGGCTGGGCCTATTATTCAAGGTGATAGAATTCTCTGGCTTGGAAACTCACTGTCTCCATGAAAAGAATCAGCCTCCACATTTCTGCCAGATGATTAAAATATTAAGTGAAAAGCACTGCTGAGGATCTCAGGGAGCCGGGGCAAGACGTGTCCTGAAATAACTCCTGGGCTGCACCTCTGACCACTCTGCACCCTGAACTTCTGGTAGGAGCATCACGTTCAGGAAAAGCCTGGGAGTGCAATCCCTTTCACCCTCCTGCAAAGACCACACTTTTTCTGGAAGACATTTCCCCCTTGACAACTATTCTAAGAATGCAAGGAGAGTTCATATTTCCTTCTAAAAATTACGCTTCCAGACTTGGAGCTCTGTCGATGCGTCTGCATCAACAGTTAAGCAGAATCTACAAGAGGCTGTTGATGTGAAAATCCAAGAGCACAAAAGCGATGGACTTGGAACTACCTACCCTCAGCTCCCAGGTCCCTTTCATGAGCTATTTCAAGTGCATTTCGTTAATTGTAACCCATGCTTCTAAGTGCAGTAAGATCTGCACTTACCCTTGTCCTCCAGAAGTCCACGCCTCTGGGCAGGCAGGGAAGGTGTTACGTTAATGTCCTCAAGGTCACCTCTATTTACAGTCTGTGCCCCCTCCCATCTCCTCCCAAGCACACCCTCTGTTGCTTGTGGAAGGGAACAGAACTGGCAACAGGTCAGATCAGGACTCTGCAGTTTCTGCCCTCCCCTGACAACACACACATACCATTCATGCATGGCATTTGTGTGTTTATAGATTTTTATCAGGTAACTGGGGTCAAGGAAGGAGTGCTTGGATGGAGATTACTACCTGTTCACCATAATAGGCTCCCTGCCGCTGGGCACACGGACTACATTTCCCAGCTGCTCTTGCAGTGGGATTTGATCACGTGACTTGAGTTCTAACCAATGGAAAGAGAGCAGAAGTGAACCTGGTTCAGTCTAGGCATACAATAGACTACTCTTTGACATAAAGGAACTATCAACCCAAGCTACGTCAGGATGAACCTGAAAAACATTATGCTCAGTGAGAGAAGTCAGACACAGAGACTACACCTTGTATCATGTTATTTACACGAAATGTTCAGAGTAGGCAAGTTTAGAGAGATGCCAAGTAGATTAGTGATTACACATGGGGTGGGAACGGGCTTCCCTGGTAGCTCAGTAGTAAAGTATGCACCTGCAACGCAGGAGACACAGGATACTCGGGTTCAGTCCCTGCATTGGAAAGATCCCCTGCAGAAGGAGATGGCAACACACTCCAGTATTCTTGCCTGGGAAATCCCATGGACAGAGGAGCCTGATGGGCTAGATCGTCCATGGGGTCACGAAAGAGTCCGACGTGACTTAGCGACTAGACAATAACAGTGAGGTAGAAACATTAAATGGATACAAGAAATCCAATGTAGGGTTAAGGATGGGGCTGTGAAAATGTTCTCAAGTTACTAAAAAACATTCAATGACACAGGCAATGAAATGGGCAGATTTTATGATAAATAAAATATACCTCAATGAAGTTGTGAAAAAATAAATATAAGCAAGCATGCCATTTCTGGGACTGTCTGTAAAAGCCGCCCACATGTTCCTCTCCAGACCTTTCCTCTTCATCCTTGCGGATGTGGAGAGTGATGGGGTTGGGACCGAGGATCCTGGGTCCCTGAGTGACCACGTGGAGGACAGCCACTCCCCACCTCCACGCTGATCTGAGAGCAGGAAGTGAACTGCTCTGTATTAAACCACTCCTTGTTGGATTTTGTTGTGACAGTAACTCGCTTACACAAATTTGTACAGAAAGTCCCAAGGCACCCACACATGTTTCCATCTGAATGGCATTCTGGTTCTTTGGTCACACCAGCACGGGAACTGTGTTTCTTTGCCAGAAGCCCTTCATTTTCCCCACATCTCACTGGGTCCTCCCTTCCGCTCCACCCTTCCCTGATACCTGTTGAATCGCCCTTGGGAACTCCAGTCCCTCCTTCTCAGCCATGCAGAGCATCAGAGTCCGCAGACAACTAAGCATGGCAGATTGTTTCCAGGGCAGCCTTGGGAGAGAAAAGGAGGTGAGGAAGTTATTCCACTGGGTGCTGAAGGTAGGGGACTGAGCCCTGTGTGGGGTGAGGAGGGGTGGAAGATTCATGGTGTCAGACTCTACCAAACTCTGCTGTCTTTTTCCATCTTAAGCAGTCATGTTTTCCTGCAGCTCCAGAATCAATATGGCATGAGGGTAGTAGGAATCATGAAACACTCTGAGTCACAAAAGAGAAAAGGTATTGAATCTTAGCATGGAAGAGATATTGAAACAAAGAAATGCCTCCAAGCTACAAAGATATATTATATAACACAGAGAATATAGCCAATATTTTATAATAATATAAATGAAATATAACCTTTAAATATTGTGAATCATTATATCGTATTGATACAATCTGTAATTTATGTAATGTTATACATCAACAAAAAAAATTTTTAATGCCTCCAAGTGTGCATTTTATCTGCAATAAGCAAAATAAGTTTTTTCAAGCATCATTGAAATTGTGGAGGAGAAAAATCCTGGAAAGTCCCTGGGGCAGAAGCAATGACGAACAGGAGCTAATTTTACAGGCCTGTTGTTCACTGAAGGTTTTCACAAGGGATGGGTGTTTTCTTTATTTGGTGCACGGATGCTGTTGGGCTCCAATAGCAGAATCCACCCCCTCACTTTCTCCCAGCGCTGCTGAGAGCACGCCTCACCTGAATCACCAAGGCTCCCAGACCCTGCTGCCCCTGCCTCCTCGCAGACCTCCCCCATCCCACTCTCTACAGCCACGCTTATCGCCAGGTCTCTCTCCTGCTCACAGCCCTTGAGGTGGCCACAGCGGTGCAGTGTACAGCCCACACATCTGTCCCTGCAGGCCTGGGGTAACACAGAGAGACCTTCAAGGCTTTTGGGCCCCAATTCGTTCTGACTTCACCTGTTGCCATCTTTGACAGGAGTCTTCTGTCTAACCTCTCGGAATTCCGATGTGTAGCCGTGTGTCTCTAGACCTCTCCATGCTCTGTCCCTTCCTCCTGGAACTCTTCCCGCCTCCCTTCCTCACTCAGTGCAGCTCAGTCGCTCAGTCACGTCATACTCTGCCACCCCATGAACCACAGCACGCCAGGCCTCCCTGTCCATCACCAACTCCCGGAGTTTACTCAAACTCATGTCTGCTGAGTCGGTGATGCCATCCAGCCATCTCGTCCTCTGTCGTCCCCTTCTCCTCCTGCCTTCAATCTTTCCCAGCATCTGGATCTTTTCCAATGAGTCAGCTCTTTGCATCGGGTGGTCAAAATATTGGAGTTTCAGCTTCAACATCAGTCCTTCCTATGAATATGCAGGACTGATTTCCTTTAGGATGGACTGGTTGGATCTCCTTGCACTCCAAGGGACTCTCAAAGAGTTTTCTCCCACACCACAGTTCAAAAGCATCAATTCTTTGGCCCTCAGCTTTTTTTATAGTTCAACTCTTACATCCATACATGACTACGGGAAAAACCATAGCCTTAACTACATGGACCTTTGTTGGCAAAGTAATGTCTCTGCTTTTTAATATACTGTCTACGTTGGTCATAACTTTCCTTCCAAGGAGTAAGCGTCTTTTAATTTCATGGCTGCAATCACCATCTGCAGTGATTTTGGAGCCCAGAAAAATAAAATTTGCCACTGTTTCCACTGTTTCCCCATTTATTTACTATGAGATGATGGGACTGGATGCCATGATCTTAGTTTTCTGAATATTGAGCTTTAAACCAACTTTTTCACTCTCCTCTTTCACTTTCATCAAGAGGCTCTTTAGTTCCTCTTCACTTTCTGCCATAAGGGTGGTGTCATCTGCGTATCTGAGGTTATTGATATTTTTCCCAGCAATCTTGATTCCAGCTTGTGCTTCATCCAGCCCAGTGTTTCTCATTATGTACTCTGCATATAAGTTAAATAGGCAGGGTGACAATATACAGCCTTGATGTACTCCTTTTCCTATTTGGAACCAGTCTGTTGGTCCATGTCCAGTTCTAACTTTTGCTTCCTGACCTGCATACAGGTTTTTCAAGAGGCAGGTCAAATGGCCTGGTATTCCCATCTCTTTCAGAATTTTCCAGAGTTTATTGTGATCCACACAGTCAAAGGCTTTGGCATAGACAACAAAGCAGAAATAGATGTTTTTCTGGAACTCTCTTGCTTTGTTGATGATCCAAGGATGTTGGCAATTTGATCTCTGGTTCCTCTGCCTTTTCTAAAACCAGCTGATTATCTGGAAGTTCACAGTTCACATATTGTTATAGCCTGGCTTGGAGAATTTTGTGCATTACTTTACTAGCGTGTGAGATGGGTGCAATTGTGAGGTAGTTTGAGCATTCTTTGGCATTGCCTTTCTTTGGGATTGGAATGAAAACTGACCTTTTCCAGTCCTGCGGCCTCTGCTGAGTTTTCCAAATCTGATGGCGTATTGAGTGTGGCACTTTCACAGCATCATCTTTTAGGATTTAGAATAGCTCAACTGGAATTCCATCACCTCCGCTAGCTTTGTTCATAGGAAGTGGGCTTCCTAAGGCCCACTTGACTTCACATTCCAGGATGTCTGGCTCTAGGTGAGTGATCACACCATTGTGATTATCTGGGTCGTGAAGATCTTTTTGTACAGTTCTTGTTCTTCTGTGTATTCTTGCCACCTCTTCTTAATATCTTCTGCTTCTGTTAGGTCCATACCATTTCTTCCTCACTCAGGTGTTTCTCATTCACCCTTCAAAGCTTAATTCAGCATCCTGTCCTCCAGAAGACGGCCTCTGTCTGCCTCATTCGGTCCTCTGTTCTCCTCGGGGCCCCTGGGGACTGTCCCGTGAGCTCCCTGAGGACAGTCATTGTGTCCAGAGATGTGAGGTGGGGTGGGGACTGCCCCTTGAGGAGCCAGCGGTGGAGTCACAGATGCCTCAGCCTCAGCCAGCAGGAGGGCCACAAAGGAAATGCTGAAGGAAGCCAGAGGGAAACTGAGGTCAGGGCAAGGGCCCTGGGGCAGGCAGACTGAAAGGCAGGTCAGCACTGGGGAAGATGGCAGGTTCTTGTTGGAAGCATCCACTGCCCGTCCCCTCCCAACCACACCGCTCATCTCTGCCCAAGCCTTTCCTCAATGATGCCCACCATCCCCTGCTCACCCAGGGCCTACAGGTCACCTGTAAAAGTGCCCTGGGAGGGGTCAGGGGTGGGGAGGGTTAATATGGGCAGGTGGATGCTGTCTGCTCCACCAGCCAGCAGGAAAGAGTGCAGGCTTAAGAGGACCCAGCAAGGTCAGGGTAATACTCAGCAACAAGAACAGAGCTGAAACAACCAAGGTTGAGTGTGCAGTTCAATTCCTTTGAAGTGAGATGCAGAAACTCTCAGCTGGAGCCACACTATCCTCTCCTCGGACCACGGGGTGCTGGCTCCCACACTGGCAATGAACAGCTGAGAGACGGCATCCTTGTTCACCTATGAGAGACAATCAAACCGCATAATCACGGAGATTAAAAAGCTGTCATAGAGATCACCCGAGAGCAATTCTGCTGGAATGACTACGGTTCTCCAGATGGGTCTCTGGTACAAAAGGTCAGAGCGTTGGCATCTCTCTAAGGAGAGAGCTCGCTTCTTCTGTATCCACACAGCAAATACCCACTTGAGAACTCAGGCCAAGAAGGCTCTGCACGACAAGTAATAACAACCGGGGGAGGGGGAAGGTATGGGGAAGGCGGCACGCAGAGCGAGCTGGCCGGGACCATCATATCACCCTCTTCTTTAAGGGGCCAGCCGCCTTCGTTAATAATTTTATTTTATTTTTTTAATGGAATTGCTGGGTTAAAAGCTTTTGGTTCTATACTGGGTTTCTAACTTATTTTTTTCCTTTTTTACTTTAAATGAGAAACAGATTACAATGCAGGCATTTTGTTATGTATATTAAATGCAGGCACATCCAGAGAAAACAAAAGGAAAGGCAGACATAACACAAGCTTGTACAAGCAGGGTTTGCATGCATATGCATTAGCTCATGGTCCCTTAAAATAAACCAGTTTCTCCAGCCTTTCATTATGCAGAGAGGGGAGTATTTTCCAAACACGCTCTCAATTAAGGGGAAATGGCCCTGGCAGAGCTCTCCTCTGACACAGCCCTTCGTTAGGAGCTCCTTTCCTCCCTGCCGACTCTCCTTGCCGCATGAATTGACTAGTTCTTCCCCCTTGCTTTGCTATGCCATGCGGTGCTCAGTCCTGTCTGACTCTGCAGCATTGTGGACCGCAGCCCCCCAGGCCTCCCTGTCCATGGGATTGCCCAAGCAAGTATACTGGGGTGGGTTGCCATTTCCTTCTCCAGGGGATCTTCCCGATCAAAGGATCGGACAAGTGTTTCCTGCATTGGCAGGCAGATTGTTCACCACTGAGCCACCTGGGAAGCAGTTCTTCCCCTTTGATGCCTTGTTATTCACTAGCTGGAAGGAAAAAATAATTGCTATTTAAACAAGTCACAAACGAGCAAATGAATATATTGATTAAATCCAAGGGATGTGGAGTTAGAAAGCCCAGGTACAAATGTCTCTGCCACTTACTACTGGGCAAGTGACTTCACTTCTCGAGCTTCAGTTTTCTCATCTATAAAATGGGTATAAGAATATGAGGATGAAACTGAATGATGCTTGTGTAGGAATGTCTAGATAAGCAGCTCATACACTGTTACATCTTTATAAATTGTATACACTAAATATTGGAGAAGGAAACGGCAACCCACTCCAGTGTTCTTGCCTAGAGAATCCCATGGACAGAGGAGCCTGGCAGGCTGCAGTCCATGAGGCTGCAGAGTCGGACACGCCTGAACCAGTTTAGCACAGCACATACACTGCATATATCACTTGCCCCAGAGAATTCAGTTTCTTGGCTGGAAATGGTCCTGGAGATCATCTCTCTTTGAGATTGATCTAGGGGTGCGGAGGCTCACTAGAGCGCAGACCGCAGAGGGCTGGAAGCCAGTTCTTATCAAGCATTTACCACGTGTCAAGCCCGACACTCAGAATCTGGTCCTGATGTCGCTGCCCTTTCCAGTACTGTGCGCTCCAGGTAAATGGCGTGAGCCCAAACTTGCTCAGCTTTGCTCCTGCCCATCGAACCCTACAAAACATTCCATAGCCCACACCCCCTGCACCCTCACATCCTCCAATCTGGGACATCATTGCAAGTGACAGAACTGCACCATTACCATCGCCAAAGAGAGGAACTGATCATAAAAATACAGGTTGGATTATGAACTTCAGGAACTAGAGACAAGTTGAGCTCTGGAAGAATCAGAACCAAGGCCAGGTGAGCCCTTAGGGACCCAGGACACCTCCAATTCTCCGAATGCACCTGTGCCATCATTTACCAGGCGCCAAGCGTGGTGCCATATGCTTTATCCTCCTGAAAGCCAATGTTCATACTGGGAAACTGAGGCACAGAGCAGGTTCTGGCTACCCAAGCTCACCAACCAATCCGTCAGGGAGCTGGAATCTGAACCAGAGTCTGGTGCCATTCCAGTCTGATTGGGCCAAGCAGGTCAGGTGCTGCCAGCACTAAACCAATCAGCATCGCCTGGAGGTGGGGAGACACAGGAAGCTGGAAATGGCCCTAGGGGCACTTCTGCCAGGGAAGAGCCAGGAAGAAATGCAATGTGACCCACTCCACTGTCACCCTCTGGGATCCAGCAGAGAAACCGTCCTCCAGGGAAGCCAGCCACCATCTTGCTCACTTTTAGAACAGTGCCTGGCACACCACCACCACCACCCCCACCACCCCCACCCATGCCAACTCCCTTGGGGCCCTGAGTCCCACGGGAGGGATTCCCTGGGGGTCTCTTCATGCTGGGCAGGGATGCCATGAGGCCTGAGAGTGTCAGAGCCATCTCAGTCCCCAGAGACTGCACAGGGCTATACATGAGGCTACTCAGCACAGGAATGAAGGAAAAAAGAAAGGAAAGGTTCTTCCCTTCCCTCCCACACACCCCCAGCTTCTCTCTGTCTGCACAAGCTCCAATTTGCAGGTGGAGGGGGGCACAGTTGAAATGGAAGGAAAGGGGGCCAGCAGGCAGGATGGCTGCTCAGGGCAAGTCTGAGGCCCAAGCCACACACCTGGTGCAGAGAGGCAGAGGGCACACTGATACAGAAATCAGGGAGGAGCAAGAAGTGGGGCCCAGAACTCCCCCAGAAGGCCTGCAGGCGGCCCTCTCCTTGCCCACCTCCCCTGGTCCTGCCCAACTAAACAGGCCCCATCCCAGCTCAGGAACTGGCCCCCTGGGCCATCGATCTTTCTCAGACCAGGTGCTCACAGAGCCTCCCAGCCCAGCCCAGAGCCCTGAGCCCCAGCCGGCAGGAAGCAAGGAGACCCCCATCCACCCTTCACGGGCTCTGGTCTGCAGCCCTCAGCTCCTCCCTTGCCCTGGGCATGTTGAATTAGGCCAGGAGCCTTCCAAAGGCATGGAAATTCTTTCTCCTTTTTCCTTGAATGAAGCAAACCAGATGGAAAAGAGAAAACTTGAAATGTTTTAGGAATAATGACTTTTTTGTTATTGCTGTTAAAACATGATTATTTTTTCAAAATCTAAGCAATATATAAAAGAAGAAAAGATCTCTAAGTTAAGAGAGGAAGGAGTATAAATGGATAAGAGCTTGAGGTTCTTATATTTTGATATGAAAGTATGTTTCCATGCATCATTATTTACGTGGATCAGGTCCCTAACACCTTCATTCTGTTTTACAACATCATTCCAAGAATTGTTGAGTCTTAATTCCAGAGTAGAATGAATCCTATGCTCACCACCAGTCTTCTGAGGATGGTGCCTTGTTTCTGAGATCTGGAGCTTGAGTCCTCGGTCATTGTTGCCACTTAGTTGCTTCAGTTGTGTCCAACTCTTGGCAACCCCATGGACTGTAACCTACCAGCCTCTTCTGTCCATGGGAATCCCCCCAGTATTATTGCTTGGAGAACTCATGAACAGAGGAGCCAGGCAGGCTACAGACCATGGGCTCACAAAAAGTCAGACGCAACTGAGTAACTAACACTTTCAGGCAAGAAATCTGGAGTCGGTTACATTTCCTAGTCTAGGAGATTTTTCTGACCCGGAAATCACACCCACATCTCCTGCACTGCAAGCACATGTTTTACCTATGAGCCACCAGGTGATTCCTCAGGGTTCTCTCAAAAAGAAAAAAAGGTTTTTAGGAGCACTGTGCTCATACTTTAAAATGTCCTTTGTCTTTACAACCCAGGGAGCCCTGGGTCACATTTCCTTTCCTTGCCAAACCCTAGATCCCGGCCCCCATTCTCAGGCGCTGGATGCTGTGGGGGGATTTTTGTATTGTTTTGTCTCATTTGGCTTTTTTGTTTATCGGATTCTGCCTTTGTCATGGTGTTCAGTAGCTAAACAAGGTCATGACTCAGAATTGATCACTGTGCATTTTTTACTGGCATATAATGACTTTGTTGAATAGAAGATTCGAGTCCTTCTTCTGGTGAGTTTACGTCTCATTTTCCCTTCATTTCGTTCTCTCCTTTGGAAGCACCACAGCCCTCCCCTTCCGTGTAAATCGCTGCCACTATTATTTTTGCATCTTTGCACAGGTTTGTTTTGCATGATTTTGCCAAACGTGTTTCAGGTTTTTGTTGCTCCGAATGCAGTTTCCTTCTCTGTCAGATCAGATCAGATCAGTCGCTCAGTCGTGTCCGACTCTTTGCTACCCCATGAACTGCAGCACGCCAGGCCTCCCTATCCATCACCAGCTCTCGGAGGTCACTCAGACTCACATCCATCGAGTCAGTGATGCCATCCAGCCATCTCATCCTCTGTCGTCCCCTTCTCCTCCTGCCCCCAATCCCTCCCAGCATCAGGGTCTTTTCCAATGAGTCAACTCTTCGCATGAGGTGGCCAAAATACTGGAGTTTCAGCTTTAGCATCATTCCTTCCAAAGAAATCCCAAGGCTGATCTCCTTCAGAATGGACCGGTTGGATCTCCCTGCAGTCCAAGGGACTCTCAAGAGTCTTCTCCAACACCACAGTTCAAAAGCATCAATTCTTCGGCACTCAGCCTTCTTCACAGTCCAGCTCTCACATCCATGCATGACCACAGGAAAGACCATAGCCTTGACTAGGCGAACCTTTGTTGGCAAAGTGATGTCTCTGGTTTTGAATATGCTATCTAGGTTGGTCATAACTTTCCTCCCAAGGAGTAAGCGTCTTTTAATTTCATGGCTGCAGTCACCATCTGCAGTGATTTTGGAGCCCTGAAAAATAAAGTCCGACACTGTTTCCACTGTTTCTACATCTATTTCCTTCTCTGTAGTGTTTTATTATTTTTTCCCCTGACTTGTTTCCTAAGCTTCATCAGCTTACCTCTCATCTCTTTCTGTCGCTATAGACTCTCTTCCTTGAAACGCTCACAGATGTCCTGGGAGCTCAGTTGTTTAGTTCATCGTATCTGCATTTGCTTTGGATTGTGTGGGATTCATTTGATCTCTCCCCATCCTTTTTTGAGCAACCGCTCTTTGTTGTTGTTCAGCCCCTAAGTTGTGTCTGACTCTTTGCCACCCTATGAACTGCAGACCCTGCGAAGTGAAGGCTTCCCCGCCCTTCACTGTCTCCTGCAGTTTGCTCAAACTCATGTCCAGTGAGTCGGTGATGCCATCCAACCGTCTCATCCTCTGTTGTCCCCTTCTTCTGCCCCAAACCTTTCCCAGGATCAGGGTCTTTTCAAATGAGTCAGTTCTCCGTATCAGGTGGCCAAAGTATTGGAGTTTCACCTTCAGCATCAGTCCTTCCAATGAATATTTAGGATTGATTTCCTTTACAATTGACTGGTTGGATCTCCTTATAGTACAAGGGACTCTCAAGAGTCTTCTCCAGCACCACAATTACAATTTGAAGGCATCAAGTCTTCAGCGCTCAGTTTTCTTTATGGTCCAACTTTACATCCCAACATGACTACTGGAAAAACCATAGTGGACTATATGGACTTTTGTTGGCAAAGTGATGTCTCTGTTTTTTAATGTGCTGTCTAGCTTTATCATAGCTTTCCTACCAAGGAAGAGAAGAAAAACCCCTCTTTACAAGCATATTATTCACCCGACTTTTTCTCATATCCTTTTCCTCTTGTTTGCATTCTTGCTGTATCTGTGCATAAGTTTTATGTGGATTCCTTTCTGATTGTCACTCAGCTTGATGGGCTCAGCTATCTCCTGAAAAAATAGATGTGAGTAGGAAAAAAGGCATAAAAGCATCTAATCAAGTCCAGCCTTTTCCTGGAGCCGTGACTCTACCGATGACTCATACCCGAGAAGTGTGGCTGTCCACTCCGCCCACCTGCAGCACTTCTCTGAGTTGGAAAGGTGGTCAAGGACGGAAAAATGGCAAGAAGGCGTGTTTTCCTCTTCCTTCGCCATCTCCTGGGCCTGCCCGTCTTGCCTCAAGACCTCAGAGGAGGCGCATGCTGGGCTGGAGGGTGTTACCAATGGGAGTGGGATGGGGAAGGGTTCAGAGTGCTGCTTTGGCCACTGTCTTGACAGGCTTCCTCTCACCCAAATGAAGGCATCATACTAACAGCTAAATCTGAGAATAATTTCTTTGATACTTTCCTTCTCTCCACTTTCTTTGCTTTTTTCTTTCTCGTTTTCTTCTGTAGATATTAGACTTTCTAATTTGACCTGCTAATTTCCTTTTCTTTTTTCCTTTGTTCCCCCATTTTCCTTTCTTCCTCCCTTTTTCTAATTTCTTTGGACTCTTCTATGGATTGTGTACATGTATTTTTCCCATTTTTTAAATCTTTCTTTTTTATTGATAGATAATTGCTTTACAGAACTTTTTTGTTTTCTGTCAAACCTCAACATGAACATAGGTATTCTACCATGCTTTTAATCCCTGAGAGCCCTCCTTGGGATGTGCAGTGTGGTCACAGCTGCCCCAGACTCTCATCTCTCTCTCATTCCCCACACCTGGCTTATCCTGGACCACCTCTCATCACATGGTCACCACCAAGTTCTTCATCTTGTAAGCAGCTCCCCCATCCTGCAAAAAGCCTTCCTTGGCCATTTTATGCATCTAGAAATGCTCATCCAACCAAAGGCCCACTTGGGGGAGATGGACTCAGGAAGGAGGCCAGTACAAGCCCTGGAAGTGAGCCATTCAGACAGAGAATTCCAGGGTTCTGAGAAATAGAGTCTCACCCAGATGGAAGGGGGCACAAGCTCCAGATTGGCATGCCAACTTGGTTTTTGGACTCTTTGACCCTCTGGGAATGGACATGGCCACAGGAAGGCCAAGGAGGGGTAACACAGAAGACTCAGAGCAGGCCAGCTCTCAGCCTCTCAGGACACTGTCTGACCTCCCTTGTGTCTGGGACAAGGGAGAGAAAACTCTTCCCCATCCCTAGCGTGAATAAACCCACTTTCACAAAGATTTTGTCAAAGCTATGACAAACCTAAACAGCATATTAAAAAGCAGAGATATTACTTTGCCAACAAAGGTCCGTCTAGTCAAAGCTATGGTTTTCCCAGTAGTCATGTCCAGATGTGAGAGCTGGGCCATAAAGAAAGCTGAGCTCCGAAGAACTGATGCTTTTGAATTGTGGTGTTGGAGAAGACTCTTGAGAGTCCCTTGGACTGCAAGGAGATCCAACCAGCCAATCCTAAAGTTCTGAATCTTCATTGGAAAGACTGATGCTGAAGCTGAAGCTCCAATACTTGGTTACTTCATGCAAAGAGTGAACTCATTGGAAGAGACCCTGATGCTGGGGAAGATTGAAGGCAGGGGGAGAAGGGGATGATGGAGGATGAAATGATTGACTGGCATCACCGACTCAATGGACATGAGTTTGAGTGCACTCTGGGAAATAGTGAAGGACAGGGAAGCCTGGCATGCTGCCGTTCATGGGCTCGCAAAGAGTAGGACACGACTGAGTGACTGAACAATAACAAGGAAGTATGTTAAGTATTGATCATGAGTCTGCTGTGTGATAAAGAGCAACACTGACACGTCTCTAAGCAGGGACACAGGAGAGGACACAAGCTGGGCTCACATGGAGCGTGTCCTGACCTGATTTCCCAGCCAATCCGACGAATGGCTCAAACAACAACCATCTTGCAGTATCTCTAAACCCCTCACAATGCACCCCCATCTGCCATCACCGTGATAATGCACATCTTCCAGGGGGCAGGACCAAGGAGGCAGGAGGGAAGCTGTGGGGTTCGCCTCTTAGGGACCCACCTTCTACTTGAACATCCCATGTTCTCCAGCACAGCTACTTAATCCTGGTCTCCCATATCCAGACTCTGCTGTTTCCTTGATGCCTACAGCCTATATGTCAAAATCCCATGTTATATCAACATATACTCCAGCCAGGGAGACAGTTGGCAGTCTAATAAATCATTCCCAGCCTTTAGGATTTCCAGAACCAGCACTTTTCATTTAAAGTTAAATTAGGGACTGACAATGGGTTGACAACGTAAAACAAACAAAAAACAAAACAGAGCAACAACAACCACACAGCCCTTCACCCATCACCACGACCCCATTAAAGAACCAAGGGTGTCAGCCAAATGACAAAAAGAGGAACAGCGCGCTCTCAGTGCAGAGGGTATCCCTTTAAGCTGAATCAGCTTACCTTTATGAAAAACTCATTATGTTTTCTTTATTTTTCACATTTCGCCTTAGAGCAGGGAACACTTGGTTCTTCATTTTTTCCACATAGTTCAGTGTTTGGAAATCACTTCTTTAATGCACGTAACAGGAAAAAATTAAAAAGCCGCTATGTTAACAGAGTCATGCCCAGATTCCTCAGACAGTGGTGGGAACACACAGAAAGAGTGGAGGAGAACTAGATCTGAAAGGTCTGCCCTCGGACTTGACTTGTTCTAATTCTGTTTGAATGTTCAGCCTCAGTGGGCTTAGGTCACTCCCTGATCTGGGCAGGCACCTCTCATGCACCTTCTTTCCCACGTTCGTCTCTCCCAGATGAGTCTGATCAAAAAGCTCTTCTTGCCCCCTGCTTGCAATGCCCTCCCTTTGCACCTTCCCGGATGTTTTGGGGCCCTGCTCAGGTCCTATCCCCAGGGAGCCTCAGGGACCTCCCTCCACGCAGCCAGCCTCCCCTCCTTCTCCATCTCAGCTCACGTCCATCACACGAGTGTCTGCTGGTCTAGAGCAAATGTCGACGTCACCCATCTTCCTCTAGAAGATTAAATGCTCAGGGGGCAGGACCTTACTCAGGTCTAGGCTGCCTTCCCCTCCCCAGGTGAACTTGGCAGAGATGGTCATGACCGAGATCTTAAACAAGAGTCAGTGACCTTGAACCTCAGACTAGGTTGTCGCTCAGCCTCCTCTGTACAGTAGGGGGCCAGACTGAGACATTCTGGTTGACCCGCCTCCCCTGCTTGGAGGTGGTTTTGTCACTTTAATCCACGTCGCTCCCTGCTGTGTTTCTGCAGTCTCTGGTCACACTCCAGCACTGCCATTGCTGCTGATGCCGTGTCTATAAATATGACGATCCCAGGTCTATATTTGAAGATTTTATGAGCCTCTTTGTAAAAACACATTAAGAGATTCAGTGTGAAATTCTTCTCCCTTTTAAAGTTTCCCCTTCCCCTGGGCTTCCATCAGTCACACCAGCCTAAGGCCCCTGTTGGCTTCCACTCTGTGATTTGCAAATTAAAGTAAATGCTGCTTTTTTCCGGACAGAGATGGGGTGGGCCTCCCTCCCCTCTCATCCAGTGTTACTACTGGATCGGATTCCCGATCCCATTTTTCTTGGCACGCAGGCATCAAAGAGGCTTTCCAAAGCAAGCGTGGCTTGAAAGATAAGCAGCACCGTGGGAACGTGACAGGATGGCCGGCTCATTTTACTTGCCTGGACACCCCGAGGCTCAGCACTGAGTCTCGTCCCAGGAAACTCTGGGTCGCAAAGAAAGCAGGGAAGATCTGGTGTCCTAGAACAAAGGCTTGTTGCAGAATCATCAAACGTTAGAGTCAGGAGAGCCTTCTGAGCTCCAAGGGTTTTCAAAGGAGAGAGAGAAGTGCAGAATCCTTATCCAAATGAAAGCTTACAGGAACACTGAGCAGACAGGCCGGGGCACCTCCACTGGACAGAGGATGGGAGCCTGTACCTCTCCTCACCTCCACGCTGAAGCCCTGGAAGAATAAGGACCACCTGGGACCCTAGGGCTCCTCTGATGTTATCCACCCACCGCCTGGCCCCCAAGAAGCCCAGCAGCCCCCTCTCACCCCAAACCCCAGCCCTGGGAGAGATTCTGCAGCAATGTTGTTAACAACACAGATGAGAAAACAAACCCTCAAGAGAGAACACTTCCCCGAGGTCATATGGTTGGAGACAGCAGGGCTCAGACGAAGAACTCATTCTTCAAAAGAGGCCCTGAGATGAACCAGCCCATGCCCTCTCTCAGTGCCCTGGACATCCTCCCACACACCTGCTTTCTAAATCTGGAATAATCCATGTGCTCCAAACCCCGCCTCTGAGACACCACCCCCAAAAACCCTCACACACACACTACTGGGGCCATGGCTATTTAAGGGAGGCCAGCCACCCACTACTCAGGGATGCTGACTGTCTGCGGCTCGGTTTGATCGGATGAAAGGACGCTCAGTGCACGTGGTGAGGTTCTTGGGTCTCTGTTGGGTGTCCACGCTCTTCTGTGTATCTGCCTTCTTCCCAAGTGGCTCAGTGATAAAGAACTCGCCTGCCAATGCAGGAGACCCAGGAGATGAGGGGGTTGATCCCTGGGTTGGGAAGATCCCCAAGAGAAGGAAATGGCAACCCACTCCAATATTCTTGCCTGGAAATTTCCATGGACAGAGGTGCAGGCTACAGTCCATGGGGTCACAAAGAGTCAGACTCGACCGAGCAACTGAGCAGGCAAGCACACTGCCACCTGGCACTCAAGTCCTCACCACACGAAAACTCAGTCCAATTCTGGGTCTATTCTCCCTGCATTTTAGAACTGGCTCCTAGCCTGCCCCGAACCTGGAAACTTCCACCCTCAGATACTTGGAGTCCACTTCCTGGACAGCCCTGGAGAACTCCATAACAAAACATTGCCTGATCCTCAGATTTCAGAAGGAAGGGACCAGCCAGCCAATCTCCCAGCCTTCACTATGCTGACATTTAACCGCAGACCCTCCTGCCCCAAGGGACCCTAGCGTGGGAAGCACCCACGAAGCTTTACCTGCGGCTACTCCAAGGCACCAACAGAATTTCCTGGAAGTGTGTGTCCAGGGCTGAGAACCTCTAGGGCTCTGAGCCTGGGCAGACCCTCCTCGTCTCCCCAGGGAGTCTTGTTGTGCCCAAAGGTGCTCAGTGGTAAGAGATAAATGGAGGCACTTTAGAGATTTCAAAAGATTATTTGAGCATTGTTGCCGTTGTTTTTTAGTTGTTAAGTCATGTCCGACTCTTCGTGACATTGACTGTAGCCCACCAGGCTCCTCTGTCCATGGGATTCTCCAAGCAAGATTACTGGAGTGGGTTGCCACGCCCTCCTCCAGGGGATCGGCCTAACCCAGGCATCCAACCCCCGTCTCCTGAAACTCCTGCACTGCAGGCAGATTCTTCACTGCTGAGAAGCCCCCATTTGAGCATACACTGATTAAAATAAAAAATGGTTAGGAGCCGGCCACCAACAGGAATAAGGGAAAAGGTTTTCATACAAAAGATGTGGACACAAAACAAGGAAACAACGGGCCTAGTCCATTGCCCTCCTGGGGACCAGTTAGTTGGCTGTTTGTTCCTGTGTGTGTATCTTCCTGGATTCCCGTGCGTTGACCTGGCTGAGGTTTCAGCCAGCTTACGTGGGCTACCAGGCATCAGAGACACTCAGTCCATGGCCTCCTGGTTTAATTACTTTTACATCAGTGACAGGATCCTGTAATTTCTCACTCTAACCACCCAAACGGGCTGGGCCTGTGGGCGGATGCTGTGCTACAACTGGGAAGAAACCTCAGCGATCTTATCCTTACAACAGGGTGAAACAAGTTGCGACATGACCCCTCTTCTGCTTGTGGATGGGAAACGCGGGTCCTAATTGGCCCAAGGACCACCACCCCCTGCCCCGAGCATGCTGTGAATGCTGTGATTGGCCCTGCGTACCTGCCGGCCTCCCAATCATGTGCCCCAGCCACCAGCATGGGTTCCCTTATGGAATCTGAGGGCAGAGCTGCCACTTTAACATCCCCAGACCACCCGTGACATGGGAACCTCATCCACGTCACCCATGAGCCCAGGGTGTCCCTGCAATGAATGACTCAAGTAGGGAAGGTGGGAATCTGTGCCTCCCCCTTGTCCCACAGCCATTTCAAACAGTGGCCTCTCTCCACCCCAGACTTCCTCTCCAAGAGGGTCCAGCTCCCCACTGAGGCTTCCAGATTAACCAGACGCTTCCTGCGGGCATTGGTCATCTTGGTGCTTTGCCACTTGCTGGGAAACCAGTATCACAGATCGGACCAAGTCAGCTAAGAAAAAGAAGGAAGCCCCAGGGACCAAGATGGGGCCCAGAAGGCCCCGGATGAACCAAGTCCCTCCCCACCCCTACCCCAGGCAGGTTTCCTCCTTGTTAAATGGAACAGCCAGGCCAAATCATGTCCACCTCTCTGCATCTAGCCTTCTCCTTGTAATTAATATTTCACCTGATTATATGAGTCAGAGGAAACCAAACGGAATGAAGACGATGAAACCAGAAAGGTTTGGTCCTGAAACGCACACGGTGCACATATCCTGGGATTATTCCACAATAAAAAGCATGTTGAAACGTGGTCAGACACAGCAGAGGCCAGTCTTTGTTGTTTAAGCAGAGAGGGAACAGGAGCTGCTTCCAGGGAACTTTGTTGGAAAGACTGGCCTGCCCAGGACGAGATGGGGTGGGTCGGGGTCTCAGGAATAAATACCAGCCCAGGTGATTAAAGGGGCCTCATGCAGGGTCCAGTTGCCTGTGCTGTGACCCAAATGGAGGGTGGTGGTGCCCACATCACAGCCTCCTCTGCCTCATCCATGCCCTGCCCACCTCTGGCCACAACCAAGCCCAGAAGAGCACCTCTGTGGGTGCCCGGGATGTCAGGGAGGTCAGAGGGGAGGCCTGGCAGCTCCCGAGAGCACTAAGCAACTTTGCAAACCTCTGAGGCCTTCTGGAATGATCCAGACCTGTATACAGTTTCAGAGTCTCCTTACTTCTCCAGCATCTGGGAGGGAAACTCAACCTCTGAGCGCTGAAAAGCAGTAAGTGGAAAGCTCCATCCCCTTTCCTTCCACAGCATACGAGGACAAGAGCTTTGCAGTTTCAAATCTCCTTGAAGGAAATACATCAGCTGCCCTGGACCGAGAAGCCCAGAGATCCAGGAGGGGCCATGGGTCACCTGCTCTGGCCGTGGGCTGGCAAAGCCCAGGCAAAGCGGGGTGCTGGTTGGTGAGTGGGTCAGCCCTGGCTCACAGTGTCAAGTGGACAAACAGAGTGTTCTACAGCTTAAGAAAATTTTATATCTATTGTGAATGAAAAGTGTTGCCTCCCTCATCAGTAAACAAAGGATTACTGCCGCCATCAAGCCACAGCAAGCCACCCCCCGCCAACAACAAGCCCTGAGAGGACTCAGGATGAGAAAGCCCCAGATAGTGGCCCCAGATGGCCACAGTGCATGTGGAAGGAAAGACGTCAATGAGCCCAGACTCTTGCATCTTCACATACACAGAAAAGCGTTAAATTCATTAGCTTGAAATGTCTGGTTTTCTTTTAATTAACAGTAATCTTTTGATGTTCTGACTACTCCATCTCTCCTGCAAAAGCCCCTGTATAACCCGGCTCCTCCTCGCCTCTTTGAAGCAGTCCATCTGAGCAATCTGAGAAGTTGCGTCAATTAAGTCCCCAGTTTTGTCCTGCCAAATGAAACATAATTCCCAGCTTTTAGGTTGTGTGTTTTCTTTTCGGTTGATACTATCTGTCCATCTCTCATGTGTGACATAACAGGTACTCTCCTGAATGTTTCTCAAATATTAACTGGTTTAGTCCCACTTTACAGATGAGAAAATCAAGGTGTGGGGAGCTGAGTTCCTTCGGCTACTGGTGGAGCCAAGGGGTGAGCCCAGCCTCTGCCCTTTGTATCTGGCTGTCTATGTAGCCCGGGGCTGGAGCTGAGGTGGGCAACGGGGCTGGCTCAGGGCTGCCAAGTGGACTCAGCGCCTGGAGCTGGCTAAGAGCCGCAGGCACAGTGGTGACTAGGTGAGCTGGCCTAGAAGGACAGCGGGTAGGAGGGGGACAGCCCTCTCACCAGCCCCCTGCCCAGTACCCCAGCCCCCAAGGGTCAGGCCAGCCCGGACCAGTGGGTGAACTCGGGCAGCCACTGTAGGACACGGGAGGGGAAACTGGATGAGAACCCTCAAAGACTATCTCCTTGATGAGGAGCAAGCTGGGCCCAGGCAGGGGCCAGCGGGCTGGGAGCAGGCCTTTGGAGGGAGTCAGAGTCCTGCATGCATGGACTTTGCCCAGAAGCAAGCTGCAGCCGCTCACTCCCAGCAGCTCCAGTGCATCCCCAGTTGCAGCCTGCCCTCTGCTGGGCCTGTCGGGGGACCAGGAAGCAGTCTGCTTCCTCGGGTGGCTTCTCAGAGCCCCCGCCTCGGCCCTGGTTCAGAAACTGAGTGACGATGCACAAAAGCGCGGTGCAGTGCAGCTCGCATGTCCGTCGTCATTCTAACCACTTATTTGGGCTGGAACTTTGAGTTGATTGCACTTGTCAATGAAACCGTTGCTTGAGTTGTATAAAATGTATGAGTGTCACAGCTGGAGGTAGGGAGGGGAGGGTTGAGGAGCAGGGGATAGAGATCTGAGCTCCAGGTCACCCCCACCACCAGTGTGTCGGGGGCCATTCAAGCTTCCACGGAAAGAAGAGTATTGCTCTGTTTTCAAAGTTAGAGCCACCTGACCCCCTGCTGGCAGATTCTTAGTAAGAAACTTTGTGATGCAAGATGTGGCCCAGGTTCCAAGGCCATTGGCACTGGAGACCTAAGAGCCCAGACTCTTGACTTGGGACTTAGCCAACAGGGGTGACAGTCTGTTAAGGAAACAGCACATTGCTAGTGGAGAGATGTTTTTCCCCCTCTGGTAATTTCATTGTTTAAGTCTGGCTCCATCTTCCCCAAGCTCTACAAACTCTCTCTGATCTCACAGGACAGTTACAGAGGATCAGAAGTGCCTCTCATTTGCATCTTTTCATGACCCAGACTTAATCACCAATGAAATCTCAGCCTCTCAGACTGGTTTCCAATCAGCTGCTACTATCTGAGTAGCTGTGGAAGAAAGTCTAGCTTGGCGTTCCCTCGGCCAGCACCCTGGTTATTAGTTTTCTAAACCTGAACTTACCTGGAAAGTCAAGTCCCTATTTACCTAAAAACAGCAAACAGAAACCCATCACCTCAAGCTTAGGTCAGGGAGGAGCCGTGTCCCAGTTCTGGAGATGCTTCTTCTTCTGTGGCCCCTGATGCCTCCCAGCTCACGTCACATCTTAGCTTAAATTCATCCATCATCTATTCTGGTAACCAGAAAAAAAATTCCAGTTCCTTTAGTGACCAGCCAGCCTCCCAGTTCATCCAACATTCACAGCATCTACTGAGCCCCAGTCTGTGCTGGACACTGACCTGGGAGCTTGGGACAGGAAATATCAGGGAGTTACAGTCAAAACTCCTCCTTCCATGATGCTACTTAGCGAAAGTGTTATTTGCTCAGTCTTGTCCAGTTCTTTGAGATACCATGGACTGCTGTCTGCCAGGGTCCTCTGTCCATGCAATTATCTTGGCAAGAATACTGGAGTGGGTTGCCTTTTCCTTCTCCAGGGGATCTTCCTGATGCAGGGATCAAACCCAGACCTCCTGCACTGCAGGCAGATTCTTTACTGTCTGAACCACCAGGGAAGCCCTGTGGGAAACGGGAAAACAGTAAGCCAAGTTCATCAGTGAAAGATGATCACACGGAAGATGAAAAGTGCTGTGACACAGAGAGGCAGAGGGACCTGGAATGACAGCCTTCAGGGTGGCCTTGTTGCCAGGTGACCGGAGAGTGCCAGGCAGGGTGATCAACGGTGCAGAGGCCCTGGGCACCAAGGACCGGCCAGGGGCTCCATGGGCCTGGATGAAGGAGGGAGGGGATGTGGCTGGAACTGAGGTTGCAGAGGACGAGAGCAGGTCACGCAGGGCCTGCGGGACCACAGGAAGGACTCAGTGGTTGTCCGGGTGAGGGGATGTCTTGACAGGGTTCCAGCAGAGTGACAGCCCCCAGCTCACACCTGCAAGTTTCCTTCTGGCTGATTGATTGTAAAGAGACCCAGCGTGGGCGCTGAGGGCCAGCAGACCACTGCCCAGGCACTGGGGGGCAGCGTGGAGATGATGAGAAGGGGTCTTAACCAGGTCTGGCCTTAGTTAAGGGATGGGCCGGAGGGGTTCCAGGCCAGAGGAGCATGGGGTGGGAGAGAGCTGAGGACAGCTCCTGGCCTGGGGCCCTGGCTGTGGGGAGGAGGGGGTGTCGCCCCCTGAGGCTGGTTTGTGATGCTGGGTTATGGTGATGGTCAGGAGGCAGATGGGCTCTGCAGAGAAGTCTGTGCTGGACACGTGAACTGAGGTTAAAAGTCAGCCCAGGTGCCATCCTGTCCTCTCCCCCGCAGTCTGGCCCCCCGCACCTCCTTCATCAACACAAACGTCCAGGTAACACCCCTACTCCAGCTCTCCTTCCCCGAACCACCCGTCTCCCGGCTTCCGTAGCGCCCAGCAGCCCTAGACATGACTGTAGCTGCTTACACAGTGGTGTCCCATCCCAAGGACAGCATCCTCTCCTCTATGGCAGACCACATCTCCTCTATGGTCTCGCCGCATCCCCAACCCTGGTGCGCCAGTGGTGGCTGAACGCAGCCCGCGGGCCCCTCCCTGCCCTGTTCCGCTAGGTGCTGCTCCTTAGCCAGAGTGTCCCAGAGGTGAACGCAGGTCCCACTGTGGGGCCCAGGGACCAAGGTGGTCACTGCTGCTCTTGGGGACCCTAACAGAAAGGAGCCTCCTTCCTGCAGGCTGCAGGCTCTGCCCAGGAGCCTTGGGGATAGAAGATATCACCACATACTCACACACACATTCACACAAGCATGCACTCACTCACAGACACAGTCACACACACACACATGAACTCACACACACTCACTCATGCACTCATTTACACCCCCACACACACGCATGCACTCACACACACACGTGCACTCACACATGCACTCATTCACACTCACTTATGCATTCATATACACTCACGTACTCACACACTCACACATTCACACATGCACTCACACACGCATACACATTCACTCATGCACTCATTTACACTCACACACACACGCATGCACTCACACACATGCGCACTCACACATGTACTCATACACACTCGCTTATGCACTCATATACACTCACGGATTCACACACACTCTCACACATTCATACATGCACTCACACACTCACACACACATGCTATGCTATGCTAAGTCACTTCAGTCGTGTCCGACTCTGTGTGACCCCATAGACGGCAGCCCACCAGGCTCCCCCGTCCCTGGGATTCTCTAGGCAAGAACACTGGAGTGGGTTGCCATTTCCTTCTCCAATGCAGGAAAGTGAAAAGTGAAAGTGAAGCCGCTCCGTCGTGTCAGACTCTTAGCAACCCCATGGACTGCAGCCCACCAGGCTCCTCCGTCCATGGGATTTTCCAGGCAAGAGTACTGGAGTGGGGGTGCCATTGCCTTTTCCGCTCACACACATACACACTCACATATACTCACATACACACTCACAGACACACACATGTGCACTCACATATGCACTCATACATACTCACATACTCATATACACTAACGCACTCACACACACTCTCACACACTCACACATGCACTCACACACATACACACTCACATGCATTCACTCACACACACACACACATACTCATGTACAGTCACACACTCACACACACTCACACGCACTCACACACTCTCACACACATAGACACTCACACACACATACTCACAAGATTTCACCTTTTTTTCCTCCTCCTCCCTTTCTCAGTCCTGGCCCGAGGATTTTAGACCGGGAGACTGGAAAGCCTGAGAATCCAGCTCTGCCTGATTGGGTGCATTTTTTAAACATAAGGCAGTATACGAAGTACTGGTCATGAGTTTGCTGAAGAGTGACGCTGACACTGCTCCAAGCGGTGAGACCACTGAGCACGGTCACAGCAGAGGGCACAACCTGGGCTTGTGGGACGTTGTGTCCCGTCCTGGTGCCCCAGCCAGTCCAGCAAATCTCTCAAATAGTCAGGAAAACACTGCAAATGCTGAAAAGCACAGTCGAATCGATGCAAAGGTACGTAGATGTATTTGGGGAGTGAGGGATGGTAAGGATTTTTCCTTTCGCTCTGAATTTCAGCGTCCCATAGTTACTGCAAACCCGTAACCAGGAAGAACAGCGCCCACGGTTCTGGGCTCGCGGCAGGAGCGCCCCCTGGAGGACGCGCGGCCGCCGGCTCCCTCCTCGCAGTCGCTTCCCAGGCCTCTGTGGTCCATTCTCCGCGGAGGGACGACCAGCTTGGCCGCCCAAGCGCTGCTTCACCTTTTCTGCTGCAAAGGACATCAAACTGCTTGGGTGCTATTTAAAAATATTTAAATAAATGTCCCCTAATTCCTAGCCTAGGAAGCAAGATAAATTGTGTCAGATTTTTTCCAGAAAAAAAACTTTTTTTTTTGAGAATAAAACAGAAACCGAACAGCAAATAAACAAACAATGACAACAAAAAGAAACCCTTCCCAATCACATAGACAGCTTTAATTTATACCTCCTGTAAAGCAAGGGCATCCCAAGTCCAAAAGTGATTGCAAAAACTTTGTTTCCAGAGAAGTGACCCTTTGGGTGCAGACCAAAGCAAAAATAAAAGCCCTTTCTGCAAATATCTCCAATCCCAGGGCACGTGGGAATCTCCTAGGGGAAAGAAATGGTAACATACCCCAAGAAAAACTCATAATGATTTTTTAAAATAACAAACTGCACCTGGAAACAATTCACAAGGGAAGCCAGCAGATTAAAAAAAAATAAAAACAGAATGATTAATCCTCCAAGCACTTATAACAACACAACAGTTCAAATGAAATGATAAATCATGTTTAGAATGACTAACGACATAAAGAAGGAACAAAACCCATATTTAAAAAACAAAGTTTTATGAAAAAAAATACAGACTTGAACCAAATTGAAATTCTACAATTGAAAATGACCCCAAAATGTCATTTAAAAATGAAAAACTTAATAGTTTAGAGACCAGGGTTGGTGATATAGAGAAGTAGAAAGATTTGGTGAACTGAGACATAAATGGGAGGGAATTTCACAGAATGCAGTGTGGGTACAAAGAGGCAGAAAATCCGAAAGTGACTGAGAGTGGGAAAATGACTAAGAAGGTCCAGACTGGAACCCGTGGGGGTTCTGAGGGAGCTGGGGGCACTGGAGATGACACTTGACATCAATTCTCCTTCCAGCTCCTGGCAGACTGCCTGTCCCATGGCTGGAGGGGGCACGTGATGAGTTCTGGCCACCAAAATGCGAGCAGCCTGGACTGGGTCACCTCTCAGCTGAAGGGGGTGCTGAGACTGTCACACACTCTGGAAGGGGCAGTCTCCAGGTGGCGGGGCAGAAGCCTCCTGGAGCAACTGGGACAGACGAGCAGGAGCTTGAGGAGCCCAAGGGAGACAGCTGTGAGGACGTGGAGGGAAGGTGACAACCTGGACCCTTCAAACGTGTCTTGCAGCCGCTGCTGGTAAAGCGCGGTCATTTTCTTTGCTCGTTAGGCAGTGTGTCTTTGAACGTCCTGGCAGCGTGGGCACAGCGATGCTTCTGGATTGTGCCAAGCTTGGCTTGTCATTGACACCTTGGACACTCCCAGAGCTGCCTTGTGGCCCTGTCTCCAGACCTGCCTGTTGGAACCCAAGTCCAGCCCAGCCTGCTTTGCTCCATCCAGCATACACCTCATTGCAGGAAAGAGAGCAAGCAGGGGGAAGGAAGGTCAGGTCAAGCAGGAGGAGTACCCGCTGCCACGTGGAAGCCCAAGACCTCAGTGTGCCTACACTAAGGCAGGACAAGTGTCAGCAAAGGACCCCCTGGGGAAAGGGGGTCCCCCTGGACCCCTGAGCTCAGTCCCCTCACATTTAGGAAGGACAAGGGTAGCAGAGCCTGCCTGGGTGGGGCTAGAGGCCACAAAGACTGGCTTATGGAGATGGCCCTGGAGCCAGGAGCCTCAAGGTCCATTTTGCAAGAAGAGAGGAGAGCCCAGGAAGGATGCTGTGGGGAGTGGAGACAGCAGAACAACTATGGGTGAGGAAGGAGCTCTAGGTCTGCAGGCAGAAGCTGCAAGCCCTGTCCTCATCACCTACACTCCCACCTCTGAGGGCCCCCACCCCCGGGGGTCAGGGCTCCCCCAGGCTCTCCTGAGCCTGGGAGGGTGCGTGAGACCCAAGTTCAGGTCCTCTCAGGACAGGGTACTAGGAAGGGTGGACGGGCGGTCAGGGTTGAGAAGGGGAGGCATCCACATGGGAAGGACCGAGATGGGCAGGGGCTGGGGGTGGTGTCTGACCACCACCATCCCAAAGGGCAGAAGAGCCTCAGCTCAGTGTATCAGGCACTGTGTCCTGCTGGCCCCAGATGGGGCGGATGGACCACTGGACTGGGAGTCAGTCTGGCCCTTTCCCAGCCTCCCTTTCTCTAAAGGCATGACAGGCATGATCCTACATGGCCTGCAGGCCTCTTAGCTGAGACAGGGGTTGGGAAGGGCCTGGAGACCAAGAAGCACATGTGAGCACCTCTGGGGGCCCCTGTAATTCCTTCTCTGCCACACAGTGGCACCTCCAGAACAACTCGCCTGGTTGGCTGATCGGAGATCTTAGTCCTTCCACCCTGGGGCATCCTCATCCTAGGATGATCCTTGGTCACCAGGAGCTCCCTGGCCCAGGTGAGAGGTGAGCAGGAAGACAGCGGGAGGTCGAGTGGGCCAGCCAGGTTGGTGACAGGCATCTGTCAGGGTAGCCCTCAAGAGAGGTTGGTGAGAAAGGTTTCCCTGGTGCAGTGCCCACATCCGTCACACGGGGGCAGCACAGGGCTGCATGTCAGTGGGAGCCTCCTACTCCCAGGGCCGGCTTCCTGGAATCCCTGAAGAATGGGGAGGGGATTGCCACACCCACCCCAATCCCTTCTCCAGACACTTTCTCTGCAAAACACGTTAGGCATGCAAGCAGCTTGGGGGATGTGGCGAGTTCTCAAAAGGCAATAAAGAGAAACGCAGATCTGAAAAGGCCCCTTGCAGTCCTCCAGGTCCCCCACACTGGTCAGAAGTTGGGGAAACCGGGGTTTGGAGAAGTCAAACCACTTGCTCAGGGTCGTCCAGATCACCAAGCTCCCAGTTCAATTCTCTCTCCAGGCGTTCTCAGCCTCCCTCTTGGGAACATCGCTCTGCGGCTGGGTATCTGAGGGTGGAGGAAGGAACAGCCTGTGTGTCCCCAGGATCTACTGTCTGGACAGGAGATGAAAACATATGAGTGACTACTGAGTCACATAGAAAGCAAACAGCGCCAAGCTAGACAGAGGTGAGACAAGGAGGGGAAGAGTCCTCAAGCAGGTCAGGAGGTGGGAGACGGGGTGGAACCCAGGAGGCCGTCATGGAGGAGGAGGTAATGCTTGCACTTGGCTTTGGGGTGGGGGGGAATGAAGTTGACTCAGTTGAACAACAGGCAGGGTGGGCACTCCTGGTAGCACAATGGCTTGAGCAAAGGCAGGGAGACAGACAATGTGGAGCAGAGGTGAGGTGCGTGCTCTCTTAGGGGAAGTTGGCTGGCATCCTAAGGTCCGTGCAGGCTGCCTTTGGAACTGGAGGCTGGCATGGCTTTGGAATTTGCCTGAATTCCAAATCATGTTGAAAGTGTAGAAAAATGGCAGTTTCTCCAGATTATCTCATGTGGAGGTGGGAGTAAACACACGATCTCCATGGTGACCGTGGGGAGGCCAGCCCTGAGGAGGGAAGCGGCCACTCCCCATTCCTCACCCGTGACTCGAACCCACAGTGCCGCAGGAGCTGCTGCCCACAGGGAACACAGAGGGCCCCTTAGTAACCTCAGAACTGGCAGGATGAGGGCAACCCGGGATTCCTGGGCTCTGAGGAAGCTTCAGACCATGAGATGGAAGGGCCCCTGGAGCAGCTGGTCCCTCCTGTTCAATCCCCCAAAAAGTCAGGGGCTCAGCACACACACAGCTCAGCTTCCTCCCTTCCAGATGGGTGTGGGACACAGAGGGGAGGCAGAAAGAGGGGGCAGAGGCCAGGATCAAGGCTCTGCCCAAAGGCCCCTGCAAGGCTGGCAACGACTGATGGGGTGCACGGAAGAGAGGGTGGGGCCATGTCCGTTCCGCTGCTTCCACAAGGAAATGACTTGAAGAGGCCCCCAGGTCCTCACCTCAGTCCCCAGTGCCCTTGTCGGCCTCCCGGCCCAGACTGTGAGGAAGGTACGGGCACCCACCTGACTTCACCTGAGTCTCTGCCCACACCACCTGCCTCCTCAGAAACTGGGGAGACTTCAGGGACTCAGAGGTGAGGACGGCAGGTTAAGAGGCAGGTCCTGGAGATCAGCAGACCTGAGATCCAGGACTAACTCTGCTCCTTAGGAGCTGGGCAGTGGAGGGGTAGTCTGGGGCTTATTAGTGTCGGCCCCTCTCAGCCTCAGCTGCCCCGCCTGTATAAGCAGAGGCCCTCTCTCAGGGTGGTGGTGAGGGTCCACGGAGACACTGAGCACAGGCCCTGGCGCGCAGCACGTGTCCCATAACAGCAGCAGTGCTGTCACTCTGTCACCTCGGGTACCGTGGACGCCTCTCGCCTGCCTCCACGCAGACAGATGGCCGTCTCCTCATCCCGCAGTATCCTAGCCGATGCTCAGGACAGGCTTAGTGCTCTTGGCCTTTCTGCAAAATGCCCTCCAGTCAACTCTGTGTTTATTACGAGTCAGTTACGCTTATTCCCAAGTCTTCCTTATGCCAGTTGTACTTGATACCAGAAACGTGTGATTAAATATAGAAACTAGCAGTTCTCAAACTGTTTGGTAGCCAGACGCCTTTGCACTCTTAAAAATTATTGAAGATTCCCAAAGAGCTTCTGTTTGTATGGTTCACATCTATCAGTATTTGTTGTTTTTCAGTCATTCAGTTGTGTCCAACTCTGCGAGCCCATGGCCTGCAGAACACCAGGCTTCCCTACAGGAGAAATTAAGGCTGAAAGACTTTCAAAGCCCATGAATGCACAAGCGTCCATCAGCTATCAGAGCGGGCCTCAGCCTCTAACATTCATCATTTGTACTTTCGAGAGGAAATGAGAGGGTAAAGGATGAAGGACGTCTTGGTATGGTCATGAAGAGTCTTAGTTTTGCCTGGTGGGTCTCTTGAAAGGCTCTTGAGGGTCGCCAGCATCCTCGGACCACACCTTGAGAACTGCTGATGTAAACAAATGAAATACGAGTGCAAAATGTGAGTCACTTTCTGAAAACCAGGTCGGAAGGGTTGGTAAGTCCCAGCACACACAAGGGGAATAAGTACATGTACAACGAAAGACCCTGCCTTCCGATGCTTCACGAGGGCCTTTCAGTGCTCCTGCCCCTTTAGAGAACGAAAACCAGAAACCAGAGCTGATATAGCATGACGTGGTTTCGGCCACAAAAACGACCCAAAACTCCAATCTGCAGACTCGTGTTTGGGCAAAAGGCTTTGGCCCTTATATCAGAAGACAGATGCATGGATGTACTTTAAATATTTTAAGTAAAAATCAAATGTTTAAGAATGTTGTATGTAGTTAAGAGGGATTTACGGATGCACTGAGAATTCTGACCTCACCCAGCCCACCCTGCCCACCATGGACACAGCTCCGGGCCTCATCCGGGCCTCTGACCTCTGACATTTGCCCTCCCCTACCCCTACTTCACACAGTCAGGGCCCCATAAATACGTGGTGAAAGAACCAGTGAAGCAATCACTGAATGAACAGACGAGCAGCCTCCCATCCACCCTAATGCCTGGCCCAGAGCCTTGTACAAAGTAGATGCTCAGAAAACCCTTGCTAAAAAGTTAAATGTGGACTCTGCAGACTTTCTAGCTGGGTGTCCCCTTGGTGCCTTTGACGCCACCGGGCAGGGCTGAGTCCAGGGACAGCCCGTCCATTTCAGTTGTGACTCCAAAGCCCCCACAGCCAGCCCCCTAAAGTCTGCTTGGTCTTGTGAGTGGGAGGCTTGGCCGGCCCAGGACTTGGAGGATTCCTCTGCCGGCAGGAGTGTCAGCGGCAAAACCCTTCTGGCTGAACAAAGCCGTGTCTACTTCCCTTTGTTTTCCCCTAGAAGTTCCGGTCACCACCTAGACCCCTAGATGGGCAGGTCTCAGAAACCTCTGCCCAGAAGACCCAGAAACTGCTGCCCTGTGCCTAAGGGTATCAGAGATGGGGCTGAAATGCAGACAGGCGGCTGGGGAGTGGGAGGCTGATGAGGGGTGGGGAATGTACGCTATAGCATGGTTAAGAACTCTTGACTTGGAAGATATAAAGGAAAACTTCTGAATTGACATTCTGCTCTTTCTTTCCAGAGATCGGAACTGTGGGACCTCAGGTAGATGGGTAGCCTCTCGGATCCTCACTTTGTAATTTCATGTACCATTACCAGGGCCTGTAGTGTCCGCAAGGAGATGGGGTGGACACAACCCCAGCCTTGAACCCAGCTCATCTGGCTCTAGGCCCGGGGCTGGCCCCATGCCCCCTCCCCACACTGTCCTCTTCAGGGGCCAAGTTTGGTGGGTGCAAGTCAGACTGTGCCTTTCAGGGGTAGAATGGTGAAGAAAGATGGCCCATGACTCCAGGAGAAGAGGCTGTAAGCCTTCCAGCCTTATTCCCAGGACCTGGGCTTTCTCTGCTCTGGGAGAAGGGAATTTCTCAGGGAAGTGAAGGGCAGGGTCCCCCACTACCTCACGGAGGTCTTGGGAAAGTCCTGAGACTTGGGAGGCCCAGGCTCCAGACCACCTGCTTCTAGATCTGACCCGGGCCTGACCTTAACAGGCCCACTCAGAGCTGGAGGTGGACAGAAGGCCCTGGGAGCCCTGGCAGCCCCCCATGCTCGCTGACCTGCTACCCCCAGCTGGGGTCCTCCCCTGGGGGGGCTGAGGCCCCCTTCTACTCTCCTCTGTGCCCCAGACTCGAAGCCGGGCACCCACAGGGCAGGGCGCTCACACAGGATGGACAGCCCTAGTTCTTGCTCCGCCCAAGTGAGCGGGTAATGAACACAGGTGCAGCCGATTGGTCCTGAGCCCTGGCGGGAGGATCCAGCCACTCCAAGTGGTGGACAAGGGGCAACGACTATTATTCCTCAAGGAGGCCTCTGCAGAAGCTGAGCTGCCACCACTTCCGTCTCTGTGGTGTCCTCATCACCTGCAGGCTCTCAGGGACAGCCACCTGCAGGTCAGAAGCCCAGGACTGCCCAGCCTCCGCCCTGCCCACTGGGACCTACAGGAGCCGTTCTGCAAAGGATGGGCACCATGAGGGGGCGGAGCCAGGCACCACGAGGGGGCGAGGCCGTATGAAGCCAAGGTCACAGAGTGGAGGCCAGCCTGGGGCCACGAGGCACAGGCGCTGACAGCGAGGTTGGTGGTTGCTTTCCAAAGGCCGGTGGGTCCCCAAGAGTCCCTCGGGGGCCAGAAAACATTCTAACCATTTGTGTGGTTGTCAAAAGCGACTCCCGTGGAAGCATGAGTCACTTCAGAGCAGCTGAACTTTGGAAACTCAGAAGTGCCCGTGTGGCTTCTGCAGGTCCCCCTGGGACCACCACAAGGCTCACTTGGAAGAAACGTACGAGGGAAGCACTCGCCATTCGCCCTGTCCCCTCCCTCCTCTCACAGGTGCCGTCTCAGAACAGACACATTGGGAAGCTGGGCCTCCCTCTGCTAGGCAGATGCTGCCCACTCAGACCCGCTTGTCCGAAAGGGCCAGGCCAGTGGGCACCCCCTGCATCCTCTGACTGCCAATCTGCTCAGGGACCACCCCCTGCTGCTGACTGGATAAAGGTCCCCAAAGATGCCTACATCCTAATTCCTGGAACCGAGAGATAACGTCATGTTACCTGGGAAAGGGGCTTTGCAGGTGTGACCTGTAGACGGGAAGGAAAGCTGATCCAGCTTCAGCACCCTGCAGCCCAGAGTCCAGGTGGCGCTGGTGGTAAAGAACCCGCCTGCCAATGCGGGAGACTCAAGAGATCTCAGTTCCATCCCTGGGTGGGGAAGATCCCCTGGAGGAGGGCATGGAGACCCACTCCAGTATTCTTCCCTGGAGAGTCCCCATGGACAGAGGAGCCTGGTGGGCTACAGTCCATGGGGTCACAAAGAATTGGACACAACTGAAGAGACTGAGCGCTCAATCTGAGCCAAAGTTTACACTCAGATATAGATGGTCCTCATCATCAGAATGTTCCCTGAGAGCTGGGTCCCAGTGGGGGTGGGAGTGGCCTCACAGCAGCGGGGGTTTTGGACAGACCCCGGGGGAGGGGGTCCTGGGACCCACCTTCCAGACACACCCATCTGCCCCTATCCCCGTCTCCCACCCGCCCCTTCTTCTCACGGGCACAGCACCTTCCTCACTGAGTGAAGCTGTCCCTGGCTTTGCCATCAAGAGCTGGGGGCCTCCTCGTTGGCAGGCCTGGCCTTGCTACCCCCTCTCCCCTTCGACACACCACTATGGGGGGGCAGTGCTGGCGAGACGCGAACCCAGAGTGGGTCTTTCCAGAATTTGGGAACCAACCCGGCTCCCCAGTGCCTCCAGGATGACCCAGGCTCCCGCAGCCCCAGACCTGAGATGACCTCGTCTCCCTCAGGCTTGCCCTGGCTGCACCTGGGGGCCTTGGGTGTCCAGGGACAATGACATGCACACAGTGACACCGGGAACCTCAAACCCACAGCCCCCAGGGGCCAGGCAGGCCTGAGACATGAGGAACCCAGGGGCCAGGCAGGCCTGAGACATGAGGAAAGCAGCCTGTTGGGAGCAGCAGGATCTGTGATCGCCCAAGCTTGAAACCTGAATGTCTGCAGACGTTAGGCCCGTCTGTGGACAGGGCTGCACCTCGCCACCCTGACTCACACCATCTGCCGGAGTCCCTGGGGATGTCCGCATCCTCTCTCTCGTCGTCACCATGCATGGCAGGTCCCCTGAGTACAGGGTTCATAGTGCAGCAGGCGAGACGCTGAGCTCCTCCTGTGGCTCCTTCACACGCCTGCGCTCGGCGGACACACTCCCATGGGTGCTGTGACGGCTAAGGAGGAAGGGCGTGCCCTCCAGGGTCCACGTTTAATTACAATCAGTATTAACAAAAGGACAGTACAACGGTGGTTCATGAACACACCTTAACGCGACGAAGCGGGTACAGTTTAATACAATCGGATGCACAGCTTTGGGGATACACAGTAACTCGGGTCGTGAGAGAGGCTCTGATTCGCTTTGGTTTGGGATGATGGGCTGAAGGACTACCGCTTGAAACGGCAGCTCTGCTGTCACCAGGAGAGGGGCCTCGCACGCGAGAGAGAGCAGAGGAAAGCAAAGGCAACAGACAGCCAGCCCTTTGGAGGAAGGCCCCTGGAGAAACCGGGTCCGTGTGGACAGTGCTGACTGGCACCCAAGGAAGGGCCTGCATCTGTAGAAAGATTTGTATAATAAACCAAATAATATTGGAAGTTAGACTTTCGGTTAACACTTCTGTAAGAAGCAGAATTACGCTGCACGTCGTTCACATGCGTGGGGTGCATGAGCAAAAAGTCCTTGTGACCACGGTTGGGGCCGAAGAGCAAAACATGGGCTGAAACTGATGAGCTCTTAAAGAACTGGCAGAGAAATGAACCCACAAATGGGGGCTGAGTCCAGAGCAGAGGGGGCTGATAGGCAGCAGAACTGAAGGGAACCCGCTGAGAAACACACGCACGCACCCACACACGCACCCCTGTACTGCAAAGAAATACACACATATGCGCCAGTGATCTCTTCCTACAGAACCTCGTGCTCAGGCCAGGTCTCCTGTGGGCTGCTGCTCTGAGTGCCACGGCGAGAGAGGAAGCAGGGGCCTGTCCCTCAAAGTGGGTGCTCGGGACCCAGGCTCCTCCACAGCAGAAACAGCCCGGCCGTGCCCGGGCGAGCCCGCAGTGCGCCTTCGAGTGGACAGAGCATCCCACCTCCGACAGCCGTAGGGATGGGACAGCTGAGTGAATCCTCAGCCCCACGAGTGGCGGCTGCCCGTGGAGGCGTTTGCACTTTCTGACTGGTGGTGTGCCTGGCACCTCGACCTGGAGACCTCTGACTCGCAGAAGCTTCCACTGACAACCGTGTGCAGAGTTTAGCTGGGGGTCCCGCCTCGGGGCTTATGTGCAAGGACGGTGTTCAATCTTTCCCAAGAAACAGCAAGACCGTCAGCGCATATGACAGCAAACCGAGCTGCCAAGTGGCCCAGAAAGTTCTGTCAAGGATCTGCTCCCGGCTTTCTCGTATGGAATCCCAGCACAGCTCGTCCGGCTCAGGCAGAGCTCACATGTCTATTTCTGGATCCGAAATGGGCATTCTGCAGTTCACTGGGTGAGGAAAGCCCTCTGGCCACGTACAGAGGAGAAGGTGGTAACAAGCTCACCAGAAAGGAAGGCAGAGCAGTGGAGCCTGTCGCCCCCAGAACTAAAACCCCCCAAAGTGGGCAGCTCTCTGAGGCCCTTGGGGGCACAGCCAGGGCCAAGGTGCACAGATTTTTCCATCGATTCCTTCAAGGTGTTCAGTCTGGCATTAACAGCGACCACTTCCCTTCCGATTTTAAACTGAATTTATATCTCCAGTTAGAAATTGAAAAAAAAAAAAAAAAACTCTTGAGAAAACATCTATGTGGACAGAAAAAGAGAGCTCCAGCCAGTGAAATGCATTAAGTGGTTTGTTTTAAATACATTCGCTTTCTTTTTAAACATAAGTCCACGAGGACAGAAGGGGAGGAGGGCCAAGACAGGAACGTGCTACCCAAAATTGACTTGTGTCTTTTCTCTCGTAAATAGTGAAGTTGATGGGGTTTATATCTGAAGACACAGAAGGGCTGACTTTGGGGTAAAAGGTGAAAAAAAAAAAAAATGAAAGAGCCTCCATTCTCTGCTATCATGAGGTTTAGTGACCTGAACAGAGGATTGTGAAACTCAGTGTAGTGTGTATCCTGGCCCTCCCTGGGGTGGGGCCTCCAGTGGATCTCGGAATCGTCAAAGCCCAGGCTCCACACCCAGCACCCTCCTGCACCCCCACCCAGCGCCCGCCTGCCTTGTCCCGGAGCCCGGACACTCTCAGAGCAGAAGGGACCCCTTTCCAAGTGGAATCTCCGACAGCCTCCATCCGAGGCTTGGCGATGGGTCCTTGCTGGGCTGCATGACGTCACAAAGGATTCGGAACCAGGTTCCACAAACAAGGGCCCAGGGAGCGGGGGTCTCCTCCAGGCTCTGAGCACAAGGGTTCCCCACCAAGAGAGACCTTCAGACCATGGAAGTCACGGAAACCGCGGCCTTGCCGGCGCCGGGAAGCCAGTCTCACGTCTTCCTCCACAGGAAGGCCTCGTCGGCGAGGACCTGTGCCAGTCGGGCGTTGAAAGGCCCGTAGAAGTCCCGCAGAAGCCTCTGGGTGACCGGCCACATGGGCCCCAGATCCCGGTCCTCAGGACGCCGCGTGTTGGATGCCGGGCTCTTGGTCATCAAGGCCTCTTGCTTCTCACTTAAGGGGCCTGAAACGCAAAGGAAAGAGCCTATGAGGCAAGTGAGGGGTGTAAGAAACTCTAATGAGAGAAGCCAGGCCATGCTTCCTAGGCAGACAGGAGGTTCCTGTAAGAATGTGTATAGAGATTCAGATTCTTTGGCTGGATTCATTTCAGAGTTGCTGAGGGAAAGTGAAAAGTCAAAGTGAAGTCATTCAGTCGTGTCTGACTCTTTGTTACCCCGTGGACTGTAGCCTACCAGGCGTGTCTGTCCATTGGATTTTCCAGGCAAGGGTACTGGAGTGGGTTGCCATTGCCTTCTCCAGGGGATCTTCCTGATCCAGGGATCGAACCCGGGTCTCTCGTGTTGTAGGTAGATGCTTTCTATGTGGTCTGGTGTGTTAGCCACCCTGGAAGCACAGCTGGGTCTCTGGGCACAGCCTCACCTCCTGGGTTCACTTCCAAAGCCCCCTAAAGAGGAGTCAGCCTGTGCCTGGAGAGCTGTGGCCTGCCACATGCAGCCTCTGCACAGAGATGCTCTGCAACCGGCCACTCAAATTCTGCCTCCACCATTTCCACTCCAAGTCGCTGCAGAGGGCCTCGTGGTGGGACCGTATTTCTCCCCGTGTGTCCTGCTGTGCAGTCACCATGGGGAGGGGTGGGGGCCACCCATGCCCAGGGACCCCACACTGGCTGAACCTCCACCTACAGCAGGGGTGTCCATGGGGAGAGGCCCAAGAACAAACCAGGAGGTGCTGCCTCCCAAGGATGCCGCCTCCACCCCCAGCCCTCAGGACCTGAAGCCTCTCACTGGCTTAACCTCCAGGATCTCTGCTCAGCCTCTGTGCCTGGGGGCTCTCGGGGTCAGGATGAAGTCCTGAGCCCATGCACAAAAAACTACAGCCCAGTGTCCCTGGGTTACGTGACAGGGAAGGAAGAGACTGGCCTTTGCCATCTTAGGGACCAAAGACGAGCCACTGAAATGTGCCAGAGTCTGAGGGTGGCCCAATCAAAGGAAAAACGGTTCCAGGCCTTAAAAGGAAAAAGTAATCCCACTCTACCACATTACCAGGTCTCCGCGAAAAGGAGGCAGCAATCAAATGACAAAAGGGCCCTGAGTCCCAGCGGTGGGCAAATGGATCTCAGGAAATATTCAACTGACAAAACTCCCAGGCAAACTCATCAGACAGGGCTGCAGGGGTGTCTGGGTGGTTGTGGGGGAGGAACGTGCAGGCCGGCCCAGCCTATCAAGGGGTCCTGGGTGCTGCCCACCGGGGAACACTCTGCACCCACATACACGCCTCTACCAGCCGTCACTGGGGCCAGCGAGTCGGCCTGCTGCCACAAAGTGCCACTAGGGACTCGAGGGGATGGTCTCCTCTGGGTGGGGACAGGGTCCCTCACCCTGGAGGCCCAGGAGCCCAAACCTGGCCACGTGGCTCTGCCTCCAGGGATCCTAGCAAAGCAGGGACAACCAATGACCTGCCCATCCCCTCCTCCAGGCCCTGTGGCCTCTGCAAGACAGTTCCAGCAGTCAGGACATCCTGTCCATCCTCATGGCACAGCTCACACCACTCCTTCCAAGATCCCTTCAGCAGCTGGGGCCCCCAAGTCACGTGTAAGGATTTCACGTCTATGAGGATGCTAAATCACTCCTCGCCCATGTCACCCTGTCAGCCACTCGGTGATTGAAGCTTTGTTTCCTCCTCTCCTGCCACTGGACTGTAAGTTCCCCGATGAGTGGCCGTCTCTTCCTCCCTGGAGACCCCCTCCCCACACTGCACACAAGGCCCCATCTGGAGCTGGTGCTTCACCAACAGGTGCTAATCTGTGGGTCTCCAAGCCCAGGCCCACCCTGCCCAGGCTCACAGAGTCTGCCTGGGACCCGGCAGGTCGGTGTCCATGGAAATCGCACCCTGCTCTGTGGGTGTCCAGCTCAAGATTCATACCAAGGCTGAGGAACTGGAAGACCCTGTGCATGGTGTCCTTGACATTGGAGGCATGGTCTTCCAGGCGGAGGATGAGGAACTGCTCCTTGTTAAAGACGGTGAGCCAGTCTAGAAGGTACACGGCGTACAGCCCAACCTGGAGCCTCACCTAGGACCGAGCAAGAAGGCGGGCGTTAGTTCAGGGGTAATTCCTCCAAAACCGTAGATACTTTTCTATATGCACTACACATTATAACCAACAGCGAGAGGAATCCCAGCAAACAACTACCTTCAGAAGCTGGATTTTTTATGTGGACTGAAATGCTGGACTGGATGAAGCACAGCTGGAATCAAGATTGTTGGGAGAAATATCAATAACCTCAGATATGCAGATGACACCACCCTTATGGCAGAAAGTGAAGAAGAACTAAAGAGCCTCTTGATGAAAGTGAAAGACGAAAGTGAAAAAGTTGGCTTAAAACTCAACATTCAGAAAACTAAGATCATGGCATCTGGTCCCATCACTTCATGGCAAATAGATGGAGAAACAATGGAAACAGTGAGAGGCTTTATTTTGGGGGCTCCAAATCACTGCAGATGGTGACTGCAGCCATGAAATTAAAAGATGCTTGCTCCTTGGAAAAAAGCTATGACCAACCTAGATAGCATATTCAAAAGCAGAGACATTACTTTGCCAACAAAGGTCCATCTAGTCAAGGCTTTGACTTTTCCAGTAGATTGTACGGATGTGAGAGTTGGACTATAAAGAAAGCTGAGCACTGAAGAGTTGATGCTTTTGAACTGTGGTGTTGGAGAAGACTCTTGAGAGTCCCTTGGACTGCAAGGAGATCCAACCAGTCCATCCTAAAGATCAGTCCTGAGTTTTCATTGGAAGGACTGATGCTGAAGCTGCAACTCCAATACTTTGGCCATCTGATGCGAAGAACTGACTCATTTGAAAAGACCCTGCTGCTGGGAAAGACTGAAAGCAGGAGGAGAAGGGGACGACAGAGGATGAGATGGTTGGATGGCATCACTGACTCAATGGACATGAGTGTGAGTAAGCTCCAGGAGTTGGTGATGGTCAGGGAAGCCTGATGTGTTGCAAACCATGGGGTCGCAAAGAGTCGGACATGACTGAGTGACTGAACTGTTTTTTTAAACCTTTATTGAATTTGTTACAATACTGCTTCTGTTTTTACATTTTGGCCAAGAGACATGTGGGATCTTAGCTCTGTGACCAGGGACCGAACCTCCACCCTCTGCATTGGAAGGCGAAGTCTTAACCACTGGACCACCAGGGATGTCTCCAGAAGTGGGATTTTAAACGTCACTCGTGCTTACTGCCCTGTGCAGGCCTTTGTGTCCCATGCACAAAGGATTCCCACACTCAGGTTCTCACTTCATCCTTAGAACCACCCTGTAAGTATCTTCACGACATAGAGAGGACCTGGGTGAGGGAGAGGCCAAGGTTACGCCCACCGATGGCGTGGAATTCCTTTACACAGGACCCAGCTGCCTTTGCTTCTACACCCAGCACACAACAGCCATGAGAAACACCTGCAAATGCCCAGCAGCCAGCCATAAGAGGAAGCGCCAAATGCCAGGTGCCACATGGAGGTCTATGACCTTCAATGTGTGTGCACATCCCAGTCTGAGCAGTGTTGTTCGAAGCCCTTCCTGTCCACCTGCACTTCGGGGTCCTTGTCCTTCTCCTGTGCCTTCTCCCATGCCAAACTGCAAGCACGTGTGGTGAAGCGTTAACCTGACCCACAGAGATGTCTGGCCTTGGTCCTTGGCTCCTGGGAGGCCACCTAAAGCCACCTGGGAAGTCCTGCCTGATGAGAGTATCTCGCTTGCCAGGGGGGCGGAGGGGGGCGGTGGTCTGGCCACTGGACAGTCTAACAGCATGACTTAGGATGGGGGCTTTGGGCCTCACAGGACCGGTCTGACCTCCAAGAGGGACTGGACAGGTAAAGGTCAGCCAGGTGGGCAGTACGTGATGGAGCCTCGAGAAACGCTGCAGACACCAAAGGCTTGGGTGGGCGTCCCCAGCCAGCAGTATGCTGCGTGTACCATCACACGTGCCTCTTCTCCTGGCTGACTTTAATCCATGTCTCTTCCCTGCTGTAAACCGGAACCACGAGTGTAACAGCCAACCGTGTGCTCTGGGATTCCTTCCAGTGAATTATTGAACCTGAAAGTACTTTGGGGGACTTCCCCCAGTTTGCAAATAGTGTCAGAAGGGAGAGTGGTCTTGGGTACTGCTCCCTCTGACTTCACAGTTGGCTTTGCAAAGCTCCGGAAAAACAGTGAACCCTTCCCCTTCTGCTCTGAGGTCCCCACCTTTCTCCAGCACTCCCACCCGTGCCCCCCGCTCAGGGACCCCGCTCTGTGTCAGCCTCTGGTTGTGCCTTGTCTCTTTGTTCGGGCACAGTCCCAGCCCCCTGCCTAGTGCTCCTGCCTCGAGTGTCTGAGGGTGAGCTCCCCACACTGATGCCTGGCCTTGCCTGGCTCTCCTCGTGTGCCAAGTCCTTGGCCTGGCTGGACCCCCAGCCCACCCCCTCCCACGTGGAGCGCCTCCCAGTGCCCAGTCCTGGTTCCTGACGCAGACACTTTCACCTCCTACTTCTGCTCCCTCCCAGCTCAACCCTGACTTCCTTCCTCCAGGGCAGGGACCAGGATCCCAGTCTCATCCCCTCATCCCACATGAGGCCAAGCCCCCTGGCACTCCCACGCTGAATACGTGATGACCATAAGACAGTGAAATTGACAAAACACGTACAGAGGCGAAGTGGCTTCATCTCTCGCTATTCTTTTTTTCCATTTCATTGTTCTTCTAATTGTGTGGGAGGTGGTGGAGGAAGAAAAACAATTGGAGGGGGGAAAGCTGTCTCCAGAATTCATTAGCTGCCTGCAGCCCTCAGGTTGCAGCTACCTCAGACACCAGCTTGTAAAAAGACCTCAAGCTGGGCCAGAAATAAAGAGAAAACGGGCACATGCCAGCCTCAGAAATAACACACACGTCGCCTCCAACACAGACAACCACTGTGAGCACGGCTTCTTGCTAAATCATCGAGAGCTTTCTGTCCTCAGTCTGTCTGTCCCTCCCATGGAGGACCAGCCTGACCAGGTTTATCTCTTCCAGAGAACCAGTCTTCGCTCCTGAGAACCTTCTAGAAGGTTCTAGAAGGTCCTGCCTTTGTGGCAGGACGGGGATGTTTTAAAGTAGCTGCAGTGGTCTGTGGACCCGGCCACAGGGGACAGCATTTCCCTGGAAGTGCGTTCTATGCCTTCATGGACGAAGCCCCCCTGCACTGGGCCAGGCAGGCCTCCCCCAACTGAGTCTGTCTTCCCAGGAGGGCTGGTCAGCAGCAGAGGGACCGTCTGGGGCAAGCAGGGAACAAACCTGAGAGGGCTCTGCAAGGGCAGAAGGGTGGGTAAGCCCTCCCGGTCTCCTGGACACTCCTGTCTCACTCCAACCCCTCAGCCCCCACCCCCAGCCCCCTTACTAGTCAAGGGAAGTGCCGCTCACCTCAAATGACAGTTTCTGGTTCATGGAGCATCACTGCTAACAAACCTAAGACAGGCTCACGCCACCCCTCCCCTCATCTTTCCCCAGAACCGATCAGAGAATCAAAGTGGAACAGGGATAAAAAAGAGTCTTTATGAGAAGTGCCCAATACGTTTAAAATTTTAAAACATTAGAGCTGAGAGAGGCCTTTGAGGTTATCTGCTTCAGCCAGCTCTGGGTGGAAACACAAGAGGCCCAGGGAGGGCGAGGAGCCTGCCAGGGTCGGTTGGAGAACACCCACCAGAGCCTGGTCCCGAAGCTGGGCCCTCGCCCTGGGGACCTGTTCCCCCATCCCAGGCCGGGAAAGAGCTGAGGAGTGTGGTGCAGGGTCTCCCCTGACAAGAACACACCTAACTCCTCTGCTCCTCATTAGGGATTTGGCTGGAACTCTCCACCCGGCTTCTCCACTAGTTTCACAGACTGCCCATTCATTCATTCATTCATTCTGCAAATATTCTAGTGCATCCTGCATGCCAGGTTACATGCTAAGCAACGGGGATGTGCTGCTATGTAACAGACCATGGCCCCTGGCCACATGGAGCTTGCAATCTGGTGGAGGTGGAGCTAACCTGGTGAAGAACAATTATCTGTGATGGCCAACTGTGATTCAGGCTGTGGGGAAATGAAAGGCGTGGAAAGAGAGTGAACTGAAGTCAAGATTAAAGCAAGACCCAAAGGATGAGGAGCACGTGCCAGGGAGGGACGTGGGGTAGGCTCTGGAACCCGGTGTCCCCAAGACAAGCGCCCAGCACAACCCCTGGAGGGCTGCACAGGCAGATGGACCTGCCCTCCGCCCCAAAGCTCCTGATCCTGGAGTCTGGGGCTCAACCTGAGAGTACGCGTTCCTGACAAGTCCCCAGGGATGCCGATACTCTTGGTCTTGGACCACACCTGTGAATCCCTGCTCTGAGGCAAGAGGACCCATCAGGGGAGGGTGCGGCTGTAGAGCAGTGATGGAGAGGGAAATGGGACGTGGGGAGCAGGAGGGTAGGCAGGCGGGACCGGCTCCCGGGCTCAGGGGCCAGATTCTGTGTTGATCCTTTGTGTGCGTCTTCCCTGCAAAACTATACACGCCAGCAGGGCGGCCTGGGATCCTACCTGCTCCTCTGTGCATCCTGCTCTTAGGGAGACACTGA
The DNA here is from genome assembly GCA_935064755.1 of Tragelaphus eurycerus. Lineage (NCBI taxonomy): Eukaryota > Metazoa > Chordata > Mammalia > Artiodactyla > Bovidae > Tragelaphus > Tragelaphus eurycerus. The sequence continues at coordinate 8,759,481 of CAKXYN010000088.1, read as the reverse complement.
CTGGAACCACCTACCCAGGCCAGGCAAGATAGGAGCCACTTGCATGAGCTATCTTAACAACAGGTCAGGAACACGTGGTAAGGAATATGGAACTAACAAGCTACCACAAACCAGAATAATTCAGGAAGGGTCAAGAAAAGAGGAGATGCCAATCTATATGTTCTACCAACCTGCCAGAATCCTCCTCACTGAACTCCATCTTGGCTGAGCCACGCACCCACCACCAGCTAGGACAGAGTCAGAGTGATAACCCTTCACCACAAAACCTAAAACTTTGAGCCGACTGGCGGAGCGGTTCTCCTTACCCTGCTGCTCTCCACAAGGGCGCCCCTTCCCAATGAAGTCTCTTGCTTTGTCTGCATGTGTGTCTCCTCGGACAATTCATTTCCGTGTGTTAGACAAGAGCCCCCTTCCTGCAATGCTGTCAGATAAGACAGTCTAGACAACAAAGAAAAGGGAGGGAACCCTCTTGACTTCGAACCCCATCACACCTGGGGGTTCCCCGGCCTCCACCTCAAGCAGATGTACCACATGGCACACTTAGGGGAGCAAGCCTGTGGACCACACTCGGGGGCTGAAGGAGACTTAGCACTGTGGCAAACCTGCTGAGAAGGCATTGGGACAACACAGGGCGCTGTGCAGTGCAAAACCATCCCTCAGCTACACCGTGCTGAAGTCACCAGAAACAGCTTCTTTTGCATGGGGAAAAAAAGTGGGGACGAGGAGATCAAACCAGTCAACCTGGAGGGAAATCAACCCTGAATACTCATTAGAAGAACTGATGCTGAAACTGAGGCGCCAGTACTTTGGCCACCTGATGCAGAGAGCCGACTCATCGGAAAAGACCCTAATGCTGGGAAAGACTGAAGGCAGGAAGAGAAGAGGGCATCAGAGGATGAGGTGGTTGGATGGCATCACTGATGCAATGGACATGAACGTGGACAAACTTCAGGAGATGGTGAAGGACAGGGAGGCCTGATGTGCTGCTGTCCATAGGGTAACAGAGTTGGACAAGACTGGGCGACTGAGCAACAACAGCAACAACAAGAAACACAGCTATATTCCTGAAGGCAAGTGAGAGCAAAAAAAGAGGGATCAATGGAAAAAAATTTGCATTAAGACTCAGAGAAGCACTGAAAGTCACTGGTGGGTAATTTTTTAAACCAACAAAACAATCCAGCATTAGAGAGAACACTCTCAAGACAATCAGAGACTTGGGTCCTCACGTCTGCCAGTCCTAATTGCAGGGTGTGTTTCCGAGCCTTGCTAAATAATAATCTTCCTAAATGCACCCTCTTTCTTTAGCGGGGGGGGGGGGGAGGGGGGGGGGGGGGGGAGGAGGAGTGAGCATTGCAACTGAGCCATCAGTGAGGAAGAAAGCAGTGTGCCAGCTGAAAGGGCCCATCAGCTTTTATAGTTTTTACATCCATGAATATTTGTTTGGCATTAGCCACCGCTCAAAGGCATGGGGAGAGGCATTTGCACATTAAAACGCTTCTCTGTTTAAATGCTAAAATCCCCATCCACAATGCCCTGGCACAATAACCGCGGAGCAGCCCTTCCGCAGACGCACAGGCATGGCGTTGTTGAGGGTGTTGTTGTAGACGCAGGCGCGCAATGAATAATCCAGCATGCAATTTTCAAACAGCTGCAGAGCTTCTGTCACTTTTTCATGGAAGTCATCTGCAGATTTATTCGAACTTGCAAAGTAGAGATAGTCGGAGTACAACCTGTGAATAAAACAGATGGATCTTTTTACCCCCAGGAATGTGAAATCGCGCCATTTGCGTGACAATGGAAATCAACAAGCAATTATGTTACCTCATTCGGTTCATTAAGACACTACCCCTCTCTCCTTCCCTAGCCCACGAGCTGCTTCCAACCGCCCCTGCCCCGGACGACAGGTTCGCCCACACTCTCCTGGATGCAGGCATGGTCTACACTGGCCCCAGGCAAGCCCCCATTCATTTTTTCTGTGCTTTCCTTTCTAGGCACCTTGGGCCGAGGCGGTTTTCACGATGAGTGAACTTTGAAACAACACTAAATTACAAAGACTGTACAAGAGCAGAGAGGCCATGAAAATGTTATGCCCCTTCCGGTTTCTATCTCCCCTGTTCGCGGCAACAATAACAGAACAGCTGTCGCTCTGCCAGTATTACAATTCTGTGTGAGATTCCTAGCCCATTCCAGACTCTGAACGTTAAAGCAAAATTATGAAATGTATCCTTCTAGATTGATAGGACAGAGAAGGCAATGGCATCCCACTCCAGTACTCTAGCCTGGAAAATCCCATGGATGGAGGAGCCTGGTGGGCTGCAGTCCATGGGGTCACTAGGAGTCGGATATGACTGAGCGATTTCACTTTCACTTTTCACTGTCATGCATTGGAGAAGGAAATGGCAACCCACTCCAGTGTTCTTGCCTAGAGAATCCCAGGGACAGGGGAGCCTGGTGGACTGCCGTCTATGGGATTGCACAGAGTCGGACATGACTGAAGTGACTTAGCAGTAGCAGGTTGATAGGAATCTATTTTTAACAGAATGTAGAAACATCTCCACCCCAGGTCTAATGGCACGCAGACACCAGTAGACCTCCAGAGGTGTCCACGCACATGGAGCTGTTCACCCAGATCCCACGGCATGCACACAGGAGGTGACAGTGTCTCTATTTAACCAAACTGTTCTCAGGTTCCTCTGGGCCTTCTTCCCAGCTCAGCCCTGACTCAGAGTTTCCTTGTCTGTCTCTGCATCCCCCAGTTTTAACAAGAATCCTGCCAGCTTGATTTAGCCATTTAGCCCGACTCTCCCCTTAACCTTGCTGTTTCCTCTTAGTTAGCTTGCCATCCGCCAACCCATGTCCTCCTGGGCTGCAAATTCCCACCTTTTCTTGCTGTATCTGGAGTTGACCCCAGTCTCCTTTCCCTACTGCAAGATCCCACCTCAATGGTCCCTACACCTATAGCCCTCAATAGTCGCCTCATCATTCTTTAACAGGGGTCAGAATAATGATTCTTTCTTTTCCCACAAATCCTTTGCATTAGGGGGTCCTCTGGTGGCTCAGATGGTAAAGAATCTGTTTGCAATGTGGGAGATCTGGGTTCGATCCCTGGGTTGGGAAGATCCCCTGGAGGAGGACATGGCAACCAACTCCAGTATTCTTGCCTGGAGAATCCCATGAACAAGGAAGTCTGGTGGGCTACAGTCCATGGGGTTGCGGAGAGTTGGACATGACTGACTACACTTTCACTTTCTCCAAATATATTTTACTGTACTTTAACACTACAGATAGATATTTCCTTTGACCATGGGATAATTCTTTTCTTATATCAAATAAACAAAAGAATGGGCTTCCCTGATGGCTCAGTGGTAAAGAATCCGCCTGCCGATGCAGAAGACACAGGTTCAATTCCTGGTCCGGAAGATCCCAACATGCCATGGAGCAACTGGGCCGTGCGCCACAGCTACCGAGCCTGTGCTCCAGAGCCTGGGAGCCGCATCTACTGAGCCCACGTGTTGCAGCCAGTGAAGCCTGCGTGCCCTGGAGCCCGAGCTCCGCAGGGAGAGAAGCCACTGCAGTGAGAAGTCCGCACACACCAGCTGGAGAGCAGCCCCCACCGCCGCAACCAGAGAGAAGTCTGAGCCGCAACGGAGACTCAGCACAGCCAAAAATAAATAATAAAATAAAAGTAAAACAAAGCAAGTTATAACACTATAATGAGCACACCTTTGTTTTAAAGTCCTCAGCCCCAATTTCCCTTGTGGCCTTAACTTTTGATCCCCAGCTCCTATACTCGAAGTCATGGTGGGGGGGATGGGTAAGGCATTAAATTTATCTGTAAAACAGGAAAAATCCTTGTGCTTTCCTCGTGACAAGGTAATCCACATAAACCTCAAGGGTGAGCCTCGTTATCACTTTCTCATACATCCGTCCAGAAATTTTCAGTGCACCCTCAAATATATATCTGCATATTTTATATTTTTAAAAAACACAGACGTATCAGGTTATATTGGATGGGATCAGATAATATATCTGTTCTTATGGCACTTCTCTAATTATTTAATTAGGGATAATTTTGAACATTCATAAAAGTAGATAAGATAATATATACACTGCAGCCAAACACAGATTCCATTGTTGTAAATTTTTTTTTCTTTTTTTTTTTGCAGTTCCACGCAGCTCAGTTCCTCGGCCAGGGTTTGAGCCTGGGCCACGACAGTGAAAGCCCAGAAACCTAACCACTAGGTCACTGGGGAACGCCCCAGCAATTTTTTACTTTAATAGAATTTCCAAGTTGAGAGTTTTCTATACCTCTTTTCACCTCTTCTCCTTTTTCTGCTGGCAGAGAGCTTAAGTCTTTACTCTTTGTGTGTGTGTGTTTCAACACTTCCCCCTTTGTTTCTGTCTCACGCCTTTTTCAACACACACCTCCTGCCCCCCTCCCCACCCCGCTCCGCCCCGCTCCATGCCCAACACCCTTCACACACACTCAGCCCGGGGCTGCCTGGAAACCAAGCTGATGCAGACTGGCTCCCTGCTAGGGGGTGGCATGCCTCTGTCCCTCTCGGTTCCATGCTTTCTATTCTCCCAACATCTCCAACCCGGCTTCCCTCTTTCCAGTGAAGGAAACAGCAGATCTTACTAGGGTCCCACAGGTCTGGGGACTGTAGCTGTGCACCACTGATTGCACCCAGGGCTTCCTTCTGGCTGTTGGCCATCCTCACCCCCCTGCAGAGACGGCAGTGCCCTGGGGGCACAGGTGAGCTGCAGCCACCCCTTCTCTGGCACCCCTCCCCACTCACTAGTGAAAAGAAAGTGAAGTCATTCAGTCATGTCTGACTCTGCGACCCCATGGACTGTAGCCCACCAGGATCCTCTGTCCATGGGATTTTCCAAGCCAGAATGCTGGAGTGGGAAGCCATTTCCTTCTCCAGGGGATCTTCCCAACCCAGGGATCAAACCCGGGTCTCCTGCATTGTAGGCAGATGCTTTACCATCTGAACCACCAAGGAATCCAAAGATTTCCTGACAACTAGAGCGGTTTCTCAGGGACCAATCGTTTTCTCCTCTGGCTTTTGGTACAGTGCCTTCTGCATAGTCCTTTAGAAATCACCCACTGCCAATGTCCAGAGAGAACACCTCGGAGAAGTAGTGAGGTGTCTGGAATCTGCCCACAGATTGCCTAGAATCCATGCGCACACTGGAAGGAGAGTGCTTGTATGTCTCAGCCTGGTCACCACACCTCCCAAAGGACTTGCTTCAAGACTAGTCCTCAGAGATGCTCAAGCACTGGCAAGTAGATCTTTCCCCAGATTCGTGTCCAGCCACGTACACAACCCCGAAGATACTGTGCTTATCGATTACAAGCGGTCCCACATCAGCTGTGCGGCTTTCCCTCTTCAAACACGGGACCTCCATCAGACTGAAACATGGCACCTGTCACCACAAGCTCAGTCACAGCATAACTGAAGAGCTGATGAACAAATGCCTGAAATCAGATTTGCGTGCAGCTCCAAGTGCAGTTGGGTGGCACACACCTGGGCACCTTGTAGCAGCAAGTCTGTTGGAGGCCCCTCCAGGCTCACACCGTTTTCTATGGGTGCTGCCAATTTACAGCTTTGCCCAGGAAAGATGCCGGGGGGCGGGGGGGAGTGACCGACGCCTCTGAGACTGTCATCAGAATCTGGACTTTAATAGGAAGCTCAAGTTTAGAGTCATTAGCAAGGCCTCCCACACAACCATCTAAATCGGCTGGTAGAACTGGAATTCTATCACATCGACTGCCACCTAAAATCCCAACCCTGGGCTCAGGCTTTCCACAGTGAGTTTATTTTGTGGTAATGACATTTCTTGTAGACGGGCAGCTCATAAATAAAACAAGAGTCTCTAAAACCTGGCTTAATTTTAAACACAAAGTAACTTCATGAAGAATCTGCTGACTCCATACAATTCTTTAGAGATCCAGAAGTAACTCCAGGAGACAAACTAGGACATGTCCTCAGGTCCAGCCGTGCCAGTCCAGCCCCGCCCAAGTGAGAAGACTGATTTTCATCTGCCTGGGGTGCAGTGAAATGAGCTCAGGGCCCCACCTTCTGTGAATCAGGTTGGTTCATGGCCCTTAGCACCAGGCCAGGCCCACTTCCTCGGCCAGGTGAGGGGAGACTTCTCCTTCCCCTCAGTCTCCCAGGGACCCTGGATCTGCTCACAGGGTGGGCAGCAGGCTTCCCTGGAGCCCACACACGTGCCGAAATGCATGTCTGTAACAAGTCCTTCACACCCTATTTGAGCAGAGAACCTCCCTGCACCCGTTTAGAGTCTACAGATGTCCTGAAAGATGCCCAACTCCTGACCACTGATATCTGCAAATAGGATCTTATTTCAGGACTAGGGTCTCTGCAGATGTCATTATGGTGAAGACCTCCAGGTGAGAACATCTCGGGCTTATGCTATGCTAAGTCACTTCAGTCGTGGCCGACTCTGTGTGACCCCATAGATGGCAGCCCACCAGGCTCCACCGTCCCTGGGATTCTCCAGGCAAGAACACTGGAGTGGGTTGCCATTTCCTTCTCCAATGCATGAAAGTGAAAAGAGAAAGTGAAGTCGCTCAGTCATGTCCGACTCTTAGCGACCCCATGGACTGCAGCCTACCAGGCTCCTCCGTCCATGGGATTTTCCAGGCAAGAGTACTGGAGTGGGGTGCCATTGCCTTCTCCGCTCGGGCTTATGGTGGGCCTGAAATCCAAGGACTGGTGTCCCTGTAAGAGGCAAGGACATGGACACATGGGGAGGAGGCCACATGAAGACAGAGGCAGAAATCGAAGTGTTACCTACAAGATAAGGATGCCAGGACTGCGGAAGCCACTGGAAGCTGGAAGACCAGTGGAACGAACCCTCCCTCAGAACCACCAGGAGGAGCTAAACTCGCCACCACCACCTTAACTTCGACCTCTGGCCTCTAGAACAATGAGAATAAATGTCTGTTTTTTCAAGCCAGCGCATTTGTGATGATTTGTTAGGAGAGCCCCCCGGAGAAACTAACACAGACCCGAAGCCAAATTCCTGAGGAGCCATTTCTGCCAGCACTCTCTCTCACCCTGAGACCCTCGAAGAGTAACCTGCGTGTGCAGGAGGATGGTGGCCGTGTGGCCAGCTCCTCCGCAAAGAAAGAAGAAGGGGGACTAGCAACATAAGACCTTTACTTCCCCAGAGGGCACTATCTGAGTACCCATGAAGAATCAGGGGTAAGACTGTCTTGAATAAACATTACTATGAACAAGAGATGGGAAGAGTGAATGTTGACATTCTAGGAATTAGCGAACTAAAATGGACTGGAATGGGTGAATTTAACTCAGAGGACCATTATATCTACTACTGCGGGCAGGAATCCCTCAGAAGAAATGGAGTGGCCATCATGGTCAACAAAAGAGTCCGAAGTGCAGTACTTAGATGCAATCTCAAAAACGACAGAATGATCTCTGTTCGTTTCCAAGGCAAACCATTCAATGTCACAGTAATCCAAGTCTATGCCCCAACCAGTAACGCTGAAGAAGCTGAAGTTGAACGGTTCTATGAAGACCTACAAGACCTTTTAGAACTAACACCCAAAAAAGATGTCCTTTTCATTATAGGGGACTGGAATGCAAAAGTAGGAAGTCAAGAAACACCTGGAGTAACAGGCAAATTTGGCCTTGGAATACGGAATGAAGCAGGGCAAAGACTAACAGAATTTTGCCAAGAAAATGCACTGGTCATAGCAAATACCCTCTTCCAACAACACAAGAGAAGACTCTATACATGGACATCACCAGATGGTCAACACCGAAATCAGATCGATTATATTCTTTGCAGCCAAAGATGGAGAAGCTCTATACAATCAGCAAAAACAAGACCAGGAGCTGACTGTGGCTCAGACCATGAACTCCTTATTGCCAAATTCAGACTGAAATTGAAGAAAGTAGGGAAAACCACTAGACCATTCAGGTATGACCTAAATCAAATTCCTTATGATTATACAGTGGAAGTGAGAAATAGATTTAAGGGCCTAGATCTGATAGATAGAGTGCCTGATGAACTATGGAATGAGGTTCGTGACATTGTACAGGAGACAGGGATCAAGACCATCCCCATGGAAAAGAAATGCAAAAAAGCAAAATGGCTGTCTGGGGAGGCCTTACAAATAGCTATGAAAAGAAGAGAAGCGAAAAGCAAAGGAGAAAAAGAAAGATATAAACATCTGAATGCAGAGTTCCAAAGAATAGCAGGAAGAGATAAGAAAGCCTTCTTCAGCGATCAATGCAAAGAATAGAGGAAAACAACAGAATGGGAAAGACTAAGGATCTATTCAAGAAAATCAGAGATACCAAAGGAACATTTCATGCAAAGATGGGCTCGATAAAGGACAGAAATGGTATGGACCTAACAGAAGCAGAAGATATTAAGAAGAGGTGGCAAGAATACACAGAAGAACTGTACAAAAAAGAGCTTCACGACCCAGATAATCACGATGGTGTGATCACTGACCTAGAGCCAGACATCCTGGAATGTGAAGTCAAGTAGGCCTTAGAAAGCATCACTAGGAACAAAGCTAGTGGAGGTGATGGAATTCCAGTGGAGCTATTCCAAATCCTGAAAGATGATGCTATGAAAGTGCTGCACTCAATATGCCAGCAAATCTGGAAAATTCAGCAGTGGCCACAGGACTGGAAAAGGTCAGTTTTCATCCCAATCCCAAAGAAAGGCAATGCCAAGGAGTGCTCAAACTACCGCACAATTGCACTCATCTCACACGCTAGTAAAGTAATGCTCAAAATTCTCCAAGCCAGGCTTCAGCAATATGTGAACCGTGAACTTCCTGATGTTCAAGCTGGTTTTAGAAAAGGCAGAGGAACCAGAGATCAAATTGCCAGATCAAATTGCTGGATCATGGAAAAAGCAAGAGAGTTCCAGAAAAACATCGATTTCTGCTTTATTGACTATGCCAAAGCCTTTGACTGCGTAGATCACAATAAACTGTGGAAAATTCTGAGAGAGATGGGAATACCAGACCACCTGATCTGCCTCTTGAGAAATCTGTATGCAGGTCAGGAAGCAACAGTTAGAACTGGTCATGGAACAACAGACTGGTTCCAAATAGGAAAAGGAGTACGTCAAGGCTGTATATTGTCACCATGTTTATTTAACTTATATGCAGAGTTCATCATGAGAAATGCTGGACTGGAAGAAACACAAGTTGGAATCAAGATTGCTGGGAGAAATATCAATAACCTCAGATATGCAGATGACACCACCCTTATGGCAGAAAGTGAAGAGGAACTCAAAAGCCTCTTGATGAAAGTGAAAGTGGAGAGTGAAAAGGTTGGCTTAAAGCTCAACATTCAGAAAACGAAGATCATGGCATCTGGTCCCATCACTGCATGGGAAATAGATGGAGAAACAGTGGAAACAGTGTCAGATTATTTTTCTGGGCTCCAAAATCACTGCAGATGGTGACTGCAGCCATGAAATTAAAAGACGCTTACTCCTTGGAAGTAAAGTTATGACCAACCTAGATAGCATATACAAAAGCAGAGACATCACTTTGCCAACAAAGGTTCGCCTAGTCAAGGCTATGGTCTTTCCTGTGGTCATGTATGGATGTGAGAGCTGGACTGTGAAGAAGGCTGAGCGCTGAAGAATTGATGCTTTTGAACTGTGGTGTCGGAGAAGACTCTTGAGAGTCCCTTGGACTGCAAGGAGATCCAACCAGTCCATTCTGAAGGAGATCAGCCCTGGGATTTCTTTGGAAGGAATGATGCTAAAGCTGAAACTCCAGTATTTTGGCCACCTCATGCGAAGAGTTGACTCATTGGAGAAGACTCTGATGCTGGGAGGGATTGGGGGCAGGAGGAGAAGGGGACGACAGAGGATGAGATGGCTGGATGGCATCACTGACTCGATGGATGTGAGTCTGAGTGACCTCCGGGAGTTGGTGATGGACAGGGAGGCCTGGCGTGCTGCGGTTCATGGGTCGCAAAGAGTTGGACACGACTGAGCGACTGATCTGATCTGATCTGATCTGATTATTTTCCCAGGTGGGCTTCCTAGGTGGTGCTAGTGGGTCAAGAATCTGCCTGCCAAAGCAGGAGACACAGGAGTTAGACCTTGGGTCCATCCTTGGGTCGGAATATCTCCTGGAGGAGGGCATGGCAACCCACTCCAGTTGCCTGGAAAATCCCACTGACAGAGGAGCCTGGCGGGCTACAGTCCATGGGGTCGCACAGAGTTGGGCACGACTGAAGCGACTTACATAAGCGCGTGATTCCCCACAACTACTCTCTGGGGAGAAAGTCAGATAACGATTTTGGAAGAGTGCCAGTCACTTGGATGCATTAAGATCATTCAAAAAACGTTGAGAAGGAGAGCAGATATACCAAGAATAAGGCTCCAAATGCACCTCAAAACATCAGAGCAGGACACTATGGACTATGTCCTCCATCTGCCTTTGTCTGTGGGACAACGTTAGCCAAAGAATAAGTTTAATCAGAGAAGTGAGAAAATGCAGAGACAAAGAAAAACAGTTCAACAAGACTAGATAATAGTAACGTAATCATTAAGTCAAAGACCTTCAGTTCCTCCTCAAGGGCTGTAGATAATATTCTGAGCCGCACCCTGTTCGTTGTCTTGTAGATACTGAAACCCCCACCAGGTGGAAGAAGCTAACTACATGATGACCAGACCGTCACCATGACGTAAGCTGCTGGAATTCTGAGAACTGGCCGCAAGAAAACGGAAACGAACTGACCCTGGAACTGAAGATTAACTGTACCTAAAACATTCAAGATGACACTGGTCAGATCACTGATAACCAACTTCAAGATGACTGTCAGAGCTGACTGTGCTGTTTCTGCACGTACCTCCCTTCCTCCGTCTATAAAAGCTCTTACCCCTTGATTGGAGGGAGTAGGGGGTGGGGAGTGGGCCTTTGGAGAAGCACCCACTCCCCCCACCCCAGTCGCCGGCATCCAAAATAAACTTTCCTTTCCACTAACCTTGCCTCTTTATTGGCTTTTGAGCAGCGAGCAGCCAGAGCCCACTTCGGGTTACAGGCACACTCAAATACCAAGTGGAAGCATAACAAAATAAACCTAAATATCCATATTTTACTCTTTAAAAACCAACTGTGCAATGATGATGTAGGGGAAAGAGGCCAACCTGGAAACTGCACGCGGGGTTTAGCTGACATACGTGCGGAATGAACCATCACAGAGCCGCAGGGACGCAAGCACCTCAAGCTACTTAATGAAGGCATGGCACGGAGAATGTGGGGAGGTGTTGCTCTGCGCCACCCGGCCAGGTGAGAGCCCCAGAGGCCACTCGCCTTCAGGGCTGGGTGCCAGACAGTAAAGGCGAAGGAGTCACTTCATCTGGAGAAGCGAGACTCAGCAGGAAGGACGCCAGCTTCAACCGGTAAAAGGCTATTCAGAGCTGGGAGGGGACAGGTCCCAGACTCCTGAGGGACTGACCCCTGGGTAGAAGGTTCAGGAAGAAAGCCGGGTTTGATATGGGGAAACCTTTCTCCAACTGGGGCCGTCCGGCACAATGGGCGTGGTCCAGGCTGCAGGGGTAAGGGCCTCCCAGGCCGAGTGAGGGCCAGCTGACCCTGATCCCCGCCCCCAGCCCTGAATTTTGGTGCTGCCAAGCCCCCTCCTGCTGAACTACCTCATTTTCTGACTCTCAGACCCTCCCAAACAGATGGGTGTTACATTTGGCCAGAACCGTTTCCAACAGCAATTCCAAATATAAGACATTCCAAGCCTTCTGTGCTGCGGTTATTTTAGAAGGCTGCTGGGGCGGCCCCGGGACAGCAGGCTTGCTCATGAGTGTGAGGTGTCTTTCCTGGGCAGGACAGGGGTCCCAGGACCCCAGCACTCCTGGAGAGGGGCATGGAGTGGAGGTGGCAGGGGTCCCTGAACCTGGTACCTCTGGAAAGAACCACGTCTCTTTCCAGGGGGAACAAAGGCGTGGCCAGCAGTGAGCTCACTGCTCACCATGCAAAATCTGGATGGTTACCCCAATGTCACAGCTGAATTCATCCAACAAAAGCAGGGCACTCCTCTGAGCCTAGGTGAGCAGAGTTGGGTGTATTGATAGTCAGGAAAACAAGGGTGGCCACTACCCCTTGGGCCTCTCCTCCAGCCAGGCTCACTCAAGGGCTGTACAGGTTAGCCTCCCAGAATCCTCTTGGCGTCCACCCGCCGAGTGGTTGCACCTGGCTACTGAGGCCTGCCCTGTGCTCAGCACTACATGTGCAATCTCCCTCCCTGTTCACAACCAGCCTTTGGGATGCGCTCTGTCCTCTCCAATCCTGCAAAGCTTCCCAAGGTCACAGGGCCCAGGAGGCCCCAGGGCTGGGTCCAAATCAACCCAGACCTGCTCAACTCAAAAGCCCAGTGACCCGACAGGACCTGGCCCCGGGCTCATACTTTAGGGACAGAGCCGCAAGTTGGCAGCTGGCCCGAGTCAGGGACTAGCCATCTGATGGTTTGGGGGTTTTTGTTTTGAAGTCTATTGTTTTAGGTGCAGAGTGATTTGGAAGCAGAAGTCAGTTCTGTCACAGAACTTCTTAATAAGTTACAGGAGACTGAAACGCAGTCACACCTGTAACACAGCAGCAGACACCCAGGGTGAAACCCAGCGTGACCAGGAGGAGAAAACACGCTCGGTAACTGGAAATCCCAGCACAGCAGAGGCCCAGGTACCTCACGGCTCCTGTCCCTACTTCCCGATCTCTCATCCCGTGGATGAGCTGATATTCACTGGCCACGGCAAACAGCTCATTTCAGTTTACCATTTAGCTCTGAGACCATGACAGCGTGTTGACTGGCCTTCCTCTAGGTGCACACTCCACAGGTTCCAGCTCAAACGTCGCTACTACAGTGAGACCACCCTCTACGGCTGGCTTCTCCTCCTTTTGTGAATTTTTTTCATACTATGTTTAAATTGAGAGATGATCCACACCCCATAAAATGCACCCTTTTAAACAAGCCAACAATGTAGTAGTTTTTGGTAAATGCACAAATTTGTGCAAACACCAGCACCATCTAATTCTACATTTTCATCACCCCAAAGGGAGAGCTGGTTTTCACCGGTCAGTCCTCAGAGGGACCCAGGTCCCGAATCGCTCAGATCCCCAAGCCTGAAAGGCCCACAGAAGCGAGAGCCTCGGTGTCAGGTCCGTCCAGCCAAGTGCAGACTGTCCGAGGCCTGGAGCTCCTCTTCTTTCCAGCTTACTACTGCTCACCCCTCAGTCATCACAGAGAGCCATCCTTGGCAGAAAGACCCCAGGCAGATGCCAAAGCTGTGGACAGCTGACCGACAGCTCCTGGACAGGCCAACCTCGGGCCAAGCACTCCCTGGCCCTTCTGTGCCCCTGAAGTGTGTGCCAGCCAGCGACACACATGTGAAGGGTCACAGTTCATCCCTGGCAGCCCCCAAGAGTGGGCACACTCATGTCTTCCAATCCGCACCCCCATAAGAGCACAGGGTTCCGCGGCTCCTGGAGGGTCTCGTGCACGTGGTGACCACAGCGCCAGCCAGAGCAGCGCGTCATTGCTGTCCATTTGCTGGCACCCAGACCCAAATTCCTGATCGATAACTTCCCGACCTTTGACACGGTGTCATCAATAACGATGATATATACTTTTCCTATGAGGAAAAAAAATAGCCATTTAATCGCTGAGATGGAGGCCCTTTGTCCACTGACTCATGCACCGTGAACATCTCATCATGAGGAACAGTGAAGCGGGACTGGCCAGACCAGCTTATTCGGAGAAAACCTCTGGGGTCACCCAGGTTGTGCGATGCTGGTGAAGCTCACTTTCTGTCAGAGAAAAACATACTAGGTTGGGGCCTAAAAAGAGTCCACAGGGAAGCAGGGCTGCCCAGGCTGGGCCTTCTCTTCCCCTTGAACACGAGCAGTATTCTGGACCCAGCTCTGATTCCCTCTGCACATACAGTCTCGGGGCCTCAGTGAACCTCTGTGGGTGGAGGCCATGCCAGTAGCCCTCCACCCACGAGCCCCGGGTGGCTCACAAAGTACTTTCACGGGAAATGTGCCCGAGACCCTGAGACCAGGGAAAAAGAGAAAAGGCAGGCGCCAAGAATGGTTGGGCTATCCCCAGGTTACGGCAGCAACAAGCCCAGGCCGGGACCCCCAGGTGGGAGACCTCACCACGGAGCAATGGCCACCATCCCCAGGCTGGCCGGTCCAGGACATGGGCCACCCTCACTGGTCAGCCCCCACACCCTGGGTCGGAGAGGCCCCTGACTCCTCCTGGCAGCCTGGCGTCGGCGCCCCATGCCTGCACCGCCTTCCAGTCTCTGTAGACGGACACACAGCGGGCTCTTCTTCCCCATGCTCCCCGGCACACAGAGCCTCCTTCTGCAAACAGTCCATGTGGGAATACTCAGGACTGCCAATGGCTTTGTAAACACTTCCCGAAAAAATAAACATTGTTAAACACATGGGGGTTTTCAGCACGATGGCTTTTCTCCCGCCAGTAACGAGATGAGGTCCCTCCCCGGACGGACACTCCCGAACGACCTTCAGAGGACGGGGCCTGTGGCCCTGACCCAGAGCCGGCCAGCTCCCTCTCCCTTCCCTGGTGGCTCACAGCGCAGCTTGATCAAAGGGACCTGGTGTCACCGTTAGGGCCCAACCAAGGTGTGTTGGTGACACCCAGACAGGCAGGGTCTGAGAAGCAGAACGCCCAGATTCACCAGGAAATTAACCCGGGGCTTAGGACACTCCGCTACAGTCTTTCTCAAGACTGCTGCCTCGGATTCCAAAACCTCCAAGGTCTTAAAGAGGGAAAAGGGAGGAGGGCGAGGCCTTAGGTGGTGGGGTGCACGATGCTGCGGTTGTCATGACCTGTACATTTCAGCGCCATGCCCCCCTCTACCGGATTCCATCTCTTGCCCACAAGGGAGTTCTAATTTCCCTTTGAGCTCATTTACATTAAAAATTAATCTGTCGATGCTAGGGAACAGCCTGCTTTTCAGTCTTCATGCAAAATCTGCTATAGAGAAAACATCCTTCGGCCTTGGAATGCCAGAGCTCCTGTTCTGCCTGAGAACATGTCTACTGCGCATCAGTCAGTGTTTCCAGTGACTTGGAGAAGCTGGGCTGGTGGGAGGTTTTCAGCAGCAGCTGAGTAGCCAGAGAGACGTTCATCAGTAGTGGGGGCGCACGGCAATTTCAGAAGTGTCAATCTGGCTCATCTCCCTGCTCTGCAAGCTGGTCCACGCCCCAGGTCAGGATCCTGCTCTTACCCGTGTGGACACAAGTGAAGGAGCTGAGTCCAAGCTTAGGCATCTATGCAGACTGGAATCCTGACTGATCATAGAGCCTCCATCCTGCTCATGGTTCACAGGTTCAGTCCCTTCACCGAAAGACCTGCCCCACCCAAGGTTACACCTCCCCAGGGCAGACACAGCCAATGGCTGGTGGATGGGAGGCTTCGAGGAAGTGGCTGGCTGAGACCCCTGTTGTGACCTCTCCCTCTGTTGATCCTGCCCTGTCGCCCCTCACAGGGGCTGGCCCAAAAGCACGCCCTATAAACTTCATTTTGGGGTGGGAGAGGTGGCTCCAAAATCACTGCAGATGGTGATTGCAGCCATGAAATGAAAAGACGCTTGTTCCTTAGAAGAAAAGTTATGACCAACCTAGACAGCAAACTAAAAAGCAGACACATTACTTTGCCAACAAAGCTCTGTCTAGTCAAGGCTATGGTTTTTTCAGTAATCATGTATGGATGTCAGAGTTGGACTCTGAAGAGAGCTGAGCACCGAAGAATTGATGCTTTTGAACTGTGGTGTTGGAGAAGACTCTTGAGAATCCCTTGGACTGCAAGGAGATCCAACCAGTCCATCCTAAAGGAAATCAGTCCTGAATATTCATTGGAAGGACTGATGCTGAAGCTGAAACTCCAATACTTTGGCCACCTGATACGAAGAACTGACTCATTTGAAAAGACCCTGATGCTGGGAAAGATTGAAGGCGGGAGGAGAAGGGGACAACAGAGGATGAGATGGTTGGATGGCATCACTGACTCAATGGACATGAGTTTAAGCAAGCTCTGGGAGATGGTTAAGGACAGGGCAGCCTAGTGTGCTGCAGTCCATGGGGTCACGAAGAGTCAGACACAACTGAGCGTGTCTGATAAACTGATAAACTTTCTGTACCTTCTGCCGTAGAGTCGGCCTCCCAGTAACTGACCTACGAAAGAGATGAAAAGCTTGGCCCCTCAGGCCAAGTGACATGGGATCAAATGCCAGTCCGGGCACTTATTAACCAGGTGACAGCTGATAGGTGACTTAACCCCACTGAGCCCACACACATTAGCTGTGACGTGTCAAGACAGCCCTCTCACCTGCTTGCAAAGTTCAGAGGAGGCAAAGACTGAAAAGGACTTAGCACTGAACCAAGCTAAAGAAAGTGATCAGTGAATGCTAGGTTGCCACCTCCCCACTGCAGAAGACTCCAGGAGGGCGGATGGGAAGGACTCGGCTCTCCAATGTATGCAGTGTATGTAGCATATCAAGAGGGCTGGATAAACATTTCGCCAAGTATTTGAGCGCTTGGTCTGGATATTGTTATTATTACTTGCTACTATCGTGGCTTAACAATAGTAACTAATAAGTATGTAACAGTTACCATTTGCTCAGCACTTTTAAACACACTACACATATTAAGTCAGGTCATCCTCACAACCCAAGATACACTGAGTCATGTGCGATTCTAGGCGAACCCATGGACTGTAGTCCGCCTGACTCCTCTAGTCCATGTAATTCTCCAGGCAGGAATACCGGACTGGGTAGCCATTCCCTTCTCCAGGGCATCTTCTCGAACCAGGGACTGAACCTGGGTCTCCTGCATTGCAGGCAGATTCTTTACCATCTGAGCCACCGTAGAAGCCCCAGATATAGGACTATTTCCCCTCACTTCGACAATGAGGAAGAAAGAAGGCACAGAGAGGTTGAATAACCTGCTGAAGGTCACACAGCCAGAGAGCCGCAGAGATGGGGTTCAAATACAGACCCTCTGGTCCCTGAGGCTGCGTCCCTATCACAATGATCCTGGGTCCCTGTTCACCACCCACACACCCCAACGGCCACTCTGGAGATGGAACGACATTCATGAAAGGTTCAAGGTTCCAGTCGAAAGGTTCCCTCCTGCTTATCACTCTCTGTCCGAATGAAAAACTGCACATAAATGGATTCATTTCATTATCAGCCTCATTCCTTCCATTCCTAGCTTACCGCCATGAAGAGAATAATTTATTTAACCAGCCCAGTGGGTTGTTAAGAAAATCAGTTCATAAAAGCAGATGAAGAAAATAACTCCCCAGGTTCCACGGCACTGGGGACAAGACACTGGGCCTCAAGGCACTGGGGTCAAAATCAAGTTCTACCCTTTACGGAGCTGACTTCTCCTTCTGCTTTGACCTCTTTCATAAAACGTGAAAACCAAAAGACTCCTGAGGTGGTCGTTACCATGCACTGTGGGAAGACCACCCGAAAAATCAAGCCCAAGATACAGGGATGGTAAAGTCCATGAATGATGGTGCAGGACCACTCTCCAAGCATCCCTCGAACAAAGTACGTTGAAGGGGTGGGCACCTCCCAGCCATTTTCTGCATTTCTTGCGGACTGTAACCACCTCTGCACTGAGTCAAACTCCATCAACTGTCTCACAAATGAACAGGCAGGCAGCCAATGTGGGCAGTGTTGAAAAAAAGTCTTACTTAAGAATTGAACTAAATGAAGGAAAACCCTGCTTGTAATTGGTGGCTTCTTTTTAATTAACTGGGATGATTTAGGTGAGAAACTTGAATTTTAAATTGTTGTTATCTCCTACGTAGAGAAACTTGCAACAGGAATTCTCGGCTGGCCCTTTGTCCCTAAAGAACCATCCCATCCACATTCCACTATTCTCTCTTCCTCGCCAGAAAGATAAATGGGCTTGCTTCTCCAGAAGCTTTAAAGTGGTTGATTTGATTTTGCTTACAATTCCAACATTTTCAAACCCTCTGCCTTTGATCAATTATAGACATAAAGGCTAAATGTGAATTTAAACTAGAAATGAAGGTTTTCCTAACTCCTATCTGAGCCTATCTGTACAAGGAAAGAAAAATCAGGTCCAATCCCACGGGCAGGGAGAAACTCAGGGAATCTCCCACTTGCAGAAGTACAAGGTCACGGAATGGCTTAAGTGGCTGATAGCCCGGGATCCAGTTAAGACTAATGGGAACTCGGGCTCCAAGTGTTTGTTTCTTCAGGAGTGACCTAAACACCCAGTATTTATCATCCTTTCTGGTCGCGATGGGAAATGAGCCAGCCATTTCAGACAGGCCATGAGTCACGAGGCTCAAAAAAGAAGAAATTCGTATTGTTCCATCCTTTATCAACATTTAATAAGCAATGGAACAGCCGCTGCTGTCAGTAACCCCCACAGAAGACGCACACACGCACACACTGCCCTGCGCACGTGGGCTCGCCGCCCCTACAAAGGGCACTGCGCCCCGGCACCGCCTCTCTTTCCGGCTGTAAGGGCGTGGCTTCCCAGAGGAGCGAGAGAGTAGCACAGAGAAGTAGGTAACTTCTAAGCTGGTCCTGGAGATCCTCTCCTCACCCTGGGATTCATTCCCCGTAATCCCCTCCACTTGCCTGTGTCCTGGACCACGTGACTTGCTTCTCATCGAGAGAATATGGCAAAGGTGATGGGCTGCCACTCTTGTGCTCAGATGACAAAAGATGGAGGCACCCAACTTGGCAGCAGCTTGCTCCTTTGCAGGCTCTGATGGAGCAAGCAGCTTCTAATGACGGGCAAGGTACTGAGGGCAGGCTCTAGCCAACGGCCAGCAAAGAATGGTGGCCCTCTTCCCACACTTCTTGGGGAACTGAATTCTGCCAACAACTGCATGAGCTTGAAAGCAGATCCTTCCCCTACCAAGTCTTCGGATGAGACCCTGCCCTGGTGACACCTTGACAACGGCCTTGGGAGAGCAAAGCCATGCCGGGTTCTGCCCCATGGAAGATAGTGCGAGATAGTTAAGTGTGCTGTCTTAAGCTGCCAGATTTCTGGGTGATTTGTGACACAGCAGTTGATGAGAAATACAGTCAGCAGCCCCATGACAGGGTTAGCTTCCTGAGGAGGCTGTGTTGCCATGGCATCCTGCCCTCCTCCGCACCATCACACGTGCGTGAGGTTCAGTGCCTCGCATTCCTGACAAAGTGCAGCTCCTGGAGGGCAGGCGTCTATGTGCACCTGCTCAGCACCAAGAGCACTGCCCAGCATGTGACTGGGAATCAGTGAACATTGTAACTGATAAACTCTTTCTGTTAAGTGAGTGGCAGGAAGGCAAGAACTTTCAGTTCCCAGTATAAACAGAGCATTTGCTCTTTAAAAATAAAAAGGAGACAAGACTCCTTGCGATGGCCACCTACTAAAAGGGGAACTACAGGCTGAGGTCTGAGAGGTGAGTCGGGCAGGCCTGCCCTGAACCGGGGCAGCGTGATGGCCCTTGCTGTCCAAAGCTTGTCTTCACGGTTCCCACGTCCCCAGAGGTGGAATGAGAGCTGTGGGGAGAGGGACGCGCCCACAGAAGCTGGCTCCCCTCTCTGAGAGAACACACAGTCCTTCCCTTTTCGCTCTCCATCCTCCCTGCCCAGAACGCTCCTTCCTCTTGACCATGTCCCTCGCTCCTTCCTTGGCAAACTCTTACTCAGCCCTCAAAACCCCACCTGGCCTCAGCTCTTCCAGAAAGGCCTTTCTCTGCACTCTCCACTAGCTGCTCCTTCCCTCTTGGGTGCCACACTTACCCCTCCCTCCCCGCTCTGGCTGAACTGCAGACCGCAACACCCACACCTGTCTGTCTGTAGCTGACGTGAGCAGCCTGTCCCCCAGGCTCCCGTTTCTATGCCCAGGGGGCGACAGAGCCGGAGTCTCACCTTCTCGGCCCTCTGGAGTCGAGGCAGGTGACCTTCTTCGGAATGAGGAACAGGGAGATGTGACAGGAAGACACTGGCCAAGCAATGAGCTACCCTCCTCTTTCTGAGTGAATGTTCCAGCCTCGTGAGCCGCAGTGGGGGTGGCCTGGGGGAGCAGCTGTGGAAACACCTTTGCGGGCAGCGCGGGGTCACTTAGTCACCGGGCCTTTCAAGGCTGACGGTTATGTAATCACGTTCACACAAGAGCACCGCTGGTTTGGGTCAACTGTTCTCAAGCTGAGGGGGGTGCCAGCCCACTCCCTGAGCAGAAGGGCCGAATTCCTGTCTCCCGATGTGTGGGAAGCAGCAGGCAGGACATGGCGAGCTGCCCTGAGGTCAGGGCAGCCTCGGGACCAGCGTGGAGGGACTCCTGAGGCTGGAGGAGGTACAGCGGGCAGAGTGGAACCATCTGCAGCATCCAGATGGCCCCCACAGGGGGTCTGCAGGGGTGGGGATGGGGCAGGGGCCATCCAGCTCTCTGACCAGATCACTGCAGGGCACAGAGGCCACTCCAAGACCCACATGGGGACAGCAGAGGTAAGCCAAGAGTTCGAAACGAAAGAAGCAAGACGTGAGACTGTATATTCACACAGCTGTACACACACACACACACACACACACACACACACACACACACACACAACACTTCTCTGCATAGATAAGTATTAGCTTGGAAGAAAACAAACCAAAGTAAAAATATCGATTATCTGGGTGGGAGATTATAGGTGTTTTTTAAACAATTATCATTCACAAGGCTACAGGGCCAGGAAAGTGTGCCATCCGAGGAAGGAACCAGGGGTGAGTTAGTGTTCTAGGACTGCTAATAATGAATTACTGCCGACTTGGGGCTTATTCCAGCAAAAATTTATTCTCTCATGGTTCTGAAAGCCCGAAGTCTGAAGTCCAGGTGTCAGCAGAGCTGGTTCACTCTGGGACTTCCAAGGAGAGTCTGTTCCGGGCCTCAGTCCCGGCCATCCCTGGCGGTCCTCCGGGGTTTGGGAGCATCACACCTCTGCCTCATTCTCATGCAACTTTCTCCCTGTGTCTGTGGATCCCAGGCCTCACAGTTCCTGTCCCCGTAAGGACACCAGCTACTGGGTTAGGGCCCACCCTCCTCCAGTGTGACCTCATCTTAACCTGAGTCCATCAGCAAAGATTCTATGTCCCAACAGGGTCAAGTTCACACACATCTTTGGCGTGTGTGGGGGCGTGGGGCATAATAACCCTTGTGCTGTGGGCTAAGTCATTTCAGTCGTGTCCAACTATTTGTGACCCCATGGAATGCAGTCCTCCAGGCTCCTCTGTCCATGAGATTCTCCAGGCAAGAACACTGGAGTGGGTTGCCATGCCCTCCTCCAGGGTATCTTCCTGACCCAGGGATCGAACCCGCGTCTCTTATGTCTCCTGTATTGGCAGGCGTGTTCTTTACCACTAGTGCCAGCTGGGAAGCCCCTATAATAACCCATAACAAGAGTCATTTAGTCCAAAGGAAAAGAAGACACAGGGCCCTGACAACGTCTTCTATATCTGGCAGGTTTTCCCATTTAGAAGGATTAGACCTGACCTATGTAGCTCTATGGAGAAGAAATGGGTCCAAAGTGTAGACACTCCCAAAAGATGGACTTGGGGTCAATGTAGGAAGGATGCTCTCACAGAGCTGTCTAAGCGGAACTGGGTTGTCCTGGATGGGAACTCTTGGACCAGAATGGAGCCTCTTGTCACTGGTGCAGGGGTACTGGTCGGGCCAGAGGGGACGTGATGGACTAAATGATTTTAAGTCCTGGCAGCCCTAAGATTCTGCCACGCACACAGCCATTGTCAATGACCTCAGCATGGCCCAGTGCTGGCCCGCCAGCCTCACCCAGTCTGTTCCGGACCATGCTAGCCTGGCCTCATCCACACTGAGCAGCTGCCATGCTGTACAACAGAGCAGCTCTGCCGTGTTCTTCATCTCAGGAAAGGTGCGGCTGGCACTTTCAGAGCCGACAGGATAAAGGCGTCAATCAAGGCAGAGGACAAAGAACTATAGGAGTTAAACCTACAGAGAAATCCGACACCCCTGATTCCAAGGGCATTTCTCACGCCCAGACATCACTCAAGGGGCAGTCCCACATCCCCAGGCCAGACTGGGCAGAGGCTGAAGGCCCACAGGCTAGGGTCAGAATGGCTAAGGAAACAATCCACAGTTTGTTTAGAAGCAATGAAGATTGCCTCAAGAATAACGTTTACATAAGAAATAGCAGTAACATCACATGTTAAGCCTGTTTATTTAAAGAAGCAGCAGCAAAATCTGGCCTGCGATGAGAAGGAAGACTGGCCTTCAAAACTGCCTTTTCTCTTCCCGAAACAAAAAAACCCACGAATACACTGCTCACCGCTCCACGGGGTCCCTGAGCATGACGATCAGCCTCGCGTCCGGCTGGAAGGCGTGGATGAAGTCCTGGGTCAGAAAGGGGGGCTCGCCACCGGTGCCGTTGTCATAGAAGAGCGTCCAGGCGTTGTTGTCCCACATGGTGGAGGCGCTGGCCTCGCCTGGAAACAGAAAACGCTGCGAGTGAGTGGGGCTGAATTACGGGCTCCCGCAGAGCGGCCTGAACAAGGGGCCACACCTGGCTGTGATGCCTTCTTAAACAGCTCTGCACGGATGAGCTGGTCCAGGAAGCGGGCAGACGGGACTCTGGGAAGAGAAGGCTGATGACCGCCCTCTGCCACACCGTCACCCCCTCCCGGCAAGGACCTCCATCTGGAGATGAAGGTGATCTGAGCCACACTGAGCATCCCTCTTCCTCCCAGCTCCTCTCTCCAGGATGTGACAGAAAAACCTCTATGAGCATCTGGCCTCCCAATTTCACAATGTTTAACTTTGCCTACAGCGCACAGGTCTGTGGCATTTTAAGGGCCCGCTCAGAATATATTAGATGGTTTCCTTCAAAAGGCATCAGGGGTGAAGGAGGAGTTCGGGCAAGCTGACTCTTATTAGGAAACTGCATGCAATCCGCATCAATCTTCCCTTGAAATCACAAGGGTCAGTCCCCAAGCACACTCAAAGAGGGAGGCTTTGCGGGAAGGCTCATGGGACCTTGGTCCTCCGTGCCCACCCACCCCGTGGCCTGGCACACAGCTGGGATTCACTCAGTGCTGGCTGGGTGAACGGGAAGCTGGTTCTAGCCCCTGTTTGATCACGGTCTGCATGACTGAAGCATGATGAGGTCAGTTAAGCACATTCTAGGCCAGGGGTGAGGCCAACACACAGATCTTTCAGCATTTCTATCTCATAGACTTGAACTGGTTCCTTCTTTTTTTTTTTTTTTTTTAAGAATAGTCTTCAGAGATTCAGAAAGAAAGGCAAATCAATCAATTAATTATACATTTGATTTCCCGACATCGTACACGGGACTATATGACACATCTCAAAGTCACTTATTCAGGGAAAATCTGAGCCTGAAGACTAAGTCTCTTTGATCACTGATGAGCACATCACGGTTATGCAGAGAGTTAGCAGGCTCCTATTTATTCTGTTGGATGTGCAATCATGTCCAGGTGAGTATTTCTATTCTGATCTTTCTTTCTTTCTTTCTTTTTTTAAGAGGTAATACCCTAGAACACAGAAAAAAACAAGCCAATCTGAAATCCTTTGAAAATTCTACTCACAATGAGTAAGATAATATTAGGACAAGGAAAGTACCTAGAGCTAAGTTAGCACAAATTTTGTCAATCTCATAAATGAACGGGTTCTATGCTTGTCCATTTATCTGTCTGTCCATCTACCCACCCATCTTTCATTCATCCATCCATCATTCACCCATCCTTCATCCATCCATGCAGAAAGCTCTGATTTGGTGTCTAATATGTGCCCAGCACTATGCTTGGCACTATAGATAGATGACAGAAACAAGACAGACAATCCCCTTTAATCTCAAACCTTACAATCTAGGGGAAGATCAATAATTCAATAAACAATCAGTCCAAGTTTAAATATTCAATAAACTTGAGCACTTTGACAGGGCAGAGCAGGGGGCCTTGAGAGCCCTGAGAGAGGGCAGCAGCCTTTCCACATGTGTTGATCCCCAGCCCAGAGAACCCAGCCACTGGAGTCCTTTCTGACTCCAGCTATTAGCCCAGACCACCAAGAAAGGGCCCTCTATGATCCATTGGCTAACATGAAGAAAGACCAGTATGCTTCTTCCAGGGATCTAACCAAAGATGCTGAAGCAGAGTTTCAGGGTTGGGAGGAACCCAGAACTGATCTGGTCCAACAAACCCATTTTACAGATGAGTAGACTGAGTTCAGGACCACAAAGACCAACTTGTCTCATGGCACAGAGGTCTCTGGTGGCACAGCCTGGGCTAGATGCCAGCTTTCCATCTACCATAAAACTCAACAAACTCTGCTTCAGGTAAACATCAGGGCGTGGATATATTCTTTAGTTTTCATTTCTAAATCTAGAAGTAAATAAAATGAGAAAACCAAACTAAAGCCTTCCTTTTTTTATTCATTAGCTTAGGCTCTATTTCCTAACCCTAGGATGTATAGTTTTTTAGCTCTTTCACAAGAACATGAGATTTTCCCAGAGGCATATGGTATGGGTGGTGGTGGCTTAGTCACTAAGTCGTGTCCAACTCTTTAGACCCCATAGACTGTAGCCTGACAGGCTCCTCTGTCCATAGGATTTTCGAGTCAAGAATACTGAAGTGGGTTGCCATTTCCTTCTCCAGGGGATCTTCCTGACCCAGGGATCAAACCAGGGTCTCCCGCACTGCAGACAGATTCTTTACCAACTGAGCTACCAGGGAAGCCCACAGTCTGTTTGAGCCACAGCCAAATATTAGTTAAGATTTGTAATCTGGATGTTAACCCATGGCTGCAAGAAAACAGCTAGTACCCAGTTCAGACTGAGTAAGAGGGTATGCTCTCATCTGGCTTCTAGGACTCGAGTTCTTCAAGTTAAAAATAAATAAATCAGAGCTTCAGCATGTAAGTCTGTCCCATTGGACATGGGACACATAAGTAAACAGCCATCTTTCAGATGGTTGATTACAATTCTTCTTAGTCAATGATAGTGTAACCGAATTTAGAGAATCAAAATATAATAGATTTAGAACAAAAAAATAGATCGCTGCTTCAGGTAACCAATTTAAGAAAAATATGTGATTCGATTTCTCTCTCTCACAGGTGTAAGTGGATAAATGTCTTTTAAGCTGAATCCAATAGAGAGGGTGAACAGGTATGTTTTTTATAAAACATCCTTGTGAATTAAAAAAAAAAAAGATTGCTAATCAAACCACCTCATTTTGAATGTCTAAAGGCATTAGGTTGACAAGACCGAAGCTTTTCCAACAGCAATCAGTCACCCACGATGCACGACGGATGTGTCTATTTCAGGAGAGGCCACCTCCATCTTCACAGGGTCCCAGAGGCCAGGGAGTAAAAGGCCACAAGAATTAAACCGATGACTAATTGGTTCATTTTGCATTCATGATCCCCTGTCCAAACTTACTCAGATGGGCGTATCATGAAAAGAAATCCAGCATGCAAGCTTAACTTTAATAAAAGCAAGAAACGGCCACGTTTTAAAAAAGGCATTTCAGGTGCACTTGAATCTCCACGGAACTAGAGAGTCTACTAAACATTTTTGCTTTATGGAAAACTGCACAAACAATATGAACATTTTACACAGGGGGAGAGAGGAGGGGGGAGTCACTGGGGAAACAGCTGAGGGCAAATGCCATGCAAATGCTTGCAAGTGCAGTGAAGCCCGGCCTGGCCCAGGGCAGGAGCTCAGGGAAGCCATACCGATAATGATTCTATTCATCTTGCTCGGCTCCTTCGCAGCGCTGGCCTGCAGTCCTTGATGAATCTGGTGTGCGGCCAGGTCAAAGAGGTCCAGGTAGTCTTCCACGGGATAGCGGTCCCGCAGCCCGTCTCTCAGGCGGACGATTCCTACAAGAACCAGGAAGCAGGGGTTACTGAGGACAAAGCTGCCATGCTGGGCTGGTGGCCTCCAGGGAGTGACCACAAACGGATGGAAAGGTCTGAGGGCCCTGCTGCAGCAGCAAAGGCTTGATCCCATGAGCTACAAGAGACGGAGGGATGTCTGCAAAGCGGCCACCCTCTTTTGAGCCGTGTGCACTTTGAGGGGTGGAATACACCACCACTCGGGTGCACAGTAGGCCCTGAAAGGGTGGCACGCCTGTTCAAGAACTATAATCGGGTCTACTTGGAGGGCCAGAGAGGTCAGGGCTGGTTAACGCGGGCACCAGGTGAGGTCCCCCAGGGGCGGGGCAGCAATGGCATCAGAATAAATACACATGATGAATCACAAGAAAGCACCTCCCATCAGAGGGGCCATATCCTCTGAAGCTCAGATGCAACTTTTTTTTTGTCAGGGCTCCCCAGCACCTTCCTGAGGTTATTTTCCATCAGGAAGTCTATCCATTTCTCCAAACAATAAGGAGAACTGATGGTCCCCCGATGGACACCTGAGTGATTCTGGCATCAGCCACAAGCAGCCTAAATTGTCCCTTGCCTGAGAGGTGGGTAAATTTTCCTTGAAAATGTATTGACAACACACTGCCCCAAACCACAGCCACCAAGGTTAATGGAAAGTGGAGAGAGAATATCCACAGGCAAAACAGCAAGAGGTTCAAGGTGACACCGGACACCAGACTCCAGGGGCTGCATGCCCCCACGACTCTCCCCTTGACCAGCAGGAGCCTGGTTTTCGCAGGGAAAGACAGTGAGTTCTGTAGAGGAGGGTCCCCTAAAGATGAGCACAGAAACTCTGGCTTCCACAGCTGCCGCTGCCAAACCACAAAAGACATATTTACACTTCTGTTCACTTTGGAAGGAACATCAAAAGGATTAAGTCAAATGTTTGTCAGAAACACACCAAGAGTTGATCTCAACTTAGGCTGTACTAAGAAAAGCTTTCAAAATTCCTTTCCAAGCAACCTAGGTCTTTTCCACAGAAACCGCCCTCCAGGCTCACTCAGACTTTGGCATTTGTCATCCCTTAGCTCCAGTGACCAAATGTCTCCTGGAAGAAGGGAAAAGGCTAAGGAGAGGAAACAGTGGCCCTGGGGGCCGAGGGGGTGGCTTGGGCTGGCTCATGTCTGGGTGGAGCAGAAACCAGCCTGCAGGAGTCATGGGGTGGTGGCTACCGTCAACCTCCTGGGAAAGGGGTGCTGTGAGCAGGGTGGCCCAGAAGTACCTTCATGGGGCTTTCATTCTGATCCTCTGAGGCCCAAGGGGCAGGCAGGTCAGAGAAGAAGCAGGAAGCAGCTCAGTGACAGGCTCAGGTCCTGGGATGCTCCAGCAGGAAGCTGAAACCTGGCCAGACACAGCGCCTTTCTTTCTCCTGCCTCCTCCCAGCAGGGGTGTGGGTGTGGGGGCTCCAGCAGGAACAGCACTGAGCTGGGAGCTGGGAGCGGGCAGGCCCCAACAAACGTCCACCTGGATGATGCATGTCCCAAGGCCCTTCAGGACAAGAAGAGTGCCCATCCAGTAGCCTTTCACACTGTATACTGCTGGCACTGTATAAATGCTCACCAGGTGATCAGGAGCTGGGTACTCAGTCCTACTGGGTGTCTGCCTGGGGATCTCTAAACCACAGAACTCTCTGATCTCCGCCTCTCCGCATGTTTTCTCATCTCCCCACCTGACTCCCTCCTGGAACCTCCCAGAATGCCCCGCTCAGGTCAGTCTCAGGGCTCCCACTTCAATCCTGACCCCTGACCCCGGAAAGAGTGACAGGGTAAAGGCGTCTAAAGCACCCTTGCTATGTGGACATGGCGGCACGCACCGAAGCGCTTCCGGGTCCACCAATGAGGTTCCTTGATGGCAGAGAACTTGACTTCCGGGTGCAGCCGCAGGCGGTCGTAGAGGTCGGTGGTGCCGCACTTGGGCTGCCCAATGATGTAGAAGTGCGGCAGGCAGCGGAGGCGGAAGTGCTTGCCGTGGGCGTGGGACAGGTGGCCCCAGAAAGCCTTGCGCAGCGTGTCGAAGGTGGAGCGGAAGCGCTTGGAGTAGAGTACGTAAGAGTTGGTCAGGTAAGGGTCGGTGGTGTTCCTGCCTGTGAATTCCTCGTACCAACAGGGGCTCTTACTGTTGGGAAGAAATTTGTGTGGGATGACGGAAAACATCTGCAACAGAAAGAGACCAAAACGGAGAGACACACTGAGAGGGGAAAACACACTCTGTCCTCCATATGATCCTACACTGAGGCTTATTACAGCGTTGGCATGGCAAGTATTATTGGATGATGACTAAATACCAAAAGTGAACTTGGTAAACAATGACCATGCTTTTCCTAAAACCCCAATAAAAATAAAATATGAAGAGAATGAAAATACAAGTTCCATCAAAATCCATTCTACCATGATTTATCTTACAAACACACACGACTATATAGTTGTATATTTAAGTGGCCGTTAGAGACAAACACTGTGATTTAGGGCAGACTAGAGAGTGATCTACAAAAGTAATTTGAACTGCCAAGACCACCTTTCAAGCAAAACATCCCAGAAAGGAATTATTAGAAAGGGGGATTCCTTCAACCGTTTTAGCTATGCCATTTAATACTGAGTTCCCTTGTTGGCATTAACAGCATGGACACAGCCCTCTCAGTGAACCCTCATCCATAATGCTGTCAAATTACCACTATTACACTTGGGAAATTTTTGGTCACTTTCTTGCCAAAGGTGATGATAGGAAAGGAAGCAGCCATTCTTTAAAATCAGTCAACGGAGATGCGCATCGGACTACTCACGTGCAATTCTTGCTTCTTGAGGTCTTCTACATCTGGGAGCTGTCTGGTGGTGAACTCAATCCTGGATGTGATGCTGTTGATAATTAACTTAATGCTTGGATAGTCCTTCACGTATGAAATATTATTTACAGAGGATTGGTGATGATGCTCTTTTGCGTCACTCGGATTTTCGCCCTCCATCAAGCTGGGATTGCTGGGGAAGGCTCCGTAATGGAAAGGCGATGAGATCAGAAGTTCTTGGTGGACCCCAGAAAGGATGTAAGAAGCCATCACCAACGTCATTATTATCAATCCAAAAATGAGGCTGCATCGCTTCCCCTTCTTGAAGCGCAAAAACCCACCCCAGCTCTCATTGCCGTCAGCCCTCACTTCGAGAACAGCCAGCAAGTTCATCTGCTTACCGTCCACTCGAAACACAATTTTGTTTTCTGCTTTGCACACTGGGCACTCCTGGCGACCGTGATGGGAGCCTCCTCGGCAGCTGACCTGCTGTGTCTGTACGTTGTCAGGCGACAGTTGGATGCAGCAATTAATGCAGTGCCTCATGATAATGCCCCTGGACTGCTGGCCCACTGAGCCATGGGCTAGCCCCCGAGGAGTCCGGATGCCTGCAAGTTGTGCTGTGAAACTTGAAGGATGGCTCAGTGATCACATAAGATGATTGGAAGGCACAAGCAACAGAAACAAGAATAAAAATGAGCAGGTGCCAAAACACCAGAGAATGAGGGATCACGTTCTTTGGTTTGCCTCTGAAAGATAACACGAATGATGTCCAATTGTCATGTTCTGTAATCCTGGAAAAAGCCACAAGGTCAGGAGCAATTCTTCCTGACCTTCAGGTTTTTCCCATGGCACCAAATGAAGTGGAAGTGTTCTTGCTGGAGAACATGGAAACACCCAAGGGATTAGAAGATCTCATGGCCTCAATGAGACATGGACAGATGCACTGTCCACGCAGAGTCCATGGAGATTTCTTCTTTCACATCTTAATGTTCCTTTGAAATGTTTCCTCTTCATGGGGAACAAAATCCTTAAGATATCAGTTTACCTAAATGACAAAGAAAAGAGGTTTTATTACATTAGATGATGACAGCAATCACCCTGGGAACATCTTGCAAGGAGAGAAGTTCCCGCTTCTTTTCCACTTCTAAGTTTCAGCCAAGCTGGCTAGGTCACAAGCAAGTTACAGAAAATCATATTGGATGAAGGGAGAGGTGTCAGGTCCTTGGTGTTGGCTTTGGAGTTCAATTTCTGCCACCAAATGTGACCCCAACACCAGCCCCACCAGCACCTATTAAACACCTCTTATTTCACACAACCCACATATTCTGTAATGTCTGTGCCTAGACACAGCTAAGTGACTAGACCCCTTGCTCCCAACTTGGAATCATTCTTAGATTCATGCACAGTTAGTCACTCTGAATTTGAGGGATGGATTGAAATAACAACTCTTTTAAATCAAGGAAAAAAAATCCAAAGAGAATAGTTAAGATGGGAGCAGGCAGAGAAAATATTTTTCCCCTCCCAACAGCACTAATAGTCTTTTAACCTAGAGCTAACATTTATTATCAGTGTAGGATGCAAAAGTTAATGAAAATTTAGAAACACTGAAATGATTCTCCTTCTGTAGAATGTATCATATTAAAAAAATTTGACTTTAAGTTATTAAGCAATTAAATCCAACATGCAGTACTCCCCTGAGTAACAGAAGACTTTAGACCCTGAAACAATTTTTCACTTTCATCATCCTTGGGAAAACATGATTCTTAAAAATCCATTAATAGAAGTCTGCAGTTATAAAATGTATCGTTGCCCAAGTGACACTTCTTTGTAAACATTGCAAAAACAGCAAAAAAAGAGACCTATGTGGTTTCTAGCAGTAGAAGAACATTGCTAATGAGCTAACGGTGTGACCTCAAGCCAGCAGCATAACCTTTCTAAGCTCTGGTTTCCTCACCAGTAAAATTAGGGTGAAAGTATGTCTCTCTCAAGTGTGTAACAGTACTAAGTCCGCTCATGCATGTGAAGACTTTGTAGAATGCCTACACATGTTTAGGATCCCATAAAAGAGCGATAACATGAATAATGACAGCGTCATCGGTGACTCTTTGTCTTATGTTTTTCATCGTCAGTGAATGCCAAGAACGTCTGAGGTGGAATCAGAGATGGGCGGTCCCATTACAGCGTCTTTTCTTAGCACCCGAGAATCAGCTAAAGGTGGCAGACTCACTTCTGCCTCTGCACACGCACACACACCCTCCAACAATCCTTACTGTCCCCAGGGAAGGTGGTGTTAACTAACCCTGCATTTGGCGGAGAGGCCAAGCAATCAACTCGCCAGCAGCAACATCCCTTTCCCTTGGACAAAAAGGCTTATGTTTTATCAAAACATGATGACCATGAAATAACCATGCGATATTCCTAAAATGTCCTCCACAAAATGTTCTGCATGTTCGATAGGTCTTCAGGGCTTAAATTACCTGGAGGAAAGGTAGAATGGCCCAAATGACACAGACTTCTTTAGAGCAGACTTCACCTTTTCACTGTGAAGCCATAAGGGAGGACTATAATACACAACATTTCCAAAACATAATTGACCATGGAATTCTAACTGATGTCTCAAGGAAGCAGTTTGAGGAATGCTAGTGAGTACAGGCTGAGATAGGGGTCAGAGCAGTTCTGAGAAGCACAGAGGAGAGGGAGTCGTGGGAGCAAATAGCCCGGAACCAGGCCAACATCTCAGGCTCCACCACCCCCTCATCCCTGAGAGTTTTTGGAGGGACTCGGCAGAAACCAAGCCTCAGGCCTCTGCCTCCAACTTGCTCAACCAGCCCTGAACCATCACTTGCTACAAACAATTCTCCCAAACCAAAGAAACAAAAGGGCAAGCTCCCCTACTCAGAAACCCCGTCACTAAGCCAAGAAAACATTTTTCACACGGCGAAGACAAGGCCAAGCGTGGTTAAAATGAGATTCCAGCCAGCATCGCAGGGGGGAGCCAGTTTGCACCCTTCTGTCTCTCTGGCTGCAGGAGGCCTAATTAGATCTTTTCCAAAACATGGTCTTTGAAGCTCCAAGACAAAAATGTACAAAATCTGGACCCACCAGAATGGGCAAAACATTCCTCAACAAGAACAAAGGTTTTCTAAGACAAGCACAATAAATAAATAGACCTGAGTAGTCAGAGAAGCTGACAGTCTCAACAGAAAGGCCTGGGACACAGTAGGCCAGAGAATTTGTCCCCTGGGCCGGCTGCACCCTCCAGCCAGACCTCCCACTCCAAGTCTCACTTCGTAAAATGGGAGCAGAAAACGGGGGCGACAGTTCCAGAGGCCTGCAGAGCCTAAACACCCAGATCCAATGTTATCTCCTATAATTCACTCCTTCATCTCTTCCCCCTTTAATTCTCCAGATCCCTCCCGAAGGAGGACCCTGCACTGGGCGCCGCCCGAGATGCACGTCCAGGTTTGAAAGTGTCAGTCGCCCGGTTGTGTTCGGCTCCTTGTGACCCCAGGGACTAGCCCACCAGGCTCCTCTGTCCATGGGATTCTCCAGGCAAGAATACGGAGTGGGCTGCCATTTCTTTCTCCAAGGGATCTTCCAGACCCAGGGATCGAACCCACATCTGCATTACAGACAGATCCTTTACCATCTGAGCCACCAGGGAAGCCGGCACAGCCTGGTTTGGGGGCCTGAAGCCGGGACGTGACGGGGGTGTGATATCACACCAAAGAAATACCTGGTCTTTGTCTCAGCTCCTGACACGGCACTTCTAAAACCCTTGGACCATCCTGGGTGAGAGGGGTGACACGGACAATACCTTCTGCCATTTGTAACAAGCCCCTTTCAACCACACCTCAGCTTATGTTAGTGAGGTGACTCTTGGCGGGGAGAGGGGGCCCAGACAGCTTCAGGATGGGACTGGTAGCAGGAAAAACTTGGAAGCTTGGAACTCTCAGCCCTGCCTCTCCAGCCTCCAGGGAAGGGGAAGGGGCTGGTGAGTGAGTTAATCCCCAATGGCCAATGATTTACTCACTTGTGCCTACATAATGTTATTGTTGTTCATTCTCTAAGTCGTGTCTGACTCTTTGTGACCCCAGGAGCTGCAAGCCCTCCATAAAAACCCTCTAAATGACAGGATTCCGAGAGCTTTCTGGTTCGAGATCCCGTGGAGGTGCTGGGAGGGTGGCGTATGCAGAGAGGGCCTGGAAAGTCCATGCCTCCCCGAGGCTCACTCTGTGCGTCTCCTCCATTT
Organism: Tragelaphus eurycerus; assembly: GCA_935064755.1. Taxonomy (NCBI): domain Eukaryota; kingdom Metazoa; phylum Chordata; class Mammalia; order Artiodactyla; family Bovidae; genus Tragelaphus; species Tragelaphus eurycerus. The sequence goes on along the minus strand of CAKXYN010000088.1, from coordinate 8,726,433 downwards.
GGCTGCTCTTGTGTTGTCTCCCTTGTAACGAACCCATAATAGTAAGGAAGGTGCTTTTCTGAGTACCGCACATCATTCAACTTAAGGAACTTGAGAAAGGACTGTAGGAACCTCTGACCCTGCAGCCGTTAAAACAGAAGTGTGGGTAGCCTGGGGACCCGAGACCTGTGACTCAGGTGTGAAGCAGGGGCCGTCTCAGAGGTGGTGGTGGTGGTTTAGTCACTAAGTTGCATCCGATTCTTGCGACTCCACAGACTGTGGCCCACCAGCCTCCTCTGTCCATGGGATTTCCCAGGCAAGAATACTGGGGTGGCTTGCCATTTCCTTCCCCAGGGAATCTTCCCGACCCAGAGATCAAACCCGAGTCTCCAGCAGTGCAAGAGGATTCTTTACCACTGAGCCACCAGGGAAGCTCCAGTCTCAGAGGACTGAGCCCTTAACCCATGAAAGTTGTGCTAATTCCAGGGAGTTACTAGAAGAATTCAACTGAATTGCAGGACACCCAGCTGGTGTCTAGAGAGTTGGAGATTTTGCCAGTGTGGCAAAATCCCCCCAGGGAGACTCTCCTTGAGAAAAAAAAATGTTTGTTACATTTACATGTTTTATCGAAACATCTGACCAGCATATAGTATGTAAAATACTTGATTAAAAACAACGACCAGATGACTAGTGAGTGCATTGCTGTGAACAGGGCCTGGAGCTTTGAGGTTTCCAGACCACCCTCATCCAGGTGGATGGGACTGGTACAGCAGTGACCATAATAGGGAGACCTTTGCCCCACCTGGAACTTACAGTCCACTTGGAGTTAGGGGAATAGCAAGAAAATAGACAATTTAAAAAGTCACAAATGAGTAACATGGTCTCAGATGCTGGAAGAAAACACAGAGAAAACAATGACATCCTTAGAACAGGGGCTCCCCGTGCCAAAACAGGGGCTCCCCGTGCCACACCAGGGCCGGATGATGCTTTGTTGTGGGGGCCTGTTCTGTGCACTGTAGGACGTTTACAGCATCCCTGGCCTTCATTCCCAGGAAGAACTGCTGCCTTAGAAGAAGGGGAAGTAAAGTGGAGAGGGTGGCCAGGGAAGACCTAATTCAGGTGGATTCATCTGACTGGTGAGAAGGAAGCCAGTCACGTAGGGACCAGGGAAGTAAAGATCCCGCAAAGAAGGGTAGCTGAAGAGCAAAGCCATGGGGACCACCAGGAGAGCAGATCTCTGCCTTATGGGGCAGGAAGGGGGTGGGAAACAGATGGGAGAAAAGGCAGGGACCAGACTCTGGAAGACCTGGAAGGCTGGGATCCGTCCACACACAAAGAGGGAGGCACACTCTGGATTCTTTCAAAAGGATCTTTAAAATACATATAGCTGGGAACTCATGCAGCTAGACTGAAAGGGAAATGGACTGCTGTTTTTTTTTTCCTGGGTTGAGATTTTCTGTATACGAAGAATAGCCATTTCGAAACCTAACACTCAGGTTATTCTTTCCTAAGAAATAAGCAATGGATATCCACTTCACCTGTCTGGAATGTCCCCATTTTGGTGCCAATGGACTCCGTTTAGGCAGGACCCCTGGCTCTCCCATTCGGGTATTAAATCAGAGTCCGCAGGCATGCATTTCAGTGAGATCGCCCTCCAGCCAGGGCTCAATGCTGTGCCCTGTGGGTGCAGGCTGGAATCGTGGGAACCCAGTACCACTGTAAGAGATCAGATAACCGGTCCCAAAATAGAAAGCATTCAATTACCCAGCCTTGGCTAAGATGGCCCCTATTAACCTATGCACCCCAAGCATCATTAGCAAGCCATTTATAACAAAATTGTAATCGAGAGACCCAGATATAGCACTTCAGATTAAGTAATTGAATGCCCCCTCAGCGTTAAGATCGATAAAGGGCATCCAATTTCACCCTAGGAAAACCTTATTAAATAATTGTAGCTATAAGCTGATATAGCAGAAGAAAGATGTACAAAACTTCCAAAGAAATCGGGATGAATTTAAATAAATGGCTTCATTTAGGTAGAACATTTACATCTGCCCTCTGGGAATAGAGAGGGGGAAAAAATAGCTAATTACATTCTTTTACTTCAAGGTTTTAAAGAAAAAAAAATTGATGGGTCTTAATCAACCTTTACTAAAACACAAAGCCTTCTGCTGATTACTTTGTCTAACTGCTGACATTTCTCTTCGGGCTATGTATATGAAAATACATTTTTTTCCCAAGGAATATTAATCAACAAGTGGCAAAAGGAATATTTTTCACATTTAGCTCAAGGAGAGGGGAGAATTCTGTACAAACAACAGATGCTCAGTCTCAATCTCATACCTGGATCTCATGCCTTTGGCCACATCACAATCAGCAAATAGAATAAAGAAAGCTACATTCCTCAATTCACATCGTCGGTCAATAGCACAGTGGGAAGAATACGGTCGGCAGTCATGTGGGCCAGCAGGCTTTAGCTGGGTCCACGTGGTGACCTCGGACAGGTCCCTTAGGTGACCTGGGCCTCTGCATTCTCAACAGTCCTTGACAGAAACAGATCACACAGAGACTGAAGACTGGGTGCTGGAGCGGGGTTCCCCGACCTTGACCTTGAGCAAGCCACTGAACCTCTCTTCTCCTGTTTCCTTGGGTGTGAATTGGAGATAATCTCGTAACTCTCAGAACCCATGTACGTCCAGCGTGTAGAAGAATGTCTGGCCCATAGTAAGTGCCAAATAAATCTTAGCTATTATTAAACACACACAGCCCTGGCCCACAGGAAGTAATTGGTAAGTAGCAGTTTACTACTGTTTATGGCAGTTTGACCTTTGGTTCCAGCTTATTATTCCTCTCTCTGTTCACCCGCTTCACCACATAAAGGACTCTGCAGTTCTTCTAATCAAATTAGTGGAATATCTTTCTCCACCCTTTGACTTGGGTTTGGAAACTGCTTTGGCCAACAGAATGCGGCTGCAGCGACAGCAGGCCCGTCCCAAGCCCAGGCCTCAGACGGGTCGTGTGTGTCCACCTGCCCTCTCTACCTTTACGGGCGCTGTGGGAAGAACACAGCAGCTTGGCCAAGAGGAGGACAAGGGACACGTGGAGCAGAGCCACCTGGCTGAGTCCCACCTGGAGTAGCCAATACCCTGCTGACCCCAGCCAATGTCTACAGACACATGAGAAATAATAAGTGGCTGCTGTTTTAAGTCACTGAGTTTAAGGGTGTCTTGCTGTGTGATAAAAGCTATCCAATACACCCCTCTACAGGTTACAAACAACAGACTTTACTAAGTTAAGCTGATATGATTCTGCATTGAAGAGTTTGAAAAAGTATGTTTATCTCAGTGAGCAATTCAGGCCAAAGTAATTAATCACCGACTCAATGGACATGAGTTTGGGTAAACTCCGGGAGTTGGTGATGGACAGGGAGGCCTGGCATGCTACAGTTCATAGGGTCGCAAAGAGTCGGACACAACTGAGCTACTGAACGGAACTGAACTGAATTCATCCAAAGAAGACCCAGTGAGTCAACTGAATCAATGCTTTTGCCCTGGAGAGTTCTTTGGCTAACACCAAAAGTAGATATGCCAAAATAACGCTGAAAACCCAGATGGCAGTTGGTCCCAAATCAAGACAAAACAACCCCAATGTCACACACCAGGTTATTTTCTGACAAAATGTGTATTTATGACAACCATAGCTACTATGTTTTGGTAATCAAACGACTGACCCCGTTCTCCCCACTCCCTGATGAAGGGACTGCCCTCTTGCCTGTCTTACAGTCACTATAACTTGTTCCTTGCTTCCTCTCCTTGAGCAAGCCCTTCCTGCATCCTGTTCTTCTGGTTTCCTTGCCAGATTTCACCTTTCCCGTTGACCGAGAAATCTCATCTGTGTTTTGAGACAGGATTCTCAAACTGACATGCAGAATCTCCCTGGCTCACTCAAAATGTATGTCACATCCAACACAGGTGGTTTTTTAAGTTATTTTTAAAGCATACTTGACTCTGTATTAAGCTCATCATCAAAATTTTATTTGTTAATAATGACCACTGCACATGCTTTACAGTATAGAAAATACACTCTAAACTCTTGTTTCATTACATAAAATATATCTATACGAAAGAGACATTTTCTCTGAAATCAAATTTCCACAAATACACAGCCAGCTCCTCCTCTACCCAGGGAACCAAATGACGTGCGACTTGGTAGAAAGTTGGGAGGGAGCAAAAATGTTTTCTGAGCAGTCAGAACAAAGTGTCACAGGCTTTGGAGCAAGGCAGACCTGCGTTTCAATCTGACTCAAGTCTGAGCCAGCTTAATGATCTCGGGTAACTAACTTCACTGTCCTGCGACTTTATTTCCTCATCTGTAAAATGGGAATAAAACTATCTCCACCCAGCATGGATGTGAAGAGGAAATGAGATAATCTATATAAAATGCTTAGCCTAGCAACTGGCACAGAGCAAGCCTCAATAAATGATACGTATTCTTTGAGTTATTACAGGAGAGGCCCTTAGGCCTTCTTCATTCCAGGCTACTTGCTTTCAGTGTATATATAGTTCTAGGTACAGGTGTCCAATTTTCTGCAACTAATATGAAGTAATGAGTGAGAAGAGGCAGGTGGCAGCTAGAGGCAGGCACACAGATGACAGGATAACAGCCAAGTTTTACAGCCAAAACAGGATGTTAAAAAGCAGAGCCGACTGGGATCATTCAGATGCTTCCACAACCTGGGTGAGGAGCCATGGAGAGCCTGGGATGCCTGGACATCCGCCCTGGGGAAAAATGAGACCCCTTGGAGTGAGCATCTGTCTCCAACAAGGCAGCCACAGGGTGTGGCCCCTGAGCTGAGATTTCCCAAGGGGTCACCATCCAGACCTGACATTCACCTGGCCAATAACCCTGGACAAGTCTCTGCATCTCTGAGCCTGTATTTTGTACAGAAAATATGGAGTCCGGACTACCTCTTTTAGCCCTGACACTCCTGAATGGATGATTTGCAATGAACTCCTCCCTAGTAAAAGCCCATTATCATTCTACTCATATCATAATCATCTATTATGTTTTCGGGCCACTAAGAAGCCAACCATTTTGCAGCAAGGACTGAAAAGCAGGTGCATTACTTGCCTTACGCCAGGCAAAAAGGTGGACAATTAATTCCCAAACACACGAAGTGTTCTCTCCTTATTAGTAGTTCCCACTGGGCAACACATGTTTATCAAGCATCCATGGTGTGCAGAGCGCTGTTTGTTGAGGCTACAAGTATGAAAATGGCCAGTCCACTCCTCTGGAACATCCCAATGAACCCCAGAACAGAGGTTCCAGAAAAACTCCCACACTCAGAATGACAGATCCCCTTTCGAGGGCAGCCACAAAGCCCACCAGCCCCTAAGTGTCTGCAGAGCCGGGAGAACCAGCATTAGTTCAGGGGGATGAAAAAGCACCCCAACAACAGGGCTGCCTCGCTGACCCATGGGATCTCCAACAGCTGAAGGCAGGAGATCAGACGAGATCTTTCTAACATCCTCCAGGACCACTCACTCTCCCAGAGGGTAACCTGCTCCAGCTCCTTCATGCAACAGCCAGATGTATGGATGACACTGGCCAGATGGCCCCATGTCTCTGCAAAGCACAGGACAGCCAGGAGCAGGGTGGACAAGAGGCTGCGAGATGTTCACATTGCACCATTGCCTGAGAATCTCAACAGGCTTGAGATGCTAAAGGTCTTCGTGACACAACCCACGATTTTCTTGTTCTGAAACCAAACTTGGGGAGAAGAAAGAAAGTGAAGTCGCTCAGTCGTGTCCAATTCTTTGCGACCCCATGGACTGTAGCCTACCAGGCTCCTCCATCCATGGGATTCTCCAGGCCAGAATACTGGAGTGGGTTGCCATTTCCTTCTCCAGGGGATCTTCCCAACCGAGGTATCAAACCCAGGTCTCCCACATTGCGGGTGCATGATTTTCTTGTTCTGAAACCAAAGTTGGGGAGAAACTGTTCCTAAATGCTCATTTTATTATTTCCAGTAGTAATCCAAATCAGTGCTAGATTTACGGACTTGATTTTCCACTCAAGGCTGCACATCTATGGCGACGGTCTTCTATTAGGGCAGAACCTACTGGAGACAAGCTTAGCAGGGTGCTGTGGGACCCACCCACCTCCACAGTTCTTGGCAAGAAAGCAAGGACAATCCTACAACGCACAGCATGTCAAGGAAGCCACGTGGAGTCTGTTTGAAGACACTTGACATTGGAAATGAAATACCACTCCTTGTGCAGCCTGAGATGCATGCTTCAAAGCATCCACCCAGTTTTAGGGTTTTAAGTGGCTCCAGGGATGATGAAAAGAGAAGGTAACAAATCTTGGTCCAACCCCTGCCATGCAAGGTCCTTTCTCTCTCTCTTTTTTTTTTTTAATTTTGTTTCTTTTTGACTGTGCTGGGTCTCTGTTGCTGCGTGGGCTTTTCTCCAGCTGTGGTGAGTGGGGGGCACTCTCTAGTTGTGGTGCCCAGGCTCAGTAGCTGCAGTGCATGGGCTTAGTTGCCCCAAGGCATGTGGGATCTTCCCAGATCAGGGATTGAACCCACATCGCCTGCATTGGCAGGCACATTCTTTACCACTGAGCCACCAGGGAAGCCTGGAAGCTCCCTTCTTGATGGCAACTCTCTGAGGTCTGCACTGTGACCCCCCAAGTTATATACAAGAAACTGAGGCACAGCAGGGTTAAAAACATCCCTGGAGCCCCGTGTGTGGCCACTTGCAGGACCACAGTCCAACCACAGGTGTGCTGGCTGCAAAGCCTATGACCTCTCTCTGCCCCTCACCATCACATAAGGGAGTAACGCTAGGGGAAACCTGCCCAGAACTCGAGGCTCAAGGAGGGGCAAGGTCAGCTTTCACCCAGCAGCACCAGCCACCCTGGCTCCCAGGCAAAGAGGCATGGCTAGGGTCCGGTGACCGTCTGAACCATTGTACTATCAGCTCCACAAAGGTAGGGTCAGCGATGCTCAATCCTGAAATCAAATCAGCTTAGGTACTGGAGTTCCTTGTACATCAACCATGCCTGGCACAGGGGCGGGCATCTTCTGAAGTTTTTAAATGAATGAGTGAAGGAGCAAGCTCTTGGCAGAAATCCAGAGCAAAGCTCTGGCCACTTAGTGACAATAATAAAAGTGAGACAAGCTAACATCTAGTGAAGGCTTTCTGGTGTCCAGACAGCAGGCTGGGATTTATATGGATAATCCTGTTTGCACGTCATGATAATCTACGAGGAAAACATCATGTGGTTGTCCCATTTTATAGACGAATTTAATGCTAGCACTCCACCCTCCACATGACTTAGAAAACAGGAGAGAGAGGGCTTAGGGATCCAAAGACCTGGGACCCCCTTCCACCAGCCCTGGGACTGTAAGCAAACCCCGGCACCACTTAGACCCTCAGACTCCTCAAAGTATGATGCATCGTCACGAGTCCAATGATCTCAGGAACGCAGGTACCTGATAACTGAGGTATGTTTTTGCATGCTTTCAAGGATTCAAACATCTTTAACAACAAACCTTCACTACTAGGGGGGTGAGTGCAGAGGGGGAGTGCACGTTTTCAGCAAGGGGATCCTTTTGGCTCTCGGTCACCTAGACCACAAAGATGAGAGGTAGATTCTAGCTTCCAACAATGTTTCTTTACTACAAAGAGGAAAAGGAATGAAAAAGAGAAGTGGCCCGAAGCATAATCAGAGACTAGGTATTCGGGCCCCAAGGAGCAGGATGGCTCTGTCCCCCCTCACTTGGGTGTCTGGAACCCTCTCAACCTGCTTTGAAGCAGTTTCAGGAAGAGTAAAAAGACTGCCAAGCATTAGGAGATACCCAACTCAGATGTCCTTCAGGAAGGGCGGAGGAAAGAGTCTTGCCCAGACAGAGCTCACATATTCAAAACCGGCAAATAATGACCCTGCAGATGCGTGGCAGCACTCTGCAATGAATACATTAGAGGTGGCAACCATTGAATGTGGAGCAGCTGCGTACTCCCCACCAGATGGCCTTGCAGATCTGAATAGTTTTAAACATTGTTTTATTTCCAAAGATAAGCGAAATAAGAATCTGGTTAACCCTTGAACAAGAAGAACTGCCTGACAACAGTTCTTGGGATTTCTTTTGGATGGAAAGAGTGAGCAATCGGACTGAAATGCAATATCCTCTGGAGGGTTCTGGAACAAGATGAGGGTGAAACGGGATTTCTCCAGAACATCCACTGTCTGCTCGAAGACAGGTCTAGCCCTTACTAGGGGTGGCAAGAGATAAGGACAGCAACTCCTGCACTCTCCCAGGTGGGATGCGTAGACCCCAGAGCCGTGGGGACGTGTGGGCCAACCTCCCAGGAGTGTGATAAGGTATGCCAGGAGCTGCAGGAAGCCACAACTAGAAGTTTCTGGGTTTTACATGTTTAAACACTGAAAACATTGTTTGTAAATTAAGTTATACTCAGATACATCGCTAAGTGATACAAAATCTGCACAGAGTTGCAGCTTGTCTTGCCTTCTGCAAGCTGCCTGGGGACAGCCCCTGGCACTCCAGTGAGAATTTATTATCTTCTGCCTTCAGGGTCCCCTAGAGGAGAGCTTGAGAAGCACTGATACAGGGCCTGGGAGGAGAACTAGCGGGAGCTGAACACCTGTTATGGCAGGCACTAAGGTGCTGCAGCTCATGGGGTCGCAAAGAGTCGGACACGACTGAGCGACTGATCTGATCTGATCTGATCTGAAGGTGCTTCTCACGTACCCTGCCTTTGAAACGATAACAATAGATGCAATCGCTCCATTTTGCAGGAAGAAAGCTGAGGCTCTGGGCAGTGAAGTGCCTTGTCCTAAATCACACAGCAAGTAAGTGGTAGAGCTGGAATTAAACATGAGCTGAAGTCCAAACCACCCCTCTCACAGGGGGCATGGGGGCAGGACCCACACATACTTTATGGCTTCCAATCACCAGCTTGCAATTTTACTCACATAGAGTGTTACTTTTACAACCACAAAGATGGGGAAGATGAAACAACAATGACAATTCATGTTGAGGAAATAGGAGTGGCACATACAAAGTGGGCTGGGCCAAGGTCCCTGGGACACGAGGGCCCATCTCTGAGCCTCAGGTTCCTCATCTGTTGAAAATGGGTCGCTCTTGTCCTTCTCCCCAGATCAGGTGCAACAGCAAAGAGACTTCAGGGCTGTACGAGGCAAGGTGTCATGGCACAGAAGGGGTTTATGCAAAGTGCCAAGGAGGAAGTTAACAGTCAAGCTCCACTTTATCCCCTCACTTTTCAAGTTATCTTCTCTCTCCAACAGACATAGTATAATGCTCAACTGCTTTAAAAAAAGAAAAACAAATCCAATTGCCATTTAAGCAAGAATGACATGCCTGGGAGTGAGCCTGGGAGGGACATGTCCCTTGCCCTATCTGCCACAGCCATGGGAATCCCTGAGTCGACCACAGAAGTCCCTAAAGTGGGCATCCACGTGCACAATCCAGAAGAGTGCCAAGGGACCACAAGCAGAAAGGGCAGTGAGACCCCAGAGGATGATGTCTCATGACTGTGTGCTGAGTCCAAATCAGCCTCTGACTCCCTTGACCCTGATCCTGCTTCACACAGCGGCATGGCGTGGGAATAGGCACATTGCCCCCGTGGAAGGCGAAGCATGGTGGCTGGGACTAAAGATGAAGTCCACGCCCTAGAAGAATGTGAACACACACACACACACACACACACACACGTGCACGCATACCCATCAGGTTACTACGTGCCCTTGGCGTGCTAAGTCACTTCAGTTGTGTCCGACTCTGTGTGACCCCATGGACTATACCCTGCCAGGCTCTTCTGTCCATGGAATTCTCCAGGCAAGAATACTGGAATGGGTTGCCATTTCCTTCTTCAGGGGAGCATCCCAGCCCAGGGATCAAACCCACATGTCTTACATTTCCTGCATTGCAGGCAGGTTCTTTACCACATGGCGCTGGGCAGACCGCTTTGCATTTCCGTGCCTTGGTTTGCTCATCTATCAAAGGGAGACAGTGGCGCTATGCACCCACCAGAAAACCGTGAGGATCAAGACGACTCGTGCACAATGCCTCCACAGGGCCGCCAACTCCAAGCGCTCTGCAAACAGCAACCAGATCCCCACTGCCTCCCCCATGTCCTTCTCTTCCTCCCACGTCTGCAGACAGGATCTCAGTTGAGCAGGATGGACTCTCGCCTAGGGTACGAAGACCCAGCCGGGCCTGGACACAAGACAGGAAGAAGGAAATTCGCGAAGGCTGCGTGTCAGAAATGTCTGAACAAAACTGATTGAAACAGGCCCTCTCCTTCACTGACACGGCAACAGTGATGCTGGTCCCACCAGGACACGTGGAGCCAAGAACTAGATTTTGGATGGAAGGAGAGACCTAGAGAAGAAACTAATTTTAAACGTGGTAGTTTAAGCCAATATTTTATAACTATAAATGGAATATAACCTTTACAAAAAAAAAAGGAAATGGCAACCAAAATACATGTAGTTTTACCAGTTAAAATAATCGCAAAATAAAACTCCTTCGTATTCAATAAATACGTAATTTTAAACGGTAGTCTCAAACTCTCCTTCTAACATCCTTGACACTTTTAGAAAAGAGACCCAGTTTCTAATAGCCTCACTCAAATCTGAAATCTAGATTCCCAACCTCTGTAAGATAAATAGGTCAAGTAAGTATTTATTTATAGACATATCACTCCAGACGCTGAACACAGATCAGCCTATCGAAAAGGAAAAGAATTCTTTTCTCTTCTCCATTAAGTAGAGACATTCTGAAAGTGTTTGGTGGGGTATGATCTCTTTTGAAAAAAATCTTTCCAAGTTTTGTTTCTTGACGCTGGAGAGGTGGACCTTCAATAACCATCATAACAAAGACATGTTCTCCAAGAACAGCTTGGTACGGTGCTGTTTTAGGGGAATCCTCCACGCCCACCCTGCTGATGGAGAGGTCTAGTCTCCTTCTGCAACGAGTTAAAGCAGAGAGGGGAGCTTCTCCGGTGGCTCAGTGGTAAAGGACCTGCCTGTCAATGCAGGAGACATGGGTTCAATCCCTGATTCAGGAAGATCCCTGGAGAAGGAAATGGCAACCCACTCCAGTATTCTTGCCTAGAGAATCCCATGGACAGAGAAGCCTGGGGAGCTACAGTCCATGGGGTTGCAAAGAGTTGGGCACAACTCAGCAACTGAACATGTACACAAAGCAGAGAGGGGACAGGAGAGGAAGTGATACAGGGTATAAAAGCAGACAGCTGGGCAGCAAGAGCTGCCCCAGGAACTCAGTTCTACGAAAACAAGTAAACATATAACGTCTGGGAATTAAACATGGAAGAGTGGAATTTTTCCATAATGATCTAGAAAGTGTTTAGGCATCATGATGAAGGTTGGCACTTGTTCACTTGTTTGCGAACAGCAGACTTCTTCCTGAGCTTAAAAAAATCTCAAACTTTTAAAAAGTTGACCAAAAAAAATCCTTGTAGCTGACTTTCTATCAAGAACTGCTCTGGGTCGGTTCAGAAAAATATTTGGTCAAAGCACATAGATATTCAGACCTTGAGTCAGCTCAAAGTCAGTAACAACTTCTCCTGACAATCCGAGGGCGGTGCTCGATGATTTGTCCACCCATGCAAGGCCCAGCAGAGGCCTTGGAGCACCAAACGAGCGCTGGACTTGGTGTCCCCGGGGACACATGGTGAGCAAACCAGGAGCATGCCTGATTCGATGGCTCTTATACCACAAGGCCCTGACACAACCCCCTGACTAGTGGCAGGGCCCCTAACCTCTGAGCCCTGGTCAGCAGCCACGCTGTGAATGCGGACATTCCCCAGTCAAGGAAAGGGCAGGACTCTGCCCCAGGCAGGTGCCGCCTCTGTTTCTGTCTCCATCTGACTCCCCCAGCCTCCCTGGATGGCTACCATCTCCTTCTACATTGACCCATGGACTCCTGCTCCCCCTTCCAATATCAGCCAAGCTTTCCCAACTAAGACCCCAGACCAAGTCAGCCCCTATATACTTGTTGGGCTGGCATTTTCCTTGACTAGTGGACTATAAGCTCCATTAAGGCAAGAGAGTCTCTTCTGTTCACTTTTAAAATGTTTTGTAAAGAAGGAAATTGGAAAGGCAGGCAGGAAGCAGGCAGCATATACAGAAATAAAGTACAGTCACAAACAGAGAATTCCCAATGATGGGAAGGGGAGAGAGATAACGTTTAACATAGGATTTTAAATTTTGCAGGTTTTCGGAATCTGCTTCTCTAGGATTAGACCCGATGGCACTGAAAAGCCATTTCTTGGTATCTCTCTGGCCTGCAGCTGACGCTGGTTTCAAGGGCGAGACTGTCCAGTGGGCTGGCCCCAGGCTTGGGCACCCACAGGGCTGCCCCACCCATCCTCGGTTCTGCTGGAGCAGAAACAAGGGTCTCCGGGGGCCGAGGCTGTATCTTACTCCCCTAACCTCCAGTGTACCTCCCCGCTGTTCCAAATTAGCTTTCGTCCTCAAGAAAACACCAAATGATATGTCTGAGCAAATTACATGATTCTTAACTGTGGCCGGAAGTTTTGTTTTTTCCATTTTGTTTTGCTTTTCACTCATTTTCAGTTCTTACAACCCCTTCAGGCAAATTTTTCTGAATGCACTCAGCTTACCCAGTTTCTCAGCACAAGCCACAAAACCCCAGGACTGAGTTCAGGACAAAAGAGGGAAAAAGAAAATTCTTCCTCCTGTTGGATCCTTTTCATTCCTTTCCTGTAAAGGAAATCTGGAAATGTTTCAAAAACATCAAGTATTCAGAGTCAACTGAAAATCCAAATTAGCTTTCTCCTTTCTGTCTTTCTCTTTTTCTTTCTTTCCTTTTTTTTTTTGAAGGGGGGAGTGTGTTCTCCTCAGCCACTTTCCCCTCTTCTATACTTAAAAGAGACAAAATACCAATTGCTATGTAAATAAATGAGCTCCTTCATTCAATCAGTTTGAAGGATTTACTGGTTTTTATGGGTGGGAGAAACCAGATTTTTAGGTTACAGTAATTCTTCATGGCATTCCAGAGTGCCAGGGCTGGATGGGTTTAAGTGCCAACCAGTCTGTGCCAGCAGGTTGGGACTGGGGGAGCCTGCAGCCTCTTTAATGACCCCTCCCAGGCCTGTCACTACTTCTCCCTTTCTCCAGCCGCACCCACACCTCCTCCTGTAAAATTGGCCACAAGAAAAGCTGACGTTGTCACAAAGCAATATGGGTTGACTTTTTTTTTTTCCTGACTGTTCATACTCTGGGATTATTTTTCACTTCCAGATGACAAAACACAGTTTACAACATTGCTGGACTGTCTTTGGTTAGTTAACTCAGTGTTTCTGAGGTTTTCACACCCTTTTCTGCAGTTGTAAAAACCCTGAGCAGAAATGAATGGTCATGAACAAACCCCAAAGAAGGTTCTCCCTAAGAATGGCCAATAGCATTCACTTTACAATGGAAAAAAAGAGATGGAGGCATTTCAGCTTGGGGAGGAGGGAGACCCCTACCCGGACTGCCAGTCATCTCGCTCCCAGAGGGATGGGGTCAGTGCCGAGGTCCCCTCCTGGTGCCCTCACAGCTTGCTGAGAACAGGCAGGGCCTGGGGGTAAGGGCAGGATTGTGTGAGCACCTCCCAGAGCTTTGACCGCTTCCTCTTGCCCCCATCACTCCCATTCCCACTGAGATCTGACCCAAAAAGGGCTTTGCAGCAGGAACAGAGGAGCTGTTTGCACACCCCAGAGTCACTAGCTGGGCTTCTCCAAACATCACCGGGCATGCAGACCCCGATCCCTAATGATGTGGCCACAGCACCCACCACTTACTACGATAATGTGCCAGGACTCTTGCAAGCAGCATATTTGAAGTCTCTTTAAAATTCTCTTTGGGATCTCAAATAAGAAATTAGGAGAAAAAATGTTCAAAGGTAGCAGGAAGCTCTTAGACATTTATCTTCCTTGGATATTTTCTGGCCGGTAATTTGCATTCACATCATTCAGGGAAACCACGGGCACTTTCACACTAGTCCTGACCCATCTGCTCACTCATCAGTGCTGGGCCTTGAGGAGGGATGAAGGAAAAGGCAGACTTCCATCCGGCCCTCCTGAGACCCGTCCGTAATCCAGTTAGGGACAGAAGTTATCAGAACAGAGCCTCAGAACCAACCCCAGGCACCCGAGAGACCTTCTTTTCAGAGTCTTCATTTCCCAGGAAAGGAAAAGTCAGGGAATCTGCCCCCAAATCAAGGTTGATTTTCAAGTCTGACAAACAGGGCATTTGGAGCAGGTTATATGTTGGCAGTGAAGCTGATAACTAGAAGCCAAAGCCATCAGCTACTTCGGGCAAACAAAGTTAGAAATAGAAAGTAATACTGCTTCTCCAGGTAGAGCTCGGTTTTCAAATTTCATTAAAGGTTGGGTCTAAACATGTAAAATGAAAATGATGTACTGAGGCAATTATCCAGATACTTAATGTCCAAACTCCCAGAACCTTTGCCTCAATTACTGAAATAACTGAGGCAAAAAATGAGCATATGGCTCATTCCAGGAATAGCTGCCTCCAGTTTTCACCCCCTCTGGTGGTGGGGAGGGGGGGTCAGAGGCAGAGCCAACAGTGTGGAGACTAGTCACCACTTATGAGCAGTTCCTGGGGAGCAGGGTGGTAGCTACAAGCACAGAGGGGAAGCAGGTGACCAGGGTCCTTGTCCTGGCCCCACAGCCTGACCCCAAGCCCACTCCAGTTCCCCAGCTGAAAAGAGAGGGTGATGATCGTGACGTCTAGTCTAACAGAATTGCACAGAGGACTGAGATGACCCATGGGACGCTCTGAGCAAGAAGCCTGGTATCCCCAGGTGCTTGGCTGGTTGGTCACTACTCATTATATTTATCATCATCATTACTATTATTCCTATTACCACTTGCTCTTAGGACTTGTGTTTAGTAAACATGTTGGTATGTCTCTGGTCTGGTCTGTGTCAGGGCGTTCCATGTTTCATTCTGGCCTCTTCTGGAAAGCCAGCTCTCTGAAATGCATCAGAAACGAATTACTTTGCTGTCTGTTGCAACAACTGATCCTTCATATTCTAGTACAGAAAGAGAAGATCAAAGCACCTACATTTATTTTAATGTCTTCTAAGCTGGTTGAAAAAGAATCACTGCACTCTTATTAAAAATTCTGCTTTCATATCAACCTGTCTTGATAGCCCTACTCTTACCAAAAAAAAAAAAAATCAGAGAAGCAGAGGAAATAATTATTCTTTTAAAGAGACCTTATCTTGCAAATAACTGTAGAGCATCCCAGTAATAAGAAACATAAATTCAAACAATAAAAAAAAGGATCATTTTTTTATTTTCAGCCTTAGATCTGATGGTATTTGGGGCCCCAAGCCCACAAAGATGGCAGGGCAAGGAGAAATGCAAGCTGGGAAGAAAGTGTCTGCACAGGTCTGAGCACGCCCCTCTCTGGGCTAAGCCACTGGCAGACATGAGTGGGAAACGACCAGTCAGGGTGGAGACTCTGCCTCTCAGAGCCGAAACATCCCATGTCACTACACAGACATTCAGCTGTGCAGATATCGCGCCCTGCAGGCCCCCGCCTCGGAGGTAGTGATCTGAAATTCGGGCTCCACCAGGCAAAGGTGCACACTCCCAAACCAACATCTCGCTTGCTTCCCCACACCCCGTAAGACTCCCAAACACAGGGAGAACTGGGTTCATCTGAATTCTGCAAGTTTAGCTCTAGCACCAGTCAAGGCCACACAGACCATACAGACAGCCAAGAGACACAAAAGTCTTGTGAAGTTCAGGTTCACCCTTATAGTTTTCAGACACCACCTGTGGGTGTGAAGGGTGTGACCCTGCAGGAGTCAGGAGGGCTGGTCCCACGGGGTTGGGCGGGGGAGCCCAGCGGTTCTGGGGGACTGAAGGGTGCCTCCACCACACCCAGTAACAGAAGAGGAAACCCTGACAAGCAGAGCGCAGGGCTGAGGCCTGGGTTCAGGGGGCAGGGGAGCCAGGTGTTTCCCCAGAGACCAGCAAGACCGCAGGACTCCTGAGTGTATGGTTTCAGGTTGTAGAAATCTGAGTGACCGACTTTGAACAGGCGAGGCAGAGAAGACCACCAATTACACCAGTGTCCCCTCAGGAGCTCCTGCCAAGGGATACCTGAGCACAGAGCCCAGCTTAGCCCCTCCTGAGCCCACCAGCTCATCCCTGCCTAACCAGGGACCTCCGAGGGGGCTGTTTCTTACCTCCTTCATTCCTCTCCCTACCTGCCCTCCCAACCAAAGGTACTGGGAAATCACTGTTTCCCAAAATGGATGCAAGACTCCGTAGGGCACAAGATAAAACAGCTTTTACCCCAGCCCCAGATCTGCAGAATCCACTGTGGGCAGGGGAAGGCAGGTAGGCACTCTCTCCTACTCACTTTCAAGCCTCAAGCCAATGGCCACGGATATTCCTTCCTTCCAGGCCTCCCTTATGCAGCCACGGCCGCTGCTGTGAATTAGGAATTTGATGAAATGAGGGCAGCACTCACACCTTGGCACTCAGCCTGGGCTGGCCCCATAAGACTCTGCATTCAAGGACTTCTAGAATCCTTTATCCTTGTTTCCTGTCCACATCATGGACAACAATGTCCATGGTGTCAACATGGCCTGGGAAATGCCAGCTGCCTCTTCTCACTGCTTTAGACTCCCCAGTCACCCTGAACATCAGCCTTGGGGGAAGAAAAAGTTCCTTCTCTGCCTTGAACACAGTGGGGGAAAGTCTGGCAGGTCAGGCTACAGAAAAGGAGAGAGTGGGCAGAACCGGTTGGTTCTGGGACTGAACTCATTTGCAAATAAAAATCTAAGTGGTGGTAGCTCTCCCTTCTTGTCCCTGCTCCAGGAGGAAGGAACCCCAGGCCAGCCACTTCCATCTCAAGGATCAGCCTAGAGGCTCTGCTTCACTGATGACACCCCAAAGGGCAGTGACTAAATGCTGGGCTCTTCCCCATTCCCAAGTTCAGGCACAAAGACTGGCTCCCAGTGAAACATGACCATGGGGTGCAGAATCCCAGGAGGTTGGGACAACTCTCTGGGGCATCACAGGGACTCTCTCTATGCAGATCCCAGTTTATTCATTCAACGCAAACCTGTGGGACAGTCAGCAGTTATCCCCCAGGGTCTTTTGTGGGGAGAGGAACAAAGGGGCATCAGTCTCACAGTATGTTTGTTCCAGGCTCTTATTTCATCTTTCAGGAGACCCATATGCTGCTGGTGGGAACCGTACTCAGGACAAAAGCTTGGAAGACTAGCCACACGTATGGATACCGAGCACATTGTTTCCCAAAGACCACCGATTCTACTTGTAGGTCCATGCCCAGCAGAAACGCATCCTCACGCTGCTCAAGGTCATGTACTAGAATTAGGATGCTCAGAGCCCCAGCTGTAAGGCCAAACTACCACTGCAACACCAGGGAAGACTCACAAATGCAGTACTGAGCGCAAGAAAGTAGACACAAAAGAGAACATTCCACCTAGTTGCATTTATATTAAGTACAAAGAACAGGCAGAGGCAGTGGAGATGAGGATGGTGATCTTGCCTGACTGGGGGCTGGTGCGGAGTGGTCAGTGAGTAGAATGGAACTGGGCGATTCTGGGGTATGGCTTCCGCACTCGACTGGGATGCTGGTTACACAGATGAGTTCTGTTTATGCAAGTCCATCAAGCTGTGAGCCTTTGCAGATGCTCACCAACTAGGTCTGATATCCTCCAAGGGAGGGAAAAGTTCATAAAAAGAAGAAAGAATGGGTGGTGGTAGGTGTCTGTTCCCTAAGAAACTAAGAGAGAAGCAGAGGGCACACAGGAATTTGACTCGGGCATGAATGCGCCCATACAATTTTCCTCTCTTGCTTTGACCCTGAAGGACAATGTTCTCAGAGAGATGCCCACTTCCTTTCAGAGGCACCAAACCAAAGTCACCTCTGCTCATAACCACTCAGGGCTGGTTTTACAACCCATGTCTCGGTCTGGAGGCTAATGACCTCCAGTTCCCAGATTCTAAGGGTTTCCAGGGTCTTAAAGGGTTCTTCTCAGGGTGGACTTGGCAAGGAGGCTGAAAGCCCCAGTCCTCTTGGGCTGTGTCGTGGGGCCATTTCATCCCAGCAGCCACCTGCAGGCCAGGCAGCCATAAGGTCTAAGTGTCTGTCAGTTGCTCAGTTGTGTCCGACTCTGCAACCCCACGGACTGTAGTCCACCAGACAGACTCCACTGTGCATGGAATTCTTCAAGCAAGAACACTGGAGTGGGTGGCCATTCTCTTCTCCAAGAGGATCTTTCCGACCCAGGGATCAAACCCAGGTCCCCCGCATTGCAGGCAGATCCTTTACTGTCTGAGCCACCAGGGAAGCCCATCAGTTTTAAAGTGGGAAGGGAACACGCTCTTTGATCCTGGGGAGAGTTGATCACTATGGAATCCCTCTGGTGCCCAGGGGACAAGAAGCCCACCACATTCTGAACCTTAAAGAGAGAGAGACCCCAGGTCCTGGTATGTCACTCAAGGTCACCATGACTACTCCTGTCACTGTCCCAACATCACAGACTCTGCCCATCCAGGAGGCCTGCTAGGCCATCCCTCCCTCCTCTCTGGGCTCAGAGCTTCCTGTGCCTTACTCTTCTCCCAGCTTCCTCCATGACTCCCTGGAACTCTCTGACACCTCCACGGACCCTTGGCCACGCTTGCTCAGCATACCAACGGGCGCGTGCACACAACACCCCTGCCCTTCATCTCCCTTTAGGCGCTCATCACCGTTGAAATAAGTCACTTGACTCAGTGTTTGTATCTCGTCCACCCACTAGAAACCGAGCTCCATGCAGGTAGGACCCAGGCATGTCTTAGGCACCACCAGCTCCCAAGTAGCCAGTTGTCAATTTCCTTGTCTGTGTCCATCTGTGGGTTAAGGCTCAGAATGGGGACACCGAGGCATTTCCAACACCCGGCTGTCTATTACTGTCATTTCTTCCTCTCCCTGACATCTTCTATAGAAAGAGTGGCGTGCAGCTATGGGGCAAGTCCTAGAACCAAATCTCAGCCCAGCCACGGCCAGCTGGTTGACCCTGGGCAAGTTGCCCAAACCTCTCTGAGCTTTATCAGCTTCTCTATAAACAAGGATTGGTCATCTACCTCTCAGGGCTGGAGGGGAGACTGACTTATGTTAAGCACTGACCACAATCTTTACAGTTTCCTTCCATTTGAGGTCATCATCCAAGAAAGCCAATTCACAGCCCCCAAAATCGGGATCTGGACCCCGATTCATTCCTTCATCAGCAGGTCCCACGCAGTGTGGCTGGGTGAGGCATGGACACAGTAGGTGGACCCCACAGACGAGATCCTGGCCACTTCAGTTTTTGTGAGGTTTTGCAGAGGTAAGAGGTGTTTGTGAGGTTTTGCAGGTTCATCTTTTCGTGTTTCTCTCTCTCTTTTTTGGTTTACACATCAAGATTTTCTTCCCCAATAGTTTCAAACTCAACATTATTCTTTAAGGTATCTAAATCTCCCACACCAGCTAATAAAAATATTGTGGGCTTTTCTTCCTGTTATTTTTCTTTTCAAAGTAAAAACAATGACTGCGGATGTCTTCACAAGGAAAATAAATAAAACCAGCTTTTGCTTGCAGACCAAGGTGCGATAACGTGTCATTTCCTGAGTGAGTTAAGTCCTGGCTGAGCACAACCTTGAATGCGAGGATGTGATTCCGGACACCCAGGTACTGCAGACTGTCTCTGGCTCAGCAAGGGTAGACGTGGCCTCCAGAACCACTCCAATTGCCCAGCAGCTCTTTCTCCCCAGCCAGGATGGGCATAAAAGACAGCTTCTTTCTTGGAGTGTGGCAGCCCCACTCAGACCCAGCGGCTTGTGACGATGAAAGGCGAGCACGGTGTCCTGGCTCCCTTTGAGCTCACACCCCTGGTGACCTCTGTACAAACTGAGAACAAAAGAGAGGGGAATCCACAGTAGCTCCCCGCACTCCCCCCACCCGCCCCGAGACATGGCTCTGAAGAGCTGTCCTTAGGGATTCTGAGTGGAGCAACCCCCAGTCTCCTCCCCCAATATAAAATAACTTTAATCCTCATTCAAGATCTCCGGTTCCAATGTAAACCCGGCAAGTCCCAGCTCTCCTCCGTTGGAACCTCCCCTCCCTTTGGCAGCCAGCCCGGGGATGCTACCTTCCGCTTCTCCACTGGCTTCTAAGAGGAAACAGGCACCCTCTGAGCCCGTACAAGCCCCAGCTCAACACGCTGGAGAGAACAAAGACTTCACACAGTGAAGTGGGCTTTTCCAAGCGCTGCAGCCACTGGCTCCTGAGGAGAGATGCTTCGGCCGCCGGGGTCCGCTTCCTCACCTAGATGCGCCGTCCACCCCCTCCCATCTCCATGGCTTCACTCCAGGGCTGGGAAATGATGAGGCTGACCTATGGAGGCCTTGGAATCCTAGACTCTCTCCAGGGGTTTTCCACTCAGCTGGCAGGGCAGAGGCCAAGCCGGGGACAACCAGAGATGAAAGTCCACAGGGATGGGGCTGGTTCTCTAAGGATCGAGGCCCACGGGCTGCAAATAGAAACACACATAAACCATTGTGAGATGTCCAGTAGCGCTTTGCATTCTTCTCCAAGTTGAGCTGCAGACAGTAGGAGTTTTGGTCCTCATGCTGTCCATTCTGAAGAGCCCAAAGGTGGATTTTTCCAGATTTCTGATGCATGGAATCTGAGAAAGCCACATGTAATCCCACTAGCAGACGAGGACAATCCTTCTGTGTCCCGATTCATCTCAGCAAGTCTCTCCTCAGCATGAACAGGGGTCAGGAACCCCGCTAGAGCCCACAGAGCAAACCAAGGTGATTCGGCCACAGCCCGGCCCTCCTGGTGCTCACAAGCTACAATGCACACAAGCTGCTGTAGATCAAGGTGGTCTAGGGTGGGCATGACACAAGCCGTCTCACACCAGCTCCATGGGCCACAACCTGTGCAGTCACATGGGGCCTGATGCCCAGAGGGGCACTTGGTTAATGCTCTGCTCTCCCTGGTTTGAGAAAGTGAAAGTCACTCAGTCATGTCCAACTCTTTGTGACCCCATGGACTGTATAGTCCATGGAATTCTCCAGGCCAGAATACTGGAGTGGGTAGCCTTTCTTTTCTTCAGGGGATCTTCCCAACCCAGAGGTTTAACCCAGGTCTCCCGCATCACAGGCAGATTCTCTACCACCTGAGCCACAAAGGAAGCCCAGTTTGAAGTTCTTAATAATTTTTTCATAAAGTGTTAGTTGCTCAGTCATGTCCGGCTCTTTGTGACCCCATGGATTTACAGCCTGCTAGGCTCCTGTGGAAAATTCTGAAAGAGATGGGAATACCAGACCACCTGACCTGTCTCTTGAGAAACCTATATGCAGGTCAGGAAGCAACAGTAGAACTGGACATGGAACAACAGACTGGTTCCAAATAGGAAAAGGAGTACGTCAAGGCTGTCTATTGTCACCTTGCTTATTTAACTTATATGCAGAGTACATCATGAGAAACTCTGGGCTGGAGGAAGCACAAGCTGGAATCAAGATTGCTGGGAGAAATATCAATAACCTCAGATATGCAGATGACACCACCCTTATGGCAGAAAGTGAAGAGGAACTAAAAAGCCTCTTGATGAAAGTGAAAATGGAGAGTGAAAAAGTTGGCTTAAAGCTCAACATTCAGAAAACGAAGATCATGGCATCTGGTCCCATCACTTCATGGGAAATAGATGGGGAAAGAGTGGAAACAGTGTCAGACTTTATTTTGGGGGGCTCCAAAATCACTGCAGATGGTGATTGCAGCCATGAAATTAAAAGATGTTTACTCCTTGGAAGGAAGGTTATGACCAACCTAGATAGCATATTAAAAATCAGAGACATTACATTGCCAACAAAGGTACATCTAGTCAAGGCTATGGTTTTTCCAGTGGTCACGTATGGATGTGAGAGTTGGACTGTGAAGAAAGCTGAGTTCTGAAGAATTGATGCTTTTGAACTGTAGTATTGGAGAAGACTCTTGAGAGTCCCTTGTAGTGCAAGGAGATCCAATCAGTCCATTCTAAAGGAGATCAGTCCTGAGTGTTCTTTGGAAGGAATGATGCTAAAGCTGAAACTGCAGTACTTTGGCCACCTCATGCAAAGAGTTGACTCATTGGAAAAGACTCTGATGCTGGGAGGGATTGGGGGCAAGAGGAGAAGGGGACGACAGAGGATAAGATGGCTGAATGGCATCACTGACTCGATGGACATGAGTTTGAGTGAACTCTGGGGGTTGGTGATGGACAGAGAGGCCTGGCCTGCTGCAGTTCGTAGGGCTGCAAAGAGTCGGACACAACTGAGGGACTGAACTGAATTGAGGCTTCTCTGTCTATGGAATTCTCCAGGCAAGAAAACTGGAGTGAGTAGCCATTCCCTTCTCTAGGGGATCTTCCCGACCAGAGACTGAACCTAGGTCTCCTGCGTTGCAGGCAGATCCTTCAGGGGCTTGCATTTTTATGTGGTACTGAGGTCTACAAATTATAGCGCCAGTTCTGGAGTTAATGAAAGAGTAACATAACAGGGAAAGAAATCATATCCAAAGAGCTTCTCTGACTCCTGGTCCACGTTAACAGCTAAGACTCTGCAACCCCGTGGACTGTAACCTGCCAGACTCCTGTCCATGGAATTCTCCAGGCAAGAATATTGGAGTGGGTTTGCATTCCCATCTCCAGGGGATCTTCCCAACCCAGAGATCAAACCCATGTCTCCCACACTGCAGGTGAATTCTTTACTGGCTAAACCACCAGGCAAGTCCAAAGTATTAAATATCAATACAAATGGATACTTAGAAAATGGCAAGACGCCCAGGGTTTAATCCCATCGTTGGTTTCAGCAGGGACCTTTCCAGGATCACTGCAGACTTAGTACCTTCCATTCTATACCAGGAGTTTCCACAAGCCCATTTATCATAGCTCTGAATCATCACAGTATCTTCTCTAACGCAGCTCGGCCTGATGATTTAAACAATACCGGGACCTTTAATTTATCAAGCTAATGTGATTACACAGTCATCCCACAGTCTAGCCATCTCATAGGCACTCAAGTGGAGGCCCCTCCTATTAAATTTATGATCGGAAGCTTACACGCTTCCAGCCCCTTTAAATGGGAAAATTTTACCGTAGTTGAGGGATGAGCTCATTCCACAATCTGGAAAAAAAAAAAAAAATCAAGCCCTTCCTCAAGTGCCCTGCTCCCTTAGTTTTTGCCACTCGTCCCCAGACAGCGAGGTTTAAACACCATTTACCAACAAGCTTCATTTTAACCTGGCTTTACAGAGGATGCCGAATCAATTACGTATCAGATGATAACGTCTGCGCATCTCGTGCTGGTGGCATCTGGTAACTAATGCTGCCCGTGAGGCTGACCGGGAGCAGCTTCACACAGAACCTTCTGGTTATTACAAGCATCACTCTGACCCAGAGCTGAATGTAGGGGCTTCAGACATAGCAGGCTGCTTGGGGATTTTGCATCTTGAAGAAATCAGTTTGTATGCGGTGTAATTAAAATACACCAGAGCAAGGGACTTCCCCAGCATTCCAGTGGTTAGGACTCTGTGCTTCCACCGCAAGGGGCTTAGGCTCGATCCCTAAGCCCCTGTGGTTGGGGAACTGAGATCCAGCATGCCATGCAGTGCGGTGAAAAACAATAAAATATAAGGCACTACAGCATAATTCAGTTGGAATGGAGGTTCCCCATCAAACCACATGAGGCTGCAGAAATCTTCCCAACCTTAAAATGACCTTCAAGGGGCAGGGGAGAAATTTCCTTCAGATCTCTGGAGTGTTTCCTCCTCTACTGGTATACCTGTTTTCACCATTCAAAGGTGGAAGGGACACAACATCTTCTCAGTCAAGTCCCTCATGTTGCAGATAAGGAAAGAGGCTCAAAGAAGTCAAGGAAGCAGCCTGAGGACACAGAGCAGTCAGTGAGAACAGGAACTAGAAGTGTAAAGGCCTGAAAAAGTGAGGGCAGCCCCACAAGGTTAAGAGTCAGCGACCTCTGAAGTCAGACTGCCGGGGTTCAAGTTCCCACTCTTATCATTCATCAGTTACCAAAATTTAGGTAGGGTGTCGCTGTCTAACCTCAGTTTTAACATCTGTAAAATGGGGGTGTTAATCATGTCTGTCGCAAGGTTGCTGAGAGTAAGTGGAATAATGCAAAATCGAGCACATGCTAAGTACCCAAATGTAGGTTACTATTATCAGAACTCAAGTTTCTCAATTCCCTGTCCTGGGTTCTATTTCACCAAAGTGAAGTGAAAGTTGCTCAGTAACGTCTGACTGTCTGCGACCCCATAGACTACACAGTCCATGGAAATCTCCAGGCCAGAATACTGGAGTGGGTAGCCTTTCCCTTATCCAGGAGATCTTCCCAACCCAGGGATCAAACCCAGGTCCCTCACATTGCAGGCAGATTCTTTACCAGCTGAGCCACAAGGGAAGCCCAAGAATACTGGAGTGGATAGCCTATCCCTTTTCTAGCAGATCTTCCTGACCCAGGGATTGAACCCAGGTCCCCCATATTGCAGGTGGATTCTTTACCAACTGTGCTATCAGTGAAGCCCATGTCACCAAACTGCTGCTGTCGCTAAGTCGATTCAGTCCTGTCCGACTCTGTGCGACCCCATAGACGGCAGCCCACCAGGATCCTCTGTCCATGGGATTTTCCAGGCAAGAGTACTGGAGTGGGGTGCCATTGCCTTCTCCGTTTCACCAAACTATTCTCTATATATTATAGGTTCCTTGCCAACAAAGGTCCATCTAGTCAAGGCTATGGTTTTTCCTGTGGTCATGTATGGATGTGAGAGCTGGACTGTGAAGAAGGCTGAGCACTGAAGAATTGATGCTTTTGAAGTGTGTTGGAGAAGACTCTTGAGAGTCCCTTGGACTGCAAGGAGATCCAACCAGTCCATTCTGAAGGAGATCAGCCCTGGGATTTCTTTGGAAGGAATGATGCTAAAGCTGAAACTCCAGTACTTTGGCCACCTCATGCGAAGAGTTGACTCATTGGAAAAGACTCTGATGCTGGGAGGGATTGGGGGCAGGAGGAGAAGGGGACGACAGAGGATGAGATGGCTGGATTGCATCACTGACTTGATGGACATGAGTCTGGGTGAACTCTGGGAGTTGGTGAGGGACAGGGAGGCCGGGCGAGCTGCGATTCATGGGGCCGTGAAGGGTCAGACACGACTGAGTGACTGAACCAAACTGAACTGTCTCTGAGAATCTCTCAGATCTAGAGAAGAAGGCTGTGCGCATACCCAGGGATGAGGCACCTACAAATCTCCTGGTGGGCATATAGAGGCATGAAATGCATAAACCATGGGTCTTTCAGAATTTGTTAATCTGATAAAAACTAATTTAATTGACCGCCAATTGGGAGGGATCCAAAAACAATCTAAAAGATAAATGACAACGCTGAAGTTCATGAAATTCTAAGGTGCTTCCAAAGTGCTGTGGCTCCCTAGGTTTAATGAAATTAGATGGCAGCAAGACAAGGTCTGTAGCATAGTGATGGAATTGTACCTGTGTCAGTTTCCGGGTTTTGATAATGTTCTATGGTTATGTAAGATGTTATCATTGTGGGAAGCTGGTTTAAGAGTACACAGGAACTCTGTGCTATTTTTGCAACTTCTTATGAGTCTAAAATTACTTCAAATTAAAAAACTAAAATAAAATTATGGGCAGAATCCAGGGGTGCCGAAAGATTAAGGGGACTCCTGGCAAGTTGTCAACATGTCAAAACATCAGCTCCAGGTGTGGGGAGCCATGGGTGGGGGGAAGAACCTCCCCATGAGGGCACAGAGGACGTCAAGTCCTGAGGGACGGATAGGACTTGGTCAAGGTCGGGGAAGAAAGCAAGGCTCAAGGCAGGGGCCGCACCAGCTGGGGAGACTGTTATGCCCCAGTCCCTCTCCAAAGGGTGCCCTCTCCCTGAACCAGGCTCTCTAGAGTCAACACCAAACTCAAGTGAACAGCCACATGCTCACCTTTGGGATTTCACAGACTATTTCAGTCCTGTTTTCATGAGTGTGGTTTCAGCTGCCCACCCAAGACTTCTCCCATCAAGCACGTGCTTACATAAAAATAACTTCTGCTCACAAGCCAAACCCTCAGTGAGAAGACAAAAAGGATGGGGGTTTTGCTTTTCACTGGCCCTACCTTTTGAAACCACAGCAGCTGCAGGCCAGCCCAGCGAGGGGCAAGGGTTCTTCAGCCAGAGATGAGAGACAGTGAGAAAGCGAAGCTGTAAAGGAGCTTCCCCGGTGGGCTTCCCTGGTGACTCAAATGGTAAAGAATCTGCCTGCAAAGCGGGAGACTCGTGTTCGATCCCTGAATCAGAAAGATCCCCTGGAGAAGGGAATGGCTACCCACTCCAGTTCTTGCTTGAAAAATCCCATGGACAGAAGATCCTGGCGAGCTACAGTCCTTGGGGTGGTAAAGAGTCAGACACGACTGAACAAGTAACACTTTCAAAGGAAAATGAAAGAACACTTCATTCAACCCACGTGTGCTATAAACCAAGCTCTCTGACCTGCTCTCCCAGACCAACCCGATCCCATCGCATCAACTGGTCCCCTCCTGGGATCTTGGCACTGGCTGTTCCTTCCTCCTGGGACGCTCTTTCTGAGCTGCATACCATGTGGTGCCTTCCTGTTGTTCAAGAATGAGCTTAAACATCACCTTTCTGGAAAGGCCTCCTCCAATCACCCAGACAGTCACCCCCTAACATGTAGCACTTATTATTGTCTGTTCTCTGATATTTATGAACTTGTCTATGAGATGGACCCTGTTCATCAAGTCACTGCTAGAGTCTCAGCTCTTAGCACTGGGCACACAGGAGGTCCTCCATCACTGGATGGTGACTCTTAAAGGGGGTGCAGAGCCTGAGTCAGAAGAGTTGAAGATGAAGGGTCAGGCTCCCAAATGGTTTTCATGAGCAAAGCTTCAGGATCAAGGGGCAATTCAATGTATTCTTGTCTTTTCTCCTTTCAGCCACTTGTCCATCCAGCCAACCATTCTTTCCCATGGCCCGCGTCCTGGGGATATAACCTTGAATAAGACACACCTCCTATCCTAAAGGGACAAATAACCTTCTGATGGCAGAGACAGAACGGAGGTAATTCCTGCAGTGACATGCTAAAGGCCAAAGGCGACTCCTGGGCCTCTGGCTGGGCCCCTGTGGAGATGAGGGCCATTCATGCAGAAAAGAAAACCAGAGCTAAAATCCCACAGAAGCTGCAGTGATGGAACACGTATGCTAGCTACATCCAGGGAATCCGAACAAAAAACCCAAAGAAAGTCACAGTCAAGGACAAACTGAGGATAAAAGAGGCTCGCTCCTGAGATCTCTGCAGATTACCAGCCCCCATCTTTGCCATGGAAGAACTTGGAAATCCTTCTCAGAAGAACAGCTGTGATCACTGCTACGTTCCATCTTAAAGAGCTTAAGGCTCGCACCCACGTACAAACATGAGCACACACGTGCACACACGAGTGCGCACACACACACAGATGCCCGGGGCCCACCCCTGAAGAGCTCACGCAGAACTGGAATATGTGTTTTCTTTCAAAAAGCCCCATAGGGCTTGGGATTTAGAACCTGCATTTAGAACCAACAAGCTTCCGGCAAAGTTCCCTCTGACTGTAGTTACAGAGGTGCATTGCGGGGTCAACAATAAGAGCATGAAATGGATCCAGGAGGATCTCAACAGGTAAGCCTTCCTAAGCGCCGAGAACATTCCAGTCATAATACAAAAGCTAGCCTGGGGACTCGGCTCAACACCCAGGAATGCACCCCCAGCCACTGCAGCACCCCTGCCCAGGAGAGCTGCCAGCTGGCCCTGTGCGTTTCCTTCCTTGTTATGGCCCAGCCTCTTTAAAAATCAACTTCATAATGTACCCTGGAGTCACAAGCACAGCCCCGTGTTTATGGGCTCAGCCAGATCAGATAAAATTTCATTCTCTGAATTGGTTCCTAATTTAATTACTCCCCGGATAAGCGCTGGCCTCCCACTGCTGCAGGGAAAGAACTCGGGAGGCACTGGCGCCACAAGCCACGAGCTGCAGCTCTCGCTTGGCAGCTGGTGGAGGATGAGCTGTTGCTGGGCCTCTGCAGGCCAGAGGGTGTTAGCGAGGCCCAGGCGGTCACCGCCTGTCTGCCCAACCAACCTGCGTTTACCATCCCCAGCCAATCAAGAGGGTGACCCGCCACTTAGTAAAAGGGCTCAGGGAGAATGTTGAGGGTAACTGAGTCGACTCTGAAAACCCAGATTCAATCCTGATTCTGTGTGGCCTCTCTGGGCCTCAGTTTCTCCATCTGCAAAATGGGGCAGAACTGTGTTCCCCTGAAGGCCTTTGCAAGCTCTAACATTCAGACAAGCCAGGGGGAATCAGAACCTCATCTGAGAATCAGTCCTCCTTTAGGGCCAGGAGAAGAGCATACAAAAAAGTAAATGAATTATGGAAAGCAAGTAGCTCAAAAA
This sequence comes from Tragelaphus eurycerus, assembly GCA_935064755.1. NCBI lineage: Eukaryota > Metazoa > Chordata > Mammalia > Artiodactyla > Bovidae > Tragelaphus > Tragelaphus eurycerus. The sequence goes on along the minus strand of CAKXYN010000088.1, from coordinate 8,697,840 downwards.
ATTTAATTCTAGAAATGGAAACATATCCACACAAAGACTCCTAAATGAATGTTTATAGCAGCATTATCCCTAAAAGCCAAAAAGTAGAACCACCCTATCAACAGATGAATGGATAAATGTAATGTAGCCTATTCATACAATGGGATATCATGTGGCCATATAAAGGAATGAAGTACTGATATAAGCTACCATATTGACTGTGTAGATCACAATAAACTATGGAAAATTCTGAAAGAGATGGGAATACCAGACCACCTGATCTGCCTCTTAAGAAATCTGTATGCAGGTCAGGAAGCAACAGTTAGAACTGGTCATGGAACAACAGACTGGTTCCAAATAGGAAAAGGAGTACGTCAAGGCTGCATATTGTCACCATGTTTATTTAACTTATATGCAGAGTACATCATGAGAAATGCTGGACTGGAAGAAACACAAGTTGGAATCAAGATTGCTGGGAGAAATATCAATCACCTCAGATATGCAGATGACATGACTCTTATGGCAGAAAGTGAAGAGGGGCTAAAAAGCCTCTTGATGAAAGTGAAAGTGGAGAGTGAAAAGGTTGGCTTAAAGCTCAACATTCAGAAAACGAAGATCATGGCATCTGGTCCCATCACTACATGGGAAATAGATGGGGAAACAGTGGAAACAGTGTCAGACTTTGTTTTTCTGGGCTCCAAAATCACTGCAGATGGTGACTGCAGCCATGAAATTAAAAGACGCTTACTCCTTGGAAGCAAAGTTATGACCAACCTAGATAGCATATTCAAAAGCAGAGACATTACTTTAACAACAAAAGTTCGCCTAGTCAAGGCTATGGTCTTTCCTGTGGTCATGTATGGATGTGAGAGCTGGACTGTGAAGAAGGCTGAGCGCCGAAGAATTGATGCTTTTGAACTGTGGTGTTGGAGAAGACTCTTGAGAGTCCCTTGGACTGCAAGGAGATCCAACCAGTCCATTCTGAAGGAGATCAATCCTGGAATTTCTTTGGAAGGAATGATGCTAAAGCTGAAACTCCAGTACTTTGGCCACCTCATGCGAAGAGTTGACTCATTGGAGAAGACTCTGATGCTGGGAGGGATTGGGGGCAGGAGGAGAAGGGGACGACAGAGGATGAGATGGCTGGATGGCATCACTGACTTGATGGGTGTGAGTCTGGGTGACCTCCGGGAGCTGGTGATGGACAGGGAGGCCTGGCGTGCTGCGGTTCATGGGGTCGCAAAGAGTCGGACACGACTGAGCGACTGATCTGATCTGATCTGATCTGATAGATGAACCATGAAACATGATGTTAAGTGAAAGAAACCAGACAAACAAAAAAACCATATCCTATGTGATTCCATTCATCTTAGGTCCAGAATAAAGAAATTAATAGGATAAAGTACATTCTTGATTGCTTAGGGTGGGGGTGGTGAATGGGGAGATAGGGGGCTAATAGCTAAGAGGTACATGGTTTCCTTTTAATATGAGGACATGCTCTAAAAGAAAACACGGTTCTGGTTGCACGCATCTGTGAACCTACTAAAAACTACTGAACTGTATGCTTTAAATGGTGAATTTTATGTTATGTGAATTATCTCATTATCCAGCCAGTCCATTCTGAAGGAGATCAGCCCTGGGATTTCTTTGGAAGGAATGATGCTAAAGCTGAAACTCCAGTACTTTGGCCACCTCATGTGAAGAGTTGACTCATTGGAAAAGACTCTGATGCTGGGAGGGATTGGGGGCAGGAGGAGAAGGGGACGACAGAGGATGAGATGGCTGGATGGCATCACTGACTCGATGGACGTGAGTCTGAGTGAACTCTGGGAGTTGGTGAGGGACAGGGAGGCCTGGCGAGCTGCGATGCATGGGTCGCAAAGAGTCGGACACAATTGAGCGACTGAACTGAACTGAAAGCTGTTTTATAAAAAGGATAGATTGAATAGACAAAAAAAAAATCTGTTGCATGATTTTTAAAAATAAATCAGATGAGAACATTGTAAATATATATAACATAAATACACACACACATACACATACACACACACATTCTCCCTAAACAGTTCCACGGCTTCATAACTGATCCAAAGGTACATAAACCACAAAAAAAAAAAAAAAAAAACTGCTGACTTGAAAGTGGGCAGGCTTGCATTTTTCTATTGATTTATTTCAGTTTTAACAGCCAAAAGCAAATTTATTTTCTACCATCGAAATGGCAACTGAGGTTTCATCTACTCTTTAATACATCATTTTTATTCTCAGAACCAAATTGTGAACAATGCAAAAGATGTGCAGATTTTCAGCAGCCAACCGGTGAGCAAAGGATTTTCTTTCTTTTTGCCTGGAAGCTATTTCCAATGAAGAGGCCACATTTACTAAGCTCCCTCTTCCCTTTTGTGTATCTTTCTAATTTCTCACAGAAACTGCTACGGAACAAGTATAAATAGCTTTCAAAGTTAGGGCGACACAGATGTCAGGCTGATCCCAATTCCATTATTCTAAGCGTTCTTTCATCCTCTCATTTAGCGCTCCTGACAACTTTCTTCAGCAAATTCAACATGTCCTAAAAGCAGCTATTTCCTCTGACTTTCAAAACAGTGCGGCTGGATTACTGGTCTGATATGGGGTTGGCTGGGGCCTTCCTGGAACTATTACCTTGATCGAGAATTGTGAGAGAATAAGGGATGATCACAACATGTGGGTCCGGCTACAAATGACCACAGAAAGGGCAATTGTGAGTGTCCCACAGTTCAAGAACATCCAGGTAAACAGGAAGATGGTCCTCTCTAAGGACTCACCATTTCTAAGCCCAGAGGGTATTTCTTTCAGATAAGAAATACTGACAGGTCAAAGTAAGAGGCAACCAGGGGAAGTTGAGTGCTTAACCCTGGATGGTGCACGGGGCATGGTCAGGTTGATGACTTGGCTCGCCTCGCCCCTCCCCTCAGATCACCACCCTGTTTTACTTGCTCCCCTGAGTGGGGCTTGGCATCCTGGGATCCCGAGCAGAGAGATGCCTGAAGCTCCTAGAGCCAGGATACCATGCCCCGTATGAGACCAAGAAGGATTCCTGCCATTTCAACTGAGTCCTGGTCCAAAAGCAACAGCACATGGCGGGAGAGATGGAGCTGGCCCCCACTCCACAGAAGGGCCCTGGGCTGCCTGGGATGCCAGGCAAAGGAGGTGCTGCTACCAGCCAACCAGAGGCTGGAGTGGGGGGACCCCCAGTCCTGCCAAGATTCCCCTGGATCCCCACTCATTTGTCCTTCATCACCTTGTGATGATAGGGGGTTTCCAGGTGGGGGACAGCCTGGATTCAGAGTTCACTTGTGGACCAGCTTGGCCCGCTCCCACCGACCAGACAACTTTCACTCTGCATTTGTTGAGACACTGGAGAGAGGCTTTCGAGCGAGGGCTGCCCCCTCAAGAATAAACCCGTTCCCTCCCAACACAGACACACACGTAGACACACACACACACACACACATACAATGCCTGGAGCAGAGGCCCCAGCCCAGCCCGATTGTAGCCCCCAGTCTCTCATTCCAAAGAAGAGGGCAGAGAGCAAATGGGTGCTGACATCTTGTCTCTAGCAAATGTCTGACAAGTCTGTGCTGTTCATCATGGAAAATGAAAAAGCTAAATAGCCCCAAGAATCTGCCGGAGGGGATGATATCCGACGGAAGCCCTCAACCTTGAACCAGAAACGAGACCAAGGAAAGAGTACCACCGATCCTGAATTCTTCTCCACATCTTCTTAAAGCAACAGCGATTCTGAAATCGAGCGTCTGGTTACACAACCCAGAGACGAGCCAGCTGCAGCCAACTCCCACCTGGATGTCCAGGAAACTGAAGGCAGGGAAGCTGGCCGGTCCCATGGGACCTGGGCTAAAACTTCGCCCCTGCCCAGGGTGGCTGCAACTTAACAGATGGCACGATCACAAGTGTCTATTGGGAAACCCCACCTATTGGCCCAGTTCCCCGGGGCCACCCGCTTTCTTGTAATCCTGGAGATCCCTGACGTGCACAAAGCAAATGCAGCTTGTGTGTGTACATTTGGAAGGCTCTTTATATAAACAGGTTCACGAATCAGAGGGAACAATCCTCTGTAGACCAATAGTCTGATTTTCGGTTTGGAAATTATGGTCTCTATAAATACACTCCAGGACATACTTTATATTTTTAATGCAAATATTTACATTCCAAACAAAGGAGCATGGAACCTAATGACAAGCTATTTATACCGGCTATAAGAAACACTAACAGCTCCCACATTTCTTGCCTGAGTTAATGGCTCCTGCTTCTATTCCTGAAATACAAATTTCCATAGTATTTTTCCCCAAGACTCTCAAGACACACAAAAAAACCATGGTTACTACCTTTTAATAGCTCAAAACCTAATGTCAGGAAAGCCAAGTTTAGCACATTAGGCTCTTGACTCCTTCTGAAATTTACTGATAAGCACTAACTCTCCTGCACCATGCTACCAAATTGGGGTTACTTTTCTGTCTTCTTTGGGTGTGTATTCAGAGGCCCACATGAAATCCATCACAGCCCTTTCTCAGGACAAGCTGGTTCTTGATGTGTTAATTCAACAAACGAGTCTCTCACGACTGACTGGACCCCCAGACAGCCTCTCACCCTTGAGAGGCTCACCAGGCCAGGGTGAGTGGACCACACCCAGGAATAGTAGAAAGATCATGGTAAAAGGAGGATGGGGTCAAGGTCAAGTTCAGTAGAGGATCCCTGCAGACACTCAGAGGAGAACGGTGACAACTGGATGGAAGGATATGGAAAGATGGTTAAGAATTACTCGCAAAACTTCCAGAAGGCAATGATGAGATGGGGGCAGGGGGCTGGACAAAGATTCAGGCCAAGAGGGGGAATCAAGAGCAGGGGACCGAGAGGAGGCAGAAAGGCTCTCACACTCAGGCTACCAGGCGGTCAGTCTGCCAGTGGTTCTGCCCCTCCTTGTAAATTACCCTTGTGTTACAGGTAGAATGCAGCCTTGAGGTCAAAGGCTGATCATTACCTCAATCTAACCCATCACTGCCACGCTCTGCAGATAGCAGCACAGTCGACAGGCTTACCTCCGAACCTCGATGTCCTTACCGACTGCATATCTATGCTGTCCTTATCAACTCTGCACCTAACAGGTGCCACGTGTGAGACCCCTCCATGGGTCAGGCCCCGGGGGTCAGCACTTATCATTTGCTCTGGGTGGATGGAGGTGTCAGGGGAGGTGGGGGGCCGGGGGTGACTCTTCTTGCCCACTCCTGATGTTTCCTGCCTCGTGGAGACAGTGCTGCCTGTGTACAACCACTGTGTCTCCACCTGGTGAGATGCACACCATCCCAGGGGCGTGCAAGGAAGAGCCCGGCCTTATCTCTTCCCACACAGAGTAGGCACTGCCCCCTGCTGGCTGCACCGGGTTGGGGGGGTGCAGTAGCGGCTGCCCTGGAAGAGGCTGCTGCTTTCCCACTGGCCTGCGACTCAGGGGAGGTTAGTGGGCCTCACTGCCCGCTTCTCACTTAAGGTACGCAATGCCCACATGCCCACTGGTTCAATCACATTCTCCAAGATCCACTTCAGTTGGGACCAAATACTGCATTTCTATCTTTATGCATCTTTCTCCTCCCTTCTCTCCATTGGTTCAGAACTTGGCCAGGAAAGAGGGGTTTAATTTGGAGGGCTCCCTTGGACCCTAATTTGTACTGTGAAAAGAAAGTGAAAGTCCCTCAGTCATGTTCCACTCTTTGGGACCCCATGGAGAAGTCTCCAGGCCAGAATATGGGACTGGGTAGCCCTTCCCTTCTCTAGGGCATCGTCCCAACCCAGGAATCAAACCCAGGTCTCCTGCATTGCAGGTGGATTCTTTACCAGCTGAGCCACAAGGGAAACCCAAGAATACTGGAGTGGGTAGCCTATCCCTTCTCTAGCAGATCTTCCCAACCCAGGAATCAAACCAGGGTCTCCCACAATGCAGGCGTATTCTTTACCAATTAAGCTATCAGGGAAGCCCATTTGTATTACTGGTACCCAAACTATGTTAAAAAAACAAGATAGAGATTATCAACCCCACTTTACAGATAAGGAAACTGATGATCAAGCAGATGTAACCACTGGCCCAGGGTCACGAAAATGGAACAAAGAAACACAGGAGAGACTCCAGCCCAGGTCCACATGGTGTCCAGGCTCACCCCACGACCTAGGCTGCCTCTCCAAGGGGATAAGGGATTCGACACTCAGGCTAAATCCACATCCACGTGGTGGGCATCAGACCTTCGGTTGATTGGAAAAGGAAGGTCAAACTCGCCTCATTCAGCCCGAATCAGCTAACACATGTCACAAAGGGGAGACACAGCAGTCCAGACCCCTTTCAACAAAGAGTGAGACAATAACACAGCTTTACAGGCCTCTCAGACTCTGAAATGCACCTTCCAACCTCACAGAAAATGCGCTATGGGCCCTCGGCCCCCTCAGGGCAGCTCCCTACAAGGGCAAGCAGAGCAGGTCAGAACTTCCCCAAGATCCAGGGCTACCCTGGGAGGAAGGGACCCGCCATCTCCTGAGGCCTCTCCCCCTCTGAGGTCACACCAATATCTTCTTGATCACAGGGAGCAAAAACGGTCAGCAGGCACACATTCCATTTCAAGAGAAGATGTGAAATCACCAGGTTCTTGCCCGTCATAGGAAAAAATAATTGCGCCTGCCCAGGTGGTGTAGGACAGGGAAGCCTGGCATGCTGCAGTCCATGGGGTTGAAAAGAGTGGGACACGACTGAGCATCTGAACAGCAAGGTGGCGCTAGTGGGTAAAGAACCAGCCTGCCAACACAGGAGACGTAAAGAGACATGGGTTCAATCCTTGGGTCAGGAAGGTCCGCTGGAGGAGGGAATGGCAACCCACTCCAGTACTCTTGCCTGGAGAACCCCGTGGACAGAGGAGCCTGGTGGGCTACAGTCCGTGGGGTTGCAAAGAGTCAGATACAACCAAGGCGACTGAGCACAGCACAGCCCTGTAATCTAATTATGTGCCCTTGTTGGGGTATTTTCCAGGCACCTGGATGACGAGGCGGCCTGTCTCAATATTTTTATCACAAGCACAGTTCTGGAAAGGGTCCAGGTTTCCATTATAATGACACTCTCTGCTTTTGAGGATCTGCCAGCCTTTCTTGCTTCAGAGACCCAGAAGGCCTGGACCCGGACAAATTCTGGAAATGTAGCATAGGTGTCAGGATGAGCCTGCCCAGGCAAGAAGGCCCCCACACACCCGCTCAGAACTCTTTGAAGCTTGGAGTGGGGCTCAGGAATGCAACATTCGAAAGCTGGCCTCCCCAGCACATCCCCTGATCTGCCCCCGGCTTAATCACCACTACACAGGAGCACAGCCAAACTGCCTGGCCGCCTATCCACGGCATCCGCTGGAAGCATCTCAGAGGGCGGCTGTGGATGTAGCCCACACTTTGTCGGGAGAGATGAAGCAATCATCCTGACTAGAAGCCAAGGCGCCCTGGGGTGTCAGAGAAGCTCTCTGAGGTAGAATATGCTAGAAGTCATGCTCCCCCTCCACCAGGAAACATACACAGCTACATTTAAAAAAAAAAAACTGGGCAAGCAGTTTCAGGGAGCTCAGAGACATTCTCCCATCCCCGGTAATGAGCTCTAGAGCTGATGTATATTAAGCACTTACTGTATGCTAGGCACCACTCCAAACAGGTATTAAGTGTCCTGTGTAGGACTTCCCTGGCAGCTCAGATGGTAAAGAATCCACCTGCAGTGCAGAAGACTCAGGAGACCCTGGTTCGATCCCTGGGTGGGGAAGATCCCCTGGAGAAGGGAATGGCAACCCACTCCAGATTCTTGCCCGGAGAATCTCTTGAACAGGGGAGCCTGGTGGGCTACAGTCCAGGGGGTTGCAAAGAGCGGGACACAACAGAGGGAGTAACACCTGGCTCGGCTCTCAGGCCCCAGCTCTCAGGCCACTCCAATTTCAGAGCCGCGCTAGCCTAGCAACCGCTGCGCTCTGGGCGGTGTTACGTCATCTGACTCGTGCACATCTGCCTGGCCCACTACTCTAGGCTCTGCCTCGTGGTTCCCATGCACCTGGCCCTGGGCTTGCACCTGGAGGAAGACATAAATGCCGCGTATGGCTGGCGCTGATGAAACAGGCTGCTTGCGTTTCCTCCACATTTCTTTCGAAATCAACAGAGACCGAGAACCTGCTTTCCCCTGCCACCCCGCCACACACCCCACTTGCTGATTCATCACCGCCTTCCCCTTTGAGAGCCATGACTGCTCTTCTCCACCCCCACCCCGAGTCCCTCCTTCCTCCACTGCCGTTCTGTGATCCGACCTCTTGCACATCCGGAGGGCTAAATGATCGGGCCCTGTGGTCTCCAACAACCTCCCCGCCCTCTGATTGAGACAAAGGGAGACCTGTCTAACCAGGCTGGCACAGGGCAAGCTGGGAACCAGTAGGGATCCAGCAAAGGACAGCTGTTAGGACCAAATGTCTTCCTCCCCAACGCCCGTACTTAAAAATATTCTGTATTGGCCCGAATGAACACAGACCCTTTACTTTTCTTCCTAAATGTGGACACTGGATACACACACTAGATAACAGCCACCTCTGCACTTCATTTCACGCCGTGAAGACCCAGGTCTACACATAAATCATCCCGTCCTAGCACTTCATTTTAACAGAGGAGCCTCTCAGGAAGGAAATCAGACCCCAGCACCTGAGAACAATAAAGAAACACCCTGTGCAAGTCAGAACAGTCCCCCGATACGCTGTCAGCTAAGTGAGAAGACAGGCTCTGAATCTGCAGCGAAGCGGCACAGTTAGGGTGGAAGTCAGCCACCATCCCGAGCAGCCCTGCTTTCAGGTGGGGCACCATCCTCACCAGCTGATGCTTGAAAGCATCACTTCCACATCACGTGCTGCTCAAGAGACGCCTGGTGAGGGAATGCTCACAGAACGACGCTCCCAGGCCAGCTACATTTCGAAATAGTTTCTGCTTTTACTCATAGATCAAGGAAACTCGTCTCTCATATGAACAGGTTCCAAACAGTACCTCTGTAATCCTGGAACTGCTGACGCCTGGGGATCAGGACAGGGTCTGGATCTGGGGGGCAGGAAGCAAGAGCTGCCCAGCATAGGAGACGTCCACTCATCTGGGAGATTCCAAGAGGCTCCAGCCTGGCAGGGTGGGACGTAAGAGCCAGCCCAGGAGCCAGAGCATTGGAGACCTGGGCTGATGTTTCACTTCTGGGTTCCGTGACTTGAGACTCACTGCTCCGAGCCTCATTCCCCACATTGGTAAGAAAAGACTCCTCCCAGGCCACCCACCCCTCACTGGCCTTTTTCCTGGCCTTACTCTCCCAGCTATTAATGCAGCTCACTGCTCAACTATCTACCCGACACAGACAGTTTTGCCTGCTCCCTTCCTAGAAAGGCAAGAGCTCTGTCTTCTCCCGGTATCGGTGTAGACTATTGAATAATGAAACGATATGAAAAGTTTTACGCAGAGTGCCTCCTTCCATATGGCAAGTGAAAGTGTTAGTCCCTCAGTCATATCTGCTCTTTGTGACCCCATAGTCTGTAGTCCATCAAGCTCCTCTGTCCATGGAATTCTCCACACAAGAATACTGGAGTGAGTTGCCATTTCATTCTCCAAGGGACCTTCCTGACCCATGGATCAAACCTGGGTCTCCTACATTGCAGGCAAATTCTTTACCAACTGAGACAGGAGTTCATCAGACAGCTATTGAATGGATGCGTGACACACAGCACATGAAGGCTGGCACTTGGCCACAGGCACAGAGGGCATCCATCATTCTAGTCCCTCGGCCTGGGGCTGTGGTCTCCATATCCTTATCATGTGTTACACCTCTCTGATGGTGGGACACCCTTCCCAATATGCAAACTCAGGACCAGATGTCAAGCTTCAGACTTCTTAGCAGAGCACCCACTCCCAACCGTCTCCTTTCCCTGTAGAATTTGAGCCCACACTTAAATCTTCAGGCTTGAGAATTCCCTTGAAAATTAACAAGACTTGTCAAGTCAATTTTTCTCCCAGCTGGGTAGAGCTGAGTCAAAGCTGCCCTCTTGGGTAGGGCATGTGCTCACCTGCTCAGGGCAGCCCCGGAGTCTCCCCACCTCTCCCCATCCCCTGAAGCTAGCAGAGATTCACCTGGATGCCAGTGCGCCCGGCAACCTCCAGCCAGGTCCTAGGTGGCCTTGGACACCCACGGTCTAATCACAGCCCAGCTCTAACCTGAAGCACCCACTAGTGCAGGTTCCAAGAGCCTGGGGTTCCTGTGGACCAGATGGTTAACTTGGGGCTTATCTTCTGCGCCTTCTCCAGACACCAAATAAGCAAAGTCCACTTCCCAACCTCTCCCAAACTTTCCTGCAAACACTGACTCTTCCACACACTGGGATTAATCTTCTCTTCTTCGGGCCAGTGGGAAAACCAAACACCTCCCTTCTCCCGGCCACAGGCAACAGCAACAGTAAAGAAGGAAGGCGCAGACACAGAGGCCTCACAGCAGCCACCTTGACAGTGCTGGGACCTCTGGCCATCTGATCGTCAAAGAACAGCAAGGCCCTCTGGATAAATCAGCCTCTCCATCCTGCCTCCAAACATAAGGTCCTGGATGAATTAATCCTGTTCATTGCAGTCATGCAACACTCGAGAAAGAACACAAAAACACTGCTGAATTTCCTTCCGAGGGCCAGGGAGCTGGACCTGGAAGAGGGAGAAGAGCCCCCTGCAGCTCCACTTCTGGCTCACTTGCGCACCCATGCACTGAGAGAGCCTGGCAAGCTGCTTCACCTGCTGGCTCAGTTCCCCCAGCCAGCAGGAGGCAGGACATTCTCCTGCAAATCTTTCAGGAGCGTTAGAGAGAAAAACCTATTTGATTAAACCTATTTGATTAAAAACTACCTAGCAGCAGCAGTTAAAAGGCATTTTATTCCCATGCTATTTTAAACAAAATCATATATGATTTGTATGCTAAGACATCCGGATTCAACATGCTGTTGGTAAAATTAACAAGAACCATGTTCTGGAAGGGAGGGCTCCTGATTTTGCCACTGGGGGAAGGGGAGTAGGAAAGTTGGACATGGAACATGCTGTGGGGGGGCGGGGCAAGGGTGGGGGCAGTTCTAGAGGACTTGGGACAAATCTCCAGGCCTCAGTTCCCCGCCCCCCAACCCGGGCGCCTCAGGAGGTGCGCCCCCGGACTGCCTTTCTGCTCCATCACATGGTGGATGTCCTTCTAGAAGCGCAGCTGATAAGATCTGGAGCTCTGCAAAGCCCTTGGCTCAGGCTCACAAGATAGGGCGCCACATCCCTTCGCGGGGCGTCCTGGGGCTTCCTAGAGATATAACTTCATTCCCCCAAACTCCGTGCCATCAACTCACCCAACATGAATGCAGCAAGGGCCTCGGGGAATGGGAAAACGGGACGCGGGGGCGGGGAAGCTGGCTTTATCGCCTCCTTCTCGAACCTCCCTACTCCAAGCGCGGACGTCCAGCTGCCAACAGCCAGCCCCCAGTCTGTACCCGCCGCTCCAGCCCACGCGGGCCGACCCGGGCTGCGGGGCAGACCGGCAACGTGGGGCCAGGACCGCGACGGGGCGGTCAAGCAGCCGCGCCCAGGACCCTGGCGGCTCCGAATCCTAAACACACACGCACACAGACGCGCGCACGCCGGCCAATCCATTCGCCCGGAGGAGTCGGAAGGCGCTTTCACAGCGCTTCATTCATTCTCCCAAAGGCGAGGTTCGCTTCTCCCGGGCGCCTCCATCCCGTGATCTTAGGAGGACTCCAAGGGGGCCACCTGCGCCACGATCTGTCCCCCATCAGCCCACGGCCGCCGAGTCCTCTCCACCCGCACCTATAGCCCAACAGACTCGCGCTCCATCCCGATCGGCGGCATCGCCCCCTCGCAGCGGCTGATGCCACCCCGGCTCCCCGCAGCTCCGTCGCCCCGCAGCCCGCCGCCCCTCAGCGCCGCTCGGCTCAGACCTGCAGCGTTCGGCTCGCCGCGCCCAGGCCGGCTGGGGACGCCGCCGCCGCCTCCTCCACCGCCGGGAAGCGCCGGCTCCTCCCGAGTCACACCGCCTCCGGAGCTGCGGCGGGGCGCTGGGAGGGGACAGGGGGCGGAGGGCCCGGAGGAAGAAGGCGGGGAGCAAAAGTTCAGGCCGCTCCGGGCCTCGCCGCGCCCCCGTCTCCTCCCAGGCCCGCCCACGCGGTCCCCCTCCCGGAACCCGGTCCCACGGGCTTCCGCGCCTGGAATCCCCCACCCGACACCTCCCCGCCCGGGGCGGCCGCGGGATTGGAGCCTCGGCCGGAAGGTGGCCCCGAACCCGAGTGGCGGATAGCAAACACACCAACCTGCCCCGGGCCGCGCCTGGAAACTTCCCCGAAGTGCGCCGCGGAGCGGAGCGCGTGGCTGGGGAATCCCTACCCCCACCTTCACCCTACGCGCGCTCCTAGAGAGAAAGCACCGATCGGTCGGTCAGTCGGTCCTCCGCCTGCAGAGCGCGCCCCCCGCACCCCCATTCCGACTCCTGGGGCCGTTCTCCTGGACAGCCGGCCTGTGCGTGCCCAGAGGTAGCTGTCCGCAGCGCCACCACCCCGCCGCCGGGTCCCCGGTCCCCGAGCTCCGATCGCATTCTCCCTAGCCGGAGAGGGGGGCGTGCGAGCCCTTGGCGCCGCCGCCGCCGCCGCCACCGAGCAGCCCTTCCCGCGGGGTCCCCGGCGCGCGGGGCGCCCAGAGCGCGGCCGGGATCGGAGGCGAGGGGACGCCCTCCGCTGGAGACGGCGATTGCCTCGGTGAGGCTGGGCCGAGGGTCGCGGGGCCCAAACCTGCCTCGGCTCTGCGCGCGCTCGCAAGTTCATTGTCTGCCTGGGCCGTCGTCGCCTCCGCCGCCGCCGCCTCCGCTGCCGCCGCCACCGCGCGGAGAGCGCCGCGGGGAGTGAGGCTGCGCGCAGCCTCGGCCGGCCCGGACTCCCTACGCCCAGCCCGGGCCGACCCCGGCGCTGCCCGGCCGGAACGCGAAGGGGCGCCGGAGCTCGGGGCCAGACACCCACCCGCCGCCTGTGGCCGCCCCCGCGCCGCGCCTGGCACCCAACTTGTACCTGAGAAGGCGGAGTCCAGCCTGGCGGCGGCGGGGGCAGCCCAGCCTCTGCGGCTCCGGCTCCGCGGGAGCGCGCCTAGCCCCGCGCCCGGAGCCCGGCATGCGGGGCGCGTCAACCTGACTCCCCGAGCGCAGGGAGGAAAAGTTTTGGGAGTGACGTGCAGATGGCGAATGAAACATCCGAAGAGAACCCGCCCCCCCCCCCCCCCCCGCCCCTCGTCGCGCGGACACACATCAGCTTGGGTCTGGACTGTGAGACCAAGGCGTGCGCGCCGAGCGGTGGGTTTGGTTCCCGCCCCCTCTGGTTCCAAGTCAACAAGGCATGTGCGCTGCGGTGATTCCGAATAGAGAGCAAACCGAAACCCCTCAAGTCTGCCAGTGACACCCCGCCAGAGACATTTTTTTAATGAACTTGGTGGTCTGGAGCCAGCCCGTGCATTGATATTCAAGGCCACGGCGCTGGTGGGTTCTAAGCCCTCTGTTGTGTTTTTTGCATCTGGAGACCGCTCTCTCGGGCTCTTCGGCCCAGCCTGCTTGCTTTCACGGAGAAGGAAGGTTCAGCGGGACCCCGAGCCCGGCCGCAGTGGCCCCCGGCGCGGCTGCTCCAGGAAACCACCGGGCTGCCTGAGGTCAAGGAAGTGCCGCACCCGTGGTCGACCTGGAGACTCTCCACCGAAGATACACCAGTTGAAGAAAACACTTTGAATTCGGAAAGACTCAAGTCCAGCCTCTCAGAAAACAGGTCTAAGGAGCAGGAAAAAAAAAAAAAAAATCCTTGTCGTCAGCCACATAGCCTTTTGCGGGCCGAGTCCCCTTGACCACAGTCCAGCATCTTGTCCTAGGAGCGACCAGAAGTGGGGCTGAAAATTCTCCGTGTCAAGTGCTGACACACCGCTGAGGGATGCGTCCTGAGGGTACCTTTCCCCCCGCCCCCCACCCTTTCCTCTCTTTCTGGAAAAACATGATTTTTATTGCCCGAGGCTCCTCTCACCCCCAGAAACTGTAGCCCACCCTGAGGTCATAAACTTCTGCTCAGCATCCATGGCAACTAACGCAGGGGTCACAATCAGAGGATTATAACTGCAGATGTGAAGCTGGGATGAGAGGGGAATTCTTCAAAACGGTATCTTGTTTTCCTGCAAATAATGCCTCTTACATAAAATCTACAGAGAGATTAATGCAGCAAAGAGACCAGCCTTAGAATCTCAGACTAGATTGCTTTTTCCATATAGACTCCACTTGGTGGATTTTGTTCATTATTATTATTATTTTTAAACAAAAAGCTTTTTCTGAAAATACAATGAGCTGCTTTTTGCAGGGTTCACAATTCCCAATAGATGATGATGCCATTTTTCAAGGTCTCACACACGTTGTGGCTTTGGGGCTTATTTATTAGCTCCCAAGAAAAGCCTGCCTTTCATTGAGGTTTATATACTCAAGTAATTGCGGGGGTGGCGGCGGGGGGTGGACACAGAGCAGGGTGCTGTTAAAGAAGGTTGGTTGTGCATGCGTCTGCAAGGAAGGCCCTGGGCCAGGCAGCTGTCAGACCAGAGTGTGCAATGGGTTTAAACAAACACAGGGAAGGTTCTGTGGAAACACCCAGAAGGAAATCCCCTCCTGTAAGGGTGTGTGGAACATTATTCCACGGCCACACATACCTCCGTCTTTCCTCTCCTCCTTCCAAGTAAACACATCACTCTGTTGCGTAGATGGCTCAGGGCCCACCCAGGTCACTTTTAAATTCAGGTGTCAGAAATCACGGTTGACATGGAGCAAATTGTTTCTAAGTATAGTCATGCTGCTGCTTTGATACAGATTCCACCAGGGACTTTCTAAAGGTATTTATACACGTGCCTGAGATTAACTGGAGGGCAGTTTCTCTCTCAACTTTAATTTCAAAAAAAAAAAAAAAATCACTCAAGAATTGCCCTTGAGTCTGTTACTCTGGAGAGCTGAGAGAACACCCAAATACCAGATGTGTGTGCATGAGTGGATGGATGGACAGACGGATACATGTCTGTGCCAGAGGCTGGTGCATCACATTGGCAGCTAGTGAGTGAAAAATAAAATGTAATTTAAGAAAACAAATGTCTCTTCCCCAGATGCACAATTAGGCCTCCATAATTCTGGAATTAAATTGTCTGAGTTCAACCCCTATTGCTGACACTGATTATCTGAGGGACACTGGAAAAGTCACCTCTTTCTTCGCCTCCGTCTGGGGCCTATAACAGCCTCTACATGCAGTAAGTTGAATTATTGACCGCATGCAGGTTATTACACTTCGATATCCTGTCACAGCATCATAGTTCATGGAACATGCTTCCCTATCCCTTGAGCTTGGACTTACCCACATGATTTGCTTTAGACAATGAAATTTTGAAGAATGTGGCTGAATCAGAGGCTCGACATGTGTTTCAGGCCTGGGCTTGCTCTCTTGTGCTTTAAATCCTTAATGAGAACAACACCAAGACATCCTGAGAAGCTGCTGCTGCTTCCAGCAAGGCTCTAAACTAAACCCATGTGGAGCAGACCCAACTCAACATGCAGCCTGGAGCCAAGTGATTCCCCCACACAGCTGGAATTTGCACTGCCTCAGCTGACCTATAACACATGAACAAGGGGGAAACGCATGTTGCAAGGTGTATCTTGGAGTTTTGTTACACAGCATTATCGTGGCAGTAGCTGACTGATGCATGCCCTCAGTGGGCTGGTGTGAATTCATGACTCAGTGACTGAGAAACACCAAACACAATTCTTCTTCTTCTTCTTCTAAGTCGCTTCAGTCGTGTCCGACTCTGTGCGACCCCATAGACAGCAGCCTACCAGGCTCCACCATCCCTGGGATTCTCCAGGCAAGAATACTAGAGTGGGTTGCCATTTCCTTCTCCAATGCATGAAAGTGAAAAGTGAAAGTGAAGTCGCTCAGTCGTGTCCTACTCTTAGCAACCCCATGGACTGGAGCCTAACAGGATCCTCCGTCCACGGGATTTTCCAGGCAAAAGTACTGGGGTGGGGTGCCATTGCCTTCCCCGACACAATTCTTAGACCCTAGTTAGAGCTCAGGGACGTTCGCTATTATCAGTAATCAGTGCTATGGAAAGTGGCTTTGCATGTAACAATCACATGGGAACTGTTATTCAATTGGTTAATTGAATTCATGAACAAATAGTTGAGTAAAGATTCTATGAGACAGTGCATGCACATCAGAAAACTGGAAGACCGAGGACCTGCCATGATCCTCAAATTACATTCCTTCACTCATTCATTCATTCATCCGGCAGACATTCCCTGAACCCCTGCTGTGTGCCACACACTGGCGTGAAGGCGGGAGCTACTAAGATGGTTAAGTCTCCATGCCCTCCTAAGAATTCAGACCTACAGCACCCCACCATGCGACATACCCTGCGAAGCACTCCCCCTGTGCTCTATCATGTGACCCTCACCACATCCTCGTGAGCCACTATTGTTGAATCCCCATTTTTCAGGTGAGGAGACTGGGGCTCAGAAACAAAGCCACACAGGCAAAGACCAAAGGCCTCTCTATACCTTCAGTGTGCACTGCTGCTGCTGCTGCTGCTAAGTCGCTTCAGTCGTGTCCGACTCTGTGCGACCCCATAGACAGAAGCTCACCAGGCTCCCCCGTCCCTGGGATTCTCCAGGCAAGAATACTGGAGTGGGTTGCCATTTCCTTCTCCAATGCATGAAAGTGAAAAGTGAAAGGGAAGTCGCTCAGTCGTGTCCGACTCTTAGCGACCCCATGGACTGGAGCCTACCAGGATCCTCCGTCCATGGGATTTTCCAGGCAAAAGTACTGGGGTGGGGTGCCATTGCCTTCCCCTCAGTGTGCACTAGTGTCAGTGAATTCAGGCTCACGGCGGGCACACCCATCATGTAAGCGCAGTGAGAGCAGAGGAAAGAGGTGGACACAGCTGTGTCAGTCTCCTGGCTCATGTGTGTGAGTTGCTCAGGAAATACTGAGGCTCGGAGACCCAGGTTCTACTTCTGCCGTCAGCTGTCTGTTAGACCTTGAGCCCCTCTCTTACTCTCTTTCCCCCCTTGCAGGGAGGAAGGACCTTGAAAGCTGCAGCTCTGGGATCTTATAACGCTGCTGATAGAAGAGGCATGGCTGTTGGAAGTTCATTTTAAAGGAATGAAGTGATGGGAATCACAGTTCCAGGAACTGGCCCAACAACTTGAAAACGGAAAAGAACAGACCACTTGGGGGAAAGGGGACAAGGTCAGGCCATGGGCACTGCTCATTACAAGCCCCAACTCAACAGCCACAACGTTGCTTTCGGTCACTGCACTATAGGAGCGTGGAGACCAGAGCATTTGGGGTCTCCCCAGATCCTCCTATCAGAATGGAATGCTCCTTTTATTTTTAAATATTTATTCAATTTTAAATTTGGCTGCAGCGGGTCTTAGTTGCAGCATGTGGGAGCTTTGCTCTTCGTTGGAGCATGAGGATCTTAGTCTCGGCACACGGGATCTGGTTCCCTGAGCAGGGATCGAACCCAGCCCCCTGCCTTGGGAGCGCAGAGTCTTAGCCACTGGACCACCAGGAATGCCCCCTTTTATATGTCAGAGGACTTACTTATCACCTAACCCCTTAATTTTCAGTTAACGCTTTAGCAGAGCCTGGGATACTTTATTCCCAAATTGTGAGGCTCTTTCCACAGGGACAGCCTGGAGAGGGGGAGGGCGGGGGCAGGGCGGAAAGCTGCTGGAGTCAGAATTCCTG
The DNA here is from genome assembly GCA_935064755.1 of Tragelaphus eurycerus. Lineage (NCBI taxonomy): Eukaryota > Metazoa > Chordata > Mammalia > Artiodactyla > Bovidae > Tragelaphus > Tragelaphus eurycerus. The sequence continues at coordinate 8,679,967 of CAKXYN010000088.1, read as the reverse complement.
CGCTGGGGAGGGCCACCCCTGGGGGCCATGGGGGTCCATGGGCCTCAGTGCACCAGCTCTCAAATTTGTTTCAGTGGACGTGGCTTCAGCTCTCTGCCACCAGCAACGACCTGCCTCCAGCCCTGTGACTTTGACGAATTTAGACTGCTCGGTAACCTGAAGTGCATTTCAATTTCATAAATTTAAAAATACTTCGGTTAGACAGATCCCTTCTGCAGTAATGCATCCATTAAGTGCACTTTAAGCCAATTTTGGTATGCTAATCCATCACAAATCGACGTGAAATTTAGGTTCTTGTGAAAATTTCCTACACTCGATCCAAAACCTCAACCGGATTTAGGATACTAGCAAATATCTTAAAGCTGTGGACTTCAACTCTGTTTCAAAACTTCAGAGAAGAAAGCAACAGGCCAGTTTTAAATAAACACCAGAACAGGTGTATTTACATAAGAGCTGCCTGTTCTAACGGGGTGGCCGGGAACTTAGTTCCCTTGCTCTCAAGATGCTCCCATAGCTGGAAGGCTTCAGAACTCTACTTTGGAGATCCCTCCAGGGAAATCTGAGAGACTGCAAGCCCTTTGAGGGTGAGAACAGGGTCATGTAAGTCTCGATATTCCCAACCCCTAGCTCACAGCCTGAGGCAGCGGACATGCTCAGTCAGTTTCTGGTGAATGCCCCAGTTGGAATTTCCTGGCTTGATTAGCAACTTATTCACCAAACTATTTTCTAAAATCAAACGCTTTCCCCACCAATGAAGCCTGGAGATCCTACAAGCACAGGCAGAAGAGGACTCCAAGCAGTTTTAGTGATGATAATGTCATCACCTCTTTATCCTCCACGAGTCAGCGTATGGCCAGTAATTGGCGATACGAAGAACCTACGGGTGATGAGAGAGACATAATGTCATTGTTATCACCGTCTAAGACTGTTGCTACCAGCTGTTGACGGGCATCACCTATTAACTGGATGTTTTTAGCTGCCTAATAGACACTTAGCCAATAAAGTTTACAGCCGATAGCATTTTCACTTACTTGTTTCTGTCATAAGATCTCCAACCCACCCAACACAAAAATGAGCTGTTGATTTGGTAAATTTAGAGCAGCACTGCCTGCCCTAGTTGTGAAATACCTGAGCCTTCTAAATACATTCCAGTTTCCTTGTTGAGCATTTAATGCCGGGAGTGACATAGCCACACTCAGAGGCTCCTAGCAGGTCGTGGTAATTTGGACCCCCTTCCCTGCCCACCTTTGCTGCTGGGTCCAACCCAGACTAGACCTGCTTCACCCCTCTCTACCCCAGTTCTCTGAATTCCCCATCACACACCTGGCCCAGATGCCTGAGGCAGGCACCCCAGTGTCATCCTTAACTCTTGGCTCTTTTATCCCACCCCCCCATCTCCCATTAGCCATCATCTTCTTCTCAAGCCTGCTGATTTTAGAAGCCTGGGTTACTTTTTTTTTTTAATGCAGATTCCTAGGCTCCAGAACCAGAGATTCCACTTCAGTAGGTCTAGGGTAAGACTCCAGGATCTGAAACTCTGGGAGTGGTGCGTGGGGATCTGTATATTAAACAACCCTCTTCCCTCTCTTTCCCTTGGGCCTCTTGCAGCAGCTTCTAACTAGCTACAGTCTCTGCCTCCTTTCCTTGACTTCCACTAACTGGTTATTTTTACACACACAGTCAGCTTCTTTTCCAGCACACAAATCTGAGCATGTCGCCCCCATAGTTAAACACCTATAATGCCTCCCTTGCACCCAAAGGTGAGTCCAGCCCACAGTGCCAGGTAGGGTCCAAGGCCCCTCTCTGTGCTGTCTCCCTTCCCAGCTCCAACATGCCCATCAGCGCTGCTCACACTGCCTCCCAAAGTGGCCCAGGGACAACAGACATGGTCACGCTGAGATGAGTTCTAGGTCAGTGGCATCACCAGGCATTCCCAGGGACTATCTGCTCTTGGATGAAGGGTTAACTAGAGAGAAGTCACTTCCTTACAAGTTTCTTCGATGACGTTACAAACCAGTTTGAGTGTGGCCCCTTCCCTTCCCCAGGATTCACATCCCTGCCCGCGACATGAGGGTGGAACTGGACTCTGTCTTGGGACTGAGCCCCTCCAAGGTGTCGTCAGCATCTTGATTACCCATCACAAGGAGTGATGGAAGGTGATCTGCTCTCTATCTGTATTAGTCTCCTGCAGCTGCGTAACAAATGACCCCAAGCCCAGTGACTTCAAACAGCACCTTCTAACTACCACAGTTCTGTGGGTCTGAAGTCTGGTAGATTCTCTGCTCTAGGTCTCACAAGAATAAAACCAAGGGGCCAGCAGGGCTGGGCTCTTACCTGCAGGTCCTGGGGTGAAAGCCCTCCCAAGCCCCTTTCAGGTTATTGGCAGGATTCATTTCTTTGAGGTTACTGAGACTCCACATCCTCATTGGGTGCTGGTTTGGGTTTGGGTTTGTTCTCTACTCTCAGCGGCCACCGACACCTCTCCTCCCATGGCCCCTTCTATCTGCCAAGCAGCAACAGCATGTCAAGTCCTCCTTATGCTTTGGACCCCTGTGCTTTTTCTTTCTGGGCTCCTGTGATGACACAGAGCCCACCAAGGAGAATCCAAGATTTTAATAATGCAGGATAATCTCCTTATCTTGATAAGGTTGACTGATTAGTAACCTTAACTGCATCTCAAAGGTTCCTTTTGCCATGTAACCTACACATTCATAGACGTGACCCCAGGGACAAAGGTGATGGGGTTCATTTAAAATTCAGCCTACCACACTTCATTGTTAGGAAATCTGAAAGGTTAGCTCCTCTTGCCCACATCAGTTCTTCAGGGAACATTTCCTGAGCAGGTCCAGAGATGCCATGCAAGAGCTCTCAGAACAGCAGCCTTGCCCTCTAGAGGCACACCATCTAAAAAGACATGGACAGGGAAAACCAAGTGCCAAGCCTATGCCAGGGCTAGAGCAGGGGCCTGGCGGGGGGCAGGTTTTTCATGCACTCAGTAGGAAGTTGGTCTGCACAAGGGTCCCCAACCTGCAGTCATCCAGGCTGCTCGCAGGTTTTGCTTTATCTGGAGCCTTCTGTACAGTGATTCATTTGTCACGTTCTTTCACTATGCTTACATAGAAGCAATTTACATACTGAAATATATCCAGATAAAGTGTAAGGCGGCTGGAAGTTGCTTCAATAATGGAGTGTGGGAAGAGTGGGCTGATGATGGTTGGAGCTAGAGAGTGGGATGTCAGGCACCCATCTCTATTTCTGGGCTGCATTTGGACATGTCCACAGAATAAAGCTGAGTGCCGAAGAACTGATGCTTTTGAACTGTGGTGTTGGAGAAGACTCCTGAGAGTCCCTTGGACTGCAAGGAGATCCAACCAGTTCATCCTAAAGGAAATCAGTCCTGAATATTCATTGGAAGGACTGATGCTGAAGCTGCAACTCCAGTACTTTGGCCACCTGATACGAAGAACTGACTCATTTGAAAAGACTCTGATGCTAGGGAAGATTGAAGGCAGGAGGAGAAGGGGACAACAGAGGATGAGATGGCTGGATGACGTCACTGACTCGATGGACATGAGTTTGAGTAGGCTCTGAGAATTGGTGATGGACAGGGAAGGCTGGCATGCTGCAGTCCATGGGGTCGCAAAGAGTCAGACACAACTGAGCAACTGAACTGAACAGCAAAAAGAGTTCGAGAAAATGTTTTTATAAAAGATCATGTGTTTCATCATAAATGGGAAAACCACTATCATTCACCATAAAAATTTGTCCAAAAGTACGTATCATTAAAAGACAGCAAAGTGGTCACATTCCAGCAAGGTTACTAATGGGTGTTTTCTCCCTGTTAATAGTCCCTGTTGGGAAAATTAGCAAGTGTCAGAGTTTTAAGGACTAGTACCCAGAGGGGCTTTCTCACTGACATGGGTTTAAGAAGACCTAACAGTTTTCTCTGGGCCTTCCCTGGTTCCTCAGACAACAAAGAATCTGCTTGCAATGCAGGAGACCAGGGTTCAGTCCCCGGGTCAGGAAGATCCCCTGGAGAAGGGGCCTTCTGTCCCCTCTTTCCTCAGCCTGGGGGATCCACTGCGTTTGTGCCAAGGTGAAGGAGGACCTATTTTTCCCCAGGTGCCCACAGGGGGCTGAGTTGGGGATGAGTCGCCCACTTCACCCACTGTCATTGATGTCCCCCAAAGACTGGGTCTCTGTGAGTCCTGGATGCCCTGCCGTGGGGTTCCCCTGAAACCAGCCTCATGCAGGCCTTCGCTCCTGCCTCACAGGGGCCCGGGACCAGGAAGTCCATCCCTTTAATGTTCACCTCAAAGGGGCTGAGTGGTGCTTCAGGGACCATGACTCAGAAGTTTGTATGACACGTCTTGTCAACCAAACTAAGTCATCCCTTCTCAGGGTGTGATCAGGGCCCATCGGGGTTCTTGCAAAAACAATTATTTCTTCTTTCAATTCAGCCTGAGAGCTGAGTTGATATTTGAAGAGTTAAGGTATCAAATATTCATAAAATGAATACATAATTCTTATTTGGAATATTAATTATGTGAAGGGAACAACAGAAGCAGTTGTTCCTTTTTTTTTCTATTAAGCCCTGATGAAGGAGCTGTCCCCAGACTCTACTAAAAGCCTAACACAAATAAACAAGATCCCATGTGCAGCTGCCTGACCTCAGTGAGGATGTGCCCCAGGCAGAGGCCACGATAACCACTGGACCTAAGCAAAGGTCATACCTGGTCTCTCTAGGGCTTTACAATTCACAGACACTTCCACGTTCATTCAGTCCTTTGGGTTCCTGTTGCTGTTCGGTCGCCAAGTCGTGTCTGACTTTTGGCAATCCCGTGGACTGCAGCACACCAGGCTTCCCTGTCTCGCACCATCGCCCAGAGTTTGCCCAAGTGCATGTTCTTTGAATAGGTGATGCCATCCAACCATCCCCCCTCTCCGTTGCTGTCTTCTTCTGCTTTCAGTCTCTCCCAGCATCAGGGCCTTTTCCAATGAGTCGCTTGGGTCCCTGCTGCTGCTATTGTTGTTGCTTCAGTCATGTCCGACTCTGTGCGACCCTCTGGATTGCAGCCTGCCAGGCTCCTCTGTCCACGGGGTTTTCCAGGTAAGAACACTGCTGGAGTGGGTTGCCGCACTTACCTCTTAAAGGTCCATATTGGATGTGTTAAGACACCTTTATATGAAGAAGCAATAGGCTCAGAAAAGGGCTCCCCAGGTGGTGCAGTGGTAAAGAACGCATCTGCCAATACAGAAGACTCTAGTTTGATCCCTGAGTCAGGAGATCCCCTAGAGGAGGGAATGACAACCCACTTCAGTATTCTTGCCTGGAAAATTCCATGGACAGAGGAGTCTGGCAGGCAGAGTCAGACAAGACTGAGCACAGAGGCTCAGAAAGAGACAGGGTCTTGCCCAAGGACTCAGCTAAGCAGTCCTAACTGTAAAGGAAGGATCCAGTCCAAGGCCAGTGCTTTCCCTACTAAACCCTCTTCACTGGGCAGAAGATCTCAGGCTACAGCTGGGCCCATTCTTCCCAAATGCCCTGTAACATTCACCCACCCATCCTTTTACCCTCAGGAGGCTCCTGGCACACTAGGACCCTGACTCACTTTTCCAGGATCAGGGGCACACCAGGTGGTGTTCGAGGGTGTTTTTCAGTCCTCATTGCTTTCCAGCTCCGTAGTTCAAAAATATCAACACACCAGCACCACAGAACACAAGGTCTTCTGCACCTTGGCTAACTTCCTGCTGATTCAGCCAGGCTGGGAAAGGGCCAATTGTGGTAACTTCTCCGGCCATGTGAGAGAAATATTTATTGTTGAATGGTCCTCTGTTTAATAAAATGTGCTCAGGCCTCTCTGCTGGTCAGAGAAGATCCCACAAGTGTGGCTGTCATCCCAAGCCCGTCCCTTTCGTGCATGATGATTCAGGGGGCTGCTGCCTTCTCTCTGGGTCTAGCAGGGCTTTCATATTCTCTCTGCAGAGGCCGGGTGCAGCCATGATTTACAAAGGCTGGGGCAGAACTTCTGGTTCCTGTTTTCACCCTGAGGTGCTTTTCCTCGGTGAGCCTGGCCAAGGTCTTGACCCCTCAGCACCTCCGTGTACCCATCTGTGAAATGGCTAGAATAAATGCAGGTGTTGACTGACATGTAAAGAGCCTGCCTCTGATCAGGACCAGGGCGCTCCTCTCTGGAGGCCGAACCATGGCTCTCTGTAGACTCGAAAAGAGCCTTTGAAATGCCTGAGCGTGGCAGAGAAAACGGCAAAGGACTCTGGGACTCACGAAGACCACCTCTCCTGTTCAGTTGTGTGCAAGACTTTTGATGATGCTTATGGGAACAACTCCTGTCTGAGGAGGACGGGCTGAGAGAGCCAGTTTCAGAAAGGAGTCCTTTACAGTATATTGGATTCCAAATCCCAGAGACCGGAGACCAGGGGGATCCATCATGTTTCTGTTACCTCAACGGTTGCAAAGAATGATGTCAGCATGATGCTCTGTGGAAAAGGTGTACTTCCACATGCATAATTAGCACCTCGATTCTTGTCCCTTAAGCCCTCCTGGCCTGCCCCAGGATTGGATATGTTCAGACTGGGAATTGATCACCAGCTTCAGAACTTCCCTGGTGGCTCAGATGGTAAAGAATCTGCCTGCAATGTGGGAGACCCAGGTTTGATCCCTGGGTTGGGAAGATCCCCTGGAGAAGGGACTGGCAACCCACTGCAGTATTCTTGCCTGGGAGATCCCCTGGACAGAGGAGCCTGGCGGGCTACAGTCCATGGGGTCACAAAGAGTCAGATGAGACTGAGTGAATAACACTTTCACTTTCACACTTCAGAACTTCTGCAGCTGAGATGAGGGAGTGGGGGAGTGGGTGCTTGTGCTTTTAATCCATCACCCTCCCCTTTGTTCCTCTAGGATTGGCTGTTTTCCTTGTCTCCCCCGATTGTGCCCAGCAGGGGTCTGCACGTGGAGGGTGACTGACAAACGGTGCCCAGCGTGGGACAGGGGAGGCAGAGGGGAGGCAGAGAGGAGGTCTGGGCTCTGTGGACTGATGACTCTTTAGCCCAGGCCTCTCTCCCAAGCCCTGTTACATTCCGTGGCCAGAGCAGAGGCAGGGAAATTCCTTTTCCCTCAAAGCTACCCCAACCTCCCTGATCCCATCTCAGACCAGAGGACCCAGTGAGGAGTCTGGGAATTGCTTTGTGCTCATCCCATCTTTCCAACTTCCAAATGGTCTCTTGATTCTGTTTGTTGACAACTCAAGGCTTGCTCTCTCCTCCCACCCCATTGCTGTGGCCCCAACTCAGGCATCCACTCCCGTTGCCCACGTTCCTGCCTCCCAGTGAGTCTCTTTGCCCCCAGCTATGCAATCTGCAGTAGCCAAAACCCTCCAGCGTGACCCACAGTCTCAGCCTCGCCACCACCCAGCCCTCAGCGCCCACCTTCCTTGCTCTCCTAACTGCAGGAGCCCTTATCTGCTTGAGGTTTCAACACGCCTGGGCCCTCCCTTCACCTGAGAGGCTCTCCCCACGTCTGCCCTCTGCATTTCCCAGCCCTCCCTGTGGGTTCGAAGGGACCACGTGGCAGATACTGGTCAGGGGACTTCCGGTAGGATGGTGCATGTCACTTCTGGCTGAAGAGGAGATGGGCGCCCTCCCTGTGCTATCTGGGAGGGGTGGACCCCCCATCCCAGGCCAAAACAGCCTCCATCACTGAGTCACCACCAGGTGGACACCTCATGGCCAGCCTTTCAACATACATGGCCTGTGTGAACACAAAGTCATATGTGTCGACCCTCTAAGATGTGAGCCTTGCGGTGACTGTACCAGAGGCTGCACCCATCCAGACTGACGGCCTAGGGAACTCCCTCTCTTTTCTACCCATTGAAGAGCCACCCCCTCTAGAAGGGAAGGAACTTGGTCATCACTGTCCTTGCGGTCCCTGTCGCCATCATCATGCTGACTGTCTGAATGCTTTACACACATACCCCATCTCATCCAACCCTCATGATCAGGTATATACTGTTTCTTCCTCCCATTTTTCAGACCAGGAAACTGAGGCTCTGAAAGGTTGTGTGGCTTGTTCCATTGCCCAGGTTCCAAGGAGTGGTCCATCCAAGCCCACAGCTGATATGCTCCAGCACTGCTGGATCCCTTCTCTATCCACATCTCTATCCCCACACTTAGCACACAGTGGATCCTCAGTGAAGTTTGTCGACTGAATCCATAAATGATGCTGACTTTCTGGCTTTCCTTTTTTTTGTAGGAGACCTCAGGGGACAGGAGCTTCCCTGGTGGCTCAGACAGTAAAGCATCTGCCTGCAACTCGGGAGACCTGGGTTCAATCCCTGGGTCGGGAAGATCCTCTGGAGAAGGAAATGGCAACCCACTCCAGTACTCTTGCTTGGAAAAATACAGTCCATGGGGTCTCAAAGAGTCGGACACAACTGAGCAACTTCACTTTCCTTTTCTTTTCTTTTCGGGGGAGAGGTGGGGCTGCTCCTGGGTGCTGGGGGCAAAGGGGCAAGTGTTGCCCAGAAATATCTCTGTTACGCCCTCTCTCCATAGCAGCTCACGCCAAACATTTTCTCTCAACTCAATTTGCAGGAGACTCATGTGTGTATGATGGAGCCTGGGGTTTTGTTTTGTTTTGTTTTTGAAAGGAAACTCTGAAAGGAATAGGGTGGACATGATCCTCATCATGTGCTTCTACCTTGACACTGAGATTCAGAGGCCTTGGCCCCCCAGTTCTAGAATAGCCCCCAAATTTGCATAGCGCTCTGTTGTGTGCAGAGCACTTTCTAAGCATCTTATCTTATTTGATTCTCAATTGTGAAGTTATTACCCCCATTTCCTAGATGAGAACACTGAGGCCCAGAGATGGTGGGCAGTCACCCCTACTCAGCCAGCTCCCGAGAAGCCCAGCTGTGGCGTGAGCCCAGATGCTCTGGGTATCAGAGGTCACGTGACCTCCCGGCCTCGTGTTGCCTCTGCTCTGGGGTGGGAGGGGGTGGGGAGGTGGTAGAAGACTCTCCCTGGGCTGGGCCCTGAGACCCGCTGCCCATGAGCGCTTCAGGGAGGGAGCAAGAGGAGCTTGTCTCTGGTGTCACATTTAGCACAAGGGAGCCATTATGCTGATTGTCTTCCTTCCTGGGCAAAAAGAAAACCGACCCCAAGGTAACAAGTGAGAAGACTGTTTGAAAGACCTCAGGGAGACCCCTTCCGGGAGTGGGCGTGGAGGACAGCTGCCAGGTGAGCAGACAGTCTGGATGTTGTGTTTTCCCGGCTGGCTGCGAGATGCCAGGCTTCGGGACAAGAGAGAGACTCAGTGCTGCCCAGCAGGCCGTGCCACCTTGCAACCACCCTGCTCAGCTGCCCAGTCGCTTGGCCTCCAGGGACCAGCAGAAGGTCATTGTTTGATTTTTTTCCCACCAGTTAGGCCTTATTTGAGACCCATTGAGACAGTCAGTTGGGTTTGAATTCAATACCTCCGTGCCCCAATCACATCTTGGCCTTTTGTCTAAGACCAAGTGTGAATTCACTCTCCGGATTGGTTTATGGCCTCTTCGGGAGACCAGAAAATCCATAACCAAAGGCCATCAAGAGAGACAGAAGAAGAGAGGGTCTCTTTTCTTCCCCGGGGCCGTGTAGATGCCAAGAGCGGCTGTGGCTGTGTCGTCTTGAGCCAGAGGACAAAGCCATCTTGCAGAACCAATGGGATCATGAGAACAAGGACAGAACCTTGACACCCCATCTGAAGCCTGCCTTACTCTGGTCTTCTGGTTATGAGATGTCTGGGTGACAGTCAAAACCACTTTGAATCGAGGCCTCTTATTCCTTAGAGCAAAATCATCCTAAATCAATGCACCAAGAGTCTGGGCCTTATCCTGGAGGCAACGGAGATCAGATGGAAAATGTGGTGGTGGATGGACGGATGGGTGGGTGGGTGGACAGATGTGTTAACAGATGGGCAGATAGCCCTGCCTGGTCTAAAAGCATGAGGCTGCCATAAAGAAGACTGGATCTTCCAGAGGGGAGCTTCTGGAGTTCGGAGCAGAAAAGATTGACATCCAGTAGGGGCAGGAGAGCCACTGGTCCATCACCAGGAGTGAGGAGTTCACCCATCCTGCCACTGGGAATAAGCTACAGCCTAGAAGGACGTCAGACCTCCAGTGTGACAGGGCGCCCACCAGAGGTGCAGTGCCCATCACCTCTCCACCCTCGGAGATAGCTCTGTGCCTGACTTGTCAACCCACTGTCATTGGAGGGCATCATTAATTGAAAACACAACCACGTAATCACGCCATCACCTCCTGATTCCTTTTGCTAGTAAACAATAGAAGAAATCTCAGATCAGAAGCCCAGGAAATGCCAGTGTAGGGTCTTCAGAGAGCAGAAGGGATCAGATTAGGATATTTATCTTGCATGTGCTACTCCAATGAGTCACACAGCCTGAGACTGTCACCTGCTGGATCCTAGTGTTCATTCAGTGTTTGGTAAGTGGACCACAGGATGCTCAGGCGCTCACCAGATGTTTGCGTGGAGTTCACCCCAAATCTCTCCTAGGAGTCTCGGTTGGGAGGCATGTGCGATCACATACCCCTGGGATGACATCGCAACTCTGCCATTTCCTGACGGGGTGGCTACAGAGCTGCCCCTTCACATCTCTGCACCTCAGTTTCCCCAAACCTTGTGTGTGTGTGTGTGTGTGTGTGTGTGTGTGTGTGTGTGCGTGTGTTAGATCTTCTTCAGGGAGGGGTGGAGCTCTTTGCGGGGATTTAAGGCAGAGAATTAAGGGGGAGTGGAGGGAGGGGGAACAAGGGGAGGAGCAAGGCTGGAGCAAGGGGATTCAATGGCTTCTAATCAGAAGTAAACTTTTTCCTGTCTTCAATCACCTACAGTTCTATTCTCTTCCATGGGTAGCTCAGATGGTAAAGAATCCGCCTGCAATGCGGGAGACCTGGGTTCGATCCCTGGGTTGGGAAGATCCCCTGGAGAAGGACATGGCAATCCTCTCCAGTATTCTGGCCTGGAGAATCCCCATGGACAGAGGAGCCTGGTGGACTACGGTCCATGGGGTCACAAAGAGTCGGACATGACTGAGCGACTAAGCACAGCACCCCAGGTATATTCACTATTACACCTTTGAGCAGAGCTTAAATTGATTGTCTTTGGCCCTCTTGATTCCACATTATCACCACTGGGAAACAGGAGGGCTCCAGTGGAATCCAGGCTTCCTGGATTTTTCCAGCATCATCATGCTCCAATGGCCACAGAGACAGCCTGACAGTCTACCTCTGACTTCAATCCTTTAAGGCTCATAGTTCCCTCTTCTCCTTTCCAGAAAAGGCCCCATGTGGTCATTTTCCCATCATCTTTCAAATCTCCCACAGCATCTTCAAGACCTCAGCCTGTGCAGCCAGCATTACAGACTATAGATGAATCCAAGGAGCAGGACTTTCCCATGCTTATGGATGGGAAAGCCTACAAGTGCAGAAATCATGTCAGTTCCAGTGGAAACAGAATCATCTTATCCAAGAAGTCAATGCAACAGATGTCTTTGTTGTAGAACATTCTCTACCTTTCTCCCTCTGACTTGATTGCCCTATAGTTTTCCTTCCCTACTGTACATGAATGGTGGTCTGAGATCACTTTTTCTGTTAGTGTAGGAGAACTCTTTCCATTCCATTGATTGTCCCTGTTGGTGACTTCCCTCCCACTGTAAGTCTCCTGCAGATCTTCAGAGCAGAACTTGAAGTGAACCCAGAAAAAGGAGCAGGGGAATAGAGAGCAAGAACCAACAATAAACCTTTGTTCCACGTCCCCCTCCTCCACACACACAGACCCTCCACCCTGGAGAGGGTCAGGCCCGAGCTGGACAGGATGTCAGGGAGCTCACCAAGCAGGCAGGACACCAGCCCTTGTGACAGCAGGCATACTGAGAGAGAGGGCAGCCCTGGAATTGCCTGCATCGCAGGATGTGGAGGGAAGAGGCCACCGGCCCCTCCAGAGGCACTTCTGGGAAGATGCCAGGTCCGTGGGCTCAGGGGGACTTCTAGGACATACCACCTATCGGATGGTTGAGAGTCTCATATCCCATTCCACACCCTAGAAAGTCTGGTGGGAAGGCTCAGGGCAAGACAGGGACTCGTGTTCCTAATAATGGGAACATCATTCACCATCCTCTGGGGAGGGTTTTATGCCTGTACCCTGGAGGGTGACATGGAGATGGATGGTCAGAAAAAGCCATATAGATGTCAGTGTCATCTTAAACATTCAACATGAAGGAGCCTTCTGATGAAGATGGAAATAACACTTTGCCCTCCGGTTTTGAAAGTACCAGAAACGAATAGCCTCCTGAAGCTCGAAGAATGTTCTGCTGGGTAATATTGATTATCTTTGGGGCCAGAAATTATTTTGCAGTTGTTCCTGATTGAAAGGTTTCCTATTAATTCCTCCTGGCAGCCAGAATAAGAAATATCGAGTACCTAATTGCCTTTGAAATAATTATACCCCCAAATGTAATATCTTAACCAACGCATCACACAGTGGATGTTTTGTTTAACTAGGGAGGTTTGGGAGGCAGTGGGAGGTCAGTCCTAGACAGAGGGAGGGAAGCTCTGAGGCAGGAGGCAATGGGGTTAATGCAGGTCGTCTGCAGCTTGGTCCTGGCTTCCATCTGCAGAGCTTGTGGCTCTCATCAGGGCCCTAGAGACACAGAAGGGGGCCCTTTTCCAGAGGCAGTGTTAGGTGAAGCATGCATGCGTGAGTGCTAAGGTGCTTCAGTCACGTCTGATTCTTCATGACCCTATGGACTGTAGCCCACCAGGCTCCACTGTCCATGGGATTTTCCAGGCTCTTGCCTAGAGTGAGTTGCCATGCCCTCCTCTAGGTGATCTTCCCAACCCAGGGATCGAACCTGCATCCCCTGCAACTCCTGTGCATTGCAGGTGGATTCTTTACCACTGAGCCACCGTGGAAACCCCATGGGGGTGGAGCAGAGAGCACTAAACTAGGAGACCTGAGCTGGACCAGCTCCATCCTGACCCCACCTTCTGGGGACAGCTAGCCAACCCTTACATTTCTGTCTCCTCTTCTGCAAAATGAGGCAGACCGAGACCAGCCTCAGGGGGCTTATGAAAATCCATGGCGATAACTCATCCAGGACATGGACATGCTTTGTCATCTGTGAATTCCTCCATTCATTTATTTTAAACAATATTTATCTAGCCCCTGCTGTAGACCAGCACTGCTCTAGATCATCAGGCGGCAGCCATGGATAAAGTAGACCCAATCCCTACCTTCAGGGAGACTAATTCCAGGGAGGAAGCCGGCACCAGAGAAACGAGTAAGGTTCTGTAGCAAGACAGGTATAAGGAGAAAAAATAAGGCAGGGAGGGGAAAAGGAGGGGTTTGGCAGAGAGAAGTTGGAGACAGTGCGAGTAGGCGGTGTTCTCCAGGACCTAGGCAACGAAAGGAAGGAGGAGAAGGGGGTGGCAGGTGGAGGGAAAGTGAGGTCACAAGAGGAGAGAGAAGCAGAGCATGGAAGAATGTGGATGGGGGGTGAACCCATAGAGAAAGGAAGACCTGACATGGGCGAGGAGGATGGGAACTTGCTAGAGCAGCGTCTTCAGAGCAGGAGATGAGACGGGATCCGGTACCCAAGGGCTGGATGTGGGTGGTCGGTCCAGCGTGCAAGGAGAGAAGATGAAGACTGTGAAAGCAAACAGGCAGGTGGGTGGGGAGCTTGTGGACAGCCTCCTGGGTTGCTCTGATTCTCTGCTTGAAGCAGGTGCAAGGCCGTCCATGGAGACAGGCGATGGGGTGGCCGTCTGTCCCCCAGTCCATGCGCTGAGCATTTTCGTGATTTTCCTAGGGGTGCAAAGGGTGTGCTTCTCAGAGAGCGATCCTGCCTCCCTTCCCAGCTACCCCTAGGGATGTAAAAGATACCGCATGTTTTGCAACACTTCAGCCATGTTGCTGGGATGGGGGCACATTCCTGCCCACATTGTTCCCTGAACCCCAGCTCACAGACTGGAGCACAGCGAGGCAAAGGCTGCACCTTTCTTTCTCCTTCTGGAGGGAACCCTGCTCTCATTGCTAATTTGATCACATCACTTTCAGAGTACTGGGGTGGAATATTTTAAGTGACTGCTCTAATTGCCCTTAGCTAGGCCCCCTGAATGCTAAAAAAAAAAAAGAAGAAGAAGAAGAAGAAAACCTATTAGTCATATGTTCCACAGAGAATTTGAAAAAAGAATAGAAAATGAAATAGCATTTTTTAAAAACTGCTCGATGTTATCCTAAAGACACCTTGCATTTGAATTTCCTTTCAGCCTCAAGTCTAGGATGTGGAGACTTCAGGAAGCGGGGTGGAGGGGCCTCTGGTTTCTGAAAGCCCAGTTCAGGCTTGCCTTCGGTTAACAGACTTGGTTCCCATCCACGCTTGATAAAATCAAGCGTAAAGATGCTTCAGGGCTGAGAGCTGGGGGACAGGAAAGAGGAAGATCCATTTTTCCACTCTGCTCTGCACTGGCAGCTTTAGAAGGAACCCCTGGGATGTAACATCAGCTCAGGGGCCACTTACTGGCAAGGCCCTAGCTTGGGAACAGGCCTCGCCCTCCCCTGTCTCAGATCCAGGCCCACAGAGAAAGAGGCTGCGGTGGAGGCACCTTGTCCAGTAACCTGCTCGGGTGGGGATGAGGGCCCTTCAGCAGCCGGCCTGTGCCAGCATCTGTGAACTCGGAAGTCCTCTGGACACAGAAGGTCCTTGAAGACAGGATGCAGCCAGGCGCTGACCAAGGTCCAAGCAAACGTGGCTGCAAGGAGGCAGCCAATAGCCTTGGCCCCACCAGCTCCCGGCCACTGCGTATGTCCCAATATCCCCCTACCCTTTGTCCCTATTTTGGCCCTTCAGTGGCATTAGGAGCCCGTGGTCATCTTCCTCCTGAGGGGTCGGCTGTCCCCTTCTTGGCCTGGTCCTCCCCCAACAGCCTTGGCCCTTCCCCGTCATCCTGCCCCTCCCCAACCTGCTTCTTAAAAGATTTCTCCCGCAGCCCCTTCTCTGCTCTCTGCAGGGTTCCAGCCACCTTCCTGATCTTCTTTTATGCAGACAGTAATTATTTGGGCACCCGGTGTGTGCCATGCGCTGGCAGAGGAGATCCGACAGCAGCATGGCATTTTCAGGGAGTTGGTGGAGGGGGCGCTGGGGTGGAAAGGCAGATAGTGAGAACGAAAACATGTGGCTCGGGAAAGCTCCAGTCTCCAAAGTCTGAACTCTTTCCCCAGTCCTCCTCAAGTGGAGGATACGGGACAGGATGTCAGCATCCCAGGCCCTGAGCCTCACTCAGCCCCGAGGCCCTCAGCAAGACACGTCACCGCAGCAGGCCCTGGCCTGTTTCCCCCTCTGTAGGATGGCAAGGCCGGACTGTGGTCTAGTCTCTGCCAGATCAGCCCATCCAGCAGAATCTCTGTGATGAGAGATGCGGCCTGTACCAGGGCCGTCCCCTCACGTTGTCACTGGTCTCACGGGGATATTGAACACTGAGGAAGTGAAATTTTTATTTAGTTTCATTTTTAACCATTTAAATCACCACACGTGTCTAGGGGCTGCTGTGGGGGCGTAGCATAATTCTCACTGCTCCTATCCTCATCTGTAATTTTATGAGCGCTTCAGCTGGTATCTCAATAAAGTTACCTATAAACTTGTTGATTTGAAAGACAAATAAATAGGAGCATCAGAGGTGAAAACAGTTCTGGCTTTCCAATACCTTGTTTCTCCTTCCCAAGGCCAAGTCCTGACCCCCAGGGGAGACCCAGAGGAGGAACCCCGCACTCAGCTAGGCCTCAGTTATCCAGCTCGGTTGTGACTTCAGATTCGCTGGCAGAGATTTTTCAAGGCAGGAATAATCGAGTCATTCAAACAAATTACATCAGAATCTCAGGGCCTGGGGCTGGGCCTTGGTTGTGTATTAAAGCTCCCTGGTAGGGAATTCCCTGGCAGACAGTGGTTAGGACTCTGCGTGCTCTCTGCCAAGGCGGTAGGTTCGATCCCAGGTCAGGGATAATGTGTGTTTGCTGTCTCGTCCCCCAGCCCCGCTGAACAGATAGGGACACCGAGGTCAGGAAGAGAGAGCAGAGCAATTGGTCCAGGGCACACCGAGGGTTCGTCTCAGAGTCTGAGCTGAAACACAGCTCCCCAGGCTGCACGGGACCAGGCAGGCTTTGATGCCAGGCTGGTGGCCTCAGACATGGGGACCAGCAGGAAGCACCCGGAGAGGGTCAACATCCTGCCTCCTGGTGACTGAGCTGCGGCCCAAGATGGGGGTCCCGTCCTCCTGTGTCCCCATCCTTTCCCATCAGTGGGGCGAGACCACTTGGGCGCTGCTCCAAGGGCAGCAGAGAGCCATCTCCCTTCCCCAGGGGAGCGTATGATCAAGACGAGGCCCTACAAAATGGAGAAAGGTGACTTTCCCGTTGCCGCATTGTAAAATCAGCAATTTCCTGCTCCTGAGGAAACAGATTCCCCTCTCAGCTGGTTCCAGACACAGAGGGACGCAGCCTCACAGGGCACCCCACCCACTTTGCCCTAAGGGAAGGAGGAGGGCGCGGCTGGGGTAGGGAGCGGGCAAGAAGGCCAGGCAGGGAGAGAGGAGAAGCGGTGTGCCGGCAGAAGGACAGTCCCCAGGGCAGGGCTGGTCTTCCTCGGCCTCCTGGATCCCTGCACGGAGCCTGCCTCCTCGGAGCCCCCCGGTTGGGATGAGCGTCGTGGCCAGCTCAGGCACCAAGGGTCCCTTCTGGAGCACGGGACCAGCCACTTCTCCCTCTGGCGCAGGGCTTCCCTGGCCTGGGAGCCTTGTCTCCGCCACTCCTGGCTCCTCCCGGACCCCTTCCGCAAACCCACAGGCCCACCAGCAGGCGCACAGACAGCTCCTGGCCTGTGAATGTTTCTTTTGCTGGTTTTGTTTATTTCTAAAGGCAGCCTGGCCCAGTGACCCAGCCACGGCAGACCTGGGCGCAGATCTTGGCTACCCCACTTAATAGCTGTGTCACTTCCTCTTTGAGCTTCAACTTCCTCATCTACAGAATGGAAGCTGCCTCCCGGCTGACAGGGAAGAGAAAGCTTAAAGCTTATGTAGGCACCATCCTAGACAACCCAGCGAGAGCTCCACGGATGCCAGCTGCTTTCCCTGCCCCTCCCCCGACCCCTCACCACCTGCCAATCTGCAGCTTCCCCAGGACGTGGATGCAGGTCTTTTTTTTTTTTTTTTTTTTACTCCCCAAGCATTGCTCAGTGGCTGGTGAAGGGCTGGGGAGTGGGCATGCTGCAAACACTCGGTCAGTGCATTAAAATTACCTAAAAGACAAGCAAATAGGAGGACTCCCGTCCTCGCTTCTGCCCCAGGACTTAGAATTCACATCCGTCTCCGCCTTACTGATAAACCTGACCAACAGAGCATTTTGCAGCCATTTCCTCGGTCATGGCTACACACCGAGGCCATACGGTTACACACACACACACACACACACACACACATACACACACAAGCATTAAGTGCATCCTCTTTGAACAATAGGAGGAAATGAGTGGGGACTGGAACTGCTGGAGAAGTCCGCCGTCCAGAAGCCTTGTGTTTAAGATGCTGCTGGTGTGAAGAGGAGGTGGCTCGGGAGCAGGCAGGCTTGACAGCGAAGCAAAACAGGAAATGGGGTGGGGGGGCAGGGAGTGTGGGTTTGTGTGGATGTGTGGGTGTATGTGTGTTTGTGTACCACCTGGGGAATGATCTCCATTCATGGATGCGGATGGAACCAAGGTCGTGGCAGCCTGGGGTGCTTTCTGGTGCCTGGGAGTTCTCTAGGCAAAGGGGGCACCTCCAGAACGGGAAGACAGAGTCCAGGGTAGAAAGATGTTAGGAAGACACGAGACACTCAGGAACTCCAGCATGCTCTCTCGGGAAAGCTGGTTTCCATTTCTCTCCTGGAGGAGACTCGGGTGTTGTTTGTATTTTGTCTGCACCAGGTTTTAGCTTGCGACACACGGGATCTTTAGTTGTGGCGTGTGGGATCTAGTCCCTTCACTGGGGATCAAACCCCGGCCCCCAGCGTTGGGAGGTCAGAGTCTTAGCCACTGGACCCCCAGGGAAGTCCCTAGCCTGCAGTCTGATTGGAAAAAAGATGCAAGGGACGAGAACTGCTGATCAGAAGAGAAAGTCCGGGGACCCTGAACCGTATCCCTAGCCCTGTCATTGCGGTGGTTAACAGCAGGACCTGCACAGAGAGCTTGGAAAGGGTTTATGCTGACGGGCTGCGGAATCCAGGAATTCAAAGTCTCTCTGTCTCTCTACGCATCTATCTCTTTCCTCTCCATCTCTGTCTCTGACCCTCCTCCCTGAGCCCCATGGTCTGGCTCCTCTCCACGTCTCTCTTCTCGTTTGCCATCTGCCGGAGTACCTGTGACCTTGCGGTTTTAATGGCCACGACACACTGAGTAGCCTCCGGGTTGCTTGGCCTCGCCCTTCGGTTAGTAGATATCAGGTGCCTGCGCGCGTGCTAAGTCGCCTCGGTCACGTCCAACTCTTTGCAGCCCTATGGACCGGAGCCCGCCAGGCTCATCTGTCCATGGGATTCTCCAGGCAAGAACACTGGAGTGGGTTGCCATGTCCTCCAGAGGGTCTTCCCGACCCAGGGATCCAAACTGTGCCTCTTACATCTCCTGCATTGGCAGGTGGGTTCTTTACTACTAACACCACCTGGGGAGCCCTACTGGTTGCCAAGAGCTGTGAAGCGCCAGGACACGGGATGGGCAGGGAAGGCTGACCCTCATGGGCTGACCCTGTCTTTCCATTTCCTTGGGGAAATGATTTAATTAGTCAGTAGCCTTAGTTCACTATCATCCTGGTCCAGTCAGCTACAGTAAGAAGTCACATGACACCCAAACGTCTCAGCTTAAACCTTGCAACCAAGTTGTACAAACGTGTTTTGAGAAAAGTGTTACCTCATCTGTGGTCAAAACAGTATTCCCTTTGCCTATATGTTTCCCACCTCCAATGCCCTAGCCCACCTTGAGCCAGCCACACTCCCCTTCTCTTTAGAGCACTGTCTGGGTATCTAGCTCCCTTGCTGGCATCTCTTTTCCACTTATTCAGTACACAGAAACACACGCACGTACACTCCCTCAAACACCAAACACGAACCAGACACATACACACAAATTACATGCATACATACATAGTACACACACACACACACACACACACACACACACTCTCACACTCTTCCAGCATGGCTGGAAGATGTGAGTTAAACTAAATCAAGTATCCCAGGTCAGTAAGATTCACCCTCAAGACATGAGGTTCTAAAATTTCAACCACTTTGTTCAAAAACCTCGATAAAAGTTTTATGTGCTTCTTGCATTCTGACATCAGTCGTGATTTAAGATCATTACTTGAGCAGAGAGGTCTGCTTCATCCGCGGCTGTCTGTGGCTCTCAGGCCCAGGCTTTGGACCTCTGCGGTGTCCTTGCTCTGGTCCTCTGGCTGCAGTCCGACCTGCCGGCTCTGGCTGGGAGACTCACTCCTGCTCCAACCTGGGTGTTGCTGGAAGCCCAGGTGAGGGATGAGCCATAGGCGTGAAGACCCAGAGCCTCCCCCGCAGGCCTCCGGCATCCGCACTCCCAGCTCAGACATCAGATTCTAGACCCCGATTTCCTCCACGTCTGATTTCCAGATTGGTGGAGTATTAAAAACACTTCCATGCAGTCCATTCACTTTTCCTGATGGTACGCTGAAGTCTTGGTTTTATACTAGCTTGACCTTGGAGTGTACTAACTAGCTCTTGTCAAAAACTAACTTAACCTGGTTGTACAGTGACAACCTAATTGTACACTGATTCCCCTGACTCTGCAAGAACTTGACCTGGTTGGACAGTAACTTCCCTAGTTGAAGACTAACTAGTCCCCATTGAACTCTGACTTGCCCTGGTCGACACGCACTTTTGTACATTGTTTCCCTCCTGTCTCCAAAACCAGCCCTGAGCTGCAGGGTCTGAGCTGACCTCAGCCACCTTGGCGTCGGCCCCTCCCGCCTCCACAGCCCCAGCTCAGCGCCTGGTGGGTCCTGGCAACTAGTCACTGTCTCCTAACACTTGTGAGTACCGCTCCAAGTCCAGCCCAGGGCAAAGACTGCCAAACTGCCAGAGTTTATGTTAATATTTCTGAAAATATGGTCCTGGCCCCAAGTCAGCAAATGGTTACGGGAGTGGCCGCTGCCTCTGGGAGCATTATCCTTGGCCAGGGGATTTAGATTCATTGGGTTTCAGCATTTATTAAGGGGGAAAAAAATCTTACCTTCAGGGGCTCTGAAGAAAATCCCATTCCATATTTTAAAGTCATAGCCTAGATTTTTAATTTCCTAATGGATTTATAACAGATGAAAAATTACCTCTTAATATGGCATTCTTGCCAGATGCTAAATCTATTCCCACTTAGAGTTTGGCTGTGTAGCCTCTTAGCTGCTGACCCCTGGTCTCCCTTTGGCCTCTGAGCTTCGTGCCCTCACAGAAAGCTTCTTCTCCAGAGGGAGCTAGTTGGGCAGTGCCCACACCCCAAACCTCCACCAAGGTCCCTGAGGGTGCCGCCTCCATCCTCACACACACAGCCAGCCAGCCCCCTGGATGCCAGTCATCAGGGGTTCAGAGCCTCAGAAGAAGGCTGAGACCTCCTAGTCTTCCCTCTGGTGAAGAATAAGGAGCCAGGCAGAGGCCCAGAGGCAGCCTGGGAGGGTGAACTGGATGCAAATCCCAGAAGGTACTTCAAAGCTCTTCCCCTCCACCACTTTTTATCTGCCCAGTGCTCGCTGGGCACAGGATCTAGCCCTGCCTCCGGCCCCAGGTCCCTTGCGGTGGTGGATGGGGGGAGAACAGTGGAGAGAAGGTATTCACCCTGTGCCTTCTCTATGCCCAGCACTGTGCCAAGTGCTCTCAGGTGCCATCAGTTCTCATAAGAACAGCATTTGTTCAGCTCTACTCAGAGGCCCATGACTGGAGAGAAGATTCCCCCAGAGAAAGGGGCATGGTGTTCTGAGCAGACCCAAACATAAATACATGCTGTATCTTCCTCTCCAAAATATGTTGTCCACAACTCAGAGCAGTTCAGAGATCACCACGTGGCTTGTGCATTAGTCTGCTCAGGCTGTTGTCACAAAATACCACACCCTGGCAGGCTTAAACATCTGCTCACAGGCCAGGCTTCTGGTGAGAGCTCTTCCTGACTTGCAGATGACCACCTTCTCTCTGCATCCTCACATGACAGAGAGCGAGCATCTCTCTGGTGTCCCTTCTTATAAGGGCACTAACCCCATTGTGGGGGCCCCACCCTCATCTGACTCTAATTGCCTCCCAAAGGCCCTATCTCCAAATATTACATTAGGGAATAAGACTTCAGCATAGGAATTCAGCATGGGGGGGAGGGTGGCACAAACCTTCAGTCCATAATAGCTGGCAAGTGGCAGAACCCAGCCCATCCCCTACATTTCCCACTGCTATAGCTCAGTGGTCCTGGGAGAAACCAAAGTTGCCTCCCACAAGTTGCCAAAGAGTCCCCTAACCCTTACTCTCAAGAGCCCATATCCAAGCAAGCACAAAGCCCCTCTGCTGCTATATTCCAGGGCTCCTATTTTTAGAAATTTCTATCTTGCCCCCTTTCTAAAGGCTTTGAGCCTTTTTATGCCAGAGCCCTTGAACCTGGCACCTCAGTAGAGGTGAACTGCAGGTGCCCCAGCGGCCACCCACCTCATAACTAAGCACATTCTTCCCCCACTGTTCTGCTAGGTGGCACACACTCCCTGTCACAAGCTCACCAGCCTTCCCTGGGGCCCTGACAGTGAAATCTAGGGCACCCTGGCCCCAGGACTCTTTCTCCTCTGCCAGGACAGGCTATCAGAGCTTTCTCTCAGGTAAGTGACCAACTTACTCACCTTCCCCAGAGCTTCATCCCAGGAAGCCATCCAGCAGCACAGCCGTCTGCAGAGATAAACGTCGAGGCTTTGAATGGCTTCTCCAATGAGCACAGTGTATATTCAGCAGACCACAGAGGACACTTCCCTGGGCAAACACCACCCCATCCCCACACTGCTCCACCCCTGGAATAACTATCTGCCGCAAGGCCCCCAGCCCCTGTGGGACCCCGAGAGATTCCCAGCCACCCTGCCCCCTGTGTCTCCTTACCCAGCCCTGACCAGCTGTTGGCCCTCCCAAGCCATGTGGTCCTCTTCTCTGTTTAGCTATAGCCACCATCCTGTCCCCTCACCTGCAGGGCTCTAGTATCTCTGGATTTGACTAGCAGTAGTTTGAGGCATTCCTAGGCTCGCTGACCCTAGTGGCCCCAGCAAGGGCAGAGAGGAATGGCCCACAGGGCCAGCCTAAGCACCACAGCTGAGGGGTGAAAGCAGGAGGCAAGGCCTGGGATCCTGGCTGCCATGAAAGGTCTGTCTGGGAGGGGGCAGCAGTTCCCAGCTCTGTCTGTGAAGCCACAAAACCCAGAGGGGGCCCTGGTCTCACCCCATGTTTCCCAAGCAGCCCCTCAGGGCATCCCTGAGGGGTTTGACCACATTTCATCTTCCCCCCACCATTGTGTGTGACCCTGGTTCAGTCACATCCCCTTCTCTGCATCCTCGTCCGTCAGTTGAGTTTGTGGGTTAGACTCTCTCCTAGGCTTTTTCAGCACGAACTTCCCAAACATCCAAACTGCGGGGCCCACACGTGGGAGAAACAGGCACTTCATCTTCCACCTTCACGTGTTAGCAAGCCCCATCTGGGGGACTTCCCTGGTGGTCCTGGGAGAAATATCAATAACCTCAGATATGCAGATGACACCACCCTTATGGCAGAAAGCAAAGAAGAACTGAAGAGCCTCTTGATGAAAATGAAAGAGGAGAGTGAAAAAGTTGGCTTAAAACTCAGCTTTCAGAAAACTAAGATCATGGCATCTGGTCCCATCACTTCATGGAAAATAGATGGGGAAACAGTGAGAGACTTTATTTGGGGGGGGGCTCCAAAATCACTGCAGATGGTGACTGCAGCCATGAAATTAAAAGATGCTTGCTCCTTGGAAGGAAAGTTATGACCAACCTAGACAGCATATTAAAAAGCAGAGACATTACTTTGCCAACAAAGGTCCATCTAGTCAAAGCTATGGTTTTTCCAGTAGTCATGTATGAATGTGAGAGTTGAACTATAAATAAAGCTGAGCACTGAAGAATTGATGCTTTTGAACTGTGGTGTTGGAGAAGACTCCTGAGAGTCCCTTGGACTGCAAAGAGATCCAACCAGTCCATCCTAAAGGAGATCAGTCCTGAATATTAATTGGAAGGACAGATGCTGAAGCTGAAGTTCCAATACTTTGGCCACCTGATGCGCAGAACTGACTCATTTGAAAAGACCTTGATTCTGGGGAAGATTGAAGGTGGGAAGAGAAGGAGAGAACAGAGAATGAGATGGTTGGATGCCATCACCAACTCAACGGACATGAGTTTGGGTAAACTGCGGGAGTTGGTGATGGACAAGGAGGCCTGGTGTGCTGCAGTCCATGGGGCCGCGTAGAGTCGGACACGACTGAACAACTGAACTAACTACTTGGTGATCCAGTGGTTAAGACTTCACTTTCCAGTGCAGGGGCTGCAGGTTCAATCCCTGGATGGGGAGCTAAGATCTCACGTGCCTCATGCCCAAAACACCAGAACATAAAACAGAAACGATATTGTAACAAATTGAAGACTTTAAATATGGTCCACATAAAAAAAAAAAAACAGTCTTTAAGAAAAAGTCCCATTTTGCACAAATTACTCAACAATTATTTTCCCTTTTAGCCTGCATCACTGGAGTGATTTTTCTCTTTAGTCGCACATCACTCCACAGAGGAGGCACAGCCCAGAGGGCAGCCTGGAGATGAGCCACATTCTGCTCGCTCTCCCAGTGGAGCAGATCGTGGTCAAGCCCCACCACTCCCAGCAGAGCATGCCCCCCGCCTGCCCGCGGGGCCATGTATAATTGACGAGGCCCATGCTCTCCGCACACAGCCCTGAGACGCCCACGGCCATAATGCAAGATGTTAAAAGCTTCCTGGGAAGCCCTGCTCTGGTCTCCAAGAGGGATAATTAATGTAATAAAGGGGTTTCCAATTATGAATCTTGCTGCAGCTTTGATTTCCGCTGCAAATGCTTCTGAGGTGTTTCCAGAAGCACCCAGTCCTTTTGAATCTGCTTCCTCGAAGGAGCTACATCCACTCTCATCTGTTCCTTTCATCACTAAAGAAAGAAGGGCATCCCACTGGGGTCCAGGCCTTTGTGCCCAGGGACCCCAGGGCACCCCAGGGACCCCTTTGTGCCCAGGGAACACGGAGTGAAGGAGACAACCATCATAGAGGAACAGATTGCACTCAAGGGCCCTGCCTCTGTTTTCTCAGGTTGGCGGTGGGGCAGGCAGGCCACATTTCTGGGTCCCTGCTCTCTGCTTTTAAACCATCTTCCTTGCTCTCCAAAGGGAGACCTGTTTGTAACTAGACTGCCTGATTCTGAGGATCCTGGAGGGGAAACAGGGCTGGTCCTCTCTGTCTGGGAGCGTAACCCAGGGCTGCAGCATCCATCGGGGCCTTCCAGCAGCCTTGACAAGCAGGTTGTCAGCCCCCTGCGGTTTACAGATGTGCCCTCTGAGCCCAGAGAGGTTAGGGACCTGTCACATGCATACACAGGAGTGGCAGGCCCTGGACTCAAATTCTGATGCTGTTCCATTCCCCCTCCCCAAAGCTGCCAAGGTCGGTAGCAAGCCCACCATGCACTGGACTCCTCCCTTCTCTGCAGAACTCTTGAGAGGTGTCTGCTCTCTCCTCACATCCTGGGGGGAAGCTGGGGGTACTGGGGATCTTCTTCCCTTGAAGTGGTAGGATGGAGCAAAAGAGGACTTTACAGCCACCCCCCGCCACCCCTCTCCCTTTACTCCACACCTACAACAGATTGTGTTTGAGATGCCCAGGGATCTCAGAATCCTAGACTGGGCTACTGGGGTCAAAGGGACATTTAAGGGACTTGGGAAAACAACTCTGCTGAGAAGGGGACCAATTGGCCTCAGCGAGTGGGAACTCAGGCTGGGGCCATGTTAGCCAGGGGCAGTGGGGAAGACCGAAGGGTTGCCAAGACATTGATCAGGTTCCAGCCAAGAAGGCGGCAGCTCAAGGCAGGCTCCAGGCTGGGGTTAAAACCTGGAGCGCTGAGCAGGGAAGCTGAGGCCACCCCACCCACCGCCCCCGCTGCCCAGGAGGGCAGAGCACACCGTCACCTTAGGGCGGGGAGAGGCTGTGTGACTCTGTGAGCAGTTACCCAGGGCTGTAGCCAGCACGTCACAAGGCAGGCCAGCAACACTCTCCCAAGGCTGCCACGCTGTCTGGGGGTGGGGGGCCGATGCAGCTGCAGGGAGAAACCCCAAGGGACCAGCATCAGGAGGATGGGGGACCGGCAGGGAGAGAGCACCCCTCCCTCTTCTCCTTCCCCTCTTTGGCCTCCTGGTTTCCTTTTCACACCTCTCCCAACTTCCCTGTGCTTCCTGGATTTCAGGTCACAAGCCAAAATCCTCTATGCTGTTTAGTCCCTGGAGGACTGAAACGAACACATAAGCCAGGAAATAAGGGGAAGAGTGGGCAGCCTGGAAGTTCAGGAGCAAAGGAAGAAAAAGATATGGATGGAAATATAATAGCTCAAAAAATTAAATAAGGAAAAACGTCTTTTGAAATAACATCGTTGGTGGCATTTCACTCAGCATCTTGGGACTTCCCTGCAGACCCTCTGGCGGAAGCTATTCCTTTTTTTTTTTTTTTTTTCCTGCTGTTACATTGCCAAATCTCTTCAGAGTCACTGATATTTCTAGTTAGCCTCAGGCAGGAACCTGGAAATTCCTAGATATGAAACATTAACATGGGCACATGTCCTTTTCTTACAGCTAGAACGAGCTAAAATGGAGAATTTGAAATTCACCAGCCGTGTGATCTTTCCTCCTGCCCCACGTGGCTCAAGGGGCGGATGGTTCCATTCATCCACTGTTCATGTGTTGATGCCCACAACTCCCCTGGCTTGGTCTTGAAAAGAAGGCACCATTTAAACTTCCTGGAATATTTTTGCATATTTTCAACATTTGTAAACTTCCCACCCCATCAGTCAGTTTAATTCCACCATTTGTCATCTCAGAAGAAAGAACAAAAGCATTGTTCCCGTAAGAACTACCTGGATGGAGCCAGGCTGGGAAGACAGATGATGGAGCCGTCATTACCCGCAGGTATCCGCACTGGATCTCCAGGCAGGGAGTGAGGCTGACTGTTGTTGGGGGGGGGGGGCAAACTGGTGACCCCCCCAGCCAGTAGCACTGCAGGCCTGCCAAGACTGTTGAAGTCACGAGGGTCCAGGGACCAGATGTGAGGTTTCCCAGGGAGGGTCTGGCTACAGGATGGGTTACCGTCCAGGTAGCCGAGTGGGGAGCTTTTCTGTGAGAGGAGAGACTCCCTCAACCCAAACTTGGGCATTTCCTAGGCCCAGCCACAGGTAAAGACAATTCTAAGGTGAGTCCTTGGCCCTTCCCCTGGAATTTCATCATCTCAGCAGTATAGATGGATTTCGACATTGCCCATTCGATTCCAGACCACCAAGACAAAGTAAATACCACAAAGAAGAAAGTCGCATCAATTTTTTTTTTGATTTCTTATTGCATACAGAAGTTATGTTCACAATACACTATAGGGTATTAAGTGTGCAATAGCATATGTCTAAAAAAATCCCCCAACATACGTATCTTAATTTTAAAATACTTTATTGCTAAAACTTGCCAGCCATCATCTGAGCCTTCAGAAAATCCTCATCTTTTTGCTGGTGGGGGATTTGAAATATTTCAAGAATTATGAAAATATGACACAGAGACACAAACGAGCAAATGCTGCTGGAAAAATGACATCAATAGACTTGCTTGAACCAGGGCTGCCACAGCCTTCAATTTGTAAGGAAAAAAAAAGCAATATCTGAGGAGCACAATAAAAAAGGTCTGCCTGCAATCACTTTTTAATACCCTATTGTAAATTGATGACTGCAAAGAAGCATTTGGATCCTACCCCCGGGGCTTTAAAAGCAAAATAAAGAAAGCACATATTTGACAAATACTCTTACATGAAAGTGGGCAACAGAGAGTGAGACAGTTGGATGGCATCACCGAATCAATGCACACGAGTTTGAGCAAATTCCGGGAGGTGGTGAAGGACAGGGAAGCTGGTGTGCTGCCATCCAAGGGGTTGCGAACAGTCGGACATGACTTGGTGACTGACTGAACAACAGCAACTTCTGTGAAAAGAGAAGCAAGATGGCAGAACTTGAAGATACATCACAAGGAGACAGGAAGGGTCCTGGGGGAGGGATTGGGGGCCTGGCCTCTCTCCTCAGGTCTGTTCCCAACCAGCCAGGGAAACCTTGAGAACCTCATTCCACTTTTAGATTTCTCTTTTGCATTTGCTTACATGTAAGTTTGTGCCATTTACTGAGCCCCTTACTCGATGTGTAGCTGGTGCAGACAACTGAGGCTCCGGGTGCAACTTGAGACCCAGCCTCTGCCTTCTGCCTCCCCAGGCTGGTTACAGCACAGACTTCTATCTGCTGCTGTGGAGGGCACATGCACTGTCAGTGGCCTTGAGAACACCCTCCTTGGCTGTCCTGGACCACAGAGAGACCGGGACAGATTAAGCTGACCATGCTAAGGCCAGCTATAGGATCCCTGTGGATTACCAGTGTGACATAAGACGGTGGTGTCTGACCTCAGAGCAGTGAGTATGGAAAAGAGAGAGCAGGGCTAGATGTACCCCCAAATTCTCAGGGCTTTGGCTTTCCCATCAGAGGTGTGGAGTAACAGTGTCTTCCTGATCAGGAGACCCAGCTGAAGGACAGGGAAGGTCAAAGATAAGAACGGATTTGGAAATGATCAGCTATGGATACACAGGCATGTCTAGCCCTCTGAGGGTGTGAAGGTAAATCCTGACTCTGCATAGGATGGAGTTTTAATGTTTGACTCTTGCACGTAAAACCTATTTTATAAAGCTCTTTAAGGAATCAAAAGCTCTAACTAAATGCAAGCAGGAAAAAAAGGCAGGTAGCAAGCCTCCTAAAGAGATCAGTTAACAGTGGTTGCAAGGCAGAAAAAGTAAGAAATGGGGAAGGCATAGGCTCTCTTTCATAATTTTTCAGGAAAACTGCCTCTTATTATGAATTTGTTGTTCAGCTGCTGCTTCACCAGCCAAACTCAGGGAGGTGAGAGCCCAGGGGTCACCCCAGAGCCAGGGTGGAGAGGAACAGTGACCCGCCCACCACAAGGTGAGCAGTGAAGGTGCCTCCTGCCAAGTGATCCAAGTGGATTGGTGCGCTGACAAAGGCTTTTATCCCAGCATCCCTGTGGCCCCGGATGGTTCCTGCAGCCCTTGAAAGAAGCATGTGCACAAAGATAGGCTTTGACTAAGCAGCGACTCTTGATAACTGGAGTATTTGACAAGGTACCTGCTTGATCCTACACATTTGTAATTCCTTAGTTTCTATTCTAAATTGCCAATTACTTTCTTTGTTTATGGTGGTTGGAGATTCGTGGTTTTTTTTGTTGTTGTTGTTGTTTTAATGCAGCTGGGGTATAGCTGCTTAGCAATGTTGTGTTAGTTTCTGCTGTAGAGCAAAATGAATTATTAATAGCTGTATGTATACGTATATCCCTTCCCTCTTGGATCTCCCTCCCACCCATCTAGGTTATCACAGAGCACTGAGCTGAGCTCGCTGTGCTATACAGCAACTTCCCATTGTTCAGTTCAGTTCAATTTCTCAGTCGTGTCCAACTCTTTGAAATCCCATGGACTGCAACATGCCAAGCCTCCCTGTCCATCACCAACTCCTGCAGTTTACTCAAACTCATGCCCATTGAGTCGGTGATGCCATCCAACCATCTCATCCTCTGTAGCCCCCTTCTCCTCCCACCTTCAATCTTTCCCAGCATCAGGGTATTTTCCGAGTCAGTTCTTCACATCAGGTGGCCAAAATACTGGAGTTTCAGCTCAGCATCAGTCCTTCCAATGAATATTCAGGACTGATCTCCTTTAGGATGGACTGGTTGGATCTCCTTGCAGTCCAAGGGACTCTCAACTTCCCACTAGCTATCTGTTCTACACACAGCACTGTAAGTATGTGGATCCCAACCTCCCAATCCATCCCACCCCTCTTCGCCCACCCCACTACATGTCCACACAAGATTTCCTTTCTTACCTTTGTTTTAGCAAAGGAGAGTTCTATTATTTTCAAAATATCATATTTACTGAATCGTATCTGGAAGAAATGAGCAAGTTTTACGTCTTAGAAACCCATCCTTACAAGGTGTAGGTAAATATTGAAACAAGACATTGTCATTATGTTTTTAGAAGCTTGTTTTCCTGACTCCTCCAAACGATGGCTACCTTCATGAAGCATCAGCCAAGCCCCAGCACATCAGCACATTCTGAGCCATCTGAAAAGGGCTGAGCAAAGCCGACTGGCAGAAAATGTCACTCACACACGGCTGTGAAATGAAGAAACATGGACCTGCCCAGTTAATTCCAAATACTGTCACTGTTTTGATGACACGTCTCGGGGGACGACATTTCTCTCCTTCTCAGAGTGCAAATCATCCCATTAGTCCTATGCAACTCCCCGAGACAAGGTAGCAAGTGCTTCCACAAGTTAAATGACTGCATGGCCCAGGGAACATCCCCAGGGACTTGGAGTGAACTGGAAGCAGGGTTTGGATTCTGAGTGACGTCTGCAGGGGCTGTCTCAGCAGGGTTGGCTCATATCCTGCCATCAGTAGGGAACTCAGATGATGAGCCCGTGGGTTAACCTGCCAGTGGAGTCTGGTCACTGCTCAAGTCCACATCCAAGGTCCTGGGTCAAGAAGCACCCAGGCCGTTCACACCTGTCCATCCCATGGGATACAGCTCACCCTGACTCTACAGCACTGACTGCTTGGAGGCACAGCCCCTGGGCTCCTTTCTCTCTACACGCCTGCCTCTCTGTGCTGCAGCTGCCAGGGGCCTGGTCTCTGTTTTGAAAGAGGAAAAAAAAAACCCTGTCTGTCTCCCCTTCTAGATCATGACAAGGGGAGGCATCCTTCACAACCCGAAGCCTACCAACCTGAATAGAGGTCAGCTATTGGCTTTATAAACTTTGGTCTATACAGCCAGCTAATAATCTGTTTCCAAAGGTCTTTCAACTCCTATACTTGATTTCCTGTACCTACCAATCAAATCAGTTGATCCTAAAGGAAATCAACCCAACCCTTCATTGGAAGAACTGATGCTGAAGCTGAAGTTCCAATATTCTGGCCACGTGACGCAAAGAGCCAACTCATTGGGAAAGACCTTGATGCTGGGAAAGATTGAGGGCAGGAGGAGAAGGGAATGACAGAGGATGAGATGGTTGGATGGCCATCTTGAGTTGGCCGTTGAGTTGGATCACTGACTCAACGGACTTGAGTTTGAGCAAACTCTGGGTGTTGGTGATGGACAGGGAAGCCTGGCTTTCTGTAGCCCATGGGGTCACAAAGAGTTGGACACTACGTAGTGACTGAACACTGAGAATGGAAATTTTGCCTGTTTTGTTCACTATTATTTCTTAGCATCTAGGATAGTATCTGAGTAGTGTCCGACTTTTTGTGACCCAATGGGCTGTAGCTGACCCCGTGGACACCAGGCTCTCCTGTCCTCCACTGTTTCCCAGAGTTTTCTCTTAGCAACTGAACAACAAACTTCCACACAGCAGTGACTTCCATTCATTCAAAAACTATTCAGTGAGTTTGTACTACAGATACTGTTCTAGCTTCCCTGTCCTTCACCATCTCCCAGAGTTTGCTCAAACTCATGTCCATTGAGTCAGTGATATAGTGAAATCTGCTACATTGCCATAGTTTGCTAATAAATCATCTTCACTCTCTTAGGATAAACCCAACTTGATGATTATGCATTATTATTTTATAAGTATTGATAGATTCAAATTGCTAGTGTATTGTTAGGACTTTTAAGCATACAAACTTGTGAGAAACGTTACTCAGTGATTTGCCTTCTCATACTGTCCTCTGGTTTTATAATCAAGGTTAATAATAGTGCTATATTAAGGGATTAAAGAAAAACCATATTAGAATCTCATTAAGAGCAGAAAAAGACATTAGATAAAATTTAACACCCATTCATGATTAAAAAAAAATTCTTAGAAATCTAGAAAAAGATAGTATTACTTATTCTGAGAGAATAAATTTAAAATCTACATAAACATCACATTTGACAATAGAGCATTTAAAAGTGTTCCTTTTAGAATGATTAGTAAGGCAAGGCTAAAGCTGAAACTCCAGTACTTTGGCCACCTCATGCGAAGAGTTGACTCATTGGAGAAGACTCTGATGCTGGGAGGGATTGGGGGCAGGAGGAGAAGGGGACGACAGAGGATGAGATGGCTGGATGGCATCACTGACTCGATGGATGTGAGTCTGAGTGACTTCCGGGAGCTGGTGATGGACAGGGAGGCCTGGCGTGCTGCGGTTCATGGGGTTGCGAAGAGTCGGACACGACTGAGCGACTGATCTGATCTGATCTGAAGGCAAGGCTATGATCACTGCTTTTTTAAAATTTTATGCTTGTTGCTTCTATTCAATGGAAAAAGTTGAATATAAGAGTAAAGGATTCAATCTTAGATAAATGGTCTAGGAAAATCGATTATGGAAAAAAATGGATCCTCTCTCATATGGAGGGACAAAGACAACAAAAACAAATAACAAAAGGAAAAAATAGAAGTTGACATTAAAAAGAAAAAAAACTTCTGCTCATCAAAGATACCATAAACAGAAAATGGCAAACCACAAACAGGGAAAAGATATTTTATTTACAGTTCATTCATAAGCACATATATGCATATAACCAAAAAAGTATTATCCAAAATGAATTTTTTTAATTTATTAAAATATTTTTAAAAACCTTTAGAGGAAAAATGAAGCATGAACAGAAATTATCATCAGGCACTTTGCAGAAGAAGGAAGATGGCAGTCCACTTGGAATCAGGGGATGTCAAATCAAAACCGCAGTGGGATTTCATTTCACACTCATTGGTCGTCAAAAATCTTTAAAATGTGTTATTAGAAAGTTTAGACAACCTTGTCGACTGGAGGAGATTTTCTTTATATATCATTAATGAGTGCATAAACTTCTCCAACCATTTGGCAAATTATCTGGCAATACCTAGTGAAACTGAAAGCATGATCACCTTGTGATTTGTGATTCCTCTTCCGCAGGATGCCCTTGAAGAGCTCTTGCCCATGTGCCCAAGGAGATGTGTTCACAGTGTTCATAGCAGTAAGATTTGTAATAGTGAGAAAAAAGAAATCAACTTAAATGTCCGTCAACAAGAAGACAGATGTGAACACACCCATGTGCACGCACTTGCTAGAATACTGTATCGTACTGAACATGAATGACCTATGGCCACCTGCACCAACGTGAAACATCTCAGAATCCTGATACTGGGCACACATTGCAAACTGTAGAAGAACAGAGAGATTATGACATTTACACGAAGTTTTAAAACATTCTAAGCCACAATGCATATTGCTTAGGCATGCGTATATACACTCATGGCAAACGTACAAAGATCTTTATAGAAATGATAAAACAGTGAATTCAGAATGATGGTTACCTGGGAGAAGAGAGGAAGAGCACCAGGATTAGGAAGGGGTGACTTCCCCGGTGGCTCAGACGGGAAAGCGTCTGTCTACAATGCGGGAGACCCAGGTCTGATCCCTGGGTCGGGAAGATCCCTTGGAGAAGGCAATGGCAACCCACTCCAGTACTATTGCCTGGAAAATCCCATGGATGGAGGAGCATGGTAGGCTACAGTCCATGGGGTCGCAAAGAGTTGGACACGACTGAGAGACTTCACTTCACTTCACAGAGAGCCTTGTCATGTTGATTGACTTCATTTCTTAAGCTTAGTAGGATATTCTTTATAACCCTTGAATGCAGACGTTTTGTTTTGAAATTGAGGGGGAAAGCTATGAGCATCAGATGAAGAAGGGAGGAAGAGTATTCTGGGTCCTAGAACCTAGCAGGAGGAAGGAACATGAGCAAAGACGCTGAGCAGACAGAGCCGGGGAACCAGAAGAAACGTGGTATTTAAAGCACACACGGAGAGGAGATGGTTAAAGTGAAGGCTGCAGATGCTGTGGGAGGAACTGACTGTGCAGTAATCCTGAGTGCCAGGCCAAGGAGCCAGGAAATTATCCTGAAAGCTACAGGGAATTATTTAAGGGTATTAAGCGGGTAAGTGATTCAGTCCTCTGAGCCTTTTGGAAAGGCCATTCCCATGGCAGTGTGGAGGATGGATTGGACGTGAATGGGGCAGAGTCGGGGTGCATTCTGGCTGCAGAGGACCCAGTAGGAGGCTGGGGAGTGGTCTATACCAGAAGCAAGGGGACTCTGGGATAGAGCCAGTGGAAATGGAGAGAGAGAAGCTGTCTAAATAGTAAGTATCCGATGCCCATTTCAAAAGATTTCTAATGCCTGTGGTGCACCCACGTGGAAATGACGGCTCAGTGTGCAGCTGCCTTAAAGTTCACAAAGGCTCCAGCCTTCTTCCCATGTGTTGCTAGAGACAGCTTAGAGTGGCAGCTTCCAATGAGCTTGGCCGAGCTCTGCTGGCCTCCCATGCTGTAATGACGTGCTGATTGGTATTTGGAATGGACGGTGTGAGCTGCTCACGTTGTCAGGTCTTTGCTGAATCTGAGTGATGGCCTTTCTGCTCCCTTCTTCCTAATGAGTGCACACACTTGAGAGCTTAACAGAGAGCAGTTGTGTCCCAGGACCAACGGGCTTCCAGCAGAACAAAGCACCCCAAGGAATTAGTGATTTCTGGCTTTTATTAGCCGGGTTGACAACTCTGGAAAAGGAAATTTGAAATTTTGAGTTATTTCCAGATTGGCTGAATTGTAAGAGTAATTGCAAAGCAAAGTCACAGAATCCCAGATGTTTAATCTCAAGCCCATGGAGAAAGCAGACCCTATACCACAGAGTTCAATAGAAGGACTTTAGTATAGAGAACCAGTTATAAGATGCAGGAAGAGCAGAAGGAACAAAGAGGATGGTGAGTCCCCCTGGAGATTAGCAGCAACAGGCAGCTGCTACCAACCCTGGGTCTTCCCAGTTGGCCCAGTGGTGAAGGATCAGCCTGCCGATGCAGGAGACACGGGAGATAGGGTTTGATCTCTGGGTCGGGAAGATCCCCTGGAGAAGGAAATGGCAATGTACGCCAGTATTACTGCCTGAAAAATCCCATGGACAGAGGAGCCTGGCAGGCTACAGTCCATGGGGCTGCGAAGAGTCAGACACGACCGAGCAACTGAGCACTAATCCTAGAGGAGAGGCCAAGCGGGGAAGGTGGGTGTCCCAGAGCCCAGGAGGCGGTGCCATAGAGGGAAGCAGGATCCAGACTACAGGGAGATGGAGCAGCTGCTGGAGATGAGATGGGCCCTGAAGCAGAGGAAGCCTGGGGGCTACAGATACCTGGCTTCTCCTTCTTCCCACCTTCCAATCTGCTGCCAGCTCCTGCCAACAGCTGAACATAACCAAGAGCCAGTGGCAAGCAAGCCCAGAAACACATTTCCCAGTCCCCTTCCCAGGGCTCTGTGATGTATTATAGCAGGGCAGGGGGACAAAGGGGCTAGATCATAGGGCAAACAAGCCAATGGCTGGGATGGGAAGCAATGTTGAGTCAAGATCCATATGCTGAAACGGGGAGCCATGCAAAGACCTGGGGGAAGAGAATTCCCACCACAGGAATGCAGGGCAGTCAGGGATGGCCGCACTGGCCTCCTCATCACTGTCCAGGCTTGTCGCTGGCACTGGTCATCTGGTTGACCCTGCTCATGGTTCCCTTTTGCCACTTTTTCTCCTTCTCTTGGGTTTTTAGGATTTCATCATATAATTTGAATTCTGTTTAGTACTTTGAACTTTTCCCAAAGAGTTAAGTTTGTTTTAACCTTGTTAATGGTGGCTTTTGCTTTGCAAAAGTTTTTTTACTGTAATCAAATTTATAAATAAATAAATCTTTTTCAATTGTGGTTTATGTCTAAGTAGTTATTTCCTGTCCCAAGGGTACAACGTTATTCTTCAGAGCTATGCTTTTGGAAGTTCATCAGTGTATTCTAGAAATTTATAAATTCAAATAGCAGACCAGTGTTGGCAAAATTTTTCTGTAAAAGGCCAGACTGGTCCTCCAGTCTCTTGTAGCTACTCAATTCTGCCATTATAGCCTGAAAGCAGATCTAGACAATAGGTAAAAGAACACAGCGGTTGTGTTTCAATAAAACTTTATTCACAAAACAGGTGGCAAACCAGATCAGACCCAGGGCCATAGTTGCTTACCCCTGATCTATACCATCAAGTACTGGAACATTGGCAATTTCTTATGGTCTTTGTAGGTACCTCATCAAATTTACATGTTTGGGCATTTGTATTTGGAATTATACATGAGACAGACTTGGTTTTATTTCTCTGAGCCAAAAATAACTCCTCTTTATTTTGTGCTTGGCACTGACCCTGGACAGGTAAATAGGCTAAGTCATGTGCAAATAAGACCCAAGTTGAACACTTAGTTCTTCTGAAAGTTAAATGGCTTTAGACCAGATATTAACACACTGCCATCAGTTCAGTGATTGTCTAGGAAAAGTGTGCTTGGGTTCAGACACTGTGCAAAATTTGCAAGGTCCAGTCCAAAATGAAAACACAGAGCCCCTTGTTCAAAACTTAAGACTTTTAAGATAGTGACAGCTGGACATGAAACCAAGCATGAGACCCTTCTAGGCAAAAAACACCATGCCCACCCATGAAGCCTGCTTGTATCACCTGGGGTGGAGGCTGGTTGAGGCAGTGGGGGTCAGCCTACACCACAGACTTTGTACAAATGGTTCAAAGTTCATGCCAGCTGGCTGGCGTTTTACCAGCGTCAATTTAGTCCAAGGATTGGGAAGGCTGGAGACTGGTTAGTATCAGTGAGTAGTCTCACAAAGCTTGCTGCACACTTATTATAAGTTTTAAAATTTAAGTTTCTGAAACATTTAATTTTCCCATTTACCCTTGGCTGTTTGTGGATTTTGCCTCTGTTGAAATCTGAGGCCCTGAGGAGATCTATTTAAAGCCGCCATCCAAGTTTTGTGGCAGACAAGGGGAGTGTCCGCGTGGAGGTTTATAGAAAAGGGTTTAAAGAGAAGTCTCAGCTCTGATGCCATCGTCTTGGTTAGCACATATCATCCTTAGAAAGAAACCTCTGGGGGGCTGGGAAGTAAACCTGCTTCTGAGGTTTTTTCCTGAAACCCAGAAAGAAATAAATAGCATCACCCCCAGAAATCCTCCTGCTCAGAAGTTTGATCTTAGCCCAGCAGCCATCAAAGCTGGCCAGCCCACCCACCCACTGACCCCTTGATGGGGGCCTGTCGTGGGCTCAGTAACTACAGGGTTATTTGTAGCCCTTCAGGGCTGGAGTGGCTATAAACCCAACCAGTGCAACTCCCTCAAATTACAGCAGAGGCCCAGAAAGGGTGAGTGACTTGCCTAAATGCACAAAGCAAGTAAGTTACAGAGCAGAGGGCTGAATGAAACCAGGCTCCCTACCAGCCATCCACGCTCTGCTTTCTCCTGCACGGCCCTGCCTTCCTGGGCCTCCGAACTTGAAAGAATCATCTTTGCTGAAGCAGGTTGGGGGCAGCCAAGGCAGAGGTCACTGGGCTACTGAACCACTCTTATCCCCTGACACCGATATGCCCTAATAACACCCCCTGAAGAACCCAGAGGGCGAGGTGTGCAGGAAACCACGAAACTCTTGTCACTTCCTCTTCCTGCTCTGTTTTCTGTGAGAACCAAGTGTGAAACCTAAAACAGCAGCTTTGGAGTCATGGATGGGCAAGATCTCACTGAGAGTCTCAGGGACTCTCCCCGCCCAGGAGGTGACACCCCAGCCAGCATCCTTGTCGCCTGTCTGCTGACACAGCCCGTGACGGGAGCTGACTCCAGCCAGCCAGGCTCTGCCTGCAGCCCCGCAGATACTCCAGCTTGTCGTCCTTGTACATGCCCCGCCCTGGAAGGACGCGACCCTGTGGGTCTGCCTTGCACGGTGTCACCCCAGTGC
Source organism: Tragelaphus eurycerus (assembly GCA_935064755.1). NCBI lineage: Eukaryota > Metazoa > Chordata > Mammalia > Artiodactyla > Bovidae > Tragelaphus > Tragelaphus eurycerus. The sequence goes on along the minus strand of CAKXYN010000088.1, from coordinate 8,642,720 downwards.
CCGGCCCAGGAGAGGCGTTCCGTTTGTATTTGTCTAGAAATTTCCTCTGCCCGCCCATCTGCTTCTGAGGGGCCTCAGCCTGTGTCTGTCCTTCTTCACGTATGACGGCCAGGAGCCTGCCCAGCCCTTGAGGGTTGTGTCTGATGTTGCTGTGTGGGTGCATGTGTGTGAATGTGTGTCTGTGTGTTGTATGCACATGTACGTGTGAGAGTGTGTCTGTGTGAATGAGTGTATATGTGTGTGTGTGTGTGTGTGATGAGCGTGTCTGTGTATATGTGTCTGTCTATGTCTGAGTGTCTGTGTGGGTGAATGAGATATATGTGTGTGTTATGTTACATATGTGTGTGTCTGCAAATGTGAGTGTGTGTATATGTGTGTGTTGTGAGTGTTATGTATTGTGTATGTGTGTGTTTGCGCATGCATGTGTCTGCATCTGTATGAATGAGTGTGAATATATGTGCATGAGCATGTGTGTGTGTGTGTGTGTGCGTGTATCTGCACACTAGTGTCTGTGTAGGTCTCTGAGTCCCTCCCTGGACATCCTTAGGAGGAGAGCTGGGTGTGGCCTCCTGGTGACAATCACACACGTGTGGAGACTTTATCTCTGAATCACCGAGCACAGGCCTTGGTGCCCAGGAGGTGCCCAGCATGACTCAGCCATTACTGTTAGCACAAAGCCACAGTGACTTATAACCAAGGTCCTCCCTGCTGGATTAGCCATGTCCTGCCAGAAGGGAGATTGCAAAGAGGGGAGGTGGAAAGTCCTTGCTACGGGCTGAATGTTTGTGTCCCCCCAGCTTCACACGTAGGAATTCTAACCCCCAAAGGTGATGTTCTTAGTAGGTGGACTTGGGGGAGGTGACTAGGTCATGAGGGTGGTGCCCTCATGACGGGATTTGTGCCCTAATAAAAGAGACCTTACTGCTCCCCTGCCCCTTCTAGCACGTGAGAGGGGACACCCTGAAAAGGCACAGTCGAGAACCAAGAAGTGGACCCTCATCTGAACATCTTGGACTTCCAGTCTTCGGAGCCATGAGCAATACATTTCTGTGGTTTATAAGCTCCCCCAGTCAGTGGTTCTCAGGTGGCCCAGTGGTAAAGAATCTGCCTACCAATGCAGGAGACGCGGGTTCAGTCCCTACGTCAAGAAGGTGCCCTGGAGAAGGAAATGGCAACCCACTCCAGTATTCTTGTCTGGGAAATCAGAGGAGCTTGGCGGGCTCCAGTCCATGGGGTCACAGACAGTCGGACACGGCTGAGCGCGTAACACAGCCAGCAGGCGGTTGTGCCGTGCTCCAGCAGCCTGAGAGGCCAAGGTGGCACCCCTCCTCCACCTTGCAGCAGCAGGGTTCCTGAAAGCCTCTGACCCAGAGTTCTGTTCAGAGGGAACCCCAACAGCCCAGGTGATGTGGGGCCAACAGTCCATACCACCCCATGAAAAACTCTTTAATAGAAGGGGCAAGGACCTACAGAGTCAGGGCCTAAATAAATATTTTCCATACTTCATCTCATAGCTCTGAGGGGTCGAAGGTGAGTCTGTTCAAAGCTTCAGATCACCACCCATGGGCAGGACCATTTTCACGCTGGCCAGTCACTATTAGCGGTCCCAACAAGACCACAGACTAAGCATTAGAGCTCCTGTTTCAGGAACAGATAGCTTGGAGGAGTTCAACGACCCCTCCCAGAGACGCAGAGCTCAGCTAGTCTGTCCTAGTTCTGTTCCACTCTAAGACCAGGGCTTTCGTCACTGGGCCCCAGAGGCCACTGCAGGACTTCCTGACACACCACCCAAAGAAACAAAACACCCTCCGCTGTCCTTGTGTGTGAAGCAATGCACGTCCCGCTGCCGAGAATCACCACCAAATCTCTCCAAATTGGGCAATTAGCAGCATGATTTGTCAAACGAGGAACAGGATACGCTCTGACCCCTTGAACCTCTTCCCCACTGACCCTCTCTGGTTGCAGCTGAGCTCTCATTTTTTAAGATAAGTGAGAGACAATTTCTTAACCCAGAAGTTCGATGGTCACTACTTCCAGGGGAACCATCTCCACCTGGAGGGTCAAGGTCTCAAAACTGAATTCTCGCAAAACGAAAACAGGGCAAACAATCAACTGAGAAAAGTAGATGTGACCTTCATCACAAAGGGCTGAGGTCCTTCATACGCAGAAGTAACCGTGAGTTGGATGACCTAGGAAATAGTGAGCAGCATCATGTGAGGGCGATTTATTAAAAAATGAGATACAAGTGGTTGAAGAGCGCAAGGGGGAAAGTTCAGTCTCAACAGTGAACAATAAAAACAAACTAAAATACTAAGATGCTATTTTTTTAAATAGATTGGCCAAGACAATACCTAGTCCAGATGAGGAAGCAGAGAAATGGGCCCTCCGTACACTGACACTGGGTGTTTAAATTGGCACATCTTTCTGAAGGGCAATCTGGCAGCCTTTAAGATGTATGTAAACTTGACCCCGTAATTATTTTAAGGCTTTATCCCAAGGGACTTGGTTGAGATGTAGGCAGAGCTGAATATACAAAGATAGTCATTGTGTTGATACTTAGAATACTGAAAATTCTGGGGGAAAAAATACCCCAAATGGCTAGCAATAAATTGCTGCTCATGAAAATTACAGTAAATCCATAAGAAGGGATATAATATCGCTCTCAGAAATGCCATGGCATCAGAGGCTTTGACCCCAAGACCACTGTCCTCCCAGCAGAGGAAGCTGCCTCTCAGTCTGACCCTGGAGAGCCTCCTTCTTTTGCGGCTGCAAATCTGCTGGGACAGCAGCAGTCGCTAACACCCCTGAAATGACCCAAGGCGCCATGGGCTCGGGCCTGGGGAGAAGAGGGAATGTGGGCCAGGATGTTCCACTGGCATCCGATTTGAAGCCACATGTTTTCAAATATGAGGCTAATTAAATAATTGCATCTTGCGTATTTCACTCTTGTTTACTCCATCAGCAGCCCCACCCCCGGCCACTTGGAAGTACGCATGTGGTCCATACGAGGAAGAACCCAAAGCGAAGGCCACAAGTTCTGCTTTCCAGCACCTGTCAAGTGTGTGCCCCTGGACCTCTCAGAACACCCAATTCCTGCTCTGGGACCACCCCTTCCTTGGCACCTGGCCGACGCAGCGGCTCATCAAGTGGCTGATTGGCCAGTGGTTGGTTTTTCCTCTGCAGTTTCCCTTACCAGCCATTTCATTCCCTTGGGCTCCCACCACTTAGAGCAGTGATAGGATCCCAGAAGGGATCCAGATAGGATTCCAAGTCATTGGAAAAGACGCTGAAGCTTGGAAAGATGGAGGGCAGAAAGAGAAGGGGACGACAGAGGATGAGATGGTTGGATGGCATCACTGATTCAGTGGACATGAGTTTGAACAAACTCCAGGAAGTAGAGGACAGGGAAGCCTTCCGTGCAGCAGTCCATGGGATCGCAGAGTCAGACACAACTGAGCAACTGAACGACAACCGGATCTCAGAAAGCTAAAGAAGAGAAAAAGTGAAAGCCCAAGTAGTCACTGAAATAAGGGGTGGGGGGAAGCACTTACCACTGCACACACCCCTCGTCACTCTGAGTGGAAGTCGAAGGGGCATTTGACCCAGTGATGTGGCAATGGGGTTCATTCCCCCAATCACTCCCCAGTTCTAATAGTCAAGCACAGACCGAGCTTTTCCTCCAGGCTGTGGGGCTCCCTGCATGGACCATCCTGAGCACATCCACACTCTGCTGCAGGGAAGTAGGTGTCATTGGTCTTCCTTCCTGCCTGTGTAGTCAACCCCCAGAAGGGTCTGTGATGACAGCTCACAGCCACCTCCTTCTCCAAAGAACGCATCTTTGCCTGGGAGGTTATGCCTTCCTCTAGACCAAGGTCAATGTTGAACGAAGTCCTTGGATTGAACCATAGACTGGCCTCCTGCCTCAAAGTCACTCCCAACACTGAGATACAATACCTGCCTTGGAGCTGCAGGTTCAGGCAGAAGCAAGACTCTAGCAGAGACTGCATCTTGGACTTAGCTCTGCACCCAGCCCCATCCACTTCCCTCTCTCTTCTCCTGAAAGCCCTTTTCCAATAAAGCCTCTGTTTCAGGTTCTGCTTCACAGAAGCTAAGGCCAGCTTTTGGATTCAACTCTCCTGGCAGTTCTTGAACACTTCATCTGACTGATGCACTGTGCCAGATATGGGTAGTAAGAAGTCCCTGCATCCTTCTGGGAAGGTCTGTTCATTAGATACAGCGTCTGAGCTGGTCAGAGTAGAAGGAAACCTCAATTAACACTTAGCTCTGTTTCCCAGAGTGAGTCCTAAGGTACCTTAATCCTATTGTTAGGTAGGAAAACAAGAGACTCTGCCTGCTTGTATATATATAAGGCATCTTGGCTTAAAAGTTGAAAGGGTCTTTTTACTGCACATAGTCTTTACTATTCAGATAGATTCTGAAACTTCTGGCAGCATTTCTCAACCTCAGCACTACTGACATGGGGGCATTAAAAAAAGAAACCACAGGGATCTTCCCTGGCAGGCCAGTGGTAACGACTTTGCCTTCCAGTGCAGGGGATGTGAGTTTGATCCCTGGTCAGGGAGCTAAGGTGACACACACCTTGTGGCCAAAAATACAAAGCATAAAACAGAAGCAATATAGTATCAAATTCAATGAAGACTTTAAAAATGGTCCACATAAAAAAAAATAATAATAATAACAAGCCTAAAATGGAGCACTGGTGCTAAGCCCACATCACCAAACCAAGACTTAGCACCAAACTTAGAGTTTCAATCTCTCCCAAGAGTGGGATCTTAGACCAGTTAATCTGGAATTCTCTGGTCAGCACTACTGAAGTAACCTGCTTGATACACCCCGCCATCCCCTTTTAAAGGCAAGCGCTGTTGTTGTCCAGTCACTAAGTCATGTCTGACTCTGCAACCCCGGGGACTGCAGCACGCCAGGCTGCTGGGTCCTTCACTGTCTCCTGGAGCTTGCTCACACTCATGTTCATTGAGTCAGTGGTGCCATCCAACCATCTCATCCTCTGTTGTCCCCTTCTCCTCCTGCCTTCAATCTTTCCCAGCATCAGGGTCTTTTCCAATGAGTCAGCTCTTCGTATCAGGTGGCCAAAGTATTGGGGCTTCAGCATCAGTCCTTCCAATGAATATTCAGGGTTGATTACCTTTAGGATTGATGGTTGGATCTCCTTGCAGTCTAAGTGACTCTCAGGAGTCTTCTCCAACACCACAGTTCAAAAGTGTCCGTTCTTCAGCGCTCAGTCTTCTTTATGGTCCATCCAGCTCTCACATCTGTATGTGACTACAGAAAAACCATAGCTTTGACTCTACGGACCTTTATCAGCAAAGTGATGTCTCAGCTTTTTAACACCCTGTCTAGGTTTGTCATAGCTCTTCTTCCAAGGAGCAAGCGTCCTTTAATGTCATGGCTGCAGTCACTGGTGGCAATGATTTTGGAGCCCAAGAAAATTGCCACCGTCTGCTCTGCTAGGAACCTCCTATCCCTGCCCCTTCTGCCTAGACAAGACTTCCAGTACAGTTCTTCAGAGCTCCTTTCTGTTTACTAGCTGGGACACTGCCTGATTCATGAACTGTTGAACAAAGTGGATAAAAACTTAAAAATGTACTTAGTTGAATTTCTTTTTTTAAGAGGGACTGGATAAATCTTGGCTGAGGAGACTGTATTGGGTGGTGTTAGCAGTCGTTCTGGGGAAGGCAATGGCACCCCACCCCAGTACTTTTGCCTGGAGAATCCCATGGACGGAGGATCCTGGTGGGCTCCAGTCCATGGGGTCGCTAAGAGTTGGACACGACTGAGCGACTTCACTTTCACTTTTCACTTTCATGCATTGGAGAAGGAAATGGCAACCCGCTCCAGTATTCTTGCCTGGAGAATCCCAGGGACGGGGGAGCCTGGTGGGCTTCCGTCTATGGGGTCGCACAGAGTCGGGCACGACTGCAGCGACTTAGCAGCAGCAGCAGCAGCAGCGTTCTGGCCTCTACCTGCTAGATGCCAGCAGCACACCCCACCATCTCTCATTTATGACAAGCAAGCAAAGGTCTCCAAACCTTTCCACGTGTCCCCTGGGAATAAAACCTCCCAGACTGAGAACTACTGCCCAGGGGAAAAAGTGGGGTCCACTAGGTCCTTCTGTCCTTTGTTTTATTGTTTAATATCTCCTGGAACTACAATTCTGCAGAACACAATTTGGGAAAACATCGATGGAAACCAAGTTCCATTTTACAGTTGAGGGAACCAAGGTCCTGAGGGGACAGGGTTTACAAACGACACAAGTCAAATGAGTCAATTCAGTTCAGTCGCTCAGTCGTGTCTGACTCTTTGTGATGCCAAGGACTGCAGCATGGACTGCCTCCCTGTCCATCACCAACTCCCGGAGTTTACTCAAGTTCATGTTCATCAAGTCGGTGATGCCATCCAACTATTTTATGCTCTGTCATCCCCTTCTCCTCCTGCCTTCAATCTTTCCCAGCATCAGGGTCTTTTCAAATGAGTCAGTTCTTCACATCAGGTGGCCAAAGTATTGGAGTTTCAGCTTCAACATCAGTGCTTCCAGTGAACACTCAGGACTGATCTGATCTGATCTTTAGGATGGACTGGTTGGATCTCCTTGCAGTCCAAGGGACTCTCAAGAGTCTTCTCCAACACCACCGTTCAAAAGCATCAGTTCTTCTGCACTCAGCCTTCTTTATAGTCAGTAGCAAGTCTGAAATTCAAGTCCCTGACCCAAGGCCAGGGCATGCTTGTGTTTCCTCAGACAAATGAAACTTCCTGAGGCCCCTCCCAGATGGCGCAGGATGGAGCTCCCAGAAGGGACCAGTGCAGCATCTGTACACGATGGGCACTGTGCATAAAACGGATGACTGACGAGAACCTACCGTGTGGCACGGGGAACTGTATTCGGCGCTCTGTGATGACCTGAACAGGGAGGAAAGCCAAGGAAGAGTAGACACATGTGTACGCATAGCTGATTCACAGACTAACACAACATTGTAAAGCAACTATACTCCAATAACACATTTTTAAAAAATTTATCAGCTCCATAAAAAGAAAAAGAAAGGACCCAGTGCACCAGGGCCTTGGCCATGTTTTTTTCCCCATTTTCCCTGTGATCTGATCCTTTTGATCATTTGTTTCATTTCCAGAAACAAGATTGGCTGGTTTGCTTCACTGAGGACCTTTCTGATATATACTTTCCTATAATTATGGAGGAATCACGGTGAGCAAATGGGAGAGGCCCCTGGAAAGTTCTGGAACCCAGAGAGAGCAGGGCCATCCAAAGGTATCTATGCCTTTGTCCAGACCTGTTCCACATGTTAGCCGAACCAAACACACAGCTGTACTTTTATATTGATATTTCAGTCGAGGAGCATCCCACAAGTTTTCAATTATGAGAAAGCTTTAACTCAAATCCCAGGAGGGAAAAAAAAAAACTCATTAATGCATTCAATCTGGCATCTCTCGCTTCTTGCTAGATTTTGAAAATTGTCATGCATTGTATGGGTTCCCTTCACCCCACCTGCCCCCCAAACCAAGACTGTTCTTTTCAAAAACAGCAGGTTTTTCCCTAACCTACCTTGGAAATGAAGTCCCCGGAAAAGCCAGCCTTTAATTCATTTCGCATGCTAAATTATTACAATCGAAAGGCAAAATCTCCACTGTGCAGCTTTAAAAACATCTGTGTTTTTCATCTGACTTTTGGGGATAATTATCCCAGCTCATATTGTGATTGCTAATTACTAAGCTACACTAACCTGCTGAAGGGCTGTGGTAGGGGTGGGGGTTCTTTTCAAAGCATCTCCCCCACCTCGAGCATTCAATCATCTGAAAATGGAAACGGAAAATGTAGAAGCACAGGCAGCTTGCTGCGTGTGCTCCTGGGTTGGGCTGATGTCAGGCCCTGCAAGGACCTCACACCAGGATCCCCAGATCGGAGGCCAGAGAAGGGGGGTACTGGGCATGTGGTGGTGGGGGGGCGTGGGGTTTATTATAGCCAGACCGCTGGGTGTGGATTTTTATTTTCACAAACAAATAAATAATTGATTTGACTGAGAAGTTTTACTTTTTACAAAAACTAGACCCAACCAGGATTCTAGACACTCAACAAACCATGTTTTACGTTGAACCGAAAATGCAAAGCAATGTGCTTAGTACCTTAACATTTTAATTTGAGGCAGTGATATGTCATTTAACTGACATTTTGGAAAAGTCCCTGATGCTGGGAAAGATTGAGGGCAGAAGAAGAAGAGGGTGCCAGAGGATGAGATAGATGGATGGCATCACCAACTCAATGGACATAAACTTGGGCAAACTCTGGGAGTTGGTGAGGGACAGGGAGGCTTGGCGTGCTGCTGTCCGTGGGGTCTCAGAGTTGGAGATGGAGGAGGGTGACTGAACAACAACAACATGTCATTTAGGATGAATATCTAGCAAATCCTTTTGAACCAACACCAAGAATTTCTTTGCTAAAAGTGTGGCATTTGATCACAATGAGAACCTTTCTTCATCTACTCCATTGAGTCTTGTGTGGATCTGCATCACATAGGAGGTACTTGGGACAGAGGGCTGGCAAGACAGGCACCATCCTTGCCTTCACAGAGCTTGGAGTCTGGGTGGGGGGGTCCCTTCAGAAAAAAGAGCAGGTGATTGTGAGCCAGGCCAAGAGGGGTGCTGATGGGGTAAGACAGGCATCTGCAATGCTGGGAGGGACCTCCTGAGCAGAGAGACGTGAGGCTGAAGATGAATAAGCTGAATTTTGAGGGGGGATCAGAGCAAGCCCAGGGAGAGAGAGCCGTGGTAAGAGAGAGAAGCATACAAAAGGCCATTGGTGAGCTTCCAGGGACAGCTGAGAAGGTCCACAGAGCACCAGATGCCACCCTAACGAGCCATCTTTGTCCCTACAGTGCTGGGGAGCCAGTGAGTGCCCTGGGCAGAGGGAAGACCAGAGAGTAGCTCCACAGGACATCAACATGAAATTAACTTGACTGGAAGCCTCTACTTCAAGCACGGTGCACCCTGATTCCCACCAGGCTATTTGGGCCCAAGGAAGAGCCAGCCCCACCATGAATCCCTGCCTTACGGCAGAGACTCCAGATCCAGAGGGGAGCCCCACAGGCAGAGGACAGCCAGACTCTGAATGCCAGCACCTTCTGAGCAGCCCCAGTGCCTCTGTCTCTGGAGGACACCTCTCTTTAGGGGTCAAAGGGGTCCTTGTCCTGGGACCAGGAAGCAGTATTGATTAACAAGCTACAGGGGGCCGTGCACTGTTTAGGAGCTCCACATATGTGATGGCAAAGAATTAAAAAAATAAAATTATGGATGCTTCCAAGCAGCCTTGCCTTGTCTAACAAAGAAAATGAATCCTTTGTTTGTATGGCTCAGAAATCAATCTTTTGGAGGAAATGCAAATGGGAGAGGGAAAGAGGAAGCAAGATTACTAACTTCCTAGGCAGGGAGGTGGCTGGAGAGGGAAGATGGGGGAGGGGAGCCAAGGCCAGCCTGGAGGGCTCCCAGGAGCACCTAAAGGGGGACTTTGGCAGAGAGAACTGCTCACGTGGGAACGCGGGGAGCATGGCCATGTCCTGTGAGATGAACTCCCTCTGGTGTGACCCAAGAAGGCTTCACCAATGTCTCCTCCACCCTCCCGGGGCCTATCTTGGGTTCTCGCGTGCTTTCCAGGGGGCGAGCGTGCAGGCCCTGGGCCCTGGGCCAGTGGGGTGGGGAGAGATGCATAGGAGTTACGAGGTCATTTCTCATTTCATCCTTACAATAAGGCTGTGAAATAAGTGTCATCAATCCCACAGCTCATAGAGGGTGAGAAACTGGCTGTGCTGTTACCCAGCCGCATCTTCAGGTAATAGGAGCTGAGGCGGGCAGAGCTGTTGACCAGGTAAGTAAATGAGGCACTAAACAATCCCAGGAAGTGGTTGTGGGAAGACCAGCACAGGCCCGCTGGGTGCTGCTGGCTTCCAGCCGGACGGCAAGCAGTGGAAAGGCAGGTGAAGACAGGCAGCCCAGACCCATAGTCCAGGGAGAAGGAAAGAGAGCTGCCTACCCCCAACCACCAAGCCTGAGCTCAGGCCCCCAGGGAAGGCTGCACAGACCCCCTTAGACCTGCCCCCCGCTCCCAGAGCCTCCTTCTCCTGACTGGTTGGTGCCCCCAGTGGACAACACAGCCGGGTTGTGGAACCACAGCCAGCTCCGAGGCACAGGCTAGTAGCCCTTTCCAGAGAGCCTATCGGAGTTTCTGTTGCTTGAGCTCCAGGAAGACTGACTGGCCCCGGGAGGTGCCCTGAGGCCTCAGCAGTGGAACCTCCACCCACCCCCTTGCCAACCTGTGCCCTCACACTTTGAGATGCTCCTGGAGGCTCAGGGAGTGGGCGGGGGGCCCTCAGGGGGCCTCTCAGTCCACACTGGAAGAGAGAGAAGGGGAAGGCAGCAAACAGGGGTGGGCGAAAGCCCTTTCATGTCTACCTGGAGAGGGGCAGGCATGACGGGGTGATGCTGTCACTGTGAGGCTGGCCTCGCTGTCCCCAGAGAAGGGCATCAGGACGCTTGCAGCTCAGAGGTAGAGCCATGGTCAAGCTCTGTCCAGCCCCTGCTCTGCCTGCTCCCTTGAATAAGCAACACCGGAGAGGCCCCTGACCCTGAGTTAACTCAGCTCAGGGCTGTTCAGAGGGCTTAGTACCCAGCCAGCATTGGGCATCACAGCACCACCCTTGTGGTCAGAAGGAGCTGGGAGCCGACATTCAAAGGCCTGCCCCCTTGTGCTGGAGGATTTCTTTCATCTCTCCTCCCAGCAACCTGTGAGGGCTGGTTTCTGCTTGATGCTCAGAGTGTTGGTATAATCTGCTGAAGTCGCCCAGCTGGGAGTTGGCAGTGCCAAGATTCAACTCCAAAGATATCCTCTTGCCACTGCCTCCTTCCCAGTGCAGAACAGCTGCCCCCAGTGCACCCAACACAGGAGGACTATGCTGAGTGCAGTGGTAGTTCAGACACATGAGTCAGCCCATCAGGGAAGGCTTCCTGGAGGAGGTGGCATTGATGGATGCCCAACAGCTGCATGCAGGCAGGGAGTAGGAATTCCAGAAAAAGGGAAGGAGCTGAGAAAAGCAGCCGGCCAGACCCCAAATATGGTAGGAACCAGAGGTAGGGCCCAGAGCCCCTGCCCAGGCCATGGCATTTGAGAAGAAAGGAGGGGTGGGACCTGTAGGGGAGCAGAACTTGCCACCCCAAAATATCTCTCTGGCATGCAGATTATCTCTGACTGAAATCAAGCAAGGTTCAAAAGACTCAGGAAAAGCTCTGACCTTCCCTGATGGCTCAGAGGGTAAAGCATCTGCCTGCATCGAGGGAGACCAAGGCTCGATCCCTGGGTCAGAAAGATGCCCTGGAGAAAGAAACGGCAGCCCACTACAGTACTCTTGCCTGGAGAATCCATGGACAGAGGAGCTTGATAGTCTACAGTCCATGGGGTCGCAAAGAGTTGGACACAACTGAGCGACTTCACTTTCTTTCTTTTCTTTCTTTGCCCCTAATTGCCTAAAAAAATTTAGATGGAAGGCTTGTTCCCAGAACAGAGTCATCACCAGAGACATCTGCAAAGAACATGGGCTGATGTGGTGGGGAATGGGGCCCAGAGACCAGCATCCGCACTGTGTCCATTGTCTCTACAGGCCAGCAAACATTTATCAAACATCTGTTTTTCTATCTCCAGGTGAATCGCCTTTCTCCGCTTTGAAGTCCCCAACCATTATCTGTAACATCTTCTTTTATCTTTAGCTGAAGATGGAATTTAAAGAGCCATTTAATGACTTACTCAGTTTTCCTGAGTCTCTTCCATGCTATTAAACTTTTTTGTGATTTTCTCCTCTTAACTCTGGCTCATGTCAATTTCATTCTTAGACCTGCCAGGAGAACCTAGTACAGCAAAGGATCAGCAGGAGCAGCAAGGGGAGCCCCACAGAGGGCCTGGAGCGGCTGGGAAGACGCCGAAGGGCGCGTTGACGGAGGGGGCTGGGCCCGCACAGTGGGAAGTCGCCTACATACACACACCCTCTTACAGCTCCTGACAGTAGCAAAGGCCCTTCTCCCAGAGTGACAGAGGCAGACTCCTCTCGAGGGCTTGTGCCAACACCACCACTGCAGCCAGGGACACCCACAGGGCCAGCCCCCTGCCTGGCTGGCCCGCCACAACCCAGCGTTGCCGGTGGACAAGGGTACTCAGAGCCAGGCAGTCACTCAGCTCCCACCAGGGTCTGCTCTTTCTCCTTCTCTCCTCTTCCTAAAGTCTAATTTTCCAAAGGGATCACCAAAGATCCAGGCCTGCCCCTGCTCCATATGTGGGTCAGAAGAGATACAGAGCAAGGGGTCCATCTTTCCCTTATGGGAGAACCTCTGAAAGCCCTGCAGTCCAGCAAGCCTGGCCTGGCTCCCCATCTCAGCCTTGTCCCCTTGGCCCCAAATGTTTGCTTTCCAGAGCAGAGTGTTTTGCTCATTTCCTTCCTGTGGGATTTCTGATACAGGTTAAACAGGAACATCCAACTCAGCTGCTTGAAAACCTTGAGAGCTGGAAGAGACGTCTGGTCAAGAGCCTCCATTCAGGCCCCTCTGTCCCCAGGTGTCTGTGCCATAGGACTGGTTTGCAGATGTCTAGAGGCTTTAATGTGGGGAAGGCAATGGCATCCCACCCCAGTACTTTTGCCTGGAAAATCCCATGGACGGAGGAGCCTGGTAGGCTCCAGTCCATGGGGTCGCTAAGAGTCGGACACGACTGAGTGGCTTCACTTTCACTTTTCGCTTTCATGCATTGGAGAAGGAAATGGCAACCCACTCCAGTGTTCTTGCCTGGAGAATCCCAGGGACAGGGGAGCCTGGTGAGCTTCCGTCTATGGGGTCGCACAGAGTCGGACACGACTGAAGCGACTTAGCAGCAGCAGCAGCAGCAGAGGCTTTAATGAGCCACTCCCTGTGGGGGATGCTGAGGTTTGAGCCCCCTGTGCTATGAAGAAGTACAGCCCCCGGGAGATGCCCATCCACATTCAGTCTCTGAGAAGTAACGTTCACCAATTTTATAGCAGAGGAGACTGAGGCCAAGAGGGATGGAACAGCAGCTAGAATAACACAAGGTTCAAAGACTGCCTGTCTGTGGACTTCCCCGTGGTCCAGTGGGAAAGAATCAGGAGATGCAATGCAGGAGATGTGTGTTCAATCCCTGGTCTGGGAACTAAGATCCCACAGCCCACGTGTCACAACTAAGACCTAACATAGTATTGTAAATAAATACATAAGTATTTAAAAAAAAATTCCCACCCCTAAGAATTAAAAAATTAGAAGTCTGCCTATCCGGGTCCTACACTACACCCCACCCTCAACCTCCCATCCACCCCGCAGATCCTGTGCTGAGTTCCCTTTCTGGGCAGGAACAATGGCCTCTTAGCCCAGTATTTCTGGCCATGGAGGGAGTAGTCTGTGTCCCTGAGGGTCAAAAGTTCACGTTCCACTCATCCCTGAGTGACCGGTTGTGTTCACCTGGGGCCAGGCTGTGATGAGAGCCCAGATACGGTTTCCACCCCGTGGGTTGACCTGTGAGAGGGACAGTGACAGTCAGGGGTGCAGGGTCAGAAAGGAGAGGAGCTCAAACCTCTTCATCTAAGTAGGCGCATCCCCCTGGGACTACACGGCTCCAGTGTGTGCGTGCGGTCCTGTCCCAGAGCCCACGAGGAGGGTCCTTATCACAGCTCCCCAGAGTAGCCATCCTGGCTGTATCTGTGCATCCGCCAGGGCACTGACTACCCAGGCTGAGTCTCCCCGGTCCTCCGATGTAGGTGACTGGGGCCCCGCTGCCCAGGAAAGGGAGCAGCGGGATGAACAGAGGGTGGACACCCGTGGCACCCCTAACTCTTCATTTCAGAAGCACTTTCCTCCGGGGCTGGGGCAAACCACACTCCCTTCACACCCAGGGAGAAACTACAGAGCTTTCACCACATTGCACAGTTTTAAGTGCCATTTCTAAAAATAGAGCTGGGTTCCTGTTTTTAGCTCTCATATTATAAGTCCCATATTACATGCTGTTTTACATGCAAGTTGGGGGGGGGGGGGAGCTGTGCCAGAGTCAAGAGAGACCCTGGAGTCCAGGGACCAGGAACACACACTTTGGGAAACTCGGAGGCAAGGCTGGAGTTGTCCACACACCCACAGGGTCCAGCAGGGCTGACTCTGCTCTGTGAATGGGTCACCTGGGTTGTCCAGGTGGACATGGTTGGGGGTCATGTGGATAAAGTCCTTAATAGCACCCAGAGGAGTCCTTTTACAAGACCCTTATAAAACATTATTATAACTAAGGAGCATTACTTGATTTGGTACTTACTACAATTGTTGGCACACCCACAATCCCCATTTCTCAGGAGAGGCTTAGAGGATGCAGTTACTTGTCTGGAGTGCAGCAGGAACCCAAACACCAGTCCAGTGGCTCCCAAGCCCACCTGGCGATCACCACCCCATTAGACTTGTGTTGACTGAAAAAAAAAAGACACAAGATGAGAGCTGTGGGTTCAGTTTTATTGGGGATTTACTGAGGACTATTGTCTGGGAGACAGCCTCTCAGATAGCTCTGAGGAACTGCTCCAAAGAGGTGACAAAGGGGCCAATAAATATATGATTTAAAAAAAATGTTTGAAGTCTAGTTTTTGATTTGGGGGCTTCCCTGGTGGCTCGTGGTAAAGAATCTGCCTGTCAAAGCAGGAGACATGGGTTCAATCCCTGATCCAGAAAGATCCCCTGGAGAAGAAAATGGCAATCCACTCGGGTACTCTTTTTTGGCTTGTTTCTTTGTTTGTTCTGCATTTACTTATTTATTTATTTTTAATCAAAGGATAAATTGCTTTATAGTATTGCATTGGTTTCTACCAAACATCAGCCTGAATCAGCCATAGGTTTGCCCACGTCCCCCTCCCACTTAAACTTCCCTCCCACCTTCCTCCCCATCGCACTTCTCTAGGTTGTTATCCAGCCAGGGCTTGAGTTCCCTGAGTCACACAGCAAATCGCCATTGGCTATCTGTTTAAGTTTGGTAATGCACGTTTCCATGTTAACCTCTTCACACCTCCCATCCTCTCGTTCTTCCCCCCACCCCAGCCGTGTCCATAAGTCTGCTCTCAACGTCTGTGTCTCCATGCTGCTCTACAGATAGTTTCGTCAATACCATCTTTCTCAATTCCGCGTATATGTGTTAGTATATGATGGTTGCTTTTCTCTTTCTGTATTCTTGCCTGGGAAACCCTATGGACAAAGCCTGGCAGGTTGCAGTCCACAGAGTCACAAAAGAGTCAGACACAACTTAGCGACTTAACAACAGCATAATAGTCGATTTACAATGTTGTGTTAATTTCTGCAGTGTAGCTAAGTGACTCAGTGATAGATGTGTGTATTCTTTTACAGACTATATGGTTTTGGTGAGGAGGGTACGTGCAGTTGAGCACACATCTTGGTAGAGGCTTGCTGCTAGCCATGAGGACCAGATGTCTCTGTTAAGGATGTTAGTGCTTTTCTAGGTATGGGAGGATGCAAGAAACTGGGTTCATAAAATTTTCTCCTGAAAGTATCTCACCATCTGAAGGTCTGTTCTGCCACTTTTTCCAAGAGCACAGAATGCTTCATTCCTGCTCTCCACCCTGAAGTCCTTTCCAGGGTGTGTTGAAGGTCAGCAACTGCAGTGGCTAATGACTTAATCCTTGAAGAACCAGATGGTGAGTGACATTCTTTGGCTGGCACTGGGAACATGATGCATGCATCTCCCAAGGGCACAGAAATACATCGTGACCATCGGATTCAGACACAGCCTCACCCCCACAGCCCTGACCAAGTGCCCTCCTGGCCTTAAGCTGGGGTGGACACTTCTTTGTGTCATTTCATGGATTCTTTTCTGCACTCCATACTATTTCCTGCATACCTTGTGTCAGGGTGTTGCAGAAAGGGGGACCCCTTCCAGGGCCTGAGAATGGGCTCTTGTTTAACACTCAGGGATAAATTGTTCAAGGAGACACAAAGCAAAAGACTTTATTGGGAAGGGGCATCTGGGTGGAGAGCAGTAGGGTAAGGAGACCCAGGGGGACTGCTCTGCCACATGGTTCACAGCCTCGGGTTTTATGGTGAGGGGGTTAGTTTCCAGGTTGCCCCTGGCCAATCACTCTGACTCAGAGTCCTTGCTGGAGGCGTGTGTATCACTCAGCCAAGATGGATTCCAGTGAGAAGGATTCTGGGAGTTTGGCAGGAACATATGAATTGGCATGTCCTCTGTCCTTTTGACCTTTCCTGAATTCTTCCAGTGGGTGGTAGCTTGTTAGTTCCCAGTTCCTTACCAGAAGCTCCTGTTGTAAGATAACTCAAGCAAGTGGTTACTATCAGGTCTGGCCAGGGCAGGCAGTTTTGGTCCCTGTTTCTGCTAACAACTGCAGTAATTTCCTGGCATCCGGTTTGCACACAAATGTCGAAGACTTCCCAAATGGTGTGGGTTATCCTCCAGGGCCCTGGTTCTCAGTGTTTCTGTAACTCTGGTTCTCCTGATCTGGTTCCTTCTTCCGCTTCCTGGAACCATGTGAGTCTGAGTGGAGGTCTCTGCTTCTAGCTTATTATAAAGGATCTTTTCCGTACCTCTCCTGGGGCATCTCTGCATCTCTCCTCTGAGGTTTTGTTGTCCCTCCTGACTGTCTGACAGTTTGTGAACAATGTCTTTAGGAATCTCCCCTGCATTGACTCCAGGACTTTGAGACATCTGTCTGGATCCCCAGACCTGACCCCCATCCCTGGGACCCCTGCACTTCTCTCCCTCTGGGTGGGTTCTATGTGTATGTGGGAGAAAGAACCACCTTATCTTTCAAGAACCCCACTTTCTGCTTAGGGAACAGCCTTGAAACACTTTAACCTTCTAAGAAACCACCTCTGGACACTTGGTGAAAGACGTTTTCAGTCAACCTGATGACATTTAAGCTTGCAATCTTGGCACGCTGAGATGCTGTTCCTGAAGGAAGAGCTCCGACAATGTCTCAATCATCACCTCTCAGCCAGGGGTCAGAGACCTTTCCACGAGGCCTTGAGTTAACTCAGTAGCTTGAAATTCTCCTTTTTCTGGGAGAAAATGCAATTAGGTAGATGTTGATTACAGATGAAATTCTGCAGTGGTCCGGCAGCCTTTCTGTCTCCCCTTTTTTATATATAAGCAAATGAGGGCTCCTAGCCCCTGGCAGCAGAACAGGGAGAAAGAAGCCCTAGAATTTTAACGCGGTCCAGGCTCTCCAAGGTCAATGCTGCCAGGGGAGGGGCGGGGGAATTGGGATTCCGCTGGTGTCTGTCAGTTGGTATCCAAATTTCAATCTGGAAACAGTTGACCTTGAGGTGCCTTTAGGAATAAGGAAGCAGCAACACAGAGAAAGGACTCTGTTACCATCACACAGTCTTGCTCTTTGCCTCAGAATGGGAAGACAAGGCTGGAGATTTATGCCCCAAAACCTTGGCCTGGTCACCTCACCTGCTCCCATGCAGACTCCCCCAAACCCTGCCCACCCCACCCCACCCCCTCAGGCTTCCTCCATTCTCCCTGCTCCCAGTTGGAAGGCAGGCCCAGTGATGTGCTGATTAGTGCTCTCTCCCTGCCCTGTTCCTAGGGGACGTGACCTTTGAAAGGAATAGAGCACTCATTGGGCACCGACTCTGTGTTTGAGGCCTTCCCTACACCCACCCTAAACACATCAGGGGCAAAACAACTGGGACTTGACCTGGAGAGGTCCAGCCTGCCAGGAAGCCCCGTGGAGGCAGGTCCTGAAATCACGTCCTTCACCGCAACGCCTCCGTTCTTCCTCCACACCCTGCTGCCTGGCCAGCAGAGACTGAGAGGAGAATGCAACAAAGGAAGAACTCCCTAATGGTGGAAATTTTGGCACCATGGCTCTTGTATGCGAACAGGCTTGGAGGTAGGAATGTCGCCCTTGGGCTGCTCGGAAGAGTTCAGTTGCATCCATGGGGCTGAGCCAGGCCTGACCCCTCTGAGGGGCGTGGCCCGATGTGGCCTATAAAATAAACAACGAACTGCACAGCTTTGCAATCTGCAAAACAGGCCCTCCCACCTCATCCTTCTGAATTCCCACAAGAATATTGAAGGGGGGATGATTATGCCCACTTTGGAGATGAGCAAACTCAAGTGCAGACACACAAAAAAACAATCGCTCCATCTGAAAAGCTTCATATTCCTCGCCTGCCTCAGCAAACCCTTCAAATTATTTTTTGACTAGAGTTCTCTCTAGCACCACTTCCGACCTCATCTGATGATTTATGTTTCCAAAAGCATATTTGAATGTTTACAAGACTCACTGATTTTAACTCCCAAGGACTCAGCACCAGACATCAAAAACTGTGTTTTTATAAAATAGGAGGAGGGGGATGGAAGAGATCCACTTACATTTTAAAGGTTTGTTGTGTTTTCTTTTTTTTCTCCCCTGCAGCCAAGTGGGAGAAGTTGAAGGAATCTGTTAACATATTGATTGCTTTGAGCACTATTTTAAATTAGCTTTCCGTTCCCCTCCATATGCTTTTCCATTAAATTTAAATAAATTAAAGTTCACGTTTCTGGAAGAGATATGCTGGGGCCTCCTCAGGATTGGAGATGAGTTTATCAGCCAGGTCTGGCTGTCAGAAATCCATCAAAGACCATGCTGATGAGCACGGGTGAACCCCCAGGGCCACGTGCTCTCTGAGAATACTTTTCGGAACACAGTTATCACCGACCACCTTGGGACCAGCCCGGCAGCTGTCTCCACACACTGACCGGCAGGGTTCCTCATCCCGCTTGTCAGTTGCTGAGCCCACATGGACACAGAGCTGCTGTTTCCATCTACTCTTATCGCCAAGATGCAGAGTGGCTCTGCTTGGGCCCCTGTTCCTCTTTCCAGGCCCCCACCCCAGGCCTGTGGCAGCCACACCCTCAACCCTGTAAACGCACACAATCAGGTGAATAGAGATAGTTGAGAAGTAATAATGAATATCACACCCCCCCAAGACTCTTAATTGATGCTTTTGAATTGTGGTGCTAGAGAAGACTCTGGAGAGTCTCTTGGACAGCAAGGAGATCAAACCAGTCAATGCTAAAGGGAAATGAGCCCTGAATATTCACTGCAAGGACTAATGCTGCAGCTGAAGCTCCAATACTTTAGCCGCCTGATACGAGGAGCCAACTTATTGGAAAACACTTTGATGCTGGGAAAGATTGAAGGCAGGAGGAGAAGGGAACGGTAGAGGATGAAGTGGTTAGATAGCATCATCGACTAAGTGGACATGAGTTTGAGCAAACTCTGGGAGATAGTGAAGGACAAGGAAATCTGGCATGCTACAGTTCATGGGCTTGCAATGAGTTGGATGCTACTGACTGACTGAACTAAGCGACTTCACTTTCACTTTTCACTTTCCTGCATTGGAGAAGGAAATGGCAACCCACTCCAGTATTCTTGCCTGGAGAATCTCAGGGAAGGCGGAGCCTAATGGGCTGCCATCTATGGGGTCACACAGAGTCGGACACGACTGAAGCGACTTAGCAGCAGCAGCAGCAGAGTGACTGAACAACAACAAAGACTTTGTTTTGTATCGAAAACCCTTAGATAAGCTCTGTGTGGGAAGGAAAAATGATTCCCCCTCTACCCTTCTAGGTCCTTGGCTGAGGGTGTGTGCTAAGTCATGTTTGACTCTTTGTGACCCCATGGACTGTAGCCTGCCAGGCTTCTCTGTCCATGGAATTTTCCAGGCAATAATACTGGAGTGGGTAGCCATTTACTACTCCAGGGGATCTTCCCGACCAAGGAGTCAAACCCGAGTTTCTTGTGTCTCCTGCATTGATGATCAGTTTCTTTACCGCTACACCACCTGGGACGTGACTCCCCTATAATAAGAAAGGCAGATTAACAGGAGAAAAGTCATCAGAAGTTTAATCACATGTATACCTCCTAATAACATTTCCTCCTCCCAGGAATACTGAGTTAAACCCCTGAAATGACCCAAGCCATCCACACCAGCTAAAGACACAAGAAGACACTGGGAGTGGGGAGCAAATTGTGGGAGATGTTATCAGGCAAAGCACAGTAACCAAGGCTGTGGTTGTCATGCAGATTTCAGTCCATGCTTTCTCCATTGATAAATTTCTCAATTTGATTGTTCCTCCTCTTTCTGATGCAAAGAGGAAGGAACCCTTACAAGTGGATATTTCTATGGTAAATCTGGAGCTTCCCAGGTGGCACTAGTAATAAAGAACCCACCTGCCAATGCAGGAGACATAAGAAACACGGGTTTGATCCCTGGGTTGGAAAGATCCCCTAGAGGAGGGCATGAAAATTCACTCCAATAGTCTTGCCTGGAGAATCCCATGGAGAGAGGAGCCTGGCAGGCTACAGTCCATAGGGTCGAAAAGAGGCAGACATGACTGAGGCAACTTAGCACGCACACACATGCACACCCATATGATAAACCTAAATGTCTCTTACAAAAGAGTAACTGCTACTCCATTTTCAGTCTTCTCCTGTGTCTGCTGTTTCTTAAAAATCATCAGCCTAAAATAATCCTTATGCTGAAATTCTGCTCCTGTTCAGCTTCCTGAGATAAGTGTCTTGCATAAGACTGGGAGCAGCGTTGACTTCAGGCATGGCTGTAAATAAAGATTCATTCAGGGTCTGTCTGGCCTCTGCCTCTCTCTCTCACCAGGTTCTCTTTACATTACCCACCTCCCCCAGGGCAGGTGGGTAATGGTGTTCAAGGATTCAATCAGGTTGCCTTGAGACAAAGGCCACACATCCTCGAAGGTCCCCTGTCTGCCCTGGACAGACAAGACCTCTGCCTTCCCCAGAATGCCCCCTGGAAACAACCATCCAGCCACCTCTGTTGACCTACATAGATCCCTGGGAGACTGGGAGTGAGAACTTGAACTAAGTTAACAATTTCAGGGACACCTCCGAGGTCCTGGTGGGGAGGAGTCCCTGAAAGGGTCTGATGAGGAGAGGCACACTGGTGACCTGAGAAAACCACCGAAGTGAAGGAGGTTGACCAGGTGGTCAAATTGCACTGACTCAGTGTGAAGTCCTCTGATGTCCCCTGACCCAGTACTGCCTCCCCCAGCACCCGCAGCAGGACCTTGGACTCTAGGACGACAAAGCTGTAGTGGAGAGAAATGAACCCAACCTCCTCACCAGGACGCCGCTGTTGGAGGAGCACCCCTCCAAGAACTGGTGTCAGGAAGGAGGCAGAGGAGGAGCAGAGTAGCGATGCAGACGGGGAGCACAGCAGGGATCAAGGGAGAGGGCAGTGGAAGTCTGAGAACAGCAGTGGGCTCTGAACAGCTGGAAGGTGAGGGCCACAGAACCTGGAGAAAGAGGGTCTGCAGAGGAGGACGTGGGGATCCCACCTCCCACAATGGCCAGAAGGAAGGGATAGATGGAAGCACCCCGGGAAAGACAAGCTCTCCTGTTAATCCAGAATGTAGAAATCCACACTGAGATTTGTGGTTTTGCTGCAAATGTGACTCATTTTCGCCAGGAGGTGAAATTTTTTTCAGACATGCTCAAAATAGTTACTTTGGGTTCATCTGGCATTGTATGCAGTATAGCTGGCATGCTTGATTTTTCTAAATAAATGGACTGTGTTTCTAATGGTTCATTCTTTGGAGTCACGCCTAACAAGTGTGTGAGAGTTTGGCAGATGAGACGAGGTCTCCACCTCCTCCCAGTGCGCCCACACCCTGCCCAGTTCCGGCCCTGCTGGACTGACAGTATTAGAGGCATTCCATAAGACTCTAGAGTGGGCTTCCCTGGTGGCTCAGAAGGTAAAGAATCTGCCTGCAGCGTGGGAGACCTGGGTTCGATCCCTGGGTTGGGAAGATCCCCTGGACGAGGGCATGGCAACCTACTCGTGTTCTTGCCTGGAGAATCCCCATGGACAGAGGAGCCTGATGGGCTACAGTCCATGGGGTCTTAAAGAGTCGGACACAACTAAGTAACTAAGCACGACCCAGAAGGCTGGGGTTCAAGCTCCGGTGTCTCAGTGGGATGTATGGTCCATTCTGCTTGGGAGGGAGGGAGGGAAAAAGGAGGGAAGGGAAGATGTAAAAACAGGATCCCTCATTCAAAATTATTTAGAGCTTTATCTTTAAACCCGCGGCTCTAACACAGTAACTATTTTCACTTCTCTGGTTTGCATTTTGGTCCTTTTCTACCCACATGCTAATTTTACATATATAGCTAAAGAGTTATAATCTTCCCATGCACAAGGTTGTGGTTTTTTAAATCTTAACATTTCCCTACATTTCCATCCCCTCACCACACCCCACCCTCACGTAGGTTGAATAGCTGAAGCTACTCTTCGGAGTAGATCTGCTACAATATAACTAAAGCTCTTTTCTTATTTGTGAACGTTTCAGTCCCTTCTGTCTGAGTTTTGCTTCACTGTTAAGCATAAATGAGAAGGGACCCCTTTATGCCTGTGGCTGTTGCTTCCCTTTGATCGTTTCATTAGACTCAAGTTCCAGATGCCAGGATAGACACTTCAGTTGTAGGCACTTCCCTGGTGGTCCAGTGGTTAAGAATCTGCCTTCCCAAGCAGAGGATGTGGGTTCGATCCTGGGCTGGGGAACTAAGCCGGAACTAAGATCCCACAGGCCGCAGAGTAACTAAGCCCACAAAACACAAGAAATCCCTCATGCTGTAAGGAAGACCCAGCACAGTCAAAAATAAACAAATATTTTTAAAAACATTGATAGTACAAATTTTGTGGTTCTCCCCTCCTCTCCCCATTTTGCTTCCCAAACATCCTGTCCTCGATAAACTTGCAGGCACCAGCGTGTCCATTTCACCTCAAACCTCAGTGTCAAGTCAAAACTGTTCAAAAATAAAGCGTTCTTAAACAAGTCCAAAATGATAGCCCCAGGCTCACCTCTTTAGTAATTTGCTCTTCTCCCAAGAAAGATTTTCGTTATCTTTTTTAGTAATATCTTTGAGAGTCTTGTTGTTTTTACAAATTCTGAATGAGCTCATTAGGTGTTATTATACTGTTTTCATTTTTTTTTTTTTCTTAGACATATTTTTGAAAGCGTGGTATTTTCATTTTGGGTAAAAGTCTTCTCCCAGTGTGTTATCCCTTAAACTTTCTTATTCTGATATTGTCATGATTTGGAAGTTTATAGACTATTCAGCTCAGCCAATCTCCTCCATGCGGCTGCTTCTAGTACTCATGAGATGAGCAATTCATCCCCAGTCTGATAAATATTCTATTTTCTGTTCTGCCGGTTTATCTGAAATTTGGTTTTCCATATTTAACACTTGAATCTGCCTTGGCTTTGTTGCAGGTATTGATATTCTGTGCATCCAATCTAATCTTTTATTCCAAATGACTCTCCTATTATTCAACACGATTTGACAAGATCGGGTGCGTTTATGGTCGTGTGGCTGTAGACTCAACACAATCTGAAAACACTCCTTCCTTAGTACTTGCTTTGGAAAGTGAACTTTTTCCTGTGTTCACATTTTTCATGCCTGGTTTTCTGGGCTGTCCCATCATCTATCTCTTTGTGCAGGAGCCAGCTCGGAGATTTTAATGGCTTTGCTTGATCATATGCTCTTGGGTTCAGCAACCTTAGTGTGTGCATGTGTGTGTACACACACACACACACACACACACACACACACACACACACACACACCCTCACTTTTCTGCTTTTAATTTCTTTCTTTTTTTTTTTTAATATTTATTTGGCTGTGCCAGGTCCGAGTTGTGGCATGTGAACCCTTGACTGTGGCATACAAGCTCTTGGTTGCAGCATGTGGGATCTAGTTCCCTGACCAGGGACTGAACTCAGGCCCTCTGCATTGGGAGCTCAGGATCTTAACCACTGGACCACCAGGGAAGTCCTCTGCTTTTAATTTCAAGAACATCTTTTGAAATTCTTGCCTACTTTTGTTTTCTGCGTGGAACTTCAAAGCATATTGATTTTAAAAGATCTTCTTGGAATTTTGATTGAAATTGTATTTAATCCATATGTTAGCTTCAGGGAAAAGAGACATCTATTCAGTGTTTTATCTGGCTGCCCAAGAACACAGCTTATCTGCCTGTCACATAAACTCCTTTCTAAAATGAGCTGGAATAGTTCAGTTTTAAGGTCTGTGTCCTGGTCCCAACTCTGCCTTGATCTGGTGAAAGAATTCTGGGAAAATTCTGGAAAGTAGATTTCCTCTTCTGGCAATGAGGGGCTTGAACTAGGTCATTGCTTGGAGAAACAACAATTGTCCAGTTTTCTCTGCTTCTCCAGCTCCTCAGGTCAGGGGTAGGTGGACAGCTTTCATGTCCTCCAGGAACACTGTGTTGGTGGTCTCCCTCCCTCTTGGAAGCAGCCTTGCTCGCTGCCCAGCTGGTCCCTCTCCTTCTGTCCCTGGAGACCTCCCTGTCCACCAGCATCTTCCTCAAACCCCAGTACTGCCATCGCTCCAGACTGCTCAGTGTCCACTTGGGTGAGCCGCATGGATGCCCTGGCTCACAGCTCCTCATCCCCTGTGCCCGCGATGATTTGAATCTCAGCCACTCTCATCGCAGTCCTGAAGCTGCATGACCTCCAAGCCCACAAGTCCACACCACCTTCCACTCTTCAGCCCATCAGCTTACATGGCCCCATCCAAACACCATGACCTTGTTGAGACCCTCAGGCCACTGACCCCTTCACTTTCTCACTATCCAGTGGTCCCCCATGTTCACTCTCTTTACTCCTGTTAGATGCCAGGTGGGGTGTCGGGGGAACTTCATCTAAAATACAATCATTCTCTCACAGCCACAGCAGAAATGCTCTGAACCAACTTCCTCTTAAAGAAGTGATGATGTCACCGATTCTGCCCTCCCTCTGTGCCCGTGGTCGCGTGATGTTGTCACACGAGTGCCCTGGGCTCAGGGACTGCTGTCCAGTGTCCCGTCCACTTTTGCCCCTGTCTACCCCTCTGCATGTCTCCCAAGAGCCAGACGTGATGGTCCCAAATTGCACAGGTTTTATTTGCTGTTGTAAATGATGCAGTTTTCTTAAACACGAGCTACACCAGGGATTTCCCTGATGGTCCAGTGGTTAAGACTCTGCACTCCCTACATAGGGGGCCTGAGTTTGATCTCTGATCAGGGAACTATTAATAGATACCACATGCTACAACTAAGGCCCAATGCAGCCAAATTAAGAATATATGTACGAGAAAGTGAAACTGTTAGTTGCTCAGTTGCGTCCAACTCTTTGTGCCCCATGGACTGTAGCCCACCAGGCTTCTCTGTCCATGGGATTTTCCAGGAAAGAATACTGAAATGGGTTGCTATTTCCTTCTCCAGGAGATCTTCCTGATCCAGGGATCAAACTCAGGTCTCCTGCACTGCAGTCAGACTCTACTATCTGAGCCACTAGGCTCAGACACACACATGCTGCTGCTGCTGCTACTAAGTCGCTTCAGTCGTGTCCGACTCTGTGCGACCCCATAGACAGCAGTTCACCAGGTTCCCCCGTCCCTGGGATTCTCTAGGCAAGAACACTGAAGTGGGTTGCCATTTCCTTCTCCAATGCGTGAAAGTCAAAAGTGAAAGGGAAGTCGCTCAGACACACATATATATACGAGTTAAGCCAATGAAATTTTAAAAGGAAAAAGCTGCTGTTTCAATGAAAACTAAATTGAACACTTGGATAAGCCTAGGTAAACACAAGTTTCTAAAAAGACTATCAATCAAATGAGACGTATGCTGCCATTTGTAAGAGACTGGAGAAAATGGTGGAAGCCTGGAAGGAGTCTGAGCCATGTTTCCTCGGAGGATTCAAGTTCTTTTTCTGCTTAAGCATCATATGGGACCGGAGATTGTAGATGGTGCGCTGTGAATGCAGTAGTCGTGGGGGCAGGGCGGGGGGAGGATAGTCAACGTGGAGTGGGGGAGCCGGGCAGTGCATGAGTCTCCTCTGCCCCTACTTTCCAAACCCCTCAACCTCTCTCCCCAGGATCTGGGTCAGGGGAGGATGTTTCCAGACCCCTACCCGTGTCTAGCTGTAATCCCCCAGCTCCCCTACCTCGGAGAATGCTCACCTCCCTAGAGGTTCAGCAAGTGATCCTCAGATCTATCACTGGACTGTGACCTCACAGCTCAAACGTCCAGGCCAGATTCCTTCTCTCATGCTGAGGTTGAGGTCCCTGATGTCTGCTGTCTGTCTAAACAGGAGGATGGAGAGAATACAGGAGAATTTCAAGCAAGCATCCTGTCCACCTTGTAAACTTCTCCCCCTCCTCAGCCGGGCCTTCTCAAAGTCCCCCTGAAATGCAGCCTCCCTGGGCAGCCTCTCTCCTTCTCCGGGTCCTTTGCAGCGGAGCCCCAGGTGCCCAGGAGCCATCTTCGGCTGCAGCCTCCAGTGGGAGGGACGGTGCCTGGGGGGTGACCCGCATCTGTCTGGCACAGTCATGGGCACAGCGCACCTCTCCCATAAATACCACCAGGTGAGCCGCAGGTGAATCAGGAAGGCCCTGCCTGGCTCAGGCCCTCTGTGTTCTCATGATCCCAACACGCTGGCATTTCAGAGGCAGACTTCCTCCTGCCCTTACCATAACTCATGGGTCCTCTGGCAGCCCCCAAAACCGCAACATATCAGGCACGGGGACAGGAGGCAGGTGCAGGGAGAGAGGGCAGCGGCTGCTGAAGCCTGACTTTCTCAGACTCCTCTGCGTTCTCAGCCTCCAGATTCTGGGACATGGCCAGCAGGAGGGAAGATCAGGGACACAGAGGGCAGGAGCTGGTGGTGACCACGAGCCCCTGGCTCTACAGGGGCTGAAACAGGCCCATGAGTCATCTGGATCTGGACCGAGGTGTGTTCCGAAGCTGGAAGTGGAGAGATGCGAGCAGGACCTTGCTGTGGGGGACGGATCTCCAGCGTCAGAGATGAGTAAGTGGCTAAGCCTGCGATGAGCGTCCACCCTGGACCAGCCTGGGCTAACTCGGCCCCTCTACTGGCAACCTGGGAGCTGGACCCTTCCCTCCCATCCCGACAAAGCTGGAGGTACCTCACCCCCATCCCAGGAGAGGTCTCAAGAGGCTGTCAATCATCTGTCACCTCAGCTCCTTGGGGGTTCACACACAGCCCACGTGTTAATTTCCTTCTCCTGGGTCTGTCTGCCTGGGTCCCGGGGTCGGCTGGCAGGCAACCCCCAGTCCAGGGCGGTGCGTCACTCAGGGCTCCAGGACCCCAGCCACTTCTGAAGGCTGGACAAGCTGACTTTGATTTCCTTTGGGAGGCTTTATTGACTCGTGCGGAAGCCCTGACTGACAGAATACACAGCAAGCTTGAGCCTGCCGTGCGATGCTTTGAAATTTTCCCAATACTGTCGTAAAAATTAAAAATTCATCTCGTGAAAAATAAAAGGTAAGTGTAACTAACACGGTTGCCGAGAGCTGGTGGAAACCAGCTCCTCGAGCCGCTGGAGAGTCTCCCTGCTGCTGCCTCTGGGTGGAGGACCTGCCAAGCCCCCTACCTGAAGAGTTTGGATCCATACATTTATTTCTGTCCCACCACCTGCCTTGCTTGGTACAAGCCCCAGCCAAGACTGGGTTTTTCTTTACCTGTGGGGACGCTTTCAACACAGTTTCCATGGAGGCAGTCTCTCAAGCATAAATTCACTTCAAGTCCTCCTTGTGAAAACGTTAGTCATTCAGTTGTGTCCAACTCTTGCAACCCCACGGACTCCTCTGTCCATGGGATGCTCCAGGCAAGAACACTGGAGTGGGTAGTCATTCCCTTCTCCAGGGATCTTCCTGACCCAGGGAAGATCAAACCCAGGTCTCCTACATTTACTCCCAGATAGCATTAGCCTCCAAATAGTAGATTGTGGAGCTTGCTTGCAGAGATGGGAACATTAAGTCTTCTTGGTGGTGCCCTCCCCTCTTAGGAGCTCAAGATAGGACCCCAAATTACATACACTAAAGGTGACGGTGACAGGGTGGCTTCTTGCAGGTTATAATCTCTACACCAGGGGCAGACTTTATAAACTCCTGCCCTGAAATTCAAGCAGCACCAAAAACACCACGACTCTCTGCAATTCTTCATGTGAACCCTATGGGTCCTCTCACTAAAATCATTTTATGATCCTCATTTGGGAGTGTATCGATCATTGAGCAAAGCACATTAGTGCACACACAGAATGTTTCCACATCCACTGAGACACATGACAATGTACGTGAGGGTGAGACCATGTCACTTAAAGCCCCACTAATGAGTTCAGTTCAGTAGCTCAGTCATGTCCGACATTTGCGACCCCATGGACTGCAGCACGCCAGGCCTCCCTCTCCATCACCAACTCCCAGAACCTGCTCAAACTCATGTCCATTGAGTCAGTGATGCCATCCAACCATCTCATCCTCTGTCATCCCCTTCTCTTCCTGCCTTCAGTCTTTCCCAGCATCAGGGTCTTTTTCAATGAGTCAGTTCTTCACATCAGGTGGCCAAAGTATTGGAGCTTCAACATCAGTCCCTCCAATGAATATTCAGGACTGATTTCCTTTAGGATGGACTGATTGGATCTCCTTTCAGCCCAAGGGACTCTCAAGAGTCTTCTCCAACACCGCAGTTCAAGAGCATCAATTCTTCGGTGCTCAGCTTTCTTCATAGTCCAACTCTCACATCCGCACGTGACTCCTGGACCTGAGAGATGAGTGGTAGATGGAGTCACTGGGCCCAGTTCTCGACCATGTGATGGCCTCATGCCAAGCAGGAACACTTTCCTGACCCTTAACTTAAGGCTTGACCATGAGCCTGTGGTGTGCTACCAAGAGGGGTCTTCTTTTTCACTCTGGAGACCCATCAGGAGAAGATCACGTTCCAGGAACCACTCCCCCACACCCTGGGCCCCAGAATGAGACGCACATGGCAGACTGCATGCCCTGGTGACTGTACTCCAAGGAGGACGCCTCAGCAGAAGGCACACCTTGTCCCAAACTGCACCCTAGACCCTAAAGCCCAGAGCCGGGACGTGAAAGGCCAAGGCAGCCCAGGTGAGCTGCTGCTTACCTGAAAACAACGAGTAATTGTCATTTTAACATTTGGAGGAGTTTGTCACACAGCATCAAGATGACAGTTGCTGACTGATACAATATTCAAGTTTCAAAGTCTGCACGGAGACTCAGGTGCTCACTGGTGCTCATATGGAATACACACACACACACACACACACACACACACACACACACACACACTCCTTTGTGGTGAACACAAAACGTCATCATCCCAGGAACTAGGATGATCTCTCCTGCCTGCCTGTGGTCCCCTTTCTCTGATGCTTTCAGAGCCACCGTCCCGGCACTGCCTGGTCTTCCAGAGGACGGTTTTGTCTGGAGCATCCACGCAGCTCAGAACTCTGCACCCTCTATCTTGTCAAGTTGTTCTCACATCCTTTCTGCCAAGGAAGTGTTGCTTTTGAAGCCCAGACAACTTGTTTTTTCCCCTTCTTATCCCAGTTGTTGAATGCCTGTCAGACTTGTGACATCCTGTTCTCCCGAGGGGAAAAAATTATAGCCAGTTCTATGCAAACGAATTCACAGAACACGTATCTTTCATGTCCTTGTGTTGGCGGCCCCTCTGATGGGGCTCTTCTAACTGTCATCACAACTGCTTGGCAGAGAGCTGTAAACTGACCGGTCCTTTTATCAGAAGGAAACAGGTGCCCCCCTCTTGGTCCCAGCCAGAGGAAGAAGAGAGGCAGAACTTGGAAACGCCCAGCCCCTTCCCCCATCTCAGCGCCCAGAGCAGGAAAGCTGGGCCCTTAGGAGCTGGCTGGATGGGCAGGCTTCCCAACCTCCTGGTGCCCCAGCTCAAGCATGCAGAAACAGGGTTGCCTTGGGCAGGACTTGGAGGGCCCTGAGAAAGCCCATCAGACTCAGAGACCCCTTCTCAGGCCCCTCCCTGCCAAGGAGGACTGGAGGTTGTCTGCGCTGGGGACCACAACCACGTTCTCTTGGGAAGTATTTGTTGATTTGACTTTGTGCCAAACCCAGGCAGAATGACACCCTTGGAAACCAACCATGACACTCTACAGGGTCGGGGCAGGCTGGCGTACTCCCCACCTCCACCCCCAGGATGTTTAGGGAGGACCACCCTGAGAGATGATTTTTACCTGAGTCTCAGTGATGAGTAAAGATTTCCAGGTGAATCCTAGGGAAAGGCATTCCAGGAGAGGGAATGGCAAATAGCACAGAGGATTTGAGAGTCTGTGGTTTGCGTGGGGAGGGGGCTTGAGAGCAAGTGACTAGGCGAGGCTGTCGGGCAAAGGCTTAGGAAGACACATGAGGCTGCATCATTAAAGTTCCTTTGGAGCCAGACTAATGGGTTTGGATGTTTTCCAGTTGGCAAGAGGGAGTCATGGAAATATTTTAGAGGCGCAGATAGACTTGCTTTCTCTCCGGATCCCCCAGTCACAGGTAGAAAATGGATTAGAGAGAGAGGTGGGCCAGGAAGCTGGAAGTACAGCGAAAGCTGTGGGGGAGAGATAGCGGGGACCCGGCCTGACAAGGAGGCCACGGTGGCAGAAAGCAGGGGTGGAACCAGGTTTCCCTCTCTGCCTCTGTCTACTTGGTTTGCTCACCGTCTGCGAACACAAGCGGGTGCCCATTGCTGAATGATAAAAACCAGCTCGATCACATCTCTGATTCTCATCCCCTCTATCAAGAATTCCTTCTGGCTCAGTTTCTCCATCTTTCAAATGGGTACAGGGCAGCAAAAAGTCCCTGTGGAGGGAGATTTCGTTTCTGACCTGCCTGCCTCATCTTCTTCCTTTTTCCCTCCTCTTAGTCTGAACCCCAACTCCTCACTCCCCCAGACCTCGCCCCTCAATGCCTGTGTCTGGCTCCAGACCACAGACTCCAGATCCACTAGCATCTAGTCACTTTCATAGTTAGACATGATTGAATTCAATAGCATAATTATTTTAAAAATAAATACAGACCAACCACAAATATGTGGTAACGGCAATTTATTTCACCTTGCCCCTCATTTCCTGAAAAGCATTCATTACGGTTTCCAAAAATACACACCCAGACTCATTAATGGTCCGAGGGAAAATGGGGCTGGGGTCTCTGGTCCCTGGTTCCTCAGCTGAGCGTGACTGTCGTCCTGTCCCAGCACCGCTGTGGTGACAGGGACTCTGCTCCAGCGATCTGTCACAGACACATGTGCATGGCGGAGTGGGAGACAGGGGTGGGCTTGCTTTGCAGCTCAGAACAGAGCGCCAGCATTCACAGCAGCTGAGAGATGCTTCCCAGGGGAGGCCCTGCCCTCGACCCTCTAATTGCAGCCATTGCTTTGGATTTTATTCCAGTTTCTCTTCTGCTTCCTCCTCTTAGGAAAGCCTATCTGGCCCTGGAGAAGCAAAGGGCCCTTTCACTGGTCCCCCGACAACTGAGAATGCTTCCGCGCCTCCCAGTGTCCAGGGGACCCCAGAGTCCTCCCCCAGGTGAGGGAAGTCCGCGTCTCACCTGGATGTCAGGAGTCTGTGCTTTCTCTCCCCTCCCCACCCCACTCATGGTAAAGTCCTTGTCTCAGGTGGCCTGAATTAACCTGAAAATCTTCCAGAGCCTTCCTGGGAGGCCTGGGTGAGTCATTCCCATGGGAGGGGATCCCAGGACTGGAGGATGCTGGCAAGGGCCTCCTCCAGGGTGGTCCAAGGAGGTGTGTCTGCCTTCCCTCCCCTCCCCGTAGATTGAGGGCCAATGCCATGGTGGTGCATAACACACACATTACACCCCAACCTAGGCCACTGGCTTCTACATCCAGCCTGGCATCCTCTGCCCCCTTTCCCCACCACGCCTACCCACCAGGTCTGCTCAGCTTGAACCCCCTACTGCCTTGCTCCTGCTTTTCCCTCTTTATTTGTAAAAATCTTTCTTTCTTTCCTGCAAGCAGGTCTTAGTTTCAGCATGCAGGATCTTTAGTTTCAGATTGTGACATCTAGTTCCCTGACCAGAGATTGAACCCAGGCCTGTTGCATTGGGAGTGAGGAGTCTTAGCCACTGGACCACCAAGGAAGTCCCTTCCTCTTAGCATTCATACACAGAGTGTGCTCTCCCAAGTGCCCACCCTTTACCCCAGGGACACCTGTGAATGACCAGTGTCCACTTCCTGTGCATGTGGGCAGAGTCAGCCCCACCTTCCTGAGGGCCTCGCTTGTACCAACATGCACCATCGCCTAATTGTGACAGCAGCCCTCCCGTGAATATCATCTCACGACCCTCTGGGTTGGATGCTTTTATCATCCCCATTTTATAGATGAGGAAACTGAGGCCCAGAAAGGTGAATTCACTCAAAAAGCCGCCAGCTAGTCAGCGTTGGGGTTGGGATGCAAACTTCAGGCCATCTGAGTACAGAGCTGGTTTCACTTTGCTCTGTCATCCCCGGGAGATCCTAGCCCAAGTGGGCATGTGTGCAGGTGTGTGCCTTCCCCTCAAGTCATCCCCTGATGACCTCAGCTCATGACAGAAGCAGCACCAGGATACAGCTACACAGCAGGTTGGAAGTGGTACCGTGGCCCACTCTGCAGCAGAGTGTGAACCCTTGCCAGCTTCTCTGACCACACAGAGAGGGCAGTGGAGCAGGCCCACCTCCCAACACCTGATTCCTGCTTCCTGCTGGTCACCTGGCCTGGGTTTGCTCGTTTCATCAACTCCAAAACCTCAGGGCCAGGAAAAGCAGGGCAAAGATGATTTTGCTCCAGCCAGACACTCTGAGCTGAGCACTCCAACTCCCAGACTGATCAGGAACCTTGCTCTGCAGTGGAAGAAAAGGAGGAAACCAGCCTCCGGTTGATGGGTTAGTCTGCACCGGCTGTCAGAGGAAGTCAAACAGACATCCTGTCACCGAGGGCGTGTCCTCTCAGGTAACCCGTGGTTAGGATCTTGCCATTGGCCGGGAGAGTGTAAATCTCGAGCATTGCATTTTTATTCCTATCTGTGAGTGATAAGCCTGGTTGGAGGCAAGAGGCTTGGGAGGTTCACCCAGTGTCTGCACTCCTGGTCCCGCAGGGTGAGCGGGCTCGGGGAGCCATGCCAACCTGGGAACTGTTCTCCTGGAGCAGAGCTGCTGGGTTGAAGGAGAGAGTAGGGGCCAGAAACATGGTGACCACAGCTGTGACATCAGGATGGGCAACAGGGCAGGACGATCCGACCTGCTCCGGGAGGGGCCATCTGCCACGGATTCTCTATAAACTCCTCACTGGACCTGTGCGTTTTCAGTAACTCAGTCATTCCGACTCTTTTGCGACCCCGGGGACTGTAGCCCACCAGGCTCCTCTGTCTGTGGGATTTCCCAGGCAAAAATGCTGGAGTGGGCTGCCATTTCCTTCTCCAGGGGATCTTCCTGAACCAGGGATCAAACCTGTGTCTCCTGCATAAGGAATGTTTCCTGAGCACCTCCTGTGTGTGCTGAGCTCTTTAGGCATCTGTGTTATTTATCCTCACCATAACCAGGAATCATGTTTCTGTTTTACAAAGAGGAAAGCTGAATTCGGATGGTACCATGACTGGCTCAATGCCGGCAGCCAGTAGGCGATGTCACTGGTTCGATGTGAATTCAGCTGTGAGTAAAAGAGAAATTCAACCGACAGTGGCTTAGAAAACAGGGAACAATTTTTCCCACACCCAACAACGTCTGGAGGTAGCCAGATGTGTGTGGCAGGAAGGCTGGAGAAAGAGCTATGGTTGGGGGTTTCTGCGCTTCTAAGCCAGGACCAGACCTTGGGAGGAAGGGACCTCTTTGCGAGACCTAAATAAAGTCCGAGTGTTTCACGAGGCGTTGGTGCCCCAGGATGGGTTCCGTGTGAGTCACACTGAAGGATGGGGGGCTCACCAGAGGGGGCCAGCCATTGCAGAGCTGAAAGACTCTCCCTCAGGACTCCCTTGGAAAACACAGTTCTGCAAGACCCCTTCCCAGTCTGCTTCCCAGACTCCCCGAGCAGAGACCCAGGCTTCCTCCTGGAAGGGTCTGACTCCCCCATTCTGGAGATCAGGCTCCTTGAAGGCAGGCATGGAGTCACGCACTTCACTCCTTCAGGCCCCGGGAGGGAGATGCGTATCCAGCAGCCCCAGTGACTGGCAATTTCTCAAGGAGTCTCACCAGACAGGCAGTTCAGATGGGCTTGCCTGTGGGGAAGCACAGAAGTAATCAGGCGCATAACTTTCATTACTTTCAAATGATTAGATGTGTAACACAGTAATTATTGAAATATTAAAATTTTAGGTAAAGAAGCAGAGTCCCCACTACCATACTTTGACATACAGCTTTCCTCTCTTTTTCATACATATCCAGAGAGATTTTAAAAACAAAAACAAAACTGAGAGACTCCTGCCTGTTTAGTTTTTCTCTTTATGGAGGTATAAAACACATCGCAAGCATTTTTCCACACCAGTCATTGTTTTCTTGCAAAAACATTTTCAGTGACCGGTTAGGGCTCCAGCGTATGCGTGCTCCCCATCTTTATCACCCATTCCTGATTGTTGGCTTTCAGTGTGTGTTTTAAAACTGTCTCATTATTCTAGACAGCTAGTGGGAGGCTGCGGGAGAGCAGAGGGGGCTCAGCTGGTCGCTCTGCGACTACCTAGAGGGGTGGGGTGGGGGCAATTGAGGCTTAAGAGGGCAGGGATATTTGTACACACACAGCGGACTCACACTCTCATACAACAGAAAGTAACACAACATTGTAAAGCAACTGTGCTCCAATTCAAATGTTTTTAAAACAAACTGTCTCACCATTCTAAAACACACTAAAAGAAGTGTCCTCCTAGGTCTATCTTGGAAAATATCTTGAATTCTTTTCTGGGGCAAATCCCTAGAAACGAAATTGTGGGGTTAGAGGGTAAGTGTGTTTTAAAGGCCTCAGTGAGTGCTGCCAAATTGCCCTCCAGAAAGATTAGATCAGCGTGTCCTACCAGGAAATGAGAGTGGGAAAGATCTATTTAGATATTAACCATGTTCTTGGCTCTCTCCTATCTTAAAAAAAAAAAAAATTTCCCTCCAGGAGTCTTGCAAGGTTAATGAATGTATTCATTCCTGTGGGTGAATCATTTGTGAAATTGAGGAGACGTCCCTTGGAATGCAGCGCTGTGACATCTGACGCTTGGGACAGGGACCCAGTAAACACTGGGTGGGGGA
Organism: Tragelaphus eurycerus; assembly: GCA_935064755.1. NCBI lineage: Eukaryota > Metazoa > Chordata > Mammalia > Artiodactyla > Bovidae > Tragelaphus > Tragelaphus eurycerus. The sequence continues at coordinate 8,607,496 of CAKXYN010000088.1, read as the reverse complement.
AGTCAGGCAGAAGAAACACATTAATAATGCTTCTTCCGCAGACCTGGCCACACCCGGGAGGAGATTATAGTTGGATTTTCAGACTGCGTCAGTTTCGGGGCCCCGCTGGGGATCTCCCAGATTTCTAAAATGTTTGTCCCACAGACAAGCAGAGGATGACTCCAGCCCTGCAATTCGCGGAGGCTAGAATCCACTGACTGGATGGGTGTGCCCAAGAGCATGGGGGGGTCTACTTTTAGAACCCAAGGAAGGGGCATCTAAAGAGGACAGACAGGGCTGTCCTAGGGTGTGAGTCCCTGGGCAAATGTTTCCAGGCTTCTGCCTATGTAAATAATTTGAGTCACCCCAAATCAATGGCCCAATTGCTTATTACCCTGCCAAAAAAAAAAAAAAGGACTACACCAGAAATGAAAATCAAAACCACTACGAGATATCTCCTCATATTTTCTAGGAGTTTGGGATTAACATATCCATACTACTATATATATAATACGTGAGCAACAAGGAACCATGGAATATAGCACTGACAACTCTACACAGTATCTTAGAATAACCTGTAATGGAAAAGATCTGAAAAATCTTTTTCCGTCATTCATGAGAATTGGTAACAAACCATCTACAAGCCTAAGCTGAGACTATTTTGTTTGTTTGGAGACTGTTGTTTTTAAATGTATTTTGTCTTCTCCATTTCCAAAGGGAAAATAACTAGAAAGAGATCTCTTCCAGGCCCTTCACCCCAAATTCCAAGACTATTTGATCCTTGCTCAAAGATGTCCACTTTGGACAGACAGCAAATATTGACTGTGTTAAAACAGGGACTGGCTCAAAGCTGTAAATTTCCAAGACCCTCGGGCCAGAGAAAGCAATTAGGAGCTACAGTCAAGAAGAAATCAGACCCAATCTCATCATAGTCACCATCACTTTCTCTGTTTTGACTCCCCTGTTGATGCAGACAGCTTGAAAGCTCTCTGATGGGAGGGAGTGGGTTCTGCATATCAGAGGGTCTGTCATCACGGAGGAGTGGGGAAGAGGAGGACACCTGCCATCAGTGCTTCTGTGGGAGGAGACGTGCACACCTGGTGAGCAACAAGCCAACTGGTCTACCTGCGACTCTCATCACCATTTCTCTATCACACGGAGACATTGTCTTCCCATGATCTACTGTCCCAGGCCTTATAAATGCCAGAATCTGAGACTGGGGAGCTGAGAAGGCTATAAGAGAGCCACAGGATACAGTCAAATCCCTTTCTACCCACTCCAGTCTACAGATGGGGAGGCTTTGTGGAAGCTGCTTTCTCTCCTCACCTGCAACTAAGTGCCAGGTTCTCACTTCTTATTGTGGCCAAGGAGCCAGTGGCTGCCATGCCCTGCGTGCTCCATCCTAGGCTCTGCATGAAGGGCAGTGCATGATAACTCTGGAAGGGCTATCAGCTTGCCTTTCACACACTCAGGGAAGCTGAAGCTTAATAACTGGAGCCCAGGGAGGTTACCCAAGATGCCTGAGATTACAGAGCTGCTCACTGTCAGCTGGGATCTGAGCTTTACTTGAGTGACATGTGTTTCCACCACACGATACAGGTTGTTGAGGTGATAGACTCAGCACAGCAGGTTTCTAGAAGTCAGTCACTTGCTGTAGGGACTGACAACATTACCCTTGTGTCTAGCCCAAATCCCCTGAATCAAGGGAAACCCATCTCTTTTCAGGTCTTTTGCCGACAAGAAGGCGCCTAAGTAAATTCCACTGGCCGTGGGACGCTTCCAAGCACACCAGTGCACTCAAGCTTGGCCTCCAAGGTATCGTTGATCCATACCTTCCATGCCATCTACACCTCTTCTGGGCTCAGAGTCAATGCTGGAGATTAACAGTGACTCATCCTTACACACCCAGGTCTTCAGTCCAAGTCCAGCAGATGAGAGAGCCCATAGTCGTGGGGACACTGAGTTCTGCCTTCCCACCCCTGGAGCCTGGGGACCCCTCCTCCAACCACAAAAGCTGACCCTCCTGGCTGATCCCTACATTTTCCCTGAGGCACCAGATTTGCTTGATCTCCTTCTGTGGGCCCATACCCAGGGGCTTCCCTCCTAACCCGAGCTCCATTCCATCAGCATAGGGGGAACCAAGGCAGGACAGAGGTTTGACAGCACGGATTGTAGAGGCAGCAACCTGGGAGCTGCCAGACATTGGCTCTGGGGACTTGACCTCCTTGAGTCTGAGTGTGTGTCCCTGACCCTGGGAGGCTGTTGTGATGGAGAAACGAAATAACACATGTGACCGTGCACTACTCTGGGATAGGGACCCATCGCTTCAGCTTCGTTTCCTTTACCGTGTGTCCCAGAGGAACCCAGAGACACCGAATGAAATTATAAGCACCCAGCACAGTTCCCTGCACCAGAAGGGTTCCCTGCACCCTTCTTCCTGCCGTGCCTCATTCTCCACTTGGGTTTTCAGTTGAGGACGATGGGGATGCAGTGGAACCCTGGGCCCATGAACACAGCCTGTTTCAGAAGCTGTGGTGGGAGTGGATGTAACGGTTGAGATCAGGTAGGTCAAGGCCAGGTCCCCCGTGGCTTCCTCAGGTCCCTTGCCGGCTGGGATTCGGGGCTCAATGTGGACCTCGCTCAAAGCATCTGATCCAATGCTGTCAGTGCTTAGCGTCTGCCCGCCCATCTCCGTCCCCGCCAGTCCCCTGAGGAGGCTCCCAAATCTCCCTCCACTCCTTGGGCTGCGCTTTAACTAGCATCCATTCCATCCATTCCATAATCTGCTCCTCTTACTAAAAATAACACCCGGGCAGCAGGGGTCCTTGAGAAAGAGGAGTTCTGTGTTAGCGTTCCCAGCTCTGGGTTAGAACATCCTTCTCTGGTTGGGTCTGGGGCTCCCACGGGAGATGACAGGGCTGGGAGCCCCAGCAAATCTCCCATGTCCAAGAGGGTTGGAGGGGTGGGCCGTGCCACTAAGGGGGCTCCCTGGTGGGGTGACAGCAGGGTTTCAGCCCCTTCTGTGGCGCCAGCTCTCTATTATGGCTTGTTTCCATCTCCCGGCAGACAGCTCTGACAAAACGTCTTTTTGCTTTCACTCAGTCCCCCCACAGCATAAAACCATTGACTGATATCAAAATGGTCATCTCACTTGGGCCTTCATCATTTTTCAATTTTCCGAGTGGCTGCCTCCAGCACGTTGTATTACAGAGGAGGACAGAGCTGCACGAGGCGTCCAAGCAGCCGTCTGCTCAGCCCCGAGGTTTGTCAGGGTCCCACCCGGCCAGGTCCACTTTAGCGGTTAACAGGCTTCTTCTGGAACGCAGCTGATGGAAGGAGTTCAGTGTACAGGTCTGGGAGTGGAAAGGATCCGGGTTTGCACGCTGGCTCTGGCGTTAGGGGAACCTCGCCTCTTTTTCAGTCATCTGTTTTGACCTCAATTTTGCCATCTGTAAAATGGGGTTTACAAAGTAAGGAGATGGGACACCTACCTCACAGGCTCATGTGAGATACTCCATACACAGTGCTCAGCCCGGAGGGACCGTGTCAGTGTGTTTTCATTATAATCATTAACATATTCACCATGAGTATTTTTTTGAACAGGACTTGGGGGAAATTCTTCTTTTCCTACTTGGCCTCTGTTGTTGTTTTCCATTTGCTAAGTCATGTCCGACTGTTTGCAACGCCATGGACGACAGCACGCCAGGCTCCCCTGTCCTTGACTGTCTCCTGGAGTTTGCTCACATTCATGTCCATTGAGACAGTGATGCCATCCAACCATCTCATCCTCTGCCGCTCCCTACTCCTTACTCCTTGATCTTTCCCCTCATCTCTCCCCCCCCACTCCTTTTGCCTTAGATCTTTCCCAGCATCAGGAATGGACTCTAAACAGGAAGCTACTCTTTGGGCTAAAGGGGGATCAACCCCTGAACCCCACTCCATCCTCCCATCTCTCACTGACATTACCTGGGCTCCCGCAGAAAGGAAAGCATAGAAGAGTGGTGGGCACCAGGCAGTGAGTAACGGGGGAACACAGCACCAGCACATCAGTGAACGAGCCACCAGGCAAGACCAGGTGGAGTTAAGTCACCACTCAAATCTCTCTCTTTGATGCCAACCTCCTCCCTCTAAGGAAAGGACCTCGAGAGTAAGGGAAGTGTGGGTTGAGTCACATCTTCCCAAGCCAAGCAGGCCTAGGAAGTTAATGAACTTGGCTGTGGGCCTCAGGAGTCCATAAAGATGGTCAGTGGACTAGGAATGGGACCCATCCGATTGTATTGAGAAAGAACTCTGAGTGCAAGAGGAGAGCTCCCAGGGAGCACCTGTGGCAGCTGGGGAGGAGATGGAGTGACTGCCCTCCGTGGTCCAGGAGCGACCAGAGCCACGGCCAGGGGAAGGGAGGAGAGGCAGCACCAAGGGACGCGCAGTGGGAAGCAGCACAGGCCACGCTAAGCCCTGGAGGAGACTGACTCCAGCTCGCCAGTCAGGCCACCAGACCAAGGGTCATTGCTGCTGCAGACAGGCCTCCACCTTTGCTCTCCACCTCCCTGTAGAGGCTGCCCTGCATCACCCTGCGGGTGGGCCTGGAGCTGTCCTCAGGGACAGTGCAGGGATCTCTCCACCCCCTAATTCCAGCACCGCTTCCAAGGCCCTCCTAATGGAGCTGGCGATTTTAATGGAAAGGATTAGAGGTTGTACTGTGAGCCATGGCGGCCCAAACAGCTCTGGGCACTGTTGACGTTACATTCTGGAACCCTTTGGAAAAGAAGCCAACAGATCCAGGCCTAGTAACTAACAGAGTTTCTGCTTTGTTTCCTGTGCAGCAGACCAGATGCCATTCCTGCTGGAGCGGGGGTCCATGGAGTCGGGCCCTGGCTTTAAACGCTCTGGGCTCTGGTGTGAACCTCCGCATCCTCTATAAAATGGGATCTCTGGAGACCCTTCCAGTGTGAATGATCCTGCAATTCTCCCCAAGTGGCTCCTGGACTCCACACCCCCATCCCCTGCCAGGCTTCCCCGGGGCAGTCAGAGCTCCCAGGGGGCAACAGGACTGCTCCAAACCCCAGCCACGTCTCCCGCATTCCAGTGTGACCTCTGGCTCTGGGGGATCGGAGCGTGGCTGGCAAAATGCTGCAGTCCCAGACCTGCTGCCACACTCCGCACATCCAGGAAATGGACCATGATACACGCAATATCACATTTTAACGGTCTGCGGCATCGACAGCAGAAGGAAGAATCACTGCTGTGGTGGCCACGGACTAACTCCTTCTTTCCTGGTGAGATCCAGTCTTACAGCTGGATGAACTGTGGGCAGCTGTGCAGGACTGGAGGCAGCAAAGAGACTGTAGAGACAGTCCTGTTCTGAAGTTAGTCCTTGGTTTCCATGAAAGCTTTGGGGGTTTTCATTTTTCTAAGGTATCTGTCAATATGCAGGAATGTCTTGGCCTTTTGATCAAATTCAGCTCACTTTCCTTTCCTGGACTCCTTCAAAGTCTACCAGGAGACATCTTCACACCTTCACTGCTGCCTGGGCCCAGAATAAATAACCCTCCATGAAACAGACAACGCCTGATGACTGACATCTTCAGTATGTTAAGGGGCGCCATTAAGTCTCTTAAAATTACAGCTCTTGGGTAGTCTTCTGAGGCTAGAAAGGAACCCAGAGTCCTCCTACTCCTCCTGAGGTCCAGAGAGAAGAGGACACTCACTCATCACCTGAGGGTCAGCGTGACAGGGGCCAGAGCCCAAGACATATTACTGCCTCACAAGTGCCCTCTTTCCTGGACCACCCTCAGGACCAGACAACCGTTTCAGGTCAGGTCCTTCCCAGTGGAGTACTGGAAAGTGCTTAACAACCCCACTGCCTGAGGAGTCATTGAATGTAGCATTAGCCAACTTCTGTGGTGGAAGTATTCCCACCATGGCCATGAGGTCCCTGGAGCAGGGGTGGGGAGAGATGCTAGAAGCTCACCATTATATAGTATCTTCACCACACAGACACGAGATGTAAATAACCTCAAAAGCATAGATCAGAGTAAATAAATTGACAAGTGATGTTTTGACTACTTATTACCTTTGGTTTTAGTAGAATCTAATTATTTTACAGGCTTCCCTGGTGGCTCAGCGGTAAAGAATCTGCCTGTCGATGCAGGCAACACGGGTTTGATCCCTGGGTCAGGAAGATCCCCTGGAGAAAGAAATAGCAACCCACTCTAGTATTCTCGCCTGGGAAATCCCATGGACAGCAGAGCCTGGTGGGCTACGGTCCATGGGGTCACAAAAGAGTCAGACATCAGTTAGTGACTAAACAACAATTATTTCACACAATTTAACTCTTAACAATGACTGTGTTTAATAATCAGCTCTCAAAATTCCTGAGATTTGACACTGGTTCTGATGAGGCAGTGTGGTTTTGCTACATTATACCACTGATCCCACAGCTGAAGGTCAATGACTACATGTCACCTTTATTAGTCTGAACATATCTAGGAAAGCTCTACTGTATTGCCCTTGATGTGTTCAGCTGCAGAGAGCCACTGACCAGAAGGAAATCTCTTTCTCCAGCCCAGTTGTTGGCAGAATCTTTTTTTTCCTCTCATTAATCAGCTTAAGCAATTGCTCAGCTCAAATGCTATTATCTTTTTTGCTCCCTCCTCCAATGAGATCTGGTCCCTGAACTCTGCTCAGTTCCCTGCAGGAAAGGAAATTTGAGCTCGAACCATTCATCTTTAAGGCATAAGTGGCCCCTTCCATCTTCTGTCAAATAATATCTCCACTCCACTGACCCGGGAGATCATGAGGCCTTCGGTGGCACCTTCCACTTAGACTCTCTTTGTGTGTGTGTTAGTCACTTAGTTGTGTCCGATTCTTTGTGACCCCTTGGACTGTAGCCCGCCAGGCTCCTCTGTCCATGAGATTCTCCAGGCAAGGATACTGGAGTGGATTGCCATTTCCTTCGCTAGGGGATCTTCCTGACCCAGGGATCAAACCCGGATCTCCTGCATTACAGGCAGAGTCTTTACCATCGGAGCTATAGTCCAAAGACTCTCTTTGCTCGAGGGTAAAAGAGGAACCATGAAGTACCCTCCCTGAGCATGGGGGAGGGTCTGAAGGCTAGACTGGGACAGCATCCAAGTGGCTTCCAATGATTCCAGCCTCCTGGTAGTAACGCTGTGCCATTCCCTCCACTTCTGAATAGCATGGTTTCGTAGGTATTATGAAAATGGCAGGGGATAACATCTGAGACCACATCACAGAAGACATTGTGTTTCTGCCTTCCTTTTTCTCAGATCCCTCTCTGTGGGAGAAGCCAGCCTCTGTGTCATAAGGACGTTCAACCAGTCCTATGGAGACATCCATACAGTGAAGGACTGAGGCCTCCTGCCAACAGCTGGCACCAGCTTGCCAGTAATCTGGGTGAGCCACCTTAAAAGTGGATTCCCCATCAGCCTCCGTGCAGTGTCCCATACCACATGATGCTTTGGGGAGGTAAATACAAAATAAGTCAGTCCCTGCCCTCAAGAGGATATCCCCACAGGGCTGTTGTCAGTTAGAAGTATCATAGCTTAAACAGGATAGATGTCTACATCTAAGTAAATAAGGTCAGAGATGGACAATTAGATCTATCATGACATTCTGCCGGGTCAGTGGCCCAATCCCCTTCTCTCTTGTTACTCAGCCATCATCAGCATCACCCTTCTGCCTCTTGGTCCAAGATAGCTGCTTGAGCTCCACCCATTATGTCTCCTTTTATCCAGAATGAAGGAAGAGGGGATAAAGAAGGGTACACCCTCTTCCGTTAGAGATAGCGAGCAGATGTTGCACACACCCCTTCTGCTTCTCTCCCACAGGCCAGAAATTAGTCATAGGGCCAGTTTTCACCTGGGCAGTCTTGTGCCCACGTAAAACTTGACGATTCAGGTATTAAGAGAGGAGAGGATGGGCACTGATGGGCACTGAACAACTTCTCTCCTGGGGCCTGGCGGAGGCCTCACAGTTCTTCAGCAAAGAGATGCTCTTGCCTGATAGGTCTCTTTGCTCCCCTTGACAGTTGGCTAAAGAGCCAGTGTTCTTTTCACACCCTTCATCTAAAGCATAAGCCACTCTTATTCTCTGCCTAGCACCCTGTTTATGGGTTACTTTTTTTGCCACACCAAGAGATATATGGAATCTCAGTTCCTCAGCTTCAGCCCCCTGCATGGGCAGCACAGAGTCCTAACCACTGGACCTCCCTGGGTTATTTCTTAAATATCTGCCTTTTACACTGAACCTTAGAGTGTAGAACAGCAGGGGCCTTGCCCTTCTGGTCTTGCTTTGAATTCCAAGCTACCAAACATTTGCTGAGTGAATGGATGAGACAAGTACAGACCCTTTGACATGTCCCCAAGGGCAGCACAGGTTCACACAGGTGTCCCTGACTAGGAAACCACTATTCAAACATTTGCATACCTAGGGCCCAAGATGAGACCATTTCTGAGGCACCTACACACCCCTCACCCAGAGGTGTGCGTAAAAATGCAGCGCCCACTTAACATCTGCTTTGGCACGAACACATTCCCTGATTCCAAGGAACCACTCTATCTTGCCAGCCACATAAAATTAATAGTCAGCCAGACATCCTTATGAAGAAAGGGAAACAGTGCAGAAAAGGTAACTGATTTGAGAGCTCTTTAACTTTCCCAGAAAGTCCAAGTCTCTGCCTGCACAGCACCAAAGCCCCAGGTGAGACATGCAAAATGCAATCAATCATGTTGAACAACTGTCTGGGGTTTTTTTGTTTTGTTTTTTGCCAAACTGATTTAGAGGTCACGCAGGTGCTGACAAATCAGTGGTGTCTAAAGAGTTGTGAACACAAACCACGTCTGAAACCAGAGTAAAGGAACCGCTGCTAGGTGTCTGCGCAAAGTGCCTGTGGCCAGCAGGGAGGTCAGAAGCTTAGCATCACCAGTGGGAAAGCCAGGGATTCTCATAGAAATATGTAGGGTGAGCTCTTAATCACAAAGGACAATGAGCAAAGAAAAAAATAAAATTCATGGAATCAGAAAATGTGAAGAAAAAAAACATTCAACTCCGTTATTCATCAAAGAGACTATTTCCATCTTTAAAAACTGGCAAATATCTAAAAAATAATACTCAGTGCTGGCAAGTGTGTGAGGAGATGTTCAAAGACACCCAAACGCTGCTTTTTTCCAAAGCAGTTTGGAAATGTGCATCAAAAACTCCCAAACCATGGACAGTCCATTGATAGACTAATTCTACTTTTAATGATTTATCCTAAAAATACTAATTTACTTATTCAAAAAACAATTTTTGATTGTCTACTATCTGCCACTGCTAGATACTAAATATGTGTGAGTGAATAAAAAAGACAAATTTCCCATCCCTTGGAGTTTATAATTTATTGAGCAAACAGATAATAAACAAGTAAACAAACCAGTAAATAAATCAGTATAAATTATCATTGCTAAGACGAATGTTGTATTCAGTGGTGCCATAACAGAGTTCTGATGAGAGGCTCACAAAAGTTCTCTCTGAGAGGGTGGTATTTTAAGCCAGCCAAGGTCTGAAGGATAAAGAGTCAGCCATGGAAAAAGAGGGGAAGATATGTGAATATTCTGAGTTTAGGAAAGCCTTACAGGACTCAAGGATCCTGGAGAAGGGAATGGCAACCCACTCCAGAATTCCTGCATGAAGAATTCCATGAGCTGGGAGGAGCCTGACAGGCTACATACATTCCATGAGATCACAAAGAGTCAAACGCTACTGAACGACTCACACTTACAGGACTCAAGGAACCCAAGTGGCCAGATTGGTTGGATCCTGGGGATCCAGAGGCAACAGGACAGGAGTGAGACCCAGGACGGGAAGCTTGAATGTCAGCTGGACTTCATGCTGCAGACAATGGGGAGTGTTTGAAAGTTCTCGAGCAGGGGACTAACAGAATCACAGGCATATTCGGAAAGCTCGATTTAGGCTTTTTACAAAATCGAAGAGGCAGAGAGGACCAGACTGGGAGTCAGAGACTTTCACTGGGTGCTCACTGGCATCCGTGGCCAGAGGTCGGTGAGAGGCAAACGGAAGAGGCATTCTGACGATGGAACCACACGATGTGGCCACTGGCGGCAGTGGGTGGCCAAGGAATGGGAGGAGCTGGTGCTGTCACCGAGTCGGCAGCCTGGATTCCCAAGAGAATGGCGGGTCAATGAAGAGCAAAAGAAAACAGCAGGGTGAGGAGGTTTGTGGAGAAAGAGGAAGAATCACCATTTGGACCTCTTGAGTCCCAGCTCAAGTCCTTCCTTCCTAAGGCCCACACTCTCTGTGGCTCTGCAAACACGTGGGGCCTTCCTTCCCCTGGCCCCCAGCCCACCACTCGCTCTGAGCCTTCGTGGTTCAGTCCAACAGAACGACCAGGAATAAAGTGAGAGACCAAGTTTTCTTTCCCTCCCCGCCCATCCCTTCGTGTTCATGATCTCAGTGACAAACTTCATCAAGGTCACATATTTTCCCGAGGATATTTTTTTTTCTGGTATTCATATTGACAGCCTTCCTCCTATTTTGTTTTTTTTCCCCCCAGATCAGGAAGAACAACTTCTAGAAGTTTACATCAAAACGTTCTTTTCCTGAGACACTACAGAGTCTCTCAAGGCCTTTTCTGGGAAACTCAGCTTGACGTGGCATTTCTTGCAAAGATTCACCTCACACTAGCTAGCAGTCCTTTCTCGGAATTAATGCCCTCACCAGCAGCGAAGGCATCTTTTTTTGAAAAGATGCTGGTGGAGACTTTCCCCCGGGAAGAGCTGAGCCAGGAGGAGGAGTCCTGGAGGCAGAGGGAGCCCCCCACCCCGGGCACCCCGCCCCACATCCCTCCTTTTCCCTCTCAAGTCTGGAGATGAAGCTCTGCTGCCAGGCCTAATTGCCTGTCTCTGCTTCTCCTCACATAGAACAGGGTGTTTTCAAGCAATGCTCACCTTTCTGGAAATCTTGTGTGGCCCGAGGAGGCGATTGTAATATATGCAAGCCCACTGCCGAGAATAGCAATGAAGGGATTGTGTTCCATGGCTGGGCTCCCATTAAACATGCCTCGGAAAACAAACACTTCTCCTCAGAGTGGAGACGCAGGTGGCAACCAAACACAGGCTCCTCAAGTGCCTTCACCGTGAGGTGACGGATTCTGGAAAACACAACTGCGTCGATTTGGGCCACTTTCAGTAATGAAAACTTTTCCTCATAGAGGAAAATTGTTCTGAATGAGCCAACTCAATAACTCAATTTTGAAACTACTTTTCTTAAGTCCTATTGAAACAGGAGGTATGAAGACTACACAATAAATCCGTTTATGAGAATACAATTTCCTGTCAGCTGTTCTAAACAAGGGTCTTTTAAGACCATTGTAGAGTCAGGAGGAGAAATGATTCCTCCTTCCATTTGGGACTTGATTTTAAATCTTGTGGATGGATAGAGAGGAAGAAAATGAGATGTTTACAACATATTGGGGAACAGGTTTTTAATACAGTGAAACCCTTCCTGTCAGAAACCCAGATGACTGCAGGAAGATTTCATTAACTCCAGATTTCACACTGCCTTGTGTCTGCTTCGAAGCTGCTAAGGATGCCCACTTAGAGAAAGGAAATCTTCCCACTGCAGCTGCTGAGGGAGCTGACAAGTCTTTAATAGAATTCTTTTCCACAGAAAGAGCTACAGGCTTCCCCTGACAGAGGCCCAGCAGCGGACACCACTCCAGAACCACATGAAAAGAGATCGAAATGTGCTGTTTTCTGGGGAGCACCCTTGAGCAGTGGAGACAGCTCTGTTTTCCTTTTGTTTTTAATTATGAAATCTTTCAAACATATAGAAAAGCATAGAGAAATAATATAACAGCTACTTCTTCTCCACCAAGAGCAAACGTTTGCCATAATTCAAACCTCTCTCTCTCTCTCCCTCTCTCTTTCTCTCTCTCCCTTTCTATCTACCCACCTCCCTCCTACCCTGTCCTGGTAGCTCAGTGGGTAAAGAACCCGCCTGCAATGTGGGAGACCTGAGTTCGATCCCTGGGTCGGGAAGATTCCCTGGAGGAGGGAGGGCATGGCAACCCACTCTAGTGTTCTGGCCTGGAGAAGCCCCACAGACAGAGGAGCCTGGCGGGCTTCAGTCCGTGGGGTCACAAAGGGTCAGACACGACTGAGCGATTAAGCACAGCATATCACATTAATATGAATCCGTAAACCAGACAGACTGTTCTGTGTGCTTTTTAAAAAAATTAATTTGAATACTAACCATTCTGTAAGTATCCTCTTCACATTTTTTTCCCTCAAAATGCTATTTCACATGAAGAGATATGGTCTTGACTGAAAAGACTCATCGCCATAAAGACGCCTATTCTGCCTCCTTTCATTTAACAGATTTAATGAACTTCCAATTTTAAAAATACCACCAGGCTTCTTTTTCCTCCAGAGCGAAACAACTTGTTTAAAAAGTTTATGCTTAAGAACAAAAAAGCAAAGCAAGCCAGAAGAACCCAAAAGAAGAAGAGCCATATGGTGGCAGAGTTCCTCACCATCAACACACATTATAATGCCTGTAATTAGGAGTTTGGTGTTGGCACAGGAATAAACAGATAGACCGACCGGACCAAAAGAAAATTCAGAAATAGACCCAACTGTGTCTGGAAAGTTATTCCATGAGAAAGGCAGCTTCATAAATCTGTGTGGAAAGTTGATTTTTTTTTTTTCCAAATGAGTGGTCTGGAGATAATTGGATGGCCATATGGAAATAGTCAAACCTGGAGCTCATACCACACATAGGAGTAAAATCCAAAAAGGATCAGACATTTACATAGAAAAACTGAAGCCTTAAGGTCCTAGAAACATGGGTGTGAAGGGTCTATACAACCTGGGTATAGAAAAGAGTTGCTTAACCAGAAGCAATAAGGAAAGAAGACTATGATGTTTGAGCATATTAAAATAAAACCTTTTGCATGGCGAGACCACCACAAGTCGGTGGAGAGCCCTGGGCCCCAGATACAGGGTGAGCCTGGATCACCTCTGGGTCAATGGGCAGCTGGATTCATTTTCAACCCTGGAGGCCACGAAAGTGACGCAGCAGAGCCCGTGGGTCCAGGGGTCCAGCCTCCTGTGTTTGAATCTGGCTCTGCTAGTTGTCATGTGACCTTGGGGGAATTGTATTCTCATGTATAATGAAAGGATTATGAAAATGAAGTGAAAGTGTTAGTCACTCAGTCGTGTCCGGCTCTTTGCGACCCTGGGAACTGTAGACCGCCAGGTTCGTGCATCCATGGACTTCTCCAGGCAAGAATAATAGAGTGGGTAGCCGTTCCCTTCTCCAAGGGATCTTCCCGACTCAGTGATTGAACCTGGGTCTCCTGCATTGCAGGCACATTCTTTACTGTCTGAGCCACTAGGGAAGCCCAAAGGGATCATGCCTGAACCTAGTTTTGGGGTCATGAAGAGGAACAAATTAGTTTCTACATATAAAATGCTTGTACAGTGCTCAGAACATTCTAGAGCCTCAATAAACATTAGCTCTCACTTCCTGAGGCCCAGGGCTTCTTACAAAATCAAAGCCCAGGCAGGAAGCTTTACTGTTGTTCAATCACTAAGTTCTGTCCGACTCTTGCGACCCCATGGGCTGCAACATGCCAGGCTTCCCTGTCCTTCTGTATCTCCCAGAGTTTCCTCAAATCCATGTCCACTGAGGCAGTGATGCCATCCAACCATCTCATCCCTTGTTGTCCCCTTCTCCTCTTGCCCTCAATCTTTCCCAGCATCAGGGTCTTTTCAAATGAGTCAGCTCTTCACATCAGGTGGCCAAAGTACTGGAGCTTCATCTTCAGCATTCCTTCCAATGAATATTCAGGGTTGATTTCCTTGAGGATTGACTGGTTTGATCTCCTTGCCATCCAAAGGATTCTCAAGAGGCTTCTCCAGCACCACAATTTGAAAGCATCAGTTCTTCAGCACTCAGTCTACTTTATAGGCAGCAAGCTGGCTGTAGGGTTTCCCCGCAGTCTTCCCTTACATGCTGGGAAACCCAGCCCGTTCCCCATCTTAAGCAGCAAGCCAAGTTCTGCCTTCTCCACCTCACAAAGACCTCTTGTGTTTCTTTTTGACCCACAGAAAACAAACTCTCGGCTGCCGCTACCATCAGGCTGAAGCTTTCTGACATTTTGACAAGTCCCGCTGTTGTTTACTGGTGTTTTCTTTTACCTTTTTAATGACTGCATCTTGCCATACATTGCTCTATTTTGCTAGGTTGTTGTTTTTGGTTTTGTTTTTGCTTTTCTAATGACTCATCTTTGGTTTTGCTGGTCCGTTGTATTATTTATTTATTATTTCTTTGTTTCATTCTTTTCTGTGCATCATTTCATCTTTTCTTCCTACATTCATTGGAGTTGCTCTGCTTTGTTAGTCTTCTACTCTCTTTAGTTGGACTCCTAGATCATTTATTTTTAGTCATTCTGCATTTAAGGCCGTATATTCCTCTTAAACCATTGCTTTAGTCAAATCCCATGTTCTGATGAGTTGTGACATCCATTACTACCACTTGCTGGTAACTAGCACCTCCCCAGAGAAGGCAATGGCAACCCACTCCAGTATTCTTGCCTGGAGAATCCCAGGGACAGGGGAGCCTGGTGGGCTGCCATCTATGGGGTCGCACAGAGTAGGACACGACTGAAGCAACTTAGCAGCAGCAGCACCTCCCACCCACAAGAGGAGTATATTTCTTCTCTCTCTTCAAATTCAGCCTTGTTGTGTAGAAATGTGAGTGTAAGTGGCCAGCGCTACTTATTCTTAGGTGGAAGAATTTGTTGTTGATTCAAAACTCCCCAGGGCATGACTTCCCTGGCAATCCAGTGGTTAAGAATCCACCTTGGAATGCAGGGGATGCAGATTCAATCCCTGGCTGGAGAACTAAGATCCCACATGCTGTGCAGCGATCAAGCTCTCACACCACAGCTAGAAGGAAGCCCCAGTGACTCAGCAGTAAAGAACCTGCCTGCAATGCAGGAGACGAAGGACATGATCCCTGGATCAGGAAGGTCCCTTGGAGGAGAAAATGACAACCCACTCCAATATTCTTGCCTGGGAAATCCCACAGACAGAGGAGCCTGGCGGGCTAGCGTCCAAAGGGCCGCAAACAGTTGGACACAGCTGAGCACGCACACGTGCCACTAGAGAGTCCATGAGCCATGATAAAAGATCTACATGATGCAACTAAGACATGATGGAGCCAAATAAAGACCCTCCAGGGTTCCCTTCCTTGAGCCACAGGAACTGGTCATGTGCCAGATGGTTGAGGCTCCATCAGCCTCAGCTCTGAGTGAAGAGGATGTGGAATAGATCGTCTTTCTGGCCAAGGACAGACGTGTTACAGCTGAAGGAAAAACAAACCTTAGGTGTGTAAACCACTAAGACTTGGGGCCTGTTTGTTATCTCAGCATAACCGAGCCTAGACTGACTGATAATGCATAGTGTTTTCATTATTGTCCAGTTTTTAAATTTCCACTATAATTTCTTCCATGATTGTGAATTATCCACTTAATATTTTTTATTTCAAAGTATATGGAAAGTTTTGATCTTTAATTTTATCGTATGTGGTCAGAGAACATAATTTATCTGATATAATGATTAAGTACCTGTTGAGATGTATTCTACAGCCCAGTATAATCAGTTTGGGTAAATATTAGTCATGTGTTTGGGAAAACATGTATTTTTTTAATTGGCAGATACTGGGGTTCTGTATTTTTTTATTAGACCCATCTGTTCACTGTATGGTTCAACTTTTCTACAATCTTGTTACTTTTTTGTTTGCTTGATCTGTTGCAGAGAGAAACAAATTAAAATCTGCTGCACTTGTGGGCTTGTCAATTCGTCTTTACTCTTCAGTTAAGGCATGCTTACTGTCTACGTGCACTCACTCTGGCCTCCAATCTCAGAATTCTGGGGAAGAGTAGCTGGGGATCACACAGTCTCACTCTCTAGCAGCTCCAGTAACCAAGGGATGTCTTGTTGAGTCATGGACTTCTAACAGTATTTATGAAAGCCAGGAGCCCTCTACCTACATGTGTACCTGTAATTTCAAAGGTTTATTTCCCTGAGTGGAAAGTAACTCTTGACATTCCAGAGTGGAAATTTGGTGATCATCACTTTTGAACCAAAAATGCAACTGACAAGGACAAGCTTTCAGCCTGGACCACATGGTCACCACTTTGAACCGGGAGGCAGATCCATGCACAGGAAGTTCACTCTCTCTCCTATCCAGACTCTGTCTCCAACCTCCATCATCTGTCTGGGCCTTCCTGGGCACAGACAGGGGTCAGTGTGCATTTGAGCAAACCTGATTTTGAAGATGGGAAGAGGTTTAAGGATCCCTTCTTGGGAGTGGGAACCGGCAAAAGCAGGGAGGCTTTCCTAGGAATCTAATGCTGAGGATGCTGGTGGGGGTGGTAAGGAGCAGAGTGTTTGTTGTCATGGTCATGGGGAGGGCAATGACCAATGATGGAGGCCAAGGAGGAGGCAGGGGGATCTGAGTGGGCCGTGGGCACGTGCAGAGGAGAGTGCCCTGGAGACAGATTGGGTGGGAGGGCTCGATTTCTGCTTTAAGAAGGCCACTCTTAATCCTAAAGCAAATGGGGTACCACTGAAAGCTTTGGAAGAGGAGACCCACAGACAGAATGTAGAAAACTCATTTATAGACCAAAGGTGGTGTGAATGTGAAGTGAGTGTATGGACACAGGATGCTATCAAGAATGACTGGGCAGGACTCAGTGCATCCAAGGACTTGGGAAGGGAGAGGTAGGGATGGGTGTTTGCAGATGGCACACAGGTGCCTTCATGTGAATGTATGTTGTAATTATCAGATCACAATTACCTTCAGGCTTTCGGCTCCCTGCATAACAGCTTGCCGAGCAACTTATTCCTGAAATTGTATGTGGAGCACATTATTATTCATATTTTATAGATGAGATGGCTGAGGTAGTAAGACTTTACCATCAATTTCCTGCATCCAGCAGCTCAAAGTAACTGTACTTAGGAGATCTGTACCAGGATCTGGCTTTGAAGATCAGCCCTGTACAAGCTTGCTGTGTGACCTTGAGTAACTTACTCAACCTTTCAGCTTCTATCTGTGAAGACCAAATGGAAATAACATGTGTAAAATGCTCAGCAAGCACCAGACACACAGTAAGCTCTCAAAAACTATTAGCTGCTGCTGTTCCTATTATTGTTTTATCAGTATTATTTGTGTTGATGTACACACTGCTATGTTTAAAATGTGTAACCAACAAGGACCTACTGTACAGCACAGGGAACTCTGCTCAATGTTATGTGGCAGCCTGGATGCTAGAGGAGTTTGGGAGAGAATGGATACATATATATGTAAGATTGAGTATGTATGTATATATATTTGTTGTCCACCTGAAACAAAAGACACTTTACTCCTTGGAAGGAAAGTTATGACCAACCTAGACGGCATATTATAAAGCAAAGACATTACTTTGCCAACAAAGGTCCGTCTAGTCAAGGCTATGGTTTTTCCAGTGGTCAGGTATGGATGTGAGAGTTGGACCATAAAGAAGGCTGAGCGCCAAAGAATTGATGCTTTTGAACTGTGATGTTGGACAAGACTCTTGAGAGTCCCTTGGACTGCAAGGAAATCCAACCGGTCCATCCTAAAGGAGGTCAGTCCTGGGTGTTCATTGGTAGGACTGATTTTGAAGCTGAAACTCCAATACTTTGGCCACCTGATGCGAAGTGCTGACTCATTTGAAAAGACCCTGATGCTGGCAAAGATCGAGGGCAGGAGGAGAAGGTGATGACAGAGGATGAGATGGTTGGAGGGTATCACCGACTCAATGGACATGGGTTTGTGTGGACTCCAGGAGTTGGTGATGGACAGAGAGGCCTGGCGTGCTACAGTTCATGGGGTCGCAAAGAGTCAGACACGACTGAGCAGCTGACCTGAACTGAAACTATCACACCATTGTTAATCTGCTATGCTCAAATATAAAATACCAAGGTAAAAAAGTATTATTCCAGCTGAGCAAAGACTACACAACCCAGGTCAGAGCTTTGGGTCTGCTGCTCGTTAACTTCAGAAGTACCTGGGCTCCCTAACCAGTGCTCTCCCATCTCACGGTTACTGATGTAATTTGGGGATTGCTGAACTGTAGGGGCCATTTTCTGATCACAGAGATGAACCTGTAAAGCTAAATCTAGTTTAAAATCTCACTCCTGATCTCCGTGTAGCCAGCAACACTGACTGTTTCCACCCCAAGATGGAATCAGGAGCAGATTCTTCAAACAACTTTGCTGTTTGCTCTGCACCAGCAAGAAGCCAGATGCATCTCAAGAGCCAGGGTTCAAGGTTTTGTTGGAAGCCAACCTTCCTCCATCAGGGAAGATTCCTCCTTCTGTTCAAGCTGATGCAGATTCCAGACTTTAAATAGAAGCGATAAATTATTGACTGTTGTGGTGATTGATTCTCAGACTGTCTGCTGACCACCAAATTGCTCTGATCGTCTCCAGAGTGAAGATCACATAAGTCATTACCGTGAGCCCACCAACATCTGTCATGTTAACTATGCAGCTGCCAGCATTCCTTGACACTAATTACCTTTCCTGACTAATTCTGAACGTGAAATTTCACTAATGACTGAGGCCTACAGTAAAAGGCCCATTTTCTCCACGAGTTCTGTAATCTATGGCACCTTCATGCCCACAATGTAATTATTAACATTACATCCGATTCTGCCTCCTCACCAGCGAGTGTTGGCAGCCTTTAAGTAGAAAACTCTTCATTCCAATGTCCTTGACATAAACATGACTCTCTCTCGAGAGTTCCCTAAGTGTGAGCTTCTGGAGAGATGGAGTCTGAGTGGAAAAATATCTAACTCCTAAAGATAATGGTGATTCAGATGGCAGAGAATTCACCTGCAATGCAGGTGACCCGGGTTCAATCCCTGGTTTGGGAAGATCTCCTGGAGAAGAAAACGGCAACCCACTTCAGTATTCTTGCCTCATGGACAGAGGATCCTGGCAGGCTACAGTCCATGAGCTCCCAAAAGAGGCAACTTAGCAACTGAACAGCAACAAGTCAATGGCCCTGCCTGACCTCAGTTTATCAACACATTAGACTGGATGAGATGGCCTCAGGGTCTCTTTCTGCATGAGTTTATAGGTTGGCTCAGTGTCACTTTGAGGAATCTGCCTCCACTGTCACTGTCTATGGGGCTTTGAGCAGTTCTGTTATCCTCCCAGACAAGGAGATAAAGTTAAAGCTCCTTTTTAGGTACATGTTTGTTAGGCACCTAATGAGCCAGGTGGGCTTCCCAGGTAGCACCAGTGGTAAAGAACCCGCTTGCCAGCGCCCAAGATGTAAAAGATGCAGGTTCTATCCCTAGATCGGGAAGATCAGGAGAAGGACATGGCAACTCACTCCAGTATTCTTGCCTGGAGAATTCTGTGGACAGAGGACCCTGGCGGGCTACAGTCCATGGTGTCGCAAAAAGTCAGACAAGACTAAAGCAACTCAGCACATAAGCATGCACACAGAGAGCCCAGTACCAGAGTCAAAGATGGGCTAATTCACTCCCCACTCCACAGATGTTCAGAGGCCAGGCAGGGGAGGGAGACAGGCTCCAGCAGCGGAAGCTTAGAGAATGCTGATGGTCCCCACCAAGGCAAGGGGTACAGGGCGTGGGGCTGGATGCAAGGGTCATTGAGTGCTATTTTGAACCCTCGGCCTCCACGCACACCCAAACACAGAAGTGTCCTTGTCTCAGTTCCCCAGTGCCTTCCATTTGAATGTGGAATCAGGATTGCATTGACATTGATTCTAGAATAGAATTTCTAGAGTCTACAGAAGGGGACCTTGTTTAATCCACTCAAAATCAACAGCCCAACAGGAAATGAAGGTCAAGGGAAGATACAGTCCCCTGGAGAAAACTCAGATTGGTTTTCTGTTGTAGGCAAAATGGGGGTGAGATAGTTCCTAATGGAGTTACAAATGCAAAAAGTCTGAATGGTAACAAAATTATGAAAACAGTGTTCTACACAATGGAAAATAGAGATCTGTGGTTGAGATTTGCTTAAGCTTGGCAGAAAATGACCTAAATTTGAAGCATAGTAAGTACTCAACCAGTGAACTTGGTGTCTCTAGATTTATCCTGCTCAAGGTGTGGTCTGCAGACCAGTGGCTTCAGCACCTTCTGGAAACTTGTTAGAAATGCAGAGTCTCAGGCCCCACCCCAGACCTACAACATCAGCATCTGCCTCTTTAACAAGCTTTCTGGATGATTTGCCTTAACATTTAGTCCTGGGTCCTGGTTGACTGGAGTAGGAAGATTTGCATGACTCAGTCAGGACTTTGGGACCTTTGGAGAACTAGTGATCTGTGACTTCCTAGCTCATTACTCTTAGAAGTTAGTGACATGTTATGGTCATAATTTTTGGACTCAGCTTGTAGGCATTCTGGAATCGTTAGCAAAGACTGGGAGGTGGTCTAGAGACGATGCTGGGAGCTGACCCAGCCACGGAGGTGGACACAGAGTGGGTTTGACAAGCTCAGGCTTGGCTGTGCTGGCATTAATTCTTGGGTTGAGTTTCCAGACTCTGGGAGAAGGTCCAGTATTGATCCAGCTGTTGCTGGATCTACTTCTTTCTTCACCCATGCAGAAGAATGAGGGAGAGAGAACTAGTTGCTGCAAATCGCTAGGCAATGACCATGTGAAGACCCCCAGGACACCAAAGTAACCAGGAGGGGCTCATTTAATCTCCTCTTCTAAAGTCAGAAAACCTTGAAATCGTACTGGCATCAGCTACAACCAGCCAGAAACCTAGCTAGGACTGGATATATAGACCCTCTTTAAGGTGAAATCCCCCTTCCCTTGTCTTTCCTGGGCAAAAACCAACTCCCATTCGTCCTCCTCTCTCCTGGCAAATTGATCAAATATGCCACTTACATACCCAACAAGCTCAGAAATAGGAAACACATTTGTGGCTGCAATTGTCACTTATTCATTCAATTCCACAAATATTTACGGAAAGCTGGAAGAAATCATCGTAATAGAGGTCGTGGCTGCAGGCGCTGCCACATGTTTAGCATTTGCTCTGTGCTTCACCCCTGCTCTCTGAGTGGTCTCTCAGAATTTGGGGGTGCTCTGAACCCTACCACTCACCACCTCAGGTTCCTGCCAAAGGCACAACTCATGGGAGAATGCATTGGCAAGGACTCACATTGCCAAATGAAAATTGATCTTTTCAACAGCTGGCCAAGCACCTTTCAGCCCCGGGTACAGAGCCCCCTGGGAGGGATGAGCGAATGCCTGGGATAGGGGCCCGGAACGGGATTCCTGCAGAGCAGTCCTTCAGGACCACAGTGACTGGGACCATGGGGCTGACACTGAGCACACAAGGGTGAAGATGACTGGCTTGCCAACTCACCTGGCTACAGGTGGAGCAGAGTGTAGTTGTGACCTGTACTACCTTTCAAGAGAACGACTGTGCCTGCCAGTGAAATCCAAAAGCAGCCAATGGCTTCCAAGCTGACCAGCAATTTCTCACCTTCAAGGAGAGAGGAGTATGTGGACGGGCAGAGGGGCCAGAATCCTTCCATCGTGTCCCCAGCTCTTTGGGAAAAGATGAAAATATGTTGGGATGAGGGACTTCCCTGGCAATCCACTGGTTAAGACTCTGTACTTCCATGGCAGGGGGTAAGGATTCAGTCCCTCATCAGGGAACTAAGATCCTACATGCCAGGATCTTAGTTCTTTAAAAAAAAAAAAGTCCATGAAAGGTTAAGAGGCTTCAACAGAGAAGGTGGGCCAAGGATGAGGTGATGGTCACTCTTCAAGTTCTGCTGGAAGGAGAAACCCTGGTGATCTGGGGGTCTTTCCCCAAGAGGTCCAGGAGAGGATACCAGGGTTCTGCTTTGCCTGCCAGAAGAAAGACCCTGGGGGTACCAGGGGCTTCCAGAGATGTTGGAAGGCCTGGCAGAGCAGGGAGCCAGGGATGAAGTCCAAAAACTCTATGAGTTTCCTGGGGCTGCTGGGAAAAAATTACCCCAAGGTTGGCACTTTAAAACAACAGACATTTACTTTCTTACAGTTTTGGAGGCCAGAAGGCCAAAATCAGTATCACTGGGTCAAAATCAAGGTGGGGGCAGGGCCATGGCCCTCGAGGGGCTCCAGGAGTTCCTGCCTCCTCTGGGGCTGCTGCCGCCACGTTCCTTCACTCGTGGCCACATCGCTCTGATCCCTGCCTCTGTGGTCACGTGATCTTCTCTTCTGGCCTCACATACACCTTCTCTGTCTTAGAAGGATGGCAGTGTGGTGGTGGTCTAGTTGATAAGTCATGTCCAACTCTTGCGATCCCATGGACTATAGCTCACCAGGCTCCTCTGTCCATTGGATTCTCTAGGCAAAAATCCTGGAGTGGGTTGCCATGCCCTCCTCCAGGGGATCTTCCCAAGCCAGGGATCAAACCCGAGTCTCCTGCATTGCAGGCAGATTCTTTACCAACTGAGCTATGAGGGAAGATCCCTGGGTTGGGAAGATCCCCTGGAGAAGGAAAAGGGTACCCACTCCAGTATTCTGGCCAGGAGAATTCCATGGACTGTAGTGTCCTTGGGGTCACAAAGAGTCAGACACGGCTGAGCTATCTTCACTTTCACTTAGAAGGATAACTGTGATGGCAAGTAGGGCCCTCTTCAATAATCTAGAGTAATTTCCTTATCCTAGATCCTTAATTTAATCACATCTGTAAAGCAACTTTCTCCAGATAAGGTAACGTTTAAATATCCAGGCCTTAGGATCTGGATATTAAGAGATCTTTAGGGACTGTTTTCGGCCTCCACAGCCATCGATCTTGGATCTAGAGAAAGAGCTTTCCAGCGTCCAGGAGTCCAAGGTCAGAATGACCTGCTTCGGAGCAATGAGCTCCTGCAGTGATGCAGTCAGAGACCCACCTGAAGCGAGTTTAGTCCATGAAGAGTTAAGAGAATGAAAAGGTGGAGAATGAAGGCCCCCAGAAGCCATGGCTGATGGGAGTTGGAGGCTAAGTATCCCAGCGCCCACGCCTCTCTGGGATGACTCTGAACTATGTTCTGTGCAGACAGAGTTCCTCAGTGGGAAAGGGCTCCAAGCTGGGAACTGGCTTCATAGCCCACCTTTTGTGGGCTCTATGCCTTTCCTCTCTCACCCACTTTGGGCATTCCCTAAGATCACCTCCCAAATAAACCGCTTACTAGGATCTGCTTCTGGGGGGGGTCCAAAAACTTGTGTAAGAAATGGCCTTAGGAAGGAAACTCTTAGGATGGAATTCTGAACTTGGATCATTCCCCAGCCTAATAGCAAAAGGGCACCATTGTGAGGGGTCAGATGAGCCCTGTTGTGCTGTGGGGCACAATTGCAAAGACTCTTGTGCGTGAATGCTTAGTCACTCAGTCATGTTGGTCTCTTGGTGACCCCATGGACTGTAGCCCACCAGGTTCCCCTGTCCATGGGGATTCTCCAGGCAAGAATACTGGAGTGGGTTGCCATGCCCTTCTCCAGATCTTCCCGACCCAGGGATCAAACTCAGGTCTCCCCCTAATTGCAGGTGGATTCTTTACTGTCTGAGCCACCAAGGAAGCCTAAGAATACTGCAGTGGGTAAGCCTATCCCTTCTCCAGGGGATCTTCCCGACCTAGGAATCAGACCAGGGTCTCCTGCACTGCAGGAGAACTCTTTACCAGCTGAGCTACCAGGGAAGTAATTAGAGAGAAGGTATAGGTGAAAGGGGATGCAGTACTAATTGCTAATCATTATTATTGTTATTGCTAATTTATCAATAGCAATTTATTTATAACCAACTACAACATAATTATTAAATAATTGTATATTAATAATAATGGAATATTATAATAAGTGTGTAATTATTATTTGGCAGTTATTATAGTAACATACTTCATTATTTGTTTCTTATTCATTTTAGTTATTATTATTATTCTGATATGTATAACTATATATAATTATATATTTTTATGTTATAATAATTGATGCCTTTGAATTGTGATGTCTCAATGGGCTGGAGCCTCATCATGAGATTTGTTAGTAAGGCCAATAAAGTAGGAGCAGCTGGATATAAAGGGCTGTTTAATCCCCACTTTCCCAGGCGTTGCTATTCAGCTCAAGCCCCTTCAGTCTGAGAGTAAACCACAAGCTGCCATCCTCAGGCCCCGCTCGTCAAGAGACACGTGGATCAGCAGCGGCCACCCTGGGGCCAGCCTGGGAACGGTCCCGAGGTCGCTCACGCCAGGGAATCAGCAGGTCAGTTTTGATGAGTTCTTGAGGTTGTTCCAGGTGACGATCTACCCCCACACCCCCAGATCTCAAACATCCTTGGATCTGCCTGCATTTCAGTCCTGAAGGGATGACCCCCAGTCTGAGACTCACCTTCATTAGCTGCCAAAACCTGTTGGAGGTGAGCCGCCAGCTGCGCAATAAAGCCCGTGGTTGGCTGTGAAATTAATGAATTTCCCTCCTAACCCTCCTGTGTGCATAATTTACCTGGTCAGAGAAACAATCAGGAGCCCAGAGGAAACATTATTGCAGTAAACACCCAGGGCGGATCAAGAATCCTGCCTTCTATCTAGATGAACACATTTTTTAAAAACCTACATTTTAAAACCAAAACCATGCAGAACAGGACTGTATCTTCCTGGAGAAGCCGAGAGACTGAGATGAACCGCTCAGGGCCTCACTGATGGAACCCGGGCAGGACGCGAAGGGGCAGGACTGTGCCAAGTGATGACCTGAGGCCAAGTGGATGCTCTGACCTTTTCCCCCTCTCACTCCACCCACCAGGCCAGCTGCAGCCCTGTTTCTGCCCAGGGGCTTCTGTGTGTGTGTCTCTCTGTGTTCTCCTCCTGCCTTTTCCCCCTCCCCTTCTCCACTGCTCCCCGCCTTCCCATCTCTCTGCCTCATAAAATTCCTCACTATTTCCTCATGGATTAACTCAGAAATAACACCGACTATAACATAGCCCAGGAAAATGATCCTTGATGGAAACCGTGGCCACTTGCAGTGGCAGAAGCTGCAATTAGTCAAGTCTGGGATGGATTTTTTTTTTTTGAAACCTGATTTATGAAGCAAATCTCCACTGTGAAATTCTAAATGCAAAAGAATTGATCTCTAAGAAAATAATTCCAGCAAAATGGAAACGGAAACAACGGAAATGGCTTAACTGAGCTATATAGAAAATTGACATAGGGATTAACTTGGCTTAATGGAGTTCCCTGTGGAATTCTAGGTACTTTCTAGATGAACACTCATCACTGTTGGGTAATTCTGATTAAAATGCTTACGTTAGAAATGTCTTCAGGGTCAAAATGTCCACAGGAGCAGAAGACTTGGGTCAAAATGTCCCCGGCCCTGACCGAGGGGTTGGGGTTTTATCAGCAGCTCCGGCAGAAGTAGGGGGTGGGAAAAACCAGTGTCCCCGAAGACAGAGCAGTGGGGGTTGGTGATAGTTCTAGAAAAACACTGTGGAGGAGGGAGTGGGAGGGTACCTCGCAGACACACCAAACACAGGTCTTCTCTGCAGGCCCCTCCAGAGGCCGGATCATGGGCTGGTTCCCACAGGCTGCCCAGCCCAGGGCCAAGCCCAGATCCCAGTGGAGCCTGACCCATATGGCCCAGTGCCACCCACTACCACATGGATGCCTGAAGCCCCCCACAGAAGTCCTTCCAACCTCCCCTTCAGGGCCTCTGAGAGTCCCAGTCAAGATCAGAAAATATAAGTGCTCAGCAAAATCTATTTTTTCCTAAATGGCATTTGTTTCAGCCTTTCTGACCTCAAATAAAACGCAGCCCAAGGCAGAACTTTGGGAAAACACAGAAAAGCAAAAGGGAAAGACATGGGCTCCAATGTCACAACTAAAGGTGTCCTCTGCGGACCATCTGGGATGTGGGGCCTGCCAGTCTGAGGGCACATGGGGCCAGTGAGCCCAACAGGGCAGAGCGGGGCTGCCAGCCAGGCCCCATGTGCTATGTGGGCCTTCGGCACCAGGAGAGGGGGCTTCAGAGGCAGACTGTTTCCTGATTCTTCTGCATCATGACTCTCTGAGCCTCATTGCCCTCGTAGGAGATAGGAGAGTAATCATCTGACTACTATTACTCCCATTTTACAGATTCAGAAAATGGGGCCTGGGAGGTTGCGTTCCTCATAGTTGCAAAGTTAATCGAACGGAGACTCACTCCTCAGTTTCTGAGACCCTGGACCTCTCTTAACCAACTGGTTATACACTAGCGGGGAAAGAAGGAGCCCAAAGGGTGAAAAATAAGGCTGCGTATGTCACTGGTCACTGCCCCCATGGGGCTGCGCGTTGTGGCAGGACACCCGGCAACCACACCTGGTCCTCGGGGACTCCCAGGAGGAAAGCGGGTGGGACCCTGAGCTCGTGATCCCACCCACCCGGTCCAACCCTTGGGTCTTCCTGACTCCGCTCAGACACTCTTCTTCCCAAATCAGGAAGCCAGGCTCTACTGCCTTTAGGAAGCAAAACAAAAACAGCTGCTATTTTTGAAAGGATATTTTTGTAGAACAATCTCTGGTTTCTTTCAGGAATGTCAACCCCAAGCCCCCCAGAGATGTGGTTTCTGGAGGAGTTTATGAACTTTCTCTTGGGCAGCCCCCCGGGGCAGCTGACTCCTTCCTCCCCTCTCCCCAGTTTCTGAAGAGGCTAGCCCCTCTTCCAGCAACTCCTCAACAACCCCCCACTGTCAGCTGGAGGCCATTGTCACCAGCACTGACTCAACCACACAGAGAAGCGAGTGTGTGCCTCCCAGAGCTCAGGGTCCAGGTGGAAAGACCCAGAGGCTCACATGTATTTGCTGGTTACCCAGGTGCTGGGTGCCCGCTGAGCGGGTGTCCGCTCAGCCCCAGCAGCCCTCAGGCTGTGCACCATCCAGGGGTGCCCAACGCAGGTCCGGTGGCCCAAATCAACAGAACTCCTCCTACACAGAGGCTCAGAGGAAGCCCAGGAGGAACCCGAGCATTCACATGGAGCCTGAAGGGACAAGGTCAAGTTCAGCAGGTATGAATTGTCCAGGCAGGGGATAGCAGGAGCCAGGACAGAAAACGCAGAACTGCTGGGCATTTGGATAACTCTGGGTGGTTTAGCTCGTCTGGAGGGTGTGGGTGCAGGCTGTGTTTGCCAGAATTGCCCAGAACACCATTTGAAAATGTTCAGGGATGCCCTCCTTCCCAGTTCCTGAACTCCACATTCAGGAGACCTCAAATCCATCTTGTTAGTCAAGAGCTATAACGCTGACTATACCCAGGACCATAGGCAGCCAGGATTTGCCCACTTTCATAGCTTCATTTTAATAGCTAAACATGTCAAGGGATTAATTTATGCAAATCCCTCCTTCAAGCTAGTAAGTAGCAGAGTCCAGGTTCAAGTCCAGGAGTCTGTCATCCTAGCCTACCTGTATTCAGAACCCAGGGTGTGCCTGTACGGGTGTTCAGGTTGTGCACTGCACAAGGGTGCCTTATCTGAGGGGGTCTCACTCACGTCGTAGACATCACACACAGAAGACACAGGTGAGTGTGGAGTTCTGGGCATCCAGGCTAGTCTGGGGGTTGGGGAAGGGGCTGAGGGGCCTTGTCTGTCCTATCCCAGCTACAATGAGAAACAGCTTCAGATATGACATGACTTGGGGGTACCAGTGATGTTGCAAAAGCCAGTAGCATCCCTGCACTAACACGGGTGAGATCACGTGCCCGGCACTGTGCGGAACACTGTACCAGCATTAGCGCATTTGCTCCATCATCCCATGAGGTGAGGGGTTCCCAGGCGGCTCAGTGGTAAAGAATCTGCCTGTCAGTGCAGGAGCCGCAGGAGACACGGGTTCAATCCTTGAATCAGGAAGATCCCCTGGAGGAGGAAATGACAACCCACTCCAGCATCGTTGCCAAGATAATCCCATAGACAGAGGAGCCTGACCAACTACAGTCCATGGGGTTGCAAAGAGTCAGACACAACTGAGTGATTGCCCAAGCAGGCCTCCTATGAGGTGGAAACCACTCCAATCCCCATTTCACAGATGAGAAAACTGAAGTTGAGAGACTGAGTTTCTTGTCTTGAGCTGCAAGGCAGGGATGAGCCAGGTTCCAGCCCACGCAGCAGGGGTCCAGGGCAAGGCTCCCAATATCTGGCCATCCTCCCCAACTGGAGTCCTGGAGGGCAGAGGAGGAAGCCAGCCAGCCTGGTGTTGACGGGGGAAAGCCAGATTGGGCCTCCTCTCTTGAAGACAACTAGACTTTGGCAGAATTTTTTTCCGGCCTTTCTTGCTTGGCGGAAGTTGGACACTTGACCTGGGGGATTTTGCAGATGGCAAAAATGATGACACATTTCCATAAATTCCCATGGTCCTGAGCCAGCTAAGAACACTCTTGAAAAGTTCAAGGAATAATGGGGGTTTGGCTAAATTTCCTGGCCAGAATGTTCAAGTATGTATATGGGACGAGGGCTGGTGAGGAGCAGACCTATACAAAGAGCACATTGACAGAGCCTCACTCACTCCGCCCAAGTCAGCCAAGGTACTCGCAACGTGACAGTGAGAATGCTCCCACCCTCCGTGTGCCTCCATGCACCAGGGCTTGAAGGTGGTATGTGCAAGACAGGCCCACGGAGCCATGAAGACACAGGTAACCCGCCAGGAGGTGTCAGATCTTCTGACGGAGGACTTACAATTTCTCCCTCCCTCCTTCGGATGACTGAGAAATCTAGACTATCTTCACAGAGCTTTCACCTCATTTGCCGCTGTTCCCCACCCCTACTTTAAATTCTCCTCTACACACACACACACGTGCACATGTGTACACACACTCACTCCCATACTCATGCTCTGGGCTTCTGGAGCCCTGTCTACATATTTCAAGCGAAATGAGTACTTTTAATGGGAAAACCTGATTTCCTGGAGTAGGGTCCAGCCCTTGGTCCACCAAGAGAGGAGTTTAGTGACTTCCCGGAAGAGCAAGACTCTCCCTGGAGCTCAGCAAGGAGACAGTGCTCCAGGCTGTCAGTGAAGGTGCTGTGAATTACTGACTGGGGCCGGGGTTTAGGGAGAGTGTGCCAGGAGTCAGTCACAGCCTGGCTCTCCCCATGCTGCACGGGGCATCTCCTTTCTTCACGTGGCTGGAATGCTGTCGGAGCAGTGAAGTGCTTATCACATCATGTGACCGGGATCGGCCTCCAGAGTCAATGCTGAGAGAAGACAGGTGGCCCCGGGGGCTCCCCCTGCCCGCATCTCCCAGACTCTGGGCTGGTACCTGCTCCCAGAAAAGAGGCTGAGTGAGCACAGACTGAAGACCAGAAGACACAGCCCCAGGGGGATGCCCAGGCTGAACAAGAGCCTCTGGGTCTACGTGGCCTCCTCCCAGTGACTGTCAGGATTCCAGCCTCATGCACGTGGACACATATTTGGCAGAAATGTAGAATGGAGTTCTAGGAGGCTGAGCCTCCTTCCCAGAGTCACATCCTGAGGTCAGATGTGGCCAGAATCAGAGTGTCCCCAAAGTTCACAAGCCACCCTGTATCCTTTCCTCAACATTGAAACTCATATCTGTATGGGCTGAGGCCGTTTCGTCTGTACTAAAGCACAGCCCAGCAGCTTCATCTAGAGAGAAATGTGCAGATGCACACAGCTCAGAAAATAGGTCAGACCCGACTCCCGCATCCACAGCACTGTCTTTCCTAGCGTTTCCCTCGAAAATTAAATTAGCAATGTATGCAAATGAGTTGCAAGAATTCATTACGCTAATTCATCTAATTTTAGAGGCAAACCTGAAGCAAACGGCACCTCATTCCACAACACTTAAGGCCTCACAGAATATTGATTTCTGAGTTCTAGTAGCCTTACACCAAAGCCCTTTTTATAGCCCAAGGCACACGATTGTCAATTTCCTCATGAATACAAATGGCCCTACTCCCAGGCCCCAAGATGGTTCTCCCAAGGTCATTTCCAGGGGTAACCCGCATGTCAGACCCCCAAAGCTCAGTCTGGCTAGGGGGGTTGGGCTGTGGCAAGTGCCGGCAGGAGCTGAGCCATCCGTCTCAGCAAAATCAATGGCTGCAAAAGTCAGGCAATCATTGCAAGGTCATCTGTGGTGCTGGGCCGTGGAATGAAGTTTGTCACCTACTGAGCATCTCCACAGCCAAGGCAGCCAGTGGCAGAGCTATGCTCTCGGCGGAGGCAACCTTGTTGAGCAGTGATGGCTTCTTCACCTCCTGCCTCTCGGTGGGCCCAGGTGATGTCTTCAGTCTGATCTATTTCACCATTAAGAGCCACAGTTTAGGGACTTCCCTGGCACTCCAGTGGTTAAGACCCTGTGCTTCCAATGCAGGGGGTATGGCTTCAATCCCTGGTTGGGGGCTAAGATCCCACGTGCCATGTGCAGCCAAAAAATTTAAAACAAAAAACTGCAGTTTACCCCCATGCTACTCCAGAGCCAGCCGTGTTAGCAGACCCTGGGGAGGTGGCTGAGGATGACTTTCGTCCTGCTCTTGAAAGGTTACGACCCCTATTTCGTTTGTGGAACTCAAGGAGCCCTCTCTGCCTCCACATGCCTCTTTGAAGACTTTGAAGCTGGAATCTCCTGCCCCCAAGGGCCCACGCCTTCAAGGTCAGCACCGGGCAGAGCACAGACCTTGGAGCACAAGAGTACTGCCCTGGAATCCCGGCTGATGGGCTAGGAAAACTCAGCAGGTATCTCAAAGACTCAAATCCCTCAACTGGAGACTACTGTGACACCACCACTTGGCAGGCTGGTCTGAGGACTGGCAATAGTGTCTGTGACCCAGAAAGCAAAACGGGAGTGGTTGTTTGTGTAATAGAAACTCTCAGGGTCACAGAGCACGTTGCTGAAGTGAAAGTGAAGTCGCTCAGCCATGTCCGACTCTTTCCGATCTCATGGACTGTAGCCTACCCGGCTCCTCCGTCCATGGGATTTTCCAGGCAAGAGTACTGGAGTGGGTTGCCATTTCCTTCTCCAGAGGATCTTCCCAACCCAGGGGTCGAACCCCAGGTTTCCTGCATTGTAGGCAGACGCTTTTACTGTCTGAGCCACCAGGGAAGTCATGTTCCTGAAGCTTCGTGGCAAATGTATGCCCAGACTTGTAAAGAGAAGCTCTCTGGCGGGCCCTCACCCTAGTCCCCACTGCCTGTCCAGGCTGGAGTATGATGCCAAAATGCATACTGATTCAGTGATCACTCACTGCCCCCATGCCGCCCCTTAGGATCTGGGCACTTTCCCACTCCATTCATATTGGGCTTGGCCCATGGCTTGCATTGGCCATGGGCGTGGAAGTGACCGCCTTAAGGGTGTAAGTGGAAGTGACCACCTTAAGGTACAGGGCAAGTTTCCACTTCCCGCTTGAGGAAAGCATGTCCTAGCAAGCCACTGCCTTTTCAGCCTTGACCCCAGAACAAACCCAACCACTGCCTTATACAGGCACCCTGTTAAGCCGGGCAGCATCCTTTCATCGAGGGATTAAACACTTGCTATTGGAGGCCACTGAGCTGGGGAAGGGGGTTTTGCAACATTTTGAGATAATAACAGCCCAGTAGACACTTGAGTGCCCTGGCTGTGTCTTCGGCCCCAGCCACCATCTACATTTTGCCTCCAGTGTCACTCTGCTGGTTGCGCCTCCCCATCTTTGGGCTCTGCTGGCTGTCTCCACTTCAGCTCCTTCTGCATATCCCATACCCAGTGCATGGCTACTCGCTTTCCCTCCAGCTCTGATTTGACAGCTGCGGGCCACCTTCCTGCTCAACACCTCACACCAGGGACAGCAGAGCCAAAGCAACAGGGCAGAGCCAAGGCCACAGAGCAGGGGCCCTCAGCACAGAGGGCAGGAACACAGCTGGCCAGCCTACAAATGTTCCTTCGTGAATCCTGGGGTGGGGGGGCCAGGATCTGAACCCAGGGCCTCTGGGCCCAGAACCAGAGCTCTATGCACTCTGCCTTGCAGCGGCTGAAGTTCTGACTCCCTGGACAGATCTTCATAGCAGTACAAAGCCCTCATGTTGGAAAGAGATTAAGTAGCTCCCTAGTCCAATAAATAATAGGTGAACCATACAAAATGGCCATTTTTGTAGACCAAAGCAGTCAAATATTGGCAATTTTACGGAGTTACCAGATTCGTGGCTGATTGAGCAACCAAACTCAATCCTACCCTATCTGCCAACATTCAGTTTGAATTTCCATCTGTGGTTCATGGAGTTTTCAAGCGGGGCTCTCAAATGCCCAGACAAATTCTAAAATAGCCTACAAGCAGCGTCTCTTCCTGGGATACCCATAGTAACCTCACAGCCAAAGGAAAACAGCATCACCCTGGATTGAGGTCAGTTCTCTTACAAACCCATGGATAGAGCATCAGCCCTCTTCTCAGCTGTGTGAGTAAACAAATAAAGTAATAATCAGCAAATCCGATTTCTTCAGGAGCACTGTTTTCTTCTGTGGTTTATAACGTCTCAGACTTCGTGCCAAGGAGGAACTTGATCAAAAGTACAACCCATCGGCCTCAGATTTTGAGAACTACCCTTCTTCTTTCTTAGGTATCAGGAGATTTGTCAGTCACCCCTCCTGCTCTGACCTAATTTGAAAGACCATCCCCACCCCACTGGCCTCCACCTTCAGGCCTGTGGATTTCACACTGACTAGAGGCCCTGAAGATAAATTCTCCAGTCCCATCCCAGCGTTTTTCACCCCAAGATGCCTTTACTATGGAAGGAAGAGACAGGACAGGCTCTGTGGAGAGCCAGGCACTGAGTTGGCCCCATGTGTATGAAGTCGATTCAGTCGTGTCCGACTCTTTTAGACCCCATGGCGGGAGGTAGCCCGCCAGCCTCCTCTGTCCATGGGATTCTCCAGTCAAGAACACTGGAGTGGGTTGCCACGCCCTCCTCCAGGGGATCTTCCCTATCCAGGAATCAAACCCAGGTCTCTATGTTGCCTGCTTTGGCAGGCAGGTTCTTTACCACTAGCAGCACCTGGGAAACCCCAGACGCCCTGTTATTAATATTTCCACAAATCCCCACGTTACCCTGGATAGACAGATCAGATTTCAAGCCCATCCCCATCCTTACAGGAGGCCCGAGTCACTCATAACGTGAGGGCTCTTTTGCAAAAGTGCAAGAAAGTGCTTTCCATTCCTAGCTGGATCTGGCCTCTGCTCAGCCAATCCCCTCCCCTCCTGGCCTGACTGCCTTCAAGTAGGTGGGGGCGACATCATCTAGCTGCCAAAAGCAGTCTGTTCTTGACGGGACAGGGTTCAAAAAGTCACGTGGCCATGGTTTCCTCCTCTGGTCCAGCTACCTAAATGCCCTTCCTGCCTGCCTTCCCACGCTGGGAGCACAGCATCCAAAATTAAGCTGCCAGAAATAGATGCAGTTGGACCAGAAGTGGCAGGAAGTGCTCTGGGCCTCCTGGAACCTCCGTGCAGCCTGGTTCACCGTGGGGACCTACAGACAGCTAATTACGAGCAGCTCGGACTAAAGGCAGAGAAGGAGACCAGGGAGGTGGCTGCCAGAGGCAGATTCTGTCCTCTGCTTCCCTCCGCCTCCCATTCTTACCCTCCAGACTTCCTGTCGCTTTATAGGGTTTCTCAGTCTTCCAGCTTCCAGTCAATTTAGCAGAACTGGCTCTCAGGGTCCAGCGGTCAGTGCCTGAGCATCCATACTCCCCAACAGCCTACATCCCACCCCAGGCAGCCAACTTCACAACGCGCCTGCTGTAGCCACTTGCCCCAGATCTACAGTCAGAAAGAGACTAGTTCAGGTGGCGATGAGGCTGGCGGGTGGGAATGCTGGCACCCCAGCCAAGCGTGATCAGTCAAACTGGCAGGTCAAGGTTTGGACACAGGCAAGAGATGGCTGGATGGCATCACCAATTCAGTGGACATGAACTTGGGCAGACTCTGGGAGACACTGAAGGACAGGGAGGCCTGGGGTGCCGCAGTCCACGGGGTCGCAAAGAATGGGACACGACTTAGCAACAACAACCACACATGTGTGCTTTCAAAAGGCTGCCCTGTTATTAGTTGAAGGCGGCAAGGAGGGATGTGAGAACGGGAGGCAGGTGGGGGCTGAGTGCAGGGGTGGCAGGACTGTGCGGGGGGTCCCCCGCTCTGGGCAGCCTTGGTGTCAGCCAGAGGAAAAGAGGAAGAGACCCCCCCAACTCCTGCAGGGCTTCCCATAAGCCCTTCCCATAAGCCCGCAGCCTGCCAGGCCTGCCTGAGACCTGGGTAGGTGGCAGCTACAGGGGAGGGCTCCATCTGCACCAGGTCACTGGGGGCAGGCCACCTCTCAGGCCTGTCCAGCTGGAATCAGCACCCCCAGAGCATTACCCAGGAGGCCCCCAGAGTTGTGGAACAGCCACGGTGGTGAAGGAGAGGGAGAGATGACAAGTGGGCAGGGGTGGTAGGAGCTGGCTCCTGGGAGCTCCAAAGCCTGTAAATCGCAGAGGGGAACACAGAGCTCGGGCCAGCCTTGGGGTTCCACACAGTGCCTTCCCTGTACCTGGAAGCTCTCCTCCGCCCGGCTCCCTTCCCCCAGCCACGGGGCTGCCGGGGTGAGCCTATGCCCTAGCAATCGCATAGGGTCCCACACTCAGAGGCCCTACTGCTCACAAGGGCCACGCGCTAGACTTCAGGCTCTCCGTTGTCATCTTGAAATTCTTCACCATTTTATCTTTGAACTTGTAAGTGATATCAGATGGGACAATAGCGCGTGCGTGTGAGCAGAGAAGGTACACCCGATGTGCGTGTCCACCAGGGTTCTGTGCCTCTCACCCTCCTGTAGCACTGTTCACGCCCACTGCCCGGCTTCTATAATCCCCTCACCCTGCACCTGGGCCACACCCGGGCGGGCTCCATGCTTCATTTAATATTCTGCTGTCACCCTCTTAAAATTCTCAATAATTTCCTCTTTGAACTTGTGTTTTGTGAATGAAATCTATCGGGACGATGCTCACAAGTGGAGCAGGTATACTCAGCGTGGGTCTGCGTTCCCTGGGCTCCACCTACACAGGATTCCAGAGAACCCATGACGTGTGCAAGGTCAGTGGGACTCAAAGTGAGCTGGAGATGAGCACGTGCTGTGTGAGAGTGAGCAAGGCCACGCTCTCCAATCAAACCGGAACTTGCTGTGAACACATGCGCTCATGGTGTTCTGAGACACATGGACCAAGGAACCCCATCTCTTCCTTCCTGATTCATGTCTTGTCCCTGTGTTAGGCAATGGATGATGCTGAAAAGTGGCACAGAAGATACGAGAGAGTCAGGCAACCTCAGTCCATTTCCTTTTGGGCCCTCCTCGCTCCGCAGTAGGACTAAGGCAGAGAGTTTGCACAGTATAAAAGAATCCTGCCCAGGCAGGAGCCACAGTAGACACAGGTTCCATCTCTGGGTTGGGAAGATCCCCTGAAGGAGGAAAGGACAACCCACTCCAGTATTCTTGCCTGAAAAACCCCATGGACAGAGGAGCCTGGAGGGCTACCATCCATGGGGTCACAGAGTCAAGATGCGACTGAGCACCTGAGTAGCACAGACTCACCCCTATGAATTCAATTCTATTAAAAAGCAAAGTCAGAAATAGTTAAGCATTGCCACTTTTCTGGTAAGAATGAAGTACATGTGCATGCCAGAGCTATGAAATAGGACTTGTGTCATTTCAGTGGTTCTGTGTATGAATTAAATGCTCTTATATTTCCATTTAATACTGGCATTACACACTACAAAGACGAATGATAAAATGCATGCCAACGATTTAAATTTTTAATTTTTCTTTAGAGTATCATTAAATATAAAATTAAAAAAAAAACAACATTGTAAGTCGAGAGAGACTGAGGAAGAAAGGAAAGTGTTTTGTATTTTAGTACTTTCCAATGGCACTTTCCCTGCCTTTTGAACAAGAAGCCCTGCATTTTCATTTTGCACTGAGTCCTGCAAATTATGTAACCATCTCTGCCTGGCCAGTTCCTCCTTGTTCATCCTCCAAGACTCTGCTTAGGCATCCCCTCCTCCAGGAAGCCCTCCCTAACCTCTCAGGAAAGGTGGGTGTCTGTCCTGTGTTCCTCCTCAGTGAACAGCACACCTCCCACCCCTGTACTGTCGCGACCTGTCTATCTGATCAGCTCCTCCACCGAATAGAATTGCAAGATTTACAGTCCTACAGAGCTTGCTGCCTATCCCAGAGCCAGCCCAGCACCTAGCACGTAACAGATGTTCCTCCCTTGTTTGCAGCATGAATGAATCGATCAATCCATCAACCAAATAACAAGTTAATCAGTGAATGAAGGAATGAAAAGAAAGTGCCCTGTGCCAGGCATCATCCTCAGCGCTTTGCACGCATTGCCTGGTCAAACGAAGGAATGGTAGCATCAGGATGGCAGAGAGGCCAGTGCTGCCCTGACCAGTGAGCTTCCCCCGTGAGACCCTGTGTGGTTCAGAGCTTTGGGCTCTTGGCCACAGCACTGCTCCTGACTCTTCTCCTGTCCTTTCCCCCTTCACGTGTGGGCATAGATGCTAAGCATTTGGCACGTTACTTGAGGGTAAGAATCCCAATTCATCTGTATCTGAGCCCCACCCAAGTGTGGCCCAGAGTTTTGCACAGCATCAGTACCCATGACTGTGACAAAATAAAAAGCATTTAAGAGAAGACAAGCTGGGACTTCCCTGGTGGTTCGGTGGCTACGAATCCACCTGCCAGCGCAGGGAGTTCCATCCCTGGCCTGGGAAGTGATTTTCTCAACCCAGGGATTGCACCCGCATCTCCTGCTTGGCGAGAGGGTTCTTTACCACTGAATCGCCAAGGAAGCCCTATGCTTGTTATAGCAGCTAGCGTGATTTGTCCTGACTAAAACAGTATGCCAACATATCTCTTTGTAGGACTGCATCCAAACCCAAGTAACTGAAAAGCAACCAAAGTGGCATAAACTGTCTAAAGTGGTTTTCTGCATAACAAGAAGTCGGGGATAGATAGTCCAAGGGTGGATCAGCTGCTCAAACACACAGACTCGATCATTGTGCCTGGCCATCCTTGGTGTCGGCTTTTGTCTTCATGCTTATCAACTCATAGCCACAAGAAGGCTGCCATACCTCTGACCTTTTATTCACATCCCAGACCAGAAGAAAAGAATAGGGCAAAGGGCTAACGAGTCATGCTAGCCAAATCTGTCCCACCTACCCAACTTTGACTCACATTTCATTCACCATAGCTGCATCACTTGCCCACTTCTGCCCAGTGGGAATGATATTATTAAGCCTACATCAGTCCAGTGGTGATTCATTTCCTGGGGCTGAGGTTGGAGCTCACACTTCCTGTGAGCAGTGAGTCTACTCAGCTGCCTGAACAAACTGCAGCTTCTGTTGGTGGGAGAAGAGGACGAGTGAAATAGATGTTGGGTGGCCAACAGGGGCCTCTCCGGTGGCTGATGTTCTCCTATTCTTCCTTCTTGCTATCACATCCTTTTCTTCAAACAGGGCTGCCATTAGGAGAGAGCCAAGAGATGCCTGGCTGGACCCTTTGGCCTTTAAATCTCTGATAACAGGCTAGTAGCTGGGCTTCCCTGGTGGCTCAGACAGTGAAGAATCTGCCTGCAATGCAGGAGACCCAGATTCAACCTCTGGGTCAGGAAGATCCCCTGGAGAAGGGCATGGCAACCCACTCCAGTATTCTTGCCTGAAGAATTCCATGCACAGAGGACCGGGGCTACAGTCCATGGGGTCACAAATAACAGACACAACTGAGTGACTAACACTTTCACTTTCAACCAATCAGACAGTAACATAATTCACACTGCAGGCTAGAGCTTTCTCAGCCCCTAACACTCCAGGGCATCTCCTTTCTTTTCTAAAATATTACTGATTATCTTAAACTGGTGTCACAAATTAATGGAGCTATTTAAAAATTAGATCACTCAGCATTTGAGAAGGTGCAATGAAGTGGGTTTGATCACAGGCTGCCTGCAGGAAGGTGACTGCCCCCATACGTTTGGAAAGCAATCTGGCGTTAAGTATCGTGAGCCTTAAATATATTCAAACCCTTTAATCTAATAATTCTACTTCTGGGAAATCTCTCCTAAGGAAATAATTTGAATATGGAAAAAGCTTTTTGCACCAAGACATTCCTGGCAGGATTACTTATAATAGTGAAAACCTAGAGACAGCCAAAATAGCCAGCTATTGGAGAACAGCCGTTGGAATATATACACAAATTCTGTACAGAATATATTCTAAGAAGCGCAGATGCAATAGACGGATGGAGGAATACACAGGCTCAAAGAATGGATGGATAGATGGATGATAGAGAGAAAAAGAGAGAAAGAAAGGGAGATTCAATTCGATGAACAGATACATTCATTAAAAATGATGACTGCACGGACTTCCCCGGCAGTCCAGAGGTTAAGACTCTGCACTTCCACTGCAGCGGGCGAGGATTCGATCCCTCATCAGGGAACTAAGATGCCCTGCAGCATGGCTCAAAACAAAGATGACTGCAAAGGGTTTATAATGGGAAAAAGTATTTGAATGAAAGACGTGAGTTAAACAATGGGCACAATATGATTATTAGTATATGAAAAAAGGCTAAAATGAAATACTCCAAAGCACAGATGATTTTTGTTCCTTCTTCTTTCTTTCCTACTTTATGCCTTTTTAAATTCTTTTACAAGGGTATACAGTTTTATAATAAAAATTACTTTAGAAAAATGTGAGGGTTGCTAGGTGAACGTGGAAATTGGATGGGGTTAAGGGACAGTTTGTTCAGCTGGGGCAGCATTTGGCAAAGTCTTTGCCCAGCTCTGGGCTCCTCTCTAATGACCGCAATACTTGTTGGGCCAACTTCAGGGTCCTTCTCTCCAGGGCCTCCCTCGGGAGCCAGCTTCTCTCTCTCCAGCTTTGGCAGAGCCCTCCCCACTTCACCCCACCTTCCTCACCTACCAAGGGCTCTCTGGGTAGATTATGGCTTGCTACAGGTATTTTCCATTCTGTTCATCTTGACTCAACTTGTCCGTGCCCAAAGCTCCAAAGCCATCCTGGGGTGGTCTCCCTGCAAACAGAGACTCACCCTTTTCTGTTGACTTTTGCTCATGTTCTCGAAGGTGGTGGCCTTTGGCCGAACTTGCCCCTAAATGTGAGGACAACTCTTTGAATTTCCCTGGATACTGGCTAGGGAAAAAAAAAAAATCTCAGACTTTTTTTTATTTTCATTCAAATTCGATTGGTAAGTCATCCATCTTTTTGTTTGCCTGTTGTTATTCAGTTACGGCTCTGTAATATCCCCACATGCAAATATACCCACACACAATATATTTATTTATCTACTTTTGTTGACAGAATCTGAGCTGCTTCCAATGTTGATATTAGTGTTGCTAAGAATACTTTTGTACATACCTAGGAGAAGAATTGCTGGTATGTAAGATTTGTGAAGGCTCAACTTTCATGAAAATGTCAAACTATTTTCCAAAATAGCAATAAAATTCTGAGAGGGGGCAAAAATGTCCAAAACTCTCTGTATTATCCTCTCAATTTTTCTGTAAATCTAAAATGGTTCTTCTTAAAAAAAAAAATAGCCCTTTAAAAAATTACAGTGTGTATTACCCTTTCTAAAGTTAAAAATGACTCCAATTTAAAACATTTGGGAGGTTACATTTTGATGTGATAAAATGAAAAGCAAAGGAAGGACAGACACAAGATTTATGGAGTCAGTCCCCTTGGGAGGGAGGGCAGAGTTCCTGGAGGAAAAGAGGGTGGCAAACAGCCCTCGGTGTCCAACTTCCTTGTCGGATGATGATGGACTGCTGTTTATTAGCTGAGAATAAAAGAAGGGAGGAAGTGAGGGAGGCAAGAGGAAGAGGATCTTGCGAGGAGAGCTCTAGGGGAGCATCATAAACAAGGATTATGTGTAATTCAGTTCCATACACCTGGGGCCAGTTAAACAACAGGAAGCAATCTGAAAGACATTCACGCTGACTTAGAGAGAGGAACTGCTTTGTCAGATGGGCCGCTTGGCCTGTGCTAGAAAGCCCAACTTGCTCATAAATGTTAGGACCACTTTTTGAAGTCCCCTGGATACCAACTAGGGGAAAAAGTCTCAGACTATATTTTATTTTCATTCAAATGTGATTGAGAAGTTTCATCCATCTTTTTGTTGTCTGCTGTTATTCCGTTTTAGGGCTCTGTAATATCCCCACATACAAATATACCCACATGCAATGTATTTGTCCATTTATCTATTTCTATTGCCCTGGAGAAGGGAATGGCAACCCCCTCCAGTATTCTTGCCTGGAACATCCCATGGACAGAGGAATCTGGTGGGCTACAGTCCATGGGGTCCCAGAGAGTCAGACACAACTGAAGTGATACAGCACGCACTCTACTTCTTTTGACAGGGTTTGGGCTGTCAGATACCAGCCCAAATGCCAGCCCTGCTGGCCACGTCACCCAAGGCGACCGTCTGCTCCCTGAGGAGCATGGGCGGGGCTGCAGGTAAGCACTCAGATGCCGGCTTTAGGATCCATCACCAGCCACGCCTATTGCGAGCTCTTTCCAAAGCTCAGCGTTCTCATCTATAAAATCGGGCAAAACAAGTAAGACTGAAGTGCTTACTCAGACAGAAAGTGAAAGTCGCTCAGTCATGTCCAGCTCTTTGCAACCTCATGGACTATACAGTCCATGGACTTCTCCAGGCCAGAATACTGGTGTGGGTAGCCTTTCCCTTCTCCAGGGGATCTTCCCAACCCAGGGATCAAACCCAGGTCTTCCACATTGCAGGTGGATTCTTTACCAGCTGAGCCACCAGGGAAGCCCAAGAATACTGGAGTGGGTAGCCTATCCCTTCTCCAGGAGGTCTTCCCAACCCAGAAATCAAACCAGGGTCTCCTGCACTGCAGGAGGATTCTTTACCACCCGAGCCATGATGGAAACCCTACTTAGACAGAGAAAACAGTCATGCATCTATCATCTCTCTCTCCACACCCCCAGATGTGCTCATGCATGTGTCTAGATTCCCAGGTCCTTGCCCTGCTACTTGTCCCAGACCCCACTCCTTCTGGCCAGGATGAACCCCCCCAGCCAGCTGGCTTGAGCATGGAGCCCTGGCCTTGAGCCCCAGTGGGGTCCGAGCCTCTGACTCTGTTCCTCCCGTTCATCTCCACCCACCACCTCTGGGACAAACCGAGCCTCTCCCTCAGTCCTCTCAATCCACAGCTCCTGGAGATATATTTTGCTCCAACTGAATGAGTATTTCTCAAGCCCTTTCCTCTCTCTGTCCTGGCCTTCTTGGGACTCACATCACCACTCACTTGGACCATCATCTCTTCCAACCACCTCTCCCTCCAGTCCCCCAGCCTGCAGCCCCTCGCCTGCAGCCCCCCACCTCCTGCCCACCTTATTTCCGAGGCATGAGTCCGACCACCTCACCCCCGACGCTGGAGTCCTATAGAGGGTCCCATGGCCCCTCTGCTGTGCAGCCCTCGTGACTCAGCCGACGTTCAAGGCCGTCACCTCCCCCTGGCTCCAGTTCCACCTGGCCCCACTCTGCCATGTACACCCAAAGTCCAATCCCACCTTCTCCCCAACACACCCCGTCCCCTGCTCCTGACTCCTCCGCAGCCTGGAGGAGGCTGCTCCCCTGCAGGGAATGCCCTTCTTACCCTGGAGAGTACTTAGTCCCCTTTGAGATTCCAGCTGGGGCAGGAGGAGCCTTGCACCTTCATCCTGGCTCCCTTTAGTTCAGTTTCCACCCCCACCTTCATGTGCCCGAGAGACCGATCTGTAGTCAGTATCTCCCTCCACTGGACTCTGAGCATCCTGTGGACAGGACCCCCCAGCCCCCAGCATATCCCAATGCCACACTCAGAAATTATTCATCGAATAAATGCACAACTTGTTCCCTTTAAAGGGTAAAGATGTTTGACTTCCCACTGCAATTATATTTTCCCTCTCCTGATTCAAAACCTTGCCTTGCCTGGTTGGAGGAAAGACAAGTGGAAAACATCTGTCTGGTGGGTTGACCCGAGTTGGGATGAAGGATGGAAAGAAATCTGGTGTCTCCTGTTTACCATGAATGCTGAGCCTGGAAAGAAAAGCTGCAGCCACAGCAGGACGGATGAGTGGAGACAGCTGCCCCACTGGGGTCATCCCAGGGCTGACCCCCCAGATGGGGACTCAGGGGGACCAGGGGTCTACAGGCCCCCCACCTTCTCTGGCCACCATGGGGAAGGGCTGGTCCAGACCAACAGTTTGCTCAGAGACTCTTTTTTATAAAGGACGTCCATAACTTTCCCACCTTTCCAAGAAGGGATGGAAAGAGGACCTCTGTGGGTGAGTCTCTGCTGCCTCCCTGAGTAAGGGAATCTGGGGGCAATGTCCTGCTGGTGGATCACTGTATGCGTAAAAGAATAATAGAGGGTTTGCATAAGGATGGCGCCTGTCCCAAAATCATCTTACAAAGAGAAAGGTGACCATGAAGAAGCTGAGAGTCCTAGGGGTCTGAGTCTGAACCTGAGATCCCTGGTCGGTGCCCATCAGCACTGGAGCTGCTAACACGGGGCATCGTATTAATGGGGTTATGCTAGTCTTTTGAAATGCTAATTGGAGCCAGGACAGCCCAGGGCAGCCTTAGGTAGTTCCCTGATCGTGTCCTGATTATGTTCCTC
Organism: Tragelaphus eurycerus; assembly: GCA_935064755.1. Lineage (NCBI taxonomy): Eukaryota > Metazoa > Chordata > Mammalia > Artiodactyla > Bovidae > Tragelaphus > Tragelaphus eurycerus. The sequence continues at coordinate 8,564,798 of CAKXYN010000088.1, read as the reverse complement.
CCAAAAAAACGCTCAGACCCCAAATGTGGTCCCGAGGCCCCAGGGGGAGCCTCAGCCTCGCCCAGGATCTGCTGGGTCAGAACCGCATTTCAAGAAGCTCCAGGTGATTCCTGCTCACAGTCAGGATGGAGAAGCTCTGCTGGAGATGACAGGCCTCCTTGTGGGGTGGGAAGAGGGACATTCAGTCAGTGTGGCTCAGAGAGGGGAAGTGGGCCCATTCTGGGACACAGCAGAACGCTGTACGCTGGAACCAGAACCCTGGTCTTCCGGTCCCAAGTCCACTGCCCTTCTGGGGGAAGTGATCCCAGAGGAGGAGGAGGCCCCCCAGCCCAGACCGTTACCTCCTCCTCCTGGCTGGGATCATCACCGTGAGCTTGGGAAGCCGGGAACCTGTGTGGGATGGGCTGGAGAGGCGTGCCTGCCTTCTTGCCCGCCTCCCTGGAGGGGAAGGTGGGCAAGCACCCCCTCTTTGCTGTCAGCTGCTCACAGGACCAGAGGATGGATAACTGTGGGGCACAGGGGTGTGGTGGTGGGGGACTTATGCCTAAATCGCAGGCTCAGCTCCAGAGAATTAACAGGCCATGGCCACAGCAGAGCCAGGCCTTTTCAGATGGACCTCTCTCGCCTCCATGGAGCAATGTGCCCCTGGAGCTTCCTGCCAGGGGAACCCCCTCAGCCTCGGGGCTGGGATGAGAGTTTCCAGGCCAAACCAGACCTCCTCAGGCTCAGCATGGTGGCTTCCTGTGTGTGTCTATCAGGAATGTGTGGGCCCCCTGGCAGTCTCTTGGAGACTACATTGGAAAAAAACTCTCCTGTGTTTCTCTGTGACTCACACACTCAAAATGCATCTGACACTAGAAGTATGGCTTTTCCACACATCGAGCAGTTGTCTGCTACCAGCTTGGTGGGGAATGGGTGGGAGGGGTCCCGTGATTCAACTCCAGCAGTAACCGGAGTCAGTCCAGACCCCACAGGTAAAGGGCTCTGTCCCACAAGACTGCCCCCACTTCAGAGACCAACTGCCAAGTCCAAGCTTGGCACCCATCTTAGTTCCCTGGACTAACCAGCTATAAATCGGGGCTCCCAAGACCCCTCCTGGTTTAGACATCTGCTAGAGAACCTCTCAGAACTCAGGGGCACACTCACACTTACGTTTGCCAGTTCAGTATATGATAAAGGATACAGATGAACATCCAGATGGGAGAGAAGTGTAAGGCAACATTTGGGTAAAGGGGCAAGGAGCTCCCATGCCCTCTGGGCATACCAGGCCCCCAGCTTTTCCACAATCTCAGCAGCCCAGAAGCTCTCCAAACTCCCCCACTACTAGGAATTTGATGAAGGTTTCACCACATAGACATGATCGATTGTTAACTCACACTCCAGCACCTCTCCCCTTCCTGGAGAATAGGGGGAGCAGATGGGAGCTGAAAATTCCAAGCTTCACAGCTTGCTCTTTCTGATGAGCAGCTCCCATCCTGAAGCAATCCATCAAGAGTCATCTCATTAGAACAAAAGACACTCCAATCACCCAGTAAATTCTAAGGGTTTTAGAAGCTCTGTGCCAGGAACCAGAGGCAGAGACCTATACATATATTTTTCTATTATTTCATAGAAATATCACTCCCTTCCCCCCGACAGAAATCAGGCCACTGTTGGCCCTGGAGTGACCACAGAGATGCCCACCTCCCGTCCTCTGTGGGCCAGAAGAGGCTGTGTGGGGTGGTCCCCACACCCTCCAACCTTCCTACAGGACTCCAAGGAGCTTGCTGGTCTGGGGCCTGGTGTAGCCCCAGGCTGAGTGCCCACCCCACCACCACACACCCCTGGGCTCGCTCAGTTCCATCATCTGTAAAGTGAGGCTCATAACAGCACCATCCTCTTAAAGAATTGTGAAAGAATTAAATGAGACTTTCTTTTGATGCGTTGAACAGAGCCTGGCATAGTATGCCCTCCACATTGCTACACACTTACATTGTTAGAACTATCTTCCTCAACATCATTTCTCTGCTTTCAGACCAGAGAAATGGTTTCCCATCCATCATCATGCCCTTCCTCCGGACCCTGCAACAGGAACTGGGTCACTGTGCTACTCTATGGGGTCACAGCCTCCAAATCAGCCACCAGACACCCTGATCCCACTGGTCATCATGCCCTGGAGGATGGACTGACCTTAACAAGTCACTTTTAATGACTAGAACTCAGCAGAAGTGACAGGATGTGCCTTTAAGAAAAAAGCAGAGACATTATTTTGCTGACAAAAGCTATGGTTTTTCCAGTGGTCATGTATGGATGTGAGAGTTGGACCATAAAGAAAGCTGAGTGCTGAAGAATTTATACTTTTGAACTGCAGCGTTGGAGAAGACTCTTGAGAGTCCCTTGGACTGCAAGGAGATCCAACCAGTCAATCCTAAAGGAGATCAGTCCTGAATATTTATTGGAGGGACTGACGATAAAGCTGAAGCTCCAATACTTTGGCCACCTAATGTGAAGAGCCAACTTCATTGGAAAAGACCTTGATGCTGGGAAAGATTGAAGGCAGGAGGAGGAGACGACAGGGGATGATGGGGTCACAAAGAGTCGGACATGACTGAGCAACTGAACAACGATTAAAAGGCTGCAGCGTCCATCTCTGTCTCTCTGATCACTCGCTCTAGGGAAAGCCAGCTGCTACATCCTGGGACAGCTTTAGGGGAGGCCCCGGTGAAATCACCATTAAGTCCTGAAATGACTGCAGCCCCACCCAACATACTAACTCATCCTTGTGAGGATTCTGGACTCACAGAAACTGAGATATAATAAAGAGATGCACTCGTGAGTTTGAGGAAACTTTGATATACAGTAGACATCTACAGAGTACTACTGTATCTTGGTGAAATCCTATTCATCATTCAGGACCCAGAGGAAAAGCCACCTCCTCCATGAAGCCTACCAAAAACTTTGAACTCACTCCATTCTCAGTGTCTGCCTTAATGTCAGTTTATAGGACAGGCTTTCTCCCCCAGGGAGATTGTGAGTCCCTAGAGGGAAGGGACAGGACTGAATCCTACCTAGATTTTCTGGGCCCTGTCACTCAGCTAGTCCTCAGTCAGAGTTTATTTTTAAAAATAATAACTTAAGCAGCAACCCCCACCCAACAGGCCTCCAACTTACATACTTAGCCTTTGGTTCAAGGTCTTCTTGCATGCTCCATTCAAGGTCACATACTAGCCAGCCAGGACTTGGGCCCAATTCTCTCTTCTCTCTCCCAGAGGATATCATAGCACTTCCCAGTGTCACACCAGGGCACACCTCATCCTCCACCCAAGCTAGTATACCCAGCCACCACCCACCACTGGGTGAGAGCACTCGGAGCCAGATCCAGGGGGCAGGAAGAAAGGGGTTCTCTTCCTTCATGTTCGCTTCTGACTTAGTCACCTCCCAAAGTCCCCATCTGCCAACACCATCACATTTTTTTGTCACCGTCACCTTTGCAAGTTAGGTTTCAACAAATGAGGTTTGGAGGACAGGTAGTATATGACACACATCCAGCCCATCCATCGCTCCCAGGATGGACAGGGTCCTGAGGCTGCACTCCAGGCTGCTGGACCCCTTTCAGGCTTTTCACAGCACAGCTGTCATGAGTTAAATGGTGACCCCCGCCAAAAAAAAAAAAAGACAGTTCATATTCCAGAACCTGTGATGTAACCTTATTTGGGGAAAAGGTCTTTGCAGATGTAAAGATCACGATGAGATCATCCTCAATTAGGGCAAGATCTAAATTCAATGACAAGGGTCCTTGCAAGAGACGGAAGAGGGAAGACACAGGAAGAGACGGGAATGGTGTGGCCACAAGCCAAGGAACGCCAGCCACCACCAGCAGCTGGACAAGGAGAAGGAGACTCCACCCCTGAGAGCCTCCAGAGGGACCTAGCCCTGCTGACACCTAGATTTTGGACATCTGGTCTCCAGAACTGTGAGAGAATAAACTTCTCTTTGTTTATTTAAGTTTGTGGTAATTTGTTGCTGCAGCCCCGGTTTGCTAACACAACAACTTGTGTAGAAAAAGATGCTGCTTTGGCAGCTCAGGTTCAGAGGCACTGGGGTCAGCAGTGATTGTGGTCCTGTGGTTTCGGGGACCACATCAGTGGTAGGTTGTCTCATGCTATTAATGGCTGGTTTTCGCCATTTGCTTAAAGTGATGGTTCCAGGGGAAATGGCAGGCATGCCACACGCCCCATCCCCATCAGAGGAGGGCATCTGGATCTGGCTCTGAGGCTCCGCAGAAGTTGGGCAGCAATGTGTGAGAACAGGCGACACAGGTACCCAGACTGCTGGCCCCCAGGGATCCCCGAGGCGGAAGTCCCCAGCCAAGGCCTCCTCCAGCTGCCCACAGTCCCAGCCACTTCCTGCTGTGTACAGGGCCTGCAAAGTTGGGGAGCTGGGAGAAAGCTCTGCCCAGGCCAAGGGTGGAGGGTGGGTTGGGGGCTGGGAAAACTCTGAGCAGAGGGTGGCCTGCAGAGGCCTAGAGCTGAGGACCTGATGGATGGGGGGCTATTAAGGGGAAAGGCAGGAGGCTGGAAGACCAGGGCAGACAACCGGCACGGTGAGTGTGAGGCGGAGAGGCAGAATGGCCAGGGAGGGACCCTTCTAGGTGTGGGAGGAACGAGAGCACATCCCCACCTGGCACCGGGCAGAGACGGGGACGCCAAAGAGCAGAGCCAGTGAGAATAAACACATCCAGAACTCTGGAGGCTGGCGGGGTGATCAGGAAGCTGAACTCAGGATGCCGTGAGCATGACTCCTGAAGTTAAGAGCCTGGGGTGGCGGGTCCTCAGCGTCCCCAGAGCTGTCCCCGCATCTTTGCCTCTGGGAGCTGGAAGAACATTCCCTCCGCTGCTGCAGAAGTTGACTGGCTCTGACAACACCCTAGCATCCGGGCTCGGTTTGTATCTCAGAGGCCAAAGAGATGGGAAGGGTTTTCCTCTTTCTGCTGAAATCGTGGGCCCTTTCCTCCCCTGCGTGTGTCTGAGCAGCTGTTGGAGATCCTTTCCACAGGACCCACTGCAGGCTGGTGATGCTGCCACCATGTGGGGCCACCTTCGTGCCCCCAAGGTGTAACCCAAGTCCAGATTCACAAACATGTCACATCAAACATTTCTGTTCATTTTCGCTGAAAATGGAAGAAAACTGCTGGGTCTGCTGGGGTGAGGGGGTTGGCGGGAAGGCAAAGCAACCCCCAGCTGCCCCTTCAAAGCCCCTTTTCAGCGTGTGGGAAGCTGAATGCAGCAACTTCAAGGGTCTCAATTTCCAAAGTTTCCAAGGTTGCAGGAACTTGGGGTTGCTAGGAGCACTCAAGTCTTTAACACAGGAGGGCAGAGTCAATGACAGGTGGCACTCACCCACCCACACAGGGTGCATGGGGACCATTCTTTCTGCTGGTTTCCCCATCTCTGCCAGGTGCCAGGTGGGGACATCCTTTCCTTCCTCCCACATTCAGGAGGGTCCCTCCCTGGCCAGGGAAGATCCCTTGGAGGAGGACATGGCAACCCATTCCAGTACTCTTGCCTGAAGAACCCCATGGACAGAGGAGCCTGGCCACTACAGTCCACAGGGTCGCACAGAGTCTGAACTGACAGAAGAGACTCAGCACACATGCATGCAAGCCAGCAGTGATCATTCCTGAATGGTGGAGTTTGGGATGGGTCCTCTTCAGAGGCCTCACAGGGACCCCCTCTAGCCCATCAGCCCTTTCCAGGCTGATTGCCTAAACATAGTGGGTGTAAAATCACTTTCCAAAAACCACACTGCCCAGGTCAACCTGCCAGGTGAAGTGACAACATTCCTTCCACCAGGCATCCTCCACCAGGGCAGCTGCTACCCACCCACACAAGTATCGCCAAGGGCCAACATCAACAACACGCCAGAGCCCGGAGTCAGCCCCAAAGAGCGAGGGTTCGGGAGAGAGGACCACAGTGAGGACCCCTACCCCTTCCAGAGGACCCAGCAGGGAGCAGAGGGTTGGGGGCACTCCTGTGAGCTGCCAGGCTGGGGCAATGTGGCAGGAACAGCCCCGCCATCCCCACAGGGCTCACGCGTGGCTTCATTTTTGTAAAAGGTGGCTCATATCTTGAGAAAATGAGTCATCATCTCACACAGGCTGGTACAGTAAAAATCCAGTCTCTTTTCTGGGACTCAGAGACTGCCAGACTCAGGCTCCTCCAGGGTTCATAGCAAGTCTCTTAGGGTGGGTGGTGGGTAAGGATATACCAGGTGGAGCCTTACTGAAAAATGAGCCTGGGGCTCCAAAGGCCTTGCAGGTCCTCAGCCACGTGAGGGGGTAGAGGAGCCATGCCCAGGACTCCGTGCAGGGGCCAGGCCTGCATATCTATGCTCAGCGTCTCCAGACACTTCAGATGATTTGCACTAAAGGTGGGCTGACCAGCCCATTTCAAAGATTAGGAAATTGAGGTCCACAGAGATTAGCAGTGGGTGACACAGAGGTAAGAATCAGAGCCAGGACTGAGTTCCAGTCCTTTAAAGACCTAGGAAGTCATTTCCTACTTTGAAACTGTGTCGTCCACTGCTGATAAAGCACGTTGGCACTCTCAGAGATCCCTTTCTGCTGGCAACTGTCTGCTTTCAGTTCAAATTCAAATATGAGGAATTCTCTGGTGGTCCAGTGGTTAAGACCCTGCTCTTCCAGGGCAGGGGGTGTGAGTTTGATCCCTGGTTGCAGAACTAAGATCCCACATGCTGCAACTAAGGCTCAGCACAGCCCCCCCCCCCCAAATTAAAATATAAAAGCCTACACAGCTGCTTACATGGCCCAGATAGAGGGGAGACTGGTGGTCTGAGAAGCGCGCTTCGGAGTCCACAGCAGAGCAGACCGCAGTTGTGCATCTTTCAAGTTTGACTGGGTCCTTCCAAGAGACTCCTCCTTCCAGCACCACGTAGGGCTTGGGACCACCTGCCTGCCCCACTCCCCCTCAGGGCCAGTTCCAATGTCTCCAGTGTCTTCTCTGCTGATGAACCAAGCAGAGGCCCTGTCTACTCCACTCCGAACTCGGGGCTAACAGCAAGACGAGAGGAAGTAAGCAAATGTCACCTCTGAGAGCAGGTGCCAATTTGAGGCCCTGGGGACTCTCAGGAGACGCCTACACAGACCTGAAAAGGTCCGTGCCTGGCACCTGCCAGACAAAAACGTGTGACTGATGAGAAAAATGCCAGACAGCAGGAAAGAAAGCCATTCTCAGGATGCTCTCTAGCCGAGTGCCAAGAATTCTGAAAGATTCTGAGTGAGGCAAACAACTAAGAATTAATTTGTAAGATAATTCCTAAAATAGAACTCGTGTCTTCCAGGAAACAAGGACTTTGTGGTAAACTCAGAGATGATCAGAACCTGGAGACTCCTATGACCATCTGAGCTCCCGTCCCCAACATTTGAGGAGGGGGATTAGGAGCCCCCGATCACTCCATTGCTCAGTCGCTAAGTCGAGTACAATTCTCTGCGACCCCATGGACTGCAGCACCCCAGGCTTCCCTATCCTTCACTATCTCCCAGAGTTTGCTCAGACTCATGTCCATGGAATCAGTGATGCCATCCACAGGTGGGTCCAAACTCCCAGATGAGAACAGGAAGAGCTGGCTAAGCCACAGCACTGGAGGAGTTGTGGGGAGGTGGGGCGTGTGGCGTGCAGTTGAGACGTGGCTGCTTAAATGTTCCTGCAGAGGAAGGAAAACAATGGCATGAATGAACTGAGATGGTCCCAGGAGATTGCAGAGAAATGTTGCAAGTGCACTCCAGCCGATTATAACCTACTTACAGCAGGTGTAGAGACTACAGTGATATTTTTTAAAAATAATAATTTCCCAGACTTATCACTGCATTCACAAACCCAGCCAGCTGTTCAGGGCACTGCTCCAAGGGAGGAAGGAAACGTCCTAGGATGTTACAATTTTACTGCCCTCCCCCCGCTCCCCCCCCCCAAAAAAAACCCATGCAGGAAGTGAATGAGTCTGAACATCGGCTCTGGGGTAAGGTGGGACAGGACTCCAAGGTCCTGGGAATGAGTGCATGGCCTCGGGGGCAGAAGAGCCCAGCACTGACCGGACTGCCACGTCTAAGCCCCCATTTCTTCACCTCAGGACTAGGGTAACAGGGCGGCCTTAAACATTACTTGCTGTGAAGACTATATTAGATGAGGCATATAAAAGTGTGCTTTGCTAATTGTAAAGTACCTGCAAATAAATAAATATATCATATGTGTGTGTGTGTATATGTATATGTATATGTATATATATATATATATATATATATATATATATATATAAAATATGCACACAGCATGTGGGATCTTAGTTTCCAGACCAGGGATCAAACCTGCATCCCTTGCATTGGAAGCGCAGAGTTTTAACCAATGGACAAGCAGGGAAGTCCTAGAAGGCCTTTTTAAATAAGAAATGGTATCTCCACCAGCTGTCTCAGAGATACCAATGAAAACTGAAACAAAGTACAGTGAACCAGACTCAGGGCAAACACAGAGACTTCACATCTCTACCAGAATCCGAGGACCTGGATTTAGATCCCAGCTTCAACTTGCCAGCCATGCTTCCTTGAGCAAAAGTCATCTTCCTCGTTTATAAATCAAGGAAGTAGGAACTGGAAAACCTACAGGGTCCCTTCTTAAGCCAAAAGTTGCATGAATCTGTACCCTGTGCTTCCTGGAAAAGCTTCTGAGGAAATGCATCAAGTATTATTTCCATTGAGGGACTTGCTTAGTGGTCCAGTGGTTAAGAAACTACCTGCCAATCCAGGGGACATGAGTTCAATCCTGGGTCCGGAAAGATCCCACATGATGTGGGTCAAGTGAGCCCGTGAACCACAACTACTGAGCCCACATGCCCCCAAAACAGAAGCTTGCCCGTCTCAGAGCCCGTGCTCCACAGCAAGAGAAGCAACAAAGACTTAACACAGCCAAAGACAAATAAATAAATTAACTTTTAAAGTATTATTTCCATTGAAATCATGATGAGCTAGCTAAAATTGCTTTACGCATTTGCTTTGCAATTTACCTTCTACCCCATCTCTATCTGCTGGAATATTGTCTACTATCCACCTAGAGGACTCAAACAATGTAGCTAATAAAGTAAATTAACAGAGAGATGCTGTATGTTGTGTCTTAGAAGAGACTATACCTCTTCCTCACAGGTATACAAATGATGGAGCATTTGTAAAAAACTTATACTTACTTATCCAGAAAGAGAACTCCTCTAAATTACAAAGAGCAGAAACTGTACAAGCCATTCTCCAAACCACAAAATCCAATAAAAGCCAGGCTGGAATGCTGAAAGTCTGAAAAGCAAAATAGATGGATAGATACATGGATAGACAACCCAGTTGAAAACTAGAAGAGCCTTTCTTTTGGGTTCAGAAAATGAATTATAAATACAACAGAGAATTAGAATATGACTTGTCGAAACTTATCCCATACCACTGGAGGCAAATTCATAATATAAAGAGGCCTTCAGTATTAAAACAGCACAGTTTCCACTTCTGGGATGACTGAGAGAGTAACTTCAGGGAAGAAGTGAAGCTGGCAAAAATTATTTTTTAAAAAAAGACAATTTAAAGTCTCTGGGAGCTGCCTTAAGGGCATATGACAAACAAAGAAATATTTATTCGAGAAAATCTACTAAAATTCAGTAAGTACAGCAAGTCCGTGGCATTTCAACCGCAACCTGCACTCTCCCTCTCCACTCCAGCTCAGTCTCACAGAAGCTTCGCTCCACATGTGTGTGGCCTAGAAATCAGGGCTCCCCAACCCCCCAAATCCTAATCAAGGCTTATATACCTCATCAGGAGGGACCAGCCACCAGCACTTCTCATTCTGCCAACTCCAAGTTGAAAAGGCTAAATTCCTGGTGAGTGTGTTGCAGAAACCAGTACTCAAGAAACCAAGCACCACGCTCAGAGAGTTGGAGAATCAGGTTTATTAGTCCGGGGGCCCAGAGGAGTTAACACTCCAAGCTCTGAGCCCCGAACAAAGGGTTTACAGAGTTTTTATACCCGGACAAGCATGATTAAGCGGGTTTGTGGGTTCGCAGGGGCTGGGCGATTGTAACGAGCAGGACAAGGGTGAGTTCCTTGTCCTGCTCCAGTTCCTAGTATTGTGAGTCCCCACTTTCGGAGACCTACGTGATCCAGACTTTGCAAGGAGCAAACTGAGTTACAGAGGCAGAAGGAGCGGGAGGTTATGTAAAATTTTAACTTTTCGTCTTCAAGCGTGTCATGGGACAGAGGCTCGGCCCAAGCAGGGCAGGCTAAGAGGACTGGGGCCCTAACCCCTCTGCCCAGCTCACTCCTGGGTCACAGGTTCCAAAGAAGAGACACGCTGAGGATTGCCTCCAGAACCAGAGGATTTCTCAGGGGAAATGCGGTCCATGAGAAAAGAAGGTTCTCTGAAGTGCTCCCAAAAGAGCTGAATCTATTTAAAACAGAATGTGAGAAAGTTCACGCCTAAGGGCACTCTTGAAAACAACAGCCCCTCTTTATTAAGAACAATAAGCTAAACCCAAGCTAGATAGTTCACCAGAGAGAACCAGAGAAAGAGACAGCCAAGAAGAACTTTTCTGAGCTCCAAACGAACCTTGAAACTGGCCTCAAAATCTACCCCTGCCTGATTTTAACTGGATCAGACTGTGGAGGGATTTAAGTCTCTGGGCATTTTTTAAAACAATAGAGCAATCAGCAGGTGGAGTCTATTACCTCCTGCTGGACTGGGCATGTTACCATTTGAAGCAAACAGCTTAACAGAGAAATCAGGAAAAGACACAATCAGACAACACTGCTAAGACCACTGTCATCCCAGAGTCCTGGGCTCAGATTCCTGCCCCAGGCTGCGTCCTCTGAGGACAATGAAGCCTCTAAAATTGATTGTGGTGGACGCACAACTCAAAGAATATACTAAAAACCATCAGGCTGTGCACTTAGCTTTTTTTAAAAAATTTTATTGGAGTATAGTCAATTTTTAATATTGTGTTAGTTTCAGATGTTCAGCAAAGCGATTCAGTTACACACACTCATATATTCATTCTTTTTCAGATTCTTCTCCCACATGGGTTATTACCGAATATTGAGTAGAGTTCCCTGTGCTAGAGCTGTGCACTTTCAATAGATGAACTATATGGTAGATGAATTGTGTTAATAAAAAAGGAATACAAAAAGTCAATGACCTCCATATTCATCGCAATATTATTTCAAAGAATCTGGTCTTAAAAAAACAATGCAATGGAAACAAAGCTCAATGACTTGGACAGTTGAAAAGATGATGGAATTAATTTCTGGACATCTTGCCTCTCCTGTTTCTCTTTAAAACAGTCCGGATTTCTGCCAAATGGTTTCAAGTGCTCCCTGAAAAAGGCTCATTTCGAAAGATCTTTTCTTTTTTTTATTATTTTAATTTTTTTTAACACCAAAAACATGTTGTGTTGAGTATAGCCAGTCAACAACGTTGTGGTAGCGTGAACAGCGAAGGGACTCAGCCGTACAAATACATGCACCCATTCTCCCCCAAACCCTCCTGCCATCCAGGATGGCACACAGCTTGGAGCAGAGTTCCACGGCATGCTATACAGCAGGTCTTCGAAAGACTTTCTCTCATGTGACTCTGAACAGAAGGCCTCGGGGGGCTCCCAGGAGAGCATCCGTTCTCTCGGGTCCCTGCGACACCTCCGTGTCCTGAGTCATTCCCTCTCAGGTGCCCCACGGGTGGGCCCCCCATCCTGGGCTTTGAAGCTCCACTGTCAATATGGCTCACATCCTGAAGTGGTACAAGAGCAGGGGCCCAGACAGCCTGAAAGAAGCCAGCAGTCAGCGCCAAAGGTTTCTGATCAGATCCCAGTCCTGGGAAGGAATCTCCTTTTCCCAAGATCCTTTCCACCAAGTCACCACCACCACTACTGTGCAATCAGAGGGATGTGGAAGCTACCTGTCTGGAAGAAATTCTCTCATTGAGGAACCTCAGGTCCATTAGACTCTGCCACTTACCAGGCAGGGCCCTTGGCCTCCCTGACCCTCAGTCTCCTCATCTGTGCAATGGGTGTACTATTGTAAGAATTAAGTCAAATATTGTGCACCAGAGAACTTTGGGTTTCTTCTTGTCTTCCTCAACTGCCATAGGCCAGGAGCTCACACCAGTCCATCTCCTGTCCATTCCCTCAGCCCCTCTTGCCCCTGTTGAGGAGGGGGACATTTTCCTCTACCCATCTCAGTTCCTCTGACTGGTCTAAGAATTAAATTGACACGAGAAAGATTAACAGGAGAAAATCAAGCAAAAGTTTAATATCATGTATACACGGGAGAGGTCCCAGGTGGCATTGGTGATAAAGAACCCACTGCAGGAGACATAAGTGGCATGTGTTCAATCCCTGAGTCAGGAAGATCCTCTGGAGGAGGGCATGGCAACCCACTCTAGTATCCTTGCCTGGAGAATCCCACGGGCAGAGGAGCCTGGTGGGCTACAGTCTATTGGGTAGCAAAGAGTCGGACACAAGTAAACACACACACACACACACACACACACATACATTGAAGAGACCCAGGAAAACTGAACAACTCACCAAAATGGCCAAGGTCCTCACTTTAAATGCCACCTTTAGCTAAAGACAGCTGAGGGTTGGGGGTAATGGAGTGAGACTGAAAAGGAGGAAGGCAATTCACACGGAGTTGGGAAATCAAGCGTTTAGTAAATAAATGTTTGCTGGGCCAAGCAGAGACAGTGGACATAGAGTGGACTCTGATCTCTAAATGTTTCCCCACCACACCCAGTCCATATTCTCTGCAGATGTCTCTGGTGATAGCTCTATTCCTTTAATAGACTTTCTATCTAAATTCTTCAGACACTTAGGGGAAAGGTAAATTTCTTTCCTGATTCTTTTGGGCCTTAATCGTTTTTAGCATGAAAAATAATCAACATGCCAGAGACATTTAGGGGTAACCAGTTTTGTTCCCTACTCTCCAAGAAGTCACAGATGTGAGAGTTGGACTATAAAGAAGTCTGAATGCCCAAGAATTGATTCTTTCAAACTGTGGTGCTGGAGAAGATTCTTGAGAGTCCCCTGGACTGCAAGGAGATTGAGCCAGTCAATTCTAAAAGGAAATCAACCTTGAATATTCATTGGAAGGACTGATGCTGAAATTGAAGCTCCAATACTTTGGCCACCAGATGTTAGAAGTGAACTCACTGAAAAAGACCTGATGCTGGGAAAGACTGAGGGCAGGAGGAGAAGTGGGCAATGAGGATGAGATGGTTGGATAGCAGCACTGACTCAATGTACACAAGTTGGAGCAAACTCCAGGAGATGGTGGAGGACAGGGGAGCCTGGCATGCTGTGGTCCATGGGGTTGCAAAGAATCATACATGACTTGGGACTGAACAACACCAACACTCCAAACAGACTCAATTTCATGCTTAGAGGTGGCCTGGGTTCCAGAGAACCCCAGGGCTTCCAATCAAAGGCTGCTTAGTCTGACTTTAACTTAAATTGAACCAAAGGTGAGTGACCCAGAAAGTAACCATCACATCCAATAAGATGGACAGAGACCTTCAGGCCCTGCCTCTTAGGTCTCCTGTCTGCATTATGGAACCCAATCTGGTAGCCACAGCGGGACTGGCAAAAGGTGATGGATTCCAGGTGCTGGATGCCCTCTACTAAACCCAAATCCCCTGGTGTTTATAAACCCAGCTTCTGGAGATCTTGTCTAAAAACCAAAGCTCTTGGCCAGGTGGGAGGAAAATCATCCAGGGTCCAGCCTGAGACCCAGCATCACTCCCCACGCGCACCTGCCTCGTCCAGCAGGGCCCTGGCACAGTGGACTGTTTAGCCGCCACCTACCAGTACTTTCTGGATTAAGTAGCAAAGCATAGACGCCTTCCAAGAGCCCACCCAGAAACGCTACCCTGGCAAAGCCCAAGTGCCACAAGAGAATGTGGGCAGCAGGGTGGGGGTGGGAATTAGGTGTCATGATAACATCCAAGTCACATCTCCTGCTCCTGATGGCGGACAGACACTGTGCCCTCAGACCTGGCCGCCAGGCAAAGTCGAAGGCCGCCACTTTCCCAGGGAGGTCCTGCTTCCACCCCAGGGTCATCAGTCCTGCTGTCAGCACGCTCCTTGTCTACACAGCATGAAAGGACCCACACCAGAGCCTGGCACCTCCGCACAGTCAGGGCCAGAGAAGGGCCTTGGGGCACGAGGACACCGGGGAAGGTGAGGTCCCACCAGGAGGGAACGTCTTTGACCTTCTGACCCTTTGGCTACTCTGGGGCCTCCTCCCTGTCTCACTGGGGGCTCCTCCCTCCTCTGACTGTCAAGGATTGAATCATGCCTCCCCCACAAGAAAATATGCTGACATATTTTCAGTCATGTGAAGTTGACCTGATTTGGAGCTAGGGTCTTTGCAGGTGGTTCCCGTGGAGCTAAGATGAGGACCAGGGTAGGCCCTTCATCCAGCATGACTGGTGTCCTTAGAAGAAGAGAAGATTGGACACAGACACACACGGCAGACACCACGTGACAGTGGGGACCTCAGCGGCAGGCCAGGGACAGCGGACCATCACTAGGGGTGAGGGAGCTGAGAAAGGATCCTTCCCAGAGTCTCAAGGGAGCTCGGCCATCCTGACATCTTGACTTCCGACTCCTAGACTCCAGGGCTCAACATGACCCTCTCACTGGGTCCCAGCACGAACCTCTGAGTCAAGAGACTTCTACTTATTTCTGCTTTTCCAGCAACAGGAAGGAAAAAAACAACTTGGATCTGAAAAGCAAAGGGAGAATTAAGAAACCAAGAGGCTGGATTCCTGTTGTCTTAAGCCACCCAGTATGTGGGGCTTTCAACCATGAATACTCACCGGAAGGACTGATGCTAGAGCTGAATCTCCAATACTTTGGCCAATTCATTAGAAAAGACCCTGATGCTGGGAAAATTGAGAGCAGGAGGAGAAGGAGGCAACAGAGGATGAGATGGTTGGATAGCATCACCGACTCGATGGAAATGGGTTTGTGCAAACTCTGGGAGACAGTGAAGGACAGGGAAGCCTGGCGTGCTATAGTCCATGGGGTCACAAAGAGTCAGACACAATTGAGCAACTGAACAACAAATGTGGGGCTTTGCTGCAGCTAATATGGGCCCCCAATTCTGAAGGCTAAAGCCAACCACCACCTCTATCCACCTCCAATGGAGGGACAGAGATGAGGGGCAGGGGACCTGAGAATCCTTGTTGGAGAAGGAGGTCAGCTGGGGGTGGGGGAGGTGGCCCAGGGGTGTACAGGACAAGAGAGGGTGGGCACGAGGGAGGAAGACAAGGGGGTGCTGTCTCCTGGCCGAGAGGAGCCCCAGGAGAGTGGAATCAGGTCAACAGAGGAAGCCTCCGATCGTTTCCAGCTGTGGGCCCTGAAATGGCTGGGCCTAGAATTGAATCAAATCCCCTCTCTGCTTTTTGGAAACTCTAGAGCTCCTGCCAACAGAACAAAAAGAAAGCCTCCAACACACCTATCTCCTGTCTCAACATATATATTTGATCGCCCCAGTGTCCTGCCTAACCCCAGACTAAAAATGACTCCCCCACCTCCAGCCAAGCTTACGCCAGGCTCAAGGCAACACTCTCACTGGGTCCAGCCTGAATCTTCAGTTCAGGAGAATTCCAGTCATTTCTACTTTTCCAGCAGTGAAAAGGAAAAAAACAACTTGGATCTGAAAAGCAGAGGGAGAATTAAGAAAGTGCCTCAGCTCCAGGCATCTTTTTTTTTTTTTTTTAACCACTAACCGGGCAATGAATAATTTATAGCCAAGAATGTTTGTGGGGGGGATAAAACTGTTGACAAGTCAAGAAAAACCTCTTAGCAGCCTAACGGAGCAATCCATCTTCAAGAAACACGTTTCAAATGCATAGTTTGTGAAGACGCTGGTTGAAGTTGTTTCCTTTCTCCTTTTTTTTTTTCCCTTTTTTTTTATCTATATGGAAATCAGTGGGTGCTGAAATATGTTTCCCTTCAGCACGAACTAGGGCTGAATGATAGCCCAGGCAAGAATTAAATCATCGCTTCATACTGCAAGAAATAAACAGAGCTGGGCAGAGACCCACGGCACCCACGGGGGGTGGAGAGCAGGAACAGAGGCATCGGTATTCTAGGCAGGACTGCATGGGAGCGACGGGGTGGTGGATCCGGGAGAACTTTTCTGGGCAAGGTCCCCCAAGCCAAGTGGTGGTGATTACACATTTGCAAAGAACAGGCATCCTCCCCGAGTCCTCCTAGATCTGGGCATCACGAGGGTACAGCAAGGACTTAGTGACAACAGTGGCTGGACGGATGACAATACGCTGAGCAACCTGACGGCTACAGGGTCAAGCCTGTGTTAAGCACCCACCACGTCCTAGGGCCAAGCTCCTCCTGGAGACACTGTTGCTCAGCCCCCATCACTGTGTGGCCCTCTCCCAGCTCCTGCAGGGCCACCTGGGAGCCAAACCTCCAGGAGATCTTAAAACGCTGCTGAATGCCACACAAGTACAGATGGTAGAACCTGCCCTTGAACCTAGGTCTCACTCACAGGCTCATTCACCTCCCGTGGTCTTAGGGAGGCTGACTTGGTTTTCCAGAAGTTGGCAGGTATTGGGAGCCCCCCTCGTATTCTCAGTGGCCCCCCTACCTGCTCTGGGCTCCTGGCTGACCAGGGTTCAAGTCGTCAGCTGAGTGGGTAGGTTGAGACCCAAGTCTAGACCACAGCCAAGCAGCTCCCCTGGGGTCAACACAGGTGAGGCTGGCACCTTTCATGGTAACTGTATTAGTAAGCTACTGCTGGGTAACAAATGACCCCACTCTCAGCAGCTCTAAAGCAACAAGCGTCTGTTGCCTCAAGGTTTCTGTGCACCAGGAAGCCAGGGACAGCTTGTCTGAGTCCTTTCGCTCAGGGCCTCTCACAGGGCTGGAAACGATGTGTCTGCTGGGGGCTACAGTCACCTCAAGGTTCAACTCGAACCTCACACACAAAGTGCCATTTTTCACAAGGTGTTGGATTCATGGTCTCCTCATTGGCTGTTGCCTGGAGACGGCCCTCAGTTCTTGGTTCTGGGGCCCCTCCATAGGGCACCTCACAGTGTGGCACCAGGCTTCCCTCAGAGCCAGCAAGAGAGTCCTGCCTAGCGGAAGTCAGGGGCTCTCGTAGCATACTCTGCAAGTGACGCCCCATCAGATGTGCCGTATAATCTTTCAACCAGGGGCCTTTCCACTGCTCTGTGGGAAGAACCGCCTTTCTGCTTCTGGGAGATTCAACCTACTAAATGCACGGTGTGTGCACCGCCCCGCCCCTGCTGGTGTGTCTGTCACCGGAGCAGCCTTGTAACTGGGACCGGGGGAGAGGCTTGGCCCCTCAGTCCTTCCTTCTTCCCCTTCTTCACCTGATGAAGAGAAGGCCTTTCAGCCCCACAACTTGCATGGTTAGCCTGGAGGGCCCCTCTGCATGGGCTTGTCTGGGGTGTGCTCCCCCAAAGAACAAGATGTCCCAGCCCGAGACCCAGAGTAGCCCAAGGAGGAGACAAGGCAGAACCAGAACAGGGTAGGGAGGAGCTGGGGAGGTGGAAAAGAAAAGAGCCCTGGGTCTGGACCATAGGGACCCCTGAAGACAGCCCCTGCTGGAACCAGGCAGCAGGGCTCAAGCTCAGGCGTTCTTCCCATCAGCGGCTCCTTCGTGGCATCTTTCTGTCCCCCGGCCCTCACTCCAGCTCTCCATGGGACACCCTATAAGATGACATGATTTGGGACCCGCAGAGGTTTGGAATTGGGTAGATCTGGGGCAATGGCATTTTTGGTTTAGTATCTCACCACTCATTTAGATGCACACCAGGTTTAAAAACCTATATTCTGAAGGCAAAGCAACTATCCAACCCCAATCTTCTGATACAATCCCCATTTCACAGAACTTAGCAACGAAAGTAATTTATACAAAAATGGGAATCATTCTGTTTGTCTCCTTGTCAAGCCCTTGTGAAAGTGAAAGTCTTAGTCACTCAGTGGTGTCCGATTCTTTGCAACCCCAAGGGCAGTAGCCCATCAGGGTCCTCTGTCCATGGGGATTTCCCAGGCAAGAATACTGGAGTGGGTTGCCATTCTTTTCTCCAGGGGCTCTTCCCAATCCAGGGATCGAACAGGGTCTCCTGCATTGCAGGCAGATTCTTTACCATCTGAGCTAACAGGGAAGCCCTGTTAAGTCCTTGATGTAAATTAAATCACATATTTTAAAATCTGTCAACGAATCTTGTGATCCAATTTGGGGTCTTACAATACTCCACCCCTCTACACCAAGGGTCTCTTGATTGGTAAAAAGAAAATGGAGACGCTCAGCTTCAGAAGGATTTCCAGAATGAATAATGGCCTCTTTCAAAACAGATTTACATTGATCCTATTCATTAATTTCTTCTCACTTCACTTCATGCATAATGGCTTCAGAGTCTACAGAGCAAGCTAGAGAATAGGCCTGAATATCTGATCTCCTACTGGACATCATCAAGGACAATGTCTGGCGTCTGTGCTGGGCTTAGCCCCATTTCAAAGTGTGTTATCATCCTCTCCCCTAGACTAGCCTCTGAGCGACGGCGAAGGCTGCTTCCTGGCTATTGCTGTTTAGTCACTAAGTTGTGTCCTGCTCTTTGCGACCCCATAGACTGTAGCCTACCAGGCTCCTCTGTCCATGAGATTCTCCAGGCAAGAATACTGGAGTGGGTTGTCATTTCCTTCTCCAGGGGATCTTCCTGAGGCAGTGATCAAACATGTGTCTCCTGCAACGGCAGGTGGATTCTTTACCGCTGAGCCACAGGGAAGCCCGTCAAGGTTTCCTTACTGTTACGTTCCTCCTGCTTGGTGCAACTCCTGGCACGCAGGAGGCACTCAGGGGTCAGTCCACTCGTGACCCCTGTCGGGACTCCTTGGACACCCACTGCCTCCCTACCGTGTGACCAGGCAATGCCTAACCCCTGACCACACATGAGACCCTCTGAGAAAACAGGCAGTCACAGTCCCACCCCACTGCTTCCAACTGTAAGCCCTGGGGGCTGGCCTGTGTGCCATCCGTGCAGCAACTCAGTCCTGGTGAGAACACAGTCCTACCAGGAGGCGGCTCAGAGCACAGAACACCCCACCCCATCATTCCCTCCAAGTCCCCTGAGGTGACAGACACCACCCAGATGGGCTGTGTGCTATGCTGAGTTGCTTCAGCCATGTCCCACTCTGTGCAACTCCATGGACTGAAGCTCATCAGGCTCCTCTGTCCATGGGATTCTCCAGGAAAGAATACTAGAGTGGGTTGCCCTTCCCTTCTCCAGGGGATCTTCCCAACTCGGGGATCTAAGCAACATCTCTTACATCTAACCTGCGTTGGCAGGCGGGTTCTTTACCCCTAACACCACTGGCCAGCAAACACTGTACGCACCGTTTAGTCGCTAAGAGACCTCATGAGTGGCCATGGTTTCTCTAGCTGGCCCCTGGGAGGAACTCTCCATCCCCAGCAGCGGCCTCCAGACCATAGATCTTCCCCACAGGGCGGGGCCCATCCCATGCTGCAGGGGCCTCATCTTCGTGGTCATGGCCTCGGGCTGCCCTTGAAACGTCCAGAAAGGAAAGGGCATCTTTGGCCAGAGGGGAAGTCAGGGCAGATCCTCTCTGAAGGTTTGTCCTTGATCCTTGTCTGACCTTTATCCAAGTGGCCAAGCTCAGTGCACCCTCCAAGGGCAAACAGAACCTCCTTCTGTCTTGCTGCCACACCCAGCCCAGGACCAGGTCAGCCCGCCTGACTGTGTCCAGAACTCTCCAGGCCCTTCCAAGCTGGGCCCTTGGCTTCTTAAGACACGCTCCATGTGAGAAGCTCCCACCTTCCTCTAAAGGACCTGCCATGGTCAGGGCGCCAAGTCACGGAAGACGTGTGACACAGACGTGTGACACAGGGCGCCCATGGGGCCCCACAGTCAAGGGTCTCACCTCCAGCAGACATCGGGGCGTGCGTGTCTTCCCTTCCCCAATGCCTCCCCTCTTGAATGTTCTCCTGGGAGCCCATCAAATGAAAACCCTGGATCTGAGGTAGAAAAGCCTCTTAGGAGGTTAATAGCGAGTAGATAGAGCAATAAAAGTAATGATTTAATTCTTCAAGGATGGCTAAACAGGCTGCTGTTTACCAAAGTCTTAGTAGATAATTACTAACAGATAATTACAAAAAGCTGCTGGATTACAGCTGCCCCAGAAACAGCCACAGCCCCAGCCAGCACAAGTCCCTTTCCGGGAAGGACCCAGGCAAGACTCTCCTCTGCTCTCTCCTCCTGCTCCCTCGCTGGCTCTGCCATCCCTGGAAAGCTCCCCTGGATGAGTCTCTCCCCAGAGGTGCCCACGATAGTTTTAACTGGGCTCCTCAAATGGCTCGTTTCCCGATTCCTCTGCAGGCAGCAGATAAGAGGCAGTGGGACATGGACTCTAGCTGCACAGCTCTGGGACAAGCTTTGATGGAGGAGCTCAGGGACCCCTGGAGCTCGAGCCCTCCCTGGTAGTCTGGGAAGGTGGCAGGCATGCTGTGGTTGGCCCTTAAGGAACACTGGTCACCTGCCCAGGAAGTTGGTCCCAGAGCCTGAGAAAAGGAAGGAAGTAACCCAGACAGAAAGCAGGCCTCCTGGGGCCTCCCCTGTTCTCAGCTCAAAAGGTCACTACACCTCCCACCCTGTGCCTCTTCCCTTTACTCAAAATACCCCACCCCTCCTCCCACAGAGAACCCACCACCACTATTCCTCCAAATCCCCTCAGCCACACGTGCGCCCACCCCCCAGCTGTAAAAAGCCTCCAAATAACATCATGATTGCTGTGGTTCCTCAAGCTTGTCCCTGGGAGGAGTTCCCCAGCCCTGCCAAGGGTCTCCAGACCAGAGGCCTCACCTGCTTGTCCTGAAGGTCACAGGGCCCAACAGATCCTGCAACACACTCAGGTTCATGGTCATTCCTGGGGCTGTCCCTGCCCTGGCATTAGTGCCGTCCAGGTGAAGAAGATGTTCTCTGTGGTCACAATCATTGGTCATACTCATCTTCAAGGTCATGGTTAGGGGCTTTTCCTGCCCTGGGACTAGGTCCTACTTGCAAGTAAAGATAGTCTCTGTAGTCATGGCCATTGGTCAAGATCATCTTCAAAGTCACTCCTAGAGGCTGTCCTGGACCTAGGTGAAGATGCTCTTTATTGAGGTCCAGTCCAGGCCATCAGCTCCATTCTTCCATGTCCTGTGAGACCCATTCTTTCAGCTGTGGGGACAGGGAGCCCCCTGTGTCCAAGTGCCTCCATCCTGTGGCGGGCTGCTCCAGAAGAAGGTTTCCCCCACACCAGGCCAAAAGTGGACCCTTGACCTTTGGAACCAATGCAACAGCCTTAAACAGCACAGGACAGTCTTTCCTTTTCCTCTCACAAAGCTTCAAACTTCAGAAATGCTTCTTAGGACTTCCCTGGTGATCCAGTGGTTAAGAATCCAGCTGCCAATGCAGGGTACTCAGGTTTAATCCCTGATCCGGGAACTAAGATCCCACATGTTGCAAGGCAACTGAGCCCTGCAGCAAAAGTACTAAAGGCCACATGCTCAGGAGCCCGCACGTCACAACTAGAGAATCCGTGGGCCACAATAAAAGATCACACATGTTGCAACAAAGATCCCACATGCTGCAACTCAAGACCCGACACAGCCAGAGAAATAAATAAATCAGAAATGTTTTATAAATGCTCTTTATGTCCCAGGCTTCCTTTGTGGCTCAGCTGGTAAAGAATCCACTTGCAATGAGGGAAACCTGGGTTCGATCCCTGGTTGGGAAGGTCCCCTGGAGAAGGGAAAGGCTACCCACTCCAGTATTCTGGCCTGGAGAAGTCCATGGACTATATAGTCCAAGGAGTCACAAAGAGTCAGACACAAATGAGCGGCTTTCACTTTCACTTTATGTCCCACACAAAGTCTACTCCCCTCCAGGCAGAATGTATGACCCTCAGCCATTTCTCCAAGGCCAGGGGTCCAGGTGCCCTTGACGCCAGGGTCATGCTCCATGAACAAACATCAGCCTGGTCTGTCTTCTGTGGGGATGGTGCCCAGATGAACTGATGGGTCTAACGTGGAGGGGTCTGACACAGCTGCAGGATCACCCCTCCCAGCCAATCCCTGCCCCACCTCTCCTCCTCCCAGTGGCTTCTGCCCTGCTAATGACAACCAGGACACTGACTCTCCCAGAGAGAATCAGATGCCAGGGACCAAAGCCTACCAAGTCAGCTCACAAAAGCTGGACTCTAACACGAGGCCTGAGACTGTACCAGGGAACTAAGGACGGAAAGTGACGCCAAGGAACGTGGTGACCCGAGGCTGGCTGGGACAAGTCAGCGGCCTTCCCCAGCCCAGCCCAGCCCATGGCTGCACGGTTTCTTATCACCCCTCGCTGGCCAGCAGGTTCTATGTTCCTCCCTCTCCAGAACCCTCTTCTCTGCACCTGCTCGAACACTCAAACGTGGCTGCCCAGCTCCAGGGCCACTATGCATCTCTGGTCCCGATCGCAGACTCTGGGAGGGACGAAGCTGATGAACTCATCCTGCCACAAGATACGATCTCCTTGGATCAAGTCTGGTCCAACCAGCTTAGGAGAGGCCAGCCCCAGTGTTTAAATAATCCCTGGGCGCCCACCCAGGGGAGGGAGAGGGTGAGCAGACCGGCCCCTCCCCCCAGAAATGTGCCACCTGTGCCGCTGACCAGCTCCTTCTGTCTCCGCAGCTGGTACTGTACTCACAGCTGGATCTGATGCAGAGCTTGTCCCCTTGTTCCTGACTCTTTTCCTTTTCTAGGACTGTGCCCCCTCATCAACCAGTGGGGTCTTGTTTTAATCCAGCTCTGGCTTCTAATATAGATAATCTTCCTCCATCCTTGGGCTGTTTAGGGTTTGATGCCTGTGCCTCCTGGGTCCCTATCTTAGCCAGTAACCACCAGACCAACCCAGGCTGAATGGTGGGTTGACCCATTGGTGGAATGACCTTGGGTTCTTGCCTTGGGCTCTGGTGGCTGGAATCTGAACAACTGGATTACAGACAAGGTTCCTGCATCTGCTGCCCCCATCCTGGTCAGGTCCTTCCTGCCCCAACCCTGCCCTCTGATAACCACACACCCCCACACTCAAGGATGCTTGGCCAGCCATAGGGAGACGCAGAGAATTCACCAGATTTTGAGGATAGACTTCTCTATACACACCTCCTCCAAGGTGGGGAGCATCTCACAAATGCCCAACCCAGATACAACAAACAGGAGAAAAAAATCTTCCCACTAACCTGGGAGCCATCTCAGCAGGCTTGGTGGGACTCATTTTCAGGATTTTGATCAACATTTTCATGACCACCTTTTAAAAACCAGCATTACTGTTTCAATATCTATGGGGGGAAAAAATTCCAACTTGAATTTCTAACTTGAGGTTTTTCAAGAAGAATCTGAAGTCAGCGAGTAAATCATTCCTGGGACCCTTCTTAGGAATGTTCTAGCGGTGCAGCTGGCTTCCTGCTCAGGAGGAAGCGTTGGGGGTTCTGCATGAACTGCATTTTCCAAAAATGGCCCTTTTACAACTTCTTCTTCCAAGGTAATACATTGTGATGATGGCTATTAGAGGGTAGCTAATGGCCTGCACAGGAAGTTGAGTGGGAATAAGACCACAGGATAGAAGGGTCAGGCTCCCTCTCTTCTCTTCTCCCCAAGCCCAGCTACTTCCTCATGCCCTGGAGACAGGCAGCCACTTCTGACCCAGCCATGCCTTGGGAACAGGGGTCCCCTGCTGCCTTGACAGCCCCCACCTCATGCCTGCATCATGCACGGCCCAACATCATGCTTGTGGAGCCCACCTGGGCCGAGAGAAGCCAGGAGGCCAGGGTCAACCCCCTGGGGCAAACCTCTGCAGTGGGCAGGGAGCCAGCAGGTGCTTGGCCTTGCACCATCATCCCCTCCAACTGCCCACCTCCAGCCTGCGTTTCCCTGTGGCATCAGGCATCACAGCCTCAGACCTACAGTACCTCTTCTTCTCTGTTCAAATCGCGCCCCCTCCCTCATCCTGCTCCCAGGGATCATCTCTCAGCAAACTTAATGGCACCTGAGTCCTCATCTTGGTCTCCCAAGCCTAGAACCCAGACTAGACACTGTCCCTCTCCTCATTCCCAGGCCCCACTTGGAGCCACCTGATGTGGAGTAGGCCCCCCATTTGCCACAAACATCCGCCAGGATGAAGTAAGGAAGGGTCTGCTTTGTGCTGGGTGACATGAAATTTCCTCTGGGACAATCACACAAGGAAACTGTCACATACGCTGGGTTTCCTGACACCCTGGCCCCTCCCTGCCCATCCTGAGCTGCATCCCAGCTCTGAACAGTCGCCCCCGAGCCAGCAGCACCTACAGAGCCCACAGACCCGGTGCCCACCATGGTGCTGTCCACAGGCCTCGCCGGGAGGCTCCAAGGGGCCAGAGCCAGCCCTTGTCTCATTACCGCCACCGCCCCCCAGACAGGCATCTTCCCGCCTCACCAGCCTGCAAATGGCTCCTTGGGGAACGTCTGGGCCTTAATTGCTTTCTGTCCGGTGTCTGTCTCGGTGCTCAGACATGGCTCTCTCAGCCGACAGGGAAGGACACATTCATACAGGTCCACACCAGAGGCCTGGACACAGACGGGGCAAAGCCCAACCCCTAGTCACCCTCTCAGATGCCTTCCAGAAAAGTCTTTTGAAAGACTTTTCAAAAGAAGTCTTTTGAAAGAGCAGGCCCCTCCAAGGACCAGGGAAATTGGAGCACAGGCAGAAAGCCTGCACAGAAGGCAACCTGCCCGGGGTCCTCAGCCCAGAGTTGCTGCTGGCTCAGCCAGGCAGTTTCCTTCTCTCTCCAGACCTCAGTTTGCCCAACAAAAAAAAGGAGGGGCTTGGGGAAGACCACCCCCCCACACCCACCCAGAAGCCAGTCTGGCTCTGACCACTCTTCCCTGACCCCAAAGTAGCAGGTCTTGGAGATGGAGATGGATGCTCCCTGCAAAACGTGTACATCAGTCCAGTATCTTTGGGGCACCCTGCACACAGAAGCTCCCTCTTAAAGATTCTTATGGCACAACTAAAGGTCCTGACAAGGCCTGCCACCCAGAGACTGTTAACATGTGGATCTCAGAGTTTTCCTAATTCATGTAACCACAGAAAGACTTTTCTCCAAAGACTCCTAGTATATCTAACACATGTGCTGAGAGCTGATGACCGAGCATTTGATGCCGTCATCAGGGTTCCTCCCAGGAGCTACCTCTGTGGGATGTGGATCAGATGAATCCTCTCTGATAACAAAGGCCCTGGCGTAGAAAGACAGGTGTCACCAGGTGTGTGTCCAGGACAACATGCTAAGGAACAAAGAAAGGAAACACCCGAAACCCTGAACGGCTACTTGTTCCTGTTTGTGATTGAGGGTAGCCGGAAGTGGGAACAACAGGCGTCTCCACCTGGCCGGCCCTCAGCCAGCAATTCCCTGAGCCTCCCAGCCGCTGTGACCAAAGATGAAGTCAGGAGCTTGGGAACAGCCTCCACCTGCTACACAACCCTCTAACCCTCCCCCTCCTCTACATACCCTGCGTCATTCAACCGCAAATATTTACGGAGAGCCGGACATCTCCTGTACAAAAGCCTCCACAGGCCCTCTTTGCCACTCTGCCCCCAGAGCCTCTTCCCCAAGGCAGACCTCAGTGGTCCCATGGCCCTCAAGGTCACACCCAAACATGGTCTAGCCATGGCTGCCTGCCTCTCCTGCCTCTCCGACACTCACTCTTTCCTCGATGCTAGGATGCTCAGGACGGCATCCATTGCAAAGGGCTCCAGTGAGGACCTGCCAAGGGAATACATGCAAAACAGCACCAGTATCATAGGGTGAAGGGAACCACATAGGACGCCTGGCTTCTGTTTGCATGAAGAGTCTGGCACCCAGGTCCCCTACCAGGGAGGCAACACCTCCCCAACCCCATCCTTTCCCATGTAGCCCCCGCCTACCTGATGGGAGAAATTAAGCCCCTGAAGCTCTTCACTGCAGGAAGGTGGAAAGTTTGCACCCTGAATTCCACCATGCTGACTCTGCTCAGGCCCTCTCCTCAAACAAGGCCCAGTTTGCCTTCCCTGGTGAGACGCAGAGCTGCCTCTAGGGCTGGGGTCTTCTCCACTGGGGACTCTGTTCCCCCAGCCCACCGACTCCTGGACAGGCTGTCACTATAGGATGTCACAGTCCATGCTTTTCCTCCACCCAACAGGTTCCCGGGCCCTGAAGGTTGTAAACATTGCCCTCATCACAGGTCTCAGCACCAGCCCCTGCTCCCAGAAGTGGCCTCGTCTCCCCTGGGTGGCTGCCCCGATGCATCAGGGATGGGGCTGTGATAGGGTTGGGGCAAGGCCCAAGCCCCTCTGACCTCCAGGGCCTTTCTAAGGCCAATACTCAGTCACCCCGGGAAAGTGCAGAGAGTTTGTTCTTTCAAGAAAACGATGGTGCAGACTTGCATTCGTGTCCCCTCTGTCGAGACCATGTGGGGGACCCAGACGGCTCTGAGCTGCAAGGGCAATGCCGCAAACCCTG
The DNA here is from genome assembly GCA_935064755.1 of Tragelaphus eurycerus. NCBI lineage: Eukaryota > Metazoa > Chordata > Mammalia > Artiodactyla > Bovidae > Tragelaphus > Tragelaphus eurycerus. The sequence continues at coordinate 8,538,161 of CAKXYN010000088.1, read as the reverse complement.
GATAGGGCACACCTCCCCCCTTGGACCCACCGTGGCCTGCATCCTCTTTCTTGCTGGGTGGCTCACAAGATCCACGAGACTCTCCTACTTATTTCTGGAACCACAGACTCTGCCCACAGGTGACAATGAACAAGATCAGCTCCAGGCCTGACTGCCTCGTCCTTAAGCTACTTGCTACCTAACCTGCCCCTGACAGGCCACTCCTTGGGGACGCCGGCCTCACTGAGACAGGACCAGGGGTCCTGGGTGGGTGTGAGAGGGGAGCTGACACGGTGACTGAGTGAGCATCCCCCACGGCCTAGAGGAACAGTGTATCGCACCCTGGAGATGGAGGCATCTGGGGATGGGAAGTTAAGGCTCGCATCTGAAAGCCAGTGTGTCTGTTAGAAGTGCTTTAGCTGCAGTTAACCAGAAGTCTGACTCAGAGTGGCTGAAAGAAGCAGGGGTTTATTGTCTCACATTAACAAGAAATACGAAAGGACTTAGCCCCAGACTCTGGTTTAGTGAATGAACCTTCATGATGTCTTAGCCTCCTGCTCACAGTTACAGAATAGCCCGTGTGGGTCCAGGAACCACCAGCACACCCACAGTGAGAAGAGGAGGAACAACACCCCAGCCCCAACTGTGCGCCATATCCAAGAAATCTTTACCTAATCCAAGAGTGCAGAAATCTCCTCGTGTTTTCTTCTCCAGGTTTCATAAACCGTAGCTTTTACACTTAGGATCTACTTTAATATTCTATATGGTACAGAATGGATTGCAAGGTGGATTCCTCACCACGGAACCACCAGGGAAGTCCTTAAGCAAAGTATTTGAAAGGGCAGCCTGGGTTCACCTTGCTGCTGATATTTAAATGCAAGAGGAAAGGTTGATTGCAGGAAGAAATATGAAGCAAAAGGGAACCAGAACTTGAAGATTTGGAAAATCGTCAGTCTATTCGGTTTGCAAAAGACACTAAAACTGGGAAGTTTGCTGTCAGGAAAATCTTGCTCCAGAGAGAAAGGAGGGGATAACTGGGTCTTTTGCTAGGACCTTAAAAGAACAAAAAGTCACAGTATCAAGGTCACACAGAGTTCTTTTAAGAGACTGAGCCTGTGACTCATGTATCCCTTCAGCCATCTCAGAAGAAGCCAAAATAGAGATAATGTTATCTAGGGAAGATGTGTGGAAGAGCCAGGTCTAGTGGCTGTGATGTGCACAGGACAACCACAAGGTTGTTAAGAATTTTATACCAACAGAAAGAGCCGTCTTACACTGAAAGGGGCGTATAGAGGACAGGAGGAAAGAAGGACGTCAGGCCCCTAAGATTCTGTAGACAGGAAACAGACTGATAAAACTCCCCAGTTTTAAACACACACCACCCTTCATGATAAAGAAAGGCTAATGCTGAAGACAGAGCCTTGAGTCCACAGGTTGGAGCCACAATACCAAAGGGATGACAGAGAGCTACAGAAAATCACTCATAGGTCTTAAAATCTAACGAGGTTTGCCTGGTTGGATTTTGAAATGGCTTGGAACTAGTGATTTCTTTTTTTCCCCCTTTTGTTTTCTCCCTTTGGGACAGAAATGTCTATCTGGTATCCTGCGCTTGTCTCCTCACCTCCCCCATTGTATTGGGGGAGCAGGTAGCATGCTTTCTTATTTTACAGGTCCACAGGCAGACAGGGATGTTTTTCCCCAGGACAGATCATACCCAGAGTCTCACCCACACCTGAGAAGCTCAATTTAGATGACTTAGATCATGAGACTTGGAACTTCTGAACTGGTGATAGTTAGATGAGATTTGGGGCTTAAAGTTGGTACTTTGGTGATATTGAGATGGGGTAAACACATTTTGCATGTGAAATTAATGTCAATCTTTGAAAGTCAAAGGGTAGGTTGTGGTAGGCAAAATGTTGGCCCCCGAAGATGTCCATGTCCCAATCTCTGAAACCTGCAAACATGTCACTTAACATGAATTACTACGTGCAGTTGTGACTAAGTAAAAGCTCTTCTGATGGGAATTTCATCCCAGGTTATCCATGTGGGCTCAGTGTAACCACAAGGATCCTTATAAGAGGAAAACTGGAAGGTCAGAGTCGGAGATGTGTCAAATGAATCAGAGATGGATGTCATGGAAAGCATGACCCAAGGAATCAGGCAGCCTCTAAAACCTGGAAAGGCAAGGAAATGGATTCTTCTCCAGAGCCTCCAGAAGCTACACAGCTCTGCCGATACCTTGATTTTATCCCTTTGAGACAAATTTTGAACTGCTAACCTCTAGAACTGTAGGATGACCGATGTGTCTTATTTGCTTTAAGGCACTAAGATTGTGCTAATTTATTACAACAGCAATAGGAAACTAATACAACCCTTAAACATTTTATGGAGAAGGCAATGGCACCCCACTCCAGTACTCTTGCCTGGAAAATCCCATGGACGGAGGAGCCTGGTAGGCTGCAGTCCATGGGGTTGCTAAGAGTCGGACATGACTGAGCGACTTCACTTTCTCTTTTCACTTTCATGCACTGGAGAAGGAAATGGCAACCCACTCCAGTGTTCTTGCCTGGAGAATCCCAGGGACGGGGAGGCCTGGTGGGCTGCTGTCTATGGGGTCACACAGAGTCGGACATGACTGAAGTGACTTAGCATAGCAAAAACATTTTATATTTTTACCCTATTCTAAATAGAAATTTTACAGTTCAATTTCTATTTGTTCATGTCTAGTTGGCAGGAAAAAAATGATTTTTATATATTGTTCTTATATCAGATCAGATCAGATCAGTTGCTCAGTCGTGTCCGACTCTTTGCGACCCCATGAGCTGCAACACGCTAGGCCTCCCTGTCTATCACCAGCTCCCAGAGGTCACTCAGACTCGCAACCATCGAGTCAGTGATGCCATCCAGCCATCTCATCCTCTGTCGTCCCCTTCTCCTCCTGCCCCCAATCCCTCCCAGCATCAGAGTCTTCTCCAATGAGTCAACTCTTCGCATGAGGTGGCCAAAATACTGGAGTTTCAGCTTTAGCATCATTCCTTCCAAAGAAATCCCAGGGCTGATCTCCTTCAGAATGGACTGGTTGGATCTCCTTGCAGTCCAAGGGACTCTCAAGAGTCTTCTCCAACACCACAGTTCAAAAGCATCAATTCTTCGACGCTCAGCCTTCTTCACAGTCCAGCTCTCACATCCATACATGACCACAGGAAAGACCATAGCCTTGACTAGGCGTACCTTTGTTGGCAAAGTGATGTCTCTGCTTTTGAATATGCTATCTAGGTTGGTCATAACTTTCCTTCCAAGGAGTAAGCGTCTTTTAATTTCAGGGCTGCAGTCACCATCTGCAGTGATTTTGGAGCCCAGAAAAAGAAAGTCTGACACTGTTTCCACTGTTTCTCCATCTATTTCCCATGCAGTGATGGGACCAGATGCCATGATCTTCGTTTTCTGAATGTTGAGCTTTAAGCCAACCTTTTCACTCTCTACTTTCACTCTCATCAAGAGGCTTTTTAGCCCCTCTTCACTTTCTGCCATAAGGCGGGTGTCATCTGCATATCTGAGGTTATTGATATTTCTCCCAGCAATCTTGATTCCAACTTGTGTTTCTTCCAGTCCAGCATTTCTCATGATGTACTCTGCATATAAGTTAAATAAACATGGTGACAATATACAGCCTTGACGTACTCCTTTTCCTATTTGGAACCAGTCTGTTGTTCCATGACCAGTTCTAACTGTTGCTTCCTGACCTGCATACAGATTTCTCAAGAGGCAGATCAGGTGGTCTAGTATTCCCATCTCCTTCAGAATTTTCCACAGTTTATTGTGATCTACACAGTCAAAGGCTTTGGCATAGTCAATAAAGCAGAAATAGATGTTTTTCTGGAACTCTCTTGCTTTTTCCATGATCCAGTGGATGTTGGCAATTTGATCTCTGGTTCCTCTGCCTTTTCTAAAACCAGCTTGAACATCAGGAAGTTCACGGTTCACATATTGCTGAAGCCTGGCTTGGAGAATTTTGAGCATTACTTTACTAGAGTGTGAGATGAGTGCAATTGTGCGGTAGTTTGAGCATTCTTTGTAACCTAATTAAACTCAGCTGTTAGCTCTAGTAGCTCTTTTTCAGATTCCACAAGACTTTCTGCAGACACAAAGATGTTGTTTAAGAACAAACACAGTTTAGCTTTTTCCTTTCCAATCAGGATGCCCTTTATTCTTTTTCTTGTCTTTTGGCACTGACTAGAATTATATAACTGGCTACAAATGTTGAATGGAAGTGGTGAGAGTGAACATCTTGACTTGTTTTTGAACTTAGGAAGGAAAATGTTCTGTCTTTACCATTGAGTATGACGCTAGCTATAGGTTTTACACAGATGACTTTATCAGATGAGGAAGTTTTTTTCCTAAGTTTCTGAGAGTTTTAGTCAGGAACAGATACAGGATCCTGAATTTGGCTTTTTTTTTTAGTCCATTAATATGACCATGTCTTATTTAACCTACTGATAGAATGAATTACAATTACAGATTCTCAACATTTAAAAACCTTGCATTCCTAGGAAAAGCCACTTAAGATTATGATGTATTATTTGTTGTTGTTGTCCAGTCGCTCAGTCATGTCCAACTCTTTGAAACCCATGGACTGACACACACCAGGCTTCCCTGTCCTTCACTATCTGATGGCGTTTGCTCAAACGCATGTCCATTGAGTCAATCATGCCATCCAACCATCTCATCCTCTGTCACCCTCTTCCCCTCCTTTCCTCAATCTTTCCCAGCATCAGGGTCTTTTCCAATGAGTTGGCTCTTCGTATCAAAGTATTGGAGCTTCAGTTTCAGCATCAGTCCTTCCAGTGAGTATTCAGGGTTGATTTCCTTTAGGAAATATTTTTGATATATTGTTAAAATCAATTTGATATAATATTGGTAATTTTTGAATATATGAGGATATTGATCTATAGTTTTCTTTTCCTCATTTTTAATCAAGTTGGCCACCTCATGCGAAGAGTTGACTCATTGGAGAAGACTCTGATGCTGGGAGGGATTGAGGGCAGGAGGAGAAGGGGACGACAGAGGATGAGATGGCTGGATGGCATCACTGACTCGATGAATGTGAGTCTGAGTGACCTCCGAGAGCTGGTGATGGATAGGGAGGCCTGGCATGCTGCAGTTCATGGGGTCGCAAAGAGTCGGACACGACTGAGCAACTGATCTGATCTGATCTGATCTGCATTGAGATTTCACATTGGTGATGCAAAATGATGATGGGCAGCCTCCCAAGATATGACAGGTTGAGCTTTTACAAGAGGTCCATAGCCATCAGGACTCTTTATTCTGAAAAAAACTTGAAACTCGAAGAATTGTCGCAAAAATTTATCTTTTGATCCTCAGTCCAAGCGAAGACAGCAAGTGAACCTTCCCACCAAGGCAGCATCAGGGGCTATTCTAACATTCTTGTAGGCTCATGGAATTTGGAGACTTAGGATTTAGACTGAAATAAGTATATCTTGCTTCACGATAGAAAGAAGTTACTCAAAATACCCTGGGACATCTCCGTGTCTCTTGGTCTCAGAGTGAACTCACATCCCGTCAGTGGCTCTTTCATATGGCCAAACACATAACAGCTTGAAAGGATGAATATGTCCACTAATGTCTCCCCCCTATCCTTTATTCCCTGGCTTTACCTAGAAAGGAAAAGAAAACAAACATTTGAAAAAGTACAGTTATAGTTACTATTTCCTAAAAAAAAAATTTACTCTCACTTTAGGGCTATCTCAAAACTTTACAAAAGAGAGATGATCTCCATGGCACATAGTAGGTACTCAATAAATATTTGTGAAGTAAATTAGAAAATAGATACATGAGTAAACAAACAAAAATCACCCCCTTGGTGAGGGACTGGTGTCAGTCCATGAACTTTCCAAGGGAGCCATGAATAGGTTCAGAGAATCTGTAACACCCACCCCATGCCTGACAAAAAAAAAAAAAAAAAACTAGCCTGCAAATGAGGCTACATGCATACGTGCAGTTTTAAAATTCTCAGTGCGATCTATGACCCAGAAAAGATTAAGAATCATTTCCTTAAGGCCTCCAAAAACACTAATGACTGAAACGTAAACAATATGAATTTGCTTCCCATGGCCAAGTTCCTGGCTTTTAAGGATGGTCAGACTCTCAGGACAGCCTTGGTGTCTGTAGAAGGGACCCTCCCCTCCATCACTGAGCCCCACAGCAGAGCTTCATTTATCGTGTCTCCAAGTGCACAGTTAACTTCCCAGGCAGCGGACCCTAATGAAGCAAACCGATTATGGATCCATTAGAGCCTTGCAGAGGCCATTAATCCTCCCCACAGCCGGCCGCTGAGAGCATGTGGGGTTTTCCCAAGGAAGGGACTGAGCCTGGAGACAATCATTCGTTCCCTTCAGAGCACTCCAGCCCCCAAGGGCCTCACCTTCCCAGGGCTGCGGTGAGGGGCGGGGGAGAGCAGGGAAGCTTGCCTGTGTCCCTGCAGGATGTCACAGCCGAAGAAGAGGCCTGAGGAAGAAAAAGAAGCACTTGGCTAAACCTCCCACCACGGGATCTCCTTGTTAGTCACAGTCATGTCTGACTCTTCGCGATCCCATAGACCGTAGCCCGCCAGGCTCCTCTGTTCATGCAGTTCTCCAGACAAGGATACTGGAGTGAGTTGCCATTTCTTGCTCCAGCGGATCTTCCTGACCCAAGGATCACACACATTTCTTACACTGCAGGCAGATTCTTTTCCACTGAGCCACCAGAGAAGCTCTTAGTGTCCTTGGTGATGGTGGTTTAGTTGCTCAGTCATCTCCAACTCTTTGCCACCCTATGGACTGCAGCCCTCCAGGCTCCTCTGTTCTTAGGATTCTCCCGGCAAGAATACTGGAGTAGGTTGTCATGCCCTCCTCCAAGGGATCTTCCCAACCAAGGGATCGAACCAGCATCTCTCATGTCTCCTTCATTGGTAGACAGGTTCTTTACCACCAGCACCAACTGGGAAGCCCTTCAAGACCCAGAACATCCTTCAAATGACCAGGCTACTCATCTGGTGTCTCCGGCCTTGTGCTGGTCACAGAAAGAGCTTCCAAATTGCCTGGTGCACAGCCCGGGGTAGCTGAGGGGCCCAGGGCCTGGCTGAAACAGAAGCCCCATTCCTCCCATGGGGCAGCTCACAGGCCGGTGGGTGCTGCAGGGGCTCAGCTCAGAACAAACAATGGAAACAGTCTGGTGATTCAGCATGGAGGGAGGAGAGCCAGCCACCACTCTGCACTGGCTTAGAGACTGTTAGGTCCCAGATGGAACCTCCATCCTGGTTTCCCAGCATGCTCTGGGTTCAGAAAAATCAGCCCAGCTTATTGGGATAATAAAGGAAATGCTAGGGAAGGAGAGAGAAGCAGATTTTTAAGTACCTGCAGTGTGAAGTGTTTGGTTCATATTATTCTATTTGCCTAAAGGAAATCAACCCTGAATATCCACTGGAAAGACTGATGCTGAAGCTGAAGCTCCCATACTGTGGTCACCTGATGTGAAGAGCTGACTCATTAAAAAGACCTTGATGCTGGGAAAGATTGAAGGCAGGAGAAGAGGGCAGCAGAGGATGAGATGATTGGATGGCATCATTGACTCGAGGGACAAGAGTCTGAGCAAACTCTGGGAGATAGTGAAGGACAGGAAAAACTCGGTGACGTGGTCCATGGGGTGGCAAAGAGTCAGACATGACTGAGTGCCTGAACAACAATTCTATTCACTTTTCCACAACCCTGGGAAACAGGCGTTAATGTTCTTCCCATTTTCTAGAAGAGGGGGTCACCAGGCTGAGACAGGAAGATGCTTGCTGGTGGGCACGTGGCCCATGGTAGCTGTGTTTAGACACAGACCTCCAAGCTAGAACACCTTGGCTCAGAGCATAAGGTGGCCTCTGCAGGGAAAGGTCCTGCCAGCGACTGGCTTCACTGCAGGGAAGCTGAGGATGCGCCAAGCTGCCCAGATCCCTCCTCAACCTGTCTCTTTGCTTTGCCTTTGGAGGAGCTGAGTTCCAGGGCTCCAGTTTCACACAGCCAGGTATATGGTGTAACCACTCCTGTGCTCTAAGGAAGGTGACCGAGGGAAGGTGTGGGGATGGCTGACTCACTGGCCCTGGTCCCCACTATGGACTCAGAGCAGTCTCCCTCTGCTTCCATTTCCCCAGCTGGAAACTGCGGGTTAAAGGAGACACTGCAGCAGCCTGTAGCCTCGGCGTGCCACGATTCTCCTTCAGTCTAAAAGGTTGTTGGCTCTGAACCCAATCAGGATAAATCAATTTCAAACGATGCTCATCTCTCTGCGGCTCTGTTCTGCCCCATTCGGGTCCCATTTGCCTGTCATCATCTGAAGGAACCACTCACTGAATTACCAAGAAGGCCAGTATGTCAAGAAAGGGGAAACGGCAAAAACCAATCTTAACAAAATGTATTGATATCTGAGCTCCCAATAAAATGTCATCTCCTTCCCACTGGCAGACTTTATCATTTTTTATTAAACCCCAGGGCAGTTGAGGATGTGGCTAGGAGCTCACTTCTGCCCCAGACAGAGAATCACAAGAGCCCTGCCACAGGGAGCCCCCAGGAGGATGGAGTGCCCTCCACAGGCTAATAATAAGCAACAAGCATGACACCAAGGGGGCTTCCCAGGTAGCTCAGCTGGTAAAGAATCCGCCTGCAATGCAGGAGACCCAGGTTTGATTCCTGGGTTGGGAAGCTCCCCTAGAGAAGGGATAGGCTACCCACTCCAGTATTCTTGGGCTCCCCTGGTGGCTCAGATGGTAAAGAATCTGCCTGCAATGTAGAAGACCTGGGTTCGATCCCTGGGTTGGGAAGATCCCCTGGAGAAGGGCATGGCAACCCACTCTAGTATTCTAGCCTGGAGAATCCCCATGGACAGAGGAGCCTGATGGGCTACGGTCCATGGGGTCGCAAAGAGTCAGACGTGACTGAGCAACTATGCACACAGACATAAGAGCCTTATTTGTATCAGTTCATTTAATCCTTATCAAACAGCACTATGAGGAGAGAATACCATCATAATCCCTGTTTCACAGATGAGAAAACAAAGACACAGAGCTATCGAATGACTTACTCAAGTCATTATGCAGCTAATAAGTAGCAGACTTGACTTTGTGCCTGGAATCTGGCCTAATTACCATGTTACAATGGTGCCTCTCAGTGGAGATTCTATGACTCAGGACTCCACTGGAAGCAAGTGATAGAGACGCAAACAGGCAAGCCCAAGCATAAGGGATAGAATTAAAAATACATTGGATAATGAAAACTCCAAGGTGTATGTTTCAGGCACAGCTGTATCCAGGCGCTCAGCTGATGTGTGGAATTCACCTCCGTCCATCACCCACTCTGTTTTTCCCCATGTAGGCTCTGTTCTCAAGCAGACTCCTGCACAAGTAGCAAAGAAATTCCCATTTAGGCTTGGGGTTGTTTAATCACTAAGTCGTGTCTGACTCTTTGCAACCACATGGGCTCTGGCCCACTGGGCTCCTTTGTCCATGGGATTTTTCAGACAATAATACTGGAGTGGGTTGCCATTTCCTTCTGGGGGGATGTTCCTGACCCAGGGATCGAACCTGCGTCTCCTGTGTCTTCTGCATTGCAGGCAGATCCTTTACCGACTGAGCCACTAGGGGAAGCCTTTAGGTATAGGTTCCCCCAGTCTGGCAACATTCACAGAGCCAGTGATTACTTTCAGCGAAGCTCCCAGGTTTGAGTCTTCCTGCTCGGGCTTGGACCATGTCTTCGTCTCTGAACCAATCCCTGTAATTTGATGACGGTCTGAGTCTGAGAGTAGAAGAAGGGGATTCCCCAGAGGAAAATTCAGAGGCTGTTCCTGAAGAATGAATGATGGTCGCTGGGCAGGTAGAAACAGCAGCAGTCCTTTCACTGTGAAAGTGCTTAGAATTTGGTCAGACAGGGGAATTACTACTACAGGAGACCCCCATGTGTGTGGCATCTGCCACAAACCCAGGCTGAGACCCCCGAGTCCACGGAGGGGCTGACGGGATGTCACCATTGGTCCAACATCACCACACACTTTGGCCGGTCTCAGGAGGAGCCGGGGGCAGCATGCGTCTGTGACCCTGGGGTCTGAGTTCCCTCCCTGGTTCTGCAGTCCCTGGTCGTGCGACTTAGGGGAAAAGTGGCCTAACTGTGCTCAGCCTCAATTTCCTCATCTGGAAAACGGGAACAACCTCGAGTATAGGATCGCAGCAAGGATTGCAAGAGAGGAGGGTCTCGGTGCCTGGTGCCATCCCAGCAGACTTCAGGGGCTCCATCAATGATTTTTATTTTTTTAATGTAGGAAATCATTGTAAGATAAATCTTGGTAATTACTGTAATACTCTGCAATTTTTATGTTAAGTTTTATTTTGGAATACATTTAGATTTGCCGAAAGGCTGTTTGTCAATACTGAAAATTCAATGCTGGTATAAATTGCCAACATCCGCGGGATCATGGAAAAAGCAAGAGAGTTCCAGAAAAACATCTATTTCTGCTTTATTGACTATGCCAAAGCCTTTGACTGTGTAGATCACAAGAAACTGTGGAAAATTCTGAAAGACATGGGAATACCAGACCACCTGATCTGCCTCTTGAGAAATCTGTATGCAGCTCAGGAAGCAACGGTTAGAACTGGTCATGGAACAACAGACTGGTTCCAAATAGGAAAAGGAGTACGTCAAGGCTGTATATTGTCACCATGTTTATTTAACTTATATGCAGAGTACATCATGAGAAATGCTGGACTGGAAGAAACACAAGCTGGAATCAAGCTTGCCAGGAGAAATATCAATAACCTCAGATATGCGGATGACACCACCCTTATGGCAGAAAGTGAAGAGGAACTAAAAAGCCTCTTGATGAAAGTGAAAGTGGAGAGTGAAAACGTTGGCTTAAAGCTCAACATTCAGAAAACGAAGATCATGGCATCTGGTCCCATCACTGCATGGGAAATAGATGGAGAAACAGTGGAAACAGTGTCAGACTTTCTTTTTCTGGGCTCCAAAATCACTGCAGATGGTGACTGCAGCCCTGAAATTAAAAGACGCTTACTCCTTGGAAGGAAGGTTATGGCCAACCTAGATAGCATATTCAAAAGCAGAGACATCACTTTGCCAACAAAGGTTCGCCTAGTCAAGGCTATGGTCTTTCCTGTGGTCATGTATGGATGTGAGAGCTGGACTGTGAAGAAGGCTGAGCGCCGAAGAATTGATGCTTTTGAACTGTGGTGTTGGAGAAGACTCTTGAGAGTCCCTTGGACTGCAAGGAGATCCAACCAGTCCATTCTGAAGGAGATCAGCCCTGGGATTTCTTTGGAAGGAATGATGCTAAAGCTGAAACTCCAGTATTTTGGCCACCTCATGTGAAGAGTTGACTCATTGGAGAAGACTCTGATGCTGGGAGGGATTGGGGGCAGGAGGAGAAGGGGACGACAGAGGATGAGATGGCTGGATGGCATCACTGACTCGATGGATGTGAGTCTGAGTGACCTCTGGGAGTTGGTGATGGACAGGGAGGCCTGGCGTGCTGCAGTTCATGGGGTCGCAAAGAGTCGGACACGACTGAGCGACTGATCTGATCTGATCTGATCTGATGGGACCAGATGCCATGATCTTAATTTTCTGAATGTTGAGTTTTAAGCCAGCTTTTTCACTCTCCTCTTTCACCTTCATCAAGAGGCTCTTCAGTTTCTCTTTGCTTTCTGCCACAAGGGTGCTGTCATCTGCATATCTGCACGTTCACACTGCTATATACAAAACAATCAACGAGGATGTACTATATAGCACAGGGAACTCTACTCAATGTTCTGTAACAACCTATATGAGAAAAGAATCTGAAAAAAAAAACCCAGATACATGTATATGTATGATATATGTATATGTATATGTATGATACATGCATATGTAGAACTGAATCACTCTGCTGTAACTGCAGAGTGCACAACACTGTAAATCAATTATGCTGCTAAGTCGCTTCAGTCGTGTCCGACTCTGTGTGACCCCAGAGACAGCAGCCCACCAGGCTCCCTCGTCCCTGGGATTCTCCAGGCAAGAACACTGGAGTGGGTTGCCATTTCCTTCTCCAATGCATGAAAGTGAAAAGTGAAAGTGAGGTTGCTCAGCCATGTCCAACTCTTCGCGACCCCATGGACTGTAGCCCACCAGGCTCCTCCATCCATGGGATTTTCCAGGCAAGAGTACTGGAGTGGGTTGCCACTGCCTTCTCCTGTAAATCAATTATGCTGCTGCTGCTGCTGCTAAGTCACTTCAGTCGTGTCCGACTCTGTGTGACCCCAGAGACAGCAGCCCACCAGGCTCCCTCGTCCCTGGGATTCTCCAGGCAAGAACACTGGAGTGGGTTGCCATTTCCTTCTCCAATGCATGAAAGTGAAAGTGAAGTCGCTCAGTCGTATCTGACTCTTCGAGACCCCATGGACTGCAGCCCACCAGGCTCTCCCGTCCATGGGATTTTCCAGGCAAGAGTACTGGAGTGGGGTGCTATTGCCTTACCCCCATATAAAATAAAAAATTAAATTAAAACAAAGAAGTGGTGAAATATGAATAGAGTCTATAGTTTAGCTCATAATAATATCAGATCAGATCAGTCGCTCAGTCGTGTCCGACTCTTTGCGACCCCATGAACCGCAGCACGCCAGGCCTCCCTGTCCATCACCAACTCCTGGAGGTCACTCAGACTCACATCCATCGAGTCAGTGATGCCATCCAGCCATCTCATCCTCTGTCGTCCCCTTCTCCTCCTGCCCCCAATCCCTCCCAGCATCAGAGTCTTCTCCAATGAGTCAACTCTTCACATGAGGTGGCCAAAATACTGGAGTTTCAGCTTTAGCATCATTCCTTCCAAAGAAATCCCAGGGCTGATCTCCTTCAGAATGGACTGGTTGGATCTCCTTGCAGTCCAAGGGACTCTCAAGAGTCTTCTCCAACACCACAGTTCAAAAGCATCAATTCTTCGGCACTCAGCCTTCTTCACAGTCCAGCTCTCACATCCATTCATGACCACAGGAAAGACCATAGCCTTGACTAGGTGAACCTTTGTTGGCAAAGTGATGTCTCTGCTTTTGAATGTGCTGTCTAGGTTGGTCATAACTTTCCTTCCAAGGAGTAAGCGTCTTTTAATTTCAGGGCTGCAGTCACCATCTGCACTGATTCTGGAGCCCCCAAAAATAAAGTCTGACACTGTTTCCACTGTTTCTCCATCTATTTCCCATGCAGTGATGGGACCAGATGCCATGATCTTCGTTTTCTGAATGTTGAGCTTTAAGCCAACGTTTTCACTCTCCACTTTCACTTTCATCAAGAGGCTTTTTAGTTCCTCTTCACTTTCTGCCATAAGGGTGGTGTCATCCGCATACCTGAGGTTATTGATATTTCTCCTGGCAAGCTTGATTCCAGCTTGTGTTTCTTCCAGTCCAGCATTTCTCATGATGTACTCTGCATATAAGTTAAATAAACATGGTGACAATATACAGCCTTGACGTACTCCTTTTCCTATTTGGAACCAGTCTGTTGTTCCATGACCAGTTCTAACCGTTGCTTCCTGAGCTGCATACAGATTTCTCAAGAGGCAGATCAGGTGGTCTGGTATTCCCATGTCTTTCAGAATTTTCCACAGTTTCTTGTGATCTACACAGTCAAAGGCTTTGGCATAGTCAATAAAGCAGAAATAGATGTTTTTCTGGAACTCTCTTGCTTTTTCCATGATCCAGCGGATGTTGGCAATTTGATCTCTAGTTCCTCTGCCTTTTCTAAAACCAGCTTGAACATCAGGAAGTTCACGGTTCACATATTGCTTAAGCCTGGCTTGGAGAATTTTGAGCATTACTTTACTAGCGTGTGAGATGAGTGCAATTGTGCGGTAATCACTTCATGGCAAATAGATGGGGAAACAATGAAAGACTTTATTTTCTTGGGCTCCAAAATCACTGTAGATGGTGACTAAAGCCATGAAATTAAAAGACATTTGCTCCTTGGAAGAAAAGCTATGACAAATCTAGACAGCATATTAGAAATCAGAGACATCACTTTGCTGACAAAGGTCCATATAGTCAAAAGCTATGATTTTTCCAGTAGTCATGTATGGATATGAGAGTTGGATCATAAAGAAGGCCACTGAAGAATTGATGCTTTTGAACTGTGGTGTTGAAGAAGACTCTTGAGCATCCCTTGAACTGCAAGGATATCAAACCAGTCCATCCTAAAGGAAATCAATGTTAAATATTCATTGGAAGGACAGATGCTGAAACTGAAGCTCCTATACTTTGGCCACCTGATGCAAAGAGCTGACTCGCTGGAAAAGACCCTGATGCTGGGAAAGATAGAAGGTAGGAGGAAAAGGGGACGACAGAAGATGAGATGGTTAGATGGTATCACCCAGTCAATGGACATATGAGTTTAAGCAAGTTCCAGGAGATGGTGAAGGACAGGGAAGCCTGGCATGCTGCAGTCCACGGGGTCGCCAAGAGTCAGACATGACAGCGACTGAACAACAAGTGTGTATGTCAGATCAGATCAGATCAGCCACTCAGTCGTGTCCGACTCTTTGCGACCCCATGAATCGCAGCATGCCAGGCCTCCCTGTCCATCACCAACTCCCAGAGGTCACTCAGACTCGCGCCCATCGAGTCAGTGATGCCATCCAGCCATCTCATCCTCTGTCGTCCCCTTCTCCTCTTTCCCCCAATTCCTCCCAGCATCAGGGTCTTTTCCAATGAGTCAACTCTTCCCATGAGGTGGCCAAAATACTGGAGTTTCAGCTTTAGCATCATTCCTTCCAAAGAAATCCCAGGGCTGATCTCCTTCACAATGGACTGGTTGGATATTCTTGCAGTCCAAGGGACTCTCAAGAGTCTTCTCCAACACCACAGTTCAAAAGCATCAATTCTTCGGCACTCAGCCTTCTTCACAGTCCAGCTCTCACATCCATTCATGACCACAGGAAAGACCATAGCCTTGACTAGAACCTTTGTTGGCAAAGTGATGTCTCTGCTTTTGAATATGCTATCTAGGTTGGTCATAACTTTCCTTCCAAGGAGTAAGCGTCTTTTACTATCATGGCTAAGTGTGTATATACTGATCCCAAACTCCTAATTACCCCTCTCCCTGCAGGTCCCCTTTGGTGACCATAAATTTGTTTCTGAATCTGTGAGTCTGTTTCTGTTTTGTGACTAAGTTCATTTGTATCACTTTTTTAGATTCCATGGACAAGTGATACCAATTAACGATTAAGTGCTCACCTGCCAGCGGGTACCCTCTCTCTTGGAAGGCCCTTTGGGCGTCTGAACTTCTGAGGACCAGAAGACTTCAGGAAAGCAATTCCTCTTTGCTTTAGCTGTTGGCAGACTTTAATGAAAAGAAATTAAATAAAAGCCAATACTGGGACTTTCTTACATCTTTTCCAAGGCACTTGACTCAGCAGGGTTGCACATGCAAAGAGAGCCATTCCTGCCAAAGGCAGTGGATAGCAAAGGTTAGTTCGAGGGTCCCAGAGACCAGGGGCCTGGGATGCACCCCTGCTTCCGGGTCTCCCTGAGACTCTTCTGAGAGGGGGTGGGGAAGACTCTGCTGCGACTGCAGAAGTACTTTGTCACCTGTAACGCCATCAGGGAGGTGTGGCTCCCAAAGAGAGCACCACAGAACCCACAGCCCCTGGGGACTCACAGGAGTGCAGTGCCTCCTGGGGGACTTGAGCTCTGGAGAAAATGTGGCACCAAAATGTGAAGAAAGCCTCCCTCTGTGCAAAATGTGAACTAATGCAAATTTCCCCTTTCAAATGTTGCAAATGTGTCACGAATTGCATAATTGCCAATCTGCTACTGAATGAGTCATACACTGGGCTTTCTGTCCTGCTTGCGTCCACACCACCAGAGCTCACACACAATCACGCCTGCCCTCCGTCCATGCTGCAGGAAGTCAGCCCTGAAATATTCACGTTGTGGGTGTCACAGTAGCTTAAAGAGTGGACCCTGTGCATGAAAGATAATCTCCTGACTTGGGAACAAGTGGCTGTGTTCAAGCCTATTCTCAGCCTGTACCAGACACCCCATAAAACACTGTGGGGAGGAGCAGAGGGGGATGATGGTTTAAATCTGGGATCCCAGGCCAAATCCTACCCACTTCCTGTCCGTAAATAAAACATTATTGGAGCATCGATTTAGATGTTGTCTGTGATTTCTTCAGGGTTTCCCTGGTGGCCCATTGGTAAAGAATCTGCCTGCCAATGCAGGAGACACAAGTTCAAACCCTGGGTCAGGAAGATCCTCTGGAGGAGGAAATGGCAACCCACTGCAGTATTCTTGCCTGGAGAATTCCATGGACAGAGGAACATGGCAGGCTACAGTCCATGGGGTCGCAAAAGAGTCGGACACAACTGAGCGACTAAACAGCAACAATAACGGCTTCCTCGACACGACAGCAGTTGGGTGGAGTCGTCGTGACAGAAACAGAGAGCCTGCAAGAAGTCTCAAATAGTTACTACCTGGTTCCCTCCAAAAAACTTGGCTGAGCCTTGGTTTAAATAAAGTCAAGCATGCTTTGTTCTTGCAGGACTTCTCAGGGGTCTTAAAAGTGTTGTAAGACAATGTGAGTTGCTGCACAAGGGATTTCCTAGATTCATTAGATGGAGAATCTTCTCCTGGGGTCCATAACCACACTGGCCACATGGGCCCCACCGTGGTCTAAGAACAGCGTCCTGGACTAGGGTTAGGAGGATATCACCATGAGTCCCCCCAGTGTCCAGGGGACCAAGAGGAGGCTTCTGAGATTCCTGAACTTGCATATCTATCCATCCTGCCTCCTCCGACCATGAACTCAAGGACACCTCTGTCTGTATACCCCCAAATGTCAGCTCCACTCATGGCATCCAGGAGGAGAGTGGAACTCAAGGCAGGAGAGGAAGGCAGTTGGCCTGGAATGCCCGCAGCAGCACCTGGGGAAGGAGCCTTACCCGGTGTGTGCCGTGTGTGCTTAGCCAGTCAGTCGTGTCCAACTCCTGTGACCCCATAGACCATAGCCCCCCAGGCTCCTCTGTCCATGAGATTCTCCAGGCAAGAATACTGGAGTGGGTTGCCATTTCCTTCTCCAGGGGATCTTCCCGACCCAGGGATCAAACCCAGGTCTCCTGTATTGCATGCTGACTCTTTACCTACTGAGCTATGGGGGAAGCCCCAGAGGCGTTTGCAAAACTTGAACAATTCGTCGAGAGCATCCTGCAAACCTGAGTCATTAAAGTTAAAAAGTGAAGTCACTGAGTCGTGTCTGACTCTTTGTGACCCCATGGACTGTAACCACCAGGCTCCTCTGTCCATGGGATTTTCCAGGTGAGAGTACTGGAGTGGGGTGCCATTTCCTTCTCCAGGGGATCTTCCCGACCCAGGGATCAAACCCATGTCTCCTGCATTGCAGGCAGACGCTTTACCATCTGAGCCACCAGGGAACCCTCAAACCTGAGTCGCTGCTCCTTCAGATAAGCAAAGGAGACCACAGAGACTCTGTCCCTTGACCACTGCTTGCCCACCCAGGGCCTTAGCCCTGTCTTTCCCAGCCCTGAGGCCCTGAGCTGGCAGACTTGGCAAGTGGAAGAAGCTGCTCTATCCTCCAGCCTCAGACCTCAGGCACATCCGACCACGCACACCACACCCTGTGCAACCACTGTTCACATCCCTGCTGCAGGCTGGGGCAGCACGACAGGAGTGCCCACTTGCACTGGGCACAGGATCAGGAAAATTCAACCTCCGGTCTAGAGGGCTCACCGGTCGAGTTGAAAGGAATCATGGGAAGAACTGGTGAAGAGCTATGAAGGAGGGGCAATCCAGGAAGGCTTCCTGGATGGAGTGGCTTCTGAGATGTCCCTCACGCAGGGTGCTGACCAGGGAGACTCCCAGGGCAGAAAGACCTATCAGAAAGCACAACAAGCCACCCGGGGCAGGGAGCAGCAAGCCCAGAGCATTTCGGGAGTGTTTTATTCCACGTCTGCTTGAAGGTAGCCTTGTGCATGGGCTTCCCAGGTGGCACTGGTGGTAAAGAGCCTGCCTGCAATGCAGGAGACACAAGAGACGCAGATTGGATCCCTGCATCAGGAAGATCCCTCGGAGGAGGAAATGGCAACCCACCCCAGTGTTCTGGCCCGGGAAATCCCATGGGCAGGAAAGCCTGGTGGGCTACAGTCCATGGGGTCACAGAGTCAACACAACTGAGCAACTTTCACGTTCACACTCCTTTCTTGTGCACGCTGAGAGAGCCTCTGCTGGGCGGCCTGGTTGGGGACGGTGGCTGGGGATTGGCAAAGGCCCAGAAGGGAGGCTACTGGTGGCAGAGAGGGCTGTGACGACATCAGAGCCGGGCAGCGGCGTGACCAGAGCTGGCTGCTTGTGTGAAGCTTCCTGATTCCACCCACAGCAGGTGTGGATAGTCATGGCAACAGTAAAGTTCCCGCTGCCATGTGTGTGCACACAGTGTCCCAGCGAATGGGAAGTGCTGTGTGTGCCGTTAGGTCCTAGCCTCCTGATGCCTCCGTGAGGCAGGAGTGACATGTCCCTGCTTTCCTAAAGAAGAGGCTCAGAGAGGCTAAATAACTCACCCAAGGCCAGGAAGTGGCAGGTACCAGTGTCCAAATTCAGACTCTTGACTGCTTTTTCCTAGCCTCTTCCTGGGAGGAGACAAAAGGCCCTGCACATGGACTATGAGCTGTGCTCTGATGCTGTTGCTGAATCATTTCCTCCGGACAGCCCCAACGCATGCCGAATCACATCATCGCAAAGGCCCCAGCCAGCGCCGGCTGCGGTGGTCTTCCGGGTGACGCTCCTGGGGCAGGCTGGGGGTCTCCAGGGACCCACCAATATCAGCCAGTCTCAATCCCCACAGCATGTTGCAGAGCCTGGCACATAGGAAGCATATCAGCAAATGACTGCTGAATGAACCATTGAAAGGTGTTTGGAAGTAACTAAAAAATACACGCCCTGATCACGAGCTTTCCTATTGAATCACGTGAAAAGATGAAGCTCTCCAAATATTTGCACGATCATAATCCATCTTGAAGTTGAAATATCTTCCCCCAAGTGACCCACCCTGTCTGATGTCAAAGACTTCTGCTTCAAGATGGAGCCAGTCAAATCTTCACAGTCGGAAGAGATAGATGTTCAGAGAGACGGCGGCCAACCCCTGATAGCTCTCCTGGCCCTGGAGAGGAGGCAGGAGGGGAGGACCTGAGTCTCCCCCTGGGGCTCATGGGGCTGGCACGGTGACACCAGCTGCTTGAGTTTCCCCACAAACTGAACATTCTTTCTGCTACAGGAATCTGATGCAATAAATCTCATGGAGGTTGATGGTTCTGCTACTCTGAGTGTGGGCTTATTGGTCAAGGCTTAAGCATCTTATTCAAGGGGATTTAATGACATTTCTGGAGAGAAAGAAATAAAGAGAGAAAGAAAGAAAGAAGAATGGGCGGGGCACACAGCCCCCTGCCCCCCTGGAGGACAGGGTCATAGGGGATTTAGGTTTCAGGAAACAAAAAGGTTGCCAAGAACTGTTGGCTGCCCCTCAATTCACCTCCAAGATGGGGGCACTGGGCCTAGCTGGGCTAGCAATGGCAGGAAGGGAGAGGACAGGTGTACAAGGATGGGCAAGTCAGCTGAGGCCCCAGCTTTCAGGGTGTGGGAGATGCTGGGGGTGGGGTAGACAATAGGCCAAGGACAGGAGGCAAGGGGAGGTGTTCCCCTGCTTGCCACCAGGGATGGTGGCATCTGTGACCTTCCTTTGGTGCCCACCTGTGGCCCACCACCCTTTGCTCGGGTCATACCTGTCTGTCTCCCTTCTTTCCTACAGGTCCCTCTAGGGCAGGAGTTGGGTCTGGAATTCTTTTTCTCTCTCCCACACCCCTCCCAGAATCTGAAATGGAAAAGGTGCTCAGAAAAGGCTTTGAATGGAATAGTCATTGGTTTGAGATTTAAAAGGTCTAGTACAAAGCCAGAAAGTGGCTATTTGTGGGGACTGAAGTGGGCTTTACCCTGAGGTGTCTACGACCACACACTGCAGAGCAGGATGGCCTGTATTCAGATTCTAGATCTGCCACTGGCTGACCTGTGACATTAACCTCATGGGCAAAATGAGAATAGTAGCAAAACCCACCTTGCAATGCTGTGGGGAGGCCATTCACAGAAATGGCCACTTTTGTGCCTAGTTCACTGTCCTAAGGGCTTCCCTGGTGGCTCAGCTGGTAAAGAATCTGCCTGCAAAGCAAGAGACCTGGGTTCCATCCCTGGGTTGGAAAGATCCCCTGGAGAAGGGGTAGGCTACCCACTCCAGTATTCTGGCCTGGAGAATTCCAGGGACTGTGTAAGTCCATGGATCACAGAGTCGGACACGACTGAGTGACCTTCACTTCACTCACTGTCATAAAGGCTACAGCCCATCTCTCTTTCTGCCATCTCTGCTGATATTTCCTCTGCTTAAAGCAGAAAAAAATACACACAAGTGTCCAATAATACCTGGCCCGGGGAACTTGTGTAGTATCTTGGGCTATCGGAGAAAATTAAGTGGAGCTGGCAGGCACTTTCCACAGAGGACACTCACTTCCACCCTCCAGGGCTGTGCTTTGTGCTTGAGTTTATTCTGAGCCACGCAGACTCCTTTAAGACCCCCCATTTTGCCTCCTATGCTGTCAATAAATGTTGGGAGTTCGCACAGTGGGCAGCCCCAGCTGACATTCTGACCAGCCCCCCGCCCCCGGGGACTCACAGACACAGTGTGGGTCCCAGACTTTGGGACCTGGTGTGACGTCCAAGATCTCAGGGGACTTTAAGTCCATTTGTATCAGTGACGCTGGTTCCTCTGCAAAGAGATTGCCATCCAGACCTAATAGGACCCCTCCGGACTCAGAATTCTATTAAGCAGATAAACAGGTAGTGTGGTGTTTCTTCTAAAATGCATGTAATAATGTCCCCTGAGCAAAGACGCTATGCATCCCTGGTAAACCCGCACCATCGCTCCCCTCCCCCTGAGCAGCCTGGCCTCCTGGTTCAGTGCCCTGTGGGTCTCCTTGATGCCCAGTCAAGAGCATCTCACATATTGACACATCTGCTCCCCCGTGATAACCCAAGAGGGCAGATGCCCATAGTACCCTTCTTTTGCAGATGATGAAACTGAGGCATGGAAAAGCAAAGAGGCTTGCCCAAGGCCAAGCCAGGCCCCGCGCCCCCACGACTTCTCTCTCCAGAAAGGCTGGGCTATTGATCTCTGATAAAGAGGGGGGTCTACCAGGCTTCGGCCAGAGGGGCCAAGTCCATGCCCACCTGCAGAGCCCTCAGGGAAGGGCATGTGGCTCTCACACCTCCCCTCTATGACCCTGATCTATCCTGCTTGACAGTGCAGGGGCCATCCCCCTCAAGAGCTGACCTAGAAAAGAGCTAATCTGGACAGTGAGAGGGGCCAGGGCTTGAAATGGAACAAGGAGGGAGGCCTTCCCCGTCTCAGGAGGCCGGAGTTTGCAAACACCAATACAGGATGCCTGGTGAAATTTGCACTTCAGATAACATATAAATTTTTAACCTAAGTATGTCAATACAGTATTGGAATTATAGCTCTACTGAGAAGGTATTCATAGCTGACCTGAAATTCACATGTAACCTGGTGTCCTCGATTTTTTCTGGCAGCCCTGCCCTGCATCCCCACTACTCCTAGTAGTACTGGTGCAAGTTCAAGGGGAAATCTGGGGCCTAAACTCACACTTTTTCTGACTTTAGGTCATGGTGACTGAATATAATCACATGGGAGGATGGGCAGGGAAGAAAGTCATGGCTGAATATTATCATCAGATCAGAGAATGTGTCCTAGATTCGGAGCAGAATGACCTGGGTCGATGGTGGCTCCTGTCCCCAGCAGTGTGACCCCGGCACATCCTTTAATGTCCAAGCCTTGGTTTCCTTCCCTGCAGTTTGGGGCTGATGATGAACCTGCCCCACCTGCTGCCAGAACTGCTTGAGGAAGGACCCTACAGTTCATAAAGAAGTGATCCAGCAAAGCTGAAGTCCTGGCGAGTCCTGCTGTGTTACAATTTATTCTCGTCACTTCAACAACAGTAAATGAACAGTTTGATTCATTGCTGACTCCGAGATTCTTCCCTAGCTTTCTCCACCAGCCTCGTTTTCTGCCTGTACAGAGTTCATGGAGACGCTCTGTGCTAGAGGTGGTTAAAGACGAAGCGAAGCCATGGCAAATGTGATTTACATCCCTAATTTCATTTGAAATGACTTTGGCAGTAAATAAACCACTCTCTTTGATTCTTTTAACTCAGCGAATTTCAGCAGCGAAGTGACATGTTGGAATCAGCAGTCTGCTCCCTCTTGCTCGGTTGGCCCAGGTGTGTCCACAGTGAAGGGACGCTGAGGTCTGGCCCAGTGCCAGGCTGCTGGCCTCTGCAACAATCGGGACTTCCCCCTGCCACCTGCTTCAATCCCTGGCTCCGTGGGGCAGTGACCCCGACCTGCACGAGGCCTGCCCCTGTTGTCTGCCTCCCTCAGTTCTTCTGTGCTTGCAGGGTGCCCAAGAAGGTTTCACTGTGTTGAGTCTATGAATTGATGTCAGATGTTCAAGAAGGACAGGGAGGTTTGAGCAGAGACGCCAGCCGAGGCAGGATTCCAGGACTGGCATGTGGATCAAGGGTCTTGCCCTTGGGCCTGAAACAGTTACCCAGGGATCCTTACTGGGTCAGGGATTCTGTGAGTTCATGGCAACAGGTAAGCATGGGGCCCTGGAATCAGCCCAGGTCAGCTCCCTGCTGATCAGAGAGGCCAGGGAGCTCCTGAGTTCCTGGAGCTCTGGATAATGGGAATGATACAGGCGTGCAGCTCTAAGCTGCCATGAAAATGACCTCATGGTGTCTGTATCCATCACTGTGTAAAGCACTTGGCACAGGGCCTGGCAGCTGTCAGCTCAATGCAACAGACAGGGAAGGCTTCTTACCAGTGGGTAGGACACAGAGTTCAGAGAAGCTACTCACTTCCTGACACCCAGAGACCCACACAGCCTGACACCCAGACACCCAGACACCCAGACACCCAGACAGACACACACACACACACACACACACACTGACAGAGGGCTTGGGGTGAGGCCCTGACACACAGCTGTCACAAGCAGACCAGGTGACTCTAGCCACAGGGAAGGCTGAGGCACCACCCTAAGGGAAACCAGGCTCCCCAGCCCTTGGCAGTGTCAGAAACACCTGGAAAGCTGGTTATACCGCAGCTGGGCCCCCAGCATCTGCATTTCTAACAAAACCCCAGGAGATACCTGAGGCTGCTGGGCAGGGACCAACCCCCCTTTAGTGGGGGGATTGCTGCCACGGTCCAGGGACACGCAGAGCTCTTTGAAGAGAGGTCAGAGGTGGTGGTGTTCGGGGAGGGAAGCAGACATTGGCCACCAGGAGTTCCTCCCCTTCCTGGGCACCTCCAGCCAGTGAGCACAGGTCCCTCCCACCCTGCAGGTGCAAAATGATCGAGAAGCACACATCTTCTCTGATGCCAACTCCAACCAGTTTATGATCACAATTAGGTGCAGACCAATGGTTCTCAGTCTTGGCTGCACACTAGAATCACCCAGGGAGCTCTGACATATATTGATTACTGGCCTCCACCCCCCAGACATTCTGATTTAGTGGACTGGGTGCAGCCTGAGCATGGAGACTTTTAAAATTCCCCAGAAGATTCTAAGGTATAGCTAAGGTTAAGAACTGCTGATATAGAGATTTCCCTGGTGGTCAGTGGTTAAGATCCTA
Source organism: Tragelaphus eurycerus (assembly GCA_935064755.1). Taxonomy (NCBI): domain Eukaryota; kingdom Metazoa; phylum Chordata; class Mammalia; order Artiodactyla; family Bovidae; genus Tragelaphus; species Tragelaphus eurycerus. The sequence continues at coordinate 8,514,347 of CAKXYN010000088.1, read as the reverse complement.
TGCCTCCACTACAGGGGACGATTCCTGATTGGAAAACTAAGATCCCACCAGCCCCACATGGTGGTCAAAAATTAATAAACAAAAGTGTGTGCTCAATTTACTTTAAAAAAAAAAAAAAAAGAACTGCTGGTATAAACCAATGGCTTACAATGTGGCTGCACATGAAAATCACTGGGGATTTTTAAAAACACCTTTTCTCCAGGGTCCTGCCTCAAAACCTATCAAATCATAATCCGTACGTGTGGGGCCCAGATGACAGCAGAGATCCTTCATGACACCTCCCCCAGATGCTCATGTAGCCAGGATAGAGACACCATGTGCACAGGTCTAGCTCTTACTCAGAACAGAACATCATGGGGCACACTCAACCACAATCTAATTTCCAGTTTGTAGATGATCTTTGTCCTAGAAGTGTACAAATCACATCTGTTGGGTTTTTATAGAATACATCTCAAGGCACCTTCCAATTTTAAAACCAATACGTGAGTGCAAAATATGAATCATTTAAGCATCAATTTCATGCACATAATAGATCCTCGATAAATATTCATTGAATGAACTAATCAGTCAATCAATCCATACAGTCCTAGTTCCAGGGCTGCCTGAAATACTTCTATACCCTCCTAAACTGTGAACTCCCTGAGGGCAGGCCTGGGACCCCCAACCCCTAAGCAAGGGCATTTGATGAATGAAGCCATGAATCTGCACACAAAGCTAAAGAGTCCTAAATGTTTGTGGTTGTCTCTCTATTTTCCAGGTGTGCAGTGAATTTCCAGATGAATAGGGAATGCAACTATGCCATTTTTGTTGAAAGGATGATGATGTCACAATTTAATTATGGAAAAGTTATTGGTTATTATGCTTTTTGGAGGCCTGGGGAGAAGCCCAGATGTGGCTTTTTGATTTAACAAGAAGCTAAAGGCTCACAGCCCAGACGTGCATGGACTCAGGTCAAGTGTCCAGCACTGATCCACGTCCTGTTCCGCACAATGCAGGGGCCCAGCGTTTCCTCAGCAGCCCTCACTGGGGACCCAGTCTCTGTTCCATGGCTGGTAGAGGGTGGATGGTGGAACCATGGCCTGTGCAGCTCCCCTGTCTTATGACCTCAGCTGATTTGCCCCCTTAATTGTAAGAATATTCCCTCCCCAGAGCCTCCCACCAGCATGGAGCTGCAGCCCTATACAGAGAAAGGGCTCTCAGTCAGACATCCAGTTGTTCCAGCACTTGGCCCATCACTGACTAGCTGTGTGACTAGGGCAAATCACTGAGCCTCTCTGAGCTCCAGTGCCCCCGCCTATAACATGACATCGATGCAGTACCCACCCTAAAGGTCACTGTGAGATGAAGACGGAATGATGCCTGCAGAGCCTGCCCACCAGGCCTGGCGTGGAAAAGGGATGAGGATGTGACAGGTGATAGCACAGAGGTTGAGCCCTTAGATCCCAGGGCTGCCTCTTAGTCACTGTGCCACTGGGAGCAAGGCGCTCACCTTGGTAAGACTCAGTTTTTGCATCTGTAAAATGGGACCAATAGCAGAACTCATCATAAGATCACTGAGATGTGCCAGTGCCGTGAAGGACAAGTCGTGGTCACTGGTTTGAATGGGATACTCAGTATTCATTGCCAGAATTATTTCCACTTCTTAGCATTATGGTGAGAATGGCTTTAATAAGTGCCATTTATTATAATAATAAAGAGCTGACTTTCCTCCCAGCAAGGATATGGTCATGGTTTGTGTGCTGACAGCACCCCAGAGATTTACAAACACCTCTCCCCTACCCACACTGGCCCCGCTGAAACTCTAATGTCACTGTTTTCTAATCAGGGTAAGGCACTTGCTTCAAACAAGAAGGGCAGAGATAGGAGTTTCCTGTCACAGGTGCGTCTACCCTCAAGCGACCTGCCGCCACCAAGGCTGGAGGGAAGGAAAAATTCAGGTCCTCAGGTGGGATGACAAACCCTTTTCCCACTTACAACCTCAGCTACCTAGGCAACCAAACATCTCATTGCCGCAAGTCCAGAGGGGGAGTGAGGGTCCATGCGCGGCCTTCCTCTGGAACCATTCCAGCCCCCGCCTTCTCCTTCCACACACCGAAAGCAACATGTGGGCCAGGTGGGAACATATGCCCAGGACAAGGTCGAGGTCAGGGTGACACAGACCAGACCAGCTCCAGCCCTGGCTGGACACAAGGCTCCCTTTCAAGTGCACACACAAATCCTGCTACAGATAAGAGAGAGGAAGACAAAACAGTCTTTGGCAAAGTGTGACACCCTCAGGACTTCCCTGGAGGTACTATGGTTAGAACCCTGCGCTTCCACTGCAGGGCCGTGGGTTCGATCCCTGGTCGGGGAGCTCAGATCCCACAAGCCCACTGGTGGTTTAGTCACTAAATCACGTCCGACTCTTGCAACCCTACAGACTGCAGCCTGCAGGCTCCTCTGTCCATGGGATTTTCCAGGCCAGGATATTGGAGAGGGCTTCCATTTCCTTCTCCAGGGGCTCTTCCAGACCCAGGGATGAAACCTGGGTCTCCTGCATTGCAGGTGGATTTTTTACCAACTGAGCCATCAGGGAAGTCTTTATCAGAAGCCCCATGGTGTGGCCAAAAAAAAGGGTGACATTCCCCAGCAACCCATGTGCACCCAGGTGGCAATGTCCTTGAACAAAGGCCAGAGGCCCCCTTCTCCCAGTCTACCTTGTGGACAGGCTCAGCCTTTATCTGCAGTCTGGACCAGGGGGCAGTGCAGCTGTTCCGCAAATCATGACTTTCCTCAAGCAGCCGAGACCAGCCTCCCTGGGCCCCAGGCGTCCCAGAGTGCACAGCCCAGGAGGATCACGGAAAGGAGAAAAGTTGGCAGCGTAAGTCTGACAGCATGGGATCCATGGGCTGAGCCTGGCTCAGTGAGGTCTCTGATGACTTAGCCTCTCCATGCCTGTGAGATGTTGATGGGTAATTAATGCTGGACACCTCCACGTGCAGTGAGAATAAACAAGCCTGTGCAAACTCTAGAGTGCCGGCAGGAGCTAGCGATCATTACCAACCTTCCCGCTGGCCCAGGGGGAGGCCCAGCTGAGGACGATAAACTTGAATTTGGGCTCCTGGGAGCAGTAACTCCGAGAGGCTCTCCAAAACTGTGAAATGTCTGCAATATCTCCTGTTTGATCTTCAGAGTTCATGCAGACTCTATGTTTAATTCATAATATTTTAGTTTGTTTTAATCAAGTGGAGTTTGAAATTCGTTGCCACCTTGGAGATTCATGTACCTGGTAAATCGGTGCTGCATAAAGTTGTGACTGGGGAGGTGAACCCCCCAACCCCACCCCCGTGCTGCCAGCAAAGGCTGCTCGGCCAAGAGCAGTGACACAGCCCGGGGACCTCCCAGCCCATTTGGGGTCCCCTCCCTCCCACTCCAGTGCCCTGAGGAGTCAGGGGCTGCCTCTGGCAGGTAATCCCCACGGCCCTACCCTGGCTGCAGGCAGGAGAGACTGAAGGGCTTCTAACCTAGATTAACCTGGAAACTTGGCCTCTTGGCCAAGCCTGAGGGAAACAACTTTGTGAGGGTCATCCGGGCACAGGGTCAGGAGACCATCAATTCTAGCTCACAGGGACTTCCCTGGTGGCCCAGGGGCTAAGACTCCACACTCCCAATGCAGGGTCTCTGGGTTCGATCCCTGGTCAGGGAGCTAGATCCCACATGCCACAGCTGAGTTTGCACGCTGCAACTCAAGATCCCACATGCCACAGTTAGGCCTGTTGAGGCCAAATAACGAAATGTAACCTCATCTGGCGTTCTCCAGAAAAGGAAGCCAGTTCATTGGGTCTGTGTCATTTCTCCCTCCCCTTGTGGATGATCCCATTAAGTCTAAGCCGCTTGTTAAGTCTCCCACACTGGCTGGGAACCCTGGGTGGGGCTGGTCTCATGGGAGGTTATAGGAAAGGGGGGAAGCTGTTTTCACCTGTGGGAAGAGCTCCCCAGTCCTCGTAGCCCACGCTCCAGGTCCCAGGTCCCAAATGCACTGTAAGAGCTGCTCTGGCCCCCGATGGTGCTGGCTGTGGGGCGGAGGTGCCGGCCGGGCTGTAGGGAGAAGTCTGAGAAGGCAAGGTCACCCCGAATGCCCTCCTCCCCCAGATGCCACAACATCTCCTATCTTTCCAGAGCTTAGATTCGGGAGCCAGACAAGCTGCGTTCAGATCCCAGCATTTGGCCCTGGACTTGGCCCCTGGGTCTCTGTCTGGGAGGAGCTCTGGGGAAATCATCAGCCCCCTGGATTGGACCCCAGTCGCCCTCACCCAGTGAGCCCCTTAGAGAGCTGTGAGCAACCTCTTGCCACCAGAGGGTCTTCACAGGGAGGGGAGCATCCCGTGCCCCCTCCCAGAGCTGCTGCTGGGGCTCCCTCCTCGCGTTGGAGAATCCCAACCAGACAGCCGTGTGCACCCTTGTGAACGATGGGGCCAGCACGCCTCCTGCACGGAGCCCAGGCCACAGACACAGGGTCCTGGGAAAGAGGCACCTTTGGCCTCCACAAGGCAAGAGCTAATCCCAGGTGTGGCCTGCCAAGACGCCAGAGCTGGTAGGATTCCGATGAAGATGAATGAGCTTCTCTTCAGCTCCATAATGTTAGTCTCTCACCATCATCATCTTCATCACCACCACCACCAGCAACCCTGCAGATCCAGCGTATGGACTCCATCAGAGACCAGCCTCTACTCCTGGCTCAGCCTCGAACAACTCTGGGATCTTTCTGGGCCTCCAATGTCCTCAGTCCTCGTTTCCTCTCCCAGGGCTGTCTTCATAATTGTGGGGCCCCTTGTTCAAAATAAAAATGTGGGACTCCTTGTTCAAAAACCAGAGGAAAAACGTCATTCTATTTACTAAAATACAAATTTTCCTCCTATGTCTCACATATATCTCTCTGTCTCTCTCTTGGCTTGTCATGATGGTTTTTATTTGCTTTTTAATGCTGTTTGAAGTACAGAATAAATTAAAATGTTTAAATTACTAACATGAATATTACCATTCATCATTATACTGTGCAATGCCAGTTTTAAATGCAAATGTAAGAACACGTATGTGGGATCATTGAAATTGCACACTTAGTTATTCTGCACTTTGTGTGTGCCTAGGTAGCTGTGTACTTAACAGAACAGTGGGGATGCTGCACAAAACTCAAGCGGTTTCGTTTCAGTCCTTGACATTCTCCCCACACTCTGTCCTGGGCCTTACTGCTGAGTGAGCAAGGACAGAAAGGGAAGGGTCTGCGGTTGTCCTGTCTCTCCTTCCCGCTGTGTCATCACCTTCACAGAAGGTGGACTAACACAGGGACTTCATAACCTGGATAATGCCACGACAGACTGGCACCTGCCATCGCCCTCTGCAAGGACTAAATCTGTGCGGCTGCAGCTGCTGACCTTCAAGCTCCCCTAAAAAGAGTTCAGGGTGGAAAGCAGAAATGAGGCTCTCTGCGCTCTGGGAGAGCTGGCAGGACAGGTCTTCAGAGATTTAGATGTTTTGGGGAGCAGATTTTATGAGCCCAATTCTTGTATCTCCTCACATCTAGAAAAACACTAACATCGTTGTGATGACTGCTCCTAGTGACTAGCAGAAATCTCCTGCAAAAAAAAAAAAATATATACGTATATATGTATGTGCTTGATTGCATGAACTCGCCTTTCTCCAAAATCACACGTATACTAACCTTCCCCCTCCCTCTTCGGAGCAGTTTCTCAGAGCTATCGGAGATGCTGTCTCGCAGGCTATGGACTTGGTTTTGCCCCAGTCTGACTCACAACTATTATGTTGCACTTTCTTTTTAAGTCGACAGTGAGAAAGGATAAGACAGGGCTGCTTGATCGCTCGTGTTCCTGCCTGCCAAGACATTCTGGTTTGAACAGAGAGTGTGGCCTCGTGGGGATGTCAGCGCCCTTGCTCACCCAGTCCACGTGTGCTCGCTCATGGGGCTTGGAGAAGGCCATCTGCAAGTGGGGATCCAGGAATGACGACACGAATCCCGCACAGATGTGTTCTGCTCGTGTGCGTGCTCCATGGTCCCAACAGATTTCACTTACAAAATATAAGTTCAAAGACAATAGAACTCAGGCTTCAAGATGGCAGCCGAAGAGCAGCAAGCCAAGTAGAGGCCGTCTCAGCCTGCCTCTGCAACTGGCAGAAGGCACCTGGGCTGGCCTGCCTGGGGCCTGGGGGAGGACCACGCGCAAGGGAGGTGATGGAAATGCGATGTCAACGGAGACACCACAGCCCACGTGGGACTGCCAGGCCCCCGGAGAGAGGGGCAGGCGGGGACCCTGAGTGCAGCCAGCGTCCAGGTGGACCGGCCAGGAGTGGACTGCAGGAAACTGATTTTGATTCTGGATGAGCTTGAGTGACATGAGATTCCTCTCCTTCCAGAGTCTGAACTGGTTTTAGTCTCCCGGCTGGCTCAGTGTCACGCCACGTTTCTCCAGCGACGGCCATTGGGCTTTACATCAAACGTCGCTGTTCGCAGCCTGACTGCATATGCTCCAAGGTCAAAGCCAGTTGGCTCTCCAAGTCTGTGCCGACAGAAGGTGCGTTTCACTGCATGTGCTCGGACCACCGGCCCTCCTCTTCTGCAGATCTTGGAACCAGCATCTGGCAGGGGATATCTTTGGTGACAGCTCTTCTGCTCAGCTGCTCTATCCTTCACCCAAGGATAGCTTGCTTTAAACTTGGTCACCCGTTTCCTCTGAACGAGCCAGTCCCCTCCCATCAGAGCTCAGCTAAGGAGCGAGAACACAGCAGAGAACCTTTTCCTGTGTCTGCTGAATCGGCAGGTATTCTCACGTAGGAAGCGATTTCATACTCTTTTCTATCCTGGAAGCAGACAGGCCCTGTGGGCACAGGAGCTGCGCTCAGATGGCACAGCACAGGAGTCTAGGCTGTGCCAAGGATCCATCCAGCTCAACAGGCAGGACAGAAGGGGCACCGGACAGAGATCCAGAGAGTCCTCCCCCCAGAGCTGTGGAGTCATCCATCCATGACGGATGCGGCCAGCTACCCAAACTCAGGCGCGTTTCCTCAACTGAATCTGGGAGCAACAAGGACCACACAGACGCCTCACAGCCTCGTGGCCCCCAGGGCAGCAGTGTGTCCTGATCCTACTTCCTGTGGATGTACTTGATGCTTAGAAAAGTGAAGTGACAAAAATGTTACTGTCTCAGCTTTCCACACTAGGAAATTGAGGCTCGGAGAGGTTAAGCCAGCTGAGATCACCTCCACCTCTGAGGAACGCCCAAGACCACATCCAGCTGGACTAAGTGCCAGGAACCCATGAACTCACCCAAGCCACAGGGCATCGTGACCTTTATTGCAAAAGAGCAGTTGGGTGGCTGTCACTCGCTCCAAACACAGAGGGTGTCTCACTGGCCACGGTCATGCAGAAAACGGCAACATGGGGTGAGAAGTCCAGCCTGTCCACCTGCAGTGCCCCTGGTGTCCAGCCAGACTGAGACAGCAGAGCCTTTCAGCCCATGTGATGGAGGGAGGGAGGAAGGATGGAATGAAGGAAAGAAGAGACAGACAGATGCTACACACCCAGGGCTCCTCCTCCTTCTCCTCCAGCCCCAGAGCGGCCAGAGCCCTGCCCCTCCTTAACCTGTCTCTGCAGGGTGGCTCTCCTCTGTGTCCCCAGCTGGGACACTGGTACCCAGGCCTGCATTTCTGCCCTCCCTCCAGCCACACCTCACCTCAGCCTCCTCCATGCATCCAGGAGGTGCCCTCCCCTCTGCCCTGCTCAGCTCTCCCCCTTCACACACACACACACACACACACACACACACACACACACACACACCTCTCTGCTTCTATGTTGGCTTCTCTGCTAACTTGATACTTTGTTTTCCCACCGATTTTGCCCATCCTCCCATCCCAGACTCTCTCAAGCCTCACGTCCTTCTCTCTCATGATGCTGTAGTCTGAGCTTCAGGATCACAAGCATCCTAATCCCAGCTCAGGCCTTCCCCTGCCCCAGCTCCCTGCGTGATGATGGTGCATCCTTCCTACATCAGAGGGTGGTGGGGTGTGTGCGTAAGGGCCTGGCTATTGGGCCCAACAGCCCTGACTGTTTTGAACCTATTTATACTGAGTTAAAACCAATCTGGGGCTTCCCGGGTGGCTCAGTGGTAAAGAATCTGCTTGCCAATGCAGGAGATGTGGGTTCGATCTCTGTGTTGGGAAGATCCCCTACAGGAGGAAATGGCAACCCACTCTAGTATTCTTGCCTGGGAAATCCCATGGACAGAGGAGCCTGGCGGGCTACAGTCCACAGGGTCACAAAAGAGTCAGACATGACTTAGCAACTGCTACTGCTGCTGCTGCTATTAAGTCACTTCAGTCGTGTCCGACTCTGTGTGACCCCATAAACAGCAGCCCACCAGGCTCCCCCGTTCCTGGGATTCTCCAGGCAAGAACACTGGAGTGGGTTGCCATTTCCTTCTCCAGTGCATGAAAGTGAAAAGTCAAAGTGAAGTCGCTCAGTCATGTCTGACTCTTAGCGACCCCATGGAGCCTACCAGGCTCCGTCCGTGGGATTTTCCAGGCAAGAGCACTGGAGTGGGGTGCCGTCGCCTTCTCTGGACTTAGCAACTAAACAACAACAAAAAAAAACTAACCAGTCAACATGGGGACCTCTCAAGTGCACTCCCGTGGTAGAGAGAAGGCTCTAGAGAAATGTCAGAATTTACTAGGAATTCTAGGAAAAATTAAAATGGAGAAAACGTATGAATTACACAAGTACTAGAATATTATCAACATTCCCAAGTTCTGAAGGAATATGTAAACCTTCATATTGATGGAGCCAACTGTCCCAGCAGAAATTCGAGCAGAATGACTCAATCCTAGAAGCAAAGAAATCCCCATGACCTGCAGATATTCACCACCCATCTCCCTTCATGGAGAATACCCACAGCACAACAGGCAAGAATCCGGATGAGCAAACGAATTCAAAGAATGGAAGTAACTCCTAAAAGATGAATGTCTTTAGAAAAATTCAAGATAATGTGTCCTTTAAAAAAAGGAACACGTTGCATTTAAAATGGTGCAATTAGAGATCAAAAAAGAGTCCTTCAACTTAAGATTCCTAGGGGAGAAGGGTGGAGGGAAGGGATAGTTAGGGAGCTTGGAATTGACATGTACACACTGCTATATTTAAAATGGATAACCAACAAGGACCTACTGTATAGCATAGGGAACTCTGCTCAATATTATATAACAACCTAAATGAGAAAATAATTCAAAAAACGTTTCAGTTCAGTTCAGTCACTCAGTCGTTTCCAGCTCTTTGCGACCCCATGAATCACAGCACACCAGGCCTCCCTGTCCATCACTGGCTCCTGGAGTTCACCCAAACTCATGTGCATCGAGTCGGTGATGCCATCCAGCCATCTCATCCTCTGTCGTCCCCTTTTCCTCCTGCCTCAATCTTTCCCAGCAACAAGGTCTTTTCCAATGAGTCAACTTTTTGCATGAGGTGGCCAAAGTATTGGAGTTTCAGCCTCAGCATCAGTCCTTCCAAACGAACACCCAGGACTGGTCTCCTTTAGGATAAACTGGTTGGATCTCCTTGCAGTCCAAGGGACTCTCAAGAGTCTTCTCCAACACCACAGTTCAAAAGCATCAATTCTTCAGTGCTCAGCTTTCTTCACAGTCCAGCTCTCACATCCATACATGACCACAGGAAAAACCATAGCCTTGACTAGACAGACCTTTGTTGGCAAAATAATGTCTCTGCTTTTTAATATGCTATCTAGGTTGGCCATAACTTTCCTTCCAAGGAGTAAGCATCTTTTAATGTCATGGCTGCAAGATATATGTATATGTATGACTGGAATCACTTTGCTGTATACCTGAAACCAAAGCAATCTTGTTGATCAATCGTGTCTGTGTGTGTGTTAGTCGCTCAGTCATGTCCAACTCTTTGTGACCCCACAGACTGTAGCCCGCCAGGCTCCTCTGTCCATGGGATTCTCCGGGCAAGAATACTGGAGTGGATTGCCATAACCTTTTTCAGAGGATCTTCCCAGGGACCAAACCCTGGTCTCCTGCACTGCAGGCAGATTCTTTACCGTTTGAGCTACAGGGAAGTCCTATATACTCCAATATAAAATAAAAGGTTAAAAAAAGAGTTCTTAGAAATGTCATTGCTAGAACAACAATTCCATAGGAAAAACCTTGAAGTTCAGAAAATCCCTCAGAATGCATATCAATAAGATAGAGGAAAATATGAAGGAAAAAATACAAGACATTTAAGATCAGCCTAAAAACTCCTGTTAAGAATTCTAGGATCACAGCAATCCAAAAGTCTACACGCAATAAATGCTGGAGAAGTTGTGGAGAAAAGGGAACCCTCTTACACTGTTGGTGGGAATGCAAACTAGTACAGCCACTATGGAGAACAGTGTGGAGATTCCTTAAAAAACTGGGAATAGAACTGCCTTATGATCCAGCAATCCCACTGCTGGGCATACACACTGAGAAAACCAGAATTGAAAGAGACACGTGTACCCCAATGTTCATCGCAGCACTGTTTATAATAGCCAGGACATGGAAACAACCTAGATGTCCATCATCAGATGAATCGATAAGAAAGCTGTGGTATATATACACAATGGAGTATTACTCAGCCATTAAAAAGAATGCATTTGAGTCAGTTCTAATGAGGTGGATGAAACTGGAGCCTATTATACAGAGTGAAGTAAGCCAGAAAGAAAAACACCAATACAGTATACTAACGCATATATATGGAATTTAGAAAGATGGTAACAATAACCCTGTATACGAGACAGCAAAAGAGACACTGATGTATAGAACAGTCTTTTGGACTTTGAGGGAGAGGGTGGGATGATTTGGGAGAATGGCATTGAAACATGTATAATATCATATATGAAACGAGTCGCCAGTCCAGGTTCGATGCACGATACTGGATGCTTGGGGCTGGTGCACTGGGATGACCCAGAGGGATGGTATGGGGAGGGAGGTGGGAGGAGGGTTCAGGATGGGGGACACATGTATACCTGTGGGGGATTCATTTTGATATATGGCAAAACCAGTACAGTATTGTAAAGTTAAAAAATTAAATTAAATTTAAAAAATAAAAAAATTGAAAATGTGAAGGGGAAAAAAAGAATTCTAGGAAAAAATAAAAGGTAAAAAAATATACAAATTATGCAAAGGCCAGAATAACATCTCCAAGCACTGAAGGAGCATACACATGTTTAGGTCAATGGAATCCACCAGGTACCAAGAAGAATGAAAGAGAAAAGACCCACCCCCAGACACATTCTGGAAACAGAACTCCAGGAGGAAGGAAAAGAGTCTAAAAGCTTTCAGACAAGAAAAACAGATTATCTGCCAAGAATTATGATCACATTGACATGTGACTTCTAATCAGCAATACTGGAAGCTAGAAGACAAGAGAGTGATAACCCAGAGTCTTTTTTAATAAAATTTAATAGAAAAAAGTTCTAAACTTATAATTCTATCTCTTAAAAACTAATTAGTGTAGGGACAACATAAATGTTTTGGAATATTTAAAAATACTTAGAAAACTTGAAAATTTTCCAAGCATTCTTTTTGGAAATTCTCCTGAGAAAATGAGCAAATAAAAAAGTAATTCAAACAGGAATTTTTAAAGATGGGAATTCTACAACAGAGTAGACTTAGCTTTGCATTTGAAACTCTTCAAAATTCCAATCACACAGGCTGGCTTACACAGTAATTAAAAGTTTAGCTTATTATATTCCAGTGAAACAACTTTAAACTCACTCCTCTGCCCACCCATACACCGTCTGGATAACATCTTCCAGGCTTCAAACCAGCCACCGATCTTCACACATCCAAACAGAACTGGCTGTCTCCCTGGAATGTTGACTTCTTTGAACCCCCAGGTCTTCCATAGCTTTTTAACAATATATAATTTTTAATCCAGTGATTTTTTAGTAGTTCCTCAGGGGAAACATTCTTTTACCATTCTCTACATCCTGATAAAAGTAAGACTCAAATGTCATTCATTTTTAATTCCAAACTGTATTGATATTCATGTACATGAATATCATATTCAGGTACAGAAAGTGACACTCTCACTGTTTACATGTTGACTTTGTTAGGAAAATTATACAAATAGTAAATTGATGCAAATTTTATTTCAGTGTCATACGATTCCTCAGACAGAAATATCAATTAATTCCGATAATGTTTCTGCTTTTGCATGCAAATCATGGACCCAGAAGAAAGCTTTTGGAAGTTTTCTTTATTAATTGAGCATCATCTGAGACTATTAGGGATATTGTACAGTTGACACTGAAGCTTAATGGTTCTTGTTTTGCAATGATAATATAAATACAGTTTTTGGTGGAACACAGTGTCATGGTAAAAACTCCTTACTAAATTAAGAAACTATGAAGCAGAAATTTAGTTGAAATTATTGATGGTGCACATATAATTCATATTGGATCCCCAAAAGCTGGCGCTCTACCAATTTAAGTAAAACCTGCCTTTGCCAACTTCTTGCGACAACACTGACAAGAAGGTAAAAAAAAGCCTCGGCACAGCTCACTGTGCCTCCTCTCCGCTGCCTGCCCTCTATCAGATTTCCGAATAGTCTGAGCTTTCGAAGTCAATCTAAGTGCCCGACCACAACATTGAACTTCTTTGTAAAGGAGCCCTCCAAACGTTCAGTGCATGTGGTTTAAAAAATTTAGAAAACCTTGATTACGTAACACCTGGATCTTTTAGTTTCTGAAGCTCTGAACCAATTATATTAATCGAAAACAAAGCTTGCAAATAAAAGGGCACTGGAATTTAACCCTAAAAATTAAGGGAAGGATGGGAACTCATTAATTAATGAGAGCTCAATATTGAAATTCTATACGAGTACTTCAGAATATCTTGACTTGTAAGAAAAATCTTCTGATGGAGCTTCTATTTTTAATTAGAAGAAATTACATTCTCTCCCAGAAGGACAGGAGATTAAAAAAGCCTACAATTTTGCAGCATCTAAATTTAATGAAGTGTTCAAAAAAAAAATCACTTTATTTGATGAGTTTTATCTTATAAAAATATTTGTTGAAGAAAGGTATTTTGAAAAGTGGTTAAAAAGGCAGTACCTGGTCAAATATTTAAGCTGAAAGAGTTTCACATTTTAATGCCGAAAAGTAGCTCTGAGAACATCCTTCATTTTCGCTGAGCCAGCCAGGTGCCCAGCACCTATGCAGAAAGTATATTCTCGTCTAAGAATATTATCTGTTCTGTTCTGCTCAGTCACGAAGTCATGTCTGACTCTTCTGTGACTCCATGGACAGTAACCCACCAGGCTCCTTCTATCCATGGGATTTCCCAGGCAAGAATACTGGAGTGGGTTGCCATTTCCTCCTCCAGAGGATCCTCCAGACGCAGGGATCAAAGCCAAGTCTCCTGCATCGACAGGCATGTTCTTTACCATCTGAGCCACCAGGGAAGCCCTAAGAATCTGCTGCTGCTGCTGCTGCTGCTGCTAAGTCACTTCAGTCGTGTCTGACTCTGTGTGACCCCATAGATGGCAGCCCATCAGGCTCCCCTGTCCCCGGGATTCTCCAGGCAAGAACACTGGAATGGGTTGCCATTTCCTTCTCCAATGCAAGAAAGTGAAAAGTGAAAGTGAAGTCTCTCAGTCGTGTCTGACTCCTAGCAACCCTATGGACTACAGCCTACCAGGCTCCTCTGTCCATGGGATTTTCCAGGCAAGAGCACTGGAAAGAAAGTGAAGTTGCTCAGTCGTGTCCGACTCTTGGCAACCCCATGGACTGTGGCTTACCAGGTTCCTCCGTCCAGGGCATTTTCCAGGCAAAAATACTGGAGTGGGTTGCCATTTCCTTCTCCAGGAGATCTTCCCGACCCAGGGATTGAACCCGGGTCTCCTGCATTATAGGCAGACATTTTACCGTCTAAGCCACCAGGGAAGTTCTGGCTCATCATTGCCTTCTCCATAAGAATCTTCTAGTCTACAAAAAGAATAGATTGTAGGTGTCAGTAATTTCAGATTTACTAACTACAAAATGTTTTTTTGAAGAAGACTTGCAGGAAATTTTGTGAAAAAGAAATAATTTAAATGACGAGACTATTTTAGGGGAAAAAATTGAATACCACTGAAATTATGTTAGAGACAGACCTGGCTTACAAAGCAGATTAAAGTACACTATTCTGCTTTTTTATTCTATTCAGATAGCCAATATAAAGAACTGTTTTTTAATTTTACTCTATTGTACATGAATACATGTTACTTTTGTTGTAGAAGGAATTTCATGATTGAAAATAGTTTTTAATAGAACCATTTATAATACCAATACAATGAAATCAATCTGTCAATCAAGAAATATCTTCAAGATATAAAAAATTTTAATTATTTTAGAATCTCCTTTCACCCTCAAAAGTGACTTGGCATGACCAAAAAATACAGTCACTCTAGTCATGAAGGATGACGAGGCATATCAGTTCTCTGTTGCTGTGTAACAAATTACCACAAACCTAGCGATTTGAAACAGCCGAGGGTTATTGTCCTGGTGGCTCAGTGGTAAAGAATCTGTCCACCAAGGCAAAAGATGCAAGTTTGGTTCCTGGGTCGGGAAGATCCCCTGAAGAAGGAAATGACAACCGACTCCTGTTTCCTTGCCTGGTTGATCCCATGGACAGGAGATCCCTGTAGGACTTGGCAGGCTACAGTCCATGGGGTTGAAAAAGAGTCGGACATGACTGAGCAACTGAGCACGCACACACAGGGCCTGTTAGGATTAAATACGTGTGGAAGGAAAGCAGATGGTGACTCTTGAAAAACTCACATTGGGTTTCCCTGGTGGCTCAGTTGTAAAGAATCCGCCTGCCAATGCAGGAGACTTGGGTTCCACCCCTGGGTTTGGAAGATCCCCTGGAAAAAGAAACGGTAACCAACTCCAGTATTCTTGCCTGGGAAATTCTATGGACAGAGGAGCCTAGTAAGCTGTAGTCCATGGGGTTGAAAAAGAGTCAGACGTGACTTAGCAGCTAAACAAGAGACAGGATGTGGCTCCAGAATTCAGATGTGGCTCAGCTGCCCACCTCCGGGTCAGGGTTTTCCCTGAGGCAGCACCAGAACCGTCAGTCTAACTTGCAGGTAAATCTCAAGGCTCGACTGAGTCTGGGAAATCCTCTTTCACGCCCAGTCATGTGGCCGTCAGCAGGCTTCAGAAGGCCTGCCTCCAGACTCCTGGTGTGGCTGCGGGCCTGTATCGGTCAGCGCAGGCTGCTGTAACAAGTACCACAGGCTGGCGGTGTACACAGCAGTTCTGGAGGTCGGGAGTCCAGGACCAAGGTGATTGATTAGCAGGGCTGTTTTCTCCTCAGGCCTGTCTCTTTGGCTTGGAAACGGCTGCCTGCTCCCAAGTCCTCACAGAAGGTCCTCCTTCTGTGTTATCAGTTCAGTCACTCAGTCACGTCTGACTCCCTGTGACCCCGTGGGCTGCAGCACGCCAGGCCTCCCTGTCCATCACCAACTCCCGGAGTTTACTCCAGTTCATGTAATTGCGTCAGTGAGGCCATCCAACCATCTCTGTTGGATCTCAGGCCATCCTCTGTTGTCCCCTTATCCTCCCACCTTCAATCTTTCCCAGCATCAGGGTCTTTTCCAAGGAGTCAGTTCTTCACATCAGGTGGCCAAAGTGTTGGAGTTTCAGCTTCAGCACCAGTCCTTCCAGTGAATATTCAGGACTCATTTCCTTTAGAATGGACTGGTTGGATCTCCTTGCAGTCCAAGGGACTCTCAAGAGTCTTCTCCAAATGTTATTTTTTGGTTGTTTAGTTGTAAAGAACCCACAGGGATGGAGTCTGCTTCCTGAGAAATTCTGCATCCCTGATAATTTGATGCCCTTCCCTGGACCCCTCAGAACGCTGCTCTGAGATCATCTTTGTAGGCAAAAGGCTCCATCAGGAGACAATCCCCATGGAAGAGGGAGGCTTTCCCCATATGCCCTTCAGCCATCACCCCAGGACACGAGGAATCCCAAGGAAAATGCAGCAACACCAATAACACACAGTCCTGGCCTAATAACTGCTTCGCAACAGTCGTCTGGGGTGTTCCCTTTACGACAAAATCCCCCAAGCCTGCTCTTTCCTTTTAGAATGCTATTCTTTATTTGATTTCTAAATTATTCTTCATGTGTTGCCTTTTACCTTGAGCCATTTTCAACCCCCAGTGAAATCTTGGCACCCAAAGCAGCTCTCAGAACTAAATTAATTATAAAAGCATATTAATGTCATCTGTATAGCAATGAAATTAATTTATTCAATAGATCCAAGAGGAAGTCATCAATTATGCCCAGTGACTGAGGCATTTTGTGTGACAGCATTTACAGTTCTTACAAATTTTAATAATTCCTCCAGCAAGAATTGCCATAAATATCATGTGCTGTGCAGGCTTGATTTATGAATTAAGTGGACCTTTTAGATGCTGGCTGCATGTGAAGTCGCTGCAGTGGTGTCTGACTCTTTGCCACCCTATGGACTGTAGCCCACCAGGCCTCTCTGTCTATGGGATTCTCCAGACAGGAATACTGGAGTGGCTTGCCATGCCCTCCTCCAGGGGATCTTCCCAACCCAGGGATTGAACCTGTGTCTTACACCTCCCGCATTGGCAGTCCAGTTCTTTACCCCTAGTGCCAGCTGGGAAGCCCCTTTTAGATGCTGCTGCTGCTGCTGCTGCTGCTAAGACGCTTCAGTAATGTCTGACTCTGTGTGACCCCATAGACGGCAGCCCACCAGGCTCCCCCGTCCCTGGGATTCCCCAGGCAAGATGCTACTAGTGTTCAAATACTGTATACTTTATTCTTACCAAATGTGTGTTCTGGAGTGGGAGGTGGCGTTATCTGTCAATGAAAAATAAGAATCTCTGTTCTCTTAGGGATGACCCTGCCTCTCAGGATGTGAAAACATTCCATAGAGCCTACCCTGTGACATACACAAATTCCTTAGACATACTTCCTACCTTCCCAGGTTAAATTCCCAAGACACCTTATAAACTCTCCACAGTGGAATGCAGGATCTCCACTCTCATGTCAAGATCTGAATACACCTAAGGGTCCCGGGTGGCACAGTCTCAGAACAAGTAAGGAGTCAGAGAAGCACAGCGTGGTCTTCACATGCGCTTCTCAAAGGCCACTTGAGAAGATCCAGCTCACTAGCCAGAGCAGTTCTTAGCAGGCTCCTCCTTGCACCTCGTTCTTCTAAATCACCCACTAGACCCACAGCTACCCTGAAATTCTCTCTCACTGCTTCCTAAAACTCCCCAGGAAAAGATGCATGCATGCTGTCACTTCCGTTGAATCTGACTCTTTGTGACCCAATGGACTGTAGCCCACCAGGCTCCTTTGTCCACGGGAGTCTCCAGGCAAGAGTACTGGAGTGGACTGCCATGCCCTCTCCTGGGCATCTTCCCGACCCAGGGATCGAACCCAGGTCTCCTGTGTCTTCTGCATCACAGATGGATCCTTAACCACTGAGCCACTGGGGAAGCCCCTTGGAAAAGACAGTTGACATAAATCTGACAAATAATTTGCATCTCGGCTCTAGAAGAAATGCCCACAGAGCAATAAGGGAAAGACAGACAACCCAGCAAAATAAAGGGCCACATGGTAGCACAGGCAATTCACAGAGGAGGAGCCCAAATAGTCAGGAGGCACGTGAGACGCGGCCCAGCTTCAGGAGTCCTCAGGGATAACCACAATGAAATTAAAACCAAACACACCCACTAGAATGACTGCAGTGAAAAAGCCAGAAAATGCCAAGCACTGGCAAGGACGCAGCGCAACTGGAACTTTCACACACTGCTGCTTGGAATGTAAATTGGTACCATTTGGATCACCTCTTGGCCGTGCACATCACGCTGAGCATATGTATTCTCTATGACCCAGAAATTCTGCTCCTAGGTAAATACCCAACCTAAATGAGTCCATATGTTCACCAAAAGTCAGGTTCTAGAATATTCATAGCAGCTGTATTTATAATAGCCCCAAACTGAAAATTTCAAAATGTCCATTAACAGGAGAATGGAACTTTTGTTGTTGTTTGGTCACTAAGTCGTGTCTGACTTTTTGCGACCCCATGGACTGTACCCCACCAGGCTCCTCTGTCCATGGGATATCCCCTGGAGTGGGCTGACATTTCCTTTTGCAGGGGATCTTCCCCACCCAGGGATCAAACCTGCATCTCCTGCACTGGCAGGCGGATTCTTTACCGCTGAGCCACCAGGGAAGCCCAGGAAATGGAAAAGGGTTGCCCAATAAAATACAGGACACCCAGTGAAATTTGAATTTCAGATAAACAACAAATAATATTTTAGCAGAAGTTTGTCTCATTCAGTAATATTACCCAAAATGCACTACTGCTGTGCATGGATGGTGTCACAGACATAATGATAAACAAAAGAAGCCAGAGAGGATCCAGATGGGATGTGTCCATTTATATGGTATCCAAAACCCGGTAAACTCATCCCAATAGTAACAGTCAGGACAGTGGGGGGATGGGCAGCTCCTGGATGGGGACAAGAGGGATGTCTGGGGATCCTGGATGCTCTGTCTCTTGATCTGGGTGCTGGTTACACAGATGTGTCCACTTTGGGATGATCCATCAGACTCCACGCTTACAACATGTGCCCTCCTGGAAGCATGAGACATGCTCACGGCAAAGAGTTTTTGTTGTTTATTGGAGGTTCAAATTCAACAAAGTATTCCATCTTTTTCTGACAACCTTATTCCATCCTCCTGCTAGTGGACACTGTGGCCACCAACACATATCATATGTATATTTCATACGTCAGTAAAAATTATTTTTAGAAACTTCACAGAACACTGTGATCAGTATGGATCCCCCCACTTTTTCCCTAAGAAAGAAGAAGGGAAATGTCAGTGGGCAAAGTTGGGATCTTTTGTCAGCTGGGAGAGAGTCGGAGTAGAAAACAGGAATGCAAATATTCACATAGTAATAATTTTTTTTTTCTTTTGGCCTGCAGCTTGCAGGATCTCAGTTCCCCGACCAGGGATTGAACTCCAGCCAAGGCAGTGAAAGTCCAGGATCTTAACCACTAGGCCGCCAGGGAACTCCTGATAATAATTTTTGTAACATAGAAAATAAATCTTTTAAAGTCCAGAGATATGACCCCTTTTTCCACCCTCTTAGGATTTAAGTTCAAGTTGCCTACTAAGTACCTTCAAACTTCATCTGCTTTTGTAAAAGGAGGCCTGGTGGTGATCAATCAAGCTTTTAATTTTCATCCTTACACACATCCCCACAGTAGACCTCTGGTGACCTAAACAGGCATTAGGGAACTGGTGGGGACCCCCAACAGGGTTGAGGGGGGACATTGAGAAGCACAGCTACTTGTCAGATGTACCCATTCAGTTCAGCTCAGTTCAGTTCAGTCACTCAGTCGTGTCCGACTCTTTGGGACCCCCATGAATCGCAGCACGCCAGTCCCCCTGTCCATCACCAACTCCCGGAGCTCACGCAAACTCACGTCCATCGAGTCAAGTGGAGACAAAACACAAAGCGGAGAGAGAAGAGTGAGAATGTGACTGAGACGCTAGATCCAGTCCCCAAAAGGCAGCCCAGGAAAGGAAGTGGCTAGACTTGGCTCCAGCATACCTAACCACGCACCCTTGAGCACATCACCAAACAGCTGAGCCTTGGTTTTCTCATCTGAAAAGAGGGGACGGTGATAACAGGCACCTCACTGGATTGTTGCAACAACTGAGATGACAGGTAGCAGATCACATTTTCCCGAGATGACCACCTGTATTTACTGCTCTGTAAGCTCATCTAGAACCTTGCCGCTCCCCCACCAGAGTTAAAGTGAAAAAGTCACTCAGTCGTGTCCGACAATTTGTGATCCCGTGGACTGTCTGTGGAATTCTCCAGGCCAGAATACTGGAGTGGGTAGCCTTTCCCTTCTCCAGGGGATCTTCCCCACCCAGGGATCGAACCCAGCTCTCTCGCATTGCAGGCAGATTCTCTACCAGCTGAGCCACCAGGGAAGCCCACCAACAAAGTTGAGTGTAATTCCCTTCTTTCGAACCCAGAGGGAGCAGAGAGCTTGTGACTGGGCTGTGACCAATTAAGGGTAACAGAAGTGATGTTGAGTAAATTCTGAGACGAGATCATACAAGGCAATTCCCTTCCCCCTTCTTGGCTGGCATACTCGCCCTTGGACCCTGAGCCTTCATCAAAGCCCAGCTACCTCACAGCCATCATGCTGTGATGCCAATGGACAGTCCCTGCTGAGATGCCAGCTAACAGACAAAATCAACCACCAGAAGTGAGTGAAGGCTCCTCCAGGTGACCCCAGCCCACACCTTTTAATAGTCCGGGCCATCAACCCTTGAGTATTCCCAGCTGAGGCCCCAGACCTCAGCAGGAAGAGACTCATCATTCCTGCCACACTCTGTCCAAATCCCCAACTCACATCCATAAGCGGGATAAAGTGGTTGCTTCAGGCATTTGTTTGAGGTGGTTTGTTACACAGCAAGAGTAACTAAAACACATCATCTTGTATCAGTCAGCTCTTGCTGCATAACAAAACACTCTCACATTTAGTGGTTTAAAACAACACTCATGTATTTAGCTCACAAATTCTGTGGATCAGCTGGGTGGTTCTGGTGCCTTGGACAGTTTCAGTCACTCTCTCCTGGGATTGCTCCTGCATCTGTGCTGGTGGTTGATGGGTGGCTGAGGATCCAGCCCCCCTGGTGGACCTCCCAAGTGGCACTAGTGGTAAAGAATCCACCAGTTACTGCAGGACACATAAGAGATGTGGGTTCAATCCCTGGAGAAGGGCAAGGCAACCCACTCCAGTATTCTTGCCTGGAGAATGCCATGGACAGACAAGCCTAGCAGGCTATAGTCCATGGGACCACAAAGAGCTGGACACAACTGAAGCGACTTAGCATGATAATCCAGGATTCCTCACCCACACGTCTGGCCGTTGGCTGAATGGCAATGAGACACCAGGTGCAAATAGGCCATGGGTCTCTCATTATCCAGGAGGTTGGTCCAGGCTTCTTCACAAGGAGGCAAAGTTCCAGGAAGAAGAGGGGACCAGTTCAGTGTACAAGCTCCTCAAATTTCTAGTTGCAGCACATTGGCGGATGTTACATTGGCTGAAGCAAGTTCATGGCCAAGAGTGGAGTAGGAATGGGAGGGCTCCCAAAGTAACCAGCGAGGAGGTGTGAACCGGAGGGGGAAGGATCCAGGGCCATTTTTGTAGTCTGCATGCTCTGGCACACAGTCAGCCTCTAGCACACGCTGGCTGTCCACGTGACATCAGAGACACAGAGTAGAGGCCGCTCTGCGCTCCCTGGACACAGGCTCACCTAGAACACAAGGTGTCCGAGAGCAGCCGCGGGGGCTGAGCCAGGAGAGGCAGGCAAGGCCTGGCTCTGAGAGGCGCTCGCCCCTGACTCCTCAGGGACAGACACAACATCCAAAGGGCAAGCGCCTGCAAGTCAGATGCCCAGGTTTAATTCCAGCTGTGCCATGAGCCCCGAGGGCCCCTGGCTCACTGCGAAGGCCCTCATCTTTCCATAGGGAATCAGCGTATCCACCCCTCAGCGCCACAGGAAGGATGAGACGAGGCCGGGTGCCCGGAACCTGGCAGCCGCACCAGAAGAGCAGCAGCCTGGCCATCAGCAGGCCCTGGGAATCTGGCTGAGGTGTCTTCTGTCCCGCTGAGTGACAGCAGCTAGCAAAGACAAAGCCAGCTGAAAAAGCTGCCCAGCAAAGCCTTTCCAGAAGCTTGCTCCCCAAACTCCCTGTTATTATGCTACAAAAGACTGCTGCAGCTGCTCACCGAGAAATAACCGGTGCCGCACGCGTCGGAGGGGCGACCTGTGCAAATTGCAATCTGCAAATTGCAATCGCTCAGACTCCTGCACCTGCCAGCCCAGCAGGTCCATAAGCTATGCTTTTCAATGCATTTCTCAAAGGCTCATACTGGGCGGGGCCCTGATGTAACTGGGTGTTCTGCAAGGGCCAGAGCCCGGGCATGGATCCAGCTTGCAGGTTAGATGCCCAAGGAGGAATGAGGCGATTTCCAGGGGTTGAAGCCCAGACTGGGCTCCAGAGGACACTTGTCCAGCTGAAGGGCACTTCTGGGAGCCAAGCTGGGCATGCCAAGGGATACACATCACACATATTCACACATACTTACCTACATACAAACCCCTTACCAAATGGTATGGCACTGTGTCACTCACATGCAGTGATGCCCTCGACTCTGGCATTGCTGCCCTAATCATTACCAGGCCAGTTGATCCGCCCTCCCAGACAAAGAAGGGGAGACATGAAGTCTTTCCTGGCAGACAAAGGGACAAGTGCAGACACCTAGAGTCACACTTGGCCCTGGGACACCACAAAGGTGCGACATTCCATGAACAAAGTGGAAACAGCAGGATCCAGACCCCCAGAAAAATTACAATCCATCTTGTAGACATTATAGGGCCAAGGGAAGCTTTCAAACAATAGGGTGATGGCCAGGCGTGCAAATGAGTTTCAAGACTATGCCTCTGGGGACAGTGGACCAGCTCCAAAGCCCAGGGATGAGCTGCTGAGGGAGGAGAGGATGGGACAGATGCAGGGAGCATTTCTGGGTTGGCATCAGCAAGTCATGTAACCACCACAAAAGTTGCCTCCCCAAACTTTGCAGTTGCCTGTGAAGAGGGGGGGAGGCTTCTCCCACTGCTGGTCCCCTTCCCCACTGCCCCTCTCCAGGCTCAGGTCCTGGGATCCCACCCTCTTGAACTTCTCCCCTCCATCCTCCACCTCCCTCCTGGTCTCCCAACTCTAACACCTCCTGCTCCAGGCGGCCTCTGCATGAAGCACAGTGTATCTAATATGCTCTCCCTCCTGTGGCTCCCATCACCTAGAACCAAGCCCACACTCTTCAGTCTTGCATGGCCTGGCCCCCCATCCCAGGTCCTCAGACACATCGCCTGGATTTCAACTCTCATGTCTTTGCTCAGATGGGGATTCCTTCCCAAGCAACCTGTCTTCTCCTCTACAGCCTCAGAAGAGTTCTCCTCCTGGCCGCGTCCTTCCTGAATTTTTCTTTTTATCCCGAGGAGCCCTCCCCGCCTCTGGCTCTCCCACATCCTTCCCTGTGCTCTGAAGGTGCACACCCAGTGTGGGTTACAGGCTTTATGTCCACCATCTCCTCCATCCTGTAAACACCAGAGGGCAAGGGGTCCTTATGTCTTTCACTCTGAAGCCCCCTTGACTAGCTGAGGCAATGCTAGCTGCTGTCAGAGAAGAGCCCAGAATCTCGGTGATCTCACACAGGAACAATTAACATCTTAACTCATGTCACATCCAGTGCTGCTGTTCCTGGCCCAGCCACCTTCTACAGGCTCCTTCAGGGACTCAGTCTCAGTCCACTCTTGGAGTTCTCTCTACAGAGACAGCACATCCAGTCTGAAGAGTTTGTTCTTATTGTGGCAAAAATACAGGGGCTTCCCAGGTGGCACAATGATAAAGAATCTGCCTGCCAATGCAGGAGACGCAAGAGATTCAGGTTCGATCCCTGGGATGAGAAAATCCCCTGGTGGAGGAAATAGCAACACATTCTAGTATTCTTACCTGGAAAATTTCCTGGACAGAGGAGGTCCATGAGGTCACAAAGAGTCGGACACGACTGAGCACACACGCACACGCGCACACAAAATGCACCATCTTAACCATGTTCAAGGGCATAGTCCAGGGCGGGCAGGGCATGCACACCATTGCACAATGGTTCTCTAGGTCTTCATCCTACAGAACTAATACCCATTGACTCCCTTACCTGCCCCTAGCACACCCTCTCGTTAACCACATCAGCTAATGAGGTGCAGCACTTCCACATCCCAAGAGCTCACCACGTGGCCACACCTGCCATGCTGCAGCCAGGGACTGGGGAGCCACTTCCCATTTTGGGGCTGCCCTGCGGAGGGGTGCCCAGCCGTGCACACCAGTGAGGCCTCAACAAGTGTGTGCTGACCTGAGCATAGTGGGTGAAGGAAAGAGAGGCTTCGGGGAGGGAAAGAGCGGGAAGGTTCATGCTAACATTTCTGAGCATCGACTATGCAAAGCACAGAACTGGGGTGATCACACACACACACACACACACACACACACGACAGCCACATGGTGCTGTGGAAAGAGTCAGACAGATT
The DNA here is from genome assembly GCA_935064755.1 of Tragelaphus eurycerus. Lineage (NCBI taxonomy): Eukaryota > Metazoa > Chordata > Mammalia > Artiodactyla > Bovidae > Tragelaphus > Tragelaphus eurycerus. Next base: position 8,490,114 of record CAKXYN010000088.1, on the reverse strand, counting down.
CAGTCCAGATTCCTGGTCTCTGGGCTTGTTAAGTTCATGAACTCGATTAGAGGAGATGAGATGTGCAAAGGGCCTGGCACCCAGGAAGCACTGTTACCATTTACCTTACACAGTCTTGCAAGGGAGAAAGCCAGTCTCAAGTTGCTGGGCCACTTGCCAGCGTTCATAAGTGACAGAGCCAGGTCTGCATTCACACAAACTGCATCCAGCTCCCCAGGGCATCCTGAGATGACCTTTAACCTGAAGAAGATCAGAGAGTCGGGGGGCCCCCATTCGGACCTCAGAGCCTCCCTCCACTGACCCCTTGCCGGTAAAGCCCTGTGGTATCTGCCTGGTGCTGCCAACCCCCTCCACACTCTTTCAGAGGAGCTCCTCCCGACAGCTCTCAGTACCAACACTGCAGAGCCTGGGCCAAGACCTGCTCCTGTCTTCCCACCCAGCCCTCCTTCCTCCCAGCCCCGCCTGCCAAGCAAACCCCCACCTTCTGCTGCTGACCCCCCAGCCAAGAGGTATCGCCAGCGGCCCCCTCCGCACATGCTGTCTCCCAGCGCCCAACCTGAAAACACAGACCCATCACCTCTGCTGTCAAATCCTCCCTCCCTGAGCTGGTGCAGCAGACGGGCTCAGGGAGAAGAGCTCCGAATAGCCTTAGCAAAGGAAAGCAGATCTGAGCTCACAATGCCAAATGCCAGCCACACGCCTGGCCGCAGAGATGCCAGGGGAAACACGTGGGCTGCGCGGCTGAACCAGCACTGAGCCCGGGATCAGCGGGCATCACCAAGTCCCAGGCCTTCCTGCTGGCAGCTCCCTGACTGCTATGGATGGTCAAATAGACATTGACGCCTCCTCCCCTCCGCCTGGCACACAGCAGGCCTTGAGCTTCACAGAGATGTGGAGGAGGGCGAAAATGTAAAAACCACTCCTTCCTGCTTGGCAGAGGACTTGCACTCATCAGAGGCATCTTGCCTCATTGGCACCAGGCAGCTTATCACGGAGAAATATTGATCTGTGGTCAGTTTCTGGCACTCCCAGAGCTTGCTTTCATGTTTGGGGTGGAGGTGGTGGGGCACACATGGAGAAGGCCCCAGCCCACCGCTCTGCTTCCCTGGCCACGTCTGCACTATTTGATCCTCAGCCAATGAGGCTGCGAGGCTGGCAGGAGCCGTGGGCAGGGTGCCTGCAGCCCTCACACTCCCTTGCAGGCCGTGCCGCTCGTTCATGTTTGATGCATCGTCCTCTTTCATCTGCATCGCAGTGTGCAGCCAAGAGGAGGCAGGTCGAATCATCGGAGCCCCGGCCAAGTGTCAGCAGGGAGGTCAACCTCATGGCTCTTCCTCTGTAGCCGCTGGCAGGAACAGCCAGCCATGGAGAAGCTGGTGCCCACGTGCATGCCCGGCTGGCATCACCCCTCCCCCCCCACCATCCCGGAATTAAGGCAGGACATCTGCCATCTCTGGATTCTCAAATGTGAATCCCAGAAACCTGTGGAGATCTCAGCTGCCTTCGTCCTTCTAAACACGCCGTGTTTCTTCCAGGTGGGGCAGGGCTGGGCCATGTCCAGAGATTGCAGATGCTCTGGCCAAAGCAGCCTCCAGGACACACCAGGGATTTCAGTCCCGGAGTCAGGCCCCCTTGGTTCCCTGCTTCTGACACCCCAGGCCCCACAGCACAGCCTCCCCCAGGCCCAAGGCTATCAGCACCAGTAGAGAGGTTGTCAGCTGCAGGACCACAGGGAGAGGAAAGATCAATTCCATCTCCTGGGCTGGGAAGGGGGGTCAGGACCCAAAGCTCAGCCTGACCCCAGGCTCCTCCCTGCTCTCCAACAACCTACTCTCCCCTCCCTCCGGGCCTGGCAGATGCTGGCCCCTCTACCTCGGACACCCTCCCCTCCCTCTGCACACTGCTGGTTCCCATCGGCCTTTCAGGTCTCAACTGGGAATCGCTTCTTCCAGGCAGCCCTCCCTGACTACCACCAGACAGGAACAGATGCTCCTCTTCACTCTCTCAACTCCTTGCACTCCCTGCCCCTCTATGCTCCCCCTGCCCCTCGGTGAGGGAAGGGCCTATTGGATTTTCTGTCTCCCTCCCCAGGCTATGAAATCCACAGGGCCAGTCCAGGACCTGGCCTGCCCATCACAGCTGCTGACACAGCGCCTTCCTGAATCTCTGCTGCCTGAGTGAAAAGATAAAATGAAAAGAGTGAATGAATGGATGACTGTTGGGCTCAGCAGTCCTTCCCAAGGACCTGTGTTGCCCAAACCCCAGATCGTGTTGCTCCAGAGATGAGCCCTAAAACACTCATGCAGCACAGACAAGCTTCTGTCCTGCTCCAGCTGCCCTGGCAGTGGCTGGGGCCCAGCCTCAGCTGGACTCCTGGGCTTCCGGACCTTCCGGACATGCGCCCCACAGAACTGGAGCCTTCCACAACCGCTGGAGCCTCTGAGGCCAGCCTTGCTCAGGCCTGGCCTCCTCTCCAGCTGGAGTTGTCTGAGTGCCTGGTGCCTGGACAGACCAGTCCTGCTTCCCCCCCAGGGCCTTCCTCATGCATTTAATCCTTCATTCCCTCATCATTCAAACCAGTGTGAGCTGGGTTTTGGTACTGATTCAGCTCAAATCAGCCTTCGATGGAGTCATCCTTCACTCTTTCTGTGGACTTCCAGCTCGAGATTCATTCTCGCGTCGGTTTGGATCTCAAGCAGAAGCCCCAGCTGGTACCAGGTCTCTGCTCCCAGGTGAGGCTCAGATGAGGCAGGGTGACCTCGGCGTCACGTGTGGGTGGAGGCGTGTCTGCAGCCTACGAGGCCTCGGCTGGGCCTGGCCTCTCCGCCCTCCCACTCACGGCTGGATCACCTCTCAGAGAGCAGTGGGGCCCTCTCCCCCCACATCATGTGTCCTGTCATCTCTGACCCCCTCCTCTCCACCCCCGGAGGGCTCATCCCCACTCATGGATACCGCCCGTCACTTTTCTGCACTCTCCACGCCTGCCAGCAAGGCTGCCTCCCAGGAACCCAGGGCCCCTTGGTGGGCTCTCTGACTTGGCCCAAACGGAATGCACAGAGTCCAAAACAGAGTCGAGTCGGCTAAAAGGCTGTTGGAAATGGTTCCATTTGAGATGAAACAGTAGCCAGCACTCGGGGGTTACCATGGGCACTGTTTCCCCCTCTCCTTATACACAGAGCCAAGCTAGGAGGGACACCGCAGAGCCTCGCCAAGGAGGAAGCTGTCGCTCACTCACGGTCAGGCACAGGAGGGCGGGGCGCTGTTTCTGCCTGGGATTCAGGCTGGAAACGCTCAAGCACTGCAGCATCGGATTTCCAGGCCCGAGCCTGCAGGCATGGGAGAGCCGGAACAGAGATGTGCAGACACTCCCTAGAAGGGCACTGTGACAATCCCATCACGATGGGTTTCAGCAGCGTTTTCTGCTGAAACCAGTGAGAAACAGCGTTTCTCACAAACCAGGGAGCCGTGTAAGGAGCGGCGGACAGGTGCGCCTCACCAGTTGGAAAACCCAAAGGGCCAGACTCTACCCACTGGGGGGCCATCCAGAGCAAGCTGTTAGAGTCTCATGTGGCCGAGAACTTGCCAGAACACTTCACTCCACACTCCCAGTTTGGAATTAGTGTTGGCAAATGTTGCCTGGGGTTAATTAAACGTATTAATAAGTGTGAGAGGAGGAGTGCCAGTTCCCTCCCATGGTTTAGTAGAGGGTGGAGAGAGGGAAGCCCTGCCAACTCGAGGCAGTTTGAGCAAACTCCGGGTGGGATATGTGAGCTCCTTGAGGACAGGGACCAAGTCCCACCCATCTGGTGTTCCCAGTGCCTTCCAGCACCACGCTCACAGTCAGACACACAAAAACGCCTCCCCCTGCCCAGCACTCTACGAACTGAGTCTAAGTCCTTCTGTTACACCCTGGATTGTCTAGAAGGAAGGATCATACCCACGAAAGGCTTCTTATTGGACTATTCAGCACACGGGTGCATGCTTGCTAGTTCACTTCAGTCGTGTCCGACTCTTTGCTACCCCATGGACTGTAGCCCGCCAGGCTTCCCTGTCCATGTGCTTCTCCAGGCAAGAATACTGGAGTGGGTTGCCATGCCCTCCTCCAGGGGATCTTCCCATCCCAGGGATCGAACCCAAGTCTTTTATGCCTCCTGCCCTGGCAGGCGGCCCTGGTGGCTCAGATGGTAAAGAATCCGCCTGCAATGTGGAAGACTTGGATTCAACAAGTCTCGGGGTCGCGAAGAGTCGGACACGAGTGAGCAACTTTCACATCTTCACTTTGTTTACCACTAACACCAACACCACCTGGGAAGCCCATTCAGCACACACACAGCCACGTAAATATAACAGAAGATGGATAGAACTCATATTCTAGAAACTATAAAAGCTGATATAAGAAACCAAAGAAGCCTTAAATAAATCAAGAGACTGCATGGTCATGGATTGGAAGACTCGCAAAGTTGTCAATTTTCCCTGCATAGCTCTATGGATTTAACACAATTCCAATCAAAACCCCAGCATGATTTCTTATAGACAAACCAATTGTAAAATCTTAATAGAAAGGCCAAGAAACTAGCAAAGCCAAAATTTTGAAAAATAAAATAACATCGGAGGAATAACTCTACCTGATTTTTAAATTTTCTAAAAAGCTACATTAATCAAAACAGCATGATGCTGGTGAAGCGGTGGACACATATATCAATGGAACAGAACAGAGCATCTGCAAACAGACGCTCAGTAACGGCCAAGAGATTTTTGACAAAAGTGCACAGGCGATTCAAAGGATATAGTCCTTTCAGAAAATTAGGTTGGAACAACTGGACATCATGGGCCAAAAAAAAAAAAAAAAAGTTTTAAGCTGATCTAAACACACATCGTTGGAGAAGACTCTGATGTTGGGAGGGATTGGGCGCAGGAGGAGAAGGGGAAAACAGAGGATGAGATGGCTGGATGGCATCACTAACTCAATGGATGTGAGTCTGGGTGACCTCCGGGAGTTGGTGATGGACAGGGAGGCCTGGGTGCTGCGATTCATGGGGTCGCAAAGAGTCAGACACGACTAAGCGACTGATCTGATCTGAAACACACATCTTTGATCCCTGGGTTGGGAAGATTCCCCTGGAGTAGGGCATGGCAACCCACTCCAGTATTCTTGCCTGGAGAATCCCATGGACAGAGGGGCTTGGTGGGCTACAGTCTATGGTGTCTCAGAGTCAGACACAATTGAGTGACTCAGCACAGCCCAGCAAACATACATCTTATACCAAAAAATAAAAAAGACTATAGATCTGAATATAAAGCACAAAGCTTTTTAAAGAAATCATGGAAGAAAATCTTTATCACCTGGATTAGGCAAAGAGGTTTTAGACACGGCACAAAGCGCAAGATGCATAAAATGAAATAATGGCAGATTAGACTTCGTCAAAACTAAGAACTTCTGCTCTTTGACATATGCTGGTAAAAGAACATAAAGACAAGCTGCAGATTAGGAGAAATATGCAAATCTCATATCCAATAAAGAACTTCTATCCAGAATATATCAAAAAGTTAAAATCCAGCAGTGAGAAAAGCAAAATAAAAGATGGGTAAAACCCCAACCAGCCACTTCACCAAAGAAGACACAGAGAAGGCAAATATTCAGGTGAGACGGTGCTCAACATCATTAACTGTTAGGGAAATGCAAGCTAAAACTATGATGAGCTGGTTTTACACACCTATCAAAATGGCTTAAAAAAAAAATACTGACAATCCCAAACGCCAGTGAGAGAATAAGAACTAGAGGTCTCATACATTTCTGGTAAGATTACAGAATGGTGCAGACCCTTTGAAAAATCCTGCAAACCACAACTAAAAACAATCCCACAGGCCAGAACAATGAAGATCTCACGTGCCGCCGCTAAGGCCCAGAGCAGCCAAATAAATAATTTTTTTTAATTCAAAAACTTTTAAAAAGAAAGAGTGGCTGAAAATTTTTCCAAATTTTGTGAAAAATAAACTCACAGATCCCAGAAGTTCAATTACTCCAAACAGGATAGATATAAAGAAAACCACACCAAGGCAAAACATAAATTGCTAAGAGGTGAGAAGAGTCTTAAAAGTCATCAGAGAAAAAGACACATGATGTACAGAGGGATAAAACTTAAATGACAGCGGACAATGAAATTACATGTTTAATTACTGAGGGTGGGAGGGTTGTCACCCTAAAATTCTATGTCCAGGGAAATGTCTTTCAAAAATGAAGGAGAGGACTTCCCCGGTGGTCCGAGGTTAGGAATCCGCCGGCCAACACAGGGAACACGGGTTCAATCCCTGGTCCAGGAAGACTCCACATGCCACAGAGCAACTAAGCCCAGGTTCCACAGCTGCTAAAACCAGCGTGCTCCAGAGCCTGTACTCGCCAATGAGAGAAGGTGCCTCAATGAGAGGACCACGTACTGCAGCTAGAGTATCCCTGCTCGCCACAACTAGAGAAAGCCTGTGTGTAGCAATGAAGACCCAGTGCAGCCAAAAAATAAAATATGCATTTGGTTACTTTTTTAAATGAAGGCAACATAAACAAATACAAATTTCAGACATGCAGAACCCAAGGCCATTCACCATTCCTTACTGGCAGATCTGCACTGCGAGGAATGTTAAAGAAAATTCCTACAGAAACCATAATGAGGGCTAATGTCAGTGAAAAGGAGAGCATAAGGACATCTGAAAGGCAATGAAGACCCTGGCAGAAACTGTCAGACTCAAACTGATCGGAGCTCTGGACACCAACCAAAGGCGACCAGCAATCCCAGGAGCATCTATTCCCAAGAATGGACGAATGTCAATAACAGCAGTGGGCATTATAATATTTTAACTTATTCTATACCCATACTCCTCTCCCCAGGTCCTTTCCATGTCTAAATATCTCACAGTAAAATACTAAGTTAAACAACAAATTATTTGCACATTCTTTGTTATTTCTCCAAAAGTCTAAAGTCCCCGCTTAACGGACAAAAAGACAGCTTTCTCCCAGACCCATCCTAACCACCCTACATGTTCAGGGGTCTTTCGAAATTGGCCCTGTATATTTAACCCCTCTTCCCTGTCTGCCCCAACTCCCCGGCCCAGGCCACACTTCCCTTTCCTGATGCTGCCCCTATCCAGTAACTTGGTCTTCCTGGAGCCTTCCTCCCAGCTGTCACAACCATCATGGCACTCCTCTGCCACGCCCCAGGGCACCCCTCACCCAGTTCTCTGCCCTGCCAGGCCCTGGCCGAGGACTTCCTACTGGTGGACACACCAAGAGCCCCTTGCAGGCTAGTGGGACATTGCCACACACAAGTGCCTCTGGCTGCCCAATAGCAGCCGTCTCATGCCTGGTGTGAACAGTGACAGTGACACACGGCGGGGGGGCTGACACTGTGACACACGGGGGAGCGGGGCTGACACTGTGACACACGGGGGCGGGGCTGACACTGTGACACACGGGGGGGCTGACACTGTTACACACGGGGGGTGGGGCTGACACTGTGACACACGGGGGGTCTGACACTGTGACACACGGGGGCGGGGCTGACACTGTGACACACGGGGGGGTCTGACACTGTGACACACGGGGGGGCTGACACTGTGACACACTGGGGGGCGGGGCTGACACTGTGACACACGGCGGGGCTGACACTGTTACACACGGGGGGTGGGGCTGACACTGTGACACACGGGGGGTCTGACACTGTGACACACGGGGGCGGGGCTGACACTGTGACACACGGGGGGTCTGACACTGTGACACACGGGGGGCGGGGCTGACACTGTGACACACGGGGGGCGGGGCTGACACTGTGACACACGGGGGGTCTGACACTGTGACACACGGGGGGCGGGGCTGACACTGTGACACACGGGGGGGCGGGGCTGACACTGTGACACCCGGGGGGGCTGACACTGTGACACACGGGGGGCGGGGCTGACACTGTGACACACGGGGGGTCTGACACTGTGACACACGGGGGGGGCGGGGCTGACACTGTGACACACGGGGGGTCTGACACTGTGACACACTGGGGGGCGGGGCTGACACTGTGACACACGGGGGGGCGGGGCTGACACTGTGACACACGGGGGGGCTGACACTGTGACACACGGGGGGGCTGACACTGTGACACACGGGGGGCTGACACTGTGACACACGGGGGGGCGGGGCTGACACTGTGACACACGGGGGGCGGGGCTGACACTGTGACACGCGGGGGGCGGGGCTGACACTGTGACACACGGGGGGCTGACACTGTGACACACGGGGGTCTGACACTGTGACACACGGGGGGCAGGGCTGACACTGTGACACACAGGGGTGCGGGGCTGACACTGTGACACACGGGGGGCAGGGCTGACACTGTGACACGCGGGGGCGGGGCTGACACTGTGACACGCGGGGGGCGGGGCTGACACTGTGACACACGGGGGTCTGACACTGTGACACACGGGGGGCAGGGCTGACACTGTGACACACAGGGGTGCGGGGCTGACACTGTGACACACGGGGGGGCGGGGCTGACACTGTGACACACAGGGGTGCGGGGCTGACACTGTGACACACGGGGGGGCGGGGCTGACACTGTGACACACAGGGGTGCGGGGCTGACACTGTGACACACGGGGGGCGGGGCTGACACTGTGACACACGGGGGGCTGACACTGTGACACACGGGGGGCGGGGCTGACACTGTGACACGCGGGGGGCGGGGCTGACACTGTGACACACGGGGGGCTGACACTGTGACACACGGGGGGCAGGGCTGACACTGTGACACACAGGGGTGCGGGGCTGACACTGTGACACACGGGGGGCAGGGCTGACACTGTGACACGCGGGGGGCGGGGCTGACACTGTGACACGCGGGGGGCGGGGCTGACACTGTGACACACGGGGGTCTGACACTGTGACACACGGGGGGCAGGGCTGACACTGTGACACACAGGGGTGCGGGGCTGACACTGTGACACACGGGGGGGCGGGGCTGACACTGTGACACACAGGGGTGCGGGGCTGACACTGTGACACACGGGGGGGCGGGGCTGACACTGTGACACACAGGGGTGCGGGGCTGACACTGTGACACACGGGGGGCGGGGCTGACACTGTGACACACGGGGGGCTGACACTGTGACACACGGGGGGCGGGGCTGACACTGTGACACGCGGGGGGCGGGGCTGACACTGTGACACACGGGGGGCTGACACTGTGACACACGGGGGGCAGGGCTGACACTGTGACACACAGGGGTGCGGGGCTGACACTGTGACACACGGGGGGGGCGGGGCTGACACTGTGACACACAGGGGTGCGGGGCTGACACTGTGACACACGGGGGGGCGGGGCTGACACTGTGACACACGGCCCACGGGCAGCTCCACCCTTAGCCTTGGGTCAGCCTTCCAAGGGGCAGTTATCACCCCGTTCTGCAGAGCAGGAAACTGAGGCTCGGAGGTGGGCTGTACCTTGGCCTCTGGTGGGTAGGTTGAGATCTGACCTCTTACCAAGTCCAGCCCCTAAGGCTCCACCCTTGGCCTCTGAAGCTGTCCCAGCCCCAGCGCCTGAGGACTGCATGAAACACACATGCTCTGTTCCTGTCATTTCCCGATTTCCCATCAGGAATCTTCATTCCTCTGTGACTACATGCCGGATAATTTTCACAGGAGCTCGGGGTCAGAGCTGCAGGTCTGCAGGGCTGTGTTTACATCTCGCCCCAACAAGACACCTCTGCACCATGACCTGCCACTTTCCCAAGTCTTGACTGAGTGTGCTTTCCCCATTGAACTGTTTGCTTTCAAAACATTTCTGTTTCTCTAGACTCACTCGTGTCCAGGCTCTCCTGAGACTGTCAGGCTTCCAAGGAGATGTAGGCTGCAGGCCACGGATGCTCTCCTGAGCCTCCCACCCCTCAGGCCATGCCTGGTGGAGGCCACACCTGCTTGAGGCCAAGGCCACAGCTGCCAACCCAGAGCAGGGGCACTGGCAGGGCCACCAGGATGCCCAAAACCCTCGTGAGGGTGTCTGCGAGGGTCCCACCATGACCATGCCAGCTGTGGTCAGAGGCCATGTGGATGGTCCAGCTTCTCCCATGTGGATGGTCCAGCCCCCCAAGGAGGCCTGCTATGAATAGATCCAGAGAAACAAGAGGGAGAGCCCCCACCTGCCCCTGCAGGCTTCAAGACACAGCCGAGTCCAGGGAGGGGCCGTGCTGGTGTCCTACCTCCTAGACAAGCCCTCCCAAGGGGGCCCGTGCTGGGGACCTGGGCCAGTCACGTGATCTCTGAAGCTCCAGGTCCTCACCAGACAGCTTGGGACAGTACTAACCCCAAGCCCCACACAGCACTGCCAACATGGTCAATGTCCATTAAATACCAGTCCACTCGCCGCGGATGTTAGAAACGTGTGGGTTGTGCGGAGCCCACTGACCCCTGCACTGACCACTGAATTCACGTGCATGTGTGCTAAGTCCATTCAGTCATGTTCTACTCTTTGCGACCCCATGGGCCGTAGCCCACCAGGCGCCTCTGTCCCTAGGATTCTCCAGGCAAGAATAGTGGAGTGGGTGGCCCTCTCCAGGGCAACATGCCCTCCTCCAAGGATCTTCCCGACCCAGGGGTCAAACCTGTGTCTCTTACATCCCCTGCACTGGCAGGCAGCTTCTTTACCACTGGTGCCACTTGGGAAGTCCTTAATTAACATACTGCTGCTGCTGCTAAGTCACTTCAGTCGTGTCCAACTCTGTGCAACCCCACAGACGGCAGCCCACCAGGCTCCTCTGTCCCTGGGATTCTCCAGTCAAGAATACTGGAGTGGGTTGCCATTTCCTTTTCTAATGCATGCATGCATGCTAAGTCGCTTCAGCCATGTCCAACTCTGTGGGACCCTATAGACAGCAGCCCTTCAGGCTCCTCTGTCCACAGGATCCTCCAGGCAAGAATACTGGAGTGGGTTGCCATGTCCTTTTCCAGAATTAATGTACTAATAGCTATATATTACTTGATGCTCATTAAGTGTCTTTGCATCCACCTGGAATGACACAGGAATATCCCTCACTCTGTGTGGTGGATTCACCCAGAAACAGTACTCACCACCTCAAGGAGGACACACACACCCCTCCCAATCTGGGCCTCCATGGCTTCAAGCTGATTTCAGATCACAGACACACGATATAGTGCAGGACTCCCCTGGTGGTCCAGAGGCTCCCAAGGCAAGGGGGCTAAGCTCAACCCTCAGGGAACTAGATCCCATATGCTGCAACAAAGAACCGGTAAAGTCAAATAAATAAATAAAAATAAATATTAAAAAATAAATAAAGTACATCAGTCTGGACTGAATACCACTTCAGTATTCTTGCCTTGAGAACCCCATGAACAGTATGAAAAGGCAAAATGGTAGGATGCTGAAAGAGTAACTCCCTAGATCAGTAGGTGCTACTGGAGATCAGTGGAGAAATAACTCCAGAAAGAATGAAGGGATGAAGTCAAAGCAAAAACAATACCCAGCTGTGGATGTGTCTGGTGATAGAAGCAAAGTCCGATGTTGTAAAGAGCAATATTGCATAGGAACCTAGAATGTTAGCTCCGTGAATCAAGGCAAATTGGAAGTGGTCAAACAGGAGATGGCAAGAGTGAACATCGACATTCTAGGAATCAGCGAACTCAAATGGACTGGAATGAGTGAATTTAACTGAGATGACCATTATATCTATTACTGCACGCAGGAATCCCTTAGAAGAAATGGAGTAGCCATCATGGTCAACAAAAGAGTCTGTAATACAGTACTTGGATGCAATCTCAAAAATGACAGAATGATCTCTGTTCGTTTCCAAGGCAAACCATTCAATATCGCAGTAATCCAAGTCTATGTTCCAACCAGTAACGTTGAAGAAGCTGAAGTTGAATGGTTCTATGAAGACCTATAAGAACTTTTAGAACTAACACCCAAAAAAGATGTCCTTTTCATTATAGGGGACTGGAATGCAAAAGTAGGAAGTCAAGAAACACCTGGAGTAACAGACAAATTTGGCCTTGGAATACAGAATGAAGCAAGGCAAAGGCTAATAGAGTTTTGCCAAGAGAATGCACTGGTCATAACAAACACCCTCTTCCAACAGCACAAGAGAAGACTCTAGACATGGACATCACCAGATGGTCAACACCGAAATCAGATTGATTATATTCTTTGCAGCCAAAGATGGTGGAGCTCTGTCAGATCAGATCAGATTAGTCGCTCAATCGTGTCCGACTCTCTGCGACCCCATGAATAGCAGCACACCAGGCCTCCCTGTCCATCACCAACTCCTGGAGTTCACTGAGACTCACATCCATCGAGTCAGTGATGCCATCCAGCCATCTCATCCTCTGTTGTCCCCTTCTCCTTCTGCCCCCAGTCCCTCCCAGCATCAGAGTCTTCTCCAATGAGTCAACTCTTCACATGAGGTGGCCAAAATACTGGAGTTTCAGCTTTAGCATCATTCCTTCCAAAGAAATCCCAGGGCTGATCTCCTTCAGAATGGACTGGTTGGATCTCCTTGCAGTCCAAGGGACTCTCAAGAGTCTTCTCCAACACCACAGTTCAAAAGCATCAATTCTTCGGCCCTCAGCCTTCTTCACAGTCCAGCTCTCACATCCATACATGACCATAGGAAAAACCATAGCCTTGACTAGACAAACCTTTGTTGGCAAAGTAATGTCTCTGCTTTTCAATATGCTATCTAGGCTGGTCATAACTTTCCTTCCAAGGAGTAAGCATCTTTTAATTTCATGGCTGCAGTCACCATCTGCAGTGATTTTGGAGCCCAGAAAAATAAAGTCAGCCACTGTTTCCCCATCTATTTGCCATGAAGTGATGGGATCAGATGCCATGATCTTCATTTTCTGAATGTTGAGTTTTAAGCCAACCTTTTCACTCTCCACTTTCACTTTCATCAAGAGGCTTTTGAGTTCCTCTTCACTTTCTGCCATAAGGGTGGTGTCATCTGCATATCTGAGGTTATTGATATTTCTCCCAGCAATCTTGATTCCAGCCTGTGCTTCTTCCAGTCCAGCGTTTCTCATGATGTACTCTGCATATAAGTTAAATAAACAGGGTGACAATATACAGCCTTGACGGACTCCTTTTCCTATTTGGAACCAGTCTGTTGTTCCATGTCCAGTTCTAACTGTTGCTTCCTGACCTGCATATAGGTTTCTCAAGAGGCCAGTCAGGTGGTCTGGTGTTTCCATCTCCTTCAGAATTTTCCACAGTTTATTGTGATCCACACAGTCAAAGGCTTTGGCATAGTCAATAAAGCAGAAATAGATGTTTTTCTGAAACTCTCTTGCTTTTTCCATGATCCAGCGGATGTTGGCAATTTGATCTCTGGTTCCTCTGCCTTTTCTAAAACCAGCTTGAACATCAGGAAGTTCTCTGTTCACATATTGCTGAAGCCTGGCTTGGAGAATTTTGAGCATTACTTTACTAGCATGTGAGATGAGTGCAATTGTGCGGTAGTTCGAACATTCTTCGGCATTGCCTTTCTTTGGGATTGGAATTAACACTGACCTTTTCCAGTCCTGTGGCCACTGCTGAGTTTTCCAAATTTGCTGGCATATTGAGTGCAGCACTTTCACAGCATCATGTTTCAGGATTTGGAATAGCTCAACTGGAATTCCATCACCTCCACTAGCTTTGTGATGCTAGGACCACAGACTTGTCTAACTCAAAGAAACTAAGCCATGTCCATGGGGCAACCCAGGATAGGCGGGTCATGGTGGAGAGATCTGACAGGATGTGGTCCGCTGGAGAAGGGAATGGCAAACCACTTCAGTATTCTTGCATTGAGAACCCCATGAACAGTATGAACAGTATGAGAAGCTCTATACAGTCAGCAAAAACAAGACTGGGAGCTTACTGTGGCTCAGATCATGAACTCCTTATTGCCAAATTCGGACTTAAATTGAAGAAAGTAGGGAAAACCACTAGACCATTAAGGTATGATCTAATCAAATCCCTTATGATTATACAGTGGAAGTGAGAAATAGATTTAAGGGACTAGATCTGATAGACAGAGTGCCTGATGAACTATGGAATGAGGTTCATGACACTGTACAGGAGACAGGGATCAAGACCATCCCCATGGAAAAGAAATGCAAAAAAAGCAAAATGGCTATCTGGGGAGGCCTCACAAATAGCTGTGAAAAGAAGAGAAGCAAAAAGCAAAGGAGAAAAGGAGAAACATAAGCATCTGTATGCAGAGTTCCAAAGAATAGCAAGAAGAGATAAGAAAGCCTTCTTCAGCAATCAATGCAAAGAAATAGAGGCAAACAACAGAATGGGAAAGACTAGAGATCTCTTCAAGAAAATCAGAGATACCAAAGGAACATTTCATGCAAAGATGGGTTCGATAAAGGACAGAAATGGTATGGACCTAACAGAAGCAGAAGATATTAAGAAAAGGTGGCAAGAATACACAGAAAAACTGTACAAAAAAGACCTTTATGACCAAGATAATCACGATGGTGTGATCACTGATATAGAGCCATACATCCTGGAATGTGAAGTTAAGTGGGCCTTAGAAAGCATCACTACGAACAAAGCTAGTGGAGATGATGGAATTCCAGCTGAGCTATTCCAAATAGCTGTCAAAGTGCTGCACTCAATATGCCAGCAAATTTGGAAAACTCAGCAGTGGCCACAGGACTGGAAAAGGTCAGTGTTCATTTCAATCCCAAAGAAAGGCAATGCCGAAGAATGTTCGAACTACCGCACAATTGCACTCATCTCACATGCTAGTAAAGTAATGCTCAAAATTCTCCAAGCCAGGCTTCAGCAATATGTGAACAGAGAACTTCCTGATGTTCAAGCTGGTTTTAGAAAAGGCAGAGGAACCAGAGATCAAATTGCCAGCATCCGCTGGATCATGGAAAAAGCAAGAGAGTTCCAGAAAAACATCTATTTCTGCTTTATTGACTATGCCAAAGCCTTTGATCACAATAAACTGTGGAAAATTCTGAAAGAGATGGAAACACCAGACCACCTGACTGGCCTCTTGAGAAACCTATATGCAGGTCAGGAAGCAACAGTTAGAACTGGACATGGAACAACAGACTGGTTCCAAATAGGAAAAGGAGTCCGTCAAGGCTGTATATTGTCACCCTGTTTATTTAACTTATATGCAGAGTACATCATGAGAAACGCTGGACTGGAAGAAGCACAGGCTGGAATCAAGATTGCTGGGAGAAATATCAATAACCTCAGATATGCAGATGACACCACCCTTATGGCAGAAAGTGAAGAGGAACTCAAAAGCCTCTTGATGAAAGTGAAAGTGGAGAGTGAAAAGGTTGGCTTAAAACTCAACATTCAGAAAACGAAGATCATGGCATCCGGTCCCCTCACTTGATGGGAAATAGATGGGGAAACAGTGGAAACAGTGGCTGACTTTATTTTTCTGGGCTCCAAAATCACTGCAGATGGTGACTGCAGCCATGAAATTAAAAGACGCTTACTCCTTGGAAGGAAAGTTATGACACACCTAGATAGCACATTCAAAAGCAGAGACATTACTTTGCCAACAAAGGTTTGTCTAGTCAAGGCTATGGTCTTTCCTGTGGTCATGTATGGATGTGAGAGTTGGACTGTGAAGAAGGCTGAGGGCCGAAGAATTGATGCTTTTGAACTGTGGTGTTGGAGAAGACTCCTGAGAGTCCCTTGGACTGCAAGGAGATCCAACCAGTCCATTCTGAAGGAGATCAGCCCTGGGATTTCTTTGGAAGGAATGATGCTAAAGCTGAAACTCCAGTACTTAGGCCACCTCATGCCAAGAGTTGACTCATTGGAAAAGACCCTGATTCTGGGAGGGATTGGGGGCAGGAGGAGAAGGGGACAACAGAGGATGAGATGGCTGGATGACATCACCGACTGGATGGACATGAGTTTGAGTGAACTCCGGGAGTTGGTGATGGACACATGGAGGCCTGGCGTGCTGCAATTCATGGGGTCGCAAAGAGTCAGATACGACTGAGCAACTGAACTGACTGACATCAGTCTGGACTTGGGGTGAGGACATAGTGCCCGGCGGGTGCTGGGATCAGAGCTGCCCCGACTCTGAGAGCCCTCAATCACACTTCACCTCCCAAGGGCACTGAGGGTGGGCCCAGCAGTTGGATGGGGAAACAGGCAGCCTCTATGGTGGCCCTCGGGTAATCAGAGACCCCCCAGGGTGTGGGCCAAGGAAGGTGAGGAAGCTCGCCCTGGACCAGAGGCAGGGCAGATGCCCAAATGCTCAGCAGCTTCAAAGCCTGGACTCAAATGACCAGAGCTCGGAACAGAGGCTCCGCCTATGGGAGCGCTGGAGGTGACCTGCCCAGGGCGCTGGGGTCAGCTTCCTCACCCACATCTTCCTTCCTCCACCATGACCCCAACCAACCTCTCTCCAAAGGGTAAGTCAGAGAACAAAGGCACAGGGACCCTCTGAAGGCAATACCTCCACATGATGCCGTGAGAGGTGGTCGTTATCAGCAAGAGAAGGGTCTGCTTCCTGAATGGTCCCCTGGAAGAATTAAAGAGGAAGAAGACAAGGCAGGACCACGCACTGCCCCCACCAGGACTCTGGAGAGCCGAGGCCTGCAGGAGGCTGGCCCAGAGGGCAAGGAGTGCCAGGTGCCCAGCGAAGTGAGCCGGACCTGGCCATGTTAGCAAGTGATGGGAACGAGACCGAAAGCGAGACTGGTCGGTAAAGACCGGCAGCCAGTCTGTCCTTCTGGCTCGAGCACTCACGCCCACCAGACTTTGCAGGTCTCACTCAGGGGGTCACAACCTCCAGGGTCACAGTGTCGCCACATCACAGCATTACCAGTCACAGCCTCACCACGGGTGACTCTTGAGAGTCTTCTGGCTCCGGGTTGCAGCAGCTGAGAAAACATTTTCAGCAAAGCCATACCTGCCCCATGACCCATCAGAATCCCCGCTGCCCACTTACACATCTCCAGGTCCGTGAGACCGGCATGTGCTTCAGCGACCGCAGGTCCCTGCAGGCTTTCAGCATGAAAGGTTTACGGGGCTCCCTTGGGCTTCAACTTTCAACGGTGCCCAGAAGTTTTTAGAGATCTATTCTTAGAGTCGACTCTGCAAGAAGTTCCTCATCAACAGCTAAGTAAGCACAGCCGGGGCCAAGAGCACGACCTGGAAAGCCTGTCCCTCTGTCTTCCTTCACCGTCCCACTGGGCAGGACACACGGACCTCTGCTCCCAGGAGTCATCTCCTTGCAAATGAGACAGCCAACAGGACCCAGCCTTTGCCCCCAAGGAGGCTAACTCCTCTGCAAGAACCCCAAATACTGCACTCTCACCCACCAGCAGGCTCTCAGCAGAAGCACCCGCCTGAGGGTGCGCACAATGTACTTTCCATTTCCAACACCACCGACTCCAGGGCCCTCAAGGCCCAAAGAAGCAGCTTCTCTGAGTTTCCAGGTGCCCTAGGGGGTCAGGGAGTACAAGGATGGCTCTGGGTATCAGGCCTGTGTTGCAGTTTGGCCTCTGCATCTTGCTCTGTGATCACAGGCAAGTTTCTTACCCTCTCTGAGCCTCAACGTCCTCCTCAAAACAGGAGGATAACACACACCCGCTCCAGCAAGCTCAGTCCAGCCGCCAGAAGCTTAGAGACACGGCTTGGCCACACCCTCTCCTGGGCCAGGCACCTTGCCTGACGCCTTGTGCTGCTTGCTTAGTCGCTCAGTCTGTGTCTGACTCTTTGCGATCCCATGAACTGTAGTAGCTCCTCTGCCCATGGGATTCTCCAGGTAAGAACACTGGAGTGGGTCCTCCTGCAGGGGATCTTCCCAACCCAGGGATCAAACCCGCGTCTCCTGTGTCTCCTGCATTGCACAAGGATTCTTTGCCCGCTGAGTCATTGGGGAAGCCATGCCTGAAGCCTCAACACCAGAGAAATGTCTACCTCTGTCTTCCCACCCCCTACACACACACACACATATGAGCACAAAAATGGAGGGGGTAGCTAAAGCAGCACCAGGGCCACAAGGTAGCCACCCGGAACCAGACCTCAGTCAGCTGCCCCTTGGCTTCCAAGCTCCTAAGAGCCGGGGCCGAGGGGAGGTCCCAGTCCCAGATGGTGACAGAGATAGCCTGTGTGGAGCCACCAGCCTCAGCCAGGACAAAGGCTCAACTGGCTCTGAGCTCCTGGGCCTGCCAGTCTGCAGCCAGCACAGCCCTGAAGCAGCTGTCAGCAGCTGCAGCCAGGGCATCCCTCCCCCCAGCCCCACTGCCCTGAAACTACCTGCCTCCAGGTGGGCACAGCCCTCACCCCCTCCCGGCTTTGCCTGCCTCTGGGCCCTGAGGACAGCCCCTCTCCTACCCTCCTCCTGACCTTGAGCTTCCCCTAGAAATGCCTGGAAAAGCCAGGCCGATCCAGGCTTCCTACTGACGATGCCTGTGTGGGTGGCCAGTCTGCCCTGACTCCTGGCCAGCAGCCAGCTCTCAGGCACTCAAGACAGAAGAGGGGACCACCTTTGCCACCCCTAATTCAAGCCAAGAAAATACCTCCTTGTCTCTCTCTGGGCAGGTCCTGCAGAGCCCAGGAGTAAGGAGCACGCTAGCTGGGCCCCAGCACTCCCATAAAGCAGTCGGAGGAACTTCAATCCGCGGTATGTGGGTCGTTCACTGCCCGCCCCTGCAACAGGGGAAATTCTTCCTCCCGGGTTTGCAGCCTCCTCCATCTTCCTCCCCTCCAGCCAAGCCTTTCCAGTCTCTCTTGTAGCGTCCCCAGGACCTGGCCCTTAAGTGTGGGCATTCCCTCATGGTCCATCCTCAACTCTTTTCAGAGCACACCCCTTCCCCAGGCATCCTCACCTGCTGCTTCAGGAACCCCCATCTGTCTCCCCAGCCCCCCACCTCCAGGCTGCAGGACCCACTTGCCCTCAGCTGCCAGCTCCCTTCTGGACCAGCCAGACTCGGGAACCAGTGACCTGAAGACCTGCAGAGATGTCTTCCTCTGAGTCCTTCACCTGCAACCCCCCCCCCCCCCGTCAGTGGGCCGGGAAGGGAGGTGGTGACTTGCCCAAGCCTCAGGGAGGGCTGAGAACATCACGCTGGGCTCCTCACACTCGCTAGGTCACCCGATATCCCCCCATCGGTGCCAGAGTGGCCTTGGAACCTTCCGGTGGCCCTCCCTGGGAGCTGTCATTAAGCAGCGATAAATTCCCTAATCGACACCCCCTTGTCCAAATACCCTCCCTGCACACAGCCAGCCCTGAGGCACAGACTGCATAAGCCACTGCTCCCCACTGTGTGACAAGGCCTCTAGGTGTGGGTCCAGTTTGGGGTCTGCTGGTGCCCACCACCTGGGATAGATGGAGACAATCCCCTAACCCTCACAACGCACCCCCTCAACTGTTATGGCTGCATTCACTGCTATGAATGTTAAGTACATTCACCTTCTGAAGACCAGCCCCCCTAGCATCATCGGAGGCTTCTGCATTTTCAAATTCTTTCAGGAATCAACAGATGCCTGAATAAATACATTTTCAATGTATTAAGATTGCATTTGTCATGTAAATAAGATTTCTCAGGCCACTGATCTGGCCATTTACATGCAAAAATTCTGCTTTTACACATCTGTCTATCCACATATTTTTATGTAGAAATAGTTGTAGCCGGCTAGGTAGCTTGCTGGATGGATGGACAGATGAGTCACCAGGTAAACAGATCGAACTTAACCCTCTAGATGTGTTCTGAAAAAGTCATCAGTATTTTTTCCTAAATCAAACATTTTTAATTCATCTAGAAAGCAAGTGCACACAAGCACGCTAAGTCACTTCAGTCATGTCCAACTCTGTGCAACGCTATGGACTGTAGCCCTCCAGGCTCCTCTGTCCGTGGGATTCTCCAGGCAAGAATACGGGAGTGGGTTGCCAGGCCCTCCTCCAAGGGATCTTCCCAACCCAGGGATCGAACTTTCATCTCTTACGTCTCTGGCATTGGCAGGTGGGTTCTTTACCACTCGCGCCACCTGGGAAGGCCAGAGAGAAAGTACACATGTTTTAATTTAATGTCTGTTTACACCAAGGCTTTTCCAATACTCGACAGGCGCAGAGTGAGACACATTTAAGAAGGATGTCAGTTCCCTGTCTCCACCCTATACACCTTCATCCATTAGACTGGCCTTCCGTAGCACTATCTTCTTTGCTGCCCAAACTGAGGTTAAGACAAAATTCAAAGACTCTCTCCTTGGATGAAGTCAGTTTTCCACCACACGCCCCTCTGCCAGCTGCTCTGACCTTCACTCCCCAACTCCACCCTCTCAGAAATCTCACACCATCCTCCACTCCAGTGATGAAAAGGACCAACCTGGCCGCTCAGAGCACGTCTTCCCCAGGTGGGCAGAGCCACCTCCAAGCTAATATTTTCAACAAGAAGGTCATAAGGTCTAACTTTATATTGATGATGACACCTTCCTGTGTGTAGGTTTTCACAGCAAATGCTGTCCTGTTTGTTATCTCAGTGAATACCCAAAGCCTCCCCTCACCCAGAGATGCATCTCTGTGTTACAGGTGAGAAAGCAGAGACTCAGCAACGAGAAGACACTTATCCACATTCAGGTGACAATTGCTGAACTAGCCTGCGATGAGCATAACACCAATACAGGGTCGGACACTCATCCACTCGCTTTTCCTGGACACCACAAATCTTCCTGCCTTGTGGCTAGAGACAGTCCTTCAGCAGAGTCCGGCCCAGACGAGTCTGCCAGTCAGACAACAGGGAACCCAGTGGCCTCCCCAGCAGCCATCTCCTCAGCGGCACTTCAGTCAGGAAGTGCCCAGGGGCCCTGGGGCCTCAGAGGATCCAGAGTGGACTGGAGCAGTGAGCTGCAGTGGTCACACACACACTCACACACATACACTCTCACACACTCTCACACTCTCACACACTCACACACTCACTCACGCACTCACACACTGACACACATACACACACACTCACACTCACATACACACTCACACTCACACACACTCACACACTCACACACACTGACATACACACTCTCATGCACTGACATACACATGCACTCACACACACACTCACACACACACTCACACATACTGACACACACATGCACTCACACATTACACACTCTCACACTCACATACTCACATACTGACACACTCTCACACACTCACATACTATCACACTGACACACACACTCACACAACTCACACACACTCACACACACTCTCACACACACACTCACACACACTGACACACACATGCACTCACACATTACACACTCTCACACTCACATACTCACACACTGACACTCTCACACACTCACATACTATCACACTGACACACACACACAACTCTCACACACACACACACACTCACACACACTACTGAAGGGGAGAGACAAACATGACCACGAGGAAGCACCTCATGGACCTCATGATGATGAGGAAGCCATTTTTGTGCTGTGTGACCTTGAGCAAATTCCTCAACCTCTCTGAGCCTCAGTTGCTACATTTATTAAAATAGGGACGGGGGACAGAGAAAAGCATACCAACTTCCTAAGGTTTTATGAGGATTAAATGAGAATTCATGAGAAAGGGTTCGGCAAAAGATTAAAGTTCATGTAAATGAGAGAGTTATCATGATCACCATTACGACATCTTTATTATTTCAGAATTGTTCATAAGATTACCACTGTCATGAGGACACCAGAGTGTCTTCCTCCAGCAGGTCGGGAAGACCAGGAGACGGTTAAGATGCAACGGAACAGCCAAGATGAATCATAGGTAGGCATGACTGGAAGCAGGTCATCCAATTTGACCTGAGGCCTGGGATGCCTGTCCTCGGCCGGGAAGGCTCCCTCTCCTCCCAAAAGACCACCGTGGAGGCTTGAGTCCATCTCCAGAGTGGTCTCAGTCCCAGGCCAGCTGTCCTCAGGGTGCTCCCCTGCCAGTTCCCTCCCTCCAGGCTCACGGGTGTGCCCCCCATTCAGTTCCCCTTCTGGGTCACATGGGGGCTGGACCCTGGAGTCCGGACAGCCAGGAACTCAAGAGTCCCAGCATCACACCCACCCCTCAGACAGCTGTGGTTAGTTCTCTGAGTCCTGGGGGTGTGGATAGCACTGGTGGGCAGAGGCCACATCCAGTCTAGGGTGACGTTCAGAGGTAAGGTAAAGTGTTGCCCCAAAGCCCCACCCCCTCCCAGTGCAGCCTACCCAGCTCAGGCACCCTCCAAGCACCCCACATGGGTTTAGAGGTGCAGGAAGGAGACCTTCCCAACGCCCTAGACCACAGGGAACACCTCCTCTGGGCTTCACCCCATATACCAGCCCCCAAAGCTCCCTGCACAGCGAGAGACCAGCGGAGGCAAAGGGCCGGGAAGAGAGGCAGCCCAGGCCTCACCCAGGAAGACACCGGAGTCCCGCGTGTCCCCCGAGAGCAGGAGAGCCCCGCCCCACACTGTATCCCCAGCACGTGGTCCAGGTTCCCTGCAGCCCAGGGAAGCCAGGCCAGCCACAGACCCACCCTGCTCTCGCCACTGCTGCCAACACTCCAGCCCCAGGGAGGAAAATTCTTTCCCCGTGCTCCGGAGCTCTGCTGAGACTGGCAAATTATCATAAAATTGCTGAAGACAGTGGAAGGAAACCTGATCCCAGGGCTTAGCAAGGGAGCAGCCCTCTGAGATTCCACAGTGCCCTCCCACCTGGCTCCTGGGGTCACTGCTATTGTTCTGGGTCTTTCTTAACTCTTTCTTAGCTAAACCAAGCAAAGATGTAAAAACGGAGGGCCCCTGAGTCACTGAAGGGAACACCCCTCCAACACTGTGATGCCAGCCGCTGGGTGTGCCTGGGGTCACAGCCACAGGTGCTGCAAGCCCAGAGCACCCTGGAAACTGGGAGTCCCTGCGGTGCTGCTCAGTGACCGACAAGGGTGGGCAGGTTAAAGGCCGGCACCCTCACCCCTCGGGTGGGATATCTCACACTGAATTTCCCACAGACTCCCAGGTGCAACCTGCTTCCCAGCTCACGTCTCTACTCTGGTTGGTTTGGTCTGAGATGGTCTCCCAGATACACGACTTCCCTCCAATCCTGGTCTCAGGATCTGCTTCTCAGAGGCAGGACAGGATGTGGATGGGGGAGGACAAGCCAAGACAGAGGTGAAGGCTCAGAGGTTAGAAGAGGAAGGACTCACTCAGAGAAGTGCTGTTGTACAGCAGAGACAGAGAAGGGCACCTGCGTGTGGTTTCGCTTCTCACCCCCAGCCTTCTCGGGGGTAGCTGTTATTATGCCCATTTCTCAGATGCAGAGACTGAGGCCCAGTCAGGCCCCAGGTCCTCAGTGAAGGATCCGTGGAGCTGGGATTCAAACCTGGGTCCCTGAGATAAAGGGTCAGATCCCTACACCAGGGGCTTCCCTGGTGGCTCAGATGATGCAGAATCTGCCTGCAGTGGGGGAAGCCCAGATTCAACCCCTGGGTTGGGAAGATCCCCTGGAGAAGGGAATGGCTACCCACTCCAGTATTCTTGCCTGGAGAACCCCACGGACAGAGGAGCCTGGTGGGCTACAGTTCATGGGGTTGCAAAGGGTCGGACACCACTGAGTGACTAACCCTTTCCCTGTGCCTAGACCATGGGGCCTCCAGGCGAAGGGGGCAGAGCTAGAAGAAGCCGTGTATCCCCCAGCAGTGGCACGTGAAGATGATATGGTTCTATCAAGTCCGTGAATTGACATCCAGTGTCCTGCCCATAGCCCCTCCATGGAACGGACCCCCACATGCCTCTTCAGCCCAGAAACAAGGAGAGCCCAGCTCATTCCCCATGCTGTACGGCCTCTCTTCTGTCCTCATTTTAAACTGCCCAACGCCCAGCTTTGGCTTTAGGAGCCCAGCTAATTAGAAGCATATTTTATTTTCTCAGGGGAGGCAGCTGTGGGATATAAGTCGGAAGTGTAAACTCTGGTGGTAGATGAATCATCGCACTGCTTTTTATTAATTTTTTTTTTTACTGTCAAGCTGTTCTGGCTTTCCAAAAACACACAGAAGAATAAGGCTCCTCTCTCCCTTTATTGGTGATGCCTGGGGTAGAGTTCAAAGTGCGAAGGCGTGGCTGAAATAACCTCCAGGGGGTGGAGGGAGGAGTCGGGGAGGCAGATGCTGGTCACCAAATGCCACATCCGCCCAAGGGCCAAGAAGGCATCTGTCCATGGCGAGATCGGGGGAAGGAGAGCGGTCTACCCCTGACAACTTCAAGTTCTTCCATTCGCACCAGGAGTATCAGGGAGGGAGGGATGGATGAATGAGCTGATTCCCCTACAACCTTCCATTTGACCCAGGAAATTAAAATAATTGAATTCAATGAAATTTAAAATCACTAAATTATTTCATTTAAAATCATTAAATTATGTATTTTCAAATGATTAAATTAAAATAACATGGCCCTTTAATAAGGTGGAATATGGTAGAGTCATACACTTACTGTCTAGGAGAACACTTCTTTATCTTTCTCTGTATTTTCCAGTTCTCAATATGACTACGGGTTACTTCAGAAATCAGGGAGAAAAAAGTTTCTAGTAACCATAAGACCAAATATCATAAAGTAATTGAGAGTCTGACTTCTTTGGTGAAACACAGATGGGACTTATTGAAGCCCTTCTGGGGGCAGGGGCTGGGGTGACTCCTGATGTCCTCAAGGACCCCTGGGAGGGAAGGGGAGAGGAGAGCTGGGCCGACACAGCGTCATCCCCACAGCCTGCCCCCACCAGACAGCCCTGCCCTGCCCGTGCTCAGCGCGGATTTTACTGCACTGATCAATGTGCCAAAAAGCCGCACTTGGTCTTTTTTTAAAGCAAATTAAATCTGACTCTCTGCTCCTGCCCTGTGCTCCCACCCTTGGGCTGATGGCAAATTCACTTTGTCATTATATTAGGGCCCCTTCTCAGATGGGGCTTTCCTGCTAGCTCAGTTGGTAAAGAATCCGCCTGCAATGCAGGAGACCCCAGTTTGATTCCTGGGTTGGGAAGATTCCCCTGGAGAAGAGAATAGGCTATCCTCTCCAGTATTCTTGGGATTCTCTTATGGCTCAGCTGGTAAAGAATCCACTCGGGAGTGGATTGCAATTCGGGAGACGTGGCTTCGATCCCTGGGTTGGGAAGATACCCTGGAGAAGGCAAAGGCTACCCACTCCAGTATTCTGACCTGGAGAATTCCAGGAACTGTACAGTCCACGGGGTCGCAAAGAGTCGGACACGACTGAGCGACTTGCACTTTTACTTTCTCAGACTAGGTTGATAGATTTGGCAAATAAAAATACAGGATGCCCAGATAAATAAGCTAAAAATTAGCATCAGTCTATCCCATGTAATACTTGTGATATACTTATCCTAAAGTATTATTCACTTTTTATCTGAAATTCAAATTTACGTGGGTGTCCCATGTTTTTCTGACAACCGTATCTCTGTTCCCTGAGGGTTCTGCAAAGGCCCAGGGAGGGCTGTAGAGCTGAAGAGACAGGGAGGCCCCAGGCCCCTGAGTTCCAAGTATATCACAGGGGTGGGCAGGGACCTTTCCTGTCCCCATACTGAGTGAGACAGAGTTGGGTGGGGGGCATCTTTGCCAAGGCTAAGCACCTGGTGAGAGGTGACCCAAAGCCTTGCAACCTCTCAGGACCCTGCTGGCATGGGGCCTCGGTGCCCACTGCTGTCAGGACAGCAGGAGCCATCCTTTATCAGTTAGGGATCTGGCAGGGGACCACCGGCCCATCAAACCAAGTGACTTGCGTGAGGTTAATAACGAGACCATTTGCAAAGTCATGGACCAAGTGTACAGAGCCCAGTGCAGCACCCAAATCTACTGAATGATTAAGGGAGGGAGTGGCTTCCAGAATCTGAGCACAGAGATTGGGAAGGGGCTGCCAAACAGGAGCTAAGACCCTCAGAGACCCCTAAGGGAGAGATCCCAGGAATAACCACCCAGATCTCTCTCCTCCCTCCCACATTTCCTGCTGGTGCTTCCCGCTGGCCAAACCAACTGGAAGCCAGCAACCCACTGGAACAGTCCCTGAGGGTCCCTTTGCAGGGGCCCAGAGCAGGTGGGAAGGGCAGGGGAGGGCACCCAGCACAGGGCCCCTCAGTGGGGAGGACTCTCCGTCCCAGCCCCTGCTCTCAGAGTCATCACCCCTCATCCTCAGCCTCCTTCTGGGAGAACCCCCTTCCAGTCCCTTCAATGAGCTAAACAAAAGGCCAGAGACAAGCATGGTCTTCAGACAAGTGGCCCCAACACAAGAGGACACAGCAGCCTGAGGCCCTCCTAGAACAGGGGAGGGAAAATGCAAGAGCCCAGAGCCCTGACACATGTCTCATCTGTCTTGATCCAATCTGCTCTGTGTTGGACTCTCACCTAAATCCTGCTTCGAAACAGTTTTGTAGCTACATAAAGAAGCAAAAACCAGGGCTATAAGTGAATAAAACAAACAAATGCACCAACTCAAAACTAAAATTCCTACCCCCCTGGAAACACATGTGTAAACTAAAGCGCTGTGGACAAAGTGTCTTGAGTACAAACGTTAATGAGCCAGGCTAAGACACACCCTGCTACACAGAGGATGCCCCTCCTGGTTTTCTGACCCAGGGGCGGGGCTTATTTTTACAAGCTAATCAGCAAATTCCCAGTCTCAATAAATGGTTCAGGAATGTGTATCCAAGCCAATCAAAAACAATGAGGTCCCTTCTTCCATAAGAAAGCAATTAGACTCAACATTTCCCTGTACATATGAACAAGGAAGGATGTAGCCCCAGGAGCTTTGGCACCCATTCTGTGCCTATGAGGAAAGAATCTGCCTGAAAGTATACTAATGTGGAGGAAGCAATGCCAAGAGAGGAAGAGAGAGAAGCCAAGTCCTGGTTACATCATTCGAGCCTGGGGTTAAACCATTCCTGACACAGCTGGGTTACAGTCACCAATAGAAGCCCATGTTTTGCTGAAGCCAGTCTGGGTTAAGCTTTCTGATACAAGTTAGATTCTACAAAGCATGCTGCATATAAAGAACCAGGAGCATCGTTCCTGCTTCTTTCAAGGCCAAAGAAGTAGAAAATAGCCAGTTTCCTCCGTCCAGCTGGGAGTCAAATTAAAAGCCTCTGCTAAAGGGAAAGGAATAGACAACCAGGAGCCTGAGCTCATCACAGGAGCTGCAGGGGAGCTGCTGCTTTGCCAAAGGTGTCAAGTCTGCCTCAGTCCCTCTCAGAGGAGGCAGGACAGCACAGTGGTTATGAGCAGGGTCCCAGGGCCAACTGGCTCTGCCCCCCGGGCTTGATGCCAGCTCTATCCCTGGCCAGCTGATCACCTTGGGCAACTTTCTTAACTGCTGTGAGCTTGGGCTCTGCACCTGGGGATAAAAGCAGTGCTCACAACATGGGCTATTGTGAGGACTGAATAAGGTAACAGGTATATAGTCCTTAGGATAGCGCTTGGGACACAAAACTAGCTTCACTAAGAGATTTTAGCTGCTATCCTTGTTGTTGTTACTTGTTGTTATTATTATTGGCTGTCCTGTTCTTCACTGCTGTGTGGACTTTTTCTCTAGCTGCGGCAATCGGGGGCTACTTGCTAGTTGCTGTGCAAGGATTCTTCATTGCGGTGGCTCCTCTTGTTGCAGAGCACAGACTCTAGGGCTCATGGGCTTCCGTAGTTGTGGTTCCCAGACTCCAGAACAAGGGCTCAGTAGTTGTGGCACACAGGATTAATTGCTCCATGGTATGTGGGATCTTCCTGGATCAGGGATCAAACCCAAGTCTCCTGCACTGGCAGGCGGATTCTTTACCACTGAGCCGCCCAGGAAGACCCTGCTATTCTTTTCAATACTTAAGCCCTCCTTGGGCTTCCCTGATAGCTCCGTTGGTAAGGAACCTGCCTGCAATGCAGGAGACCCTGGTTCAATTTCTAGGTTGGGAAGATCCACTGGAGAAGGGATAGGCTACCCACTCCAGTATTCTTGGGCTTCCCCTTGTTGCTCAGCTGGTAAAGCATCCGCCTGCAATGCAGGAGACCTGGGTTCGATCCCTGGGTTGGGAAGATCCCCTGGAGAAACGAAAGGCTGCCCACTCCAGTGTTCTGGCCTGGAGAATTCCATGGACTGTATAGTTCATGGGGTTGCAAAGAGTCAGACACGACTGAGCGACTTTCACTTTCACTTTCAAGCCCTCCTTGGATGTTTCACTCTGGAGGTTGTCTCCTCCAGACTCCTGCCCACAGGGGGCTGCCCTGCCTGAGCCCCACCCCAGCCCCCTGCAGGCTCCACCTGCCTGACCCTGAACGTGACCTGCTGGGCTGCCCTGGCCCCACCTGACCGTCCAGGCTCATACAGCCTCTCCCCATGGCCAGGCTGTGAAGCTTTTCTGTTGCAAGTGACAGAAAATCCTCCACAAACTGGATAATGGGAGAGGTGATTTCACTGTCAGGATTCGGGGTTCCTGAGATGCATAGCCCCCTCCTGCCTCTTCTCCTGGCCTTCCTTACCTTCAGATTGTTCGTGCCTTCTGGGAGGTCATTTTCAAATTAAAACAATTAAAAGTTATAGGTAACTTTTGTAAAAGTCTAAAAGTTTTTTATAAAAGTTTAAAAGGTTTTTTTCTTTTTTAATTGTTTGTAAAATTAACAAGGATGGGGACTTGCCTGGCGGTCCAGTGGTTAAGAATCCACCTTCCAAGGCAGGGGATGAGGGTTCCATCCCTGGACGGGGGCTAATACCCCACATGCCACCGGGCAGCTGAGCCGGCACTCACCGCAAGAAACAGCCCACACACCACAAGTGCCCAAGTGCTGCAATTATGACCTGATGCAGCCAGAGAAATAATATTTTTTAATTTTTAAAATAAAATTGACAAGGATAGAGGAAATAATGATCACTACTATTATTTCCATCATTATTATAGAATACTGATTAGCTGAAGCTACCCGCACAAATAGAAATAATAATGAACATAGCACATGGAAAAACTCATGGATCATGGCTTTAATATCATTCTTAGAAGGGAAGACAAATGAGAGTATCTCAAAGGACTAGAAAAAGAGCAACAGTCAATTCAAGGTAAGAAGAAGGACCTAAGTAAATAAATACAGGCAAATTTTTTTTTAAATATTGAGGGAATTCCCTGGTGATTCAGTAGTGAGGACTCCGCACTTTCATTGCAGGGGCTTGGGTTCAATCACTGGTTGGGGAACGAAGATCCCACAAGCCACATGGTATTAGATCAGATCAGATCAGTCGCTCAGTCGTGTCCGACTCTTTGCAACCCCATGAATCGCACCACGCCAGGCCTCCCTGTCCATCACCAACTCCCGGAGGTCACTGAGACTCACGTCCATCGACTCAGTGATGCCATCCAGCCATCTCATCCTCTGTCGTCCCCGTCTCCTCTTGCCCTCAATCCCTCCCAGCATCAGAGTCTTCTCCAATGAGTCAACTCTTCTCATGAGGTGGCCAAAATACTGGAGTTTCAGCTTTAGCATCATTCCTTCCAAAGAATGGTATGCTGCTAAGTCGCTTCAGTCGTGTCCGACTCTGTGCGACCCCATAGACAGCAGCGCATCAGGCTCCCCCATCTCTGGGATTCTCCAGGCAAGAACACTGGCGTGGGTTGCCATTTCCTTCTCCAATGCAGGAAAGTGAAAAGTGAAAGTGAAGTTGCTCAGTCGTGTCTGACTTTTAGCAACCCCATGGACTGCAGCCCACCAGGCTCCTCTGTCCATGGGATTTTCCAGGCAAGAGTACTGGAGTGGGATGCCATTGCCTTCTCCTAAAGAATGGTGTAGCCAAAAGTAAAAATTGAGATGATTAATTGAAACATGAAACATCATTGAGACAAAACAGAAATGATGAATATGATCAAAACACAAATATGCAAAAGATAAAATGAAAACAGGGAACATATCAGATATAACAAATATTATATTTGATATTAAATACTTAAGGGATATTATTCACAACCACAAGCCAATACTTTAAAGCAGATTAAATGGAAATATTTCTGGAAAAAATATGAAGTGCCAAAATCTGCTCAAGAGGAAACAGAAAAGTTGACTAGATCAATAGCCACAAAAGAAAGTGAAAACCCAAGAGAAACAACAGACAGGCAGTTAGAAGGAATGGAAGAGTGCAGTACTGCTGCCAGATGCGCAATCATTGCACAAAGAGCAACAGTGTTTCTATGTTCCAGCCAAAACTAACTGGGGAAATGTAGCCAAAGATACATTAGCATTTATCACAGCAATAACAAACAGAAAGCACCTGGCAATTAGCCTAGCAGAGGCTGCACAAGATTTCTATGGAGAAAATTTTCAGTCTAGTAAAGTCACCAAAGAACAGTGAGAAATTAGGAAGTTGTGCCCCATGATGTATCCCACAGCTTCGAGTCACCAAGGTCAATTCTCCTCAAACTCATCTGAAAATTAAAAGACAATCCAAGTAGGAAAGTTCCAGGAACTTTAACAGCTCGACTTGAAAATTCATATGAAAACTAAAAAACACACATGAATGGCTAAAAAAATCAAAGACATGGTACTGGCAAGGGAACAGATGAGACGATCTAAGAAACGGAATAGAGATTTCAGAATCACATCGAATACGTGAACAGCAGAGACGCAAGGACGGATATTTAGGAAAATGATGCTGGAGACATTAACCTGATGTGTGAGCAAGATCTGGGCTCCTACCACATACACACTACACTCCACATACAGAACCCTGGGTCCAACATTCCTTCCATACTTAACTCCCTGGCTGTATTTATCACCTAAATTTCATGTTGCCTAATTAACAGTCATTAGTCTGGGTATGGTGATATGTCTTATAATTTAAACATACATTTGTGATTTTTTTTTGGTGGGGGGCTGTACCACACACAGCATGTGAGATCTTCATTCCCAGACCAGGGGTTGAACCCACGCCCACTGCGTTGGAGTCTTAACCACTGGACCGCCAGGGAAGTTCCCATTTGCCATACTTTTTAACACTGAATGCATATTAAGCCCTTATGCAATCCAAACATTTCCGGCATAGAAGAGCATTTGAAAGAAGCAAGTTCTACATGAAAAGCAGATTCTTGGAATCCTTACACTGAATCACAGAAGCAAATAATCAGGCTGCTTCAAAGGAAAGATAAGCTACTGGAGCATTCTGCTTCTCAAAATGCAGAGATAAACAACCCAGGATGAACACCTGCCATGCGGTGCCAACACATTAGCATCCAGGAAGTAAGAAACAAACAAAGAAAATATAAGAAAAGTGTTTGCCCTGGATATTCACTTCCTCTAGAACTAGAGATAATTCAGATTCTCACTAAAGCTCTTTAGATGCAGCCATCAATGGTATTTGGAAAGTCTTCATATTACACATAAAGAAAAGAATATAAAAATGAAAAATATTATATATAATGTAATATCACATGATAATATAATTTCACATAATGTAATATGTACTGCTGCTGCTGCTAAGTCGCTTCAGTCGTGTCTGACTCTGTGCGACCCCATAGACAGCAGCCCACCAGGCTCCCCCGTCCCTGGGATTCTCCAGGCAAGAACACTGGAGTGGGTTGCCATTTCCTTCTCCAATGCATGAAAGAGAAAAGTGAAAGTGAAGTCGCTCAGTCGTGTCTGACTCTTCACAACCCCATGGACTGCAGCCCACCAGGCTCCTCCAGCCATGGGATTTTCCAGGCAAGGGTACTGGAGTGGGGTGCCATTGCCTTCTCCAGTAATATGTACACATAGACATATTCCAAGGGCTTCCCGGGGGCCCTAATGGTAAAGTATCCACCTGCCAAAGCAGGAGATGGAAGAGATGCGGGTTCAGTCCCTGGGTCAGGAAGATCCCCTGGAGAAGGAAATGGCACCCCACTCCAATATTCTTGCCCGGAAAATTACATGGACAAAGGAGCCTGGCAGGCTACAGTCCACAGGGTCGCAAAGAGTCAGACACGACTGAGTGACTGAGCACACACGCATTCCAGATAGTTTAAGGACTGAAATATGACAGTTAAATTCTAAAGTTAATTTTTTAAAAAAAGAGAAAAACTCTAATGGTATCAAAGTTGGAAAGAGTTTCTTAAACAAGATGCCAAAAGAACCAAGTATGTGATGAGAAATGACAGGTCCAACTCCATCAAAATTAAAGATTTCTGTTCAATAAAGAATATATTTAAAAAAAAAAAAAAAAAAACAGACAAACTGAACAGATGAGTAAGAGACTGGGAGGACTTTTTCTTCAAAGTCTGTCTGAAATTTATAAAAATCATTATGCAAATTATACAAGTAACTCCTACAAATCAGTGAGTGAAAGAGAACCAGTCCCTCAGGAAAACAAGCAAGCCTATAAACAGACGGTTACCAGCAGGGAGACGGCATCTGATGAGGAAGCGCGGAGGCCTCTTCCAGAGATGCGGGAACAAGGAGACACCGCCTCCAGCCATCGGATTTTCAGCAAACGGAAGGTCGACGAGCGCACAGGCAGCTGTGAGCTTGCAGAACAGGGGTCCCGCTGGCTGGCAGGCCAGGCTGCTGCTGCAGGACGCAGACAGCCAGGCGGCGGGTACCTGCTCTGTACAGCAGCCTGGGACAGGGGACAGGTGTGGGGCTCCTGAATATGTGTCCCAGAGTCATGGCCACAGAGCCCCCAGGAGATACGGAGAAGGGCGATGGGTACAGTGTCGTTCCCGTCACAGGGAGGGGTGAGGCCTGTCGCCCAGAATGGAAAGGGGTGCACGGGTGTGGGTTGTCTCAGGCTGCCCAGGCTGCTAGAACAGGGCGCCAAAGACTGGGCAGCTCCTTCACAACAGACTAATCTCTCACCATCCTGGAGGGTGGAGAGTCTGAGATCGAGGTACCAGCACATCCAGTGTCAAGTTTGAGTCCACCTTCTGCTGTTTTCTGGGTGTGATGGCAGGAGGCAGGAGGGAGCTCTCTGGGGTCCCTTTTGCAAGGGCACTAATCCCATTCATGAGGGATCCACCCTCATGACTGAGTCACCCCCCACCCCAAAGACCTACCTCCAAGTACCATCACCTTGGGTGGTGGAATTTTAACATGTGAGTTGAGCAGCAGAGGCAGGGCTGGGGGGTCACAAACATTCAGCCTAGGTTTGTAGACTTCCCTGGTGGCTCAGACAGTAAAGCATCTGCCTACAATGCAGGGGACCCAGGTTCAGTCTCTGGGTCAGAAAGATCTCCTGGAGAAGGAAATGGCAACCCCCTCCAGTATTCTTGCCTGGAAAATCCCATGGATGGAGGAGCCTGGTAGGCTATAGCCCACGAGGTCGCAGAGAGTCAGACACGACTGAGCAACTTCACTTTTTGGGGGGCGGGGGCCAGAGGGGTTACAAACATTCAGGATATAGCATGAGTATACTCACATAATGAAAATTCCACACAGCCATCCAACGTACTGAGCCAGACTTACATATAGCAACAAGGACTGATCTCAAAAACTTAATGTCTGGCAAAAAAAGAGTAAGCAAGACAATAAGATTTACGGGCCAATGCTATTTATGGAGATTTTAAAACACATGGAGAATGGCACTCTATTTCAAGGAGCCATTGGTACTCAAATAAATAGATAATGTGCTGAAAGTAGACTGGGCGGATGTAAATTAAACACACTGAAGTGGGTACTACTGGGAGGAGGGAAACAGGAATGAGAAGGGAAGGTGAAGGGGAAATAATAGAGAAAATAAAACCAAGTGCAGCCTGACACAGGCCACCCGCAAAGCGAGCCAAGACCTCAGCTGGTTCTGGGGCACGTCGGTACTATACGCGTGTGCGAGGACAGTGCTGGGGGCCCTTCTCCACCACAAGAGTGGCGTCTACAGAGGGACAGAGGAAGTGTGGATCTTACTCAAAGTCAGGACCTTCCTAGCGCCCCCTCCCATCCTTCTGCTGTGCACCAGCCCCAGACCAGCACCTCCAGGCTTTCCTCCACAGCCATGGCTCAGACCCCAGGGCCCTGCTTCAGCCCAGAGCAACTGTGTTCTCTACCTGCCTCTGAGGCCTGTGCCCTCTGACCCTGCCACCCACTCCTCCAGCCTCTGGCCAATGCAGGTGAGAAGACAGAGGCTGGAAGGTGAGCTCACTTCCAAGATCAGGACAGTGGTCTCTGGACTGGGGGCCAGGTATTCCAGGCTCTGCCCATGCCGACTCTCAGCACAGTCCTCTAAGAGCCCCGCACACACTGTGAGTGGGCCCTGGACATCCCTGAAGCCAGAGTCCAAGGAAGACGGCCCAGCTAACGCCCTGGTGACTGCCAGGCTCAGCTGCTGTCTGAACACTGCTGAGTGTGTTCTCTTGGTAACTCGATGTCAGCCCTGATGATCGTAGAGAATAGGAAAGAGAATCCTCTATTCTGGGGAGTCCCAAGGACAGTTGGACAGGGAGGGGTGGACATAGGACCCCGCCCACCAAAGCAGCAAAATGCCAGAACCCCGTGGAAGGGGGCACTGCCGAGGGGTGGCATTGGTTTACCTCTCCCCGTAATTATTAACTTTTTCGGGATGACAGTCTGAGCAGTGAGGGTCTTGGGACAGGGCTTGTGTACCTCCCAGGGCACATGTGCTGAGGAAGTGCCTATGAATCTACATCAGAAGGAAGGGAATTTTGGATGGAAGGGAGGGTGGGAAGGAAGGACAATAAACGATGGATGCAAGGAAGGAAGGAAGAGTGATCACACAGGGGCACAACAGAGTCTCACAGTCACAACCCCCAGAGCAGGGCCTTTGACAACACAGTATGTTTGTGCACACGGCTGGTTATGAAATCAAGTCACTTCATCAGAACATGGAGCAAGCTAAGCACATCTTAGAATCATTCAAGTAAATGAAACTTACCCTTTAAGTGCCGGGCTTTTTATTTAAACCACTTAGGATAAAAACTCCTTGTTCACTGCAAAATGGACTAACACTCCTGCTTTTAATTACCCACAAACACCAAATATAATAACGATGTTTTCATGGGCGTAATCTGAGCCTGTGTGTCTCGCCTGTTGTAACACCCCGAGGACTTGGGGATCATGAGGTCTGAATGTCCACTCTGCCTGACCCCCAGCCCACCAGCTTCATCTCTGCCCACCTCACCCCTATTTTTCCCTTCTCTCTCGGACCCCAGCACTTTCTCTCCGGCTCTTCCCTCTGTCAGGACCATGCTCCCCATGATACTGGAATGGTTTGGTTCATCACCTGGTTCCACACACATTCAGCCAAAATTCTGAGCTGAACTGGAGGCCCGGCAGCTCTATGTCTCCCTACTGGGGAGCAGGGAGGTCCAGCATGCCCTGATAGGAGACAGCTAAGCTGACCAGCTCCCTGGAGGCACCTGACTCCTCCCCGCAATGGTGGGGCCTACAGAGGACCAAGAACTCTGCCTTGGGCTCAGGATACAGAACCCTCGGGAAGCACTAGGATGAGTGAGGAAGATGACAAGGACCTCAGCTCAGAGAAGACAGGAATGGATGTCTCCCAAGACAGTTAGCACTCTCAGCTGAGTGAGTTTGTGTTCACAGGAGACAGGAGGAAGGGGAGTCATGTTAGAAAGACCATCACCAGAAAGAAGTAAGAGGTTGGGGGCGGGGGGACTGCATGCCCGGAGATGGCCAGCACGTGCATGTCCAGCGGCCACACGTGCATGCTCCAAGGGGAGCATGTCCTTTGCTCCCCTTGGCCAGCCCTTCCCCATCTCCCTGACCACTTAAAGCTCCATGTACCTGGGGACTTAGTCCTTCGTCCTCGTCTCCTCTCCCTCCACCCTCAATCTTGTTAATCTCATCCCTTTTCAGGACTTTAATGTCATCTGTGTATCAAAAACTCCTGAAATGACATTTCCCAGCCTGAATCTCTTGCCTGAACTTCAGGCTCATGTCCCCAGCTGCCTACTCACCACATTTCCTCTTGGACGTCCAACAGATATCTCTGTCAGTTAGAGACAGCTGCATAACAAGCAGCCCCAAACTGAGTGGGCCAAAAGAACCGT
Organism: Tragelaphus eurycerus; assembly: GCA_935064755.1. Classification (NCBI taxonomy): domain Eukaryota; kingdom Metazoa; phylum Chordata; class Mammalia; order Artiodactyla; family Bovidae; genus Tragelaphus; species Tragelaphus eurycerus. The sequence continues at coordinate 8,454,103 of CAKXYN010000088.1, read as the reverse complement.
GTCTTGTTTCTCATGATTCTTTTGTTCCAGAGCTTAGACAGGGCTCATCTGAGTGGTTCCTCCACCCCATGTGATGTTGGCTGGAGTCCCTCCAATGGCTACAATCATCTGCGAATGCAACTGGGGCTGGAACGTGCAAGAAGGTCCTTCTCACTGGTCTGGAAGTTGTTGGCCCAGCAGTCCCCAGGCTTCTTCTCCAGCCTCCTTACAGCACAGCAACTGGGTTCCCAGAGAGCAAAAGCAGAAGCTGGCAGGCCTCTTCAAGGTGAGGCCAGGAACAGACACAGCATCGTTTCCTCCCACTCTACTGATCAAAGCAAGCGACAAAACCAGCCCTAATTCAAGGATGGGGGAAGAAGTGGGAAGTAATGGCCATGTGGCATGGGGGACAGAAGGGAAGGAGTTGTCGGTGGCTCTCTTTGGACCACTCAGATGACATCTACTCCATCACAAGTCCTGCTGTTTCTGTCCCAAGAATATATCTGGAATCTCATCCCTTCCCCCCACCACCACTGCTCCCAACCTCACCTGAGTCACCAGCCTCTTTACCCTGCTTCTTCACCAGCCTCCTGAGTGGCCTCCCTGGGTTCTACCTTTGGAGTCTCTTCCCAGCGGAGCAGCCAAGTTGACCATTCTGTACTTCAGATTGGATACTGTCACTTCTCTGTTGAAACCCTCCTGTGCTTTCCTATTTCATTAAAGGGAGAGTCAAAGCTCTTACCGTGGCCCCCAGAGCCCTACACTGTCTGCAGCCCCCATGCCCACTCTGGCAGCACTGGTCAGACCACCATGTGCCTCCATGACTGCTCTCCAGCCAGCCTGGCCTTTCATCTGAAGAGTCCCCTTAATGTTTGTTAAGCCCACAAAGCATTGTCTTAACAGGAGCAGCTACTTAACTTGCAGGGCTCAGCACGAAATGGAATTACAGGTCCTTGTTCCAAAGGACTAAGAATTTTGAGACAGGCAAGCATTAAACCAAGGGCAAGGAAAAGGGGTAGAAGGTATAAAACAATGTAAATCCCAGCCCCGAGAGCCCGAAAGTCCTGCCAGGACTCAGGGAGGAGCCCAGCAGGATCAGCGAGGGTGGTGGCAGAGGGGCCCTAATTAGGGGGCTCACATAGAACCTGCAAGTCGGGCCGCCACATGCCCCAGCCCCACGTCAGGACAGACTTAATAACCTGGGTTGGAGTCGCCACCAACATAAAGTATCTTGTTCCCAGCAACTTTTACAAGGCGTTTATGGCCCCAGGACACCTCAGGCCAACACTTGGCTTATGGGCCAGCTGCCCAGACAATGATGGCAAAGAGGTGGTCAGCACAGGGTCCTGGAATGACGGGCACCAGGGCCGGGGAACTGAGGCCCATTCACCCTCTGCGCAGGACTGGGCCCCCCACCTCGTTACCTTGCAGTTTCCCCCTCGCCCATCCCGTCACTCAGTCCTGCAAGGGGCCTTCACCTCCACAGATTGGGGGTGGGGCTCACAGCATCGTAACCAGAATCCTGGGGTCTGGGAAGCCCATCACCACCCATGTTTACTTGTCTGTTTGTTTTTCTTTTTTGGCTGTGCTGAGTGGCACATGGGATCTTGGTTCCCTGACCAGGGATTGATCCCATGCTGCCTGCGGTGGAAGTGCAGAGTCTTCACCACTGGATGTCAGGGACGTCCCTGCCACTAGTGTTTAAATGCAGCCCCAGGAAACACAAAAGCCACTGGAGGCAGGACCTGAGTCACTGCCTCCCAACAGCTCCAAGGACCCCAGGAATACGTTGAGTTCCCTCAGCCCACTCCATTGCTTTCATCAGCCCACGTGCTTCATAGCAATTGATATGATGTTACATTTTTGTTAATCGAAGATGATCATAACAAGAGTCCGACATACAGGAGCTAAGCCCTCACTCTAATGTGATTCCAGTCAAAAGCAGGGAGAATTTGTACCCTGGGTCCCTCTGTCACAAGGTAACTGTGAGATTTCCGTGCTTTACTTGTATGCAGCCACCATTTACTGAGAACTTAACACATGCAAAGCTACGGGAAAGGCTTCGCATGAATGGTCTCACTCAGGCCCCATAGCAACTTGGGAAGTAAGCTTGTCATCCTCCACCCCATGCTACAAGTAAGGAATTGGGTTCAGAATGGCCTGAATACATATCCTGGGGTTAGTGATGGGCCTGGAATTCCAACCCATGTCTGCAGAGGGTAACGCTGGGCAACTTCCATCTCCTTATCAAGATTCACCGCTCCTGAGAGGCAATCATGGTGTCCACACGGGGCAGGAGCAGCCAACTCTGCCTGGCACAAAGAGGGCTTCCTGGAGGTGGTAATATCTAAGCTGGGCTTAGAATGATGAGTAGGGTTTGGCTAAAAGAGAGGAACAAAGAGAAGGAGGAGCATGTGCAGGGCTCTGAGCACAGCAGGCAGGAGCCAGAGGCATCCTGGCGTACGTCTTCAGAGGCTCCGAGATTTGGGGTTCCACCCTACTATTACTAATAATAGTAATAGCTACCACATGTGTAGCCTGCCAGGCTCCACTGTCTGTAGAATTCTCCAGGCAAGAATACTGGAGTGGGTTTCCATGCCCTCCTTCAGGGGATCATCTCGACCCAGGGATAGAACCCACATCTCTTATGTCTCCTGCATTGGCAGGAGGGTTATTTACCACCAGCACCACTTAGGAAGCCCAGCTACCATACAGCCAACACTTACTATGTGCTTTATAGAAAAACCATTATTTTCCCCCAGAAGACTAGAAGCCAGGGACGTTAAGAAACTGACCATGTGATCTCAGGTGCACGATGGAGCCAGGTCCACATCATGGGTTCCATTTGCAACCAGAATCCACACACCCGGTTTCCATACAGACAGCCTGTTGATGGGGGGCTCATAGGAGCTGGCAGGAACAGTGCTGGCATTGGTATCGGGGAGACCTTGGTTCCACTCTCAGCTCTGGCACTCACTTCTCAATCCTGAGTAAGTGACTTCGCCTCTGGGCCCCCAGCCCCCTTTCCTCCTGCTTCACAGGATGTCAGCAGGATTGCAGTGGCCAGGTCATGGAAACATTTTTCTGATTATGGTAGGATAAATAACAACCCCAGGATTGCTCGTGGGACTTATCTGGTGGTCCAGTGGCTAACACTCCACACTTCCAAACCAAAGAGCTCAGGGTTGAGTCTTGGTTGGGGAACTAGATCCCACATGCTGCAACTAAGACCTGGTGAGGTCAAATTAGTAAATATCAAGGAGGAGAAAAGATTGTTCAATCCTAGTCCCCAGAATGGTGAATATGTTGCTTCATATGGTAAACAGGACTTTACAGATGCAATTAGTTAACAGGGAGATGGGAGACTGTTCTGGATTATCCAGTGGGCTCATTGAAATCACAAAGCTCCATATAAGTGAGAGGTAGGAAGGTCGGAGTAGGAGAAACACTCACGAGAGCAGAGGTCAGAGTGATGGGTTTCGAAAACAGAAGGAGGAGGGGCTTCCTGGTGATCCAGTTAAGACTCTGCTCATAACACAAGGGACACTGGTTTGATTCCTGGTCAGGGAAGATTTCACATGTCCTGTGGTGCAGAAAAAAAAAAAAAAAACACACACAGAATAGAAGAAAGAGTCACCATCAGAGAAACAGGCAGAGAATGCAGGCAGAGAAATTTGGAAAACTGAAACAGGCATGGGATAGGATTATCCCCTAGAGCCTCCAGCAGGAAGCAGCTGTGCCCACAACGTGGCATTAGCCCTGTGAGACTGATTTTGGCCTTCTGTCCTCCAGAGTTGTAAGATAAATTTGTATTAAGTCTCGGAGTTTGTAGTAACTTGTTACTGCAGCAAGAAAAAACTGATACACTGGCTCTTATACCCTATTCACAAGGGAGTGATTCCAGGTGCAACTTTGCACCCTGAAAATTTTACACAAGTATCTCCTTTGATCAAAGCAAAATAAAAATATTTTAAAGGAGCTGAACAATGTATAACCACATTAAACCATACCAGTCTCTTCCTGCTGCCCCCAGTTGAAACACATTTTCTTTTCAAAGAGTGATGCTAAGGTATTTCCCGACAAAATCAGACCTGTTTGGATGGCGTCCGCTGCTTGTCACCAAGTAACCTTGTCTGCCCATGGATGCCGTGGGACCCAGGCTGAAATAACAGCGCTGGGAAAAGGCACACTGCTGACCAAGCAGGGGCCCTGGCGGAGGTGGAGGGTGGATGTTTTGGCAGATGTTTCTAAGAGCTATGAATATAATCTGTCAACTTTGTGGGCAGGAAGGGTGTGGCCATAATTTATTAATAAAACTAATGAAAATGCATGGCAGTCAAGGGAAGGCAGAGCCCTAGAGACACTGCCCAAACTGCCCACACAACAGAGAACAGTCGGGGATGGGCCTGGAGCCGGGTGCTCATCAGTGCTTGGCCGTGGAGTCTGCCCCCTCCACCCTGGTCCCAGCAGAGATGGACTGGGTTAGCAGAGCCCAGACAGGTCTGTCTGCATCCTGCCAGCCACCAACCCTGCCATGGAAGAGAGGCCAAAACAGGAGGGTCAGAGATGGACCTTCTAGTCCCTTCCAGGGACCAAGGTGAGTTACTGTCCATCTCTGGGTCTCAGTTTCCCCAGCCAGAGCCAGAGCTGGCTGGACTAGAGGACCCAGCCTGAGGATCCCAGGTCCCTGGTCCAGGCCCTCAAGCTCAAGTCCAGCTCCACCTCAGCCTCTCTCTTCCCCACCTCCTCAGATAGGCCCAGCTCCAGCCAGAGCATCTACCAAATTCTAACAAAGAGGGCTGCTTTCTGCTTGCTACCCAACTGCCCTCCCCTCCATCTCCCTGAGGTCTCCCTGAATGAGGTCAAATGAATTTGACCTCATTTCTTGATCTTGGGGCCAATAGATCATTTAGTCTTAACTCTCTCCTTCCATGGGCTTGGCACCCCTTTCTCTTTTCTTTTCAGATCTTTACCCTCCATCTTTGTTTAAATCCCCAAAGACAACCCAGAGAGAAGGACTTGGGTGCAGGTGGTGTATTTTGGAGGTGGTCCCAGGAAGCACAGGGAAGACACAGAGAAAACCAAATAGAGTGCTGGTCCCCCAAAGTGATAAGGGGTTTCCCCAGTGGCTCAGATGGTGAAGAATCTGCCTGCAATGCAGGAGATCCAGGTCCAGTGCCTGGGTCAAGAAGATCTCCTGGAGAAAGGAATGGCCACCAACTCCAGTATTCTCACCTGGAGAATCCCATGGACAGAGGAGTCTGGTGGGCTACAGTCCATGGGGTCCCAAAGTGTCGGACATGACTGAGCAACTAACACTTTCACTTACAAAATGACAAATTGGAGTCCTAATCCCTGGTATCTATAAATGTGACTTTATTTGAAAATGGAGTTTTTGCAATGAAGTGATAAGGTCTTTACATTTAATTTAGTTGCAAGTTAAGGTGAGAACACACTGCTGTAAGATGGGCTCCTAATCCAATATGACTGGAGTCCTTATAAGGAGAAGAGATGCAGAGCCAGGCAAAGATGGGAGGAGAATACCATGTGGAGGCCCAGCCACGCAGAGGGAAGACTGTCATGTGAAGACAGAGGCAGCAGTGATGCAGCTGCAAGCCAAAGAACTTGAGTCATATTGGATTAAGAGCCCATCTTCTTGAAGAATGGGGGTTTCCCAGGTGGCACTAGCAGTAAAGAACTCACCTGCCAGTGCAAGAGACATAAGAGATGCAGGTTCAATCCCTGGGTCAAGGAAGATCCCCTGGAGAAGGAAATGGTAACCCACTCCAGTATTCTCGCCTAGGAAATCTTATGGACAAAGGAGCTGGTGGGTACAGCCCATGGGGTCGCAAAGATTCGGACATGATTGAAGTGACTTAGTACACACACACATATTGCAGTGTGTTTTCATCTTGCAAGTAAATTACATGTAAAGACCTTATCCCTTCATTGCAAAGACCCCATTTTCAGATAAAGTCACACTTATAGATAACAAGGATTAGAACTTAACATATACATACGTGCATATATATACATGCATATATACATGTATGTATGTAGGCTTCCCAGGTGATGCCTGTGGTAAAAGAAACAACAACCTGCATGCCTGAAGGAGACACAGAGGCATGGGTTACATCCCTGGGTTGGGAAGATCCCCTGAAAGAGGACACGGCAACCCACTCCAGCGGGTTCTTGCCTGAAGAACCCCATGGACAGAAGAGCCTGGCAGGCTACAATTCATGGGGTCACAAAGAGTCAGACATGACTAAAATGACTTAGCACACTTGCACTCATATGTAAACTTCTTTTTGGCCATTTAGCATCTTTGTATGCCCTTCCCCACTTCATGTAGCTTGGAGGAGAGAGGAAGTCTGTTCCATTACAGATACTGAAGTGCCAGAGACCTGCCTTCCCAGCCTCCTTTGCAGCCAGGGGAACAGGCATTTGATGAGGGTTCTGTCCACTAGGTACCCATGGGAACCACTGACAGAAAGAGTCTGAGACTGTTTGGACACCATGCTGGGGAGGTTGGGGGCACCAGAGATAACCACACATTTTAGAGGCTTCCAGAGTTGGGCTCAAGCAGCAATGGCCAGCTCATTCACTCTGGGATCAGCGCCAGTGGGGTGTCCGTTCCCACAGAAGTCTCAGGTGTCTCCCCAGGGGCAGCCCTGCTGAGTGATTCTGAACATTTTTACTGGCTGCACGGCCTCCAGAACTAGTTGTCTGACCCATACAGAGATCCTGTGAGCTGCTCACACCCTTCAATGCATTTGTTTTGCCTTAATAAGCAGAATTAGCTTCAGCTGCTTGCCATCAAGCTCCATGACTGATTTCATGTACACAGCATTTTCAGCTTTTGCTTGCAACCATTCTGGCTCTGGGATTCTGGTGGGAGACTTTGGGAGTAGGCCAGCACTGATCCCTGTGGGCAAGTGTCCCTCATAAGCATTCTATGTGCTTTTCTACTTTATAACAACTCTATTGCATAGATAAGTTTATTGCTTGGTTTTCAAAATGAGGAAACTAGAGGCTCAGAGAAGGTTTGCAACTTGCCAGAAGCAGCAGAGCTCAAAAGGATGGAGGCAGGATGTGCTCTGGATTGGTCTGACTCTAAATCCTAGGCTGTTCTGCCAGGAAACTCTTGAGAGGAAGGGGTCACTTCCTGCTGGGAGTCCTACCTGAAAATAATTCCCCTGCTGGTACCTGGACATTTCCTGTGTAACACCCTGAAATATCCTCCCAAAAACACATTCTAAATTACTTTGGACCCTGCATCATGAGGTTACATTTTAAGATCATCAGGGTTGGCTATGTTGAGGACTCTTTAAACGAAGCACAGTTGCAGTACCTATGAGGAAAGCTCCTGTGTGGGACAAGAAGTCCCATGAATGGAGCATCTCTTAATCTGGGGTCTTGGAGAAGCAAATTACCCACCGACTCAACAGAGCAGCAGCCTGGGCACTGACAGTCCATCTGATGGCCCTGATGGGTTTATTCCTGGGACAAGATCAGGGGAAGACAGGTGCTAAGGATGCTGCGCTTACAAGCTCCCATCAGGACTCAGAGGGCATTGAACCTTTGGGGATTTTGGCAACTATGTCAGAAGGGGGTGGGGTGGGGGTGGGTATAGGAAGCTCAGACCAGGGCAGTGGCCCCAAGGACTCAGGAGAGTTCTGGCACTTTCATTTGGGAGTTGGACTTGTCACTCCTGTTCCTGGAGTACCCAGGATGAAACTCTTCAATGAAAGGTCTGTGGGGAAATGGGGGCCTGTGCCAGGTACCACAGTTGGTGTGGCAGAAGAGGGACCCTAAGAGGAAGGAGGCCAGCATGCTGAGATGCTAAAGGCACTGGTGAAGAAGGGGGCCCTGGGTGAGCGGAGGTGTTGTTCAGTCGTCCAGTCACGTCAAACTCTTTGTGATCCCAGGGACTGCAGCACCTCCAGCCTCTCTGTCCATCACCACCTCCCAAAGTTTGCCCAAGTTCATGTCCATTGCATCAGTGATGCCATCCAGCCATCTCATCCTCTGACACCCTCTTCTCCTTCTGCCCTCAACCTTTTCCAGCATCAGGGACTTCTCCAACGAGTCAGTTGTTCACATCAGATAACCAAAATCCTGGACTTTCAGCTTCAGCATTGGAAGTAGGGGGTTCTGAAAAGTCAGATGCTGTGGGAAAGAGTGGGACTTAGCAGCCTGGAGACCTGTATTCCCCTGGGACGCAGCCCATTTCCTGGGTCAGTTGAAGGCAGGCAATTCTGAGTAGGGAGAGCTCTGGATAGATCCGAGGCAGATGGCCTTTGCTCCTGCTCTGTCACCCACGACTGGCGAGACCAGGAACTACCAGCACCCATTCCTGGCTCCTCCCTCCCTCTATCCCAGAACATGGAGAAGACTGACCCCAAGTGACACCCTGAGTTTCTTAATTTGGGGCAAACACCCTGCATCTCCTAGTGTTAACACTGTCAACAAAACGGTTTCCTCGTCCTCCCTAGTGCCCACCTTTCAGAAACAGCTCAGTCCCTTCCTCCTGAATGGGAAACTGAGAAGTTACTTCTTACAACAAGACGGATGCCACCTTGCTCATTTTCAAGCTCACATGAGCTAACAGCTAGAGGAAAGTGAGACTCCAGCCTTTCTCGCTCTACCCGTTATCTTGTGTGATGTTACAGACCTGTGAACCTGGGTATAAGGGAACTTTTTTTTATTATTTCACATACTCCAGCTCCCACCCACTTTTGAGAGGTGGGAAGCCAGTGTCTTTCCCAGTCCCCTAAACCCCTGTAGGGATTCTCACAGAGATGACATCTGTGTTTTCTCTTAATCACGAACCCCCTAGAGACCCACCCTGCTGCTGCTGCTGCTGCTAAGTCGCTTCAGTCGTGTCCGACTCTGTGCGACCCCATAGACGGCAGCCCACCAGGCTCCACCATCCCTGGGGTTCTCCAGGCAAGAACACTGGAGTGGGTTGCCATTTCCTTCTCCAATGCATAAAAGTGAAAAGTGAAAGTGAAGTCGCTCAGCATGTCCAACTCTAGCGACCCCATGGACTGCAGCCTACCAGGCTCCTCTGTCTATGGGACTCTCCAGGCAAGAGTACTGGAGTAGGGCGCCACTGCCTTCTCCAGAGACCCACCCTAGGAGCCTGTAACTCCACCCCCTCTGTCTGGGATGCCCGTGGCTCCGCCCCCTCTCTCCGGGATGCCTGTGGCTCTGCCCCTCTCTGAGACAGCTCAGACTCCCCTGGGACAAGCTGTGTGCTTGCAGAGGGCCCAGAGGTCACATCAAGTAGTGTACCAATGCTGCGCCCTGTTTTGGAGTGAAGACCACACAATGGGGCCTTTTAGTCTCTAGGACCTCTCCTCCTGACGTCCTCCTGACGGAGTTTCTTTTCTCCCTGTTCTTCCTTCAGGACACCACTCTCCTCCCTTCTTCTTAATCTGCTGAGTGTTCATAGCAGTTGGCCCAAGGTCCAGCTCTGGCTCAGGGAACTGATAGTTTTAAGAAAATGGAGAAAGGAGAGCGGGTAAGAAGATGGTGGTGAGGGGTGCCCTACCTCTCCTGATTCTTCCCTGAAGAGACCAGAGACTCCTAGATGGAGAAGGAGAGCATCCTTGTCAGTGGTTTGTGGGCCCCGGAGAAGGCAATGGCACCCCACTCCAGTACTCTTGCCTGGCAAATCCTATGGACAGAGGAGCCTGGTGGGCTGCAGTACGTGGGGTCGCTGGGAGTCGGACACGACTGAGCGACTTCACTTTCACTTTTCACTTTCATGCATTGGAGAAGGTAATGGCAACCCACTCCAGTGTTCTTGCCTGGAGAACCCCAGGGATGGTGGAGCCTGGGGGGCTGCCGTCTATGGGGTCGCACAGAGTCGGACACGACTGAAGCAACTTAGCAGCAGCAGCAGCAGCATAGCCAGTACTGAGTGGCCAATGCACAGGCATGACGGTGGCCTGGTGGAGTCCCAGGCCTCTGCTTCTATCTCTTTAAAATGGGCACAAGAATTATATAATAAAAATGAATGTAAGATTTATTATTATAAAATCACATGGTTTTTATATAAATACATATCATAAACATATGTACTATACACCTATTATAGGATTTGGCGTTGCCCAGTTGCGGAACCTGATTAAACTGTCTCTGGGAGCTGTTGCTTCTACATCTGGTGCCACAGCCTGAAGTCAGCCATGGAGAAGGGAAGGTGGATGTGAGGTGGAGAAGATCAGGGAAAACAGGATGAGCAGACCTACAGGATGGGCTAGAACGAGCTTAGGTGATGGGGGTGGCCTGCACTCTGATGCCCTCCATCACAGAGCTAAACACCCCCCGGCCCAGGAGCTGCAGAGGCTAAATGAAGGAGGAGTTGTGGCAGCCCCTGCCAGCCAGGTGAGCCCACAGGTGAGCGGTGACATCTGCGAGCTGCCAGTCTCCCAGTGCACGGGAATACAGCTGTCACTTCACTTCTGCCTTCATTCTCAGGCCAAGCGTCTCCTGCCACTGGCCCACACTAACCTGGACCTATGTAGGGAAGGGAATTCCATACCCTCGGAGACCTCAGGTCACCTGGAACACCGCAGCACTGTTCCGGTGGACAAAAGTGACCAGAAGGGGCCACAGGGACACTCTGCCCCAGCATGGAGCCCTGCCCTCCAGGCTAGATGTCCCCTTCCTCCATAGGTTTTCTGTAGACATAGTGAAACTGAAAGGGAAAGCGTTAGTGGCTCAGCCATGTCCACCTCTTGGCAACCCCGTGGCCTGCATCCTCTGTCTGTGAAATTCTCCAGGCCAGAATACTGGAGTGTTCCAGGAAATCTTCCCAACCCAAGGACTGAACCTGGGTCTCCAGCATTGCAGGCAGATTCTTTACCATCTGAGTCACAAGGGAAGCCCATAAAGAACCTACCCCAAGCCTAAAACCAGACTGAGGCCACATTGGGGCCCAACAGTTCTCCCTAACTTCTAATCGTGGGAATCTGGGATTGAGGACTTTGAGCCCAGCCTCCTCCCAGCGGTCCTACATGCCTCCTCTCTGGGAGGCTCAAGGTTCACGCCCAGCTGGGTGCCAGCCTGCCCTATATCTGCATGTCTAAGGGAGACCGCAGAGGGGACTCTTCAGGTAAACACAGTCAGCAGATGCACCTTCCAGAGGCTGTGCTACCTACGATGTTACAATTCTGGAAGGAATAGTTATGTGAAGGTAGAGACAGAAAACCTATAAGGAAAGATGCTGACGCGTCACTTAGGAGCTCCCTCTGAGAGACGGTATTATGGATGATTCTTCGGCCCTCCTGGGTTTTCTTTTCCCTATATTGAATTTCAATGAGCACATATGACTTTTATAATAAAAAAGAACAAATCTACTGTAGTAGGTTTTCCCTCCTTTGTCCACACGGCAGATCCACTTAAGTAACAGGTGCAACAGCCAGGAGAGCTCGGGGCGGAGCTGAGCCACACGCAAGCCACCTGCCTGGCACTGGAGAAACAGAAACGTTCTGTGGCCAAGAAAGGCCATGTCTCAGCCTTTCAGACACCGAGGGCATAGCTGGGGCATGAAACTGACCAGGTTCGGTCATCTATCTCTGGTGTCCTCAACAGCTTGCCATTGTTAGCAGAAGTCACAGGGCAGGGAGCTGGTGGACGGGTGTCCCCATGCAGGCGAGATGGGCTGAGTCCCTCTCTCCTCACCCCCTGTAAGTATCAAAACACTCCAGGTGGACTTTCCTGGTGGCACAGTGGATAAGACTGTCCCCCACGTGCGGGGGACACAGGTTTGATCCCTGGTCTGGGAAGATTCCACGTGCCGGGGAGCAGCTAAGCCTGTGCACCCCAACTATTGAGCCTGTGCTCGAGAGCCCACGAGCCACAACTACTGAAGCCTGCCCGCCCCAGAGCCTGTGCTCCACAGCAAGAGAGGCCACCGCAGTGAAGCCCACGCACAGCATGAAGGGTAGCTCCCAGCTCACTGCAACTAGAGGAAAGCTGAGCAGCAGTGAAGGCCTGGTGCAGCTAAAAATAAAGAGTTTTTAAAAAAAAATATCCAGGTGTGTGTGATCAACTCCTTGGCTCTTTCAAGGATGGCAGGAGTCCTAGCCCAGTAGAAAGACTGTTTCAAAGGAATGAAAGCTGAAGAGAAAGCCTTGCAGATAGCAATGGGCTTGCCCAAGGAGACAGATACCAGCCAAGTGCATCACAGGTTTGCTCCAGCTTCTTTCCTGGTCAGTCTAACTCCAAACCCCCACCTGGGAAAGCAGTGATGGACCACCTCACTGCATGGACGCAAAACCACAGGCGGCTGGGCCCCTGTTCGTCAGAGGCCAGACTTGGTTTTCCTGTAGCTCAGAGCGTGTGCTCACTCTAAGGCCCAGAGAAGCAGAAGGTACCCATGAAGGCTGATGATTTTTAGTACCTTCTGATTGATACTCTTTTTAAAAAATGTTTTATTTATTTTTTGGCTGCTCTGGGTCTTCACTGCTGGGCACGGGGTTTCTCTAGTTGCGGCAAGCAAGAATTACTCTCTAGTTGCAGGGAGAGGCTTCTCACTGAGGTGGCTTTTCTTGTTACTGGGCACGCAGCTCCAGAGCTTGTGGGCTGCAGTCATTGCGACATGTGGGCTCAGCAGTTGCAGCTCTCAGGCTCTGCTGCCCTGAGGCATGCGGGATCTTTCTGGACCAGGGATTGAACCCTTGTCCCCTGCACTGGTAGGCAGACTCTTCACCACTCAGTCACCAGGGCAGTCCTGATATTCTTGGCATATGTGTTCACATTTGTTTGTTGAGTGTGCAGGAACCAACACTTCCTGCACAGTGTGCAAAATAAAACGCCACTGCATGTGACTTTGCACCCCCAGGCTCTGCCTTGGAGGCAAGAAGAAGCTGCTCACTTCTCTCCAACTCCCGAACCCAAGTGTACATTTTGCCAGTCAGGTTTATTTTCTGGGATGCCATCGTGCCCTTTAGATGGGTGACCTGGGCCGCTGTCGGCCAGTGTGCCCTTCAATCAGCTCTTCCCACTCTGTGCCCAGGAAGCAGCACCCACATCCCACCACCACGCCTCCAGGCCACACACAGTCCTGCACAGACTACAGCGTCCCATCTATCTTTTTAGTATCTTATTTATTTATTTGGCTGCATCGGGTGTTAGTAGCAGCACGCAGGATCTTCTATCTTTGTTGCAGGATATGGGGTCTGGTTCCCCAACCAGGGATCAAACCCAGCCCCCCTCCCCCACACTGGAAGTGCAGAATCTTGGCCCCTGGACCACTGGGGAAGTTTCTCCAAGACCCCATTTACATGCTCTCTTCCCCACGCACCCGCCCCATGCCCCAGCTGCTCTACTCCTCCTTGATGCCCTAGATCCTCTGTGCTCCTCTCCTGACATCACAGCTCCTCCATGGCCCCTTCCCTGATACTCCAGCTAGCTCCTCTTCCATCCTGACTTTCACAAGTTTTATTGTTTTGGTCTCTCCCTTCTCCTGACCTTGAGAGGCCATCTGTTGCCTCTCAGCTCTTGCCCTCTGACCCCTGGCACTGTGCCTGGCACTGTAAGCACCCTACAAACTCTGGTTGAAAAAGAAATTGCTAATCAATGTTTGAAATTAACCCAACTCAAGCTTTTCTCGGCAGCTATAAATTGATTCAAGGTGCCCAGCTGGGGAGGTGGCAGGTGTGCAGAGGAAATCAAGGAATCCAGCCTCTCTCCTTCCTCTGAAATCTTGCCAGACTCTGACTCTTCTGTTTTTTTCTTCACACGTGTGTATACTGTGGGGGAGCAGATTTCCGAACTGGGATAAATATGCATTTGCTTGTGTTGTGAGCACAGTAAATCATTAGAAACAAGAGATACCTCTCGTGCTGGAAGGCAGGAGCTGCTTCCGCCAGCTCTATCGGAAAGGCATTGACACCAATAATGCCACTCGTCAGAGCCCCTGGGGAAATCGAAGCTTTTCCTACTGAGGAGACTGTTTAATGGATGTACTGGCATGCATGGGATGAGGGCTGTGATGGATGCAGACTGGAGAGACCTAAAGACACGGCAGGTCACACAGCAGTGTCAGAGCAGACAAGCACCCAAGCGTGGAGAAGACCAGCCCCGCTGAGGTCAGAAGTACGGGCAGCAGCACACACCCCACCCTTCCAGCAACCCCCAAGCCTGTCGTTCTGTGTGCTGCAAAACACCAGAAGACTAATCCGCTTTCTACTCGTGCTAGGCGCCTCTAAGCAGAACAGACAGACGGTGCAGAGCTAAGGGGAGCATCCTGGCCTCAAGGCTTGCTTTCTGTGGTGCCCGGCTCAGCATCCCCTGCCTCTCTCACAGTAGGTACTCAATAAAGTTGGCTGAATTGTGGATTCTAAACTTCCAGTGTTGGCAGTGGGTCAGTCACAGAACACATAATCACAACTGCATGGTCTGATTCAGTCCCAGGAAAGCAAGTGTGTCAGCAGCTGCCATGGATGAAATCATCCATTACTCAGGGAGTGGACGACGCTTGTCCGCATCTCATCACTGACCCAAACTTCTGGGTCTGATCATCGAAATTATGTTCCAACGGATCTCAATCCAATACATCAGAGGCATCTGGAAGACAGTTATAAAGATGCAGGCAGTGGACCCACCCAGACCGGGCGGAGATGCTGTGAAGGCTTCTCTCACGTTTCTCCAGGGGGCTCCAAAGACAGAGGACCACTGAGTTCCCAGAGAGGCCAGGGGACACTGCCCCAACTCTGCCACTGCAACCCTCTGAAGTTACTGCCGGGCCCTTCACAGAAACTGTTTTCAGAATCTCAGCTTCCTCATCTGTAAAACAGATGTAATAAAACCCTGTGCCCTATACCCTGAGAAAACCATAACTGAAAAAGACACATGTCCCCCAGTGTTTAATGCAGCTCTATTTACAATAGCTAGGACATGGAAGCAACCTAGATGTCCACTGACAGATGAATGGATAAAGAACCTGTGGTACATATACACAAAGGAATATTCAGATCAGATCAGATCAGTCGCTCAGTCGTGTCCGACTCTTTGCGACCCCATGAATCGCAGCACGCCAGGCCTCCCTGTCCATCACCAACTCCCGGAAGTCACTCAGACTCACATCCATCGAGTCAGTGATGCCATCCAGCCATCTCGTCCTCTGTCGTCCTCTTCTCCTCCTGCCCTCAATCCCTCCCAGCATCAGAGTCTTCTCCAATGAGTCAACTCTTCTCATGAGGTGGCCAAAATACTGGAGTTTCAGCTT
Organism: Tragelaphus eurycerus; assembly: GCA_935064755.1. NCBI lineage: Eukaryota > Metazoa > Chordata > Mammalia > Artiodactyla > Bovidae > Tragelaphus > Tragelaphus eurycerus. Next base: position 8,438,883 of record CAKXYN010000088.1, on the reverse strand, counting down.
TAGCATCATTCCTTCCAAAGAAATCCCAGGGCTGATCTCCTTCAGAATGGACTGGTTGGATCTCTTTGCAGTCCAAGGGACTCTCAAGAGTCTTCTCCAACACCACAGTTCAAAAGCATCAATTCTTCGGCACTCAGCCTTCTTCACAGTCCAGCTCTCACATCCATACATGACCACAGGAAAGACCATAGCCTTGACTAGGCAAACCTTTGTTGGCAAAGTAATGACTCTGCTTTTGAATATGCTATCTAGGTTGGTCATAACTTTCCTTCCAAGGAGTAAGCGTCTTTTAATTTCATGGCCGCAGCCATATAAAGGAATACATTTGAGTCAGTGTTAATGAGGTGGATGAAATGCGAGCCTATTATACAGAGTGAAGTGAGTCAGGAAGAGAAAAACAAATATTGTATATCAATGCATATACATGGAATCTAGAAAGACGGTACAGATGAATCTATTTGCAGGGCAGCAGTGGAGACCCAGACACAGAGAACAGGCTGTGAACCTGAGGGAAGGAGGGGAGAGAGTGAGATGAATGGAGAGTGTGCCATGGAAACATACATATTACCATATGCAAAATAGATAGCCCGTGGGAATTTGCTGTATGACTCAGGGAATGCAAACTGGGGCTCTGTGGCCACCTAGAGGGGCAGCATAGGGTGGGAGGGAGGTACAAGAGCGAGGGGACAGATGTATACCTATGGCTGATTCATGTTGATTGCAAAGCAATTAAATTGTTTCAATTAAAAATAAATAATTTTTTTTAAAAACCCTGTGCCCCTCTGACTACATAGGCCCACCAAGACATAGGAACCCATCTGCAGACCTTATAAAGCAGCTGCCTTCTAGAATATCCTTTTATTTATGTAATAAGCATGGCTTTGCTCCACGACACTCAAATTTGAGAACCATCTTATTTGATAATTTTTCTGCATAAAACTAAACCTAGTTGAGGCTCATGACAAACCCTGAACTGGCCACCTGGCGCGCCCAGCCCAGGACTGACCTGGCTGAGTGCCACAGTGCTGACTCGGGCACATCCCACGCATGGCTGATCCCAGCCAACACCTCAGACTTGCAGCAAGCCCCCGCAAGCCAGCCCGTGGTATCGCTAGTCATCACCCTGAGACCCTGCGATACTGATAAGGGACAGATCGAACTCAAGGTCTTTGAGCTTTGAAAAACCTACCTTATCTTTCCTCTTTTGAACTTCACCCCCCAGCGCCTGGTCTCTGGGCTAGATTGTACTCCCCACTTGGCAGTAAAACATTGCCTCTCAGCCTTCAAACTTAGGAGGCTCAGGGCTTTTCCCAGCACCTCACTCACCAGGGTTAATCAGACCAGAAATAGTAACACCGGGCCCTCCCTCTGCCCCCTCCAAAGATTCAGCTGTGAAAGCACCCAGGCCATAGCAGAGAGGCCCGGTATCAGTCAGCTGTGGGTCACTCCCACTGCACCTTTGCTTGGTACACATGGGTTTGGCCACATGAGCTTGGCCACAGGGCCTCGAGCTACTGTGCCTGGTATCACAGACCCTGGCATTCAGCCCCGTGCCCACCCTCAACATTCATGCAGTCACTCTCCCAGCGGACTCCCGAGAGTCTTCCTGAGCACCGAGATTCTGCTCAACCCTGAGCACAGGACCCAGCTAAGCCCTCCCAGCCTCCAGACCCACAGAAATTGTCAGATAATCAATGCATGTGTTTTAATCTGCCAAATTTGTTAACAAATCTGGTAATCTGTCACATGGTAATAGAAAACAAATTCAATTTCTTTCCTGTTTCATCATGTTGAGTGGAAGATGTCAGGTAGTACATAAGCATCTGGGTGTAAAAGGGAGACACAAACTCAGGACACTCTGCTCTGATTCCCGACTCCAGAAAGCTGGAAGTCCAAAGACCTGGGTTCAGGTTCAGCTCCTGCTACCAGCCCATTGCGTGTCCCTGAGCAAGCGTCAGCTGCCTGGTGCCCCTTAGGGTCTTCTAGCACTGAAATCCAGAGTCTGTAGTTTCAAGAGTACAATCTTAGAGTTAAGGAGGTCACATTTACTTCCAGATTCTCTCTTCAATTCTATCCTCCCACTGATCCTTCATTCGAAACTGGGAAGCGGGTGGGCAGAACAGATGCCGAAGTCAGCTTCCCCAGAGACTCTGGAATGCAAAACCTTTCAGACTTCAAGGGACAGCCTGAGAAACAGCAACTCGCTTTTCAATCCAGTTGCTCATTGCTCTGGGAACAGCCTGCTAGCTAAGCAAACCTTCCCCACTTTTTCTACCTGTCTGAGCACATTCTTCTGAGCCTGGAGAGAGAACAATGGAATGGCAGCTCTGCTTTCTCTCTGCTTCACTCGATCAAGGAGGAATTCACATGGGACTTCTCTGAGCCCCTGGCTTCTGTGCAGGGGTCTGCCCAGGAGCATGAGAAGCCTGTGCCAGGGGCATCCCCAGGCCTCCCTCCCCAGTGACCCCCATCAGCAACAGGGCGGTGGGGCGGGGGTGGGGAGGCTGGGGTTCAGGGTGTACCTGTGCAGTCAAGGAACACCAAAGACCAAGTGCTGCCCTGCCCACCTGAGCCAGGAGCCCCAGCCACTGTCCATCCATCACTGCCTCCCACCTGGCCTCTGAACCACCATACCACAGACCCAAAAGTAGGGCAGGGGGTCACCAAGGACCCCTTTGCTCAGCACGCCTTGGGCCTGTCTGATCGACTCACTACCTCTAGTGGGACTACAATGTCCTGTTCAGGCCCCTGCTCATACCCTGCGTGGTCTCACCTTTGGGATCCATTAACCGCACTCCTAACAAGTCCTGAACGAGTGCCCTCAGCACAGACTGGGGGCACAAAGTGACTCCGACTGAGCCACCAGATGCCCACCAAGAGTCACTGAAACCACCTTTAAGCAAACAGGTCGGTGGCGTCCCAGGAACAACAAACATGCCTGGAACGGTCTAGAGATGAATCTCAGAGCCACCACTGCCACACAGACCACAGAAGTGGGCATCCCGGAAGAGAAGAGGGCCCCTTTCCCAGGAAGCCCAGGCCCCCACCCCGGGCTTGTCTTCATGCTGTCCACCAGCACTTACAGGAGAGTCTCCCTCACCTCCCCCACCCAGAGCCCTGGGCAGCCCTGAAGTGCGTCCCACGTGCAGTGAGGCCACGTGGAGTGGTATTAAGAGGTTGTGGGGGCTGTGGCTCCAACCCGGCTGCACACTGAAATTGACGTCACTTTCCCAGCCTCCATCCACCCCCAGAAGCCAGAACCACGGGGCACAGCCAGGCCCCCGCACGGTGTCACCCTGAGCAAGTCATCAGCCTGGTGGAGCCTCGGTTTTCTCACCTGTGAAGTGGGGATAATACGGCACCATCCTACTATGAGACAAAATGACAGGACTGGAGCTTCCTACCCTCTCTCCCAGCAGAGCATACAGAGAACACGGAAATATTTGCAGAGCCCGCTGAGTAGAGGAACAAGTGTGGGCGTTCTCCTGCCCTGAGCCCCACCAGCCGCCCCAGAGCCGGAGGGGGCGCCACCTCCCAGACAGCAGCAGGCAGAGGGGCAGCGTGCCAAAGGCCTGATCCCTGATGAGCACCAGCAGAGGTATGATGAGTGCAAGCTCCCCCCACCCAGTGCAGGAGGGAGGTCTGGGGCAGGGCCGGCACATCCCCACTTTTAATAGCACCTCGCACAGTTCTGGGGCAGCAGGTGGGCAGGACCAGGCGTGGACTTCCAGCTCTAGCCATTCAGAAACAGCAGCTCTCCCCCAGCAGGGTCACTCACCCCCCGCTTACCCATCCCACCCTTTTCCTGCAGCCCACCCACTGCTAGGGTCCTCCCCTCCTAATTAGCAGGCAAGTCCTGTTCAGGGGGAACTGAATGGGTCCCTTCTGCAGCCGGGCACCCCTCACAGTGTCCCTTTGTAGGCGGCCAGCCTCCTGACCAGGCCAAACTGGGCCCTCAGCTGTTTACCCTCCATGCCATTTGGACTCGGCCTCCTGGCTCCCACCTTCAAAGCTGTGATGGGGCGGTATGGGGCCTCCTGTGGGGCCGTGCTTTCCTCTGGAAAAGTGGCTGGCCACAGGCAGGGTCTGGTGTCGCAGACGGGCCCTAGACTGGCTGCTTGCGGAGGGTGTGATGACCCTCTGGAGGTCATCTGCGCTCTGGAGGTGAGAAGCGCAAACAGCTCAGGCCTGGGAGACAGAGTTCTGGCCAGTGGGGCCAGGCACAGCTCCTGCCGCTCCAATGCTCCCCACAGCCCATCTGCCCTCCCCACAAAGATGCAGAGCCCCCCTCCTTGAGGTGGACCTTCCTCCAGACCTCAGGGAGAAAGCTCTGGTTATACTAAAGGGCAAACAGGCAGAGCCTCCACAGAGGGCCAGGCCCCAGTGGGGGACAGGGAGGGGCATGGGAGCCAGGGGCGGACACTGCCACTCCTGCACCCCGGCCTCTAGAACAGGCTGAACCCAGGCCCACCCAGACAGCCCCAGACACTCAGCTGGAGACCTCAGGGTCACCGTTGTCGTGAATGGGCACCAGGCTCCACGGGGTGAGGCCTCACCTCCCACCTGAGGAGCCTACAAGCTATCTCCCGGGAGGGGGTCTGAGTACTACCAGAGTTGCAGTGCTGCTATAGGGATGAAAGAACTAAAGCATGAACCGCCCCTCAACTGGGAAGGAAAGATGCGATTGTTAAAACTATTCACTCGTCAAAGTTAAGACCCGTGGGGAGAGGCAGGCACTGGGCAAGTGAACCCAGGTCAGAACCCAGAGCTCGGGCAAGTGAACTCAGGTTAGGACCTGACCCCCCAGGCTATCCAAGTCCAAGAGTATCCTCACATCCTAGGAGCAATGACACCTTCTAAGGGAAACATCAGCTCAGGGTCCTGCCCAAACAGAACCACTAAACTCCCTCCCTCTCTGCATAGCCTCGCAGGTTAATGAGTCTCGGATGGATCCCGCCCCGCACCCCACTACCCTGGCACTCCCCTTCCCAGTGCCACGGGTCAGTGGGGTGCACAACCAAACCCCAGGACACGTGTTCCCAGGAAGGTCCAAGGAAACTTGTGCCAGCCAGACCTACAGCACTTACCTGTCAGCGGAGAGCCCAGGGTACCTGGATGTTTATCCAGTCTCAGGTCATCCCAGCACCCTTCAGAGTTTGCAAATTCCCAGAGAAGGTCGGGGGGGGGGGGGGGGGGGGGGGGGGGGGCTGTGCAGAACCAAGGACCTAACACTGCCCCCACTAGCAGCTGGCTTCCAATTTCTAAATGAGGAAACTACAACTTGCAGAGATTTCCACACTGGACTGAAGTTATAGAGCTTGGTGACTAGCCTTGAAGGACTCAGAAGCCAAGGGGGTGGGCAGTGGGCAGCGCTTGGCCACAGCCAGGAGTGGGGAGGAAAATCGTCCTTCCCTGATGCCCTCACCACCACCCCCACCCAGGAAGACTCCAGTTGAGGCCTGTTCTGGGCCCAGGCACTGACCTTGTCCCTTGGCACTCGCACACCCAGGGCTGCCTGATCTCGCTGGTGGGCAGGACTGTCGCGATCTCAGTAACCAGGTGCCAGAGTCATCCTCACTAATTGCACACCTAGCCACCCCCCAACCACCAGGGCAACTATTAGTAACCCCATTGAACAGTGAGGCCCGGCAAAGCCAAAGGATCCGCCTTCCCTCCGGCTTCTCCCCCTCCTTGCTCTCCGCCCACTCCAGCCCAAAGCCCCTGTCCTTGCAGGACCTCAGGCTGCAAGTCCCTCCATGCGCAGCCGTCCAGGGAGCTTTCAGGAAGGTCCGGGAGGCCCTTCCCATGGGGTCGCAGCGCTCCCTGCCGGGGACGCACAAGCGCCCCTCACTGGTCCTGTTGGCCACGATGCTCTTCAGAGCTCCCCATCCCCGGGCTCGGGAGTTGATTCTCCCTGCACTGAACTGAAAGCGGCTCCAGAGGGGTGCAAGCGATTCACAGAGACCCCCGGGTAGGCGAGAGAGGTCTGAACCGGGGCCCTCAAGCAGCAGCGCCCCTTTCTGCAGGGAGTGGCCGTGGGAGATCCTACAAGGAGCACAGTTAATAATAAAAATGAAACAACTTTTGCCAGAGTTCACTGCATTCGGCGCGCGGTTGAGAGGCTCCGGGCCAGGCCGCTGTCCCCAGGCCTTCTGCACCGCCCGTCAGCTCCCGGCTCTGCAGCGCGAGGTCCCTTGACCACCTGCCTCTTCGGGCACAAGCCGGGCTCCGGCCTGCGGAACGCCCCCATCCCTACCCTGCTACTGCGCACGCGCGGCTACCAGCTTGGCGAGCCGACCCTGGAACCAAAGCCTTGCGGACAGCGCCCCCTGCCGTCCCCGGGCGCCCTGTGCCCAGGAGCGGATCCCGCCAAACCCTCCTCCTCCTTAGGCTGAGATGACTCGGGAATGCTGGATCTTGGAGGTGAGCGGACACCTCTCCAAAGCCCTGTCCTCCACCCAGAGCACGAAGTCCCCTCTCTGCGCCCCAGGAACTGACTTTGGGGGAAACTAAGCGACTGTTGTTGTTGTTCAGTCACTAAGTCATGTCTGACCCTTTGAGACCCCACCGGCCGGCTTTAGCTGAAACTCCAATACTTTGGCCACCACTCATTTGAAAAGACCCTGATGCTGGGAAAGATTGAGGGCGGGAGGAGAAGGGGACGACAGAGGATGAGATGGTTGGATGGCATCACCGACTCAATGGACATGAGTTTGGGTAAACTACAGGAGTTGGTGATGGACAGGGAAGCCTGGCGTGCTGCAGTTCACGGGGTCACAAAGAGTTGGACACGACTGAGCGACTGAACTGAACTGAAGTGACTGTTGTTGTTCAGTCACTAAGTCGTATCCGACTCTGAGACCCCCTGGACTGGGCTATGCCAGGCTTCCCTGTCTTTCACTATCTCCCAGAGTTTGCTCAGATTCATGTCCATTCAGCCAGCGATGCTATTCTGACCATCTCGTCTTCTGCCACCTTCTTCTCATTTTGCCTTCAGTCTTTCCCAGCATCAGGGTCTTTCTCACGAGCCAGCTCTTCGCATCAGGCGGCCAAAGTAATGGAGCTTTATGAGTCTTTCCAATGAGTATTCAGCCTTGATTTCCTTTAGGACTGATTGATCTCCTTGCAGTCCAAAGGATTTTCAAGAGTCTTCTTCAGCACCACAGTTTGAAAGCATCCATTCTTTGGCAAATACCCTCTTCCAACAACACAAGAGAAGACTCTACACATGGACATCACCAAATGGTCAACACTGAAATCAGATTGATTATATTCTTTGCAGCCAAAGATGGAGAAGCTCTATACAGTCAGCAAAAACAAGACCAGGAGCTGACTGTGGCTCAGACCATGAACTCCTTATTGCCAAATTCAGACTGAAATGGAAGAAAGTAGGGAAAACCACTAGACCATTCAGGTATGACCTAAATCAAATCCCTTATGATTATACAGTGGAAATGAGAAATAGATTTAAGGGCCTAGATCTGATAGATAGAGTGCCTGATGAATTATGGAATGAGGTTCATGACATTGTACAGGAGAGTGAAAAGGTTGGCTTAAAGCTCAACATTCAGAAAACAAAGATCACAGCATCTGGTCCCATCACTACATGGGAAATAGATGGAGAAACAGTGGAAACAGTGTCAGACTTTATTTTTCTGGGCTCCAAAATCACTGCAGAAGGTGACTGCAGCCATGAAATTAAAAGACGCTTACTCCTTGGAAGGAAAATTATGACACACCTAGATAGCATATTCAAAAGCAGAGACATTACTTTGCCAACAAAGGTTCGCCTAGTCAAGGCTATGGTCTTTCCTGTGGTCATGTATGGATGTGAGAGTTGGACTGTGAAGAAGGCTGAGCGTCGAAGAATTGATGCTTTTGAACTGTGGTGTTGGAGAAGACTCTTGAGAGTCCCTTGGACTGCAAGGAGATCCAACCAGTCCAATCTGAAGGAGATCAACCCTGGGATTTCTTTGGAAGGAATGATGCTAAAGCTGAAACTCCAGTATTTTGGCCACCTCATGCAAAGAGTTGACTCATTGGAGAAGACTCTGATGCTGGGAGGGATTGGGGGCAGGAGGAGAAGGGGACGACAGAGGATGAGATGGCTGGATGGCATCACTGACTCAATGGATGTGAGTCTGAGTGACCTCTGGGAGTTGGTGATGGACAGGGAGGCCTGGCGTGCTGCGGTTCATGGGGTCGCAAAGAGTCGGACACAACTGAGCGACTGATCTGATCTGATCTGATCTGATTCTTTGGCGCTCAGCCTTCTTTCTGGTCCAACTCTCACATCCTTACATGACTACTGGAAAAACCCGATACAGGGAATGCACAAAGTGTGGTGGCTGTCAGACTGACATTGTTTGAAATCTTCTGCCTTGAGGGCACAGGCCTAAGCTCTACAAGGTGGTCTGGGGGACAACTTGAATCCAGTGCTCAATGGTTGAAGGTTCAAGTCACCTGGGGTAGTCCCAGGCCCCACCTCCAGACACCAACTCAGGCAGGATCACTCTGTAAGAAATATTGGCATAATTTGACCCCCTCATTTCATGAAGGACAGGCAGATAGTGATTTGCCTAGGATCACAGCTCCTTGGACAGCTGTGCAAAATGGAAGCTCTGGCAACACAGCTACCACCTGTACCTCCATCCCCCAGAAACCAGGACGCTGTCCCCAGGTTCAGTCCCAGTTCGGTCACCACTGCTGTGTGCACTACAGCAAGTCCCTTCCACGCTCCACATCGCCCAGCTCTGTGCTGCAGCACAGATGGGTGGGCAAAGTTACCTTCGTGATTCTGGAATCCGCAGAGCATAAGCACACTTCCATCTGGGTTTGAGATCCTAGATCGCCATGTGAGCTCCTGTGGCTTTGTTGCTCTTTTCATGACTATTTATAAACTACTCCCAGGAGTCATTACTTCCAGATCATTAATAAGTACATCAGATCAGATCAGATCAGTCGCTCAGTTGTGTCCAACTCTTTGGGACCCCATGAATCACAGCACGCCAGGCCTCCCTGTCCATCACCAACTCCCAGAGTTCACTCAGACTCATGTCCATCGAGTCAGTGATGCCATCCAGCCATCTCATCCTCTGTCGTCCCCTTCTCCTCTTGCCCTCAATCCCTCCCAGCATTAGAGTCTTCTCCAATGAGTCAACTCTTCGCATGAGGTGGACAAAGTACTGGAGTTTCAGCTTTAGCATCATTCCAAAGAAATCCCAGGGCTGATCTCCTTCAGAATGGACTGGTTGGATCTCCTTGCAGTCCAAGGGACTCTCAAGAGTCTTCTCCAACACCACAGTTCAAAAGCATCAATTCTTTGGTGCGCAGCCTTCTTCACAGTTCAACTCTCACATCCATGCATGACCACAGGAAAAACCACAGCTTTGACTAGATGAACCTTTGTTGGCAAAGTAATGTTTCTGCTTTTCAATATGCTATCTAGGTTGGTCATAACTTTCCTTCCAAGGAGTAAGTGTCTTTTAATTTCATGGCTGCAGTCACCATCTGCAGTGATTTTGGAGCCCAGAAAAATAAAGTCTGACACTGTTTCCACTGTTTCCCCATCTATTTCCCATGAAGTGATGGGACCAGATGCCATGATCTTCGTTTTCTGAATGTTGAGCTTTAAACCAACTTTTTCACTCTCCACTTTCACTTTCATCAAGAGGCTTTTGAGTTCCTCTTCACTTTCTGCCATAAGGGTGGTGTCATCTGCATATCTGAGGTTATTGATACTTCTCCCGGCAATCTTGATTCCAGCTTGTGTTTCTTCCAGTCCAGCATTTCTCATGATGTACTATGCATATAAGTTAAATAAACAGGGTGAAAATATACAGCCTTGACGTACTCCTTTTCCTATTTGGAACCAGTCTGTTGTTCCACGTCCAGTTCTAACTGTTGCTTTCTGACCTGCATACAGATTTCTCAAGAGGCAGATCAGGTGGTCTGGTATTCCCATCTCTTTCAGAATTTTCCACAGTTTATTGTGATCCACACAGTCAAAGGCTTTGGCATAGTCAATAAAGCAGAAATAGATGTCTTTCTGGAACTCTCTTGCTTTTTCCATGATCCAGCGGATGCTGGCAATTTGATCTCTGGTTCCTCTGCCTTTTCGAAAACCAGCTTGAGCATCAGGAAGTTCACGGTTCACATATTGCTGAAGCCTGGCTTGGAGAATTTTGAGCATTACTTTACTAGCGTGTGAGATGAGTCCAATTGTGTGGTAGTTTGAGCATTCTTTGGCATTGCCTTTCTTTGGGATTGGGATGAAAACTGACCTTTTCCAGTCCTGTGGCCACTGCTGAGTTTTCCAAATTTGCTGGCATATTGAGTGTAGCACTTTCACAGCATCATCTTTCAGGATTTGGAATAGCTCCGCTGGAATTCCATCACCTCCACTAGCTTTGTTCCTAGTGATGCTTTCTAAGGCCCACTTGACTTCACATTCCAGGATGTCTGGCTCTAGGTCAGTTATCACACCATCATGATTATCAGGGTCGTGAAGATCTTTTTTGTACAGTTCTTCTGTGTATTCTTGCCACCTCTTCTTAATATCTTCTGCTTCTGTTAGGTCCATACCATTTCTGTCCTTTATCGAGCCCATCTTTGCATGAAATATTCCTTTGGTATCTCTGATTTTCTTGAAGAGATCCCTAGTCTTTCCCATTCTGTTGTTTTCCTCTATTTCTTGGCATTGATCGCTAAAGAAGGCTTTCTTATCTCTCCTTGCTATTCTTTGGAACTCTGCATTCAGATGTTTATATGTTTCCTTTTCTCCTTTGCTTTTTGCTTCTCTTCTTTTCACAGCTATTTGTAAGGCCTCCCCAGACAGCCATTTTGCTTTTTTGCATTTCTTTTCCATGGGGATGGTCTTGGTCCCTGTCTCCTGTACAATGTCACAAACCTCATCCATATTTCATCAGGCACTCTATCTATCAGATCTAGGCCCTTAAATCTATTTCTCACTTCCACTGTATAATCATAAGGGATTTGATTTAGGTCATACCTGAATAATGGTCTAGTGGTTTTCCCTACTTTCTTCAATTTAAGTCCAAATTTGGCAATAAGGAGTTCATGATCTGAGCCACAGTAGCTTCTGGTCTTGTTTTTGCTGACTGTATAGAGCTTCTCCATCTTTGGCTGCAAAGAATATAATCAATCTGATTTCAGTGTTGACCATCTGGTGATGTCTATGTATAGAGTCTTCTCTTGTGTTGTTGGAGGAGGGTGTTTGTTATGACCAGTGCATTTTCTTGGCAAAACTCTATTATAGTCTTTGCCCTGCTTCACTCCGTATTCCAAGGCCAAATTTGCCTGTTACTCCAGGTGTTTTTTGACTTCCTACTTTTGCATTCCAGTCCCCTATAATGAAAAGGACATCTTTTTGGGTGTTAGTTCTAAAAGGTCTTGTAGGTCTTCATAAAACCGTTCAACTTCAGCTTCTTCAGCATTACTGGTTGGGGCATAGACTTGGATTACTGTGATATTGAATGATATCAATATCATGGTGGAAAGATCTGACAGAATGTGGTCCACTGGAGAAGGGAATGGCAAACCACTTCAGTATTCTTGCCTTGAGAACCCCATGAACAGTATGAAAAGGCAAAATGATAGGATACTGAAAGAGAAACTCCCCAGGTCAGTAGGGGCCCAATATGCTACTGGAGATCAGTGGAGAAATAACTCCAGAAAGAATGAAGGGATGGAGCCAAAGCAAAAAGAATACCCAGCTGTGGATGTGAATGGTGATAGAAGCAAGGTCCGATGCTGTAAAGAGCAATATTGCATAGGAACCTGGAATGTCAGGTCCATGAATCAAGGCAACTTGGAAGTGGTCAAACAAGAGATGGCAAGAGTGAATGTTGACATTCTAGGAATTAGCGAACTAAAATGGACTGGAATGGGTGAATTTAACTCAGATGACCATTATATCTACTACTGCGGGCAGGAATCCCTCAGAAGAAATGGAGTAGCCATCATGGTCAACAAAAGAGTCCGAAATGCAGTACTTGGATGCAATCTCAAAAACGACAGAATGATCTCTGTTCGTTTCCAAGGCAAACCATTTAGGCCCTTGCTGCTAAGTTGCTTCAGTCGTGTCCGACTCTGTGCGACCCCATAGACAGCAGCCCACCAGGCTCCACTGTCCCTGGGATTCTCCAGGCAAGAACACAGGAGTGGGTTGCCATTTCCTTCTCCAATTTAGGCCCTTAGAACAAAGCTAGTGGAGGTGATGGAATTCCAGTGGAGCTATTCCAAGTCCTGAAAGATGATGCTGTGAAAGTCCTGCACTCAATATGCCAGCAAATTTGGAAAACTCAGCAGTGGCCACAAGATTGGAAAAGGTCAGTTTTCATCCCAATCCCAAAGAAAGGCAATGCCAAGGAGTGCTCAAACTACCGAACAATTGCACTCATCTCACATGCTAGTAAAGTAATGCTCAAAATTCTCCAAGCCAGGCTTCAGCAATATGTGAACCGTGAACTTCCTGATGTTCAAGCTGGTTTTAGAAAAGGCAAAGGAACCAGAGATCAAATTGCCAACATCCGCTGGATCATGGAAAAAGCAAGAGAGTTCCAGAAAAACATCTATTTCTGCTTTATTGACTATGCCAAAGCCTTTGACTGTGTGGATCACAATAAACTATGGAAAATTCTGAGAGAGATGGGAATACCAGACCACCTGACCTGCCTCTTAAGAAATCTGTATGCAGGTCAGGAAGCAACAGTTACAACTGGTCATGGAACAACAGACTGGTTCCAAATAGGAAAAGGAGTACGTCAAGGCTGCATATTGTCACCATGTTTATTTAACTTACATGCAGAGTACATCATGAGAAATGCTGGACTGGAAGAAACACAAGTTGGAATCAAGATTGCCGGGAGAAATATCAATAACCTCAGATATGCAGATGACACCACTCTTATGGCAGAAAGTGAAGAGGGGCTAAAAAGCCTCTTGATGAAAGTGAAAGTGGAAAGTGAAAAGGTTGGTTTAAAGCTCAACATTCAGAAAACGAAGATCATGGCATCTGGTCCCATCACTGCATGGGAAATAGATGGGGAAACAGTGGAAACAGTGTCAGACTTTGTTTTTCTGGGCTCCAAAATCACTGCAGATGGTGACTGCAGCCATGAAATTAAAAGACGCTTACTCCTTGGAAGGAAAATTATGACACACCTAGATAGCATATTCAAAAGCAGAGACATTACTATACCAACAAAGGTTCGCCTAGTCAAGGCTATGGTCTTTCCTGTGGTCATGTATGGATGTGAGAGCTGGACTGTGAAGAAGGCTGAGTGCCGAAGAATTGATGCTTTTGAACTGTGGTGTTGGAGAAGACACTTGAGAGTCCCTTGGACTGCAAGAAGATCCAACCAGTCCATTCTGAAGGAGATCAATCCTGGAATTTCTTTAGAAGGAATGATGCTAAAGCTGAAACTCCAGTATTTTGGCCACCTCATGCGAAGAGTTGACTCATTGGAGAAGACTCTGATGCTGGGAGGGATTGAGGGCAGGAGGAGAAGGGGACGACAGAGGATGAGATGGCTGGATGGCATCACTGACTCAATGGATGCGAGTCTGAGTGACCTCCGGGAGCTGGTGATGGACAGGGAGGCCTGGCGTGCTGCGGTTCATGGGGTCGCAAAGAGTCGGACACGACTGAGCGACTGATCTGATCTGATCTGAGAAACCCCTAAATCAAAGTGCTTTGTGATAAAAAGAAGACAGACTGGCAGAACTTACTAGCATCCCTCACTTCCCACTGCAGAGGGGAAGATGTACCCCAATGGTCTGGGGGGAAAGCCACCAAGATCAGAAGGCACTCTGGCCAGCCATGGCCCATTTATTCAGGAGCCAGAGTCATAAACAGTCCTACTGAACAGGAGGCTCTGAGCCAGGTTCTGCCTTACTCCCATTCATTTTAGCTGCCATCTGCTCTTCACTTAAGTTCTGTGATACAAATTATAAAAACCATATTAGCTCTGATATTTCATTAACGATTTGAGGGACTGGACCAAGGCATGGGGGAGAAATCTCATTTCCATGGTAATCAAAATAAAGGCTGGGAGCTAATAAAACTCCTCTGAACCACTAAACATGTACTAAACAGTAGAGTAAGGCCTGAAATATATTTTAAAGCGCTTTTCCTAAAGGGATTAAGCTGCTTTTGTGTATCTATTATTTATTTAAATAGCTCCTGCTAGTATTTTTAAGAATCCATCCCCCAAGTTATAAACTAATTGACATGCTTTCCATACACCTGGGGCCTCTCAGCCATCCTCCAGAGCCAAATGGAGGAGCTGGCCCCTGTTCCCCCAGCCACAGGGGCACCTGGACTATCTCCTGCTTCCCTGCACAAGTCTGGTCCAGCCCACCCAGGACTCCAGGGCTCCGCCTCTTACTATTCCAATGACCCAAGGCAAGTTTGTCTCTCTAAGCCTTGGATTTCTCATCCGTAAAATAATGGGGGTGTTAGCACCTGTGATGAAACCTATCACATTTGGAACAGCACCTAGCACATATTGTCTAATAAATGTTATTTCTTAGAACCACTGCCTCTCCTCTCCACACCGTACATAATATTTTTCAAATAACTGTACTTGTAACTTGTACTTGTTATTTAGTCACTAAGTCGTGTCCGACTCTTTTGTGACCCCGTGGCCTGCAGCCCGCCAGGCTCCTCTGTCGGTGGGATTTCCCAGGCAAGAATACTGGAGTGGGTTACCATTGTCTACTCCAGGGGATGTTCCCCACCCAGGGACTGAACCCCTGTACTTGTAGTAGGGAAGAACAAATCTGATCCCATACTGGATCTGTTTCTTTTACCTTAAACCCTATATTCTACTGCTTTTGCTGTAAGTTAAGAATGTTGTCTAGAGCCTGAGATATACAGAATAGCTCACTGTCAAGGCTCTGATCTTTAAAAGTCTAAAGGTCAGACTTTAGACAAAACTTTCCATTCATATAGAGATGAAAAGTTGTAGAAAAGAGAAGAACATGTGTCTTGTTGGGGCTTTACAGCAAGAGCAAAGGATTCCAATACCAAGAAGTTTGCAACAACAAACCACACTCCCTCCCCTTTTGGTATAGTTCAGTTCAGCTGCTCAGTCGTATCTGACTCTTTGCAACCCCATAGACTACAGCATGCCAGGCCTCTCTGTCCATCACCAACTCCCGGAGTTTACTGAAACTCAAGTCCATCACATCGGTGATGCCATCCAACCATCTCATCCTATCGTCCCCTTCTCCTCCCACCTTCAATCTTTCCCAGCATCAGGGTCTTTTCAAATGAGTCAGTTCTTCGCATGAGGTGGACAAAGTATTGGAGTTTCAGCTTCAGCATCAGTCCTTCCAATGAATATTCAGGACTGATTTCCTTTAGGATTGACTAGTTTGATCTCCTTGCTGTCCAAGGGACTCTCAAGAGTCTTTTCCAACATCACAGTTCAAAAGCATCAGTTCTTCGGTGCTCAGCTTTCTTTATGGTCCAGCTCTCACATCCATACATGACCACAGGAAAAACCATAGCTTTGACTAGATGGACCTTTGTCAGCAATGTCTCTGCTTTTTAATATGCTGTCTAGGTTGGTCATAGCTTTTCTTCCAAGGAGCAAGTGTCTTTTAATTTCATGGCTGCAGTCAGCATCTGCAGTGATTTTGGAGTCCAAGAAAACAAAGTCTATCATTCTCTCCATTGTAAACAACAGAATGGAAAGACTAGAGATCTCTTCAAGAAAATCAGAGATACCAAAGGAACATTTCATGCAAAGATGGGCTCAATAAAGGACAGAAATGATATGGACCTAACAGAAGCAGAAGATATAAGAGATGGCAAGGATACACAGAAGAACTGTACAAAAAAGAGCTTCACGACCCAGATAATCTCGATGGTGTGATCACTGACCTAGAGCCATACATCCTGGAATGTGAAGTCAAGTGGGCCTTAGAAAGCATCACTACAAACAAAGCTAGTGGAAGTGATGGAATTCCAGTGGAGCTATTCCAAATCCTGAAAGATGATGCTGTGAAAGTGCTGCACTCAATATGCCAGCAAATTTGGAAAACTCAGCAGTGGCCACAGGACTGGAAAAGGTCAGTTTTCATTCCAATCCCAAAGAAAGGCAATGCCAAAGAATGCTCAAACTACCACACAATTGGACTCATCTCACACGCTAGTAAAGTAATGCTCAAAATTCTCCAAGCCAGGCTTCAGCAATATGTGAACCATGAACTTCCTGATGTTCAAGCTGGTTTTAGAAAAGGCAGAGGAACCAGAGATCAAATTGCCAGCATCCGCTGGATCATGGAAAAAGCAAGAGAGTTCCAGAAAGACATCTATTTCTGCTTTATTGACTATGCCAAAGCCTTTGACTGTGTGGATCACAATAAACTGGAAAATTCTGAAAGAGATGGGAATACCAGACCACCTGATCTGCCTCTTGAGAAATCTGTATGCAGGTCAGGAAGCAACAGTTAGAACTGGACATGGAACAACAGACTGGTTCCAAATAGGAAAAGGAGTACATCAAGGCTATATATTGTCACCCTGTTTATTTAACTTACATGCAGAGTACATCATGAGAAATGCTGGACTGGAAGAAACACAAGCTGGAATCAAGATTGCCGGGAGAAGTATCAATAACCTCAGATATGCAGATGACACCACCCTTATGGCAGAAAGTGAAGAGGAACTCAAAAGCCTCTTGATGAAAGTGAAAGTGGAGAGTGAAAAAGTTGGTTTAAAGCTCAACATTCAGAAAACGAAGATCATGGCATCTGGTCCCATCACTTCATGGGAAATAGATGGGGAAACAGTGGAAACAGTGTCAGACTTTATTTTTCTGGGCTCCAAAATCACTGCAGATGGTGACTGCAGCCATGAAATTAAAAGACACTTACTCCTTGGAAGGAAAGTTATGACACACCTAGATAGCACATTCAAAAGCAGAGACATTACTTTGCCAACAAAGGTTCGTCTAGTCAAGGCTATGGTTTTTCCTGTGGTCATGTATGGATGTGAGAGTTGGACTGTGAAGAAGGCTGAGTGCTGAAGAATTGATGTTTTTGAACTGTGGTGTTGGAGAAGACTCTTGAGAGTCCCTTGGACTGCAAGGAGATCCAACCAGTTGACTCATTGGAGAAGACTCATGCTGGGAGGGACTGGGGGCAAGAGGAGAAGGGGACGACAGAGGATGAGATGGCTGGATGGTATCACTGACTCGATGGACATGAGTCTGAGTGAACTCTGGGAGTTGGTGATGGACTGGGAGGCCTGGCGTGCTGTGATTCATGGGGTCCCAAAGAGTTGGACACGACTGAGTGACTGATCTGATCTGATTTGCCATGAAGTGATGGGACCAGATGCCATGATCTTCGTTTTTCGAATGTTGGATTTTAAGCCAGCTTTTTTACTTTCCTATTTCACTTTCATCAAGAGGCTCTTCAGTTCCTCCCCCAAATTCTAGCTTCTTTTATACAAAAAGGGAAGGAGATGCAAGATGCTTCTTTGGGACTCTAGTCCACCATCTTCTTGGTCTGCTGGCTTTCCAAATAAAATCACCATTTGTGGCCCAACAACTCGTCTCTCATTTGTCGGCCTGCAATGCAGTGAGCAGTACAATCTTGGACTAAACATACTAAAAAGCCCCATGAGGTCAAGGATCATGTTCGTCTTTTTCACCAGCAGACCCTAGTGTAGTCCCAGTGCCTGGCATGGTAGGTTGAATGAATGACACCCTGCTTTACAATCAATAATCACTGATGCCTCCACATTCAATATCCATTTTGCAAAGGCTGCACACTAGACTCCACTGGAGAGCATTTAATAGACAGATGTCTAGGCCTTATCCCCAGATTATGATGGAACTGATTTGAGGTGGGGCCTGAACATTGACATTAACTCTTAAGCACTCCAGGTGACCTCAACAGGCAGCCAGTGCAAGCAGAGGTCTAACCCTACCAGTGGCCTCCGCACAGTGGTCCCTTCCTGTTGGGAGGAGGCTGGGGTCTTTAAACTCCCAGTGCCTGAAACACATTGTAATTTCACCTTTGTAATTGTGCTTCATCCAGGGTAAATCAGATATCCTTTCCCAATTTCAGTTCGTTGTGTGCAATGATTAATTTAGATGAAAATGAAAGTTAAAGTTGACTCTTTGTGACCCCATGGACCATTTCAGTCCCTGGAATTCTCCAGACCAGAATACTGGAGTGGGTAACCTTCCCCTACTCCAGGGGATCTTTCCACCCCAGGGATCAAACCCAGGTCTCCCACATTGTAGGCTGATTCTTTACCAGCTGAGCCCCAAGGGAAGCCCAAGAATACTGGAGTGGGTAGCCTATCCCTTCTCCAGAGGATGTGCAGGCAGATTCTGAGCTATCAGGGAAGCCCGAATTTAGATGAGGTGTCCTAAAAGGTCAGGATCCAAAGAACATTACATAGTCGAGGTTTGGGGCTGAATTATTTCCCTCTTCCCACACTCCTATGGTGAAGTACTAATCCCTAGAACCTCAGAATGTGACTGCATTCGGAGGTCAAGTCTTTAAAGTGACAAGTTAAAATGAAGTCATTAGGGTGGACCTTAATCCAATATGAAAGTTAAAGTCAAAGTGTTAGTTGCCCAGTCTCATCTGACTCTTTGAGACCCCACGGACTGTACAGCCCTCCATGTTCCTCTTTCCATGGAATTCTCCGGGCAGGAACACTGGAATTGGCAGCCATTCCCTCCTCCAGGGGATCTTCCCAACTCAGGGATCTCCAGCATTGCAGGCAGATTCTTTAACCATCTGAGCCACCAGGAAAACCTTCATCAAACCATTCAGATCAGATCAGATCAGTCGCTCAGTCGTGTCCGACTCTTTGCGACCCCATGAACCGCAGCACGCCAGGCCTCCCTGTCCATCACCAGCTCCCGGAGGTCACTCAGACTCACACCCATCAAGTCAGTGATGCCATCCAGCCATCTCATCCTCTGTCGTCCCCTTCTCCTCCTGCCCCCAATCCCTCCCAGCATCAGAGTCTTCTCCAATGAGTCAACTCTTCGCATGAGGTGGCTCGCATGAGGTGGCCAAAATACTGGAGTTTCAGCTTTAGCATCATTCCTTCCAAAGAAATCCCAGGATTGATCTCCTTCAGAATGGACTGGTTGGATCTCCTTGCAGTCCAAGGGACTCTCAAGAGTCTTCTCCAACACCACAGTTCAAAAGCATCAATTCTTTGGCGCTCAGCCTTCTTCACAGTCCAGCTCTCGCATCCATACATGACCACAGGAAAGACCATAGCCTTGACTAGGTGAACCTTTGTTGGTAAAGTAATGTCTCTGCTTTTGAATATGCTATCTAGGTTGGTCATAACTTTCCTTCCAAGGAGTAAGCGTCTTTTAATTTCATGGCTGCAGTCACCATCTGCAGTGATTTTGGAGCCCAGAAAAATAAAGTCTGACACTGTTTCCACTGTTTCTCCATCTATTTCCCATGTAGTGATGGGACCAGATGCCATGATCTTCGTTTTCTGAATGTTGAGCTTTAAGCCAACCTTTTCACTCTCCACTTTCACTTTCATCAAGAGGCTTTTTAGCCCCTCTTCACTTTCTGCCATAAGAGTGGTGTCATCTGCATATCTGAGGTTATTGATATTTCTCCCAGCAATCTTGATTCCAGCTTGTGTTTCTTCCAGTCCAGCATTTCTCATGATGTACTCTGCATATAAGTTGAATAAACATGGTGACAATATGCAGCCTTGATATACTCCTTTTCCTATTTGGAACCAGTCTGTTGTTCCATGACCAGTTCTAACTGTTGCTTCCTGACCTGCATACAGATTTCTCAAGAGGCAGATCAGGTGGTCTGGTATTCCCATCTCTCTCAGAATTTTCCACAGTTTATTGTGATCTACAGAGTCAAAGGCTTTGGCATAGTCAATAAAGCAGAAATAGATGTTTTTCTGGAACTCTCTTGCTTTTTCCATGATCCAGCGGATGTTGGCAATTTGATCTCTGGTTCCTTTGCCTTTTCTAAAACCAGCTTGAACATCAGGAAGTTCACGGTTCACATATTGCTGAAGCCTGGCTTGGAGAATTTTGAGCATTACTTTACTACTGTGTGAGATGAGTGCAATTGTGCATCAAACCATTAAGACCCTCAAAGAATTCAGCAGGAAGTTTGTTCTTTTGTTAAATTCACCTTGCCTTTAGGCCTTTTCCGATGGGTGAGACTTCCTGAACACAACTTACTCTTGATCATGATCTTATGCCTCAAGGCAGCATCAGCACCTCCATCTACTGGGAGCTTACAGGAGAGGCAGAATCTCACTGAATCAGAATCTGCAGTTAGGTGAGATTCCTAAAGCAAGTTCTCAGCCCTGAGGGCACAGAGTCACCTGGGGACCTTTAAAGTTACTGAGGCCTGCGTGCAGCCCCAGAGATTCCAGCCTGGGGTAAGACCTGAGAAACCCTGGTGCTTTTGAAGTGCACAAGGGGATCTGATTGGAAGCAAGGAAAGTGAAAGTGAAGTCGCTCAGTTGTGTCTGACTCTTTGGGCCCCATGGACTGTAGCCTACCGGGCGCCTCTGTCCATGGGGTTTTCCAGGCAAGAATACTGTAGTGGGTTGCCATTTCCTTCTCCAGGGGATCTTCCAGACCTAGGGATCAAACCCAGGTCTCTCGCATTCCACATTGTAGGCAATGAGCCACCGTCTGAGCAACCAGGGAAGTCCGACTAGAAGCAGCACCAAGCTTAATAACCCCAGTCTTACAATCCCAACCAGGGTTGAGAAGTAGCAGCCTCTGACTGGTTTAGGACGACCCCTACTTCAGTTTAGGGCTTCCCTGGTGGCTCAGAGGTTAAAGCGTCTGCCTCCAATGCAGGAGACCCGGGTTCGATCCCTGGGTCGGGAAGATCCCCTGGAGAAGGAAATGGTAACCCACTCCAGTATTCTTGCCTGGAGAATCCCATGGACAGAGGAGCCTGGTGGGCTACAGTCCGTGGAGTCACAAAGAGTCGGACACGACTGAGCAGCTTCACTTCTACTTCAGTTTGCTATGTGTCTTATATAGACTGCAGGGGGCCAGGCAGGTCTAAGCCAGAACCTCCCAGGCAGACCAGTAAGTATTTCCATTGGTATGAGCACACGCTCCTGTAACCCCTGGCTCAGATTTGATCTCCAAGTTCCAAGCTGCTAAGAGGTGACTTGTTAGCTTCTTAGGAGGGAGGAAGGGGGTGCAGGGAGCAATGTGTCCCTACTGATGACAAGGTGTTCCCTTTGACACAGTGACTCACCCCTAAGGATCCACTCCACTGAGGCACTCATACACAAGATACAAAGTGGCCACAGCCAGTTTAAAGAGTGAAAAACGGATCACAATGTCACACCATCGTGCTGTCCGCCTTAGATTTTTACACAGTGACGTCTAATGTATTAAATAAAACTGTTAAAATTACGTTCCACTTCTAAAAGACAAAAAAGTAAAAGACTGAAGATAACCAAAATGTTTTCTGCTACGGAATTCTAACATACCCATTTAAGATAAAATACTATGGTCCTAGAGTGTGAAAATAAAAATTCATGTTTTGTGGCAAGACAAGAAAAATTTAAACAGATCCTCTGTGCCCTCCTGGCCCCCTCTCTCCCCTCTTCTGTGCACTGTGTGTCTCAGTTAAGCAGCAACCAAACCTGCCCATTGGCAGAAGTCCCTAAGAGCAACACCTTCCAGCACCAGTAAGACAACTCCTTTACGACAACACTCCTTTTTTTTTTTTTTTGGTCATGCCACTCGGCTTACTGGAACCCATGCCCCCTGCAGTGGAAGGGCAGAGTCTTAAATCACAGGACCACCAGGAAGTCCCACATTCCTTCTTAATCTTGTAAGGGCCAAGATGACCCATGACCCATAACTCGGCCAACTGTGTAAGCTGTCAATAATGCGTCATCAAGTCTCAAAAAACTTATGCAAAACTGTGTTTTGACTTCTAATGGGAAGAACAGGTCTCGGGGCCTTCTGAGAGGCTGCTCCCAGGTTATAATTCTCAGTTTGGCTCAAATAAACTTTTCCATTTCTTTCTCAGATCAACTCAAAGAGAATGAGATAAACTTCAAACTACCGACATAGAAAAACATCCAAAATACCCCGCACAGGTAAAAAAACAAAGTTGCACAATAGCATGCGTAGCAAGGATACTTTAATAGAAATGGCAAGTACTAGTTTACACATGGGGAAAGAGCGGTTATTTTGAAAGCAGAGGAGTACTGAAAGAAACTTTCTTTTCATAATTTCTTTTTCTAGAGATTACCAAACAAACTGAAATGTTCTTAGAGAACACAAGATACGAAGCAAATAAAAACACTCTCAGAGAACTTAAAATGTGAGGTTAGCTGATAACACCACAGTAACCGCACACTGGTCCCTAACATAGACATTTCAGACATGAGATTTATTTTAAAGATACACTGAAAACAAACACTTTTTACAAATTATATGGAACACTTAAAACATAATCTAGGAATATTGGACGTTAATTCTTAATTCAAAGTAATGACATTCACAGAATACGTCTTGGTGCCAGCCAATATGGAGTTAATTTGTGTCAGCTTAATCATTCACCTTGCTAAAATTCAATGATTATGATTCAACTTTATAAGGTTAAGCAAGTCTTCCAGGCAACACTAATATAACTTTCTCAAATACAAACATTTGTACCAGCAAGGAAATTATTAAAACGTATATAAATTATGCTGAGGGGCTTGATTAAAAGGCTGTCCTTATAGAAAGGCACCTCACCTTAGAAAGAATACAAGCATAAAAACACTTAATTGAATATAAGATGCCAGGACATTCTCTTAGTTATGTTACATAGCAAACTGCATGTCTATAAAAGTCATTCTGTTATATATGAACTGAAAAACATATATATATATATATATATTTTTTTTTTTTTTTTTAAAGCCCTTGACATAGAGGAGTGAAATATGCCTGCATTAAGCACAGAAACTCAGAGCTTTATGAACTGCATGTCTCCAGCTGGCTCCCAGGCGCCACTGAAAACTGTCACCACTCTCAGAAAGACAGGATGGTCTTGTTAATGATCTCCACCGCCTCCAGAATCTCATCCTCCTTGATCACAAGTGGGGGCGCAAACCTGATGATGTCGCCGTGGGTTGGCTTGGCCAGAAGTCCATTATCTCGCAGTCGCAGACACACCTTCCAAGCATCACAATCTAGTACAGAAAACCATCCAGAGTATGCTGATCAATGATAAGGAGCCTGCAGGGGTGTGGGCAGCGGGGCAAAAACAGAATTCCCAGAAATTCTCAAGAAAGGTAGCTCTGAGTTACAAGCTTGTTTTTGGCTCTTACTCGTAAAAATGAAGTTACTTTTCAGCAAGGTTTGAATGGTATGATCAGATATGGTTTTTGTTGGGTTTTTGACCTAGCAAAAAAAAACATGCTAAGGCAGATGTAATTAATTATATGAGGAAAGTGAAACTGAAGTCACTCGGTTGTGTCCGACCGATTCTTTGTGACCCCATGGACTGCAGCCTATCAGGCTCCTCCGTCCATGGGATTTTTCCAGGCAAGAGTGCTGGAGTGCATTGCCATTTCCTTCTCCAGGAGATCTTTCCCACCCAGGAATCAAACCCAGTCTCCCTCATCACAGGTAGACGCTTTACCGTCTGAGCCACCAGGGAAGCCCATTACATGAGGAACCAAAGCATAAAAGAACTAAAGTATGATACAGATCACTAACAGACCAGAATAAGCAACATTCAAACCCAGTGATCATTACACGCTTCTAAACTGGATTTGCTTCCTAAGCTGGTAGAACTAGACTCTCAGGATCCTCAAAACCCTGATTGCAACAGAAACGCTGAAGGGGCCACGACCAGTGCCTGAGCCCCGCTCTAGACCCATCAAATCAGAGTCTGTGCAGTGAGGCTAGGCTTGGATTAATTTGTTAAAAAGCTCCCCAGGTGATTCTAAAATGCAGTCAAGGTTAAAACCATTGCTTTGAAAAGGAAGGGTTATGGCAAGAAAATCCAGCCAGGAACTCTTATGGGTTACAAATGATGTGTTAAACACCAAATGCTCGGTTAAGTGGCAGCTGGGGTTATTTTGATTACCAACATCACTGTTATCATTCCTATGATTACTGCTGCTCCTACTTATCGCTACTGATCGGCAAAGTGAAGGAGGAAAGGAGAGCAGAGAGGAAACTGCAAAGTGCTCTGTGCTGTCTTCCTAACAGAAACCAAACTGAACTCTCCAAGTACTGCATAAATAACCTAGGGCGGAATAACAAGTGACTTGAAGGAATACATAGGTGAAATTAGTCAAACGTGCCTTCTTGTAGGAAACAGCTGTATCTCTAAGACCATTCGTATAAATCAGGTAACAAGAGCACCGCATGCGTGTGTGCCAAGTCGCCTCAGTCATGTCCTGACTCTGCAACATCACAGACTGCAGCCCACCAGGGTCCTCTGTCCATGCCATTCTCCAGGCAACACTACTGGAGTGGACTGCCACGCCCTCCTCCAGGGGATCTTCCCCACCCAGGAGTTGAATCCGTGTCTCGTGTGTCTCCTACACTGGCAGGCAGGTTCCTTACCACCAGCACTACTTGGAAAGCCCAGGAAGAGTATCAGGCAGAGCCAACGACCTGGTCGATAGGAGGCCGGCCAGTCAACAGTTTCAAACAGAGGAACCCAATGACCAGGAAAAATACCATTTGCATTTTGAGCTTTTCCTATAAGAACAGTACCTTGTAAAATATTTTGTCTCCATACCTTTGGTCTCTCTGATAACAATAGCATTTAGTAATCCTTTTCCTCTTACAGTCGTTACAACATCAGAAGGCAGCTTCATGAGTTCATTTCTCAAGATGATACCCATTTTCTCTGCATTTTCAGCAAGGTTTTCTTCTTCCAAAACCTATGTTTCAAGAGAAATTACCCATACATTAAAGACTGCCTTTTTTATGTTGCTTTTTGGAGGGGAATGTGAACTACAAGCAAAGGAAGAAGAGGATCAGATAAAGACCAGAGTAACTTAACTTTCACTTCTATTTTTCAAAGCCTATACCAGTTTGATTTCTCAGCATGTAACAGACACTCACTCAGACAGAGCCTTGCTTTATTCAAAAACCCATCATTAATCTGATTCTCTGGCAAAATGAGGATTAAATTTGTTTAATGCAACTGATAAATTTTCTTCTTAGGTAAATAAATCAATGGGCTGAGCACATTTTTTAACTTCAATAGGATTTCCTTTGGCTTCTTTTTCCTCCTAAAAAGTCCATCCTCAGAGATAAAATTACATAATAATTTTATGCCTTTTGTAGGCACTTGAGGAGTAAGTCTGAAAGCGTTCAAATCCCTGCTTTAACGACAATAATAAGAAACCACGTGGGCTGAGCCAGAGGCTTCACGGGCCAGCCTGGCCACAGAGGGAGAGCTCTAGGTGGACAGCCCAGGACCTGCGGGCCCAAAGCCCTGGGAGACTGCAAACTCGGGAAGCCCAGGCAACCCTTCTCTCTACCTCAGGTTCTGTAATACACTGCAACCTTGTGACATTTCTTATCACACCAGTGAGCTTGGACTTCAAGGCACTTCAACACCGCCTCCAGGGTACTGGCTACCACATAGTTCCATTCAGTCGCTCAGTCGTGTCTGACTCTCTGCGACCCTGTGGACTGCATCACGCCTCCCTGTCCATCACCAACTCTCGGAGTTCACTCCAACTCAAGTTCATTGAGTCGGTGATGCCATCCAACCCTCTCATCCTCTGTTGTCCCCTTCTCCTCCCGCCTTCAATCTTTCCCAGCATCAGGGTCTTTTCCAATGAGTCAATTCTTCACATCAGGTGGCCAAAGTACTGAAGTTTCAGCTTCAGCATCAGTCCTTCCAATGAATATTCAGGACTGATTTCCCTTAGAATGGCCTAGTTGGCTCTCCTGAGAGCTGCCATCAGGTTTTACCTCCAGGGCTGCGATGGCCACTCGGCAGCCCAGCGGATTGCCTCCATACGTAGAACCATGTTCCCCTGGCTTAATGGTCAGCATTATTTCATCATCACACAACACCGCGGACACCTAAAAGACGAAAGAGAATGAAGCACGGCCCAAGTCTCTTCTCAGATGAACCACTCTTATTCTTATAAACAGACATTTATGAAGCAGATATTAAAGTTGACATGAAGCTTCGACCAACAAGAGACACACGTCGGCCTGCTTAACCACAGTGACAGAACGAGGAACGCCCTAACACGTTCCAAGCACGCTGGGCACGTTGCAGTGGTACCGAAAAACATTCTGGAACTAAAAGAAAGCTATTTCTGCAATGATATAATTTAGAATTCTTTTCCACCCTCAGGGTGAAATACTTTAATTGTTTAGAAAACAATATTCCGCACTACACATTCAGAGCCCTTTAATCCATACCAATTGCTGGCTCTGAACAGCAAACCCGAGAAAAGGATTAACAATTAAATGTTAATTGTTTCCAATCTCTGGACTAATCAGTCAACGGTTGTAAACAATTAGTATGTTTCTAAACTATGGGGAAAAAGCATAGACGTCTACAGGAGTACTCTGGAGATGAAATGGCTCCATCCAAAACAAACACAGTGGAGCAAACCCAAGGTACACTCAATTCTCCGGTTAAACTAGGTGGGGTTAACCATGGAACCCTGAAATGTTTTTATCACACGTATTCCAGGTGACCTATGTACATAAACCACACTAAGTAAAACCAAACCCTCAGAAAGGTACAGTCAGTCATGTAAAAACATCTCAGGGATTCATGAGAAGAGGGAAAATACAAAGGGTGGTGGAGCACTCAACTTACAGGGTATAAACCCCCAGAAAGTGCCTTTCCTAGAAGGACAATGTCAGGTCGGACGTTTTCGTGATCAATAGCCAGCCATCTTCCAGTTCTGGCCAAGCCTGTCTGTATTTCATCAGCAATAAACAGAACCTATTGGAAAACAACAAAATAACATAAATGAAAATAGCATATGAACATAATCCATTATTTTCATAGCGAAAATACTTATCTTTATTTTACTCTTTCCTGCACAAATCTGTCATTCTGACATCCCCTCAGATTTGTGAAAACATTTTAATTATCCACATGACTTCAATAGTGCGGGACACACAATTATTTCCTGTCAGGCCACCCTGTCCCCACAGGCCCACTCTGCACTGTTCTACACAGTGGAAGGGCAGGTATGCAAAGTGAGGGCTTTGTGGGGGTTTCTGAATAGAACTACTCTCTGGGAACAGATTTCTAGTTTATTTCACAACCAGTTGTTAATATGTACTTCTTATTACTATTTACTAGTTTGGTGGAAAAAGAAGGGGAGAGAGCTTAAATTCTGGAGCAAAGGGATATGACAAAGGCTTTGAGAAGAAGCCAAGCACAGGCTGCTGGGGCAGAGAGGAAGGAGCCGGGCTGAAGGTCCACCAGGGCCCAGCCAGTAAAGTCAGCTTCTCTGCAGCCTGCTGCTAGAAAGTTCTATCAGTCCTAGAAAGTTCAGAGGCTCTTAGAATGAAGCCTCCTTCTAGTGGAAAGGTGATGTAATCTTTGAGCTTATCCTACTGTCCAAACCCTAAGTGAGGCAGGCAAGTGGGCGGCTTTGACCTGGTGCTGGGTGCAGAGCTCGCGGACGCCCACGAGGTAGCCTGGATCCGGAACAACAACGCCCGCTTCACCCTGGATTGGTTCCACCATGAACGCAGCAACGTTTGGGTCCTGAAGCGCACGCTACGGAAACAGCATGAGTATGTTCTTAGTAACTTCCTTTCAAATCTATTTGGAAATCTGAAGTCACACAACACGTGTTTTCCCCTAAGAGTAAGTGTGCAAATTAAGTTTTCACACTAACTTATATTCTGACTTCCAAGCACAACTTTTCTGACAATCAATTACAATCAAAAAGCTCCAAATACCTCAGCTTTAAGCTACTCCATCCTGTATTTTCTAATATGATACTCAAATGTACTGCAAATAAAAACTAGTGAAAATGGCCTTTTAAAACGCCATTAAATAGATACATTAAAAGTGCATCTTTTTATTTTAGAAGTCTTTCACTTCATAATTTTAAAAAGCTGGCTGAAAACTCACTAATTTTGTCTATTAAAGTAATTAACAGGTAATACTCAAGTGAATACTTACGTAGGAGACAAATCTAACCGTTAGCTGGCAGTTAGGATGAGGCCATGGAACCTGGTTTCCACATGTTAGCAACTAACTGACCATTACAGAGAACAGTGTGAATCCCAGCCCGACGTAAACGCAAGTTATGAGATGCATGACTCTCGGTACAATCAGATGTCTGCTTTCAATTCATACATTGAACAAATGCAGTTTCTATGTACTATGAGCTAAAGCGCCGTGATACTAGGTGAAGTACCTCAAGGGCAGGCAGATCATTATACGGAATGATTTCGAAACCTGGCATAAATGGTCCAAAACCATCATAACTGGTTGGGTCAGTGGAGCTGGAGATAGCAGACAATGTCCTACCCCAGAAGTTTCCAGCTAGAAAGAAGAAACCAACAGTCATTTCTTTCAAACAAACTCCCCAGTTTAATTTCACGGTTCCCCAAAAGTACTCCAGAAAGCTTTTTGTTTTCCTGGCCACAATGCACTACTTGTGGGATCTTAGCTCCTGGACGGCTCTACTGAGTCTCCCAACTGTAATACATAGCGTAGCCCCTGAGGAGAGATATTTGTCTTTTCTTTCAATAATCCCAAACTCTAAAAACTGAAGCATTCAATACGTGGTTTTCTAGAGACAGTTTTTCTAGACACATTTATGATAGTGACCTGAAAAAACAACTATCCTTCACAGAGAACCTGCACTTCTCCTTTTAAACATTCAACACTACAGGCTGACTATTCTACAGAGTGAGTTCACATTTCATTTGGATAAAATATCCTCAGGCAGTCTGAAGACTTTCAATTTGCCTTCCGTGGTGTTATAAGCCATTATGCGCTAGAAGACAAACATTGACCTTTATTCAGGAACAATTTTTACCCATTAATTTGTTTCCTTAGTAATCTGAATACTGATTAATAATGTCAGGCACTGCTCTAGGTGTTGGGGACAGAATGATGGCTGGCAAGCTCCCTGTCCCCAAGGAGCTTCTGTGCTATTAGGGAAGATGCACCACGACAGAAACCGGCGAAGCAAATGCACAAGGTGACTTCAATGTGGTTAAATTCAAGGAAGAAAAGAAACAAACTAGAGTAAGAGAGGCTTGGAGGTTCTCCCGCTTTTTAAAAAAATATCTTCTCACCCACTCTGCCAGCAGCAACTCAATTAACCCAGTGCTGAATTATGCTTTTGAACTGTGGTGTTGGAGAAGACTCTTGAGAGTCCCTTGGACTGCAAGGAGATCCAACCAGTCCATCCTAAAGGAGATCAGTCCTGGGTGTTCATTGGAAGGACTGATGCTGAAGCTGAAACTCCTATACTTTGGCCACCTGATGCAAAGAACTGAGTCATTGGAAAAAACCCTGATGCTGGGAAAGACGGAGGGCAGGAGAAGGGGACGACAGAGGATGAGATGGTTGGATGGCATCACTGACTCAATGGACATGGGTTTGAGTAACTCTGGGAGTTGATGATGGACAGGGAGGCCTGGCATGCTGCAGTCCATGGGGTTGCAAAGAGTCAGACATGACTAAGCAACTGAACTGAACTGAATTATTCCAAGTTGGCTTCATAGCATCCTTCAGTACAACCCCTGCAAAGCCTCTCTCAGCTATGAGTAATCCCTGCTTGACTTGTCCACAAGCAACAGCGGTATTGATTCTGCCCAGGCTTGTTTAAGACAAAGTGTGCCAGCAGCCTACTTGCTCTACGCCATTGGCCTCAGCAGGCTCACGCCCCGCAGCTTACGCTGCTGAATAAGGGATTGCAGCTGGGGCACAGTCCTCTGTCTCTTCCTACTGACTTCTCTCAACGCCTGGGAGAAACATCTTTGTGCCCTGTGCTAATATGACAGAGACTGGACACAGTCTGTAAGGAGGAAAG
The DNA here is from genome assembly GCA_935064755.1 of Tragelaphus eurycerus. Taxonomy (NCBI): domain Eukaryota; kingdom Metazoa; phylum Chordata; class Mammalia; order Artiodactyla; family Bovidae; genus Tragelaphus; species Tragelaphus eurycerus. The sequence continues at coordinate 8,408,846 of CAKXYN010000088.1, read as the reverse complement.
TCACCAGAAAGGCCCTTTTTGTTTGCAAGAGTCAGTTATGTTGCCTTACAACTAAAGGCACGAAATTCCAAAATGGCAGATCAGAGAGCTGGGCAGAGACGTTCTTCTTCAGAAACAGGAATTGGTCACTGCCCTCTCCCCAGACACCAACTTTGGCTGGCCATCAGATGAACTCTAGATTCTACTGTATTATGGGGCTTATAATTTAGCTACGTGTGTTCACAAGGCAAAGTATTTCATGATTTCAACCATCACAAGAAAGAATCTCAACCCTGTACAGTGACAAATTTCTCCATATAAGTTTTTAAAAATTAAAATCAAAGTTTTAGAAAAGAAAAAGTCAGAACCTATCCCAAAGTCAGACAAAATCAATCATCTAAATTAACTGTTGGTCTCCCTACTCAGTATATGAGTCATTCCTCTTAACCATTTGCGGAAATATATCAGGGGCAATGCCAGCCTTCCTCGTCCAACAGCTTTTAACAACACAGTACAATAATATCTCATAGTGTTTGAGACACACTAAGGTTCAAACTTTGTATCATACCTACGACGTGACCCTACATGAACATAACCCAACCTCAACAACCTCACAAAACTGCTGCAACATTTTTGTATGATGCTTGCATCAGCAAAACTGTCTCATTAACGAGAAAACTGCTATGAAAAAAATCAGATAAGCAGATGGGAAATAAATCACACAGTCACTCACTCTAGGGAGGGAGGGGGAGGGAGTTATAGGAGCATCCAAGAAATACTTGGAAATGAACCCAAGAAAAGGAAATCTCTCAATTTTTATGCAACATTCAATGTATCATGCATGGCTAAGTCACTTCAGTCATGTCTGACTCTTGGAGACTCTGTAGACTGCAGCCCACCAGGCTCCTGTGTCCATGCCACTTCCTTCTCCAAGGGATTTTCCCAACCCAGGAAGGGAAACCACATCTCTTAGGCCTCTTGCATTAGCAGGCAGGTTCTTTACCACTACTACCACCTGGGAAGCCTCGATATTACATATATGAGACAAATACCTTTGCAATATCTCATAAGTTAATAGTAACTAACAATTTTATGTAAAGTAAAATAGTAACTAACAATTTTATGTTTCAATCACAGCACTTAACGCTGAATTTTACATACCTGCAAAAACAATCTTTGCTTTGTATTTCGGGATCCCCTTGACAGTATACCCCCATTTACGAGCAAGCTTGCAAGCAGTCTCTCCAGCCTCCACTCCTACCCAAGAGAACATTTTAAAATATCAGTTTTAAAAAATGTTTTAAATTACCAGAAAACAAGAAGACTTTCTTGGCTATTTTAACCAAAAAAAAAAAAAAAAAGGAAATGTTTTACCTGTATTCATAGGAAGAACTTTGTGGTAGTTGAAAAGTTTAGTAACATACTCTTCATATTCACCAAGCACGTTATTGTAGAAAGCCCTAGATGTTAAGGTCAACTTGTCCACTTGACTTTTCAAAGCATCCACAATCTTTGGATGACAATGCCCCTGGTTGACAGCACTGTAAGCACTCAGAAAGTCAAAATATTTTCTGCCTTCAACATCCCACACGTAAATGCCTAAAACGTACGGAAAAAAATTTTAGAAAAAAATCACTAAATTACGTAACCTTCAAAGATTAAGACTACTAGCCAGCCCTCTGAATACCTATGTATGGACCTCTAGTTAACAGGGAATTGTGGTTAAGGCATATTTTTACTCAAGCATGATAAAGTTTGGTTTATATGGAATTATATTTTATCTGTCCAGCATCAAATTACACATTTAATAAAAAACAGTAGTAACATGAAAAGATTTTATAAACTCTAGAGTAAAACCTTTATTCCTGGAAAACTGTTTATCATTTAAGGCTGGATTTTTTTTTTTTTTCCTTTTTCTTCTTTGCTATGCCATGAGGCTTGTGGCATTCTCAGTTCCCTGACCAGGGATTAAACCCAGGTCACGTCAGTGAAGCCCAAAATCCTAATCAGTAGGCCACCAGAGAACTCCCAAAGTTGGAATTTAAAGAAGTTACACAAAACATAAAAATTGCGATTAATTGACTGTAAAAACCAAGAAAATGAAAACAAGTATTTCCAAACCACATATCTACTTAGTAAGGATCTACTATCCAGAACTCCTACAACTCAACAAGGTGTACAAACCAATTAAAAAATGGCAAATGGAACTGCCTGGCAGTCCCGGGGTTAGGACTCCACACTTTCACTGCCAAGAGCCCCAGGTTCAATCCCTGGTGGAGGAACTCAGATCCCACAAGCTGCATAGCACGGCCAAAAAAAAAAAAAAGGCAAAGAACTTGAATGGACATTTCTCCAAACAAGATAAACAAATGACCGACAAGCACATGAAAAGATGCTACCATTAGTCACTAGGGAAAATGCAAACCAAAACCACAGTGGCAGCACTTACTACTACTGGGGTGGCTAACACTTCTTAAAAAGGAAAACGAGAATTGGCAAGGAGGTGGAGAAACTGAAACTCGTATATATAACTAGTTGGAATGTAAAGTGGGGCAAGGGCTGTTGAAAACAGTTTGGGGGTTCCTCACAGGGTGAAACATAAAATAATGTATGACCCCGCAACTGAAGGCCCAGAAGGGGAAGACAGGTGTTCAAACAGAAATGTGTTTTTTGAAATAGCTAAAAGGTGGAAATAACCCAAATGTCCATCAACTGACGAATGGACACACATGTGCTATCTCCATAAAATGGAGAACTTAATCCAACCATAAAGAGCGATGTATCCTAACTCATGCTACAACATGGAAGAACCTTGAAAACATGGGGCTAAGTGAAACAGGTCACATAGTCTGTCCCCGTTTACATGAAACATCTACAATAGGCAAGTCTGTAGCAACAAAAAGCAGATGAGTAGCTGCCAGGTTCTAGGGGAGGAAGCAGTGGGGAGTAACTGTTCAATGAGTGTGGGACTTCCTCTGGGGATAATGAAAAATGTTCTAGAACGAGGTAGTAGTGACAGATGGACAACATTATAAATGTGCTCACTGCCACTGAATTAAACACTGGTTAAAACAGTAAATTTTATGCTATGTACATTTTATAACAATTTTTTTAAGCTGACCATAGATATTAAAATATATTAGGGACTCACCTAATTTCTGCCATGTACTTAACATACTTAAAGGTGCTTTTGTCCTTTATCTCATCAAAAACCCTCTATGAGCACCATCCTTACCCTACAGAGGTAAGAAGTAGATGCTTAGATTATAACCAGCCCAAGCTGGCATGCATGCGACCAGGACTTGATCCCAGTCAGACTCTAGAGTGCATGTTCTGCTACCGTAGGTAAAGAACATTTTTACAAATCGGTAAAATATAAACCTAGATTTTCATCTCTTCAGAAGGAGCTTTATTTATTACAGTACTGGTCCCAAATCAAAAAAACATATAGGCAAATGACTGTATTAGCTTCTGGCCCAGAGCTAAGTAATAAACTTCGGCTCGATTTGATGATGGCTGTTATTTCAAAATATGGATTAAATCACCATTTGGCAACAATCAGTGATCATTTATTCAGACAAGAATCATTAATGGATGCTAAAAGCGGGAGTGAAAGTTTTTTACACCTTACCAGTCATCCCCAAACGGATGTTCATGCTAAAAATTACTGGCCTGTACTCTGCAAAAATATCAAGGTCAAGAAGCCAAATACTGAGGAATTATTCTGGATTAGACTAAACAGCCCTGAAAACCGAATGCAACCCATGGTGTGACGTTTTCTTCTGCTACACAGGACAAGTGAGAGCTGAATCAGGCCTGTAAATTCGAGAGCAGGGCTGTGCCAATGTGAATTTCCTGATTTTGATAATTACACTTTGTTATGTAAGACAGTCTTTGTGTTTCAGAAAAGGCACAAATATTGGGGCGTAAAGAGGCATGTCTGCAACTTCCTCTCAAACGGTTCAAGGAAAAAAAAAATGTATGTGTGTTTCTGGACAAAGATGATTATGCAAGTGCAATTTAAAAAAAAAGGACTTGGGAAATCTGGGTGAAGAGCAACAAAAGAGAAATTCTAGTGCTACTGTGGCAGCTTTTTACACCAAAATAAAAGTTAAAGGGAAAAAAAGTGACAACAATATTATAGCACTTTACTCATGTATTATACATTCCCCTCCTGGCAAGTCCATCATGACCTTGCATTCCCCACAACACCCAACACAGCAAGCACCAGAGACACAAAAGATGCTGAATTAATTATGCCTGCCATACAAAAAGCAAGTTTTACAAAAAGGTAAAGCAAATAATCGGGGGCTGTGGAAAGGGTGAAAACATACCCTTCCCTCTCTCGAGGGCTACAGGTAAAGGATGGTAGTTGTGGGCACCATATTTAGATTCCCGTTCAAAAATGTAATCAGAGGACGGAGGGCCTTGAACGGTTTTTTTCGTTGCAACAGATGTAGCAGAAGCCACTGAAGAATGAAGTCCACGGCCAAGGCCAGCAACAGTCTGCAAACGCGCTAGTTTGGAAAGCATGATGTCCTTCAAGTGGGAATATCACCGACCTGTCCAAAGAGAAGAGAAGGCATAAAGAGTAAGACACTTGGCAGGGTGGGTGGATGTCTACTCATCAACTATATACTTGGAGTGCTCACCAAAGAATCAGGAAAACAAAACGGAGGTCTTAACTGCAAATGGAAAGCAATATTTAAAAATTGTATAAAAAATTTTTAATTGAAAAAAATAAAATGAAAAAACCAAAAACACCACCAAAAAAAGAGAACTAACACCTGACTCCTGCCTCTGGGGAACTTGAAGGGCAACAGGGCAAACAAGTGGATACACAAGTAAATAAACTCGTACACAAGCACAAAGTGCTCCAGGCTAGATATCCAAGAGAACAGGGAAGAATCATGCAAAGTAGATGCTTTTCCTTTTCCCAAAACACCCTTCTGCACCACCTGACAAGCTCGGGGCAGTCAGGCAAGGCTGAACAGCACAGGCTCGGAAAGAGCTGAACCACCCTGCGAAAGGTATTTATGCGGGGGTGTGAGACGAGAGCCCAAAGGCAGAAACCAAATCAGAGATGCTGGCTGCCCTGGGGTTGGGGCGGGAGGGCGGGGAGGCCAGAGATCATGGGGGCAGGGACAGAGGCCCCGAGAACTACTTTGCATATCAACTTGGTCGTCCAAGTTGTGAGGAAAGTTGCAAATTGCCAGGAGTGAGGAGATTAGGGAAGAATTTGGTTTCCACAAAGGGACCAGAGACCATCCTAAACTAAAGAAATAGCAGTGGGGTGGAAAAGTGACTTCTTAGGGGAAGGGAAGGGCTTTCTAAGTTTAGTGCAGAAAAGACAGAAACTACAAAAGGTAAAATCTGCGGGACTTCCCAGGCGGTAGAGTGGTTAAAAACACTCCAGTGTTTAAAACCCCGAGCTCCCAATACAGGGATTCAGGGGCCATGGGACTGATTCCTGCTCAGGGAGCTAAGATTCCACACGCTTTGTGGCGTGACCAAAAAAAGAGGTAAAATCTATTATTTAGCCACAATTATCTAAAATGTCTCTGGGTTAAAATAATCACAAACATAGATGGGGGGAAAGTTACGCAATTTCTAACAAATAGCCTTTGAAGAGCTTTTACACTGAGAGGAACAGACCAAAACCACGGCAAAGCAGTGTATGAGAGGAAAGGTTACAGCTCCCGGAAGACACCGGCTACTCTGCTCGGGTGATCGCGTCTGTGAACTTAACCCCTCACAAAAAGCTTCACCACAAAAGCAGCTGTTTGAAGGAGAAAAAGGCAACGAGGAGCTAAAGCGCCTCAAACTACGAGCTGAGAAGTTGAGTAATAAGTCCTAAATATCATGAGCAAACTGACATTTACTGACCATCTATTTATATATTCCAATGTCATCGCTGCTCTCAGCCCACCAGCACCAGCCCTAAAACCAGCCCCCACCAGCGCTGCAGCCCGCTTTGTAGCCGCCTGTATCATTAACAGTCATGACAAGTCGTGACGCACAGACTGAGCCGACGCACAGACTGAGCCGACGCACAGACTGAAGTAACTAAAAATAATAACAAGGAAACGGGACAATCCAGAACTATCATGGCAGGGGAGGGGGGGCATGCTTTTTAAAGATACATTTCAAGATTAATGGAAAGTTGCCAACACTAAGCATATTTTATTCGCCTATGCTTTTTTAAAATGACCAGTTAACTCACGTTTCCAGAGAAATCTATTAATGACAAGTCAGGCCATGCAAATCTCCAGCGTTCAGTTGGAGCTGCCCAATTAGCAAAAGCTAATTCTTGGTACTTGGCTTGCTTTGCTTTCAACTTGGCACTAGCCATTACATCTGGTATGTTCAGGAATGTGCTAAAAGAAAATCCAGCACTCTGTGTGCCAAGACTCACCAACTAGCCTGTCCTCCCACAGCTGAGATTACAACAAGGATTTTTAACCCGAGATCCTGGGACGTCTTCAGAAGGTCCAAAGACTCCTGAAATAAAATGCAGAATTATAAGCATAAGTGCATCTCTTTTTTTTTTTTTTTTTTGAAGGAAAAGATCGCTAATTTCTAGCAGATCTTATTTCAAAGAAATACGTGTTAACAACAATTAAAAAATTATATAAGAATCATATAGATGGGGGGAAAGTTTCACAATTTCTAACAAACAGCCTTTGAAGAGCTTTTACATTGAGAGGAAAAGACCAAAAGTTACAGCTCCCGGAAGACACCGGGAGATAGCCATTAGCAAAAAAAGCAAAAATTCTAGTTATACTAGGCAGAAATTCCCTAAAATGCTAAGTCTAAAACATTGATTTTTAGCTCTATTGCTTGAGTAGAGACTCAGAATTAGTGCTCTGTTTGACCAACTAAAAAGTTAAAGCAAGGTACTTTCCTAGTTCGGTGGTAAGACTGTGCTCCAAACGCAGGAGGCCTGGGTTTGATCCCAGGTCACGTAGCTGTAGGCTACAACACAAGTTTGCAGGCCTAAACTCAGAGCCGATGCAGCCAGATAAATTTTTTTTTTTTATATAAGAGCAACACATTAACTTTTGCCTTGATCAAATTAACAACAACAACAAAAAAATACTTTTAACTGAAACACTTTCTGAAAAGAACTGCAACTAGAATAAAAGCCTTAGCAGTGTTGTGCTTTTAGACCACTAATTTCACTCTCAAGATTAGATCCTAAAGCAACACTCAGGAATGTGGTGAAACATTCATTAATGAAAGACGTTCAACGATGAGAACAGTTCAACATAATAGCATAATCAGATCAGATCAGTCGCTCAGTCGTGTCCGACTCTTTGCGACCCCATGAACTGCAGCACGCCAGGCCTCCCTGTCCATCACCAACTCCCGGAGGTCACTCAGACTCATATTCATCGAGTCAGTGATGCCATTCAGCCATCTCATCCTCTGTCGTCCCCTTCTCCTTCTCCTCCTGCCCCCAATCCCTCCCAGCATCAGGGTCTTCTCCAATGAGTCAACTCTTCGCATGAGGTGATAGCATATTGCTATTTAAAAGAATCAGCTTTCGATGACATGGAGATGTTTTATGACATGTTTAAGTGGAAAAAAAAAAAAATACCTTCACATATACAGTGTTCAACTCTACAAAAAATATACCCAAGGACGTTCACGATGGTTACCTTTCTCCTGTTCTATATTTTCCATGTTTCCTAATGATCAACAATTACATTTACAAGGACTTCCCTGGTGGTCCAGTGGCTAAGACTTTGCCCTCCCAGCGCAGGGGGCACGGGTTCGATCCCTGGTCAGGGAACAAAGATTACTGCACACTGCACAGATAGGGCCCCACCCCCACCCCCGCAAAAGGCAGAAAGCACGCCCCCTGCCAAAAAAGAGGTGCTTGCTAAGTCACTTCAGTTGTGTCCAACTCTTTGCCACCCCATGAACTGTAGCCCCACCAGGCTTCTCTGTCCATGGGATTCTCCAGGCAAGAATATTGGAATGGGTTGCCGTGCCCTCCTCCAGGGGATCTTCCCAACCCAGGGATTGAACTCACATCTCCTGCATTATCAGGCGGGTTCTTTACCACTAGAACCATCTGAGAAGCCAGGTGTGTGTGTCTGTATTGGGCGGGGGGTATTAAAAAAAAATACTAAAACCTCTCTAAACAGGAACATTGTGAGAAAGGAATCTTTGAAATTATCTAAATTGAACATTTTCCTTTTATACAAATCATCTGCTCCGCTCATTCGCAAAAGAAATGGGACAAAATATCCATTTACATGCCAAGTTCATAACTACAACTTACTAACAGTAACATCCAAAACATTACTAATGCTCACACTTAAGGTTTTTAAAGATGAACTCTGAATATTTCATTCAACTGGTAAAAGTCCCGCTGTTCAATGCATTAAATGTACTAGGATCCTGTAAGCACATTTCTATTAAAAAGCCTTCTGTGTTCAAGTTACTGTGCTTGGCACAACATAAGAAATATTAGAGGAGAATTAAGATGGGCTTAAAAATAGTCAGCATCAACAATTTCGTCTTCCAAAAAGGCTTGGAAAACCAGAAGAGTAGACCATAAGGTCCTCAGAGTTTGAAAATCAGGACTTAAATTCTAGCTTGGGCTATTAAGAGTAACTTTATTTGGATGACTTTGTCCATTTTTTTTAGCTTCAATGTCCCCACTTGCAAAATGAAGTTGAAGCCACTCAAGGCCATTACTGAGGATTACATGAGATAAGGTTAAAGCATCAAACTTAGCACAAAATGACCAATTATTAATAGTTCCTTCTTGCCTTAAATTAATAAGAAAATTAGTTAATCTCTGCAACATTAAAAAAAAAAAGTCAACTGTGCCAGGGTTTCTTTTTTAAAGCTGGAGCTCTTTTCTTCTAAAAGTTTGTTTCTATTGACAAAAACTAAGGAACACAAGAAAATTACCTGAAATTCCATACTTCTGTGATAATCACTAACATTTTTATCTTGTTTCTATGAATAAATACTATACATCTTAGCTCCCTTTCACACTTCCCTACTGAATTTACGACATCAGACCTTCTATGACTCCCAGGACCTCTGCGCAGATTTTTGTCACATGTTCTAACACCTCAAGACACTTGTTTTCATGCCTGTCCACCTGAAAAGACAGTACTCCTTTCATGCCTGTACTCCTTAAGAAGACAGTAACTATGTCTTAAAATTCACTCTGCATCCCCAGAACCTAGCCCAGGTTTGGGCATTCCTTATCTGTCAAATGAATGAGGTCATTCCTAAACAGACTCAAGAGGGAATCAAGACAGACACATAGCAAGGACCTCCAGGCAGATGGTTAAATCACTGACTCCTAAAGGATGGAGCAGAGTCTAAGAGGAGGCTAGTATGACATCACCAAGAAAACTCTTTTCATCAAGAGTTCCCTTCATTAGATCAGCTCACTCCAGGCTGTGCATTTAACCTAGGCTCCTGGAGAAGAGGACAAAGAGTTATTGACAACAAAAATTTTAATACTGAATATTTTCAGTAAAACAAATAATTAACAAGGTCCTTCTTCAAGCTATCATTGCTATGCTATGCTAAGTCACTTCAGTCGTGTCCGACTCTGTGTGACCCCATAGATGGCAGCCCACCAGGCTGCCCCGTCCCTAGGATTCTCCAGGCAAGAATACTGGAGTGGGTTGCCATTTCCTTCTCCAATGCAGGAAAGTGAAAAGAAAAAGTGAAGTCGCTCAGTCATATCCGACTCTTAGCGACCCCATGGACTGCAGCCTACCAGGCTCCTCCGTCTGTGGGATTTTCCAGGCAAGAGTAGTGGAGTGGGGTGCCATTGCCTTCAAGCTATCATTAGACCAATCCAATCCATCCTATCTACACTAGAACATACCTAAAATAGAATTCCATAAAAGGCTGCATTCTGAAGAGTGCTAGGAGAACGAAATGGCAACCCACTCCAACATTCTTGCCTGGAGAATCCCAGGGACAGGGGAGCCTGGTGGGCTGCTGTCTGTGGGGTCACACTGAGTCGGACACAACTGAAGCAACTTAGCAGCAGCATGAAGTACCATTTTTTAAGATCATTCTAAAAGGAAAACCAGCATAAATTCATCAGAAAGCCACTTAAAATATTCCACCTGAGGAAGAGTTTGGTTTTACTACTTTTGTCAAATATTTACTTTTCTTGAGGCAACCATTCACAAATACAGTCCTTTTTGGAAAGTTCAGCCAACAAAAGTTTAGGGTTTTGTTGGTTGTTTTTTTTTTTTACGTAATCTGGCTCAGAGTCAACTCAAGTGCGTCACTGGCAAACACCTTAAGCTGTTACTACTGAAAATGTACTGGCACAGTTAGGTCACACCCTCCACACACCTCCAAAATCCACTCACCACTAACTCTAAATGTGGATTTCACCCATCCCTGGGAACTCAGTAAAGGGCGTAAACTATGCCCACAAGCTACTATAATAGAGAAGGAGTATGGGTGGAAATAAAAATACAGCCTCTTTGAGGTGGGAAAAAAAAAGTCTTTTTCAGAATTTTTACCATTCCAACTTATACTGGGTCTTTTGGGAAGCAGATGGAAAACTAATCTTGAGCACCACGAAAAACTGCAAACCCAAAACAGTAACCTTTACTATTTAAACCTCACTAAGAGATTTTACTTTCCCACCAGGCTGTTACAGTCAGGAACTAGATTTTCTTAAGACAGAACCAGGATATTCTAATGAAAGAAGCCTATTGTTCCCAGTGGATTAAGATGAAGAGAGCGTATTACATATCTAAAGAACAGTTCCAGGTTCCAAATGGAGAGAACAAGTTTCCCTATAGAAACTCTTAGAACTCCGAGGAAGAGACTGAGAATTGAGAAGGAAGTAACTTCTTAAAGCCACTTCATTCCAAAGTCACTTCTCCTTCCCCACCCCTTAATTTATCACCTTATCAGAGGTGAAAACTGAACCTCAAGAAGGTAAGAAATACGGTAACAGAGGGCGGAGACTAGGTCACTGAGTGCAGGTGTCCCACTGAATTCAACCAGAATGTATTAAATGCTCAGCACCGTTGGCGAAGAAACTCGAACGATGACGTCTTCGTGCTCAAAGTCCTGTGGAGCCCAACCCCTTGACATCACGTAGCGAACCTGAACGCTACGGTAAGGCTCTACCTGCCTGATGACATTTGAACAAAGGCTGGAGGAGAAAAGGATTATGGTTTATGGGAGGGGAGGAGATGAGCAGGTAGCTACAGGGGCCCCCAGAGCTGCCCGGATGGGCTCAGACCCCTTCTCAGTAAGAGTCGGGGCGCCCCACTCTTGTAGGCAAAACTCCATGGGTTTACCGAGCAGTCCCGCGTATCCAGAATGCGACCGCCCCGCGCGCCAGCGCCCTAAAAGGCGTCCTTCCGGAAACCCCCAAGGCGCCCGAGAGGCTCCAGGCCGAGGGGCAGGGACCCTGGGCCGCCTGGGGCCCCGGCGCGGGCTGGGGGGTACTGCAGGCCCGGGAGGGCGGGGGCGGAGCGCCGGCCAGCCCGGCTCCGCCCGCTCTGGCAGGCGGAGGTGCCACATCCACAGCCTCCCTCTCTGTCCTCCTGCCTCCGGGCCGGGATGCGCCGCGCCCTGCTCGCCCGGATTGCGCGCGGGCCGGCGGCTCTCCGGGCCACTCCCCTCCCCGCGCCCCAGATGCCCCGGGAGTCCGGGGCCCGCTGCGCAAAGCCGCTGCGCAGGCGGAGCCTGCCCTTCGGGTGGAGGCCCAGCGCGCCGGCTCCGCGTGCTCCCCGCAACCTGGGACCCGAGCCACTCACGCCCGCCTCGCCCCGCCCTGCCCCGCCGCGGCCCGGGGCTCCCGGCCCCCTGCCCAAGCTCCGGCCCGGGCCCCGCGGTCCCCCGCACGGATACCTGGCGGTACCTCCAAGGCGAGCTCAGGGACACGCGGCGTCCAAGGATCAGCTGCGGCGACGGCGACGCGTCACAGAGCTTAAGATGCGCCTGCTGCCCCGCCCCCCGCAGACGCCCTTGCCGCCCATTGGCCGGCGGTGGAGGACTGGCCACCAATCGCCGTGGGCCGGCCCCCCCGCCCCGGCGCCGCGCATCCCGTACTCGGACTGGGCGCTGGTTCGAGCCGTTCTCCTGCGCCTTCCGCGCCCCGCAATTCCTGGCAGCAGTCGGGGTCGGTACCTGAGTTCAGGCGCCTGCCTGGATCCGTGCCTTTTCATCGATTCCCCTTACTGCCCTCCCTTTGCTGGAGAGAAAACAATCCGAAGGGGTGAAACGCGGGACTGGACCTCTAGACCTGCGTTCTTCCCGGGGTTGCGCTTCCAGGCCTTTGCCTCGCGGAGCCTTCCGTGTGTGCAGGCTGCCCGCCTGTACTGGCCCCGGACAGGAGTTGCGGCCGCCGTGCCCTTGAACTCTGCTGTGCTGCAGCGCTTAAGTCTCCACTTCAGCGGAAAGCCCACTGTCCCCTCCTCGTGGCTGCTGGTAGATACTGAAATGAGGGCAAAACCCTCTGTAAATTTGTCTGCGGCGCCCTGCACAATCCGTTAGAAAATCCAGAAGTGGGAATGCACAGGCCAGGGTAATAGCTGCTGCTGCTGCTGCTGCTAAGCCGCTTCAGTCGTGTCTGACTCTGTGCGACCCCATAGACGGCAGCCCACCAGGCTCCCCCGTCCCTGGGATTTTCCAGGCAAGAGTACTGGAGTGGGTTGCCATTTCCTTTTCCAATGCATGAAAGTGAAAGTGAAGTCGCTCAGTCATGTCTGACTCTTAGCGACCCCATGGACTGCAGCCTACCAGGCTCCTCCGTCCATGGGATTTTCCAGGCAAGAGTACTGGAGTGGGTTCCCATTGCTTTCTGCACAGGGTAATAGGCTTGGGGGTAAAAAAATATGCCTGTCAATGCGGGAGATGCAGGTTCCATCCCTGGATGGGGAAGATCCCCAGAGAAGAAAATGGCAACCCACTCCAGTATTCTTGCCTGGGAAATCCCATGGACAGAGGAGCGTGGCGGACTAGTCCATGGGGTCCCAAAGAGTCGTATATGAGCACGCAGGCCACCTCATGTTAGAACCGGAAGAGACCATGCCATCGTGTAGTGTACACCATTTTTGTTACATATTGGGAAACAGAACTGGGAGTGAAAAAGCAGCGTACCCAGGATTATCCCACACTTGGGCAGACCACTTCTGCGTGCCGGCCACCCCTCTCTGAGGGCGGTTGCAGAGAGCCCCCAGAAATCGGACTGCACCTCAGCCTGGATTCCCTTAGACTGCCCTAGTCAGGCAGGGTCCCATCTGGAAAGGAGTGGCACACTCCAAAATGGAAAATTGAGGTGTATTTGTTAAAGGAATCATTTAAGTGTAAACGCATAAACCACAGGGGCAGAGGAGCAGCCTGGGGCTAGTGCACCAGGAAGGGCCGTGGTCAGCCCTAGGCCTAAAGGGACTGTTTCCAGGATTCAAAGACAAAGAAAGGGGAAGGCCACCTGCCTGGGCAGAGGTCTTCAGTGACCTCCTAGGAAGGGAGCTGGGGTAAGCAGGACCCTGACCTCCCATCTCCCTCCAGGGCTTTCCATGGACTGAGTCCATTAGGAATCCAGAGACCTAGGGAGCCGGGTGAGGGCAGTCCTTGCAGGGCAGCCTCCTGGCAGGCAGGCTGGGTGGAGAAGGGTGGAGATTACATGGGCAAGAGGACAATTGGAAGTCATTCAACACAGACAGCCAGCTAAGATTAAACCTTAGGCGAGTAGATAGAAAAGTCAACGCTATCTGGTAAAGGCTGGAAAACGTGTGGGCACAGAGGCCAAGCTGTAAACAGCAGAGCCTGTGTCTGCTGATGTCCAGAGCTAGACACCAAAAAGGGATTCCATCCTCGTGATTCCATCTGTCTTAGACCAAGTTCGGTTATTCTCCTTGTTGCGGCTGTGCCCTCCCTAGAGTGCATTGAGAGCAGGACTCTGCCTCTTATTTTTTTATTTTTTTGGTGTGACTTCTTAATACTGAAAACAGTGTGATCAATCTCTTGGAAGTTAGGTCATTCGGAGAGGAACTGTTTCTCTGTAGTCCTCCCTTATAAATCTGGACAAGTGTGTCACGCCAGGCCCAGCTCTGGGAACACTTACAGAGCCCAGGAATCCCCAATTCAACATTGGCAAGTAGGAACAGGTGTTGCTCAGTTCATAAAGGGGGCATGACACCCAAGATCTGAGTAACATCAAAACTGTGTTGCAATGCCTTTTGGACTTATAGTTAAGGTCCTCTTGAACTAAAACCTTTTCATAGGCCAGAAACTGCTGAGAATGTCTGGGTCTTATCTCTTGTCTCTTATCAGAAAAACGAAACAGGTACAGAGAGCATGAAATATTTTTATGGTTTTTCTAGCTAGTTGAAAAATAACTAGCAGTTGTTTTTTAGCTTAATATGCCCTGGGAGACCTAGATTTGAAAGCAGCTTGTTTTCAAACAAGAAACAGAGCCGCTCTGTTTGTATGCACTTTATTTATAGTGGGCATATAGCGTGTCAGGACACCGCATACATTGGAAAGGTTTTTGAGCCTCTGAAACTACTCATAGACTCAAGTAATTGACTAAATGGGAACCATAAAACTGGACAATATAAAGAGTGGCCCCAGGACTTCACACACACACACACACAACTTCCCTGGTGGTCCAGTGGTTAAGAATCAGCCTGCCAATGCAGGGGATGTGGGTTTGATTCTTGGTCCCAGAAGAGCCCACCAGCTGCAGAGCAACAAAGCCCTGTGGGCCACAACTATTGAACCTGTACCCTGGAGCCCGTGAGCCACAACTATGGAGCCCATATTCCATAACTACTGAAGCCCCAGTGCCTGGAGACCTTGCTTAGCAATAAGAGAAGCCTCCACAACGAGAAGCCCATGTTCTGCAACTGCAGAGCAGCCCCTGATGACCACAGCTAGAGAAAAGCCCACTCAGCAAAAAGACCCAGTGCAAGCAAAAAAAGAAGAAGAAAAAAAGAAGACTGATCCAATCACACATATCCAACACCTACATTCATTTCTTTAGTTCACTCAACAAATGTCCCTTGAGTGCCTGCATGCCTGACCCTGCAAAAGTTTTCCCATCAGGCAAGAGCAGGTGGGCCTCTCTATTAGAAGGGAGAAGTTCAGGAAATGCTCCTTCAAGAGCTGAAGTCTTGCAACTCTGGCCGTCTGAAAAAGCTGCAACTACACAAAAAAAGGAAAAAAAGTCTTCGTTTTCTTATACAGACAACTCTCCATGATTCTGTGACCAGAGAAGTAGCGGACGGATTATGCCTGCCTCCTGCTTTCCATTACTTCCTATATTGCCCCGTTTGTTGTTATTTATTATTAGGATAGCCTACATATATGTGGACTTGAAATGATTGAAAAGGAAAATCCACACTGACAGTTAAGGAGAAAGTCTCATGATGAGACTCAGAAAACACTTGGTGAGGTTTACCCAGCAGGAGAAAAATTTTCCCCCGATTATGTTCATCCTAAAAGATATCTTCTAGCAGAAGACTTGGCAACATGCTTAACTCATACCTCCTGCTGTTACTGCACAAAGCAGGGGCAGGCGTTTATATCTGGAGGAGAGTAAACCTCCTTACAGCCAAATGGCAGGGGTCTGTTAGAGGCAATGTAAGCAGAACAGTAAGGAAAGTTAAAGAAGGATATAGCTGGTAAATGTTCTGAACTTAAATCTGAACTGGAAGGGGAACGGGAAGGAATAGTTAAGGATTTTGAGATGGACATGTACACACTGCCGTACTTAAAAATGGATAACCAACAGAGACCTACTGTATAGCACAGGCAACTCTGCTCAATGTTACAAGGCAGCCTGGATGGGAGGGGAGTCTGGGAGAGAATGAATACATGTGTATTAGTGGCTGACTCCCTCTGCTGTGCGACTGAAACTATTACATTTTTAAATCAGCTATACTCCAATTTAAAAAAAATCTAAACTGGGGACAATCGGTAGAGATTCAGCAATAGTGCAGTTAAAATATTGGTTCTGCTATAAGGATATGCCTACTAAGGGCGCTTCATTTCTCTCCTCCTCAGCGGAATTTCACCTGAAACCTCCAACTACAGCTTCTATCCTTCCCCACATGATACCTTTCCTGACTCCCCAGTCAGAAGAGTCCCTCTTACCTTCAGCACTCTGTCCATCTCTCATAGAACTTCCTGCACTCATTGTTTGACTACTGTATATCTCTAGCTCTGTGTATGTTATATCTTCCCAACCAGACTATAATTTTTTTTTTTTTTTTAGCCATGCCACATGGCACCTGGGATCTTAGTTCCCCAATCAGGGATAGAAGCTGTGCCCTCTGCCATGGAAGCACAGAGTCCTCACCACTGGATCATCAAGGAAGTCCCCAGACTATACATTCTTAAAGGTAGAGCCTGTCTTGCAGGACCTTTAAGAGCCTTCCAGGACCCATCTCTGTATTGCTTTTAGGAGGAATAGCATTCTACACTTGCTCCAACTTATCTTTATTCCCCTGGGCAGGAATTAGAGGCAGAATAAAACACTGGACTATGACCCTGGGATTCTAAACGGCTAGCTGGCCCAAAGCCCTCCCCACTCCTAGAACAGTAAACCCCCAAAAGCTTGGGTTGAAAGAAGAATACTTCAAACCATTGTTGTACAAAAAAAAAAAGAAAGAAAGAAAGGAATTCCAAGTTAAACAAATGACAACCAAAATGTACTTTAAATGTGCCATTAAAACATGATCTGTACAAAAAAAAAATCATGATCCATTAACACCTTGCCAAGTGCTGAAGGATTGTCACTGGGGCCTGGTAAGTTTATAAAGTTATGTGCTGGAGAAAAGGTGATAGACTACATCTTAGGTCAAGTGAAGCGTGAGATCTGGAGCAGAGCTGGGTCCAGAGAGGAGGCTGTGAGAGGATCTCTGGGGTCAGTGACCACGGATGAAGAACACTGTGTGCCTCTAAGCCTGAATCAGGAACGAGAACAGAAAATATCAGAAGAGGGATGGAGGTGAACCAGGCCAAGTGATGGCTATTTACCTCTGTTCAGTAGCAAATATTTTATAAGACTCAACTCATGGAGCTGAAAAGTCAGCCAAGTCTCAATATTGAAACATAATAAATATTTTGTTTTGAATATATGAATTAGAGATATAAGTACATACTAGATGTTAGAGCTGAAAAGCCTTAACGATCTAATCTAGCGCTTTAAAGGACAGAGAAATCCAAGATTCCAAGGTAAAGGGCCGAAGCCAGTTACAACATAGGTGACAGGAGATAGGACAGCCAAGAAAACTAGGAGTTCACCTCATCATGGGTTGTATTTCAGACACTTAATCAGAAGTGAGATTTTAACTAAGAATAAAGAAGTTACAAAAATCGGTAATGAAAGAAGTAACTGCAAAAATAAGAAGTGAATTCGTAGCAGCATTTATTTGGAAAATGCACTGCTCATTAATTAAAAAATAATAGAAACCTCAAGTGCTAGTTAAATATTTACATCCTTATCTATTCTGATACTAAGAGGTTCGGTGTATTTTGCAATGATTTTTTTTTTATTATTGATTCCATGAAGGCTAACTGAGTGTGAGCCTTGATAACAGTTATTACTTTTCTTTTGAGAACTTTAATTTTAACTCTTTTTAGTTGGACTATAGAAAACAAGAACAATGACAACCCCCATCCCTCCCAGAAAACCTGATACATTCGTTGAAAATAATTCATACTTTTCTGTTAACATTGTTGAGTTAGATGTGATTTTTAAGACTTTTTAAATTTCAAAGTTAAATGTTATTAAATAAACATATTAAAATATATTATAAAATCATTTCATCTTTGTTGACAACACTGTTTTGCTCTGTATTCTGCCAAGAGTTGTTCACATATAGGAAAGTCAAGTCACAGACAGCAATGCCAGTCTGGTGTTTGAGTCACCAGCGCTCTCTCTCTTTGTGGCTGTTACATTCCTAACAGTGGTATGTGGTCCTTCTCTTTTCTTTTGACTTGGATTTTCCTCCAAAAGGATTTTAGTGATAAAGATGAATTAAGTCTTTAAATTAGGGATGAGAAATTATACTCTACCCTGACACCTGAAGTTTGACTTACTTCACTGACTGAACAAACTACTTTTGTGTTCTGATATCTGTATTGATTTCTTTTTTAATATGTATTTGTTTGGTTCTGTGGAGTCTCCGCTGTGGCACGCTGGATCTTCACTGTCATGTGGGACTTTTCCTTGTGGCGTGCACGTTCTCTAGTTGTGGCCCGTGGGCTCAGTAGTTGTGTCTTGCAGGCTTAGTTGCCCCAAGGCATGTGCGACCTTAGTTCCCCTACCAGGGATTGAACCCACGCTCCTGGCATTGCGAGGCAGATTCTTGACTACTGGACCATCAGGAAAGTCCCATCTGTATTCATTTAAATATAGATTAAAGCACCAAGAGATCTCCACTACCTTGGTCTCCCCATTTTTATGAATAATTCAGCTTGAACTATTTATAGAGTGTCTTCTAACTCACAAAAAGGGGCTTCCCAGGTGGCTCAGTGGTAAAGAATCAACCAGCCAATGCAAGAGATTCAGGTTCAATCCCTAGGTCGGGAAGATCCCCTGGAGGAAGAAATGGCAACCCACTCCAGTATTCAGACCTGGGAAATCCCATGGACAGAGGAACCTGGTGCGCTACCGTTCATGCGGGTTGCAAAAGAGTCGAATACAACTTAGCAACTATACAACTAAACAACAATACACACAAAAAAAGCTGTGCGAAGTTCTGAGAGGATCAAGGGATTGAATAAATTGCAACTCCTGACTTCATGGATGTGAATCTGACTATGGTCAGTGGTCTAGTAAATGTGTTAGACCATCCAACATCCAGGTCACCATGGTGGCCAAGATGCAGGCTTTGGAATCAGAACACCCAGAAGTCAGTCCTGATTCCACTGATCTTACCTGGATAGGGGGGACAGGTGGCTCAGACAGTAAAGTGTCTGTCTACAATGCAGGAGACCCGGGTTTGATCCCTGGGTCAGGAAGATCCCCTGGAGAAGGAAATGGCAATCCAGTACTATTGCCTGGAAAATCCCATGGACAGAGGAGCCTGGTAGGCTACAGTCCATGGGGTCGCAAAGAGTTGGACACGACTGAGCGACTTCACTACATGGATAACCTAAGACCCTGTGGGCCCACTTACCTATCTTGTTAACATGGGTAACTCAGAGCATCACCAATAGATGTGACGCTCTAAAACATCCAGTCACCTTTAAGTCACCCCGCAGCTCAATGCCTGGTGGTGATGTTTCTATTTGCAAAGATGAGTAAACGTTCTTTTCCAAGTCAACGTGATCATCGTCAGGCCTTGAATCTTCCCTCTTCTACAGATTCGTCCTGACAACTAAGTAAATTGTTTATTACACTTAGAAGGCTAGAAAAGTATTGATTGAAAATGCAAGAATATTTTACCCCTGGGATCTAAAGTAAATTTTATTTTAACTTTTAGTAAAAAAAATTTTTTTTACTGTTACCTATTCCCAGTCTGGCCCTATGCCTCCCCTTAGGGTCTGGGAAGTCCTGTTGAACTGTGATTATAAGTAATAATCCTCACTCTGAACTGGCCTTCTTCTAGTAGATAAACAAGTCTTGGTAACACCTTCCCACATGTGTTAATTTTCTAAAGGAAGCCTGAGATAAATTCAGGGAAGTAGGTAGCCCAGCTTTTCACTGGTCAGATTCTCCCCTTAATTTCCAAAGACTGATGGAGTTCCTTGGTGGTCCAGAGGTTAGGAGTCTGCTTTTCCACTTCAGGGGACACAGTTTTGATTCCTGGTCAGAGAACTAGGATCCTACATGCCTCACAGCACTGCCAAAAAAAAAAAAAAAAATCCAAAGATTGATTATAGAAGGAACTTTCAGTTCAGTTCAGTTCAGTTCAGTCACTCAGTCATGTCCCACTCTTTGCGACATCATGGACTGCAGCACACTAGGCCTCCCTGTCTATCACCAACTCCCGGAGGTGGCTCAAACTCATGTCCATTGAGTCGGTGATGCCATCTAACTATCTCCTCTTCTGTTGTCCCCTTCTCCTCCTGCCTTCAATCTTTCCCAGCATTAGGGTCTTTTCCAGTGACCCAGTTCTTGGCATCAGGTGGCCATTGGAGTTTCAGCATCAGTCCTTCCAATGAATATTCAGGACTGATTTCCTTTAGGATGGACTGGTTGGATCTCCCTGCAGTCCAAAGGAGACTCAAGAGTCTTCTCCAACACCACAGTTCAAAAGCATCAATTCTTCGGTGCTCAGCTTTCTTTATAGTCCAACTCTCACATCCATAGTGACTACTGGAAAAACCATAGCTTAAAACTCAACATTCAGAAAACTAAAATCATGGCATCCAATCCCATCACTTCATGGCAAATAATGGGGAAACAGTGGAAACAATGACAGACTTTATTTTGGGGAGGCTCCAAAATCCCTGGAGATGGTGACTCCAGCCATGAAATTAAAAACGCTTGCTCCTTGAAAGAAAAGCTTTGACCAACCAAGACAGCATATTAAAAAGCAGAGACATTACCTTGCCAACAAAGGTTCATCTAGTCAAAGAAGGAAACTTGGAAACTTTCAAATTACATGAAGTATCTATAGAACTACTTGCCTCTCTGACATTTTCTCCCTGAAGCAGCTTATTTTTGTTTTGTAAATAGTTAATACATTTACTTTATTTACTGCTGCTGCTGCTGCTAAGTCGCTTCAGTCATGTCCGGCTCTGTGTGACCCCATAGACGGCAGCCCACCAGGCTCCCCCGTCCCTGGGATTCTCCAGGCAAGAACACTGGAGTGGGTTGCCATTTCCTTCTCCAATGCATGAAAGTGAAAAGGGAAAGTGAAGTCGCTCATCGTGCCCTACTCTTAGCGACCCCACAGACAGCAGCCTACCAGGCTTCTCCATCCATGGGATTTTCCAGGCAAGAGTACTGAAGTGGGTTACCATTGCCTTCTCCATATTTCATTTACAATTCAAAGCAAATTAAAAAGTACGCCCTGAGAGGTCTTATCTGCCCCAAGCCCATCTAGCCCTTGTCACCACCTAGGACAGCCCTTCACATTAACATCGTATTTATCCCTCCAATGGTTCTTCTTCCAATAGAGGTAAATATAAATACATGTCATTATTTCCACTACTTTACAACACCTGAGACAGCAGATTACGTGTGCTCTTTGTACCTTGCCTCTTCACATGCCCTGGAGCTCTATCTGTGTCAGTATGGAGAGGAAGTCCTCATTCTTTTGTTTATAGCTGCGTTAATGGCCCTATATTGCTGGACACGTGGATTATTCCAATCTTTTGCTATTACAATGTCACAATAGATAACCTCGTTTCTGACATTTCGTGAAAATATATCTGTAGGATGAAGTCCTAGGAGTGGGTCAAAGGACTGGTCTACATTTCCAGTTTCAAGGCTAAGATTTCAAATTACAGGGCTCGGAGGAGAGTGAAGCAGGCCACTCAGTCCGTGCCTTGGACTGCTGCTGGTCTCTGCAATGAGACGGTGCAGAAATTGAGAGCATTGAGAAAACTCGGAGCAATTTTTCCATTGCTGTGACATCCAAGCACATGATCATTTTTAGAAATTGTTGATATTTACTAATTGTATCCATGTAACTCCTGAGAAGAAAAATGACTTCTGTGACTATGCAAAATCACCAACAGCTTTTTTAGTAAGATGAGATTTTCCTTCATATCATTTTAAATTTTGTCAATTTTGTTATACAGACTTCTGAAAAAAAGTTGAAAAATAGCACTATCTCTAAACATGAAAGAGTAAAACAAAATTAGACTAATTCAAAAGTGAAAACGGAATTTCTTGGTCTAGTGGTTAAGAACTCGCTTTGCCACTTTCTTGCTGGTACAGTAGCTGAGAGTCCTCCTGCCAAGGCAGAGGAAAAGGGTTCAATCCCTGGTCTGGAAAGATTCCACATGCCTCAGGGCAACTAACTCGGTGTTAGGAAACTCTTGAACCCAAGCTCTAGAGCCCATGGGCTGCAACTACTGAAGCCTGTGCATTGAATAAATAAATTTAGATTAATTAACTTCATTACATTTTTAAAAACTCTGACTTGCAATGCAGGGGACTCGGGTTTGACCCTGGTTAGGGAAGTGAGACCCCACACACCACAGGGCAACCGAGCCGTCTCACTACAGCTAGAGAAGCCCGTATGCTGCAATGAAAACCCAGTGCAGCCAAAAATAAATTTTTTTAAGTGAAAACATAGTTTAATCATTTAACAGCAGTTCTACCAGAAAACTGGGTCACCTCTTGGGTATCGCCCAAAAAGATCTACTGAAGCTGAAGGTTGGCAGAAGGACTTACTACTTGCAGCAAAGAGGAACAAGGGGGACCTTTCCCAAAGCAGTGTCTCCCCGACAGCAAAATTTGGGAAGTTTTAAGCTAGGGGTACAAGCATATTCATGAAGGGACTTGGGTAGTGTATGCATATTCATGAAGGGGCTGGAGTAGAGAATTCAGCATAGAATTGGAACAAAGGCCGGCAGAGAGCAAACTACAGCCATAAAGGTCAGAAGACATCCACATCACCACTGCCTAGCTTCCAGCCAGTCTTGAGTCTTATTGTTCACTTGCTCAGTCGAGTCTGACTCTTTGTAACACCATGAACTGCAGTACTCCAGGCTTCCCTGTCCTTCACCATCTCCCAGATCCTGCTCAAACTCATGTCCATCGAGTTGGTGATGCCATCCAAGCATCTCATCCTCTGTTGTCCCCTTCTCCTCCTGCCTTTGATCTTTCCCAGCATCAGGGTCTTTTCCAATGAGTCAGCTCTTCCCATCAGGTGGCCAAAGTATTGGAGCTTCAACTTCAGCATCAGTCTTGTGAATGAATATTCAGGACTGATTTCCTTTAGGATGGACTGGTTTGACCTCCTTGCTGTCCAAGGGACTCGGATACCACAGTTCAAAGGCATCAATTATTCAGCACTCAAACTTCTTTATGGTCCAACTCTCACATCCATACATGACTACTGGAAAAACCATAGCTTTGACTATATGGACCTTTGTAGGCAAAGTAATGTCTCTGCTTTTTAATATACTATCTAGGTTGGTCATAGTTTTTCTTCCAAGGAACAAACAGTAATTACTAAGCTTTAATTTCTAAGACCTGTTAAAGCACAAGCATTGCAGCCAGGCTTATATGACAAAATAGCTTAGGTCAAAATAGCTTCTCTTTTGTCACAAAGCTGTATCTGGCTCTTTTCCTCCGGGAACCGGCTACCATAACTGCATAGCAAATACCAACATATTCCAATGTGAGAAATATAAGATCCACAAAATACAAGGAAGAATTGCCATGGAAAGGGGCAGAAGGTGGATGGGGGAAGAGCTCTCCCATGTGAAACAAGTAGATAATGTGTGTCTGAGAGGTGGTTCAGTCGTGTCCAACTCTTTGCAACCTCATGGACTATATAGCCTGCCAGGTTCCTCTGTCCTCTGTTCTCCTCTGGAGAATCCTCTTGCCTGGATTCTCCAGGCAAGAATACTGGAATGGGTTGCCGTTTCCTTCTCCAGGGGATCTTCCCGACCCAGGAATCGAATCCACATCTCCTCAGCTTTTGTGTTGCTGGCAGATTCATTACCGCTGAGCACCCAAGAAGGCCCCAAGTAGATAATGATACAGTACAAAATGCAGTAGGTACTAAGTAATATGGGAATGGCTACCCACTCCAGTATTCTTGCCTGAAGAATTCCATGGACAGAGAAGCCTGGCAGGCTACAGTACGGGGTCACAAAGTCGGACACGACTGAGCAACTAACAGTTCAACTTTTCACATTCACAAAGGAATCTGGGCACTCAGGCAGAAAAGCAGTATGTCAGGACTCACCTTGTCTGCCAGGATACTAATCTCCAAAAAGTGGAAAGAAGGTGTAAGATGAAATACAGATATTCAGGAATAAAATGTTATAAATTCTATCTAATTCTATTATCTCATCCTTTTAAATATTCATTACTTTATCCTTTTATTTTTTATTAAAAAATATATTTAGTTATTTATCTGGCTGCTCCAGGTCTAAGTCGTGGCACACAGGATCTTCTAGCTTCATTTTGGCACATGGGATATTTTTAGTTGTGATGTTCGGAATCTTTTGTGATCCTTTTTAAAAAAAATATTTATTTATTTATTATTTGGCTACTCCAGGCCTTAGCTGCAGCACACAGGATCTTCACTTGCAGCATATAAACTCTCAGTGCAGCATGTGGGATCTTGTTCCCTGACCAGGGATTGAACCCCGGCCCTCCAAGCTGAGAGTGCACAGTCCTAGCCACTGGATCACCAGGGAAGTCTCAGCTCATCCTGTTAAATCCTTTTATTTTGCAAAGGAAATAATCTGTTACCAGGGCCGAATGCATATACCAGTTAAATATGTATATTGGACATACAGGCTCAGTAATTTTTATTCCGAAAAAAATATGAGGTCAAAAGATCAGAAAGACTATTGAACTAAAGACGTAGCACTGGAGGGCAAGGATCTGATGTGTTGCACCATTGCACTCCCTGATATAGAGAGAACAAAGAGGAACTACGTAAACTCTGACACAGCCTTGGACTTAAGTACCCCCCTCAAGTGCCCAGGGCTTCCCTCATAGCTCAGTTGGTAAAGAATCCACCTGCAATGCAGGAGATCCCAGTTCGATTCCTATGTTGGGAAGACCTGCTGAAGAAGGGCTAGGCTACCCACTCCAGTATTCTTGGGCTTCTCTTGTGGCTCAGCTGGTAAAGAATCCGCCTGCAGTGTGGGAGACCTGGGTTTGATTGGGAGGATTCCCGGAGAAGGGAAAGGCTACCCACTCCGGTATTCTGGCCTGGAGAATTCCATGGACGGTATAGTCCATGGGGTCACAAAGTGTCAGACCTGACTGAGTGACTTTCACTTCACTGTAAGTGCCCAGCTGCTTCTGCAGGTGTGGTTGCTAAATATTTAAGCTTCCAACGAGAAACAGAGAGAACAAAGCATCTTATACCTGTCCTACCATGAAGGACATATATGTTCAAACACAGTGTTTTTGCCCTGTAGAGTTGAAAGAAAAATTAGAAATCAGCTTGCAGACCAAATTACATGGGTATATATTCCATCAACAGATAGAATCTTGCTATCGGGAAGGCATGGATTTCTCTAAACTACTGAAGGTCATTTTACTTCAACTTATTATAGAAAACCATGATGGAACCTAACAACTTCGTGCAGGGGAAAAGCAGTTAGATTCATCTCAGGAAAACAAATAACTGTGGTCCTTTGAACTTATCT
Source organism: Tragelaphus eurycerus (assembly GCA_935064755.1). NCBI lineage: Eukaryota > Metazoa > Chordata > Mammalia > Artiodactyla > Bovidae > Tragelaphus > Tragelaphus eurycerus. The sequence goes on along the minus strand of CAKXYN010000088.1, from coordinate 8,383,592 downwards.
CAGTAATATGATTAACTTTTGTGTTAGTCATGTTTTGCTGAGTTCTGGAAGCTATAAATGCCTGGGAAGACCTTTCAAAAACACAAACCAGATCTGTACAGCACAAGCCTGGCAAAGGTGAAATTAGTGACATTTCCAGCCTGAATTCCAAATGACGTCAATGCTAAGACTGTTTCTTTGTACAGAAATTGCTGACAAGAAGGTCATGGCTTTTTTACACTCTATTGCACCAACTGCATACCTGTCTGTGACTTTCACACACCTGTTCCTCTCTCCCATGGCCAGCTAGAGCCTTCCTGTTGCATTCCCAGAGTTTAGGGTAGTGCCTGACACAAAGCTGGTACCCCAGTATGTGTTCTTGCAGAGGAAAAGACCATGTATTTATTCGCTGGACCATGAGAAGGAAATGGCAACCCACTCCAGTGTCCTTGCCTGGATAGTCCCAGGGACGGGGGAGCCTGGTGGGCTGCCGTCTATGGAGTCGCACAGAGTTGGACAGGACTGAAGCGACTTAGCAGCAGCAGCAACTATGTAAATAAAGAGAGAAGGATAAAAGTGTTTTAAATACATAAAGAATTCTTGAAACTCAACAACGAAAAGATAAATATCTGAATTAAAAAGAACAAACTGGGGGCTTCCCTGGAGACTCAGTTATGAAGAGTCGTCTGCCAAGGTGGGAGACACAGGCTCAAACCCTGGTCCAGGAAGATTCCATATGCCACGGAGCAACGAAGCCCGTGTGCCACAGCTCTTGAGCCTGTGCTCTAGAGCCCGGGGAACCACGACTACTGAGCCTTCTCACTGCAACTATTGAAGCCCGCACACCCAAGAGCCCATGCTCCACAGTGAGAGAAGCCACCCCAACGAGAAGCGCCAGCACCACAAGTAATGATAGAAGGGGGCCCCTGCTCGCCTCAACTAGAGAAAAGCCTGAGAGCAGCAATGAAGATCCAGCACAGCCATAAATAAATAAAAGTATTAAAAAGAACAAATGAGGGACTTCCCAGGTGGTCCAGCAGCTAAGACTCCGAGCTCCCAATGCAGAGGGCCCAGGTTCAATCTGTGATCAGGCACCTAGATCCCACATGCCACAGCTAAAGATCCCACCTGCAACATTAAGACCCAATGCAGCCAAGTAAATGAGTAATAAACAATTTTTTTTTTTCAGAAAAAAAAAAAAAGGATTTGAATGGACATGTCTCCAACGAAGATACACAGATGGCAGTGTGCACCTGGAAAGACGCTCAGTATCATCAGTGAGTTGTTGTTGTTTAGTCACTAAGTCATGTCTGAGTCTTTTTTTTAAATTATTTTTAATTGAAAGACAATTGCTTTACAGAATTATGTTGTTTTCTGCCAGATATCAACATGAATAACCCATAGGTATACGTATGTCCCCTCCCTCCTGAAACTGCCTCTCACTGCCCCAAAGAAAGGCAACGCCAAAAAATACTCAAACTACTACACAGCTGCACTTATCTCACACACTAGCAAAGTAATGCTCAAAATTCTCCAAGCCAGGCTTCAGCAATATGTGCACCGAGAACTTCCAGATGTTCAAGCTGGATTTAGAAAAGGCAGAGGAACCAGAGATCAAATTGTCAGCATCCATTGGATCATTGAAAAAGCACGAGAGTTCCAGAAAAGCATCTACTTCTGCTTTATTTACTATGTCAAAGTCTTTGCATGAATCACAACAAACTGGAAAATTCTGAAAGAGATGGGAATACCAGACCACCTGACCTGCCTCCTGAGAAATCTGTATGCAGGTCAGGAAGCAACAGTTAGAACTGGACATGGAACAACAGACTGGTTCCAAATTGGGAAAGGAGTACATCAAGGCTATATATTGTCACCCTGCTTATTTAACATATATGCAGAGTACATCATGAGAAACGCTGGGCTGGAAGAAGCACAAGCTGGAATCAAGATGGCCAGGAGAAATATCAATAACCTCAGATATGCAGATAACACCACCCTTATGGCAGAAAGTGAAGAAGAACTAAAGAGCCTCTTGATGAAAGTGAAAGAGAAGAGTGAAAAAGTTGGCTTAAAACTCAGCATTCAGAAAGCTAAGATCATGGCATCTGGTCCCATCATTTCACAGCAGAGAGATGGGGAAACAATGTCAGACTTTATTTTGGGGGGCCCAAAATCACTGCAAATGGTGACTGCAGCCATGAAATTAAAAGATGCTTCCTCATTGGAAGGAAAATTATGACCAACCTAGACCGCATATTAAAAAGCAGAGACATTACTTTGCCAACAAAGTCCATCTAGTCAAAGCTATGGTTTTTCCAGTAGTCATGTATGGATGTGAGAGTTGGACTAAAAAAGCTGAGGGCCGAAGAATTGATGCTTTTGAACTGTGGTGTTGGAGAAGACTCTTGAGAGTCCCTTGGACTGCAAGGAGATCCAACCAGTCCATCCTAAAGAAGATCAGTCCTGAATATTCACTGGAAGGATTGATGCTGGAGCTGAAGCTCCAATACTGTGGCCACCTGATTGGAAGAAGTGACTCATTGGAAAAGACCCTGATGCTGGGAAAGATTGAAGGTGAGGAGAAGGGGACAACAGAAGATGAAATGGTTGGATGGCACCACCAACTCAATGGACATGAGTTTGAGTAAACTCCAGGAGTTGGTGATGGACAGGGAGGCCTGGTGTGCTGCAGTCCATGGGGTGACAAAGACTCAGACATGAACTGAACTGAACTGAACTGGGAAACTAAGATCCCAGAAGCCTCAGGGTGTGGTCAAAAAAAAAAAAAAAAAAAAAAATCAGGAAACAAACTCCAGATGGCAGAGCTAGTAAGTCTAGTAAGTGGTAGAGAGAGGAAATAAAGGGCCTTCCTCTTTTGACTCCAGAAACCACTGTAGTCGGAGGAAAGAGAATTTGCTGACTCTAACTGTCCCTGGGCGGAGGAACTCCTTTGCCTGAATAAATTCCCATCATCTGGAACAGTCGTTGGCCCAGAATGGGTGCTCAGTTTACGGTGCGGCAGGAAGGAAGGAGGCTAGGGAAGAAGGGAAGAACAGTGGACAGATACCCTGTCAAGACTGGACTCTTGACCTGTAACTACAAAGTAATGCCAAACAGCTCTCATATCATTTACAAACACTTTTTTACCAAGTATTTTATATACTTGATGTCCCCATGTACAATTTAAATCACCTTTCAGTTCAGTTCAGTCGCGCAGTCGTGTTCGACTGTTTGCGACCTCATGAATCGCAGCACTCCAGGCCTCCCTGTCCATCACCAACTCCCGGAGTTCACTCAAACTCATGTCCATCGATTCGGTGATGCCATCCAGCCATCTCATCCTCTGTCGTCCCCTTCTCCTCCTGCCCCCAATCCCTCCCAGCATCAGAGTCTTCTCCAATGAGTCAACTCTTCGCATGAGGTGGCCAAAGTACTGGAGTTTCAGCTTCAGCATCAGTCCTCCCAATGAACATCCAGGACTGATCTCCTTCAGAATGGACTGGTTGGATCTCCTTGCAGTCCAAGGGACTCTCAAGAGTCTTCTCCAACACCATAGTTCAAAAGCATCAATTCTTCTGCGATCAGCTTTCTTCACAGTCCAACTCTCACATCCATACATGACCACAGGAAAAACCATAGCCTTGACTAGACGGAACTTGGTTGGCAAAGTAATGTCTCTGCTTTTGAATATGCTATCTAGGTTGGTCATAACTTTCCTTCCAAGGAGTAAGCATCTTTTAATTTCATGGCTGCAGTCACAATCTGCAGTGATTTTGCAGCCCCCAAAAATAAAGTCTGATACTGTTTCCACTGTTTCCCCATCTATATGCCATGAAGTGATGGGACCGAATGCCATGATCTTCGTTTTCTGAATGTTGAGCTTTAAGCCAACTTTTTCACTCTCCACTTTCACTTTCATCAAGAGGGTTTTTAGTTCTTCTTCACTTTCTGCCATAAGGGTGGTATCATCTGCATATCTGAGGTTATTGATATTTCTCCTGGCCATCTTGATTCCAGCTTGTGCCTCTTCCAGCCCAGCATTTCTCATGATGTACTCTGCATAGAAGTTAAATAAACAGGGTGACAATATACAGCCTTGACGTACTCCTTTTCACTTTATTAGGCCCTACTTAATAACTGAATAACTTATGCAGTCTCTGCTTTTCTCTAACTAGCTGTGTGACCTTGGGCAAGTCACATAACCTCAGTGAGTCACAGTTTCTAAGATAATATGGGTGCTCTCGGGCAAGTCACCTCCTCTCTAAGCCTCAGTTTGTTTATTTATTTATTTATTTTTGATGTGGACCATTTTTAAAGAGGACTTCCCTGGTGGCCTAGTGGTAAAGAATCTGCCTGCAATGCAGATGACTCAGGTTCGACTCCTTGGTTGGGAAGATCCCCTAGAGTAAGAAATGGCAACCCACTCCAGTGTTCTTGCTTAGGAAATCCCATGGACAGAGAAGCCTGTTGGGCTACAGTCCATGGGGTCACAAGACATACTCTAAACCACCAGTATTTTAAAAGTCTTTATTGAAATTTTTATAATACTGCTTTTGTTTTATGTTTTGGTTTTTTGGCCATGATGCATGTGGGATCTTAACTCCTCCAACCAGGTATTGAACTCAAACCCTCGGCACTAGACGGTGAGGTCCTAACCACTGGACTGCTAGGGAAGTCCTTAAGACTCAGTTTGTTTTACCAGTAAATAAGAGGGTTAACCCAGAGAAGGCAATGGCACCCCACTCCAGTACTCTCGCTTGGAAAATCCCATGGATGGAGGAACCTGGTAGGCTGCAGTCCATGGGGTTGCACAGAGTCAGACACGACTGAAGTGACTTAGCAGCTTAGCAGCAAGAGGGTTAATCAGTGACCAGAAGATCTGATTAGACATGTCACCAAGAGAGATACCAAATCACCTACAGGCATATGGAGACAGAGTCAACATCATTCAGATCAGTACAGATCAGTCGCTCAGTCGTGTCCGACTCTTGCCGACCCCATGAACCGCAGCACGCCAGGCCTCCCTGTCCATCACCAGCTCCGGGAGGTCACTCAGACTCACATCCATCAAGTCAGTGATGCCATCCAGCCATCTCATCCTCTGTCATCCCCTTCTCCTCCTGCCCTCAATCCCTCCCAGCATCAGAGTCTTCTCCAATGAGTCAACTCCGCATGAGGTGGCCAAAATACTGGAGCTTCAGCTTTAGCATCATTCCTTCCAAAGAAATCCCAGGGCTGATCTCCTTCAGAATGGACTGGTTGGATCTTCTTGCAGTCCAAGGGACTCTCAAGAGTCTTCTCCAACACCACAGTTCAAAAGCATCAATTCTTCGGCGCTCAGACTTCTTCACAGTCCAGCTCTCACATCCATACATGACCACAGGAAAGACCATAGCCTTGACTAGGCGAACCTTTGTTGGCAAAGTGATGTCTCTGCTTTTGAATATGCTATCTAGGTTGGTCATAACTTTCCTTCCAAGGAGTAAGCGTCTTTTAATTTCAGGGCTGCAGTCACCATCTGCAGTGATTTTGGAGCCCAGAAAAATAAAGTCTGACACTGTATCCACTGTTTCTCCATCTATTTCCCATGAAGTGATGGGACCAGATGCCATGATCTTCGTTTTCTGAATGTTGAGCTTTAAGCCAACCTTTTCACTCTCCGCTTTCACTCTCATCAAGAGGCTTTTTAGCCCCTCTTCACTTTCTGCCATAAGGGTGGTGTCATCTGCATATCTGAGGTTATTGATATTTCTCCCAGCAATCTTGATTCCAACTTGTGTTTCTTCCAGTCCAGCATTTCTCATGATGTACTCTGCATGTAAGTTAAATAAACATGGTGACAATATACAGCCTTGATATACTCCTTTTCCTATTTGGAACCAGTCTGTTGTTCCATGACCAGTTCTAACTGTTGCTTCCTGACGTGCATACAGATTTCTCAAGAGGCAGATCAGGTGGTCTGGTATTCCCATGTCTTTCAGAATTTTCCACAGTTTATTGTGGTCTACAGAGTCAAAGGCTTTGGCATAGTCAATAAAGCAGAAATAGATGTTTTTCTGGAACTCTCTTGCTTTTTCCATGATCCAGCGGATGTTGGCAATTTGATCTCTGGTTCCTCTGCCTTTTCTAAAACCAGCTTGAACAACAGGAAGTTCACGGTTCACATATTGCTGAAGCCTGGCTTCGAGAATTTTGAGCATTACTTTACTAGCGTGTGAGATGAGTGCAATTGTGTGGTAGTTTGAGCATTCTTTGGCATTGCCTTTCTTTGGGATTGGAATGAAAACTGACCTTTTCCAATCTTGTGGCCACTGCTGAGTTTTCCAAATTTGCTGGCATATTGAGTGCAGCACTTTCACAGCATCATCTTTCAGGACTTGGAATAGCTCCACTGGAATTCCATCACCTCCACTAGCTTTGTTCCTAGTGATGCTTTCTAAGGCCCACTTGACTTCACATTCCAGGATGTCTGGCTCTAGGTCAGTGATCACACCATCGAGATTATCTGGATCGTGAAGCTCTTTTTTGTACAGTTCTTCTGTGTATTCTTGCCACCTCTTCTTAATATCTTCTGCTTCTGTTAGGTCCATACCATTTCTGTCCTTTATCGAGCCCATCTTAGCCTGAAATGTTCCTTTGGTATCTCTGATTTTCTTGAAGGGATCCCTAGTCTTTCCCATTCTGTTGTTTTCCTCTATTTCTTTGCATTGATCGCTGAAGAAGGCTTTCTTATCTCTTCTTGCTATTTTTTGGAACTCTGCATTCAGATGTTTATATCTTTCCTTTTCTCCTTTGCTTTTCGCTTCTCTTCTTTTCACAGCTATTTGTAAGGCCTCCCCAGACAGCCATTTTGCTTTTTTGCATTTCTTTTCCATGGGGATGGTCTTGAAACACAAACGTGATACTACTGCATACCTTATGGAATCACTGGACCAAAAAAGGTGATTGGTCGATCCTAAGTGACGGAAGGATGTGAAACACCTGGAAGTCTCATTCATTGCAGGTGGGAATGTGAACTGTGACAACCACTGGAAAACTGATTGGCAGTATTTACTAAAGCTAGACCTCACACCTAGCTGTATCCCCAAAGGAAATATCAAGATGTATTTACCAAAAGGTATGTAAAAAGGAAGAAGTGTTAGTCAGTTGTGTCCAACTGTGTGACCCTGTGGACTGCAGCCCACCAGGCTCCTCTGTCCATGGGATTTCCCAGGCAAGAATACTGGAGTGGGTTGCCATTTCCTTCTCCAGGGACTCTTACCTACCCAGGGATTGAACCCAGGTCTCCCGCACTACAGGCAGATTCTTTACCAATTGAGCCACCAAGGAAGCCACAAAAGGTATGTATAAGCCTGTTTAATCAAAATGGCCAAAAAGCATTTGATTACCTACCAACAGTCGAATGGCTAGGGACTTTGCTGATGGTCCAGTGGTTGCTGCTAAGCTGCTGCTAAGTCGCTTCAGTCATGTCCGACTCTGTGAGACCCCACAGATGGCAGCCCACCAGGCTCCCCCATCCCTGGGATTCTCCAGGCAAGAAGACTGGAGTGGGTTGCCATTTCCTTCTCCAATGCATGAAAGTGAAAAGTCAAAGTGAATTCATTCAGTCGTGACCGACTCTTAGCGACCCCATGGACTGCAGCCCACCAGGCTCCTCCATCCATGGGATTTTCCAAGCAAGAGTACTGGAGTTGGGTGCCATTGCCTTCTCCCAGTTCAGTGGTTAAGACTCCACATTCCCAATGCAGGGGACATGGGTTTGATACCTGGTCCTGTATCTAAGATCCCACATGCCACACAGAGAGGCCCAAAAAACAAAGGTAGAAAAGATGAATTGTAGCAAGTGTGTATTGTAATATGCCAGCAGAAATACAAATCAGATCAGATCAGATCAGTCGCTCAGTCGTGTCCGACTCTTTGTGACCCCATGAACTGCAGCACGCCAGGCCTCCCTGTCCATCACTAGCTCTCAGAGGTCACTCAGACTCACATCCATCGAGTCAGTGATGCCATCCAGCCATCTCATCCTCTGTCGTCCCCTTCTCCTCCTGCCCTCAATCCCTCCCAGCATCAAGTCTTCTCCAATGAGTCAACTCTTCGCATGAGGTGGCCAAAATACTGGAGTTTCAGCTTTAGCATCATTCCTTCCAAAGAAATCCCAGGGCTGATCTCCTTCAGAATGGACCGGTTGGATCTCCTTGCAGTCCAAGGGACTCTCAAGAGTCTTCTCCAACACCACAGTTCAAAAGCATCAATTCTTCGGCGCTCAGCCTTCTTCACAGTCCAGCTCTCACATCCATACATGACCACAGGAAAGACCATAGCCTTGACTAGGCGAACCTTTGTTGGCAAAGTGATGTCTCTGCTTTTGAAAATGCTATCTAGGTTGGTCATAACTTTCCTTCCAAGGAGTAAGCGTCTTTTAATTTCATGGCTGCAGTCACCATCTGCAGTGATTTTGGAGCCCAGAAAAATAAAGTCTGACACTGTTTCCACTGTTTCTTCATCTATTTCCCATGTAGTGATGGGACCAGATACCATGATCTTCGTTTTCTGAATGTTGAGCTTTAAGCCAACCTTTTCACTCTCCACTTTCACTTTCATCAAGAGGCTTTTTAGTTCCTCTTCACTTTCTGCCATAAGGGTGGTATCATCTGCATATCTGAGGTTATTGATATTTCTCCTGGCAATCTTGATTCCAGCTTATGTTTCTTCCAGTCCAGCATTTCTCATGATGTACTCTGCATGTAAGTTAAATAAACATGGTGACAATATACAGCCTTGACGTACTCCTTTTCGTATTTGGAACCAGTCTGTTGTTCCATGACCAGTTCTAACTGTTGCTTCCTGACCTGCATACAGATTTCTCAAGAGGCAGATCAGGTGGTCTGGTATTCCCATCTCTCTCAGAATTTTCCATAGTTTATTGTGATCTACACAGTCAAAGGCTTTGGCATAGTCAATAAAGCAGAAATAGATGTTTTTCTGGAACTCTCTTGCTTTTTCCATGATCCACCGGATGTTGGCAATTTGATCTCTGGTTCCTCTGCCTTTTCTAAAACCAGCTTGAACATCAGGAAGTTCACGGTTCACATATTGCTGAAGCCTGGCTTGGAGAATTTTGAGCATTACTTTACTCGCGTGGGAGATGAGTGCAATTGTGCGGAATTTAAAGCTGTACACAACATGGATGGAACTCACAAAAAATATTGAGCAAAGAAAAAAATTAAAAAAATACTGAACAAAGTCAGGTAAAATAGTACATTCCATATATTTAAAAGGAAAAAACAAGTACAACAAATCCATGCTATTAGAAGTAGGATAGTGGTCACCTTTGGGGAGGGGTGAGAGCGCCCGGCCTCACCGGCTGCACGGCGCACTGAGAGGAGCTACCCAACGACTGAGGAAGGACGGCAGTGAGGACCGGTGCACTAAGCACGGCCGAGAGGAGCTACCCCACGACCGAGGTCAGGAAGGGCGGCGGTGAGGAGATACCCCTCCCCCAAGGTCAGGAAGGGCGGTGGTGAGGAGAGACCCCTCGTCCAAGGTAAGGTGCGATGGCTGTGCTTTGCTGGAGCAGCCGGGAAGAGATACCCCACGCCCAACGTAAGAGAAACCCAAGTAAGACGGTAGGTCTTGCAAGAGGGCATCAGAGGGCAAATACACTGAAACCATACTCACAGAAAACTAGTCAATGTAATCACACCAGGACCACACCCTTGTCTAACTCAATGAAATTAAGCCATGCCCGTGGGGCAACCCAGGATGGGCGGGTCATGGTGGAGAGATCTGACAGGGTGTGGTCCGCTGGAGAAGGGAATGGCAAACCACTTCAGTATTCTTGCCTTGAGAACCCCATGAACAGTATGAAAAGGCAAAATGATAGGATACTGAAAGAGAAACTCCCCAGGTCAGTACGGGCCCAATATGCTACTGGACATCAGTGGAGAAATAACTCCAGAAAGAATGAAGGGATGGAACCAAAGCAGAAAGAATACCCAGCTGTAGATGTGTCTGGTGATAGAAGCAAAAGTCCGATGCTGTAAAGAGCAATACTGCATAGGAACCTGGAATGTCAGGTCCATGAATCAAGGCAAATTGGAAGTGGTCAAACAAGAGATGGCAAGAGTGAATGTTGACATTCTAGGAATTATTGAACTAAAATGGACTGGAATGGGTGAATTTAACTCAGATGACCATTATATCTACTACTGCGGGCAGGAATCTCTCAGAAGAAATGGAGTGGCCATCATGGTCAACAAAAGAGTCCGAAATGCAGTACTTGGATGCAATCTCAAAAACGATAGAATGATTCTGTTCATTTCCAAGGCAAACCATTCAATGTCACAGTAATCCAAGTCTATGCCCCAACCAGTAACGCTGAAGAAGCTGAAGTTGAATGGTTCTATGAAGACCTACAAGACCTTTTAGAACTAACACCCAAAAAAGATGTCCTTTTCATTATAGGGGACTGGAATGCAAAAGTAGGAAGTCAAGAAACACCTGGAGTAACAGGCAAATTTGGCCTTGGAATACGGAATGAAGCAGGGCAAAGACTAACAGAGTTTTGCCAAGAAAATGCACTGGTCATACCAAATACCCTCTTCCAACAACACAAGAGAAGACTCTATACATGGACATCACCAGATGGTCAACACCGAAATCAGATCGATTATATTCTTTGCAGCCAAAGATGGAGAAGCTCTATACAATCAGCAAAAACAAGACCAGGAGCTGACTGTGGCTCAGACCATGAACTCCTTATTGCCAAATTCAGACTGAAATTGAAGAAAGTAGGGAAAACCACTAGACCATTCAGGTATGACCTAAATCAAATCCTTTATGATTATACAGCAGAAGTGAGAAATAGATTTAAGGGCCTAGATCTGATAGATAGAGTGCCTCATGAACTATGGAATGAGGTTCATGACATTGTATAGGAGACAGGGATCAAGACCATCCCCATGGAAAAGAAATGCAAAAAAGCAAAATGGCTGTCTGGGGAGGCCTTGCAAATAGCTGTGAAAAGAAGAGAAGTGAAAAGCAAAGGAGAAAAGGAAAGATATAAACATCTAAATGCAGAGTTCCAAAGAATAGCAAGAAGAGATAAGAAAGCCTTCTTCAGCCATCAATGCAAAGAAATAGAGGAAAACAACAGAATGGGAAAGACTAGAGATCTATTCAAGAAAATCAGAGATACCAAAGGAACATTTCATGCAAAGATGGGCTCGATAAAGGACAGAAATGGTATGGACCTAACAGAAGCAGAAGATATTAAGAAGAGGTGGCAAGAATACACAGAAGAACTGTACAAAAAGGAGCTTCACGACCCAGATAATCATGATGGTGTGATCACTGACCTAGAGCCAGACATCCTGGAATGTGAAGTCAAGTGGGCCTTAGAAAGCATCACTAGGAACAAAGCTAGTGGAGGTGATGGAATTCCAGTGGAGCTATTCCAAATCCTGAAAGATGGTGCTGTGAAAGTGCTACACTCAATATGCCAGCAAATTTGGAAAACTCAGCAGTGGCCACAAGATTGGAAAAGGTCAGTTTTCATCCTAATCCCAAAGAAAGGCAATGCCAAAGAGTGCTCAAACTACCACACAATTGCACTCATCTCACACACTAGTAAAGTAATGCTCAAAATTCTCGAAGCCAGGCTTCAGCAATATGTGAACCGTGAACTTCCTGATGTTCAAGCTGGTTTTAGAAAAGGCAGAGGAACCAGAGATCAAATTGCCAACATCCGCTGGATCATGGAAAAAGCAAGAGAGTTCCAGAAAAACATCTATTTCTGCTTTATTGACTATGCCAAAGCCTTTGACTCTGTAGACCACAATAAACTGTGGAAAATTCTGAAAGACATGGGAATACCAGACCACCTGATCTGCCTCTTGAGAAATCTGTATGCACGTCAGGAAGCAACAGTTAGAACTGGTCATGGAACAACAGACTGGTTCCAAATAGGAAAAGGAGTATATCAAGGCTGTATATTGTCACCATGTTTATTTAACTTACATGCAGAGTACATCATGAGAAATGCTGGACTGGAAGAAACACAAGTTGGAATCAAGATTGCTGGGAGAAATATCAATAACCTCAGATATGCAGATGACACCACCCTTATGGCAGAAAGTGAAGAGGAACTCAAAAGCCTCCTGATGAAAGTGAAAGTGGAGAGTGAAAAGGTTGGCTTAAAGCTCAACATTCAGAAAACGAAGATCATGGCATCTGGTCCCATCACTTCATGGGAAATAGATGGAGAAACAGTGGATACAGTGTCAGACTTTATTTTTCTGGGCTCCAAAATCACTGCAGATGGTGACTGCAGCCATGAAATTAAAAGACGCTTACTCCTTGGAAGGAAAGTTATGACCAACCTAGATAGCATATTCAAAAGCAGAGACATCACTTTGCCAACAAAGGTTCGCCTAGTCAAGGCTATGGTCTTTCCTGTGGTCATGTATGGATGTGAGAGCTGGACTGTGAAGAAGGCTGAGCGCCGAAGAATTGATGCTTTTGAACTGTGGTGTTGGAGAAGACTCTTGAGAGTCCCTTGGACTGCAAGGAGATCCAACCGGTCCATTCTGAAGGAGATCAGCCCTGGAATTTCTTTGGAAGGAATGATGCTAAAGCTGAAACTCCAGTATTTTGGCCACCTCATGCAAAGTGTTGACTCATTGGAGAAGACTCTGATGCTGGGAGGGATTGAGGGCAGGAGGAGAAGGGGATGACAGAGGATGAGATGGCTGGATGGCATCACTGACTCGATGGATGTGAGTCTGAGTGACCTCTGAGAGCTGGTGATGGACAGGGAGGCCTGGCGTGCTGCGGTTCATGGGGTCTCAAAGAGTCGGACACGACTGAGCAACTGATCTCATCTGATCTGATGAGAAGGTGACCCAAGGGGGCTCTGGGGTGTTCACAGTATTCTATTCTCGATCTGGGTACTAATGACAAAGGTGTTCTGTTTTAGAAGATGCACCCAGCTACACACACCATAGTCACTTTCCCAAATGCATTACACATTATAAACCAACAGCGAGAGGAATCTCAGCAAACAACTACCTTCAGAAGTTGGATTTTGTTTATGTGGACCGAAATGCTGGACTGGATGAAGCACAAGCTGGAATTAAGATTTCCAGGAGAAAAATCAATAACCTCAGATATGCAGATGACACCATCCCTTAGGGCAAAAAGCAAAGAGGAACTAAAGAGCCTCTTGATGAAAGTGAAAGAGGAGAGTGAGAAAGTTGGCTTAAAGCTCAACATTCAGAAAACTAAGATAATGGCATCCGTCCCATTATTTCATGGCAAATAGATGGGGAAACAGTGTCAGACTTTATTTTGGGGGGCTCCAAAATCACTGCAGATGATGATTGCAGCCATGAAATTAAAAGATGCTTACTCCTTGAAAGGAAAGTTATGACCAACCTAGATAGCATATTCAAAAGCAGAGACATTACTTTGGCAACAAATGTCCGTCTAGTCAAGGCTATGGTTTTCCCAGAGTCATATATGGATGTGAGAGTTGGACTGTGAAGAAAGCTGAGCGCTGAAGAATTGATGCTTTTGAACTGTGGTGTTGGAGAAGACTCTTGACAGTCCCTTGGACTGCAAGGAGATCAAGCCAGTCCATCCTAAAGGAAATCAGTCCTGGGTGTTCATTGGAAGGACTGATGTTGAAGCTGAAACTCCAATACTTTGGCCACCTGGTGCAAAGAGCAGACTCACTGGAAAAGACCCTGATGCTGGGAAAGATTGAAGGCAGAAGGAAAAGGGGATGACAGAGGATAAGATGGTTAGATGGCATCACTGACTCAATGGACATGAGTTTGGGTAAACTCCAGGAGTTGGTGATGGACAGGGAGGCCTGACCTGCTGCGGTTCATGGGGTCGCAAAGAGTCGGACAGGATTGAACAACTGAACTGAACTGGATACATGGTTTCACATGGGAACCTGAAATGGTATAGTTGATTTATAATGTTGTGTTAGACTCTTGTGTACAGCAAAGTGATTCAGCTATATCGAGAGATATATGCTTTTTCATATTCTTTTCCATAATGGTTTATTATAGGATTTTGAATATGGTTCCCTGTGCTATATGATAGGACCTTGTTTATGTTTTTTTATATATAGTAGTTTGTATATGCTAATCTCAAGCTCCTAATTTATCCCTCCCCCTTTAGCAACCAAATTTGTTTTCTATGTCTGTGGGTCTGTTTATGATTTGTAAATAAGATCATTTTTAAATAGTCATTTTTAACATCTGAAACTTATGACCAGTGGATGGCCCAAGTCTGCAAAGTTGCCTCCCAGATTCTTTCTGGGTTATTCAGAACTTGTAAAGCAGGCTAGGAAGCTAATGTCCTAGAAATCTGGTATTAATTTAATTTTCAGCCACTAATTAATATTCTATAAAGATGCTTTGCTATCACTATGAAAATGGCCTTAAATGTGTGTTTGTGTATACTGCCTACAAGTGGAACCACTATGTACCTAGCAAGAATCTGAAAGGGTGGCTTAAGAAAATAGTCATGTTAGGGTAGAAATACTCACTACTGTTGAATGCCAGATGGTGAGGGGTGAGGATGGGAAGATATACAACCTCTGATAGTTATAGAATTATTTAAGAGCTTTGCTAATAAACAAGAGAATAATTAGAAAGAAATTATTACAAACAAAATTTATTAGACAAACACATCAATAGATTGAGTTTAAGGATTTGGTTGGGAACTCACTGGGCCTTTTAAAGCAGCAGATGTCCAAAGCCACACACTTCGAGCATTACTCTGTTAAAATGCGTAGAAACAAGAAAGGTCAGGAAATACAGCACTCCGTGATGGTCCACAACTAGACAAGCCTCCCCCTCCCTCCCCAGTCCCTCTCTTCAGCTAGAGTCTTCCAGTACCTGAGATGAAAGGAATGTTTCCCAGATCTTACAGAAATGCGGTCTCTTTGTTATAGATCTTGCTTCTGTGCATGCCTACTCCTGATACATGGAATGCTGCTTTTGAGAAACCCACAAATAGTTACCGAGGGAGTGTTTATCAACAAGTAAAGTGAATAAAACAATATTCTCTATTACAGTAACTGCATTTTTAATCTCATCTGGTACCACTTGTCTTTCAGAAAGTTTAATGCATTGTTTGGGGACACATTTCTTCTTTAGCATAGGAGGGAAAAAGTCTAATTAATAAATTATAATTAAATAATACATACACTCAAATCTGATGAGATTCACATGAATGTGAAAGCTTCATTTAATTTGGAGGAAGGGGGGTATATTTTCTCATTCTTGATAGTAACAGAAATAGATATTTCAAGGTTGTAATCTCATGTGTTCATAAAACCAAATAACGTGTTTTATTTTATGAGAAGCCATTGATCTTTAAATTTATTAATGACATAGGCTACCAAGAAATAGCAAGGAATATGGTATCCATATAGATATTGCCCAGCCTCCAGTCATCCAATAAAGATGAGAGTGAAAGATACATGACCTGGTTGGGGAGGTCTGGTTTTCAGAAATATGGGCTACAAATTATGCTATATAAAAAACTGAAGAGTATTCCAGATAAAGCCTGCAAGAGAATTTTACAGGACTAATTCTTAAGAGAGATAATAAAAGCAGCAGTTAGAATGCATGTCCCTATATTAAGCTCCTGCAGTTGAATCCATCACATATATGCCTTTTGCTTCCATGATATGTCCAGTAATTATTTCTTTTACTGCTCTTAACCACCTTTTGCTTGTTCTCCATGCCACCACAGTCTGTGTGAAACAGAATATCTTTCAAGTCAGAATCTTAGATGAAGCTCTAAAAATGTTGTCTGTGCTTTAAAAATTAGTCCAGTTCATAACTGCGGTGTATGCTGGAGGAGAGAACTCTCCTTGATCACTATTGAGAGCTTCGGACTTACTGGGACAGACATATTGGCCAAGACTGAAGTTTTACGATATCAAACACTGCGAATCATAACGGGCAGTCTCAAGTATAGACCTCAAGATTTCAGTTGTGCCACTGGTCCCTTTGTTATTTTTATGCCTTTGGGGCCATGGTCATGGTTTGTCAAACCTGTTCTCAAAACTGATCTTCTCCGAAAAGTTAGGTACCCATTTTCTCAGGAATAGCCTGTGGAGCGACAGTCTGGAATAAGAGTTGCTCTCAAGTTCTAATCTTAAATGAAAGATCTAAAAAGGTAGAGCGTTACGCATTTAAAAAATGGTCCATCTCAAGGCGGCAGTGTGCGCTCACAGACCCAGTTCTCGCCAACTTTATGCAGTGTTTGGAAGGAATCGCTGGATTTGGGCCAGTAACCAAGCATGAAATAGGAAACAATCGGCTCTGAAAAGGGAAACAAAAACAACTGGGCTCTGAGGGAGCCAAAATCTTTGCAGATTCCATCCTCGCGAGCCGCTGGAGGGCGGGTTTTGGCTCTCTCCGGACTCGAAGCCCGCCGCTGGGCTAGTCGCGCGCCTCTGAACACCCAGACCCTCAGAAAGAGCCCTTGAACTGAATGAAGCCTGACCCACCGGGAAGAGCAGGTCCACAAACGGGGAGATTTAAAGACGGCTTCCGTCTCCGGATACTCTGAAACGTGGCCGGTCCTTGATTCCCCTAGTGGACCGTGTGGATTCCGGGGTTCCGCGCGGCGGGAAGGCGCGCACCTGGAGTCGGCAGGCGGCCTCTCCCTGCCCTCTGGCGGCGCCTCCGGGCAGCGGGCAGGGAAGGGGCGCACAGACACCGCGCACCAGGAGGGGGCGGTCCCTATGCATCGGCGCCCCTCGGTAGGGTGGGGACCACAAGTCCACGCCGATCACTCATGAGTCCAGACGAAGAGGGGCCCAAGGGGTCGGGGGTTCATAGATGCGGGGCGTAAAAAGGGGTCAGGTAGGAGTGCCCGAGGAAGGGCGTGAAGGAGCCCCCGGCGGCCGTCAGAGGGAAGGAGGCGGCGGCCGGAAAGAGGACGTTGGCCGCTGAGTAGGAGGGGAAAGTCTGGAAAGGATGCGCGCCCGGGCCTGGCGGACCTGGGCTGCCCCCCGCGCCGCCGCTGGCCGCGGCAGTCCCGGGCTGGGGCGCACCACCTCCCGCCTGCGCCGCACCTTCGGCGCCGGGGTTCTGCTTCTTCCACTTGGTCCTGCGGTTCTGGAACCAAATTTTGACCTGCGTCTCAGTGAGGCTGAGCGAGAGCGCGAGGTTCAGGCGCTCGCACACGGACAGGTAGCGCGTGGCTCGGAACTTGTTCTCCAGAGCCACCAGCTGCTCGTAGGTGAAGGCGGTGCGCGCGCGCCGCGGCTTGGAGCTGCTGGGCTCCGCGCGCCGGCGCCTGGGCCGCGGGGAGTCGGGGGAGCCCGCGAGGCCGCCCGCGCCGCTCTCCCCTTCCGCCGACGCCGCGGCCCGGGCCTCGGGGGAGAGTGTCAGGCCCGCCTGCAGGTGCGCAGCCCGCTCCCCGCGCCGCCGCCGCGCGTCCTCCACGTCCTCGTCCTCCTCTTCCGCCTCCTCCGCCTCCGACCCCTCCAGGGGGGACACCAAACCAGCGCCGCGGCCCGCAGCATCTAGAGGAGAAGGGGACCGTGATCAGAAGCCGGGAACCACCCAGCCCGTTCTGGTCCCCGGACCTGCTTCTCGTCCTCTCCAGAGTAGGCGACAATCTCCCCAACTCAGGGCCCTGCCCTGCCCTGCCCCTCTCCGTTATTGCGTTGCCTGCCACCACCCCACGGCCCTCCATCCAGAGTGCCCAGCCCGTCCCAGGAGGTGAGAGTTAGGGTTGCGGTGCCTCTTCGCTCTTTACTCATCTACGACCTAGTAGGTGTCCAAGAAGTGTATTTGGAATCAATGGATGACACCCTGCATTAAGAAAAAATAACGAGCTCATTGGACAACCTTATAAGAGCGTTGTATTACACATTAAGACATCGAGATGTCAAGTGCGTTTCAGGCTCTCTCCCGCCGTCCCTAGAAGCCTGTTTGGGTCTGGAACCCCTGGCAATTAAAAAAGAAGTTATTAGGCGCCCCTCTCCCCCCTTTTAAAGTGAAATTCCCTCTTTCCCATCTTCTCTCTGCTGCCATGTTAATAGAGTTTCAGATTTGCGCTGGGCCGGATCGATAGATGTCATCTATTAAAGGTAAGTTTTAATCGAACAATATTAGGATCAGACAGGGAAAGGGGGTTTGAAGTCGGTACCTGCAAGCTGCGGGCAGGAGATATGCAGGCTCCAGTAATAGAATATCGATCAGAGAGATGGGGCAAGGGGAGAGCGGCCCCTGCGAGAGGCGATCCAAACAATTACCCGGCCGGCCGCCCAGGCCCAAGCGCGGCCGCCAGAGGCGCCCAGAGCCCCAGACCATCCCCGCTGAACTTGGGATGGAAAGCGGTGGGGAGAGGTGGGGGGCGGCGGGGCGGGAGGGAGACTGCCCGACTTCAAGCCTCTCTCCCTGCGCTGCGCCCCTGAACTTTGGCGTCCCTCCCAGGCCTCACCCTGCTGCCCTTTGTCTTTCATTTCAGACACAAACATTCCTGGACTCCTCATCAGGTGTCCACCAGAGTTAGGAGTTAAGTCAAAAAGGGTTTGGAGAGAAAGGACAAAAGAGTCTCCCATCACCCCAAGCCACCCTGACCCCAGTCCAGTCGACGACTGGGTCTAGGGAGACTGAGCGTGTGGGCAGTGGATTCTTTGCTGTTGTCTCTGGAGGGCTGGAAGGGACCCCTGTGTGCTCCACCGGACCTCACTGTCCGCTAAGACTTCAGACACATGATTCATCCGTCTCAGCTCCCTCACCCAGAAAATGCAGGGATGATGCTGTCGACTTCCTTAATGACGCTGTCCACCTCGCAGGTATTGAAGTTTTCCCTGACTTGTATCCCAGTCTCTAGTCCAGCTCCTGGCACATGGCGGGAGCATTAAATGCCCAATAAGTGAATAAGCCTGCCTAAACTGGGTGCTGGGTAAGTATTAGTTTCCACTGCCGGTCAGTCAGAGCTGAGGTGCTTACTCGCTTGGCAGGTGAGCAGGGATAGGCTTCGGTGGCAAATCTCTGACCTGGATGCTGCGGGAGTAGGGGGGTGGGTCCCCCTACCCCACTGTGTGCCTCTTCCTGCGGCTTCCCTGGTGGCTCAGATCGTAGAGAATCTGCTCAAACTGGGGGAGACCCAGGTTCGATCCCTGGGTCGGGAAGATCCCCTGGAGAAGGGAATGGCAACTCACTCCAGTATTTTTGCTTGGAGAATCCCGTGGACAGAGGAGCCTGGCGGGCTACAGACGTGGGGTCGCAGAGTCGGACACGCCTGAGCGCCTAACACTTTCGCTGCTCCTCCGCTTTTTTCAGTCCTCTTCCTGTGTGCCTTCTCCCCTTTGGGGAAGACGCCGCCAGGGTCTACTCACCCGATCCTGGGCCGTCCCTCCCACCCTCCCATCGCAGTATCTAAGCTGGGGCTTTCCGGGGCCCGAGGCCGCCTCGCTTCCTTACCAGGCGCCTCTCGCTGCGGTACCGGGTCCCGGCTGGCGTCCTTCCTTGCTTCGGCCTCTGCCAAACTTTTCTTGGCTTCCCGGGGAGCCGGACGCACGGCTGGGAGCGCAGCGCGGGTGAATTTCTGCGGGTCCAAGATATCCAGAACCGAGAAGGAGATCTTGTGGTGGGAGGGAGCCGCCTTGGCCCCGCCGTCCTGCCATGCCAGCATGCCCCAGAGGCCGGCGGCGCGTGGTCCGGGGTGGGTAGTGCTCGGGCTTGCTTTAGCCTGTGGCTCGGCAGCAGCTCTCAGCCTGTAGGAGGGTCGAGGCGGCCAAGGGAAGCTGGGGAGGGGGCGCGGAGGCGGGGCGGGGAGAGAGCGGCCGGAGGTTGCGCGCGGATTGGCACTTGGGCTGCCCCAGGCCCCCGCCACGTGCAGGGCGCGCTAGCAGGAGCCCCCAAGACTACCCCGAGCCTTGCCCGGACCTCCAGCCTCGGCGAGGGGGCGCCTCGGTGCGTCCGGTGCGCGCGCCCGCCTGGACAGCGCCGCGGGCTCAGCGCGCTTCCGCCCAACCTGCTGGGACTGCCGGTGAGCGAGGGAGGGAAGTTAGGAAGCTTTCGTCCCGAAGATCGTCCCAGTACACCCACCCCGACTCGGGCTTGGATTTGCACCCTTGCTCCAGGGCACCCGTCTTTGAGTTGGGGACGCAGTTGAGTCCAGCACTGATTATACGAAGGCAACGCTCAGCACATCGCCTGCCTCGCCAGTGCATCACAGTAATGGCCTCGGACCTGACCATCTCGGATTTAAAAGCCTTCATGTTCTCACAGTTTACAGTTTACAAAGCCCTTCCACGTGCGAGATCTCGTTTGATCTTCCGAGCAGCCCAGTGCAGTGGGCGTGGCCTGGCAAGGCTATTTATCCCGGTTTTAAGATGAGAAAAGGTGAGAATGAGGTTCAAAGGTGAGAAGTGATGTTGCCCAGGGCCACTGTTCGTTGGTGACAGAGTCTGGATTTGAACCCGGGTCTTCTTTCCTGAACCACTATTCTTTGCAGTAAGTCCTGTTATTTCTCTAGGAACGTCCAGGTTGTGAACTGGACAAAACCCAGGTTGTGACAAAGGCTTTCCCTTCCACCCTGGAGCCTAGCCAGGTCAGGGAGCAGCAGGGGTTTTGCAGCAATGTCTGAGCCCCAGCCAAGATGCTCTGGTGAGGACAGATGAGCTAGGTGTGGGCAGCTGTCCTGTCCTGTGGAGACTCCAAGCATGACCCTTGATACCTTTCAGGCATTCTTCACAGGCACAGGTTTGATCATTTGCACAGTTAAATTGCGTCTCTGGGAAGCAGGTTGCATCTTCGACCCACCACCCCCCCATCCTCCCAATAGTCCCAAGAAGAAAAAGGTTAAAAGATGTTTTGCTTGGTTTGGACTAGATAAGATAAAAGGTTTGCATCTAACCCACCACGTCCCATGGGGATGGGGCACAGCAGTCCTTGGGGAAGCTTCCACCAGCCACGCCCTTCTTAAATTCCCCTTCTTTTGTTGCTTGGGGAACTGTCTGAGCGCTGAGTATTTATCTCAGCGGCAATTTCTGAGGCTTCTCCGACCCCTCAGCCCAGAGCTACCTCTGAGGTTGCTGTCCCTTTCTTCCCGGCCCCATGGGGTTTTCAAACAATGACTTGGCAATTAAGATTGTCTGAGCAGGTAGGAGTAGGAAGGGGAGGAGAAGCTTTCCACTAAAGTGCAGTGGGGGCGGGGGTGGGGGGTGCTGCTAATTCCATCTGTTACTGAAGAGGAGATCTTACAGGCCAGCTTCTTGGAGCTTTTCTCATTCAAAGCTCATGGCCCCTCCCAGAGGCGGTCACTGTATTCCCTGGGGACTTTAAAGCCCTGCCGAAATTCGAGCCAGCTCCAGTCCTAAAGCTGAGATGAATTGTGCTTTCAAAGGAAATCAGGGAAGGAAGTGCCCTGGCCAAGCCCAGCGGACCACCTCCCATCAAGGGAATGCATGCCTAGGGAAAACCAAAGAAAGATGGCCAGAGCTCTAAACTGTGGCACCCAGGAACCTGGATAGCCAATCACAGAACCTTCCAGGTCTCCGATAGGGTAGTTTGGTTTTTGTTTTGACAACTTTTTCTCACCCAATTCTCACCTGATTAAAAAAAAAATATTTCTTAAACTACAAGGTCCTACGGTATAGCGGAGGGAACTATATCCAATACCCTGTGATAAATCATAATAGAAAAGAATACGAAAAAGAATGTAGGTACATGTATAAGTGAATCACTTGGCTGTACAGATGAAATTAACACATTGTAAATCAGGTGTGTGTGTGTGTTAGTCACTCAGTCTTGTCCGACTCTTTGCAACCCCGTGGACTGTAGCTCACCAGGCTCCTCTGTCCATGGAATTCCCCAGGCAAGACTATTGGAGTGGGTAACCATTCCCTTCTCTAGGGGATCTTCCTGACCCAAGGATTGAACCCAGGTCTTCTGCACTGCAGACAGATTCTTTACCATCTGAGCCATCAGGGAAGACCCAAATCAAGTATACTTCAATACATTTCAATATTGAAATCAAGTATACTTCTATAACACAAAATTTTTAAAAAATCCTTTCTCCTTCCCCACTGATCCCACTCCCGTTTTACATTTTTCCACTCACATTTATGTTTTTTCATATTTAGGTTCTCCACGGTAGCTAGAAATAGGTCTTTTTAAGGGACCTCCAGAATGGACATTTCTGGCTCCGCATAGTCCCTGACCTTATCTGTTCTCCTCTGAGAAATATTGAGGTCGCTTTCAGGGGAATGTGGGCTGGCATTCCAGAGGGCATCCCATGTCCCCAACCAGAGGGACCTGGAAGGTGCAGAAGCCAGAGCAGGCCAAGCCCAGTCATCTTCTTTTCACTTTATCAACTATCTCCAAACATTTTTGTTCAAATAATTTGAATCATCTTTCCTTTGAGGTCCGAAGGTGTTAAATATAGAAAAGGATAAGAAAAAGGAGAAGCAACAAATTGGAATGTCAAGAACACATACAGGCCATGTGCTGTAAGACTGTGAATCTTTAAGAACTCTTAGTAGTTTTTTAGTTATCTTTTTTTCCTTTGCCCTTTATTTTTCCTATATTTCTGATATGTGTGTTCAGTGCTGTATGAAGTTATGTGAACTCTTGCATTCAGGACTTGGCTTCTGGAGACAGGTGCCACAAGAAACACCATGATGTGGGATTTCTCTGGTGGTCCAGCGGTTAAGACTCTGTGTTCCCAAAGCAGGGGAGCCAGGTTTGACCCCTGGTCGGGGAACTAGATCCCACGTGACACAGTTGAGAGTTCTCGTACCACAGCTAAAAAATCCTGCATACTACAAGGAAGACTCACTATCCCCCATGCCACGGCTAAGACCCGGCTCAGCCAAACAAATAATTTTTTAAAAAAAGAAACACCATGGTGTCGCCCATCAACAGTGCAGGAACAGAAAATGCTCCTTCTTACCCAACTTGAAAAGAGATACCTCACCCATAGAACAGACTAAATTCTTCAATTTGGTGAGGGGAGAGGGTGTCTGGGGGAATTGTTTTTCTGGCCACCTGCTTTGTAAATGACCAGAAAGGCAGTGAGACTTCCTAGAGGAACAATCTGGAGATGTGTTGACTTGCTCACGTCCTCACACGTGTATTTATATGCGAGATGTTCCTATGTAATAAGTACATGGGTCTCCAGCAAGCCACCTTCTCCCTGTGCTCGGAGTTGATTTGTGTTTTCAGCATGGGCATTAAAATTCTGCCTGAGTGCTGTCTTTAAATTGCTTTGATGCTAGGTGGGTTCCATCCCTGACCTGTCCTGATGGCAAGTGATGGCTGTAACAAGCTCGGGATCAATATTCATAGCGGGTGTCCCGGGCTGATAACACTCGCCAAGACAATGTTCACTATCAGTGCAGACAGCTGAGATATTGCACCATTAGGGATGTTGTGTTAAATAACCTGATCCATTTCTGGGGCTATTTAATGAATTTCACAGTTTAGATAGTATCTTTAAGGAGAAGGCAAAGGCTATTCCAGAGGCACTGATGCAAATCAATGATGCCAAGCTTCCCCAGCAATTCCACAAACAAACTGGCCTATACCTCCAGCACAGCGTTGAGAAGCTGCTGCCTGAGCCGTGAACAGTGTTAACAATGGAAAGAATCTGCAGTATGTGCAGAGGGAGAGCAATCTTAGGAGCTGTGTCAAAGCACTTGAGATAAAATCTGATGTTCCCGAAATAAAATACACCTTAAATTCTCTAGGTAAAACCCTGCAGTTTGCGCCAGCCCACGGGGTAGGACATTATGCCAAAGAGACAGCTTCATAAGGCACAACATGGTAATGAAGGGGGAGAAGTGAACCTCTGACGTCTTCAACTCAAATTGGGCTGCAAAATGGGAGGAGGCGGTGCTGGATTTTAAAAAGAAACTAACCCACGCAGCAGAATCAGTTGTTACTTGTTTACTTGACTCCATAGCCCTTGGTGGTGGAGAGTTCATTTACAATTAAAGGCTAGCATTTCCCATTTCCCACCAGGGCTTTGAACTCTGACAGCCAAGCAGAGCAAGTGTTCCTTTAAAAAAAAGCTTTGATTTGTGAAAGCTCTCAAAGAGTAGTCACCCATCCCCAGACTGCAACCAAAATAAAAATGTTTACTCAGTATCTTTTGCTTTAAGAAATCACTGTTTCTTTTTGGAAATCAACAGGTTTAAAAAACAATCAACTCCTTTATTTCAGACATGTGGAGGAAGCCTCAAAGAAGGTGAGAAGGCAGTGGGAGGAGGGTATTGTCCTGGTAACGACAGTAAGCTAAGCGTTCACAATAATAGCTCTTCTTCCTTGGGCACTTTCTCTGGACCAGGCACTGGGCTAAGATTTTTGCTTATTTTCGGTTATTTCATTTAACCCTTGCCATGAACCCACGAAGCAGGCACTTATACCCCCAGTTTACAGTAGAGAAAACCAAGCTTAGAGAGCTTCAGAGTGACTTTTGCTGCGACCCCAGAGCTAGGAAGTAGGGAAGCTGAGATTTGAACCAGGGTAGTTGTTAGATTTTTAGAGCCTGGTTCAATAAGGTTGTTCTCTTATAGGAAGCCACATTCCTGCCCCAGGGTGAAATCCAATTGCAGACATTTATCAAATGGCTTTCCCTCAAGGTGACACACGATCTGAGATATAGAAGAGGACCTCTGAGAAGTAACTGAGCCCAAGCACCGCCTAGGAGGATACGGTGGTGCAGGTTTGGGATCCAGTCTTGGAAGCTCTTTCAGTCACTGTTTTCTAATGTTTTAAGATATTCCCAGGAGGAGCCTAAGAGAAGGGAACCGCCAGGCCAGCCAAATTGCTCTGGACATCTGGAAAAGTGGAGAGACATGTCACTGGGAGAAGGAGAATCGGGGTGGTGGTGGTGTGGAAATGCCAAGTGATAAGCTGAGAACATATGAGGAGAGAACTGGGGAAGGACAGGGCCAGGGGAGCAGGGACACAGCGCAGGAGGCGCTTTCTGGGCTCTTGTGATGGTGAGCATCACGCGTCGTCGTCCTGCTGTACGGAAGAGAGGCATGTGCAGAGTACAGACGGGGGAGCAAGGTAGGGTGTGGCAGGTATACGAAGCACCTGCTTCCTGGTTGAATGGAGACACATGTGATCACTCTTGGTGGTCTCCTGCAAGGTAGGGGACAAAGTCCTCTGTTACTCACACCTGTGCCCAAATTTCATACCTTCAGTCTTTTTTAAACTGAAATATAGCTGATTTACAATGTTGTGTTAGTGTCTGGTGGACAGCA
The DNA here is from genome assembly GCA_935064755.1 of Tragelaphus eurycerus. Classification (NCBI taxonomy): domain Eukaryota; kingdom Metazoa; phylum Chordata; class Mammalia; order Artiodactyla; family Bovidae; genus Tragelaphus; species Tragelaphus eurycerus. The sequence continues at coordinate 8,358,340 of CAKXYN010000088.1, read as the reverse complement.
AAGTGATTCAGATTTATGTGTATACGTATACTGTGTTCATATTATTTTCCATTGTGATGTATCATAGGATATTGAATATAATTTGCAAAGTGAATCAGATATATATGTATATACATGCTTTCATATCCTTTTCCATTGTGATGTATTACAGGATAATGGATATAATTCCCTGTGCTGTACAGTAGGACCTTGTTGTTCATCTATTTTACACATGGTATTAATAGTTTGTACCTCAGCTCAGTTCAGTTCATTCGCTCAGTAGTGTCCAACTCTTTGCAACCCCATGGACTGCAGCACACCAGGCCTCCCTGTCCATCACCAACTCCTGGAGTTTAATCAAACTCATGTCCATTGAGTTTGTGACGCCATCCAACCATCTCACCCTCTGTCATCCCCTTCCCCTCTTGCCTTCAATCTTTCCCAGCATCAGGGTCTTTTCAAATAAGTCAGTTCTACACATCAGGTGGCCAAAGTACTGGAGTTTCAGCTTCAGCATCAGTCCTTCCAACATTCAGGACTGATTTCCTTTAGGATGGACTGGTTGGATCTCCTTGCAGTCCAAGGGACTCTCAAGAGTCTTCTCCAACACCACAGTTCAAAAGCATCAATTCTTTGGCGCTCAGCTTTCTTTATAGTGCAACTCTCACATCCATATATGACTACTGGAAAAACCATAGCCCTGACTAGGCGGATCTTTGTTGGCAAAGTAATGTCTCTGCTTTTTAATATGCTGTCTATGTTGGTCATAGCTTTTCTTCCAAGGAGCAAGAGATGGGGGCAGAGTCAGGAAATGGAGAGTCAGGGAGCCCAGAATGTCTCCATTCATGCCTCGGAACCAAACACACCTGAAGCCATCAATGACTAGATCATTTACATGAGCCAATAGATTCCTCAACTTAAGCCATTTGAAATTGGGTTTCTGTCACTGGCAACCAAAGAGTCCTAGTTAATACAAGCAAATCTGGAAGGATTATACACACATATATTCAGTAATAGAGGATTGGAAGGATTCAAATTTCAGCCGAAATTAAGACATGATTTGTAAACTTGTTATTGGAAATGTAAGAGACCAAGCTCTGTGGATGAAACATGCCTCCCTGGACACTGGAGGCTTAATGTGCCACTTCACTAGCTTTGGCCCAAAACTATATAAACAAGAGTCTACTGGGTCAGGATTCTGGGGCAGCTTTTTTCTCCTGGTATACAGGCCAAGACTCAGTTGTCACAGGCCCTTTCTCCTTTTCCTTCCCCTTTGCCTGAAATGCAGATGTGATGCCTGGGGCAACAGCAGCCACCTTGAGAGCATGAAGAAGAAGCCATACGTTGAGGATGGTGGAGCAGAAAGATGGAAGTAGCCTATTTCCTGATGATTCTGGGAGCTGCTGTACCTGCCCAGGACTGCCTTCCTCTTGGCTTCCTGATCTATGAGAAAAAAAAAAACAATTCAATCTGGTTGAGCAACTGCAGGTGGGTATTTGTTATATGCAGTGAAAACAACTCTGACTTATACAATGCCCAGACATGAGTTTGAGCAAACTGTGGGAGATTGTGAAGGACAGGGAAGCCTGGCCTGTTGCAGTCCATGGGGTCGCAGAGTCGGACACGACTAAGTGACTGAACAACAACAAAAATCACATCCAAAGAAAGGTCATGGACTTTTGGGTCAGGTCTGAGCCCACACTTAGAGACCTGCTGCTTTGGACAGACATGTCATCCTTCAGGTGAGGGACTTGGGTCCCTGTGTTCATTTCCTATCATTGCTGTAACAAATTATCACAAATTTAGGGGCTTAGAAACCACAAATTTGTTCTCTTACAGTTCTAGAGGCAAGTTTTGTCCTAAAATCAAGGTGTTTGGGGGGCAGGAGAGGGTGGGATGGATTAAGAGTAGTACTGACATATATTTTATCGTGTGTGAAACAGCTAGAGGGGAGCCGCTGCATAACAGAGGGGGCTCAGCTTGCTGCCCTGTGCTGAGCTGCTGCTGCTGCTGCTGCCAAGTCACTTCAGTCGGGTCCGACTCTGTGCAACCCCAGAGACGGCAGCCCACCAGACTCCCCCGTCCCTGAGATTCTCCAGGCAAGAACACTGGACTGGGTTGCCATGAGGGGTGAAATAGAGGGCTGTGGGAGGAAGGCTCAGGAGGTGGGGGACATATGTATACTTATAGTTGATTCACACTGATACACAGCAGAAACCAACATGATATTGTGTTGGTTAAAAGAACTGATATAAAAAGTTAATTAAAAAGTTAAAAACTTTTTTAAATTAAACTTTTAAAATTAAAAGTTAAAACAGATTAAAAGTTAAAGCATTAAAAAAAGTTTTAAAATTAAAAGTTAAAACAGATATTTGAGAAGTAGGAGTAGGGCAAATATAAATAAAATATTTTAGAAAACGAGCCTGTAGGGGAGACTCCTTTTCTTCACCTTTTCCAGCTAGCAGAGGCTGCCTGCATTTCTTGGCTCATGGCCCCTTCATATTCGAACCCAGCAGTGCAGCATTTTCAAATCTCTCTCTCTCACCTCCACTTCTGTGGTCACGTCTTCTCTGACTCTTCTCCTGCCTCCCTCTATCCTTTACAAGGACTCTTGTGATTAGATTGAGCCCATGTGGGTCATCTAGGATAATCTCTCATTTTAAGATCTTTGGCTTAATCACATCTAAAAAGTCCCCTTTGCGATGTAAGGAGACACACTCACAGGTCCTGGGCAGTAGGGCGTGGGCATCTTCAAGGAGCCATTATTCTGTCTCCATAATCTTAGATTCAGAAAGCAATTTGCCCAAGGTCATGCCCAGCCAGTGGGAGAGGGAGAACTATGTGTGGGCTCACCCTCACAGGCAGGGGTGCCCTTTTCCTGCCTCCTCATTTGGCAGGAAGCTAAAGCCTAGTCATGCTTCAGGCTGCCCTGCTGCTCAGAAACCACTGCTGCCCTCCACTGCCCGCAGAGTCCATCCTCTGGGCTGTGTCTGTCACTCACTGGTACTGGGCACATTTTTGATCAGTAGCCTTAAAAGTGTTCCTCTTGTTCTCTGGCCAGTCTTAACTCAAAGGTAAAGATCATACTTTAGACCCTTGTTGCACCTGTGGAGTGGGGCGGGGGTGGACTTCCAGATGGCACTAGTAGTAAAGACCCCACCTCCCAATGCAGGAGAGGTAAGAGATGTGGGTTCAATCCCTAGGTCAGGAAGATTCCCTGGAAGAGGGCATGGTAACCCTCTCTAGAATTCTTGGCTTGAAGAATCCCATGGACAGAGAAGCCTGGCTAGCTACAGTCCATAGGGTTGCCAAGAGTCAGACAGGACTGAAGCGACTTAGGAGACACATGCAGACATGCATGTACCCATGGGACCCACTGAGCCAAGAGAGTTGAAGTTCAACATGTGGATGATGCATGGCTCATGATGGTCCTGGTAGATTATCCAGATCATTCATTTCCTGTACCCCAGAATCAGGAAGGCAAAAACTACATTTTCCAGACTCCCTTGCAGGTTGGAGTAGGTTCCACCAAGCCAGACATGGTGGAAGTGAAATGGAGCCAACAGATGAAAAGAGAGACTCTTCTGAGGGAAAAGTGCATAGGTTTGGTTCTTTGGGGGGCAGTACTGTCAGTCCCTGTCATCTTAAGAGCCAAGTGATTGGTCATTTCTCAGAGCTGCATCGCTCTCTGCTGTGCAGTGCTTGAGCTTGGTTCCCTAGTTCCCTTGGAAATCTGTAAGCTCCTTAATGCCCTGTGTGAACATTGTCTGCAACTAAGAACCATGCAAGTGAAAAGTGAAAGTCGCTCAGTTGTGTCCAACTCTCTGTGATCCCATGGACTGTATAGTGCATGGAATTCTCCAGGCCAGAATACTGCAGTGGTAGCCGTTCCCTTCTCCAGGAGATCTTCCCAACCCAGGGATCGAACCCAGGTCTCCTGAGTTGCAGGCGGATTCTTTCCCAGCTGAGTCACAACGGAAGCCCAAGAATACTGGAGTGGGTAGCCTATCCCTTCTCCAGCGGATCTTCCCACCCTAGGAATCTAACCAGGGTCTCCTACATTGCAGGCAGATTCCTTACCAACTGAGCTATGAGGGAAGCCCAAGGTCTCAAATTCATTTTTCCCTCAATCAGAATGTGAATTCCCAAAGAGTAGGAAGGATATTCCTATTTCTCCTGTAAGGTCAGTAGACTACAGTTTCCCCAGTACACTTAGCAACGTGACATGCACGACTCATTGAACTGGGTCTGAGTTCTAATATTCTGATGAATTCTTCATCCTCTCTGTAACTCCAGAGACTGACACAGTGGCCATGGGAATACGGTCTTCTTTTGAAACCTGAAAGCTAACTCAGGCCAAGAGAAGTCAAATTCTTTCAAGTTTCAGTTTAAACACTTGGTCAGAGGGGTGGTCAAAGAAACTCCTCCCCTTTTCTGTCAACTTTTACTTACTACAAAAATGATGTAACATTAAATAGAATGTAAAAATTCATCCAAAAATCTCACTGGGCAAACACGTTGCAATATTCCCATTTCCTTTTCAGCCTTATTCCTATGCATCCTTATTTTTGCAGGCAGGGGTCTACATTGGTGTTGTTTTTTTTTTTTAATTAATTTATTACTTTGGCTCTATTGGATCTTAGTTGCAGCATGTGAGATCTTCATTGTGTCATGAAAGATCCTTCCACATAGAGGGCGTGCACAAACTCTCATCGTGGTAAACCGGATTAGTTGCTCCCCAGAAGCAACTAATGGGAATCTTAGCTTCCCAACCAGAGATCGAAACTGTGTCCCACGCCTTGCAAGGCAGATTCTTTACCACTGGGCCACCAGGGAAGTCCCTGCATTCAGTTTTGAGTTCTGCTTTTTCATATAATGTTATAACACAACCATGTTCCACGTTGTAACCCAGCCTTCCTTTTTGATGGCACAGTATTTCTTTCACCAACCACCTTACTTCTTGAGCAATTCTAGTCCCTGTCTTCCAGCTTGTTTTGGCATCACAGCTCATACTGCAGACATGCATTTAGGTTCTCTTCCTTACCACTGTTTCTCATGGGCGCAGGATTACCCGGTCAAAGCACCCAAGTATCGCCATTGCTTTTAAAACTGCGGTCCGGCCAGAGGGTGGGAATACCAACGAGAGTCTTTTCCTGTTCTCATTCATTTTTGTTACTTTTATATAGGTGCCTCCTTGTAGTCCCAACTGGCCTTGCTCTAATTCTCGGGGCGGGGGGGTTTGGCTATTTCCCAGTGGGGTTTGTTTTCCCGTTCTTCCTAATCTTTGTCCACGGATCTCAAGTCAAAAGGCTCTCATTTCGGGGAGTGCGGAAGAAGCGCACCTGTCTTCCTGGCTTTGTGCCTCGCCCCGCCCCGCCCCACCCCACCCCGCGGGGATTGGGACTACACTTCCCAGGAGCCCTTGCGCGGCCGCCGCGGGGGCTGCGTTCGCCGCCGGTTGGGACGCGAGGCCCGGAGCTGCAGTGGGGGCGGGCCGCGATGGCTGCGTGGGGCGAGCTGCTGGCCGGCGTGCGCGGGGTGCTGCTGGACATCTCGGGCGTCTTATACGACGGTGGTGAGGGCGGCGGCGCGGCGATCGCCGGCTCCGTGGAGGCGGTGGCGAGGTGAGTGGGCCGTGCTGGGCGCCGGGCGATGCGCTCTGCCGGGTCTCGAGGGCCGCCGGCCCAGGGCGGGCGGGAGACGGGGCGGGGCTCCTGCTGCTGCTCTGGCCCCGCCCCGCAGGGCCAGCGGAGGGCAGGCCCCCGGGACTCTGGACCCCACTGCCCGCCTGGAAGACACTGAGGCATTTCGGATTGCGCCAGGGGTCCGGCACCTCTGGGCGATCATGGGGCTCTGCTGGTTAGAGTTGCTCCACTGTCCAGCAGGGCAGCTCCTTGCTGCTTGCTGCTGAGTCCTTGGAATGGGGCTAGTCTGAGGAGTTAGGATATGCTAAGTGTGTAGTCCACAGCGGATTTAAAGACTTAGTGTTCAGTTCAGTCGCTCAGTCGTGTCCGACTCTTTGCGACCCCATGGACTGCAGCACGCCAGGCCTCCCTATCTATCACCAACTCCTGGAGTTTACCCAAACTCATGTCCGTTGAGTCGGTGATGCCATCCAACCATCTCATCCTCTGTCGTCCCCTTCTCCTCCCGCCTTCAATCTTTCCCAGCATCAGGGTCTTTTCCAATGAGTCACTTCTTCCAATCAGGTGGCCGAAGTATTGGAGTTTCAGCTTCAGCATCAGTCCTTCCAATGAATATTCAGGACTGATTTCCTTTAGGATGGACTGGTTGGATCTCCTTGCAGTCCAAGGGACTCTCAAGAGTCTTCTCCAACACCACAGTTGAAAAGCATCAATTCTTTGGCGCTCAGCTTTCTTTATAGTGCAACTCTCACATCCATACATGACTAATGGAAAAACCATAACTTTGACTAGATGGACCTTTGTTGGCAAAATAATGTCTCTGCTTTTTAATATGCTGTCTAGGTTGGTCATAACTTTTCTTCCAAGGAGGAAGTGTCTTAATTTCATGGCTGCAGTCAGCATCTGCAGTGATTTTGGAGCTCCCCAAAATAAAGTCTCTCACTGTTTCCACTGTTTCCTCATCTATTTGCCATGAAGTGATGGGACCGGATGCCATGATCTTAGTTTTCTGAATGTTGAGTTTTAAGCCAACTTTTTCACTCTCCTCTTTTACTTTCATCAGAGGCTCTTTAGTTCTTCGCTTTCTGCTGTAAGTGTGGTGTCATCTGCATATCTGATGTTATTGATATCTCTTCCGGCAATCTTGATTCCAGCTTGTGTGTCATCCAGCCCAGCATTTCTCATGATATACTTTGCATATAAGTGAGAAAAACACTTACTGAGAAAAATGTTAAAAGTTCATTATATCATTTTGTATTGGTTACATGTTTGAAATGATAGTAATTTAAATATGTTAGGCTAAATAAAATATATTTAATAATTCCACCTGCTTCTTTTGATCTTTGTTATTGTGGTTACCAGAGAACTTTAAATTACTTGTGGCCGGCATTATGATTTGGGTGGACTGCACTGAATGTCTGCTCAGACAGTAGAAGGGCATCTTGTCCATTAGTCTTATGCGCCGAGGACACTGCCAGGACTGCTGGTGGCACCACTGGACCCCGGGCTTTGTAACTGCCATTGGCGTCTCAGAACCAGAAAGTAAGAGGGTCCATCATGGTGCAGGGAAGGAGGAAGTGCCTTCCAGCTGGGGGAACAGTGGCTTCAAAACCTGAGGAAGAGAGCTTGGCAGGTTCTCCTTCACAGAACTGAAGAGTGCGCGAGGACTGGAGAGTGGCAGGGCCTGGCTACAGCAGGCCTTGTGAGTCGGGCAGAGCTGTTTGGATTCCATCCTGAGTGCAGGGAAAAGTCACTGAAGATTTTAGGCAAGAGTGTCATGGAATCTGATTTATGTTTTAAAGAAATTAAAATATAAAAAGTGAAAGTATATAAGTACCAGGTTCCCTGGTGGCTCAGATGGTGAAGAATCTGCCTGCAGTGCAGGAGACCCGGCTTCAATCCCTGGGTCAGGACGATACCCTGGAGAAGGAAATGGCAACCCGTTCTGATACTCTTGTCTGGCAGACTACAGGCAGATCCTGGCAGGCTACAGACCATGGGGTTGCAGAGAGTCAGACACGACTGAGCAACTAACAGTTCAGTTTTATACAAGTACCAAATGAAAACAGGAGAGATTCCCTTTGAAATCTTGGAGTGGGAGAAGAACTTTCTGGCTCTGCCTCAAAATCTAGACTCTTATCTTACATTGCTTGTGGAAGACGCATTTGGCGTTACCTATTAGCATCTGCCTCATACGTGAGAAATGACATAGGTGGGAGGGCGTCTGTGGCAGTGCCTTGTGAGATAGCAAAAGACTAGAAACATGTCAACTGTCCATCACAAGGGGAGTGTTACAGTCTCAGTCTATCAGTGAAGTTCTGTGCTGTATAAAAAAGAATGAGCACCCCTGCCGTGTAGGCGTCCCGTGTAGACGGGACGTGCTCTGTACTGTTTTTTGGGTGGAAAAGGTAGGAATGCAAGCATGTATGCCTGCTGGTATGTTTGCATAAAGAAACTGGAGGGAAGAACTTCACTGTGTGAAAAGCTGCGGTGGTTGCGGGAAAGGGTGGGAGCAAGACTCTTCCCTGGCTAACTTGGTATATAAACATTTTTACACGTTTTTGAACCGTGTGGATGTATTTTCCTGTTCAGGATACCAAAAAAGGAGTATTTTCTGAATTCTGTCTCAATAAAGCTGGAAAAAATGCCACATTTCCCTACTCCCAGCCCCACCAACTCTTTTAAGAAGATCTCTGTCTGCAAAGCGCAGAAATAGCTGTCAGTGGGGCAGACAGCAGGGCTCCAGAGAAAACAGGGAGCAGCCAGCTGTGAGATCCTTGTGTGGTCCAGGGAGACACGGAGGGGCTTGGGCTAGTGGGTGGAGATGAAGAGAAGCGGGGGAACTCAAGAGACCTTTTGGGAGCAGGACTAACGGGACCTTGGCCCACTGGATGTATGGGATATCGTGGGGTCCAGGGAGAAGATGAAGTGAAGAAGGGCTCTGCTGCTGGATTGCAGCACCAATGAGATGCTGAGATGGTGCGGATGGGATGGAGAGGGGCCAGAGGAGGGTGCAGGCAGGTGCCATGATGGCTCTGGACGCAGTGCCTGGCTCACGATACACCCCAGGAGTGTGCCATTTACATCTCAATTCCCACATTCATATAGGAATTCCTGTTGTATGTGCTTTTAATTATTTTAAAATCAGGGCCACTTAAAAACATCTTTACGTTAAAGTAAAATACTCATCTCTTCTCCTGAGGGGGGTGTAGTTTCCCATTTTCAGTTATTTTCAATAGTGCTGCCACAAACGTTCTAGAACATGTCTTTGGTCAATGCATGGTTGCATTTCTGCTGGGCACAGACCCAGGGGTGGACTTGCCGATCCTGAGATCGGCCTATAATCATCGCTAGAAGATGCTGTCGGGTCATTTCCCAAAGTGGTGTATGTGAGCGTCCCCGTGGTTCCGTTCCTTACAAGCACGTGGATTTGTGAGTCCTTGGCATCTTCGCAAGGTCGTTTTTGCTTCTAGAAGCCGGAGACGTAAAGGAGGTCAAGGATATGGACAGAGCCTGTCCTGTCTGTCTACCTTCTGCGGAGGAGCACAGAGTGGTTTCAGCAATGGCCTTGGAGGAGGTCGGGCTGATTGTGAGCCCTTGCTTTCCAGTCAGTAGCATTGGTCTGGGGTGCACCCTTCCTGGGCCAGTGTGGCTCCAGGGATCCCTCAGGGAGCACTTCCTCTGTGCTGGGTATCCGTGTCGCTCCGTCCCCTGCTGCTGGGAGGTGGCTGTTATCTCCTTTGGTCAACTGAAGCCACTGAGGCCCAGGGCTGGCCCAGGGCTCACCAGGTGTCCACTGGGATGGCCTTGGGACCATGGGAATGTAGGTCCACCCCACTCCTACCCTCTGTGCTGGACCTGAGCGTAGAGTCCTTTGAGGGAGACACGGGTATTAAAAAAGGGCGGGGGTCTTCTCTCCAGCAGCCTCCCCAGGTGATGCTCCCCCGACACGCTATCCAACAGTCTGCCCACAACCCTGCGTGTGACTCTAAGGGGGGTGATCCCCGCTTCATTGACCACAGAGGGTTTGGTCTGGTGTTCCCCCGCCCCGACAGACCCCCGGGAGGTTTTTGTCTTAAAGGAAAGGAAAAGTGAAGTTGCTCAGTTGTGTCTGACTCTTTGCGACTCCTCCATCCATGGGATTTTCCAGGCAAGGGTACTGGAGTGGGTTGCCATTTCCTTCTTCAGGGGATCTTCTCGACCCAGGGATCAAACCTGGGTCTCCCACATTGCAGTCAGACGCTTTACCGTCTGAGCCACCAGGGAAGCCTCATTTTGTCTTGGTCTGCTTTAATTCAACTGATTTATCTAACTGGAGTGTCTCTGGTAGCAGCGACACTGTATCAGTCTAGCAGCCATATAATAGCAGGCTATACGAATAGCCCTCAGATGCATCCCAGCTGAGAGGGGAGACGGGGAGACATGCCTTCCCCATAGAGTGTGGGATTGTTTCCCGTGATTGACCATCGTGCTGCCTAGGGGCCTGGAGAAGGAGGCCTGGAGATCTGAACCACCCTGGGGCTCCCTGGCATAAGACCACACCATGTCCCCACAACTCTTCCCCACCCACCAGGGCCTTCCCAAGGGACCTGTGTGGCCCCTTCTCTCCCTCCACCCACCTCACCCCCATGCTCCCAGTTACATAGACTTCAGGTGGATTGTCCCCTGACCAGCCCCTTAGCAGCCCAGCATCCACAGAACCGGGACCCCCCGACCCCACACCGCAGCATCCTCTGGCTCAAGTTCCTTTTCTCTCTAAAGACTAGGCCCCTCCACTCAGGCCCAGGCCTCCCATGGCCAACTGATCCCATTCAGGCCCAAGGGAGCGGTCCCTGCCCTCCTGTGGGTGCTGCCGGAGCCCCGTGTCCAGACCCTCCTGGCGGCGAGTGTGTGTGGATCCCCTCACCAGTAAAATCTGCCTGCTCCTGGAGTGTCCCTGGGGACATCAGACTTTGGGACATGCTTCCCTGGTGGCCCAGAGGTTAAAGCGCCTGCCTGCAATGCCGGAGAACTGGGCTCCATCCCTGGGTCAGGAAGATCCCCTGGAGAAGGAAACAGCAATCCATTCCAGTATTCTTGCCTGGAGAATCCCATGGAAGGCAAAGCCTGGTGGGCTACAGTCCACGGGGTTGCAAAGAGTTGGACACGACTTCACTTTCCCTTTCCCCCTCTCATAGTGGCTGAGCCAGGAATAGGCTCTCTTGGCAGGCGGGCCCTGCCTTGCTGGCCTCGGTGGATACCGCTGGGGTTGCATCACTTTTTGTAGTTGCTTTGCAGCCACAGCCTGCCCCCTCTGGGCTCCTTGATATGCGAGGCTGGCTTTGAAGTCACAGGGAGCTCAGAGGAAGTTCCTGGGGTGAGAGCAGAGCCGCAGCGATGATGGGGTCTCTGGGACCCTGGGGGGTGTTTGCCTCCATGACGACTCCCTGTGGCCATGGGTGCCCAAACAGCACCTTCTGTTCTGGAAACCCTGGAGCGGGGAAGGCGACTCGCCACTCCTTTTCCTAGCTGTCCGTGGTGACAGGTGTCCTCAGCTTTTGAAAAAAATTCCCACCTTTTGGGGGATATAGAGCACATGGGGAATACCAGCTCTGCTTTTTAAGATGCTGTTGTTGTTTAATCACGAAGTCGTGTCCAACTCTTTGCATCCCCATGGACTTCAGCCTGCCGGGCTCCTCTGTCTGTGAGATTCTCCAGGCAAGAATACTGGAGTGGGTTGCCATGGGATGGAACCTGAGTCTCCTGCCTTGGCAGGCAGATTCTTTACCACTGAGCCATCAGGGATGTCCTTTTAAGACAGTATGGACCACAGTAACAGCATCACTGGTGATGGATGGGAGGCCTGCGATGTCCCAGGTTGATGTTTGACCACACAAGCTACCTTCACAACCAGCCCGTTTCAAAGCAGAGCCCGAGGCTCAGAGTTTCACAAATCTGCACAAATGGGAGAAGTCACTGAGCCGGGAGTACCTCCTCTGCACCCCTGAGGCCCCGTCCACCAGACTCCAAGCCCCAGTTTTCCCTGCAGTCTGAAGGACTTCTCATCAAAGATGCACTTGTTCATTTTTTCATTCACATATTTGGCAAGTTTTATGGGGCTTCCCTGGTGGCTCAGATGGTAAAGCGACTGCCTGCAATGCGGGAGACCTGGGTTCGATTCCTGGGTCTGGAAGATCCCTTGGAGAAGGGAATGGCAATCCACTCCAGCACTCTTGCCTGGAAAATCCCATGGACGGAGGAGCCTGATAGGCTACAGTCCATGGGGTCGCAAAGAGTCGGACACGACTGAGCGACCTCACTTTCACTTTCACTTTGGTGGCTCAGCTGGTGAAGAATCCACCTGCAATGCGGGAGACGTGGGTTTGATCCCTGGGTTGGGAAGATGCCCTGGAGAAGGGAAAGGTTACCCGCTGCAGTATTCTGGCCTGGAGAATTCCATGGACTGTATAGTCCATGGGGTTGCAAAGAGTTGGACACGACTGAGTGACTCATTTCTCACTTTTCTTCATACTAGGCTTCCCTGGTGACTCAGATGGTAAAGAATCTGCCTGCAATGCAGGAAACCCAGGTTCCATCTCTGGGTTGGGAAAATCCCCTGGAGAAGGGAAAGGCTACCCATTCCAGTATTCTTGCTTGGAGAATTCCATGGACAGAGGAGCCTGGTGGGCAGCCCATGGGGTCACAAAGAGTCAGACGCAACTGAGCGACCCACACTTCCACTTCACATTCTTTCCAGCTAGAAACACAGCTGGAGGCACTGGGACAGGGGCAGTGAGTGGGGCAGATGGAAGTCCCTGCCCCCAGCGGGGCTGACCGTCCAGTCTGGGGAGAACAGCGTAAATAGCACCCAGAAGGCGAGTGTCAGGGAGAAAGACTGAGCCGAGGTCGGGGAGCCCGGCCACGTGGAACCAGTGACGTGTAAGCCAGGCTCTGGACCTGTCCTCTGGGCCAGTAGCGTCCCAGACGGGAGAGCAGGCAGTCCAGGCCTCCGGGAGCCGCCAGGTGGGCCAGGTGGGGCTGCTTACTGCCCCGGGGCTTGTGTGGGCGTGGTCCTGGGACATCTGTGACCGGCCTGGGTCCCCCCAGCAGGCCCTTTATTGGAGTCCATTCTTGGGCAGTTGGGCTCCCCAAGGGGAGCCATTCAGAGGCAGGGCATGGCACAGCGGGGGCTGCCCCCCCACAAAGGGAGCCCCGGAGGCATCTGCATGTGAAAGGCAGGGAGGGGGGCATTTACTGCATCCTGTCTCGGGCACTAAAGCACAGCTGAGGGGGGCCCCCTCGGCCCAGCCTTTTCACAGCAGCGGAAGGAAGCAGGGCCCGCCTTGGCCGAGCAGCCTCATAAAGCAATTGCCACCTGGGACTCACAGACCCGCGGCCGCTGCTTCCAAATGTGCACACAAGTCCTGTGACCCTGTGAAAGTCAGGACCCGCCCCGCAGGCCTTAAGGCCCGAGGATCAGGGCCAGGGGGCTTGTCTGAAGCTCGGCTTCCTTGATGGTCAGCTCCACCCCCACCTCGCTCCATCAGACCCCACAGACACAGCCAACAAGAAGTGGCTCCCTGTGTCCCCTCGCCTCATCCCCCAGGTGTGGCCCAGCGCCTGCCGAAGGGGCTCTTGAGGCTCTCAGAGTTTTGGGCCGCTTGTTCTGAGTTCAGAGCCAGAAACAGCTCTGCTGAGTTAGCCTGGACTTTGGACAAGGGGCGTTTGTCCGGAATGCCCCATCGCTGTGCTGCTGATGTCAGGGGTTGACTTCAGAGCTGGGGCCCCCCGGGGCGGGGACGAGTGCACAGTGACCCCCTCCCAGGCCCAGTGCTTGTTGCATAACGTCTACAGTTTTAATCTTCACAAGCCAGAGGTGCTTCCTTCTTGTGAACAGTCCCACTCAGTGCCTGAAATGGAGGCGGGGTGGGGGTGGGGTCTGGGATTTCCTCAGAGAGCGGGGGTCAGCACCCCTGCCAAGGCAGGTGCCACACCCCGTGTAAGAAGATAGGAGTTCTCTCTGGCGGGCGGGGACCTGGGTCCGACTTCCAGCCCAGCACTGTGGCTGTAATGTGGTCTCCGGCAAGTTCCTTAGGCTTTCTGAGCGTCCTGTTTCATCTCCTGGAAGCTGTTGTAACTGCCCTTGGGGCTGTCCATCCTGGGTGTCCCCGGGACGTCTGGTAGGACAGCCAGCCTTGGTTCCCCCCCCGCCCCCTCCCTTTGCTGGTTGAACTTTGCCCTCTTTCTTATCGGTTGCCTCAGCTCACCTGCTGTCTCCATCTGCTGTCCCAGGTGCCCTGAGCATCTGGCTTCCGGTCCAGTTGCCTGCCTCGAGGGCCTGAATGTCCCCAGCACCCAGCCCTGGGCCTGCCAGAGGTATGGTTGTCTTTGTTCCCACCATCGTCATTCATGGAGCATTTGCAACGTGCTTCAGAACAGTCCTGTCAAGTAGCTTCTGCTAATGCCCCATTTTACAGAGCTGAAAACTGAGGTTGGAGAGGGTTAGGTGACAAGCCTTGGTCTCACACAGGGACAGGGTGGTGGAGGTGCTGTGGGTGTGTCTGCTTCCCCAGCTGAGGCCCCCTCACCCCGAGAATACCCTGCTCTGTCCCCTGCAGTGACCAGCTAGGGACCACATCAGGGGAGAGCTGACTGGCAGCTGACCTTCCAAGGCTGGGGAGTCTTCCACAGACCCCTTGGCTCCTGAAAACGTGTCCTTTAAACGCCTGGTGTCCCTCTGGGCCTTGGTCTCCCCCTCTGTGAAAGGAACCACCAGACTGGACAGTCTCCAAGTCTCCTCTGGTTTGTGGATTCCCGTGCATCTGATTCTAAATTTCGTTTATCTAACTAGTAAAGCGATTCTGTGAGCTTGGTGTGGCTCTCTGATCAGAGCTCAGAGGCTCAGGCCAGTCAGAGTGAGAACTCCCTGGATGGCAGTGGGGGCGGCCCCGGACGGGGAAAGGTGTGCCACATGTTTCGTAAGGACCCTGGCTCTGGGCCTGCCCGACGTTTCTATTTGACTGTCCCCCTCCTTCTCCCCTGTCCCTCTGAGCTCACTGGCTGGCTGGTCCACACTGAGCCTCAGCCAGGGCCACCTGCGTGCGTCACCGCCTGTGTTCTCTCTCTTCTCTCCGTCCAGACTTTGGACTCCCGTTTCTTGCCTGGACTCTTGACGACACACTGTGCCCAGCAAAGGGCCAGATGGAGAGTGGGCAGGGACCTCGCCGGACCCTGCAGCGGGCCGTCGCAGGCTGGCCGAAAGGTCTGCTCTGATGGAAAGAAGCGGGAGGTGCAGCAGGCCCAGCTGGTGCTTCTGGCAAAGACTTCCGGCAGCCCTGTGTTCATGGCCCCTGGTGATGTCAGCACGCGCTAGGGCTCCTCTTGGGCCCCTGTGCCCCTCCCCCCGAAGAGCTGGGAGGCTGGGCGCTACCCCATTTCATGGCTGGGATTTCAGACCCCCAAGTCTGGCCCAGGGATGCCTGACGCAGGGCTTCAGCTGGGAAGCCAGACCCCCTTCTCAAGTGGCAAAAGCCCTTCTGTCGGTGCTCCCTGACCCCGAGCTCATGCCCGTTCATCTGGGCACATGGGGAGCTGGGCCGGGTTCCTCCCAGGATCAACATGGCTGCCTGCCCCTTGGTGTATGAGAATGATGGTATTTTTCTTTTTTTCCTCCTTTCCTTCTTCCCTCCCTCATTCTTTCTTTTTCCCTCTCCCCGCCACCTCCCTCCTTTCCTTTCTTTTTTTTTTTAAATGACTGTATTTCTCTGCTGCAGGACTGCCTCTGCTCTGCACATGGGCTCACACGTGACCCTATGATAAAATAGTGAGTCCTTAGAACAAACAGGCCCTTTGCACGTTTCAGTTTTCCCAATGTGTGCGGTCCGTCTCCGTGGCTTTCCAAAAGGGAAGCAGCCACATATCTCAACGTCAGACAGTGGCTGGCACTGCCATGGAGCCCCGCCACGTAACAAAGATCCGGAGGCCAAGAGATGGGGCAACTGGAACTCTTGTTCTCTGAGGATCTCCACTGGGCACTGCCGCCTGGGTTTCAGTTCATACTGACTGCCCCCCAGGTGTTGGGGTGTCCTTTCCTTCTCTTGGAAACCCTAACCACAGAGATCCATTTATCTGCAGCTGTGGCAATGGCACCCCCACCCCAGTACTTTTGCCTGGAAAATCCCATGGACGGAGGATCCTGGTAGGCTCCAGTCCACGGGGTCGCTAAGAGTCGGACACGACTGAGCGACTTCACTTTCACTTTTCACTTTCATGCATTGGAGAAGGAAATGGCAACCCACTCCAGTGTTCTTGCCTGGAGAATCCCAGGGACGGGGGAGCCTGGTGGGCTGCTGTCCATGGGGTCACACAGAGTCGGACACGACTGAAGTGTCTTAGCAGCAGCAGTGGCCATTTTTGATGGAAAGAGGGGCTTCCCTCCACCAGGTAGTGGTGGAGAGTTGAGTTGTGGCCCCCCGGGGTGGGGGACACAGAGCAGGCAGTGTGGGTCAGGGAGGCGGGAATGTGGGGAACATGCTCTTCCCCTCCCCTCCTTCCACACCTCCTGGTGTGTTTCTCCTGTCTCAGGTCAGCACTCCAGGCCGCTGGACGTGGAGATGGTTCCCGGTAGAGACTTCAGCCCGGGGTGGGCCTGTGGACCTCACACAGCTCTTGTGAAGACCAGCCCAGTTCAGTTCAGTTCAGTCGCTCAGTTGTGTCCGACTCTTTGTAACCCCGTGAACCGTAGCATGCCAGGCCTCCCTGTCCGTCACCAACTCCAGGAGTCCACCCAAACCCATGTCCGTCGAGTCGGTGATGCCATCCAACCATTTCCTCCTCCGTCATCTCCTTCTCCTCCTGCCCCCAATCCTTCCCAGCATCAGGGTCTTTTCAAATGAGTCAGTTCTTCGCATCAGGTGGCCAAAGTATTGAAGTTTCAGCTTCAGCGTCAGTTCTTCCAGTGAACACCCAGGACTGATCTCTTTTAGGATGGACTAGTTGGATCTCCTTGCAGTCCAAGGGACTCTCAAGAGTCTTCTCCACAGTTCAAAACCATCAATTCTTCGGCACTCAGCTTTCTTTATAGTCCAACGCTCACATCCATACATGACCACTGGAAAAACCATAGCCTTGACTACGTGGACCTTTGTTGACAAATTAATGTCTCTGCTTTTTAATATGCTGTCTAGGTTGGTCATAACTTTCCTTCCAAGGAGTAAGCATCTTTTAATTTCATGGTTACAATCACCACCTGCAGTGATTTTGGAGCCCAGAAAAATAAAGTCAGCCACTGTTTCCACTGTTTCCCCATCTATCTGCCATGAAGTGATGGGACCGGATGCCATGATCTTTGTTTTCTGAATGTTGAGCTTTAAACCAACTTTTTCACTCTCCTCTTTCACTTTCATCAAGAGGCCTTTTAGTTTTTCGCTTTCTGCCATAAGGGTGGTGTCATCTGCATATCTGAGGTTATTGATATTTCTCCCGGCAATCTTGATTCCAGCTTGTACTTCATCCAGCCCAACGTTTCTCATGATGGACTCTGCATATAAATTAAATAAGCACAGTGACAATATACAGCCTTGATGTACTCCTTTCCCGATTGGAACCAGTCTGTTGTTCCATGAAGACCAGCCCAGGGGCACGTAAATTAAAGGGCATGGACCCTGCTTTCTCTGTGGTCGGGAGATGTCACCATCCTCTACCCTCGTTTGTTGCTTCAGGTTCCACCTGCCATTCTGCAGCCCACCCAGCTTGAGGCCTCCCCTCCTTCACCACCCTGTAAGGGGTCCCTCTCCGCTGGGTGGTAATAAGGTTTGGAGTCACCATCAGCCTGGCCTTCCAGACCCCACCTCACCCCACCCCTGTCAGTAGGACTCAGCCCTTGCTCCTGGGAGGCCCAGGTGTAGGAGCAGCGGACGGGAGGGCCTGCCAGCAGCGGGGGCCTCTCTGCTTGGTGATGGGGCGGCTGGAGCGCGGTGGGGGCGGGCCCTGCCTGCTCTGGGCAGTGGGGGCAGGGAACAAGATCGGGGAGCCTGTCTGCTGGCCACTTAACTGGCTAACGCTCTCCGCACACGCTGAGTGAGCTCTGACCACGGGCCAGGCCCAAGCCGGCACCTCGAAGATCTCCCTGGAGCTTCAGCACGTGAGGCTGTATCATCCCATCTTCTGGATGAGGAAACTGAGCACCAGGGAGAAGAAATAGCTTTGTGGAGGTGCCACAGCCCATAGTCATCAGGCCCTGGAACACCTCCCGGTCGCTCCTTGACCTCCTGGCCTCCCGCTCAGTATTAGAGCATCTTTCATATGCATTTGTCCCACGGCTGCTGGAAGGCACGGGTTGCCCTGCGTCTCGTCCTACTGTCTACCCATCTGGACTCACGAGGGTCCACTGTGCTCTCCCTAACCCTAACCCCAACCCTAAACAGACTCTGAAGCAGTGCTCCCCATGGGCAGGATTGGCAGTGAGCCCTCTCGAGGTTCTCTGGGTGCTAGAATGACTTGGTTCCATTAGAATTTGGATCACTTCTCACAGAAAAGCACTGCCGTGTTTCAAGAGCTGTGAAAGCCAAGTGGGACAGACTCTACTTGGGAGGGGGCAGAAGTCTGGGGGGCCTTCCTGGAGGAAGGGACAAACGAACCAGGCTCTGAAGGATATGTAGGATTTGCCATAGGGGATGGGTGACGGCAAAGACTCGGTGATGCGAGGGCCTTCGGGGTCAGATGATGGTGAGAGGTGGCTGGGCGGGGTGGGGACTGAGCTCAGAGGGGCCTTCCCAGGGCAGCCTCCTTGCCCCTGTCCAGCTCCTCTGTGGTGAGCCCAGAGGGCACGAGGTGGTGGAGCTGTGCCAAGGTCAGCCAGGATGTCCAGCAATCGTCCCAGCGCTCTACCTGCTCCCGAGCGATAATGAGAGGGTTTCCATTATTTTCGGGTGAGCGCCCCTGGCAGATGCCGACAGCTAGCAGATGTGTGAGGTCCAAGGTGATTTGCAAGGGACCCGCTCATGTGATGCTCAGTAATGGCATCAGGCGACGCTGTCACTCAGAGCTTTTCTCGGCCTCTGGGAGGAGGTAAAGGTCAGTTCAAAGAGTCGGTGCACCCTCGGGAAGTAGGGGCAAGTCCCCACCCGCTCCGGGAGGGGTCCAGGGAGACACAGAAGACTGAGGACGTGGCCACGGTCTCAGAGGGGATGTCCGGCCGGAGCCCCGCTCTGGCTGCCAGGGCCCTGCGGTAGGCCCTCTGTCCTCAGGGTTCTGGGATGTTGGGGGACTTGGATGGCCTGGCCTGGCCTGGAGCCGGGCCTGGCCCGATGCCAACGTCCCTGGGGCTTGCTGCGCTTGGGAGGCCCATGGCAGGCTCTGCCTCGGCCCTGAAGCCACGCCTGGCTCCCACTCTCCTGACGTTGGGTTCATTGTTCCAGGCCGTCCAAGACTGAATCTGATATTAAGCAGCAACCCCTCCAAGAGACGCCAAGGCTTTGGCTCCTCTGCTGTCTTAGTCTGCCGGAACAGAGTACATCAAGCTGGGGGGCTCAACGACAGAGATTTATCTGCCCCTAGTCCTGAAGTCTGGGCGTCCGAGATCGAGGTGCCCTAGGGTGGGTTTTTTGGGGGGAGCCCTCTTCCCGGCTTGCTAGGCGGCCCCCTTTGACTGTGCCCTGACGTGGCCTCCTCTCTGTAGTCGCAGAGGGATCCCTGGCGTCTCTGGCCGTGATCCTGTCCTGTCCCGGCCCCACCCTCTCGTCCTCTCCTAACCTTCATTTCCCTCCCGAGGGGGTCAGCCTACGACAGGGCGGGACACAGTTGCGCCCAGAGCGGCTCACATGCCGTGTGACCTTCTCAGGTCTCTGCCTCCCGAAGCCCCTGTTTTCTCATCCCTGGGATGGGCTCCTGGTTCTCGTCTCCGTAGCTCGCAGACTCAATTTGGAGCCTTGTGTGCTCCAGGCTCCTGGCCCTGGGGGTGCTTGTGGGGGACACAGGATGTCCAAAGGGGGCTTTGCCCTCAAGGGGTGAGGGTGACATCAGATCACAGATACCGACCCCCAAGGCAAGGCTGAATGTAATGTATTTATCCTTTACTATTTTTAATAATAATAATGAATAATACTTTAGATCTTCCTTGATGGTTCAGTGGTAAAAAAAAAAAAAAATCCACCTACAATGCAGAAGACACAGGAGACGATGGTTCGATCCCTGGGTCGGGAAGATCCCTTGGAGGAGAAAATGGCAACCCACGCTGCTCTTCTTGCTTGGAGAATCCCATGGACAGAGGAGCCTGGCAGGCTACAGTCTGAAGGGTTGCAAAGAGTCAGACAGGACCGAGCATGCACGCATCCATACAACCAGCACTTTTTTTACTTTTAGTAATTAAGAAAAATGAAGAGACGACCTGGGACTTATGCCAGAAAGCGAAAAGAGGGTGTGGTCAGGGACATGAATGGATAGACCCGCAGTGAGGGGCCTTCCCTGAGCATTTCCCACCGCTGTCCAGGGGCTGATTCAGTCCCAAAACTAGTAATTTTATTTTAACTGGAGGATAATTACAATATCGTGTTGCTTTCTGCCATACAACAGCGTGAATCAGCCACAGGTGTACATATGTCCCGTCCCTCCCACCCCACCCCATCCCACCCCTCCCCTCTAGGTGGTCACAGAGCCCCAGTTTGAGTTCCCTGGGTCGTACAGCAAATTCCCACTGGCCATCTGTTTTACATATGGTAATCTATGGGATTGCACAGTCGGACACGACTGAAGCAACTTAGCAGCAGCAGCAGCAGCAGTGTAGAGGTTTTCATGTTGCTTTCTCCATTTGAGTACTTTTGATTTTAAAGCAATGTGTCTCCAGTAAACGTACGTTGTGTGTCGGCGGAGAACAGTGTCTGCGGTGAGTTCTGTTGTTTACCCGTGTTTCACGGGCATCGGAGCTGTGTTTGGAATAGCAGCTGCGAGTTCTGTCATCTCACCGTCACACTGATTGCTCACTGTTCTGAGAAGGTCACATCGTAATCCATTAGCAATAATTAGTCCCCCGGCACCCGCTGCCTTCTTCCCTCAACTGCTCCATTAACTTGGGTGCGGATCGCACATCCCAGGCGCCAATCAGTGGAAGATCTGTCCGTAATATACGAGGTGATGCTATTAGTTACAATATATTAACTGCCTAATTTAAAAATACAAAAGCTGTCTTTATGAAGGGCAATTAACCACTAAGCGTAATTGATAATTCATAACCCCCTGATTAGGAAAGACAAATACTAAGAAAGGTCTGAATCACCTGGGCTGCTGGTTCTACGACATTGTCAGCCCTCCGTCTGCGTTTGTTCGTCCTGTGGGCAGTAGGGCCTGATGTTTCTCCCCAGGTCTCACCTGTCGGCTACGGTGCTTGGGGGGTCTGGAGGCTCACTGTCACGGGGGAGTGCGTGTCTTCACCACCGAGTGGGGTGCAGTGAGGGGGGTGCAGGCTCGGAGCACCCTCAGGGGAAGGAGTAGGCGTGGTCCTAAAGCCGGGTGCCTCTCACCAGCTGTCATCTGGACTTGCCATCACTCAGCAAACGCTTGTCAGGGGCCTGCCATGGGCCCCGCCAGCAGACCTCGTTTCTAACCTCATGGAGCACGCGAGTCCAGGAGAGAGATGCTGAACAAATGCAAACATGAGATGACTGGAGATATGGGTTAGCGTCAGAAAGAAAAGCAGCCTAGAGACAGAGTGGGGCAACGTCGCCCAGATGGTCGGAGAAGGGGATGTTGTACAGACCCTTCACCTTTTCCCTAGGGTTTCTCGGACCTCCTGGCTTGCAGCCTGGTGACTTCCATGGCCCTCCCACGCCACGGCCCGGGGTGCATCCAGGAGGGCCGTGTGCTCTGGACCAGGCCGGGTAGCCCCCTTGCTCGGGGCCTGGCCTCGCCTGCAGCACTGATTGTTGCAGTTCCCCCTGTCCTTCTGGGGGTCCCTGTTCCTTTGTCTCCTTGCTTCCCTTCCAGTCTCAGCTCCAGAGCTGTCTCCTCCCCAGGGAGGCCTCCTGTCCTGCCCACGCTGCCTGGCCGTCCTGTCTCCTCACCTCTTTGGTCTTTCCCGTCACCTCTCGTCCTGATCCTGGTGCCCCTCCTGTGTGCGGTCTCCCACCTCACGCACCGACTGAGGGTCCGGGGTCAGAGAGCCCACCTGCGGGCACCACGGCGTGTCCGTGTGCCCAGCCCTGCCGGCCACTCAGTAGGTGCTCAGTCGCTCTCGGCAGAAGGGTTCAGTGTTACTTCCCTGGCTTCTCTCTGGGCGTCGGCTTTTGTGACTTGGCCTTCGCAGAGCCTGCCCGGGTGCAGCGGGGCTGCAGGGCCTCTCGTGAGCCCGGACAGGCTGTCGGAGCTGCCAACACTGTGGGCATCCCCAGCTCCCGTCCCATTAGCTCGCCCATGCGCCCGATGCCTCCGTCTGGCCGACCTGTCTTCAGTGACAGCGGTGAGATAGCACACCTCAGGCGTGGTCCCCTGACCTTTGCATTTTGGAGAAATGTGGATACTCAGGGGTCAGCTCAGATGCTCAGTGGAGATGCTCACTGTGGTGGGCGGGCCCAGAGGGGTGGCCAAGATGCTCGGAGGGGACCTCCACCAGGCTGAGCGGCATGGTGCGGTGCAGGGAGGTGTCGAGTGGTCCCGGGAGGCGGGGCGGATTGGCACGTGTGAAGAGGTGGTGTGTCCCGGGTGGAGGGGCACGGCCGTGAGCCAGGCAGAAGCAGAGGTCACGTGGGAACTCGGGGTGTCTCAGGTGTGCCGAGCTCAGCGAGGGTGAGATGGGTCTTCTCCAGCTCAGAAACCCCAGGGTCCAGCGAGGCTGTCGAGGCCCAGTTCAGGGGCCCATGGAGACCCAGCTTGCTCTGGACTGTTCCCCTGGAGAAGAAGCACCCATCCACGCCCCTCCCTGGGTGGCCGGGCTGTCTGCTGACAGCCCCCTCCCTGGCCTGTCTCCCCTCTGCAGGCTGAAACGGTCCCGGCTGAAGGTGAGATTTTGCACCAATGAGTCGCAGAAGTCGCGGGCGGACCTGGTGGGGCTGCTGCGACGGCTGGGCTTCGATGTCTCCGAGGGCGAGGTGACCGCCCCGGCCCCCGCCGCCTGCCTGATCCTGAAGCAGCGAGGCCTGCGGCCACACCTGCTCGTCCACGATGGTAGGCCCCCCTTGGGCCCCCGGGGAGGGGGTGAAGCTGCCCCCTTTCCAGCTGGGGGCTGGGGAGGACACAGAGGGAGCACCTGGCCCTTGTTAGACCCATGGGCCTTGGGGTGGAACCCAGGGGCTCCCTGCTGGGACCCTGGCCCCATCCATCCTGGCATCATCCTGGGCCCGGGGGTTGGTGGGGGGTGGTGGTCAGAGGCAGGGTCCATATGGCTCCTTGGAGGCAGGAAAACCCTGAGTCTGTTTTCTGTGATCCAGGATGGAGCAAGGTGGCAGGAAATTGTCAAGGAGGGCAAGATTTTAGCCTCTGGGGTCTGTGTCTGTGTGTGAGAGACAGACAGACAGACAGACAAATAGAACAGATGCAAAGCTAGGTCTGTAGGTTTCGGAACCGTATTTGTAAAAACCAGCCCCCCGCGCTGGCTAATGGCACAGGTTTATTTGCTAACATCAGTCTGAAGGCAAGGACAGAGTCCCTTTGACCTTCAGCTGGGAGTTTTGCTGAAATGAAGAAGAAAGAACAGTATTACCTGGCACCTTCTGAATATTTAAAAAGAAGAGACAGTACACGCTTCGGAATTCAGGACACTTTTCTGTCGTTGCAAAGAACCTTCTTGCTTCCTTCCTCTGCACTTGGCATTGTTATTTGCAAACCTGCGGCAGAGGCAAGCACTCTTTTCTACCCCAGAACAGGGGAAGGGGACTCCCAGAAATGGAGAGAGCTCCTGAAGGTCTGGAGGCCGAGGCCACAGCTCTGGCGCCAGTTGAGGGCGACATGCCCAGCCTTTGGAAACTGTTTTTCTCGAAATGCTTCCTCTGTGATCTGGGATCCTTGCCAGTGTCTTTAGAACAGGTCCTTAAAGTAACAGAAAGATTTAAGAGAGGAAAAACCTCCCCTCCCCGGGGCAGGGGCAGAGGGACGGGTTGGGGTGGACCTACCAGAGATGAGAGGGAAACTTAGCGTTCCCCTTGAAGACGACGTTCATCCATGAGTCCAACAGGCAGATGTTGGAGCTCGAGAAGCTGTGGGGGAAGCCAGGCGCCCTTCATTACCTGTACTCTTGCGTCTGTGTTTTGCATATGTGTCCCTGTCTTTTCAGACCTTGAATCGTTTTCAGGTTTTATTGTTGATGAATTCCACCTCCCCCTCCCCAACTTTTTGTTATGAGAATTTTCAGATGGCAAAGCTGAAATAATTTTATTTGGAATATTTGTTTGCCCTTCACCTTGACTTTACCAATGACATTTTGCCATGTTTTCCTCATTAGACATCTCCCCATCCCTCCATCCATCTATCCACCTTTATCTTTTTGATGCATCTCAAAGTCACTTGCAGACTTTGGTGGTGGTTGTTATTCCTAAGTCCTTTGGTTGTGTCTGACTCTTTGCGACCCCATGGACTGTAGCCTGCCAGGCTCCTCTGTCCATGGGATTTCCCAGGCAAGAACACTGGAGTGAATTGCTATGCCCTCCTCCAGGGGATCTTCCCGACCCAGGGATTGAACCCTTCTCTCTCCCTCTTTTCAGGAGTCCGCTCGGAATTTGATCAAATCGACACGTCCAACCCAAACTGTGTCGTAATTGCAGATGCCGGAGAAGGCTTTTCTTATCGAAACATGAATAAAGCTTTCCAGGTGCTCATGGAGCTGGAAAACCCCGTGCTCTTCTCACTGGGAAAAGGGTAAGTAAGCTGGGGGGGAGTCGTTTCCAGCCACTCTGGACGATGCTCCATGGGTCTCTCTGACTTAAGGAATCAGCAGAGACGCTGGGAAGAGTGGGCATGGGGTGGACGCAGTGTGGCTCCTTCTTCCTTCCCTCTCCTTTTCTTGCCTTTTCCCCTTCATTTCGTCATCCCTGTCTTTTGATCATTTTTGAGCAGATACCTGGTCTTCAGCTGGTTGGTTAAGCTTCCCCGTGACCACGAGGCTGGGAGCGGCCGGGGGCAGGGACGGGTCACTGCAGAGGGGACCACTGGAGATCAGGGTGGCCGTCCCGAGTTTCGGTCATTGTCACAGGGCTGATGGGTTGTGCCAAGGAGATGGACGCCCGAGCAGTGAAAATAGGCTTGAGGGCCTGTGGGCTCTTGTCTGGGCCCCACATCTCTGGTTGCGGAGCAGCCTGTCAGCTTCTGATTTTGTCACCAACGTGTTTGTCCAAGTCTGCAGCCTGGGCCTCACCGTCTCTTTCAAAACACTGTGTTGATTATTTCTCTTAACCTCTTTTATCACCAAGAACAACACATCTTCACTGAAGAAAAGCTGTTGAATACAGATGAGTGAAAAGAGGAAAAGAGCATTTTCAGTCCCACTGCAGGAGAGAACAGCGGTCAGTCCCACTGCAGGAGAGGACAGCGGTCAGCATTTTGGTGTGTGTCCTTCCCGGCAGTTTTCTGTGCAGAAATCGTTACACGTGGGTGTGTTCACAGCGTCAGTATCTAACTCGACCTAGTTCTGTCACGAGTTTTAGTGGCTCACTGAACATTCTGTGAGCCACTTTGCATACAGTAGGGCTTCCCTGGTGGCTCAGTGGCTAAAGAATCCGCCTGCAATGCGGGAGCCCCGGGTTCAGTCCTGGGGTTGGGAAGATCCCCTGGAGGAGGGAATGGCAATCCACTCCAGTACTCGTGCCTGGGGAATCTTGTGGACAGAGGAGCCTGGAGGGCTACAGTCCACAGGGTCGCAAAGAGGCAGGTGTAACTGAGCGACTAACACTTCCCTGTGAGAAGCGGACGTCTCTGCAGCGAGGTTATTCCTGTTAGTTTTTTCACAGGCTCTCCTGGAGTTGGCGTAGGTTGTTTCTGATTTTCTCCCTGAGTAAGGCCGTGATCAGCCTCTTTCTGGCATTTCGGGTGAGATGTGTTTTTTGAGGTTCTTGGTGCGTGTCGCCAAGTTGCTTTCCAGAAAGCGGTGCAGGTTTATCCTGTGCCCCATGGAAGCAGGGTTTAAAGTCACAGGTGTGCTGTGGAACCCGACCCCAGCATTGTGCACAGGGCAGGAATTCTGTGGCCGTCTCTGGGGCAGCCTTTTCCAGCTTAGGTGCTTCTGGTGACTGGGGACTTCCTACCTCTGCCTGCTGAACAGGGGTGGCTATTCCAGTAGACACGAGGGGGCCTTTTTTTCTGGCTGCTGGCCACTGCTGAGCCCTCTGTGTAGTTCACCGTGTTTAGCTCTGACCACAACACTGTGAGCTGTAGACAGCGTCATTGCCATTGTGCAGATGGGTGTATCGAGGCACAGGGAGGTGAGGTGAGCCACAGTCACCCCACCCGTCAGGGGGGTGGCCAGGAGCCCCCAGAGCCTGTGCTGTCACTTTTCAGCTCCATTCTGGAGCAGGTATTGGGTCCACACGAGACCGTTAGCTTTTTTGAGGTCATTTTAAAAATTGGAAGACTTTATGTAAAATAACTGGATTTCTGATTCTCTTGAAAAATCAGAAGATCTGAGGGTACTCACCCCACATTCCCGAATGCGCTCCTGCTTGGTGAAACCACTGGTCCCTCAGCTGTGGTGCAGTGGAGACCCCACCACGACCTCCTGCCCATCTCCAGGCTTCAGGGTCGGCTGGTGTTCATCTTGTACCAAGAGAAATATTGTACATCTTGTACAGTAGAGAAATATTTCTTCATGGCTGGGGTTCTTTTAAAATAGGCAAGTGAAAGAGATTTAAAGAAAGAGAGGAGAGGATATGTTTCTCTTGTCGCTGTTGTTCAGTTGCTAAGTCCTGTCCAACTCTTTGCAACCCCATGGACTGCAGCACACCAGGCTTCCTTGTCCTTCACTATCTCCCAGAGTTTTGCTCAAATTCATGTCCATCGAGTCGGTGATACCATCTAACCATCTCATCCTCTGTTGTCCCCTTCTCCTCCTGTCTTCAATCTTTCTCAGCATCAGGGTCTTTTCCAATGAGTCAGTTCTTTGCATCAGGTGGCCAAAGTATTTGGAGCTTCAGCATCAATCCTTCCAATGAATATTCAGGACTGATTTCCTTTAGGATGGACTGGTTGGATCTCCTTACAGTCCAAGGGACTCCCAGGAGTCTTCTCTAACACCACAATTCAATGGCATCAGTTCTTTGCCTCTCAGCTTCTTTATGGTCCAACACTCACATCCATACGTGACCACTGGAAAGAACATAGCTTTGACCAGATGGACCTTTGTCTTGCTGCGAATACTCCAGTGTGTTTATCATGCAAAAAATTGTATCCTGTGTTAGTCAGTGGTCTCCAGAGAAACAGAACCAGCTGGGTGTGGTGATGTATATACAGACAGTTCTTGACTTAGCAGTGGTTCAAATGATAACTTTTCGATTTGGTTATGGTATAAAAGCTATGCATGTTCAGAAAAACTACTTCTAATTTTGAATTCTGATCCTTTCCCACATGCAGTGCAGTCGTCTCCTGTGATGCTGGGCAGATGCTGGGCACCGGCCGCTCCTGGGCAGCCACATGATCACGAGGGTCAACAGCTAGTACGTGGACGAACATTCTGTACCCAGACCACCATTCTGAGTTTCACTTTCAGTAATAAATTACATGAGATATTCAGTGCTTTATTATAAAATAGACTTTGTGTTAGATGATTCTGCCCAACTATAGGCTAATACAAGTGTTCTGAGCACATTTAAAGTAGGCTGGGCTTATTAAATGCATTTTTTTAAAATTGCATTTTTGACAACGATATTTTCAGCTTGTGGTGCGTTTATCAGAACATAACTCTGTCATAGGTTGAAGAAGATGGGTGTATAAAGAGAAATTGATTGTGGAGGCTAGGTTTTTCCTGCATAGGCCAGCAGGCTGGAGACTTAGGGAGGAGTTACCATCTGAGTGCCAAGGTTATCCACCGGCAGGTTCCTTCTTGTTTGGAGAGGTCAGACTTTGTTTTGGTTGGGCCTTCAATGAATTGGACGACGCCCACCACATTATGGAGGGCAATCTGCTTTACTGAGTCTACTGATTTAATGTGAATGTCATCCAAGAAACATCTTCTCAGAAGCATCCAGGATACCATTAGACCAAATATCTGGGCAGCTTGACCCAGCCAAGTTGACATAAAATTAGCTGCCACAGTTCCTTGCTGGTCTTACCTTCTGTAGTTTCAGTTCAGTTCAGTTCAGTCGCTCACTTGTGTCTGACTCTTTGTGACCCCATGAATTGCAGAATGCCAGGGCTCCCTGTCCATCACCAATTCCCAGGAGTTCACTCAGACTCATGTTCTGCGAGTCAGTGATGCCATCCAGCCATCTCATCCTCTGTCATCCCCTTCTCCTCCTGCCCCCAGTCTCTCCCAGCATCAGACTCTTTTCCAGTGAGTCAACTCTTTGCATGAGGTGGCCAAAATACTGGAGTTTCAGCTTTAGTATCATTCCTTCCAAAGAAATCCTAGGGCTGATCTCCTTCAGAATGGACTGTTTGGATCTCCTTGCAGTCCAAAGGACTCTCAAGAGTCTTCTCCAACACCACAGTTCAAAAGCATCATTTCTTCAGCGCTCAGCCTTCTTCACAGTCCAACTCTCACATGGCCACTGGAAAAACCATAGCCTTGACTAGACAGACCTTTGTTAACAAAGTAATATCTCTGCTCTTCAATATGCTATCTAGGTTGATCATAACTTTTCTTCCAAGGAGTAAGCGTCTTTTAATTTCATGGCTGCAGTCACCATCTGCAGTGATTTTGGAGCCCCCAAAATAAAGTCTGACACTGTTTCCACTGTTTCCCCATCTATTTCCCATGAAGTGATGGGACCAGATGCCATGATCTTCATTTTCTGAGTGTTGAGTTTTATGCCAACTTTTCCACTCTCCTCTTTCACTTTCATCAAGAGGCTTTTTAGTTCCTCTTCACTTTCTGCCGTAAGGGTGGTGTCATCTGCATATCTGAGGTTATCGATATTTCTCCCGGCAATCTTGATTCCAGCTTGTGCTTCTTCCAGCCCAGCATTTCTCATGATTTACTCTGCATATAAGTTAAATAAGCAGGGTGACATTATCCAGCCTTGACGTACTCCTTTTCCTATTTGGAACCAGTCTGTTGTTCCATGGCCAGTTCTAACTGTTGCTTCCTGACCTGCATACAGGTTTCTCAGGAGGCAGGTCAGGTGGTCTGGTATCCCATCTCTGTGGTTTAGGTCACTGCAAACCACAGAAGCTGGCCAGCTTGACTCTTTTCCATTCCTGCCTTGGTCCTGTAGGCTTCCCTAAAGTTATCAACTCCTCGCTGAAGAGCAGCACAATTAAGAAGTTTTGTTATTACTCATTTATGTTAAAACTTTTTTCTTCAAAATTATCTTTAATTATTAAAAATTATTTTTCCAGATCAGGGATAGTAGTTAAAATAGGTATGTGATTGAAAAAGAAAAAAAAAATATATGGAATCAGTTTCTTTTAGTTTTGTACTTCTATAATAAATTCAATAGTAGGCAAAGATGTGTTTTCCAAGTAAGCAGCTAGTGAGGGGGTCACTAGCTGCTGGGGTTCTGACTTGGGCTGTGGGTTGGGTGCTCAGAAATAAGAGAAAGGAGGCAGCAGCTTCTGGGTTTAGGCCGTCACCCCTTGGGGCAGCCCAAGGATGCAGGAAGCTGTCACACCCAGGCGAGGGTCACCGGGCATGAGGGGCCTCCTTCACCCGAGTGGGGCCGTGAGGTGCCCCCAAGGAGGCAGGGTGGTGGATTCACTGGGGCAGAATGTCCTCGTCCTGGAAACAGAGTGATTTACATTTGGCATCTGTTTGGACTGAGAGTGGGAATTGCCTTTGTAATTTCTTCTGTCATGCCTCCGTCAGAAAATTAAGCTGTTTACGCGACAGACTATGGAAGGTTAATGGCTCTTGTGGGAAAGGTCAAGTGGTCATTTTGAAGGGAGGCTGTGCTGAATAATCGGAAGGGAGGGCAGAGGAATAAAGCATAAAATCTATCTGACTGCTGCTCTCCGGCTTTTTCCTGTCTTTCCGGAATCCACGGTTTCTTCTTTGTGGCTGGAGTACTCAGGTTCAAGCCAGACCTGCTGTGGCTTTTATTATGCCAGTAACAGAAGATAAATCTATCAAATCGCTTGTGTTTGGGGAACAAGAAAAATCAACCTGGGTACTAGTGTTTACTGTATCCCTAAAAATGTTTTGGGCCAACAGATGGCCTTCTCAAGATGCCTTTTTGTTTTCCTGGATGAATAAGAAATAAAGACAAGTTCTCGGCCCTATGAAAGTGAGTCCCCGTTCAGTATAAAAAGAAATATTAAGGTCTCTGGATTCATGCAAGTCAGTTTTTCTTTAGGTTCCAAAAATCAGTGTGGCAAAGAGAGGGTTTTGATTGGATGTTTTCAGCCGCGTGTTCAATTCTTCTTCCCACCGGGACAAAGTTTAAACTGAAGAAGGTGCAGTACCTGTCACTCTGGAAGGAAGACTCGAGGGAGGGTGCGTTGGGCAGAAGTGGTGTGGCATGGGTGTCCTTGGGAGGCCCTTCCACGGTGCGCCTCCCACCTCCTGCAGCCGGCTCAGAGCTGAGCCTGTCCTGGGCCAGAGGCTCATAGGATCCTCAGCGCCAGACAGAGCCGTGTGTGCTGCACAGAGCGGCCTTGTTTTATAACCTTTTCCTTGGCGCCTGGGTCGTCCTCTCCTGTGCCGGCTGCATTCTTTCCTCGGTTCTGTCCTCGGTGCCCAGGCTCTCTTCAGTGTGCCCCGCCCTCAGCCCCCTCACCCCCCAGCTCCCTTTCCTCTCACCCTGGCTGGGCATTTCCTGGAGCGTAGGGGACAAGGAGGGTGGACAAGCGGGTGCCTCTGGGCATTTGACGGACTCCCGTGCACCTGGAGTGGCATCTGGCACTCAGGGGCCTCAGGAAGGTACCAAGTCTGAGAGCCCCCGGGTCTAGACCCCTCCACTTGTCCCCCTTGACCTTCAGGCCTCAGCTTTGATGCCTCCTCCTCTGGGATGCCTCCCTGCCGCCTCCTCCCCAGCATGCCCGGCCCTCCCCATGCAGAGTGCGCAGAGCACCGGGTTCTGCTTGCTGTCACCCAGGTCCTGTTCTTTCATATTTGTCTGTGGACCTGTCCGCTTCCCCACCAGACAGGGAATCCCTGGGGAGCAGCCTGGGTCTGAGAGTGTCCCCTGCAAAGGGGTGTGGGACAGCTTCGCCCTACGTTTGGGGCACTGAGTTAGTGGATGCCAGCGGCCCCCTTGAGAGAGCCCAGGCCCCAGCACCCAGTGTCTGGGGGTTGCTTGATGTTTCTCTGGAGCTTGGCCCCTCCTCTGCCTCTTGGCCACATTTGGCTTTACTTGGCCAGTCCTTCAAACCCTGGACTCGACTGAGGGAATCATCATTCCCAAGTAGTTTATTGTGGAACTGGGGAAAAATAAAAGCAAACGCTGTTTTGAGGCTGTTTAAATGCAGGATAGATGTCTAGAGTCCAGACTTAAGACCAAGACAGTTAGGAACCTCAAAGCCTATGTTTTGGGGTCACGCTTTTAAAAGGGGGGCTCCCCTGGTGGCTCAGACAGTAAAGAGTCTGCCTGCAGGTGCAGGAGACCCGGGTTCAGTCCCCGGGTCGGGAAGATCCCCTGGAGAAGGGAATGGCAACCCACTCCAGTGTTTTTGCCTGGAGAATCCCATGGACAGAGGAGCCTGGCCGGCTACAGTCCGTGGGGTCGTGAAGAGTCAGACACGACGGAACGACTGGCACTTTCACTTTCCTTAGAAAGGGGATCGTTGGCGGGTCCCAGCTCCATAAGCGGCGCTGGCTCTCTCCTGGCTCCCAGGCAGCTTCCTGCATGTGTGCGGCTTCCCAGCCGGGCCACGTCCTCCCAGCACAACCCCTAGCGTGCAGAGCCTTGGACCCTGACCGAGAGGCCCGGGTTGACTTGGAGACTGGGTCTGTTCGTGATGGAAGAGGCCCCCACAGCTTCAGCAGTCAGGCTCTGATCTGCCTGGCCCGAGGCAGTGGCAGGGGACCAGCCCTTGCCAAGGCCAAGAGTTTGGCCGCAGCCCAGCCTGCATCTGGACGGAAGCTTCCGGGGCAGGCAGTGAGGATGCAGAAAGGGTGCGCGCTTCTCCCACCCGAGGGGCCGGGTGATCGCTGCGGGTGGCCAGGCTCTTGCAGCCTTGGAGGCCTCAGGTGGGGCCCAGAGGGGCAGGCAGAGTCCCTGGATGCTGCAGACCTAGAGGAAGGAAGCTGCTAGAAGCAGCTTCCAGGAGCTTGGTCCTACCATTTCCAGTAGACCCAGGACAGGGTCCGGCCCCCACTAACTGGAAAGACCTGCCTTCATTCTTTCTTCCCTGGCTCGTATCTTATTGCCCAACTCAGTCTGGGTAGCTACATTTTTGGAGTGGTTTCTTCACCCCAGGCATCACTTTAGGAACTTCGCCTGCATTGTTTTGCGCAAGCCTCACAGCAGCCCACGAGGGTAGGCACTGGACCTTCTTTTGACCCATTTTACAGAATAGGAAACTGAGGCCCAGAGGGCGTACGCAACCCAGAGTCCCACAGTTAAAAGCAAGTCAGAAGCGGATTTGAACCCTGAAGTCAGCAGGCCTCACCAGCCTTCTCTTGGCTTTTCCACGTTTGCTGCTTATTTGTGTCATTCTTTTAGATTCCACGTATAAGTGACGTCATATGGTGTCTGTCTCTCTGTCTGACTTCCTTTACTTGGTGTGATGATCTCTAGGTCTGCGCATGCCGCTGCAAATGACTTTCTTTATGGCTAGGTAATACCCCACTGTCGGAGAAGGCAATGGCACCCCACTCCAGTGCTCTTGCCTGGAAAATCCCATGGACGGAGGAGCCTGGTGGGCTGCGGTCCATGGGGTCGCTACAAGTCGGACAGGACTGAGCGACTTCCCTTTCACTCTTCACTTTCATGTATTGGAGAAGGAAATGGCAACCCACTCCAGAATTCTTGCCTGGAGAATCCCAGGGACGGGGGAGCCTGGTGGGCTGCCATCTGTGGGGTTGCACAGAGTCGGACACGACTGAAGTGACTTAGCAGCAGCAGCAGCAGTACCCCACTGTGTGTGTGTGTGTCACGTCTTTCTCCATTCATCTGTCTGAGGGGATTTAGGTCACACGCATGTTGTCTCATGTCTCCCAGATTTGACGGTCGTGGGAAGGGGGAAGGGTAACTGGTGTGATGGGTCTCAATCTCTTCAGAGCCGCACAGAGCAAACCACCTTCTCCCCACTTTATAGTCAAATAGCTGTGCTCTGAGAGAGCTGGGCTTGGTCACCGTGTGCCCTGAGGGGTCTGCGTGTGGCCTGGGCACGACGCTCACAGGAGGGAAGAGGTGAGACCGTCCTGAGAGGCTCTGCCAGGAGCCAAGCCGTCTCAGCCTCCAGCGAGACAGGGAAGAAACAGTTGTCGTCTCATAGAAGCATCTGGCGCCTGTGAGGCCTGGCACCTCTCCTGACCCTCCGGCTGCTAGGAGATGCTGTGGAACTAATGGAGTTTTCTTCTCCAGGCAGCAATTAGGGGTTAATTATTAGCAATTAGGGGTTCGCCACATGCTCTGTGGACCGGCTGCCCTTTCCCAGAACACAGATCACTTGTGTTTCTCTGTGTTAGCAACTGGACCCAGCTGCCCCCAGGGTCCCCTGTTCATCACTGTGGTGGGGTGCCCACGTGGCTGGCAGCAGGGGGCCATTCTGAGAGCTGCCGGCCCCCGTCTCTCCCCTCCTCCTCCCCCCGCCCCGCCCTGGAATGCTGGCTACTGCTGGGCTCTGGTGTGCTGACCCCCGTCTGTCACTCTCAGCGTGGCGTCTGCCCTCACCCTGGCCCGTGACAGCCCTCTTGGGCCGGCCCAGAACCAGGACAGGGCGGTTTTCCCTTGGCGCTTCCCAGGTCCCTGGGCTCAGCTCACCCTGTCCCCCTTGTCTCTTTTCTAGACGCTACTACAAGGAGACCGCTGGCCTGATGCTGGACGTCGGTCCCTACATGAAGGCGCTTGAGGTACCTGCCTGGGTCCGCCTGACCCTCTTCCAGTCTCAGGGCCTTCCAGGATGTCCTGGTCTTCCCAGAGAAGATGGGGTGCTCGGAGTCCCAAGTGCCTTTATGTTTTCCAAGTCGGACACCATGTTGGCGGCTTCAAGCCCGGCCCTTCGCCCCCTCTGGAGCTTGGCCCCTCAGCTGCGCTGGTCGTCCCCCCACTCCCTGTTGCTCCCTCCCCGTCTGCCTCCCGGGACCCTGACCCTGCACCCCTGGCCTCTGCCCCGCTGGCCCTCCCGGCATGCTCTGCGCCTCTCCTTCGGGTTCTTGGCTCCTTAAGATCCCTGTGCACCCGCCTTGTCCCTCGCCCTGCTTTTCTGCAGCACCTCAGACTTCGTGTGTGCTAGCTGGACTCCTTTCCAGTCCCCTCCTCCAGTTTCGAGGTCAGCCCCGGGTCACTGCCGCCTTGGTGCCTGCCTACCTGCACTCAGGTGGGAGGGCTGGGGCCCTGGGCCTTTTATCCGCTGGAGGAGGACCTGAGATAGAGCTGGGGGAGGGGAGAAGGGAAGGGAGGAGAAGCGGGAATGCAGAGGAGAGCCCCTAACGCCCTGGAGGTCGTCTGGCCCTCGGGCAGGGGGCAGGGGCCTGGTGGGGGTGCCCCCAGCACCCTGGGCAGCCCTGCTGTGGCGCTCACCCACAAGGTGTGCCTCTGGGCCGAGTGTCTTGCCCCTCGGAGCAAGGGGCACACTGGGGCCTTTCTTTTTGATTCCCCAGGGGAGGATTTCACCAGGCCAGGGTTCCCCCCACCATCCCTTGGTCCCCAGCCCATGCCGTGTCCTTCTCTCTCTCCTAGTATGCCTGTGGTATCGAAGCCGAGGTGGTGGGAAAGCCTTCCCCTGAGTTTTTCAAGTCCGCCCTGCAAGAGATGGGGGTGGAAGCCCACGAGGTAAGCCAGCTCCCCACGAAGTGTGTACTCGGAGGCAGCTGTTGGGGGAGGCCAGAGTTCTCCCTGGGGGCAGCCTGGGTGCGTGAGATGAATCTGGGGGCTCAGGCAGCCAAGCTGGTATCCCCCTCCCTCCTCCATCCCCAGGCATGAGAGCTGATCTGATTGGGAAGATGGGGCAAGACAGCAAAGGAGGCCCACTGA
Source organism: Tragelaphus eurycerus (assembly GCA_935064755.1). Lineage (NCBI taxonomy): Eukaryota > Metazoa > Chordata > Mammalia > Artiodactyla > Bovidae > Tragelaphus > Tragelaphus eurycerus. The sequence continues at coordinate 8,323,530 of CAKXYN010000088.1, read as the reverse complement.
ATGTTCTCAACCTATCAAATCAGTATCAGTGTAAGGGTTCAGTCCCTGAGTTGGGAGGATCCCCTGGAGAAGGAAATGGCAACCCACTCCAGTATTCTTGCCTGGGAAATCCCAGGGACAGAGGGGCTTGGTGGGCTACAGTCCACAGGGTTGCAAAGAGTCGGACAGGACTTCGCAACCAAACAACAAGAGTGAGAGAGAGAAATGCTTGTGGCTTTTCCTAAGATTTTTGCTGCCTCTTTGGAAGGATCGGAATTGACAAGTCTGGTCAGTGTACTGAAACTATTTCATTGGAAAGACAATGTCCAGCAAGATGAAAAGAATATGCAGGGATAAAATCATGCACCCGGCTACCTTTACATCACAGCTTGTTTTTCTGACCACACAGGTCGGCCTGCGGGATCTTAGTTCTCCAACCAGGAATCAAACCCATGCTTCCTGCGTTGGGAGTGCAGAGTCTTAACCACTGGACCACCAGGGAAGTCCCACATTATAACTGCTTTTGACACATGTTGCCTTCCAAACACACGTCTCTGAAGGAAAAAAAAAAAAGCAGTTGTGATTGTAGTGTCCTCCCACCCGGCTTCCCAGGTAGAGGGAGCCGGTCCTCTCTGGCCAGTGGGGTCCTGACTACGCTGTTGGAGAAACAGCGGGTATGCGTCTGCAGGCAGCCAGGGGCTGCTGCCTTCTGTTTTGGACAGGGCACCACAGGACCATGTCAGCATCCTGTGGCAAGGCTGGTGCCCCCAGGGTCCCCTTGCTGCTTCCTCCCTGTTGGACCGGAATTTCCTACACGTGCTCCGGTCTAGAGTGCTGGTCTCTCACGATGCTTAGAAAAAGAGCACACAGCCGTGGAAGTCTGGAACCCCTGCACCCAAACCTTGCCTGAAAGTCAGAAAGCACAGGTCTCTGGGGTCCCTCACGGGCAGTACCCTGTGAGGCTGGTAGAACAGGAATTTATTTCACTCGTTCAGAACACAAGTTTTGAACGAGTGAAGGTGACATGAATAAATAACCTGGTTTTCATGACTTCAGTTCCTCGTGACAAATGTTAAAATTCGTTTTATTGTAGCAAATTTCAAACATGCACAAAAGCAGAAAGACACAGTGATTCTCCTCATCTGTGTATCATGCAGATGAAACATTTAAAAGATATCATATTCTCTTCTTCTATCCCTTTTTGTTCTTTTTGGAAATTTACTTTTTTTGCTGCTGTATTATAAAGCAAATCCCATACTTAATGTTATAGCCTTTCAGATAGTAGTATGCCTTTCAAAAAGAGATGGTTTTTGACCTGATTGCAATGCATTAAGACAACAGTAATGAAAAGCACAAAAAGGTGTTCAGCATCATCTCTCATTCAGGAAATGCAAATCAAAACCACATTGAGATCCCGCCTCACACCCGCTTGGACAACCATAATAGTTTTAAAAGGAAAATAACAAGCATTGGGAGGATGTCAAGTCAAGTCAATCCTAAAGGAAATCAGTCCTGAATATTCATTGGAAGGACTGATACTGAAGCTGAAACTCCTATACTTTGGCCACCTGATGCAAAGATCCGACTCATTGGAAAAGACCCTGATGCTAGGAAAGGTTGAAGGCGGGAGGAGAAGGGGATGACAGAGGATGAGATGGTTGGATGGCATCACCAACTCAATGGACATGAGTTTGAGCAAACTCCGGGAGTTGGTGATAGACGGGGAAGCCTGGTGTGCTGCAGTCCATGGGGTTGCAAAGAGTCGGTCACAACTGAGTGACTGAACTGAACTGGGAGGATGTGGAGAAATTGGAACCCTAATATAGGAATACTGGTATAGATGTAAAATGGAGAACCCACTATGAAATACAGCCACTATGGAAAACAGTTCCATGGTAAGTTGAATGTGGAATTATTGTATGACCCCAGCGATTCCACTCCTAGGTTATATCCAAAAGAACTGAAAACCAATGTTCAAACAAAAACTTACATGTGAATGTTCATAGCAGCGCTATTCACAGTAGCCGAAAGGTGGGAATAATGCACGTTCATTCCATGTGTTCATCAATGAATGAATGGGTGAAGGAAATGTGGTCTCTTGTCCCAGTGGAATATATCAGTGGTAAAAAGAATGAAATGATGAAAAATACTTCTGCATAGATGAACCTAGAAAACATTACGGTAAGTGAAAGAGGCCAATCACAAAAGGCCACAATATATATATTTAATATTTATATACTACATGCAGTGTCCAGACTTGTTGTTTAGTTGCTAAGTTGTATCCGACTCTTTGCAACCCCAGTTCAGTTCAGTTCAGTTGCTCAGTCATGTCTGACTCTTTGCGACCCTGTGAATCGCAGCATGCCAGGCCTCCCTGTCCATCACCAACTCCCGGAGTTCACTCAAACTCACGTCCATCAAGTCCATCAAGTGATACCATCCAGCCATCTCATCCTCTGTCGTCCCCTTTTCCTCCTGCCCCCAATCCCTCCCAGCATCAGAGTCTTTTCCAATGAGTCAACTCTTGGCATGAGGTGGTCAAAGTAATGGAGTTTCAGCTTCAGCATCATTCCTTCCAAAGAACACCTAGGACCGATCTCCTTTAGAATGGACTGGTTGGATCTCCTTGCAGTCCAAGGAGACTCTCAAGAGTCTTCTCCAACACCACAGTTCAAAAGCATCAATTCTTTGGCGCTCAGCTTCTTCAAGGACTGCAGAAAGCCAGGCTCCTCTCCATGAGGGATTTCTCAGGCAAGAATACTGGAGTTGGGTTGCTATTTCCTTCTCCAGGGGAACTTCCTGACCCTGGGATCGAACCCACAGCTTCTGCACCCAGAATCTGCACCCAGATTCTTTACTGCTGAACCACCAGGGAAGTCCAATATCCAGAACAGGCAAATCTATAGAGACATAAAATATTCATAGATTAGTGGTTGCCAGGGGCTGGGAGTATGGAGGAGTGGGGAGTGAGTGTGAGTGGGTATGAGGTCTCCTTTTGGGGTGATAAAAATGTCTGGAACTCAGAGGTGGTGATGGTTTTACAACATTTTCAGTGTACTTTAATGCCCCTGATTTGTACACTTTAAAATGGCTACATTGGTAACTTTTATGTTATTTTTTCATGTTGAAAAAAAACCCTACCTATAAGAAAAAACCCCTCCCTAACAAAACCAGTAGTAATTCCTTAGTATTATCTAAAACCAGCTCATATTTAAATTTCTCTGGCTGTCTCAGAAATGTCTTTTATGTAGATTTCTTTGAATTGAATCCAAATAAGGTTGTCTTGTCTTTTAAACCAGTCTCTTTTTAACTTTCTGTCATGGAACATTTCAAATATCTGTTGACATTGAGAGAGGAACATAATGAGACCCCAGGTATCCATCAGTAATTATCAGCTAATAAGCACTTTTAAAAACTGTGTTTAACTGTTCATTCTGAAGCAATTTCCCACGCAGAGAGAGGTTGCAAAAATAGTACAGAGAATTCCTATGTGTCCTTAGAGCGTCCCCAAAGGCTAACATCTGCCATAATGAGAACCGGACGATTATAAAAGGGGGAAATCAACCTTGACTCCGATGTTGACTAGCCCAGGGACCCTCTGTTTCTGGACATGCTGTATTGGTGTCATCCCCCGCCGCCCCTGGCCCCACCCCACACCCTTTACTGTGAGCAGTTCCTGTCTGTCTTTGTCCTTCAGGACCCTGGCAGTTTTGAAAGAGTGCATGCATGCTAAGTCACTTCAGTCATGTCTAACTCTTTGCAGACCCCTGGACTGTAGCCCACCCAGGCTCCTCTGTCCATGAGATTCTCCAGGCAAGAATACTGGAGTGGGTTGCCAAGCCCTCTTTCAGGGGATCTTCCTGACCCAGGGATTGAACCCACCTCTCTTATGTCTCCTGCATTGGCAGGCGGGTTCTTTACCAGTAGTACCACCTGGAAAGCCCTTTGGAAGAGTACTGGCCTGTTTTTTCCATAGAATGTCCCTGCTGTTTCCTCATGACTTAAGTGTAGGTTTTGCATTTCTGGCATATTTAATCCTGGTCATACATTTTATTGCTGGGCCCTGGCCCTTCAGGAGGCACAGGCGGACACTCTGCCCATTGTTGGTGGCGGTCACTTAGATCCCCATCGGAGGTACCCTGCTCTCCCCTGCAGAGTCACTGTGTCCCTTTATGACCAGCAGTGTCTTGGGCGGGAGAGTGTTTCATTCCATGTGAATAGCCTCTTACAAGTCATTCTTCTCCTCTCCTGATTTCAGCATCCATGCACAGCTCGTACTTGTAACAGTTGTTACCATGGTGTTTGCCAAGTGGTGATTTTCCATCTCCGTGGTTCCTCTATATTTATTCATTAGAATTTACTGTAAGGAAGAGCTTTCCTTTTCCTCCCACTTGCCTTTTAATTTACTCCAACAGGGACTCAAGGATCTCTGTTTTATTCCATGAGTCACAATCCATGCCTGCTGTCATTTTCTTGCCCAGATGGTCCCATATTTGACCACTGGGACCCTTTGGAGATGAGTAGCCACTTGTTTAGGACTTCTGTGGTGTCTTAGATGGTAAAGAATCTGCCTGCAATGCAGGAGATCCGAGTCCGATCCCTGGGTTGGGAAGATTCCCTGGAGAAGAGAATGGCTATCCACTCCAGTATTCTTGCCTGGAAAATTCCGTGGACACAGGAGCCTAGCAGGCTACAGTCCATGGGGTCACAAGGAGTCAGACACGACTGAGTGACTAACACTTTTACTTTCTTTCACTCAGCCGCTCATTTAATCTCTACACTTATCTCTCCTCTCCCCCATTTATTTTGAATCATCCCTCAGATGCAAATCATCACTTCATCTGCAAATATTTTCAAGTGTCTCTAGGATAGGAAATCTTTTAAAAACACAGATACTGTCATTATGACATCTAAGTGTTAATAATGCTAATAATTCTTTATTACCTTTAAATGTCCAGCCATTATTCACATTTCCCTGATTGTCATATAATTGTTGTGTCGCTTGCAGTTTGTTTCAACTAGGACCCGAATGAGATCCTTGCACTGTGACTGGTTGGTGTGATTCCCAAGTGTTTGCTCATCTGTCCTTTCCCACACCTCCCATCTCCCTCTTGGATTCCTTGCAGCGTTGTGAGGAAGCATCTGGGCCGTTGGTCCTCTAGAGCTCCCCACAGTCCAGATTTTGTGGATTGCGCCTCAGCGCTGTCCTGTCTCATGCTGCCTGGGTTTCCTGTGTGTTGATAGTTAGACCAGGAAGCTTGCTGAGCATCTGTTTCAGTTTTCCGACCACTGCTTTATGGGGATAGTGCGTCCTCCTCCGGGGCCCAGGTGTCTCCTGTGGTCTTAGCAGCTGTGAGTGATCGGCACGTGACCCCACGTATCTACTGAGTTCTGCGAAACGGTGATGCTTGAGTCCTGTGTCCTTCCTTCTCCTTTTCTCTGGATGACTTCTGTATAGGGGAACTCCCCACCCGTCTTCTGATCCCCCAAAGTATAGTTCGTGTATGAAACTCCAGACGAATGCGTTTCTTTCCTATTATTTATGAGCTTTCAAAGCGAGTTGGCTCTCTAGCACTCTCCCAATACCTTGGGGATTTAAAAGTCTGTAGCACTATAAATAGATAGGTAAAAGCACAGTCGATGTGTCTACTCCGTTGCAGTTACTTGTGTTCAAGGCTCACATCTTTGACCGGCAGGAGCCTCTACGAGCTGCCTCTGCCTCTCGTTGCAGTGCCCCAGCTCCTCACCGCGGCGGCTTCTCTTGCTGTGGAGTGTGGGATCTCCACGCACCAGCTTCCATAGTTGCGGCTGGTGGGCTTAGTTGTTTGCCCAACTAAAGCATATGGGGCCTTAATTCCCTGACCAGGGATCCAACTTACGTCCCCTGCTTTGGAAAGCAGGTTCTTAAACCACTGGACCACCAGGAAGCCCCCCAAAACTGTTTTTTTAAAGCCACCATTATTTCACTGTGTGTGTGTGTGTGTGTGTGTGTGTGACCAACAGGAGTCTCCTTGAACTCACTGTATTTCCAATTTTTAAGGGATTTGCTTTCCAACATTTAAATTTGTTTTACAGTTACGTAAAAATTCACATGGATCTGAAATCAGATCCATGAAACAAGATACTTTCCAGGACCTCTAGCTTCTGGCCTTTCCCTACTCTTCCCACCCATCTCTGGTCACATAGTCCTTTTTTATAAATATCATAGCTTGGCTTTCCATTTCTTAAATATAAGTAGCTATGTAATATTTGTATCCTGCTCATAGGGAGTTTGAAAGAATACAGTCTTAAGATCATTTTCTTTTAATAGAGTGGGAGAAAGGTTGCTGTTGTAATTTGAGTTAGAAAAATCAGAATTTAGAATCACATCAGCACTATGGTCACAGCCGCCTGTTGGCAGTCTCCCCCACCTCCCCCAGCCAGCAAAACAGCAGACTCTCACTGCCTAGAAATTAAGAGCAGAAGAACCGAGTGTTAAGACGTGATAGCGTTGTCGTTGCAGAGCTGAACCGGTTAATCCCCTTCCCTCCCACCCTTTGTTGGTTTGGTGTTTTCCAGGTACTTTCACGGTCAGCATCTTTCACATTCTGAATGAGAAACCGCCCTCCCCACAGCCCCCGACGGGGCACCGAGGCCCTTTGAGGGTTCAGGTTGATCAGACTTCTCATTTGGCGGCTGCCAGGGCCGTGGGGACCGGGATGCGGGTTTAGGGGGTTTGAATTCCTGGCATGGCTACGGTGTTGTCCAGGCATTGTGAGCCGCTGTGGCCCTGGGTCACTAGGGAATTGTTTTCTGTGGTGGCTCTGAGCACAGGTGACAGAGCTGCATCTTATTTCCCTTCTGCGCTATCATCCTCTCTGTCTCCCCCTCTTGACAGTTGATGGGCAATGGCATGTTCTTAACAACCCCCCCCCCCACCCTTTTTCTTAATTGTCCATTAATGTTATTCAAGCCTCAGGATTTGTAGACATTTTAAAGTGGTATTTCAAAACAAGGCCGTTTTGAATGAACTGTGTCTTATGCACAGGGTAATAATTGTCTGCTCCTGCTTCTCTATTTTTAATGAGAAATGCCCGCTAGGGGCTATCTTGCCGCTCAAGTGCCAGGCTGTGGCAAACCTTACATTTTTCAAGCTGCTTTAATCAATAAAGTTATCACCAGTCATTTCCCTTGATAACTGCTTCTTCTCAGGTCCAGACCTGCTTCTCGCTGCCGAGGAGTTTTCCACCTGCACTCGGAATGGCTATAACTCCCCAAATCCAATTTTCATTTTAACCTTTCCTCGATAGCCTAGAAATTACAGATTGCCGGGATTACTCTAATAGATTGGAAAGGCCGGCCTCTTCGAGGTAACCAGGGCCTTTCTGGGATTCGCTAATAAGGCAAAGAATAACAGACCTTAAAGAAATACCTAATTCTCATAGTTGAAGGCTTCTGAATCAGTGGGTGATTTTATTGCTGCATACCAAAGCCCAAACGATGCGAAGGTTTTGGCAGTTTTCCATGATCCTGAGAAACTCCATCACCTGCAAAGTGTGCGTGTTTAATGGAGATGGAGACTGTTCAGACCACAGTGCTCAGCACCAGAAGCCAGTGCTCGGCAGCCTGGAAGCTGAGGACACCCATTTCACAGATGAGAAACCAGGGGCTTAAGCAGGTTTCGTGTGCTTGCGTTCACATCTTAAGGTTAAGGCAGGGTTTCTCAGCCTTGGCACTGTTGACATTTTGGGGCCAGATCATTATTTGTGATGAGAGTAACCCCCATCGTCCCCCAACTTCCCCAGTGGCTCAGACGGTAAAGCTTCTGCCTACAATGCGGGAGACCTGGGTTCGATCCCTGGGTAGGGAAGATCCCCTGGAGAAGGAAATGGCAACCCACTCTAGTATTCTTGCCTGGAAAATCCTATGGACAGAGGAGCCTGGTGGGCTACAGTCCATGGGGTCACAAAGAGTCGGACATGACTGAGCGACTTCACTTTCTTTTTTCAACCCCCATTGTCCCTCAATTGTGAAGCCACAGGTGTTCCTAAACGTTGCCAGATGTCCCAGGGGAGCAAAATCGCCCGCAGCTGAGAACCAGGGCACTGCAGGTCAGTCACATGAAAGCTGCTGTTGGAGCCAGGATTCCTCTGCAGACGTGGAGTGAGGCCCCCAGTCCCTCTGGGTCTCTGCTGCTCCCCACTTATCAGGGTGGTGGCAGTGACATGTCAGAACGCTTAGCTTTGAAAAGGTGTATTTAGTAGTGTGATATATTCCATTTTGAAAAAAAATGTTAAAATATGTCTTGTCGGCAGAATGTAGAAAATAAAGCTAGACAAGATTGCGGGTGGTAATGGTGAGTACTCTGAGGACAGCCTATCCACCGTGGGGACGAGTGGACTTCCCCGGTGCTCCAGTGGTTGAGACTCTGTTCTCCCAACGCAGAGGCCCAGTCAGTCCCTGGTCAGGGAACTAGATCCCACAGACTGCAACCAAGACCCAGCGCATCCAAAAAAAACACAATGGGGACGAGGTTTGTGGGTTTATTCAAAGAGAGCCAGGCATAAGAGAAGGACTTTGCCACGTCGTTTTGTTCCCTGGTTCTCAGGGCATTCATTCGAAGTGTGGGCCATGGGGACAGTCTGTGCCCTTGGCGGGGAGGCCCGTGGGTGTGGAGTGAATGTCTGCATGGAAGGCCCGTCTTCTCCCTTTTGTCGGCCGAGCCCTCTTTCAGCCCATCCTCCCCACCAGCTAGGCGCGTGGTCTTTGGGTGTCAGCTTGGGGACCACTTGCTGAGATGGTCGGAGCACCAGGAGAAACAGGGCCTGAGCTGCTGCAGCCCAGCTTTGAACTTGGCTCTGCCTCCAGCCCTGGATGTAGGGGTCGGGGCTTCCAGGAAATGCCAGACCTGTGATTGCCTTTGTGCTTTTTCTCAGACATAAGGGACCTTTAAAACCTCCTGTCTCAGCTTTTCCCTAAGACGTTTCCTCCCCTAACACCTTTTAAAGTAGATTTTGCTTTCCTTCTTCTCAAAACACAATTAAAAATAAAAAAATCTGATGATGAGATAACTCATATTTGTTAAAGGAGGTGGGTAAAATTCAGAAAGTACAAGGGGGAAAAAAAAATGTTCATCCCCTAACCTGGAATAACACAAAGCACGCTTAGTCTTTCCAATTTGGGTGTGGGGGGTCTGTGCACACATTTTTAGGGGTTTCTGGCTTCCCAGCTGGCACTAGTGGTACAGAACCTGCTTATCATTGCAGAAGACGTAAGGGACATGGGTTTGTTCCCTGGGTCAGGAAGATCCCCTGGAGAAGGACATGGCAACCCACTGCAGTGTTCTTGCCTGGAGAATCCCATGGACAGAGGAGGCTGGCGGGATCCAGTCCATGGGGTCGCAAAGAGTCAGACATGACTGAAGCAACTTAGCATGCATGCACACACATGTTTTTAACACAAAGTTGGATAATCCTGCTGCTGCTGTTTAAAACCTGATTCCCATCTCTGCCCTGTAACATTGGGAACAGTTTCCTTAGTGCAGATTCAGGCACTTCCACAAAGTAATTTTTGTGGCTACAGAGCACTCCGTCACAGGGACTACCGTAATGTTCTTAAGCACAGGTCTGTTCTCCCAACCCCTTGCTACCGTAACGTGCTTTCACCGTCCTCAGTAGTTGGGCATTTAGATTGCTTCCAGTTTTCCTCTTGTACATAAACCTCATGAACACCCTCGTATTCCTTTGGTACATTTTAAATTGTCTTCCTAGAAATCCTGGGGGTGTGGTTGCCATGCCATGGTGCACATTGTTCATTTCTATTTCAGAAACGCCATAGCGATTCGGCTTCCTCACCAGCTGTCCTTGCAAGTCCTCATTTCCCAACATCCTCACCAATATCATCATTTCTTACTTTATATAAAATGGCGACTTGGGGTTTTGCTTTTATATATTCCTTACGAGTGTGTCAGACGGTGGGGGAGCTGCCTCAGCGATGACGGGCCTCCAGATGTGAGGCTGAGGGTCTGGGGCTCTTCCCAGAGCTAGGTGTTTTCTCAATTTCTCAGGCGTCTCTAAGTAGGGCTTTGGGTCCCGCTGGGCTGAAGTGCAGACTGAGTCCACTGCTCCTTCACCACCAGCCCTGCTGTTTGGTACCCCTGGTGGGGAGAAGTATTCCTCCTGGCAGAGCCTGGGAATCACTAGACATTTCATGAGAAGTGAACTTTCTTGGGAAAGCTCTTTGGCGTTCACTGGAAGTTGTGTTCCAGACATCGCCACTTGTTGGAATGGGTTCTTCCCCTGGCACCTAGGATGGCAGGAAGAAGAGACCATGGTGGGCAGATAGATATTTAAGAAGGACAAATGAGTTCTGCATCTTGAACCCAGACCTGAAAACCTACCTCAAGGGCTCTGGTGCTGCCTCTGGCTCCCGGATCTCTACTCCGTGGGAGCCGACCGCTTGGTGTGCATGTCTCCGTCTTCCCTGCACCATATTGCAGTCAGAAAGGAAGTGCAATCCGGGCCTGACAGGTAGGGTTTTTTTATTTCCCCCGACAGTGCACCTCTTGACCTCTATCTTCTTGCCAATGATTTTTTAAATCCTAAATGATTTGGCAATAATTGCTCCTCCTTGCGTGGTTATTGCCCTTCACCGATAGTAAATCTGTGAGATTCCCCAGGGGCCGGAGCGCATTTGGTATGCGGAGCCCACAAGCTGGCCCAGACAGGCCTCGCTGCGCTGCAGACCCAGGGGGTCCTGCACCCTGCCCCTCCCCCCGCCCACCCATGGCTCTGGGCTCTGCTAGGGCTTGGCCATTGGGTTATCAGGCAGAACTGTAGCTGCTGCTCCTTGGTGAGCTTCTTCCAATGGCCCAGGTTTCCCCAATTCTGCCTCCACGGGTCACCCCCACAAACGTTCTCACCCAGAAAAGCCCAGAGCCTTTGTTCCGAGTGGGGGGGAATTTCTGCTGCATGCACATGTATGTGTGTGCGCGCAAAATTGTATTTTCCCCAGAGGGAGAAAGATGCCAGGCATGACGTTTAATAATTGGAAGACCATTTCATTTCCGAGGAGCCTTCTACCAAGGTGGCCCCCGGGACCCCTGGCAGCAGTGGACAGGGTCCTGAGCTGAAACCACAGTGGATGTTTAGAGGCTGTCCTGACAGTGTCAGAACAACTCCCTGAGAAGTCAAAACAGAATCTTCCACTGGAGCTTGTGGCCGGCCTGCTGCCTAGGCCTCTCCGGCCAGGTGAGCTGTGTGGTTGCCCAGGCAACCCTGGCTTTGCAAGTACCCTTAGACTCACATGTGTGTGCAGCGTCTCTGGGGCGGGTCCCACTTCAAGGAACGTGGGTTGCCTCTGGTTGTTTCTTCTTGGGTGATGGATGATTTCCACACAGCTGCATGGGAGCTTGTAGATATGAAAATGAACCCATTTGGATTTGACAGTGTTTTCCCCAGCATCACTTTCTAGGAAAAAAAAAAAAATTCCAGCTTTACCATATCTGAATACTTGCCTGTGGCACTATTATTAACTTAATGTTTCTTTAAATTGATTCATTCTATATACTTAAGTGTATTCTAAAAGAAACTTTCGATCCCTACTCTGGGAAATCAGAATCACTCACCATAAATAGATTATTCTAAAAATAAATACTAACGTTGTATTAAAAATGTACATCCCATTCTACCTAAAATCAAATGACGCATTAATAGTATGTGTAGCACACGTTGGTGAACAAGAGTTTGGGTGGAGGAAAGCCCAGACCTGTATGAAGTTTGGGATGAAATGCAGTATATTTCAGGTACCTCGTATGTCCCGCAGGGGCACAGCTCCTAGCGGTCAGTGGAATTCTCAGCCCTTGTGGTCATCAGCGACCTGCTCAAGCTCCTGGGGGCCCGTGTCCTTCAGTAGCTTCTCTGACGGAGGTCCCTCTGGTCTCTGCTGGAATATGATTAAGTGACCAGGGTCTGGTACCTCTGAGGCAGTCCATGCTAATTGTTAGAAAACCCTCGTGTTCACCTGAACTGTCTCTCTGGTACCTGGGGCAGCACCAGCTCAGCCTTCGTCCCCTTGTCCACAAGCGCCTCATGACTCCTCATTATCTGAAGGCCCGTTCAGGAGACGCTTCCAAGGACATTTGCTTCACGTTTATTGACCTGTGGTTGATACACGTGTGGTGTCTTCTTCAGGGAAGGCTGTCACGCTTCCTCCTCCTGTACCCCCTAGCCTGGTTGACACCTCACTCCCTTCAGATCCAAGCTCAAAACCTCACCTCCTCCAGGAAGCCTTCCCTGACCACTGCGAGCCCCACTAGGTCAGGCTTGACCACATCCTGCTTTTTTTCCTCCCTGTGCTTTATTGCGGGTCCTGGCTATGTATGTGTGAAATTACCTCATGAACGTTTGTCCTCTGCCTTCCACTGGGAGCTTCACAAGGGTGGGGACTGTGTTTCTAAGTCACTGTGTCCCCACTGCCTGGCCCATAGAGGACCCGATACAGAAGGGCTGGGGCACTGGAGGCCAGTCATGAGGGCTGTGGACTGTCTCTAATAGGGCTAGATTAGGAGTTTGCTCAATAAAACATTTCCTAATATATTTTCCTTTTAAACATGTACAGACAGCTTATTATGTCCAGGCACTGCCCTGGATGCTTAACTTCCGTTTCTGTTTAAATACCATATTAGTTGTACCCATTGTACAGACTGAAGTGGATCCCGAGATTGCAGGGCTAGCCTATCACACAGCTGGGACCCCAGACCGACTTTCTCTGGCCCATCTGAGCCTTGAGCTCAGTCTGACAAGGCTGCTGGCCACATGGGGCCGGCCTCTGTATTCCCTGTCTCCACCCTACCACTCCGAGATGGAAGGGACATTCCATCTGGACTCCTCACAGGCAGAGTTCAAATAGACGGGAAAGAGTCCCCTAGTTTGTGACTGCTTCACAGTCATCATTTTTACTTTTCTTGGTTTTGGTTTCTGCATTTGTTCACTGGTTGGCCCTACCCAGCATCTGAATTTCCGAGAAACTTGTGGAAAAATTGTCAGTTTCAAAGCCTGTCTCCCTGTCAATATCGGGACACTCATTGTGTCCCAGAAGCCTGGTTCCTCGGGCTGTCTGACCTCCGACCAAGGACATTTCTGATCAGACTTGGGAGCGTATCTAGAATGTGTTTGATATCTGATGTGTTAGACTTGACTTGCACTAGCAGAATTGTTTCCTGAAAATATTTTGAAGCTTTTAATCAGTGCGGTAGTTGAGTCAGGGAGGCTGCTCTTTTTCGTCTTTAAAAATACATTTATTTATGTAAAGAATCGACCCCAGTTCGATCCCTGGGTCAGGAAGATCCACGGCAGAAGGGATAGGCTACCCACTCCAATGTTCTTGGGCTTCCCTTGTGGCTCAGCTGATAAAGAATCTACCTGCAGTGCGGGGAGACCTGGGTTCCATCCCTGGGTTGGGAAGATCCCCTGGAGAAGGGAAAGGCTACCCACTCCAGTGTTCTGGCCTGGAGAATTCCATGGACTGTATAGTCCATGGGGTCGCAGAGAGTCAGACACAACTGAGCCACTTTCACTTTCACGTAAAGAATACGAATCCATTTAAATGGTAGTATTCATCGCACAGGTTGATATGTTGAAAGGACACCCACCAGTGATGACTGAGGTTTCAGCAACACGAATGCTGACTGTGCCCCTCGCCCCCGACTCTTTCCTTTGGTAACTCTTGAGCAGTTCTATGGTCTGGGCCTCTTAAGTGTCCTTGTTGGTTATCCATTTTAAATATAGCAGTGTGTACACCTGTTCATCCCAAACTCTCTATCCTCCCTCCCCGTCCTTCTGCCCGGCAACCATAAGTTCACTCTCTAATTTCCAGCTGTTTTTAAGTTCTTCTCCTCGTCCTTGGTTTTGAGCAATTTGCCTGTGTTGTGCTTCGATGTAACTTTCTTCATGTGTCTTGTGCTTGGTATTGATTGGGATCTTGGAGCTGTGGATTTATCATTTTTTTGAGTTTGGAAATTTTTCAGACAATATTTCATCAAATATTGTTTCCGTCTCCTCTCTGAACATCTTGCTTTCAGGGATTCCAGTTACACCAGGCCTTTTGAAGATTGGTCATTTGGTCATTTTCTTAAAAATATATATATTTTTTCTCTCTGTGTTTCATTTGGGATCGTTTCTATTGCTGTGCCTGAAGTTCACTAACCTTTTTTCCTCATTGTCTTACCTGGATTTAATCTCATCAAATGTTTTTGTGTTTCGTTCCAGACATTGTAGTTTTCCCTTTTAGAAGCTTCATTTGGATATTTGTCTCGACTTAACTTTGGGAACATATGGACTACAGTTATAACAACTGCTTCAATGCCCTTGTCTGCTAATTCTTACATCTGGGTCAGTTCCAGTTCAGTTTTGGTTGATTTTCCTCTTCATTGTGTGTGATTATTTGTCATCTTTGCATGGATGGGATTCATTTTTATTAAATTTTATCTTTCTGAGTGCTGGATATTTTTGTGTGGGTGCTAAGTCGTTTCCGTCATGTCTGACTCTTTGTGACCCCACGGACTGAAGCCCACCAGGCTCCTCTGTCCATGGAATGCTCCAGGCCAGAAGCATTGGATGAGTGGCCATGCCCTCCCGCAGGGGATCTTCCCCACCCAGGGACTGAACCCACCTCTCTGCTGTCTCCTGCGTTGGCAGGCGGGTTCTTTACCACTAGCGCCACCTGGGAAATACTTTTGTGCTTTGTTCTGGGTTACAGTCAAGTCACTTGGGCATAGTTCGATCCTTCCAGATCTTGCTTTTAAAAGTAGGGAAGCAGCACAGAGCAAGGTTTACTCGAGGGCTGGGTATTCCTCATTGCTGAGTCGAGACGCTTCTCCGAGTGCTCCCCGGTGCCCTGTGCATTATAAGGTTTTCCAGTCTGACTTTCTAGTCTGATTGGTGGGAAGAGGCGCCATTCCCCAACTCCACGGGAGGTCCCGGCTCTGTTTTAATTTTTGGTATGACTCTTCCTCTGGTGGTCTCCTCACTCACCTGTGCTCACCAGCAGTCTGCCCGACACTGCGTCCTTCGGGGGGGCCTCCGTAGCCCTGTTCTCCCATGCCCGCTCTTCTCCGATACCCTGCCTTGGTCGCCCAGCTCTGAGCTGCCTCTCCTTAATTCAGGGGGTCTGAGCTCTGCCTGACTCCCCCTCCCTGTGCTCACAGATTGGAAACCCTGAGGGCAGTCCCTGGGGGAATTCACAGGACTGGCTGTTTGTCCTGTATCTCAGCACTTGTCCTTCATTGCCTGATGTCTGCTGCGGCTGCTAAGTCGCTCAGTCGTGTCCGACTCTGTGCAACCCCACGGACGGAAGCTCGCCAGGCTCCCCCGCCCCTGCTTGATGTCTAGTGTCTTGAAAACTGTGATTGCATCTGGTTTACCTGGTTTTCAGGTTGTTTCAGGTGGGAAAGGGCTGCTTTTAGAAATGACACCCAGGCTGTGAGTGTTTTGTGCACGTGTGTGTGTATTTCTGTTTGTATAAATTTTTTGCTTTTTATAAGTGGTAAACTCACCATTGAAAGTAAAAGCTTCTCCCTTGGGGCTACAAAGATTGGACAGAAATTCACTTAGCTTTTACAGAATAACCTGGTTACAGAGTATTTGTGAAAGTAAAAGTCGCTCAGTCGTGTCTGACTCTTTGTGACCCCGTGGACTCTACAGTCCATGGAATTCTCCAGGCCAGAATGCTGGAGCGGGTACGCCTTTCCCTCCTCCAGGGGATCTCCCCAACCCAGGGCTCAAACCCAGGTCTCCTGCATTGCAGGTGGATTCTTTACCAGCTGAGCCCCAAGGGAAGCCCTGCAGAGGTTTTGGCTGATGGTAAAATTCAGCCTGTGTTCGAGCAGAAGTGAGACAGTGTCAACTCCCCACGTGGCCCTGAGGCACCTGTGTGTTTATTTCTGGCTGTGCTGGGTCTTCATTGCTGCGCGGGCGTTTCCCTAGTTGCGGGGAGCGGGGGCTGCCCTCTGGTTGTGGAGTGTGGGCTTCTCATTGTGGTGGCTTCTCTTGTTGAGAGCACGGGCTCTAGGGCTCTAGAGCTTCAGTAGCTGTGGCTCCCCAGCACTCGAGCCCAGGCTCTGGGCTTAGTTGCTCCTCGGCATGGGGGATCTTCCCAGATCAGGGATTGAACCTGCGCGCCCTGAGTTGGCAGGCACATTCTTTACCGCTCAGCTGCCAGGGAAGCCCACCTCATATCACTTTGATACCTGTTGGTTGATTTTACACTCTGCAAACGTGCACCATTCAGAGCTGCAGCCCATGGCGAGCAGTGGGAGATACATTCAAGCAGGTCGACTTTTAGTCAATATGACGACAGTATCACCTTGTTTAATGTGTACGATGGTGGTTAGAAACCTCAAACAAAAGGTTTACGATGTCAGAAAAGATGAGGGAGCGCAGGGAGAAAGCTGTCCCGACACCGCTTCTCAGCGCCTTTCACCATCTGCCTGGCAGGCCATCATGATCGGGGACGACATCGTGGGCGACGTGGGCGGTGCCCAGCGGTACGGGATGAGAGCCCTGCAGGTGCGGACCGGGAAGTTCAGGTAAGTGCCCGTGGGAGCCTGCCATCCATGGCCTGCCTGCCTCGTGGATTCCAGGGTTTCATTTTTTATCTCCAAAATAAAGGGCGTTCCTCCTTCCAGATGGAAGGGCAGATTGTGGGCATCCGGTGACTTTTTGGGAACTGCCCCTGGATAGGCCTGGGTGTCTGTTAGTAGCAGAGAGCAGCAGGGAAAGCAGCTTTTGATACGGGGTCTGAGTTTCAGACCTGGGGTTGGAGAAGGGTGCCGTGCACAGACCACGCACTAAAGGCTCTGGCCGGCTGCCGAGCCCGCTGCCCTAGAGCCTGGGCCTAGTGCCCTTGGCCCCGTGGCAGACGGGTCACTCTGCTCGGAGGTTACAGCTGCTGTGTGCAACTCCTCTGGTCACTGCCTGTCCTTTTCCTCCACGTGTCGGGCTCTCTCACCTAAAGATGACAGGTGTGTGGTCAAGGATGAGTCAGGGACACCTGGGAGCTGAGCCTCCAGAGTGTCTTCTCTGCCGGGAAGTCAGCCTGGCCTCGCCTGGGTCACCGTCGAGCGCCTGTTGGGGTCTGGGCACTTGCTGCGTGTGGAGGTGCCCTGCGGTGTCCGAGTGTGGCTCTCGCCCATCTCAGACATCAGTGTCGTCCTGCCTGACTCTAGGTGGTCTGACTGTGACCATTCAGAGGCAGCGCTGTTTTGTGGATGCTGCAGAGACTTACTTAGAACGTGGTTGCCTTGGGTATTTGGATGTGGGGTGGGGTGGGAGGGATGGACCACATCAGCTCTGAGCAGTCTGCTTAGACCCGGTCCGAGGAGTCGATTCGAGGGCCTGACCCTCACTCTGAGGCCCGTCTCCTGTGTGAGAGACCCAGGGGGCCTTTGGGTTTGGGACGGGTGGGGGAGCACCAGGTGAGTGAGCAAGTCTTTGTGTCCCTGGGGGTCTGGGGCCAAGAAGTCCCTTCCAGCCTCTTCCTGGCCCTCCCAGGGTGTCAGAGGCCACCCTTTAAGCCCCCAGCATGCCTTGAAACTTGGACCTCCTTTCCCCCCACGTTCTCAAATGAGAGTTTCCAGGATTTCCTGGGTCTCCTTGGCTACGTCCAGCTTATGTCCGACTCAAAGCCTTGTCAACATTCTCTCCCCTGCGGTCCTCTGTCCCCCTCCCTCCGAGTTGCTGAGCAGAAGAACTTGGTGCCCTGATGCTCTGCTGGATGGTGCTGCTGAGTCCCTGGTGCCACCTGTCAGGAGCCGGTCCGGCCCAGGGAGCCCCTGTGAGCACGGGCATAGGAGTGGGGCCTCCTTGCTAAGAACACGGTGCTGAGACTCAGAGCGGGGTGAAGAGTGAGAACCGTGTCTTTTTTGTGTGTGTGTACTGGGCTATTTCTTATTTCTTAGGAGGAAAAACTTGTCTTCTGGGATTAAATGTAGCCACAGTTGGGGTCTTTCTGGCCAGCCCAAGCCATGCCCCTGTAACCAAGAAGGTCTTGCCTTTGCCCCAGGCCCCACATGTACCCCCAGGTCGCTCAGTCCCTGAGGAAGGTCCACATGTGCGGTCAGGAAGCCCACCAGTGGGCAGGTGGGCATGCGGGCGGTTCTGTGCTACTGCGCACCACTGGGGTCGGATTTTCTGAGGTGCCTATCGCCCCATCTCCTGGAGAGAGAAACCAATCAACAGTCGGCCTAATTGACGACATATGGATATTCTGGTAACATTTGGATATTTTACAAAACCAGGATAGTAGTGCACCTGCCTCCTTCTCGAGCCACACTTTCCGCCATTTCTGCTCTCTAGCACCTCGCTGTCTAATGCGGTGGCCACAAGCCGCAGGTGCTGGGGAGCCCTGGAGATGAAGCTGGGTTAAAAGTGGCCGTACACGAGAATTCAAGGACTCGGTAGGAGAAGAATGTGAAAGGGTCCATTCATAATATTTCATCCCGATCACGTGTTGCAGTCCTGATGCTTATGTTAATTTCACCTGCTTGTTCTCATTCTTGGCAACGTGGCTACCAGAGGGTCCTGCCTCGCCTCGCCGCTCACACCCTTCCGGGTGCCTTTCTGGTGGACAGCGGGGCCCCTGCACGGCCGCCTTCTCCCTGCAGATGGCACTCTTGGTGCACGAGGCCTGCGTGGCACTTGCTCAGAGCTCGTGGCAGGCCCTGTAGCTGGCTTGGGGCCAATGAGCAGCCTTGGCACTTGGGCAACCTGGGGACTGGGCCAGCATTCCAACCCTCCAACCCCCACCCCCTGGGGCAGCACCCAACTTCCCCTTCTAGGGTGGCCCTGCCTGCCCCCTGGAGCTCTCCACCCCCTCTGGCCACCTCTTCGAGCCGGCCACACTAGGTCTGAAGGTCGTCGTGGTCCATGTCTGCAGCAGACAGGAGCTGGGCGAGGACAGTGAGGTGTCCTTACTGTGCGCTGGGCCTCTCCTCCGAGTGGCCTGAGTGGGTGCGCTGTGTCCCCTGCTGGTGGCCCTGGCCCAGCCCCGACTGCACTGGGGGATCGAGGCGGGTGGAGGATGGCCTTGTCCCAGGGCACAGGTGGCAGAGAGCCCTGCAGTGAGGAGCCTGGTGCCCACGCTGGGCCACGTGGCTTCTCCACTGGCTGGAGGCCTAGGGCCGCATGGGGAGGCTGAACAAGTGTGAATCTCGATGGGGGTCTGGCCTCTCTCTGGGACTGGAGTGGGTGGCGCTGGTGGCCTCTGGACAGCCGCACTGCAGGTGCCGCTCAGGCCAGCGTCTTCTGGTTGTGCATGCACACACACACACACACATGCATGTACGAGGTTGTGGGTCCGACCACGGCACTGCGGGGGCCGTGGGACTTGGATTTGCTCATGGCTGGGAGGTCTCCCTGTGACCTTCCATGTCTTTGTCCTCCTCTCTCCTTCCTGCTTGTATCGCAAAATGGCCCAAAGAGAAAAGGATGAAGTGTCAGAGTGGGGCGAGGTCACGGGGGCCTGAGCTTCAGAAGGAGGGCTTCACAGGGCCTGCCCCTACCGTTACCAGCAGGAAGGCTCAGGGCCTGCAGAAAAGCGGGCCGGGCCCCCTCCGGCAACCCCGGTGTCTAGAGCCAGCGAAGCTCCCGGGGCGGACAGCGTGCAAACACGACCCGCCCAGCAGGGAAGCAGAGTCGTGGCTGAAACCACACAAAGCTTGCTGATCATACCTGCTCTGCCTGGAAGTCCAGCCCAGCCAGGGTGTGGTCCTCACCCAGCCAGCAGGTAAGGCCTTTCGGGCGTTCTCCCTGCTTGCCCCTTCCCGGCATGTGTGACGCACCAGGACTGCCGGCAGAACCTTCCAGCCTGAAGCCAGAAGCCACTGCTCCTCCAGCTCCGTAAGGCCCCGTCCCGACTCCCCCGGGGCCCTGAGCGCCTCGATGACAGGTCATCACGGTTGCAGTGAGTCCTGGAGGTCAGGCTGCAGGCTCCCCCGCTGCCAGAGGCCTTCCCAGTTGTGTTGGCTACAGCCTTGCCCCAGGCCACCTGGCAAGGTTTGGCAGAGGCTGGGCTGGAACCTGGTTGCTCCGCCCCCAGGTGGGTGCTTCTGCCTCTGTTTTCTTCCTGGGAACACCTAGACCTTGTGGTCAGATTCCAGGAGCTGCAGGAGTCATGGTCCCAGCCACGCTTCAGGGCGTAGGCAGGGCTCCGCGGCTGAGTGATGGGGGGCTGGGCTGGGAGAGCTGCCGCCCCCACCCCCCAGGCACCACGGCCCCCTTCTTCTCTCCTAAGGACAGGTCTCATCTTCCGTGGGAGCCGGGCCCTGTGTACCCTTACTTTGACAAATTCAGACAGATTCAGTCCTTCCCAGCAGCGAGATGCTGTCTCCTCACTGGAGGAGGAGGCGCTCAGGACATCTCGCTGACCCTTCACACCTCCTGGCAGCTCCCCCCGCCGACCCCTCCTCCCGGGGACACGCCAGGAGCGGAGCGAGGACCCCTGGACGGCTGCCCCTTGCACGCTGCACAGCAGGCGTCTCGCTGCAGGGCCATGCTGGTCGTGTTGTGTCAGTAACTCGGCTGCGTGGAGCCTGCTCTGGGCGTCCTCCTGTTACTTACTCATGGCCGGATGACGTTTTATGAGCCCAGAACATTCTTGACAAGCAGTTTGCCCTTTTGGACTTGGGAGGGGCCCTCAACTGGGGCTGGCGCTCCGTCCACACCGAAGCTGGGCTGGGGCTAGGGTCCCCATGGTCGCTCTTCTCTCAGCTGGGGGTGAGGAGGGCAGGCAGATTCCAGCCACTTTGCACAAGGCTGGAGGATGTGGGGCGCAGAGAACCTGGTGGTGGAACCAGAGGCTGGCGTGGAACCGGCCAGGTCCGACTCGGCCCCTGACGCAGTGGCTGCCCGAGCCTGGCCCTTGACCCTGTCTCCCATCACTTTGCAGCCACTGACTTCAAAGCTTCCTTAGGAGGCTCTGGTTCCTCTTTGGAATGAGATGGAGTTCTCTTCTAGGGCCAGGTGGTATTTGAAGGAAGTGAGCAAACCTGGGCGTTGGCTTTCCAGCAGTCACAGTTGTCACCATGAGACTCTTGGAGGCCAGGTTTGTGGGTGGTGGCCTGGCTGGCAGACCCAGGGGTCGACAGCTCACCAACCCTGGTCCCATCATGGAGCACATGTGCTCCAGGCAGGACCCTCTGCCTCATGGAGTGAGTGCTCCTGAGCCTTGGGCCTCTGGGAGACGCGCCCAGCCAGGGAGAGGGCTCCACATAGCTTCAGGCGGGGCCGCAGGCTGAGCACAGAGACTGGAGATGGCCAGCTGCAGCCCTGCCCGCCCAGCTGCAGAGAACCAGTTAGTGCCGGGCTCGGGGGCCTCACCCCTGGGTCCTGCGGGCTCCATCCTGGCTGCCAGTTGGGGGAGGGTCTGGAGACAACTCCACCGTGGGACATCAGTGGACCAGCCATCAGCCCAGCAGGCAGCCTAAGTCTGGGTCAGTCTGGAGCGTGCGGAGCTCCTGGCCACAGCAATGGGTGTGTGATCCGAGTTGGGCCTAGGATTTTCGAGAACCCCTAGGAAAGTCGCCAGTGAAATAGAAGCTGAGAAGTACCAGTAGCCATCTGTCATTCCAGGGGAAAGCCTGTCTAAGGGTGAAGCTGACAAGCAGGCAAGGAGAGCCTGGAGACAGAGAGAGAGGGAAAAGAAGAGAGAGAGTCCCAATTGTTTGAGCACCTGGATCTAGCTCTGCCTGAAGCTGGTCCCACCTCTGGCCTTTGAAGTTGAGCAGGCCCGTGAATTAGCGTTTTGGTTAGCGATGCCCCCGAGGCAGTGTGGTACCACGCAGTTGGTCCAGAAGGCTGTCTGCCCTGGGCGGGTCAACCATGATGCGTGCCCACTGGGGAACCTGCCCCAGGGTGCTGCTGCTTCACACAGGTGGATGGCGTGGTGTACTCAAACAACGCAGTTGGGAGTCTCTTCCTTTCTCTCTCTCTGTCTGCAGGCTCTCCTTTTCTGCTTGTGTGATGTGCAAGCCCCGATCTCCATGCTGCCCGCTCACCTTTTAAATATAATCTTTGCAATGTTAGCATTTAGATAGAGTAAATTCTTTTATTGTAATCTGTATTTCTATTTCTGCCTACCGTTTTATTTCCAAAATTAAAAAAACAGAATCCAGAGCATCTTCAATATATTATTTATAATATTCCATCATAACCCACAGTATTCAAAAACTACCAGACCCGCTAAAAACAAAAAAACCTCCCCAGAAAAGTATGGTCCCTATGCTAAAAATATGTTAGACTTTCCCACTCTGCCCTTGCTGAGGGGCAAATAGAGACCTAGACAGTGAGCTTCAGCTCACAGCCCTGCTGGTTCACTCTCTGCTCTGGAAAGCGCTGGAAGGATCCTCATTTAACCTCAGAGGAGGCTGCCCTGAAGGTGTATCAGAGCGGTCCCAGAATAGAACAGGCAGCCTGGAGAGGGGTGAGCGCTCGTCCCTGGAGACAAGCTGGGGCGGCTGCAGATGGCACCACTGGGGCCAGAGCCCAGGGCTCAGTAAAGCCACACACGCGCCCTGAGTCTGCAGCCCTGAAACGGGCGCCTGTGGGTGCCAGGATGTTTCTGTCCTTCCGGTTCCACTCCCCCACCGCCAGCCCTGGGATGGCAGCGTTACTGCCTCCCACTTGGAGATGTGGAAACTGCCGCCCAGGCAGGTGGAGGGCCCTGGGACTCGGTTATCCCAGCCCGGCCTGTCATTCACGCCGATCCACCAACCAGCCTGTGACTTCTTCCTCTCGGCCACAGGCTGTTAGCATCAGAGCTGGAGCCCAGGGGTTAAAGCCACAGGTATAGATGCAGGTGTGTGGGCGCATGAGCGGCAGAGATGGGAAGGAAAGGCATTTTGTTAAAGAGGGTTTGGTTGTATCTCTGCATCCTCATGTGTGTGCGTGCTAAGTCAACTCAGTCACATCCGACTCTTTGCGACCCCATGGACTGTAGCCCGCCAGGCTCCTCTGTCCACGGGCTTCTCCAGGCAAGAATACTGGAGCGGGTTGCCATGCCCTCCTCCAGGGCATCTTCCTTCCCAACCCAGGGGTCGAATCCGAGTCTCTCATGCCTCCTGCATTGGCGGGCGGGTCCTTTACCACTAGCCCAACCTAGGGAGCCCTTTGCATCCTTGGGTGTCTTCTGAGGGCTTCCCTGATGCCTCAGTTGATAAAGAATCCGCGTGTCTTCTAAATACTTTATAATAGAAGTGCAGCATTCTTATCAGAACAACGGTTGCTTTTTAAAGTGCTTTTGTGACACCCTCCCATAGGTTTGTGAATGGGGGAATTCTTGAGAAGAAAGCCCTCCTGAAAGGGCAACTTGGTTAGTTTAAAAACAAAGCAACCCAAGTGCTGTGGTGCTCCTGAGCCGGCGCTCAGCTCTGCCCTGAGCCCCAGGCCCAGCCAGGCTCCCTGCTCACACACAGGACCCTGGGTCGCAGGACACAGGCTTCACAAGGCAGATTCCCTTTTTGGCCTGGGAGCGGGCGCTCCAGCTCCTCTGCTTCTGTGTCCGCTGCCAGGACATGGCCCACGGGTTGGGGGGAACACTGTGCACCCTCTGAGTTCCTTCATCCAGCAAGGGGCAGGGTGGAGACCCTGGTCTCCATGACCAAAATCTGTGCCTTCTGTGGGCCACCACACACGCACAGTCGTCTGTGACCTCCCCACAGCAGCCCCCACCCACCAAGGTCCCATACCCTGGCTCACACACACATACACACACACACTCACACACGGATTTGAACCTGAAGAGTGGCCGCCTGAGGGTGGGCTCCTGGACCCTGGCACGCACGCATGCACACACACATACACACACTCACATGCACACACACACACACACACACAGAGATTTGAACCTGAAGGGTAGCCGCCTGAGGGTGGGCTCCCAGCCGGCCCAGCACGGAGTGGGCGCCCAGGACCATTGAATCTGCACTTTCAGACTATAGACCCCAGGCTGGGGGCAGCGGGTGAGGGTATGTTGGGCAGAGGGGCCTGAGTCAGCCCTCCCTGGACTGAGGGGGTCGGAAGGCGGGGTCAAGGCTCCCCTTGCTGAAGGCCCAGGCGCCCCCTCCCCCGGCCCACCACCTTGATGTGTGAGTCCAAGCCCACCTGCCACTTGGCATCTGGGATAACACCTCTGACCCAGGGCAGGGAGGGGCCTGGTGGAGAAGACCCGAGAGGGTGGGCAGGGGCAGCCTCCGAGCCACACTGTGCCCTAGGAGGGTCCAGGGGGAGCGCGAAGGGGCCCCTGCACTGTCCTCCAGATGCTCCCCCCTGGGTCCCTCCTCCTGTGCCTGCTCCTGCCCTCACCTCCATCCCTGGCTTCGCTGCCCACCCCCCGCCCTCCAGTCTTACGAGGTCAGTACTCATTTCCCTTCCTCCGCACGCTGCTTTCGGCGGGGGCCAGCAGAGGGCACCTTGCTGCCAGCGAGTGGGGACTTTGAGGGCAGGGTGTACACCTGCACACTCACACACGCACACACTCAAGCCCTGCAGCCCACTCACCCCTCCTCTGCCAGCCCTCGTGGAGAGCCGGGAGGTGCTGGGCCCAGCTGCGGAGAGACCCCCCTGGCAGCGGGATCCCAGGCCTTTCCCACCAGTCTCTCCTGTGCCCTTCTCCTCCTCCAGCTCCCCTTCATCTGCTCAGCGGAGGGGGCCTGAGAACCCAGGGTTCCCGGCGAAGGGGCACCCCCACCCCCCGCCGGCATCCCTGTGAGCTCGCTGGGGAGACTGGGACTCCACGGAGAAGGCTCCCTTCCATCCATCACCATGCCCTGTTCTCTGCTGGCCTGAATCCTGCTGTCTTTAAGGCCTTGTCTGATGATGGATTCCCGGGGTCCTCCCACTTGGAAGGGCCTTAGGGGGCTCCCCCAGCTTCGTATGGGCCTCTGAGTGGCAGAAGGGCCGTCTCAAGGTCAAAGGGATCCTGTGGCAAGCTGGGGTCCATGTGGGCTCCCACTCCAGGCCATTTCTCTTGTACCCCAAATACCCCTCACCTCGGGGGGATTACCTGGAGTTCCCACGGCCTGATAATTTCCAAACCTTTTTGGAGATTTCCAGAAAAGACAAATGCCACGGACCCTTGTCCCAGAGCCAGACCCCCTCCAGGTCTTCCTGGTAATTCCATTGCCTCCGTTATAGTGAGGACGCTCCAGCCCTGGGGGCAAGTCCTGTCTCTGGACTCCCATCTGGGGCGCCGAGGCCTCGTCTGTCTTGACACTGATCCCAGGACAGTCATCTTGCCTGATACTCCCTCATGATATGACCCAGGTTACGCACTTGGGGCCAGAGCATCACAGAAGCGATGCTATGTGCGTCTTAATGCGTCATGTTAGGAAGCGTGCGGTGTCATTTGCCAACAACAGTGACATTGTAACCTGTCTGATTAAGGTGGCAGCTGCCGTAAAGTTACATAAAGTTATGGGTTTTCTCCCCTTTGTAATGAATAGCTATTTGTGGGGAGACCCTTTGAGTAAGAATCCTGTTCCTCACCCTACTTTCATCCACTAGTTTTTTTATTTAATTTTATTTATTTATTTTTGGCTGTGCTGGAACTTCATTGCCATGAGGACTTTTCCTCTAGCTGCGGGGAGCAGGGGCTGCTCCCCAGTTGCGGTGCTCAGGCTTCTGGTTGCGGAGCACGGGCTCTGGTGCTCGGGCTTCAGTAGGTGCGGCTCGTGGACTCAGAGCTGCGGCTCTCCAGCTCTGGAGCCCAGGCTCAGCGGTTGTGGCTCGCGGGCTCTGTTGCTCCGCGGCATATGGAGGCTTCCCAGACCAGGGATGGAACCCGTGTCCCCTGCATTGGCAGGAGGGTGCTTCCCCACTGAGCCTCCAGGGAAGCCCCTGTCCACTAGTTTTAGTGTCTGTTGTTGCTCCTTGAGCTGGTTCTCTAATGGCCACCAAGTAATTCCTTCATTCATTCTTAACATTTGTGATTGATGGTCTATTGTACTGAAGAATGTTCTTTTCTCCCACTTATTTATTTTTATCTGTGTAGACTCACGGATTCCTGTGTAACCCACTAGGTGATAATCTATAAGCTTCATAATTCCTTTGAATGCTCAAGTGGTCCCCAGTGTGGCCAGTAACAGCCTCTTCAAGCTGGTTCTGTGTCCTTTTGACCCCCCGTCCTCCAGCCCTTCCTTACTTTCTGGCAGAAAAACTATTTCAGGGTCATCGTGTTCTGTCTCCGCCTCAGTGCCAGAGTCAGCCGTGTCTCCCGGGAGCCCCAGTGCCTTTGGGTGGAAAGTGACATTTAGAAGCAAAGACCGGGACACTGGATATTCAACTGCCTCTGAGCGTCCCTTCTCTCAGATCCTCTCCTTAGGCAGAGGTGGGAGACATGTGTGTATGCGCGTGTGTGATTCACACGTCCAGCCACGCGTGTCTCTGTTCCTGCCTGTGCCCATAGAAGACCACGTGTGCACACCGACACCTCTGACCCCGCTGCAGCCCTCCCAGGCCGGCCCAGCCCGGTGCCTGTGCACATCTGTACCTTTGTCCCCAACGGGAGGAAGCCGACGTCTGTCATTCCTATTTACTTAATTGTTCTGTTGCCCTGTACCTGGCCGACCCCTGGCCCTGCTGGACTGTGTCCCTCTCACCGCCCCGCAGCGCTCTCCTCATGAGGGGCTCTGCCCCTCCCATGCCCCCTCCCATGCCAGGGTGCCCAGCTGCCTTCCCACCAGGGAGGAAGACCCCAGACCTCCATCCGTCTCCCTCCTCTCGTCCTTCCTGTTCCCTGAGCGATAGGACTGGGTTTTCGCCAATTTCATCATCCCCACGTGCCTTGCGCGTGGTGGACACCCTGGTCTGTGTAACTGGGCAACCAGGATCTTCCCCGTTTGGAGAGGCCTTTCAGCTTCCCAGACCATTTTTTTTTTTTGTCATGGTTCTCACCCTAGCCCTGCAGGTGGGCAGGGGAAGTCGGGCATTCTGGGGAAGATGCCAACCCGCCTAGGGTCGCCCAGCTGGAGAGAGGGCATTCCAGGGCTGGTTGCCAGCCTGTCTATCGAGGCTGTCCCCCTTTGCCCCCATGAAAGCCTAGTCATGTGGTGTTAGAGGTGTCACCCGGGCTGCTGCTGCCGCCACTGCAGCAATCATGTGCTCCGAAGGGGAAAGTGGGTCTGTGAAACACAGGTGCACGCAGCACAGAGTGCCCGAGGCTGCTGGCCTGACCCGCACAGCCTGGGCGTTCCCAAGGGCGGGCTCGGCCAGACCCGTGCCCCTGGGTAGAATCACAGGGGTCATCGGCTGGGGTGTTCAGGTGCCACTTTGAAAATTCACCCCCACATCCTCAGATTTCCAAGCACTCTCCCACATCCTTATATCCCCAAGCGCTCTCCCAAATGGGCTCCCAGCCTCCCCTCCATGTGGGGAACGGTCAACAGCTTGCACAAGTTTACGGATGTGGACGCGGAAGGGAAGAATACAACCATGTGCCAGTTCTCTTGCCATTCGTGACCTTGTGGCAGCCAGGAGGAGCAGGGCACACCATGGGGCCAGCCATCATGAGCCGATAGATGCTTGATTAGGAAGCTTGACTTTTCTTTTAAACAGGGCGCAGGTGGCTATATCCAGGCTTACTACTTGGGGAGGAGGGGCAAGCTCCTACCCTAACCCACCCCATACCCAGATGCAGGGAGACACACCCCATACTTGCCAGGCCGTCTCCTACCACCCAGAGGGCACCCAGAGGGCAGCTCAGCTTTGTAGGCACCTTCACGCACTCAGCACTGTGTGGGGAGACCAAGTGGCCTGTGTGGGGACCAAGTCCCCAGCCCAGTGATGGGCACAGAGTGTGTGTCCTGGGGGCTTGGGGGCACCCGAGGAGGACTCCGTGAGACGCAGAGTGCTGGGGGAGGGGGCTGTGAGGGTGGCGCTCAGGATGTGGGCTCAGCAGGGACAGCATCCGCCCTGCTGCGTCCTGTCTTGGGTCTCCCCAGACTGCCAGCTCTGAGTGAGGGATGTGGGCATGGGGCTGAGGACATATGGGGCCCAGGTGGGGGGCCCGGAGGTGCTGGGCTTCTGGAGTCCCCTCAAGGCCCCAGAACGTGACCGAGTGGTGGGTGGGTTGCAGGAGGGAGCCTTGCAGTGTGGCTGCAGTATTTCGGGAGCAGATGCCCCTTGGGAGACCGGTAGCGCCTCTTTGCCCTGGTGCTGGGCACGCAGGGGCTGGGTGTTCAGGAGCTAGATACTCAGGGGCTGGGTGCTCAGGTGCTGGGGATTCAGGGGCTGGATTTCTTCCTCCACCACAGCACCCAAGGGCTTTCTTTCATTTTTTAGAGTCTCCCAAATGTGAGGTTGTAGAGGCAACCAGCGGCAAGAGGGAGCAATGGTGGCTTGTCAGAAACCACAGCTGTGTGGGGAGGAAGCCAGGGCACAGCTCCTGGCCTGACCAGGTCTGGCCCAGGGCTCAGATGGGGACCAGCTGGAGGAAGGGCGTGAGTTTTGGGGCTTATGGCAGGGCATGACATCTCTGAGCCACCACCTGGCCCACATGTGACCCTGCACGGGCTGCTTTGCGTCTCTGTGCTTCGTTCCCGTCTGTGAAGACAGATGCTGCTGCTGCTCTTGTAGGATGCCATGAGGTCCAGGTGAGCCGGGCAGGTACAGGTGAGGCCGTGATGAGCTTGTCCCCTCTCTCTCGGGCTCCTGACAGATCTCTCGTGGTTTCTTCGTCGGTAGCTTGGCTCTGGCTTACGCAGGGCCAGGAAGAGCTCAGTGATGCAGCTGTGGAAAGTAGCTGTCAGGACGTGCAAATAGTTACACATAATATTCATTGGAAGTACTGATGCTGAAGCTGAAACGCCAGTCCTTTGACCACCTGGTGCGAAGAACTGATTCATTTGAAAAGACCCTGATGCTGGGAAAGATTGAAGGCGGGAGGAGAAGGAGATGACAGAGGATGAGATGGTTGGATGGCATCACCGACTTGACAGACATGAATTTTAATAAACTTCGGGAGTTGGTGATGGACAGGGAGGCCTGGCGTGCTGCAGGCCATTGGGTCACAAAGAGTAGGACATGACTGAGCGACTGAACTGAACTGAACTGAACAACTTTCATGGGGTCTGGGTATTTTCTCATGTGCCTTGCTCCTTGGAGCCCAGTGGTTAAGCACGCAGGCCCTGGGACCTGATGCCCCCCGTGTGCTCAGCTGTGTGGCTGTGGGCTGGTTACCTAACCTCTCTGTGCCTCAGCTTCCTCACTGTGGATGTGTCTCCTTCTTACCGTTGTTGGGAAAACTCTAATTGTAACAGGGACAGACACGGGACCTTCACCTAAGGTCACAGAGCGCATGAGAGCCCCTCTTTGACCCCTGGAGTCGCCTCTATGGCCAGTGCTCTGAATCCCCCGCCATGCGTCATGTTACCTTGTGAGTACGGTCCATTTCTTTCTGGACCATTGTAGACTTGTCCAGTGGAGCTTGTTGCCCTCCAGGGGTGCATGCTGTGAAGTCCGGCTGGGCGGGGGCACCAGGACATTGAGGAGCTGCTCCCAGTTGCCAAGGGAGCTGAGCCCAGGGGCTCAGAGTCTGTCCTCAGGCCAGGGCCCAAGCCCCAGTTCTGCTGTGGTCCTTCAGGGGACCAACTAGGGGGCTTCCAGACCCTGCTGTAATTCAGCCTGAGCATCTGTCTTGTCTATGTTGGGGCTGCCTCAGATTCTGCTGGACTGGGGTGGAAGTTCTGCTTTGAAAGCATTTAGGAGCTTGAGAGAAGGAAATGGCGACCCTCCAGTGTTCTTGCCTGGAGAATCCCAGGGACGGGGGAGCCTGGTGGGCTGCTGTCTGTGGGGTCACACAGAGTCGGACACGACTGAACGACTGAGCAGCAGCAGCAGGAGCTGGAGAAGCAGATGAATGGGCTCAGGCCTGTCCCTCACTCGTTCCTGACCGTTCCGCCCCCCCAGGCCTCGTGGGTCTCACGGATGCTGCGGCTGGAGCCCGGCAGGACCCTGGCGATGCGTCCGTGTCATTCCTTGTCTCGTTCTAGCCAGCATCAGCCAGGAGGGGGAAGACAGGGTTAGCCTTCTTTGGAACCCACCAAAGAGGAAACCTCAGTGTTTCCACGTGAAATGGTTTAACATAAACTCCAGTCCAGCCCCGCCGAGGCCGCCCCAGACGGATCTTGCCAGGGCAGGGTGGCAGCTCACGAGCACCTCCTAGCGTCCGAGCTCCTCTCTGCAGGCCTGAGGAGGTGGGCAGCACTCAGGCCGCCGGCCAAGGGACCCGGCCTTCAGGTGACCAGCTGGTGCATCCCTGAGCCCGCATGGACATCTGCCTGAGGTCCCGTGAGCCCAGGGGTGAGGCTGAAGGAGGGGAGGGGAGAAGGGCAGGGAAACTCCTGGGTCACTTTGTCAGTGACCTTCAGAAGGCAGGAAGCAGGCCAGGGTCCCACTTGACTGGAGACCGTTGGGAACCTGAGTTATTTAAGAGCCAATCTGTGCGGCAGCTCTGAGCCCAGGAGAATCAGACTAGTCCGGCAAGCAGTGGGCCTTGATGGGTCCTGTTGGAAGCTGCTCCACCCTCCTCCACTGTCAGGAGTTGGATGGACTGAGCTGTGAGGGTCTGGGTGCGGACTGTGGCCCGGGCCCTTGCACAGCAAGCCTGT
Source organism: Tragelaphus eurycerus (assembly GCA_935064755.1). Taxonomy (NCBI): domain Eukaryota; kingdom Metazoa; phylum Chordata; class Mammalia; order Artiodactyla; family Bovidae; genus Tragelaphus; species Tragelaphus eurycerus. Next base: position 8,292,917 of record CAKXYN010000088.1, on the reverse strand, counting down.
AAGGTAAGTACAGCGTCTCTGGGTTCTGAGCAACAGAAACATTTAGTAACCTGGTGGGACCCGGGAGTCAAACCAAGTATGTCTGACTGCAGAGCCCTAACGACAGCCCCCACCCCACTCGCCCGGACTCAGCTTCCCCACCTGCTTTCTCCATCTCTGTGCTGCCAGGAGATGGGAACACAGTGCCCGGGGTGTCACAGGCCCCCGGGAGATGTCGGGGTGTCAGGTCTCTGCCCGTGTGGTGGGGGTTTCTCATTGTTGTTCAGAAGTGGGGATGCAGGTGGGAGGCTCCGGGCAGCGTGAATCAGGCTGCTGGGAGTGGGTGGCAGGCGTGCCCAGCCTGCTGGAGCCCGTTGGGCACTTGGGTGAGGCGGGGAGGCCGGGACCTGTTGACGACTGTTGGCACCGGTGCTTGGAGCCTGTTCTGCACCCCCAAGCCCGGCCCAGCCCCAGGCCTGAATCAGATGCTGGGAGCCCAGAGCTCCCTGAGCCCTTTCACTGGTCCATCCAGAGATGTACCTGCAGGTCGTTCCCATCAGAGATAACGGCTCACTCGCCACCCTGCCCCCATTTCACAGATGAGGAAACTGAGGCCACAGAGCCAGGTGGCTGGCATGAGGGCCTGCCCCAAGGGCCGGGCTCCCCATCTCCTGCTCCCTTGGGCCCCCCATCTCTGTGCCCGGTGCTCTGGGCAGAGTGGACGCCAAGGTGACCCAAGACGTTGGAGGTCTCAGCCCGGTGTGAGTAACGCAGGCTGCGTCATAAGCAGGAGCTGCCGAGTTGCCTGGATAAGCATGTGGGTTTGTCCCGCCACCAAGCAGTGATTTGCTGCTGGCAGGTGTGGCCCGGGGATCATGGTGGGAAAAGACCCTCCTAGGACTCGGGGTTCTGACTCTCCGGTCCTGACTGGACTCTCTTCCTGGCGCCCCTGTTCCGGTTGCCCCTTTCCTGGGTGCCCCACCAGAAGCTCCCACCCTGGCGCCCAGGGCGGGGCCCACCGCACCCACCGGGTGTGGCTCTTTGCAGGGGCTCCCCACCGGCGGCGTGGCCCCCGCCTGCCATCTCTGCCCACCCTTAGCGCTCCAAGAAAAAGGGGAGAGGCCCGCCGCCCCGAGGCTCCGGTCCGAACGCACCCAGCTGCTTCGGGAGAGCGGGCCGCTGCTCCGGCCGAAGGGAAGGTGCAGACAGGCCTCCTTCCCCCGAGGTGGAGGCCGCCCACGTTCGCTCTGGACTGGGCAGGTGACTGCTGGGGATTTGCCAATTGGCTCCTGAGGAGACCGGCGCTGATGAGGTTACAGGCAGACCTTCCGTTTCTTGAGAGGCGCGCACATCTAGGAACCCTCGGGCATTGATTGTCCAGGTGCGTCCCTCCCACCCCGTCCTGCAGGAAAGTAAGCCCAGCGTGGCTGCTGACTTGCGCGGGTCACCCGGGTATCTGGGAGCTGACTCAAGTTCTGCTCGCAGCGCAGGCTCTCACCGCCTCTTAAACCCTGCGTGGCGAAGGAGGGAGGCGCCTTCTGAGAAGCTGTGCTCCCTCCCGAGATAGATCAATGCACTTTGCTTCTCAAAATACTACAGGGATTGGATTATTTTTAGCCCGTCCTTGTGCAGTCCGGGGGTACTCTTGCTGCCACTTGGGCAGGTGGACTTCAAGTGTAGGATGGTTGTTCAGGGCCTCTTTCTGGGAGGACTTGGATCTTGGATGGTTGGAGGAAATGTAGGGTGCCCCTGAAGTGTACTGGGAGCCCCCCAGGTGTCTCCTCTGGCTCTTCTGAGGCCTCAGTTTCCGTATCTTTAAAATGGGTCTCTGAGGGAGACCAGAACGGCGTGTTGTGCAGAGAGCGTTGAGCACATTCCCGCACATGGTGAGCGAGTGGCAAGCTCTGGCTGTTGTCGTTTTCACTGGGGTCCCCATCAGTGTGATGATGGGGCGCAGAGGCTTGGGTGAACCCTGGTGGGGAAGGCTAGCATCCCCGTGGCACCACTGTCCGCGGGGTCTGCAGAGGCGCTCTGGGTGGGTGGGCAGGCGTGCCTGGGCCCTCGGGCCTCCAGAGACAGGGGTCCCCACCTGAGCCAGAGTGCAGCTCAGGCCGTGGCCACCCCTCGTTCTCCTAGGTCGCCCTGCAGGAGGGGCCTTTCACCAGAATCCGGAGCCTGTGGGCATCTGGAGTGGCTCACAGCATCCTGAGGGAAGCTGCCCACACAGGCTCGGAGCCTGGGACGCTGGTACCTTCCACCGGGGCCCCCAGACCCCATGGGCCTGGGCCCCCACCTGCAGCCTGCTCCGGTACTCCACTTGCCGTCGGCAGTTGGAACGGCGTTTTCTCTCGGGGCCTGAGGGCTGCAGGAACGTGAACATCTTCTGCAACAGCCCCGAGGGTCTGCACAGGTGGGGTGCCGAGACCAGTGGGTCAGAGTGCCTGGTGGCTTACAGTGGACACTCATCCCCTCTCCTGACCGTTGAGCCTACTCCTGGGTTCTGGCTCAGGCAGGGCTCCAGAGCCCCCAGGAACTGGAGCCAGGATTTGCAGCTAATGGGGCCCCCAATACCTTAAGGGGTTCATGAAGGTGTTTTAATTTCTTTCAAAATTAGAAGGAAAAAACCCTCAAACTTTTAAGGTCAAAGAAAATGTTTAAAAAAATCTTTTTTTCTCGTGTCAGAAATACATGATACTTTTGAGGCTCACAGAAATCTATTAAATTACTTACATTCTTCTTCTGGGAAAGGAGGCCCCTAAAGTCGTTGAGCACCAGGCGTGCCCTTGCCGTGTGAGAGCCTCCATGCCCCCTCAGCGGGCCCGGGGCCCCGAGTGCCCCGGAGGAGCAGGAGGCATCTGTGGCAAGATGAGCGCTCATGGCCCCCTGGGCCCGGATGGTGGATGAGGTCTGAGCCTGACTCATCAGGTGGACTTTTATCCTGAGCTGCTTTGTGGGGAAAGTGGGGCAGGGCTCTCTGGTCGGCAGGAATGTGGCCTTTGGCTCCAAGTGGGATGAACTTCTGAACCCCGGGGCTCAGCCCCTGAGCTGTTAGGGGGGACCACAACCACCCCAGTGGACTCCACGCAGCAGCTCAATGGTAGACAGCTTCACATCTTGCGAGACAGCAGTGTTGACCCAGGACGGGGCCTCCTGTGGGGTCCAGGGCATCATGGTCCCGTCAGCCAGAGCCCCTGTGAATGTATCCCTTAGTACACTCGGCACGGGCTTCCTAGAACACACTGGGGGCCCGGGGCTTCTGATGTTATCTGCAGACTCTGTGATGCTGGAGGGCAGAGAGGATGGTCCCCTTCTGCTTGGATTCCCGGGTGCCACCTCCCCGAGGAGTGGGCAAGATGCTGCCATCTGCACAGGGGCAGCCCGTGCCCACACTTGGCCTCTGCCTCCGGGGAACAGGAGCATCACAGCGGGGGCCTCTGAGAGGCTCTGCTGAGACACCCCTCCTGAACCGGAACCAGAAGACCCTGCAGGCCTGGAGCCTGAGTCACCGAAGACCTTTGTCGTGCATCTGCCCTCCTGACCTTCTCGTGGCTCCTGTGGCCCACAGCTAGGGTGCTCTGCCAGCAGCTCCCCACAGCGACCCGCCCAGCTCTGTTTGGTACCTGCAGGGCACCCTCAGGTGGGCGTTAGTCCAGGTGTGAACCTGGCCCTTCTCCGAAGCACCTGTGTCCTCACCTGGAAATGGGGGTGGAGCGCTGTCTGGACTTCATGGGCGTGGCAGGATTGAATGAGAGCACGCTCCTCCCACGGTCGAGTCACACCTGGCCCGAGTTGGAAGCTCCACAGGCGGCCCTGCTGCCTCCACGATCGTTATCACAGCTCACCGCTTAGGGCAGCTCACAGTCTGGGGTCAGCCTCCAGCTCTTCTCCTGGGGAGTTGAAGGGCCTTCTCAGCCTCCAGGGGGTGAGCCCTGCCTTTCCCCTGTCGCTCACCACTGGTGACCCTGGCAGTGCACCCACCGCCCGCTCTGAGGCCCTTAGTGGCCAGGCCACTCATCTGGTCCTGACGCTCTGGTCCTTAATTCACGGGCAGGGTATCTCTGGGTCTTTGTGGAGCCTGGATATGTAAGCAGCTCACGGCTGTTCCCAGGGAGCCAAGAGGAGGGCCCAAAATCCACAGGGCATGTGTGCACACGTGTGTGTGTGAGAGAGGATGTGTGCGCACACGTATGTGTGAGAGGGCGTGTGTGCATGTGTGTGTGTGAGGGCGTGTGCACGTGTGTATGTGTGAGAGGGCGTGTGTGTAAGGATGTGTGCACACGTGTGTGTGTGAGGGTGTGCATGCATATGTATGTGTGTGAGAGGGTGTGTGTGTGTGTATGCAGGGTATACGTGAGTGTGTCTCCAAGAATGCACGAGTATGTGTGTAAGTGTGCACTTGGAGGATAACTGTGATTTTCGATTTTCCCATGTTTCTGAATATCAGTGCAGAATCTTCCGGTGCAGTTTGGGTCTGTAAGGCTGACACCGTCGTTCTGCTCCGAGTGAGGCAGGAAGTTCAGTCGCGGAGAAAACGCAGCTGCCTGCTGCCATTAGATGCTCATTGGTCCAGCCCTGGACCCTGATTGTCACGGCTCAGAATGAGCTGCAAGAAGAGGCAAGAAGAGGGGGAGGGGCTGTGTTCCATATCAGCAGGTGCTGCTGGAGTCGGGGTCGCCAGGCTGTCCTCCCAGCCAAGCCGTCAGGAAGGTCCAGGGTGTGCCTGATGCTGTGAGGGGCTCGGAGTCCATAGGAGCATGGTGGAGTAGGGGTTACTGCTACACCACCATCGTATCCTGACCTTGGACAGCAGATGGGGAGGGGAGGGTCACCTTGTGCCAGCTGTGCCCGGAGCCATGTCAGGTGCTGTGCATGGCAGGGTGGTGGTCAGCCGCTCACACGTTACATATCAAAGGCCCCTGCCAGGTGCTGGGATGTGCTTGGCAAGTTTTCACTCATATTCTTAGCTAAATAATAAGACAGTGAAAGACTTCATCAAGACACCAAGAGAAGTCCAGGTCATCTTGAAGGCTTCGTCTCTCGTGTTCTGCGCTGACCCCTGCAGTCACCTCCTGTCCCCGTCAGGATCACCGTGGCTGCGGCTGCTGGACACCAGCTGGCCATGACTTCAGCCATCGGGATGGTTATTTTCTGAAGAAAGCAGTTGGAGATCCTCAGAGCCAGGGTTGGCGCTGCTCTTCAACACGGGCTGTCTTATCCATCTTTTTTGATACACCAGACTTACTATCAGGGTAAATCCAGACTGAGGCCTGAAATTTAGGCAACTTGGAGGAGAGGGGCATTTTAAGAAAAAGAATACTGTAGATTAATGAATGTAATGTAGGTTGGAAAGAATTGAAAACATATGTCCACACATATGTACATGAGTGTACACAAATGTGTGGGCGAGGGTTCAGAGTAGCATCATTCATAACATCCCCAAAGCGGAAACAGCCCAGGTGTCCATCCACTGATGAGTGGACAGGCAGAGGGCGGCCTCTCCAGGCAGTGGGTTGCTGTTCACACGTGGAGGAGAATGAGGTACTGATTCACGCTTTGACGAGGATGAGCGTTGAAAGTGTTATGCTGAATGAAAGAAGCCACACACACGAAAGCCACATGCTGCATGGTTCCATTTGTAGGAAATGTCCAGAATAGGCAAGTCTGTAGAGATAGAGGTACATTAGTGGTTGCCAGGGGGCTGCAGGGGAGCCAGGAATGGTGAAGGGCAATTGACATGTTTAGGGTTTTTTAGCTTAAACTACTTGACACGTTTAACATTTTTTTCAGAAATGTTCTGAAGTTAGATAGTGGTGAAGGTTGTATAATATTGCGAATGCAGTAAAAGCTATTGAAGTACACTTTAGAATGGTAAATGCTATGTTATGTAAGGGCTTCCCTTGTGCCTCAGCGGGTAAAGAATCTGCCTGCAGTGCAGGAGACCTGGGTTTGATCCCTGGGTTAGGAAGATCCCCCGGAGAAGGGAAAGGCTACCCGCTCCAGTATTCTGGCCTGGAGAATCCCATGGATTACAGTCCATGGGGTCCCACTCCAGTATTCTGGCCTGGAGAATCCATGGATTACAGTCCGTGGGGTTCCACTCCAGTATTCTGGCCTGGAGAATCCATGGATTACAGTCTGTGGGGTCCCACTCCAGTATTCTGGCCTGGAGAATCCATGGATTACAGTCCGTGGGGTCCCACTCCAGTATTCTGGCCTGGAGAATCCATGGATTACAGTCCGTGGGGTCCCACTCCAGTATTCTGGCCTGGAGAATCCATGGATTACAGTCCGTGGGGTCCCACTCCAGTACTCTGGCCTGGAGAATCCATGGATTACAGTCCGTGGGGTCCCACTCCAGTACTCTGGCCTGGAGATTCCATGGATTACAGTCCGTGGGGTCCCACTCCAGTACTCTGGCCTGGAGAATGCATGGATTACAGTCCGTGGGGTCGCAGAGTCAGGCCTGACTGAGCAACGTTCACACCTTACGTCAATTTGACTTCAATTAGAAAAATGACTGCGTGAACATATTTCTAGGGCCCTGGAAGGCGCCTATGCTGTTGAGGGGCATGAAACCAAAGACTCATTAGCTTCGTGGTAGATTCACCCCTGCTTATTAATACGTTGGCTTTTTATTCTGTCTGTCGCCTGATGGTCGAAAGATGGCTGCTGTGGCACCGGCTGTCGTGGCCACCTTCAAGGCGGTGCCAGTGAGCTTTCCTGCCATGAGTGGCCCTTTTAAATGGCTCTCCCAGTGGTGCCCACCTTCCCTGACTTCCGGACTTCCAGTTGTATCTTGGGAACTGGGTCACGTGAACATGCCTGGTGAGAGCTTCTCAAGGAGGAAGTACCTGGCAAAAGGCAGTGAAATCGTCACAACTGACTTAGCCAACCATGATTCTCTGCCTAAGAATGGGCGTCCATGACTGCCTCAGACAAAATTGGGGTTAGGGTCGCCAGAAAACCAGCCTTTCAGCCTCTGTGACACCCCCTCTCCGTTCTTCAAATAGCCACTGGGGTTGTCTTCTGGACATTCGAATCTGTCTTCACTCTCCCACTCAGAACTATTCCACAGCCCCTTCTGCCTCCCATATAGACAGCTGAGCTCACAGTCCGGGGTTTTCTGCTATGGGCTTCTCACCGGTCAAGGTCATGGTCTCGAAGCCTCCTTGACCTGAAAAGAACAGAGACGGGGGACATTTTAGAATAAAATGCATTTTTAAAATATATGGCTTCTCTTGACTCTTATTGTGATCTACACAGTCAAAGGCTTTGGCATAGTCAATAAAGCAGAAATAGATGTTTTTCTGGAACTCTCTTGCTTTTTCCATGATACAGCAGATGTTGGCAATTTGATCTCTGGTTCCTCTGCCTTTTCTAAAACCAGCTTGAACATCAGGAAGTTCACGGTTCACATATTGCTGAAGCCTGGCTTGCAGAATTTTGAGCATTACTTTACTAGCGTGTGAGATGAGTGCAATTGTGCGGTAGTTTGAGCACTCTTTGGCATTGCCTTTCTTTGGGATTGGGATGAAAACTGACCTTTTCTAATCTTGTGGCCACTGCTGAGTTTTCCAAATTTGCTGGCATATTGAGTGCAGCACTTTCACAGCATCAACTTTCAGGATTTGGAATAGCTCCACTGGAATTCCATCACCTCCACTAGCTTTGTTCCTAGTGATGCTTTCTAAGGCCCACTTGACTTCACATTCCAGGATGTCTGGCTCTAGGTCAGTGATCACACCATCATGATTATCTGGGTCGTGAAGCTCTTTTTTGTACAGTTCTTCTGTGTATTCTTGCCACCTCTTCTTAATATCTTCTGCTTCTGTTAGGTCCGTACCATTTCTGTCCTTTATCGTGCCCATCTTTGCATGAAATGTTCCTTTGGTATCTCTGATTTTCTTGAATAGATCTCTAGTCTTTCCCATTCTGTTGTTTTCCTCTATTTCTTTGCATTGATCACTGAAGAAGGCTTTCTTATCTCTTCTTGCTATTCTTTGGAACTCTGCATTCAGATGTTTATATCTTTCCTTTTCTCCTTTGCTTTTCACTTCTCTTCTTTTTGCAGCTATTTGCAAGGCCTCCCCAGACAGCCATTTTGCTTTTTTGCATTTCTTTTCCATGGGGATGGTCTTGATCCCTGTCTCCTGTACAATGTCACGAACATCATTCCATAGTTCATCAGGCACTCTATCTATCAGATCTAGGCCCTTAAATCTATTTCTCACTTCCACTGTATAATCATAAGGGATTTGATTTAGGTCATACCTGAATGGTCTAGTGGTTTTCCCTACTTTCTTCAATTTCAGTCTGAATTTGGCAATAAGGAGTTCATGGTCTGAGCCACAGTCAGCTCCTGGTCTTGTTTTTGCTGATTGTATAGAGCTTCTCCATCTTTGGCTGCAAAGAATGTAATCGATCTGATTTCGGTGGAAAATTCTGAAAGAGATGGGAATACCAGACCACCTGATCTGCCTCTTGAGAAATCTGTATGCAGGTCAGGAAGCAACAGTTAGAACTGGTCATGGAACAACAGACTGGTTCCAAATACGAAAAGGAGTACGTCAAGGCTGTATATTGTCACCATGTTTGTTTAACTTATATGCAGAGTACATCATGAGAAATGCTGGACTGGAAGAAGCACAAGTTGGAATCAAGATTGCTAGGAGAAATATCAATAACCTCAGATATGCGGATGACACCACCCTTATGGCAGAAAGTGAAGAGGAACTAAAAAGCCTCTTGATGAAAGTGAAAGTAGAGAGAGAAAAGGTTGGCTTAAAGCTCAACATTCAGAAAACGAAGATCATGGCATCTGGTCCCATCACTACATGGGAAATAGATGGGGAAACAGTGGAAACAGTGTCAGACTTTATTTTTCTGGGCTCCAAAATCACTGCAGATGGTGACTGCAGCCATGAAATTAAAAGACGCTTACTCCTTGGAAGGAAAGTTATGACCAACCTAGATAGCATATTCAAAAGCAGAGACATCACTTTGCCAACAAAGATTCGTCTAGTCAAGGCTATGGTCTTTCCTGTGGTCATGTATGGATGTGAGAGCTGGACTGTGAAGAGGGCTGAGCACCAAAGAATTGATGCTTTTGAACTGTGGTGTTGGAGAAGACTCTTGAGAGTCCCTTGGACTGCAAGGAGATCCAACCAGTCCATTCTGAAGGAGATCAACCCTGGGATTTCTTTGGAAGGAATGATACTAAAGCTGAAACTCCAGTATTTTGGCCACCTCATGCGAAGAGTTGACTCATTGGAGAAGACTCTGATGCTGGGAGGGATTGGGGGCAGGAGGAGAAGGGGACAACAGAGGATGAGATGGCTGGATGGCATCACTGACTCGATGAATATGAGTCTGAGTGACCTCCGGGAGTTGGTGATGGACAGGGAGGCCTGGCGTGCTGCAGTTCATGGGGTGGAAAAGAGTCGGACGCGACTGAGCGACTGATCTGATCTGATCTGATCTTGACTCTTAAGTAGTGATGGTGATTATTGTATTTAGGCCTGAATGGGAGCTAGTAGTTCCAATATGCAAATCTAATCTAATTAGGTTTTGCCTCAAAACAATTTCTCAGCATCATGGACATGAAAGCCCCTTGATGAATGAATCTTATCTGCTAAATTCAGAAGTTTAAGGGAAAGGAAGGAACTCAGTTTCTAATCCCTAGTTCTGGGGAAGAGAAAAAAAGAGACTTGAGTGCCAGTTTTATTTGTAAGGCCTTGAGAGTTCACAGAAGAAGCCATGTGGCCCTCTGTCCCCTTAACTGGGGCAGAGGACATGGACTTGTATGGTGGCCAGCGGTGTGATCTGCAGGAGTGGGTTCTTCTGTGCCTGAACAGTCTGCCAGGCAGGCCGGCCTCTGGGTGCCTTGAAGGGTGGGGTCTCTGGAATCAAAAGGCCCGGATTGGAATCCTGACTCGGTCAGTGGACTGACCAGCCACTCTGGGGCAAGTAACTAGCACTCTCAGCCTCGCTTTTTCTGACTGTAACTGGGGATGGTAACACCTACCTTGTCAGGTGTTATGAGGATGAAATGGATCCCGCTGTGTTTGTAAAGCGTCCGCAGGGTAACTGCAGGCCAAGAGGACAGTGCTCGCTGTGCAGGGTGGCCCAGACGTCCACACCTTGGCGTGTGAGGCTGATGGCCCTGCTCCCGGCCCCTCAGAGACCCGGGGCTTGGCCGAACTCCTCTCCTTCTGCGTGCTTGCTACCTGGGCTTGAACACCCCCTGGCCGGGGGGCTCCTTCCTGACCATAGGGAGTCTGGTCTCCTGCTGACACCTTCCTCTACCCTCTCTTGACCTGTGCCTTGTGGCCTCTGCCCTCAGGCAGCTCAGGGAGCAGGGGGCTGGTGGTGCCCCCGGTCTTGGTGGTTGGGCCCTTGCTTGAGGATAATTGCCCCCCATGACACACCCCTTCTTGTGCTGTCAGGAGAGAGGCCTTGTCTCCACTGTCTGTGTAGTATTTGTGCTCAGATAGTGCAGCGGCTTATGTCTGTAAGATTTCTAGCCACGTGTGCAGGTGGGAGGACAGGCGTGTGTTCCACGTGCAGGAGGTGGCCTGGCTCAGCCACACTGTGTCTATGTGCACAGGGCCCTTCTGTGCTGGTGTGAACACGTGTGCACAGGTGTGTGCACACAGGTGCGTGAGCCTGGCTTCTCCCCACATCGACTGATTGTGGTGAACACGTGCTTCGGCTCTCTAGGCCCCGGTTCTGGGAAAGGGTTCTGGAATGCCAGCTGCGGGTGAGGGACCCACGGCTAAGGGGAGGGCCCCATCGGCCACAGAGGCCTGAGACGGCCACGGCCCCTGCCCGCAGCCCTGCCGCCCACTCTGTGCCCCGAGGGTGACCTCCGTGCTCAGAGCCAGCTGGGGCGGCTCTGCTCCCCACAGGGCTGGCCTGGGTGAGCTCTGGAACCTTTCTGGAGCCCGACAGCCTGGCACACACGCGTGGTCCACCACTGAGGAGCCGTGCCGTCCCGGGTTCCCGGTGTGAGCCTTGCTGTGCCTATGTCTCATAACCCAGCTCTACGATGGGGCCACAGGAGCCGCCACCTCCTGCGACGTCCAGTCTCCCCCGGAGATGGTGTCTGCAGTCATCGTTGTCATGCCTGCCTGCGCCACCACCTGCCTGCCCTCTAGGGTGCCTGAGGAGGCAGCCCGACCTCCCCTGCACCTCCCCAGCCTCGACACCCTCCTGCTTCCCAGATCAGGTGGAGGGAGGGCAGTCTGCAGCTGCCCAGCTGGCCCTGCCCTAGATGTGCGGAGCCTCGTCCTGACCACAGAGAGGTGAGGGCCAGGTGGATGGGGAGCATCTTGATCAAGAGGGAGCTCAGAATGGCGGGAACCAAGGTGGGATGGGGGCCCTGGAGACAGGAGGGCCCCAGCCCCTGGGGTTCTAATGCCCCTGGTCCCCCACGCTGGCCTGGGCTCTGTGGGAGAAAGTCTGCTGCTGTGAGGGGCCCGCAGCCCCTCCACTCCAACCTCCCCTGTAGGCCTCCTCGGGGGCAGGGCAGCTCGGCCCAGGAGGGGGTTGCCACCTCTGGCCCCCCCAGAGCCAGGGCTCACTGGTGAGTCACAAAGGACGTCCAAGGAGCGTGCCCGGCTGTGGGCGCTGCGGTCTTGGGGCCAACGTCCTGAGAGCGGGTTTTCTAAGGGACCCTGAGCAACTCCATAGAAAAGACCCCGATGCTGGGGAAGATTGAAGGCAGGAGAAAGGGATGACAGAGGATAAGATGGTTAGATGGCATCACCGACTCGATGGACATGGGTTTGGGTGGACTCTGGGAGTTGGTGATGGACAGGGAGGCCTGGTGTGCTTCAGTTCATGGGATCGCAAAGAGTCGGACACGACTGAGTGCCTGAAGTGAACTGAACTGAGCAATTCTGTCATCCCGAGGCCCCACCGCCCCTCTCCGCCCACCACAGGCACCTCCTGTCCTTGTCCCCCCACCGCCCTGCTCCCCCAGGCTGAATGCTCCAACCTCCCCTTGCTGGCCCCCTGCTCACCCCCTGCACCCTCCAGGCTGTCACTGGGGTTCAGAAGAGGGGGCCCTCCCTCCCTACCCCACCCCAGGCCCAGCAGCCTCTGCAACCACCCCACCCTGCACCCTGGAAAGTGGGTTAATACTACTCACCCTGCTCACCCTAGAGATAAGGATTTCATGCCTCCCTGGCCTCGAGGGGCTGAGTCATAATTAACGAGCTGACTAGTGTCCTGATCCCCTTGGGGGAAGAGAAGGCAGTCCCCAGCAGTGCCCACAGAGAAGCAGCCCAGCTGGGCACAGCTCTCAGCCCTGCAGGCCAGGCCCCACCATCTCGCTGCACCTGGACAAGTGGCCCAGTCCATGGGGACAACACCAGAGACTGTGTGGACAGCCCCACGCCACCCCCTCCCATCTCCCCGTGCTCCTGAGCCGTGAAGGGCCAGCCCCGTGTAAGGGCCTTGACGCTCCTGCCTTTTAATAGGCTGACCTCGGGAATGAGGAGGACCCTGCTGCTGATTTATATGCCATACGCTTGGGGTTTAATTGGAGCATCATTGTAATCCATATGCCTGTCAAGGTAATTATAAACCTAATATAATCCATAGATCAGTGGGTTCGGAGCTAATTAAGGCAACCGTAATTAACATTTACAAAAAACCTTGCCATTACGGGAATATCCTTTAAGCTAGCCTTCCAAGCTGATCACAAGGCCGGCCCCGCACTCCCGTGTGGCCTCCTAGGGCTCTTTGATGCCGCACTTGGGGGTGGGGGGCGGGATTCAGGTACCAAGTGCCTGCGCCACACCTCACCGGGCAGGGTCAGCCCTGCTGTCGCCGTTAGCACCCCAAGCCCTGGAACAGGCACCTGGCTGAGGATGGCGGCCCCAGGGGAGCCAGGTCCGTAGGACTGAGCTGTCCCCAGTGCTGTTTGTGTTCTGGCTCAATAAGATGCAGCCTGACGACACAGGTCGTGCAGAAAGAGAGGGAGAGATACACGTGTTGAACTCCAGGCGAGCCCCTAGACTCCAGGGAATGGGGAGCTTTCTCGCCAGCTCTTCCCGCGGTGGTGCTGAGCCCCCTGCTGGTTGGGGAGGGTCTCCCTGCGGGCTTTCCTCCTGCCCCACCCACTGCAGCCAGGCTGCACCTGTGCTCCCTGGGGAGCATGGCCGGGCGGGGGTGGGGGGGGGTGGGGTCAAGACTGCCCTGAGTGCTGGCCTGGCTGTGCCTGCATTCTGCCTCCACGGGCCCTCCCCAGGGTCCAGTCCAGCCAGGGAGGAGGAGTTGGGCCTGGCGGGCAGGTATGGGGCTGCAGGTGGTGTTGGGGGGTAAGCCGTGCAAAGGTCAGCGGGCACAGCCAGAGCCCAGGGCTGCGTCTCGGGCCTGTGCCCTGGGGAGCCAGCCAGGAAATCCAGATGCCCTGGATCATCTGTGGCTTGTGCGTGGCCTCCAAATGTGTGTGTCCAGGAAAACGGAACCCCCTCTCTAATACAGCGTGTTCCAGACCGCACCCCTCTCCCCACCACCACCCCCTACCCTGGCCCAACCCCAGGAAAAGTCCGACAGCTGCACACTAGAGCCAGAACCTCGCCTGTTCCTGTGTGTTGCCTGGTTCCTCGTCGTGCTGTCAGAGGCCCACTCGCCAGCCCCCACCCCATCCGGAGCAGGCGATAAGAGGCAGCCCCCAGCAGGCCGCGTCCACGCCAAGATTGCTGCGGGCTCATCTGTTTGGAATCTGTTCTCTTCCTGCTCAGGAAAGCGGCGGTGCGCTGGGAGGCACGGGGATGTCCTGTGGGCCTCGCTGGCCCGTCCTCCAGGAACCAGGTGCTTCTTGACAGTGCCACGTGCATCCTTTGGGAGGGACGCTGGCGTAGATAGAAGGGAGAGTGGCGGGGCCCTGATTAGACCCGGCAGCCTCTGCCACTTGGAGCTGGTATGACCTTGGCCGGGTAGAAGTTATTTAATCACTTTGACTCAGTTTGTATAATTGGGATATGACGACTGCATTAAATTATTATTTAGTCACTAAGGAGTGTCCGATTTTTTGTGACCCCATGGGCTACAGTACGCCAGGCCTCCCTGTCCATCACCAGCTCCCAGAGCTTGCTCTAAGTCATGTCAATTAAGTTGGTGATGCCATCCAACCATCTCATCTTCTGTCGTCCCCTTCTCCTCCTGCCCTCGATCTTTCCCAGCATCAGGGTCTTTTCCAATGAGTCAACTCTTCGCATCAGGTGGCCAGAGTATTAAAGTTTCAGCTTCAGCATCAGTCCTTCCAATGACTTGTGGCTTGTGCGTGGCCTCCAAATGTGTGTGTCCAGGAAAACGGAACCCCCCTCTAATACAGCATGTTCCAGACCGCACCCCTCTCCCCACCACCACCCCTTACCCTGGCCCAACCCCAGGAAAAGTCCGACAGCTGCACACTAGAGCCAGAACCGCGCCTGTTCCTGTGTGTTGCCTGGTTCAATCAATCAATTCAGGATTGATTTCCTTTAGGATGAACTGGTTGGATCTCCTTGCAGTCCAAGGGACTTTCAAGAGTCTTCTCCAACACCACAGTTCAAAAGCATCAATTCTTTGGTGCTGGGCCTTAGCATAGAGTGTGGCATACAGTAAGTGCTCAGTGAATGCCGCTGCGACTGTTGCTCAGCCTTAGCATAGAGTGTGGCATACAGTAAGTGCTCAGTGAATGCCGCTGCGACTGTTGCTCAGCCTTAGCATAGAGTGTGGCATACAGTAAGTGCTCAGTGAATGCTGCTGCGACTGTTACTCAGCCTTAGCATAGAATGTGGTATACAGTAAGTGCTCAGTGAATGCCGCTGCGACTGTTGCTCAGCCTTAGCATAGAGTGTGGTATACAGTAAGTGCTCAGTGAATGCCGCTGCGACTGTTGCTCAGCCTTAGCATAGAGTGTGGCATACAGTAAGTGCTCAGTGAATGCCGCTGCGACTGTTGTCGTCACTGTGGTTGACAGCAGTGGTCAGAGCAGGACACAGAGCAAGGAGGGTGAGCCAGGTGGGCTCTGAGTGGGGCCCGTGTCTCTGCTTTCCGCACCATGTGTGTCTGGGTCTGGGGTACCTGGTGGCCCCAGCGCTGGCTCTTCTCCCTTCCTTTCTGCACACTGTCCTGTCTCTTCCCAGAGACTGCGAATCTGGCAGAAATGTCTGGATAGGAGTGAGACAGACAGGTGCTGGGGACATCTCCACCAGGGCTGGGTGAGGGTTCAGGGGCGGCACACCCGTATCACGGGACGAAATGAAAGTCCCGGTGACAGTCGTCGCTTATTAAGCACCTCCTGTGTGCCGGACTCTGGGCTAAGCGCCGCACAGAGCCAGTCACTGGCTGTGGCCGCAGCTGGACGCAGTTGGCATTTTAGGCCCTTTCATTGATGAGGCAATTGAGGCTCAGAGAGGTTGAGTGACTGACCTCCTTCATCCAGTAAGGAGGTGGCTTTGGACCAGGCTTTGAACAGAGCCGTTCTCAACATCACCCTCTTCTCTCCCTCCCAAAGGGAGCCCCAGACCCTCGCGCTCTCCTGCGTGGGCTAGTGGGGCAGGGGGCGGGGTGGGCATGTGTGGAGGGTAGAAAGGAGTAGGCAGGACTGGGCTGTGCTGCAGGGGGCCTGGAGCTGTGTGGGTGGTCCTTGGCTGGGCCAGGGGGAGGAGGGAGCCACCCTCTCCAGGAGGATGAGAAACTGGAGATCCAGCCTGGGGTCTCTCTCATGATCATTAGCCACTTTTTCCCCTCCAAAATTCAGTATAATAATTTGTGTTTTTTCTGGTTGATCGATGACATTAGGGGCTTTTGTAAGCTCCTGTTCTGGGCCCAGTTCTGCTCTGAGCTGTTCAGGGTGTTGCCTCGCTAAGCCTAGTGCCGAGTCCACGACGTGGGTGCTATTTTATCCCCCTTATACATGAGTTAACCCCAAGGTCACACAGCAGGTCACCCATTGCTCACATGCACTGGCTCCTTCGGTCCCCACCACCTCCAAAGGCCACCGCTGTGAGGCGGAAGCAGCAGGATTCAAACTCAGGCCACCCAGCTCCCTCACCTGTGCTCAGTTCGATGCTGAAAGTTTAGGAGAACCTGAGGAGTGAAAAAAGAAAGTAAGAAAGCTGAAGTGATGCAGCAGCAGCAGCAGCAAACTGAAACTCTGTCCCCATTAAACACTAACCCCCTTCCCCCCACCACTCCACCTCAGTCCCTGGATCTGCCAATGTACTTTCTGACTGATTTGATGATTCTAGGTATCTCGTATGCTAATGCTAAGACGCTTCAGTCGTGTCCAACTCTGTGCGACCCCATAGACGGCAGCCTACCAGGCTCCCCTGTCCCTGGGATTCTCCAGGCAAGAACACTGGAGTGGGTTGCCATTTCCTTCTCTAATGCATGAAAGTGAAAAGTGAAAGTGAAGTCGCTCAGTCGTGTCCGACTCTCCGAGACCCCATGGATTGCAACCTAACAGGCTCCTCCGTCCATGGGATTTTCCAAGCAAGAGTATTGGAGTGGGGTGCCATCGCCTTCTCCGGGTATCTCGTATAAATGGAATCAAATAGTATTTCTCTGCACCTACTTTATATTGAAATGCATTTTCATGGTTAAGAATATGTGTCCTACAAGCAAATTGTACCTTCTTTTCTGCCCCCCCATACTATACAGTAGGTTCTCATTAGTTGTCTATTTTATACGTGTGTGAATGCTCAGCCGTGTCCAACTCTTTGCAACCCCATGGACTGTAGCCAGTCAGGCTCCTCTGTCCATGGGATTTTTCCAGGCAAGAATACTGGAGTGGGTTGCCATTTCCTCCTCCAGGGGATCTTCCCTGCCTAGGGATCGAACCCACATCTCCTGTGTGTCGTGCATCTTCTGTATTGCAGGCAGATTCTTTACTTGCTGAGGCATCGAGGAAGCCCATTTTATACATAGCAGTGTATATATGTCAATCTTAATCTCCCAATTCATCCCACCCTCTCCCTTTCCTCTCTTGGTGTCCAGACATTTGTGTCTCTGTTTCTGCTTTGCAAGTAGATTCATTTGTACTATTTTTCTAGATTCCACATATACGTGTTAATATACAACATTTGTTTTTCTCTTCCTGACTTAATTCACTGTTTGAGTCTCTAGTTCCATCCATGTCCGTAAATGGCACAATTTCATTCCTTTTTATGTGTGCTTAGTCACTCAGTTGTGTCTGACCGTGCAACCCCATGGACTGTAGCCCACCAGCTCCGTAGCTCCTCTGTCCATGACATTCTCCAGGCAAGAATACTGGAGTGGGTAGCCTATCCCCTCTCCAGGGGAACTTCCGAAGCCAGGGATTGAACCCAGGTCTTATACATTGCAGGCGGATTCTTTCCATTTTATGGCTGAGTAATATTCCATTGTATATATGGCCCACATCTTCTTTATACAGTTCTCTGTTGATGGGAATTTAGGTTGCTTCCATGTCCTGGCTATTGTGAATAGTGTTCTATAAACATTGGGAAAATTGGCATGTATCTCTTGGAATTATGGTTTTCTCTGGGTATATGAAAAAGGTAAAAGGTACCATCTTTGATTGCTAGGGAGACTAAAGGTTTTTTGTTTTTTTTCATCTTCCTTGGACACTGGTACTTTTCCTTGTGTAAGTTGCATATTCTTTCTTATTTTTTACTGTGTATTTTTAAAACCAAGACTTTCCTTTAATGAGGAACCTGCATTCATCAAAGATGGAGGCAGTCTGAGTCATTTATTCTCTGGGGAAAATGCTTCTTTTTTTGTTTCTCTGATCCAATCAGATACCAAGACGACAAGATTCTGGCAAATTAATTTCCAGCATGTGAGACTGACAGGCAGTGTGTGTAAGGATCCCAGCTGAAAAAACGACACTTTAATCCCCGTTGCTCTAAGTTGAGAGGCACTTGGGGTCACAGTGACCAGGGCTGCAATCCCTACCCGCCCTTTCCAAGCACCATGACTTGTGAATACTTCTCCGCTCTCTGGGCTGTAGAATGAGGATCACTGTGGTTGCCCTGTGATTCACACGAGCTCTGGGTGGATGTGATGGGCCTGGTGCTATGCCTGACACCTGGGAAGGTATGGGGGGTGGTTTCCAGATGTTTCTGGTGTCGAGTCAGGCCCTGCTCCTGATGCCGTGAAAGGTCAGGCAAGTGACGGAAGGATGAAATCCGCGAATAACTGATCTTAAAGCGGCCGGGGTCCCAGCACTGCGGGGGCAGCCCTGTGCTGATGAGATCAGGAGTCATAAAAGCCAGCAGGCCCCTTGGGTGCTCCGAGGCATGGCAGGGAGAAGGAAGACTAGAGAAATCCTGCAGCTGAGTGATGGAGAGTGTGGGAGTTTGCTGCCAGCTGTCTCATCATAATCACTAGTATTTATTGAGCAATAAGGTGAATGCTGCCTTATCCCAACTTTGCAGATGAGGAAACTGAGGCTTAGGAAGACAACTTAAGTCAGTGCAACTGGGGAGTGGCCCAGCCAGGACTATACCTTCTTCTCGACAAGGTCTTGGGTAAAGGCTCTTTGAGGTCTGTGCACAGCAAGAGCCTCCCCCACCTGCTTCTCATTCTGTGTGCAGTGTGGGTCAGACCCCATCAGACTGGAGAGACCATGTAGGGCATCATAGGCATCAACAGGGTCTGATTCAGGGGACATGATGAGTAGGTGGCTTCCACCCAGGGAGGGTTTAGGTTCCATTGCGGCCCCATAGACTCCTGCATGCCAGACTTCCCTGTCCTTCACTATTTCTCCCAGTTTACTCAAATTCATGTCTGTTGAGTCAGTGATAGTTAGATGCTATCTAATCATCTCTGCCACCCCCTTCTCCTTTTGCCTTTAATCTTTCCCAGCATCAGGGTTTTTCCAGTGAATTGGCTCTTTGCATCTGGTGGCCAAAGTATTATTGGAGCTTCAGCATCAGTGCTTCCAATGGATATTCAGGGTTGATTTCCTTTAGGATTGAATAGTTTGATCTCTTTGCTGTCCAAGGGGCTCTCACGAGTCTTCTCCAGCACCACAGTTTGAAAGCATCAGTCCTTTGGTGCTCAGCTTTCTTTATGGCCCAGCTGTCACATCTCTACATGACCACTGGGAAAACCATAGCACAGGCATACTTGCCTGTTGTTTGTGTTTGGAATTGACAAATAGCTTTATGTACTTTATTTTGTAAAGTACTTTGCACTTTATTTCATAAAGTAAAACTCCGGGAGTTGGTGATGGACAGGGAGGCCTGGTGTGCTGCAGTCCATGGGGTCTCGAAGAGTCTGACACGACTGAGTGACTGAACTGAACTGAACTGAACTTTACTTTGTAGTCACGCCTCTGTGTCCCCAGGAATTGGAGAGACAAATGTGTAAAACCCTGATGTCTGTCTTGGAGTCAGTCACAGCCCATTTGTAAAATCCATTTCCCAGAGGAGGATTAGGGTGCCGGTCCTCGTCTTTGTCATCACCCAGCTGCTCAGCTGGGGAGACCATGTGGGGCCAGATATCCCCCTATGTCGCAGTGATGCTAGGCCAGGCTAGCCAGGGAAGGGGGCAAGAGGGCTGGGTCGGGAAGCTATGTAGGAGTGGACTGGGGGTGACCAGGGGCGGGGCCCAGGTGGTGGTCTGGGGCTGAGTGGTGGAGCAGGTGGACACGACCTGTAAGACCTTGGGGAGTCCAGGGAGTTTAGGGAGGGATGGGCTGGGGGAGGGGGAAGCACAGCGGGAGCCGAGGGGTGTGGTCTAGGGCCCCTCCCGACCACACCCTCTGTGTCCCGACACCTGGGATGCGCACCTGGAGCCTGTCCTCTGGTACTTGCTTCTTCCCTTGTCCTTACCGTCCTGTCGGCCTGACGCTTCGGGGTCACAGGAGATAGGTGCCCTAAGGACTCTGGGTGACAGTCGAGGGCGCCATAGGCTGCAGGACACCAGCAACCCCGCGGCCCTGCGTTCTCACGCGGCAACTGGACAGACAGCTGCCTCAGCCGCCCCGGGGGCCCGCCCTGCAGCTGCTGGGCCACCTGGCCTGGGGGACTGTTGCCCCCGCGGCTTCCAGGGAGTGTTCTCAGAGCCTTTCCGGGGGACACAGTGACCCTTCTGCAATCTCAGCCTGCAATCAAGGAGTGGCTGGAGGGCTGCCCGAGTCCTCCCTGAGCGGACATCCTCCCGTGGCTCCCTATTCCCAGGGAGCTGCGGCCTGCTTGTTGCTTAGACTTGTGCTGCGCTTGCGCTGCTCTGCGGGGGCCCACTTTCCCGAGAAGAGCGGGGCGTGGGCGGGGCGAGGAGAGCGGGGTGGGGCGGGGCCAGGAGAGCGGGATGGGGCGGGGTGTGGGCGGGGCGAGGAAAGCGGGGTGGGGCGTGAGCGAGGGGCGGGGCTAGGAGGGCGGGGCGCGGCGAGGTGGGCGGGCCGGGAGGAGTAAGCCACTTGCCCGAGGTCCCAACCGGTGGGAGGCGGACAGGTTCATCCCTAGGCAGTTTTGGGTGGCTGCGCTTGGCTTGGGGTTTGCCCAGTTCGGCCCCGGAGACTCCTGGGAAGGCTGGCCGGAGGAAGCCGGCGGTTAGCAGACAGGGGGCACACTTCACGCTGCCGCGGATCCCCCAGCGCCCACCCGTCAAGGTGGCGAAACGGCTCGCGACCCCCTTGTATTTCGGTAGAGCGTTCAGCCCCCATTTACATGTTCTGGTTTTCCTTCCCAGTCGCCAGCGTCGGGCCTTTCGCAGAGCACAGATGTCTCAGCAAACAAAAATAGATCCATTCCAAGGAGGGCTCTGCGGGGCCGCAGACATTCTCATGCTCTCAGCGAAACCACGGCTCCCTTGCCAAGCGCCCTCTGGGAGGATGTTTGGAAAAAAATGTCAAGGCGTTCATTTTTCTCTCGACCTTTCCGGTTGAAATTGCGGGGCTTTAACACTGGAAGTAAAAAGAAGTTATAAATAAAGAGGCAGCCAATGGCCAGGCCTGGCCTGCTCTCCCAACTGGCCAGCGACGGGGTTCTCTGCAGCTGTTACTGAGCACTCTGGGGCCACGGTGGCCCCGCCTCTGTGAGAGGAAGCTAATGATGGTTTCCAGATAGCTGAGGGACCCAGAGCAAGGTTTCCACACCCTAGGACAGCAAAGAGAAAAGAGGCCTAAAGAGAGAGGGGCCCCCCAGGGGGTGGGCTGCCCCTAGACAGTGCCGTCGGAAGATGTGACAGAGTGCTTGCTCAGTCTGTCCCCGAGTTGGGAAGTGTTGGTTCCTTACCCGCCCTGGTTCTCTGCTGGTGCTGACCATCTGCGAGAGGAATCTGGGTGGGGCCGAGGGCACCTGCCAGTGATGCGCCCCAGCCGGCTCTGACCAAGTTCAGTCTCCAGCACTCGCCTGCCTGTGGGTCCCAGGCTCCCGGCCAGGGGCTGGCTGGCCGGCTTCCCTGGGGCCCACACCCTTCCAGGGCAGCCAGGACCTGAGCTGCCTGCTGAAATGAAGGCCACCCACCAAGGCCACAGAGCGGATTTGGCGGTGAGGCCATGGGTGTATCTGCTGGGGAAGATGGTACACATGGCTCCCTCCCCACCCAGGGCTGGGATGGGGGTGGCCAGGCTGGGGGCCCGGGCTGGAGGCCGCCTTGTTGGGGGAATTATGTCAGGCAGGGTAATGAGCAGTTCTCTTGTCTTTGTCCTGGAGGATATCTTCCGGCAAGCCTGGTCTCGAACACAGTGCGGAGAGGTTGAGCCTTGGCAGTGCTGGGTTTCACTGCAGTTTTGGTCCTTTGGTGGCACTGACTGTTGTGGGGCCTGAGGGAGTCTGTGTGGAGTATGTACCGCTGGCTCTGGGGCCCCTGGAGAGTAGGTTCCATGGGGTCTCTCTCCAGTCAGAGCTGTGCAGTGACTCTGCAGGAGTGTTGCTACCCCAGGGGCCATCAAAACCGGAAGCCTCGGGGCTGGCAAGACAGCAGCTTCGGGTACGCAGGGAAGAGGCGTCATTTCCACTTTCCAGGTCCTGGATCTGGTTGGCATCTTGTGCAGTGGCTCAGAGTCCCGACTTGACCACAACTTGTGGTCTGAAGATATAAACCCGGGTCTAGATGAGACAAGCAGCCAGTGATGGGTTCATACACTCACTGTTTAGTTTTTCACGGGAAACATTTTGGTTTAAAAATTTGTTTTTAATTTTGTAAGTGTAATATGGTCATATTGGAAAATATGGAAATCATCAACCATCTGAAAGAAGCAGCTCTAAAAGAATCCTTTTGTAATCCACCAATAACATCAATTAACATTATGACATATTTCCTTCCAGACCCCTCCTTCTTGAAGTATTTTTAAACATAATTGAAATTGTGTTTCATGTACAGTTTTGCAGCCTGTACTAGTCAGCTTTGGAAGAGGCTCATCTGCATTTTCAGTATGGGCCTCAGGGAGAAGACCAGATTGCCGAAGTTTAGCTGAAGCCGGGGAAGGAGGAAGTCCAAAAATATCCTGCTCGTTGGCTTTGCACAAGGAACACCATGGCCTCACGTTTTCCTTCTAGTAAAATAAAGGCCCAAGTAGGCACACGAGTGACCCCCGACTCCAACCAAAGGGCACTTGGTGATTATGGTCACAGCGCAGGCTCTGCTCTTAGTCAAGACCAAGGACAGGGAAGGGTCTGTCATGGCAATGGGGGCTGCTGAGCCCAGCACCCTCCTGAAGAGCCCCTTGAGAGCTCTCCAGGGTCTTCTGCAAAGCAGACATTTGACAGGGAGCTGAGGGGTCTTCTGTCAGACACCAGCCGCTGCTTCTCCCAAGACCCACCCTGGTTACAAGAAGCAAAAAATATGAACTCAACCATGAAAAGCACTTGGAGAGACTTCTGCTTTGGACAAGATGAAGTTGAAATCCTTTCTATATTCCTCCTGCTCAGTGCAACTAAACCCTGGACAGTAGCTATGAAACACAATAAGAAGACTCTGAAAGGTCGAAGAGAAGAGGGCAGGCCTGCCAGGGACCTCTGGAGCTGCAGAGTGACACAGTGGTCATTTCCCTGGGTTTTTCTTTTTGTCTGGTGGATTCCAGACTTGGAGCTGAAGAAGCCAGCAGCCTGGAAACGCCAAGGGGCACAGACAAAAAGCCCCCACAGAAGCCTGTCCTTCTAGGCAACCCAGCGAGACAGGAACTTGTAGTCGACAACCACTCTGCGCCAGCCAAATGCCACAGAGTAAACTGGTCTGTTCCCTCTCCTGCCGGTGAGGACCCAGCGACGAGCCTGGACTCCCACCTTCTTGAGGCTGTCATGAACCTCTTACCCCTGGGCTGGTGGGTGTCATAGAAGGCCAAGTAGATAGGGAGCCAGGAGGTGGGTGATAAAGAGGGCTCCTCAGCTGGGGTGTCCCTGGGGACGACATGGAGATTCTGTGATTCTACCCCCAACAGCAGTAATAAGGCAACTCCCACCCGACATAGTCCATGCAGTTGATGGAGGCCCCACGGGAAGCAATCTTGATTCTACCCGCAACAGCAGTAATAAGGTGACTCCCACCTGATACTCTCCATGTGGTCAATGGAAGCCACATGGAAAGCCATGGTGATTCTATCCCCAACAGCAGTAATAAGGTGACTCCCACCTGATACTCTCCATGTGGTCAATGGAGGCCCCATGGGAAGCAATTGTGAAGCATTCCTGTTCCTCCCAATCAGGGTGGAACTCCCCTTGCCTCCGACGGGCAGTGATCAGCACCCTTCCTGCACCTCAGTGTCCACAGAGACCAAGTCGGGAACCTGACTTCTGCCCCATCTGGCAGTAACGCAGCAGCTCTGCTTCATCTGCTGGAGTCGTGTTCCCAAAGAAGTCAGCTAAAAAGAGAAGGTTTACATGAGATCCAGAGTCTCGTACCCCACATGTCCATAATTGCAATAAAAAATCACTTGTCATACCCAGAACCAAGAAAATCTCAACTTGAATGAGAAAAGTCAATGGACAAACACCAGCGATGAGATGACCACAGATGTTAGGACAAAGGTTATTAAAACAGCTACTTTAAAAATGCTTCAACAAGCATATCTGCAAGCAAGTGACAAAGTAGTAGAGCTCAACAAAGACATAGACAGGCTCAGCAAAGAAATAGAAGACAGAAAAAAGAACCAAAGAAAATTTTAGAACTGAAAACTACAGTAGCCAAAATTAAAAACTCATTGGATGGGCTTGCTCGCTCTTTGCGGGGAGCAATGGAAACAATGTGAGAACACGTGGATAAAGAAATAGAGGTAACCCAAAGAGAAAAAAACAGATGGAAAAAAAGTGAACAGACATTTCACCAAGTAGCAAATAAACTCAAAAAAGATGTTCAACATGACTAGTCATTAGGGAAATGCAAAAACCACCACCAGCTATCACTACATACCTCTCAGAATGGCTAAAATTAAAAATAATGACAACAGCTAATGCTGATGCGGATGCTGAGAGTCTGATCACTCAGACGTGGGTGGTGGCACTATAAAATGGAGCACGCAGTTGGGGAAGTAGTTGGGCAGGTTTTTAAACATCTAAACATGTAACTATCAGAACTTTCCTGGCAGTCCAGTGGTTAGGACTCCGTGCGTTCACTGCCAAGGCTGCAGGTTCAATCCCTAATTGGGGAACTAAGATCCTGCAGGCTGCACAGCATGGCCAAAAATAAATAAATAAGCATGCAGCTGTCATACGATTTGGCAGTGGCACTCCTGGGCATTTATTACAGAGAAATGAAAACATATTCACACAAGAACCTGTCCGTGAATGTTCACAGCAGTTTTTCCCCAAGCCCCAAACTAGAAACAGCTCAGATGTTCATCAGTGGGTGAACAATTTAACTACATATCCATTGCATAGAATACTACTCAGCAAGGAAAAGAAACTATTGATGCAGTGAATAATCCTGTCCCGGAAGATTCTGTGCTATCTCATCCCTTGTATATAGCATTATTAAAATAGTCAGGCTTCTCTGTCCATGGGATTTTCCTGGCCAGAATACTGGAGTGGGTTGCCATTCCCTCATCCAGGAGATCTTCCTGACCCAGGGGATCAAACCCACGTCTCTTGCATCTCCTGCATTGGCAGGTGGATTCTTTACCACTAGCACCACCTGGGAAGCCCCAGTAAGTTTATAGTGATGTAAAACAGATTAGTGGTTGGCAGGGATTAAGACATGTGTGGGGTAGGAGGGAGGTGGGTGGGGTTATAAAGGGCAACAGGAGGGATCATGATGGTCATGGAAATCCTGTGTTTTGACGGTAAGAATGTCAATATTTTGGTTTTGATATTTTCCTATAGTTTTTGCAAGGTGTTATTATTGGGAGAAACCACATGTGAATCTATAGTTGTCTCAGGATAAAAGGTTTACTGCGAAAACAACGAAATGGTGTCTGTGGGGGGAACCCCTTTGTATGTAGCAACCCAGAAAAATGCCTATGATATAATCTGATAGGAGCTGATGACAAAACTTTCTTGTTTCAGAGTGATGACAGTTCTGGAGTAGGCATGCTTGTTGGGGGAATGAGACTGGGAGGCCACGTCCCCAGATACTCATGGTGGTTTGAGTTAGAGAATTGAAGTCAACCTGTTATCTCCCTGTCTGTCTGAACACTGGTCTCCTTTGGTCCTTCCAGGCTCCCTAGTGGGAGATGGATGAGGAAGGGGGTGGTTGCAATGTAGGGTGCTGAGTCTGGGGTGGGTATGTGCATTCTACTTGGAGTTATGGGTAATGTTTTCTTCTTATCTCTGAGTTCCAAACATGTGATATGGCCACATGAACTTTTTATGATGGAAGAGGTTATATATTAAAAAAGGAAACCACACAAGCAAAAGCAAAGCGTTCTCAGGGAGCTGGTAGTGCGCACTGGGTTATTGAACAGCCATTTGACAACAACTCAGAGTTCTAGGGACGGGAGATGGGGGTGAGGGGTTAGGGGGTGGGAGGGTGGGCTTTGCCCTGAGCCCTTTACTGCTCCAGCTTCCCCTGCACCAGCCTGATACAGGCGCATCCCAGAACCACACGGCTGCTGGTGGGCCTCACGGACCAGACACACCTGTTCTCCCACAAAGCCATAAAGCCAGAAGGCAGTCTCCAGGCAGCAGGGGGGCGGGGACCGTCCCAGGAACCCACGTCTCCATTCGGCGGTGATGTCCTCCCCAAAACATGTACCCCGCGGGTTCAGTGATGCTGTGACTTTATAGTAAGAAATGTATGCTTGGTCTTCATCTGTTTCTGGCACAGAGCCCCTTAGAACCTTTGGAATTTCCTAAGTGATAAGAGTGCCAGAAGTATCTCATATGCATGACAAACTCCTTTCAGCAGGCTGCTGAGTTTATGTTAATGAGGTGACTTTTGGAAAGTCCCTGAGATGGGGCTAGTTGCCAGGGGAACCCACCCAGTGATTAGAGGGTTGGTACTTTCATTTCCCCACAACACCCCAGCGGAGGGAAGAGGTACTGGGGGTTGAGGTCAAGTCACCAACTGCCAATGACTTAGTCAATCGTGGCTGCATGATGAAGACTCCATAGAAACCCAGAAGGATGGGCTTCTGGAAGCTTCTGAGCAGGTGGAGGTGCTGGGAGAGTCCTGCCTCTTTCTGTATCCTTTATAATGTCCTTTAAAATAAACTCACACACGTGGGTATGTTTCTCTGAGTTCTGAGAGCTGCTCTCCTAGCAAATGAATTGACCCAGAGGAAGGGATTGTGGGGACCTCTGATTTATAGCAGGTAGATCAGAAACACGGCAGCTCTTGGACCTTGGCCTCTGAAGTTGGGTGGGGAACAGTCTGTGGGCCTGAGCCCTTGACACTCTCTCCAGGCGGACAGTGTGAGAACTGTATTGGAATGTAGGACCTCCAGCTGGTGGGGGAGAATTTCTTGGCGTTGGAAGCTCCATACCTTTTTCACACACGTTCTGCTCAGAGGAGGGCTTCGGTGGCTCAGACGCTAAAGCATCTGTCTGCAGTGCGGGAGACCCAGGTTCGATCCCTGGGTTGGGAAAATCCCCTGGAGAAGGAAACGGCAGCCCACTCCAGTACCCTTGCCTGGAAAATCCCATGGACAGAGGAACCTGGTAGGCTACACAGTCCATGGGGTCACAAAGAGTCAGACACGACTGAGCAGCTTTGCTTTTTCACTTTCTGCTCAGATGTGCACAGACCGCACCCTAGGTGACAGGCGAGGCCCACCTGAGATGCTCGAGGCTCCCCTGGATGAGCTGGCCCTTCCAGCAGCATCCCGCAGCACTGAGGGGCAAGTGTGAGGGAAGAGGGCGTTCTTCCTCTCTTGGAAATAATTTTTGGTTGAGGCAGAGGGCTTTGTTGGTTTGTCCTTGGACCTCAGGTAGGAAGTAAGGTCCAGTCTCTGCCGCATCCTTTACTGAAGTCGGTGAAGAACACAGATGCCACTGGCTCACCGCGCAGGTCACCGTCCCTAAGAAGTCACTTACAGGTCTTTGCTGAAGTGCATTTAGATAAGGGGTGATGGTTTAGTCTTGGGGGAGCAGGATCCATTGAGCTGGGTTTCCAGGTTTTGCACCTCTTTCTAAAAATATTTTTAAATTGAGAGCCACCCACTGAGTCTCCTTTTGACCCGGTATCCGTAGGAGCAGCAGCATCGTGAGGGGGCCCAGTGCTCCAAGGCCTGACCCAGAAGTGAGGCAGCCTTTTGCCTTGCTTCCTGGGTGGCCACCTTCATCCAAGGATTTCAAGGTCTTGCCTGGTGTCTGGTTCTGTCAGGCAGGGAGGAAGCCCAGCTCCCATTGTCTCAGCGTGCGGCCGCAGGCCTGGGGGCATCTGGCCTTGCTCAAGGTCACTCGACAGCAGCTGATGAAGAGGTTGGCAAACACAGCCGGGACGTGGCCGCCAGCTCCCTGCTCCAGCCCAGGGATCGGGTTTCAGCGGGTCCAGCCGGTTTGGAAGACCACTGCTGCCCCTCTGTGTTTGTGCGTGGTGGAGAAAATTGGGCTTTGCGCCTTCAGAAACCTGACCAAGCAAAGGCATCGGGGGCAGAGAACCCCTGCTGTCCTCAGAGGGCCTCTAGGCGTTGGGCTCCGTGTGGCCTGCTCCGCCCCTGGGTTGTCTGCAGAGCCAGGCTTGGCCGCTGTGCCCTGTTTGTTGTGGGCAGTCGCCATGCCACGCTCAGCAGGGGAGGCCCCCAGACAGGTGTTTGCCCAGCCCGCCTGGCCTGGGGAGCAGGGTGGCACCTTCTCCAGTGTCTCTTAGGGGCCCGATCCTGGACACGGGACACTCATCATATCATATCCCCTCCACATGCCTGGCTGCCTTCCTGCTAACCCAGAGTCCGGTTAGCATCACTGGGTCCCCAGGACACCACTCTCAGAAGGGCCGTCCTTGCCCCTCCGGGGACACTCTGCTGCTTGTCCCCTGGGGAGGGGCAGTAAGCTGAGAGACCTTGGGTACTGGCCACTGCTTTGGGGCCGCGTTCCTCCATTTTCCCAAAACTGACACTAAGCCCTTTGGGGCAGGTGCTGAGAGTTAAGTGTAGCTTAAGTCTTTGAAGTGTTGGGCCCCCCGGGACCTAGCGTGTGAGAGTCGGTCGAGCACGACCTTCTCAGCCTCAGTCAGCTGTGACACGTTGGTAGCTTGAATTAACCAGGGTGGACGTATTGACAATCAGCAACACTACAAACCAGGATTTATCTCTTTACCCCAGCACCTGGAGCCCATTACCCAACCCACTTCTATCTTTTGGGCTCCTCTGTGCAGAGTTTGTGGGATCCCAGCAGAATCACAGTCAGGTCACCATGAGGCTGTTGGGGGTGAGAGGTGGATGGGCAGCTGAGCTGTTCACCTCAGCCATGGATTCCAAAGGTCTGGGGGTCAGCAGCGGTGTCTGGGGGACAATTTGTTCATCTTGGCCCCCCAGCCCTTTCCAGTGGATAACCCGGGCAGCCTCACTTTGCCTCAAGCAGTGCCGACCTTAGCTACTGCTACCAGCCCTACTCAGTTCTCAGAGTGAGGGCGCCCAGGCTACACTCTCTTATCCGGCAGACGAACTGACAAGGGGAGGGGGACGGAAAAGGGGAGTTCCCTGGGACCCCCGGAAGCTCAGAGCTGGGGCTCCAGCCCTGGTCTCAGAGTCCCAGAGTGTGTGGACCCTGCACCTCCACCCTCTGGACACCCCAGCCCTTTGTCACAGTCTCTGCTGTGGCTAACTGTTCTTGGGTCTGTCCCCACAGTGGGCTGGGGCCTGCCTGGGTCAACTCTGTGTCCAGAGGCCTGGGCAGAGCCGGACGTGATACATATTCCTTAAATGAGAGCCAGCGCACACAGCAGGGAGTGAGCCCATGCTTGTGGGTGACCAGAGGCACCAGTGGGTTCAAATCCCAGCCCAGACACTTGCTGTTCCCCCAGACTTGGTCTCCTCCACTCGTGAATGGGCATAAATGATAGAATGGAAAACACAAGTACTGCCTGGCTCCTCACACTGCTTTAGTATGTAGTAACTAGTATTACTGTTACTAATGAGAAGGTCCTTTATGGGCTCCGCTGTGGGCAGTTTTGAAGTCCTTTAACGTCCCCAGATGGCCACAAAGCAGCACTCTGGCTGACCTAGGATGGTACTGTTGATTAACATCCCAGATCAGCCTCAGGTGGCCACTCGCCTCACCAGCTGTGGATCGTAACCTCCTGTGGTTGAAGGAGCGTCCTGCTACTGGGTTAGATGCCTGTGTACACGCCCACGCACATGCATGCATAGATAACCGTGCACACACACACGTGCACTCAGGCACTACATAGTCATATGTGCACACCAGGACAAGCACACACATGCACCACATGTGTGGATACTCATACACACCAGCACACACTTGTGTACACACACGTGCACGCACACACAACTGCTCCCTATGATCAACTGTAACACGTGGTTTCAGTAGCTATATAAGGTTCTATTGAGTTGAGTTCAGTTGCTCATTCATGTCCGACTCTTTGTGACCCCATGGGCTGCAGAATGCCAGGCCTCCCTGTCCATCACCAACTCCTGGAGTTCACTCAAACTCATGTCCATCGAATTGGTATGCCATCCAAACATCTCATCCTCTGTTGTCCCCTTCGCGCACCTTTAATCTTTCCCAGCATCAGGGTCTTTTCCAATGAGTCAGTTCTTCGAATCAGGTAGCCAAAGTATTGGAGTTTCAACTTCAGCATCAGTCCTTCCAAATGACTATTCAGGGCTGATTTCCTTTAGGATGGACTGGATGGATCTCCTTGCAGTCCAAGGGACTCTCAAGAGTCTTTTCCAACACCACAGTTCAAAAGCATCCATTCTTCGGCACTCAGCCTTCTTCACAGTCCAACTCTCACATCCATACATGACTACTCGAAAAACCATAGCCTTGACTAGATGGACCTTTGTTGACAAAGTAATGTCTCTGCTTTTTACTATGCTATCTAGGTAATGCTCTGTGGTTCTTCCTAAAATTTCCTTAACTTCATTGAAAATAACAAAAGGGTGTGTATTGTAAGCACACAGCTTGATATATATTGACAGAGGGAAATATATCCAGTAAACACTCCCCCACACCCAGGTCAGGAATCAGGATGTTTCCCGGCCCCAGAAGCCCCCATGTGCCTTCTCCTGTCCCAGCCCCCATCGCTGGGACGACCCCTCTTCAGGACCCCTCTTATGCAATGGAGCCACGCAGCGACTGCTCCCTCGCGTCCCGGCTTCTTCTGCTTGGCACTAACTTTGTGAGATCCTCCCGTGACAGTGTGTAGGCTGGATCGCCCACTCATTGCAGTACAGTTTCTGATATTTTTTCCCATGGCGATGATGTGGGCACTAGGGGCTGTTACAACTGGAATGGGGTGCTGGAATATTGCTACGTGTCGTGTGCACGTGTGAGACCTATTTCTGCTGGGTGTGTGCTTGGCACTGGGAGCCCCGTGTCTGACACTCTTCATGATCATAGGTAGGTGAGGGGACAGACCTATGTATGTTCAAGGCAGCCTGCGAACACAGCTGGAGCACGAACTGAACTCCTTCTCACCACTGAATACCATTTCCTCACGTGAATTATACCATCTATTATTTATCCATTTGTCAAATAATGGACACTGGAGTTGTTTCTACTCTTCAGCTATTGTGAATAGTGCTGCTATGAAATTGCATGTGAAATGTTTGGTAAACATGTATTTTTTGCTGTCTTGGATACAACCTACCTAACTCATGTCATTTCTGACATGATTGACCCCATGTCAGTTTGAGGAATAAGCAGCCACTTTTAGAGACCGGGTAAGCGTATATCAGAAAGAGATTAAGTGCATTCACTTACATTCAAGAAACTTAATAAATAACATGGTAAACGTGAACGTTTAGATCCTTGGCCCAAACATCCCCTGAATGTCCCCACATGCCTGGAAGGAAGACCTTGGAACGTAGAGGGGCCACTGCGGAGTTGATGGTAACACAGTCCAGCTCATCAGGGAGATCAAAGAACTTAAATGCAAGTGTTTTCATGGTTTTTCTGTTGAGTTCACTCCTTGAACCACCTCTCATGGGGTGGGTGTTGGGGAGCCATCAGAGTGCTGGAGAGGCGAAGTCTTTGCCACGTGGGCTCGAATGCTAGCAGGAGAGGGTGGGCGATGGAGCAGGTAACCAGGCAGGTCATATTCTATGTGAGAAGACCAGAGAGGCTGTGGACCACAAGCAGGGTGCCGGGGAGTGGGGTGCTGGGCGCCAGGGGTGCAGCGGTTGAGGGGGTCGGAGGGGTCAGGGCTTCTGCTTTTATTCTGCCAGGTGGCCCGTTTCAGGGTGTGCACAGAGGACCAGGCTGACCTCACGCTTGGAAGGGGTCCCTCTGAGTGCTGGCTTGAGAGATGACAGGAGAGGGGAGGGCAAAAGCAGCAAGACCCCTCAGGAGGCCTCGGCAGGAAGTCCACGGAGAGGTGGTGGCCGAACGTACCCAGTAATAGAACCCGCTGTTATGGAAATACTGTGTTCTAATAACGTGGAAACATGTGCACTGGATGCTGCCTCATCATCGTGCTGCGGGAAATAATTGTCACCGTTGCAGTTTGACATAGGTCCCCTGGGGCTCTTTTATGTGTATATAAACACATTTTTTTTAACTTTAATGGGATTGTACCCTAAATATAAAGTTAAGTAATCTTACTTTCCCCCTTAATATGCCCTGGGTGTCTGTGCAGTGTGTACGGAGCCACCTTCTCTTTTGCAGCTGCCAGGCAAGTATGACACAGTCGTGCTGTTATATGCTTAGTGATTCCCAGAGTCACGGACACTGCTGTTGCCACGTTTTCACTGCTTTGAACAGTCTTGCCATGAAAGTTCTGGGTTGAAGGGTGAGAGGGACGATGTGTAGGGACCAGGGTGAGGGGCGATGGGAGGCAAGCCAAGCGGAGGGTGTGGGCAGAGGTGTGGAGGGTGACCCCGCCGGCCTGTCGTCTTGGAGAACGAAGGACGGATTCCAAGGTTTTGCCGGCCAAGGCCACGCTCTCCCCTCAGCACTCAGTCATTACCAGGGCTCCTTCTCGGCCTGCTCTCTCTCCTGGTCTAGAGATGCTGCAGGCTGCAGGGTCTGAAG
This sequence comes from Tragelaphus eurycerus, assembly GCA_935064755.1. Lineage (NCBI taxonomy): Eukaryota > Metazoa > Chordata > Mammalia > Artiodactyla > Bovidae > Tragelaphus > Tragelaphus eurycerus. The sequence goes on along the minus strand of CAKXYN010000088.1, from coordinate 8,260,422 downwards.
CCACCCGCTCTCCTCCGGTCTCCCCACAGGTGACTGGCCCAGGCCTGTGGCTGCAAACCCCACCGGGGATGCTTCTTTAACCTCGGCCTACAGCCAGCCCTCCCGAGCTCTGGCATCGGTAACTTTGTGACCTCTGGCCCTTGCCCATCAGTAGACATCTCCAGCCTGGCAGGTTCCAAAGAGAGAGCCCTTTGGAAGTTTAAGCAGAAACAGAATATTTACATAGCCTTAAAGTACCCCTCTCTGAACATTTAACAGTTATAGAAGGGAAAACAGGGACTATACAGTGGACCCCAGTAGACTCAACTTAACCAAATCATCAGGATGGTCGTCACCCACAGTGAGATGGCACGTACCCCTGATGCGGAGCTGAGAATGGAATCACAGCTCTGGGCGCCCTTCCCTGTAAACACGGGGAAACTCAGACATACCATAGTGAGCAGGGAGCCAAAAGCAAAGACGAACAGACCCGAAGCACAAATGTTCATAGCGCTGTTCTTCACAGTAGCAGAAAGGCGGAAACAGCCCAAACATCCCCCAGCCGGTGAACGGAAAAACGAACTGTGGTCTTTCTTTACAATGGAATATTATTCAGCCGCAGAAAGGAAGGAATTCCTGACACACGTTACAACGTAAGTGGACCTTAGAGACTACGCTCAGTGAAATAAGCAGACCAAAAGGACGACTTACTGTACGTTTCCACTTGTGTGAAATATCCGGAAGAGGCAAATTCATAGAGGTAGGAAGTCAAGCAGTGGTTTCCAGGGCCTGAGTTACTGCTTAGTGGGGACGGAGGACCCGTTTGGGGCACTGTCAGGACCTGAGTCACTGCTTAGTGGGGACGGAGGACCTGTTTGGCTGTTTCTGTTTTAAACCTGTTGGAGCTTGATAGTGGTCATGGCTGCACAGCACTGTGAATGTCATGAATGCCACTGGATTGTACCATTAAAAAAACAGTAGCAAGTTCTATGTTCTATATGTTTTACTGCAATTTAGAAAAATCAGTTATGCGGTACACCAAAACCCATTGATTTCTGCACTTTCAACAAGTGAAAGGTATGGCACGTGAATAGGCTGCTCAGTCATGTCTGACTCTGTGCGACCCCCATGGACTGTATCCCGCCAGGCTCCTCTGTGCATGGCATTCTCCAGGGAAGAATACTGGAGTGGGTTGCCATTTCCTTCCCCAGGGGATCTTCCAGATCGAGGGATCAAACCCGTGTCTCCTGCGTTGGCAGGCTGACTCTTTACCTCTGGACCACCTGGGAGGCCTGTTAAGAAACTGAGTGATGTGCCACAAAATGGTCCCAGTTCTCCCGGGAACGAGCCGCGTGGGCCCCTCCCTTCCCCTGCTCAGACACCACGTGTTAGTCTGCTCGGGGGCGCTTACGTAACAGACACATGTCTTCTTGTACTTCTGGAGGCCGGAAGGCCAAGGTTAAGGCGTTGGCCTCTGTGGGGAAAATGATTAAGAAGGTGCCGGCTTGCGCGTCCATCCTTCCCCTGCATCCCTGATCCTCTTTGTCCACTTCTCTTCCTGCACCAGCTTCCCCTAGACCCGCTGCCAGCACGTCACCTGCTCTGTGTGTGTGAAGGGGGGTCAGGAACAGAGCTGGGCTTCTTCGTCCACACTCCGACCGCCAAAACCGTCATGTGCATTGATGAGGGAGTACAGTTCTCCCCAAAGGAGTAAGTGTTCCATCCTGTTGATGCCCTGGGCCTATGAGCAGAAGCCATGACCCGTCTGGATGGCAGGGCCCTGGGCAGAACCAGGACTCCAGGCAACCTTCTGGTCCACGGACAGGCTCACAGCCCTTGGGCGTCTGCTGCAACGCTCAGCCGTCAGCGGTTCGTAAAGCAGAGGTCTGAGCCAAAGGGAAACATGGCTCCCAACTGCCCCGTCACTTGCACTTTGTCCGCAGGGCTCAGTCCTGGTTTTCTCAATCCCTTTGTTCTCCGGACACCCGGGGTTTTGATTATGAGCTGCTGAGGATGACTTCATGCGGAGATTTTATCGCCTAATAGAGTGCACACGTATTTTAGAAAAACAAACCTCGCAGGACAAAAGTAAAACTACAGCTTTCCCAGAAATATGTTTAAAGAAAAAAAAAAAAACAATGCTAAGAACCCAGCAGGTTGTAAAGTGCTGGTGTGAAGTGTGAGGCAGCAGGGGGATGCTTGGGCCGAGGTGGTGGGCCAACCCCCTCCACAGCCTGCCCCCAGACCGGCCCGGAATGTGGGCACAGGGGTCTCGCAGGGCCCCCTGCACAGACACATGCAAACCTTCCTCCTCCCTGAGTGAGCAGGGCTGGAGGACCAGGGAGAGCCTCTGCGGGGCGGGGCGCCAGTGCAAGGCCTGTTCCAGATGGGGTGCCCTAGCTAGTGTCTGTGCTGTCCAGGGGGAGCCTGCCGCCCACCCTTCTTGCACAGCCAACGATCCCCCAGGCCCTGCCTCCTACCCGCGCCCCATCTGGCCTGTGCCCTGGTGAGCTGCTGAACGCCAGGCCAAGGCCAAGCCTCCATCTGCCAGTGTCCAGGGGACTGTGTATCATCCCTAGCCCTCAGGTGCGTGTCCGCCCGCCCAGCAGCCTCTAAAGGAGACAGAGCAGGCACTGTTGTTTGCGTGTCATGACTGGGAAATGGAGTAAGAATAACAGTGCTCCTTGCGTGCTTACTGTTGGTAGGCCTGATGCTGACTCTGTGTTGCTCCTGGGAAGCTGGTAGCATTATCACCCCCACTTTACAGCAGGGGGGAGCAAGGCCCAGAGAGGTGCCAGCTTGTCAGTGTGGTTGACCGGGAGATGAACCCAAGTAGGGCTGGGTGCCCTGGCCCCCAGGGTGGGAGTGGGCGCCCCGAGGCCCAAGGCCAGGGTGTCACCAGGCTCTAACCAGCCAGAGATGGCTGGCCCCAGCACCCCCAGGCTCCTGGGCCTGGAGGGGGCCCTCCCACGCAGCCTACCCACGTGGGCTCGTCCTCCAGCTAACCTTGTCTCCAGAGCAAGGCGTGCCCTGGAATGAGCCCACTGGAAATTTTATTGATCCAAAGAAAGAAACTTAATTAGGTTCATAAGCTGTCACTCTTGACACTCTCCAGAGGCCCGCCTCCGGTTTCTAGGGCCCCAGGGAGCCCGAGGCCCCGAGGCAGGGTTGCCTGTGCCCTCCCCTCTTCAGGCGATGCCAGGTGGCCTTCGAACCCTGCCTGGCCCACTGTGAAACCTGGTGCCGGGGTCACCTCTCTCTCTCCCTCCCTCCCTCACGGTGAGGCCGTGATGGGCTCTGCCCCACCTCATACATGCATACACACATGCCCATGCACACACATGTACACGCCAGCACCCATGCCTCCACACACAGGCATGCACATGCACACACCCACACACAGGTATGCACATGCACACACCCACACACAGGTACACCCTGCAATGCACACGTGCCCACACGCCTCCACACACATGTACACAGGTGCCCCCGCATACAGGCACGCACATGCACACAGCCACACATGTATATACCCTGCAATTCACACACACCTCCACACGCATGCACACACATGCCCCCCAACGCATACACATGCACACATATCCACACACATATGCATCCCCACATGCACACATGCCACACACCTCTGTACACGTGCACACACGTGCCTGCACACACACACATCTGCACACATGCCCACACACATGTATATACCCCACGTGCCCACATGCCTCCACGCACACAGGTGCCCCACATACAGGCATACACACACGCGCACACACAAATGCACACATATGCCCCCACCCACACATACACTTGCACACATGCCCACGCATATGTATACACCCTCACATGCACAATGCCCACACACCTCTGTACACAGGCACACACATGCCTACACACCCACACATCTGCATACAAGCTCACACACATGTATACACCCCACGTGCACAATGCCCACACGCCTCCACACACATGCACACAAGTGCCCCCGCATACAGGCATGCACATGCACACTGCCACACATGTACATACCCTGCAATTCACACGTCAGATCAGATCAGATCAGTCGCTCAGTCGTGTCCGACTCTTTGCGACCCCATGAACTGCAGCACGCCAGGCCTCCCTATCCATCACCAGCTCTCGGAGGCCACTCAGACTCACATTCATTGAGTCAGTGATGCCATCCAGCCATCTCATCCTCTGTCGTCCCCTTCTCCTCCTGCCCCCAATCCCTCCCAGCATCAGAGTCTTCTCCAATGAGTCAACTCTTCGCATGAGGTGGCCAAAATACTGGAGTTTCAGCTTTAGCATCATTCCTTCCAAAGAAATCCCAGGGCTGATCTCCTTCAGAATGGACCGGTTGGATCTCCTTGCAGTCCAAGGGACTCTCAAGAGTCTTCTCCAACACCACAGTTCAAAAGCATCAATTCTTCGGCGCTCAGCCTTCTTCACAGTCCAGCTCTCACATCCATACATGACCACAGGAAAGACCATAGCCTTGACTAGGCGAACCTTTGTTGGCAAAGTGATGTCTCTGCTTTTGAATATGCTATCTAGGTTGGTCATAACTTTCCTTCCGAGGAGTAAGCGTCTTTTAATTTCATGGCTGCAGTCACCATCTGCAGTGATTTTGGAGCTCAGAAAAATAAAGTCTGACATTGTTTCCACTGTTTCTCCATCTATTTCCCATGTAGTGATGGGACCAGATGCCATGATCTTTGTTTTCTGAATGTTGAGCATGCCTCCACACAAATGCACACACATGCCCCCCCACACACACATATCCACACACATATGCATCCCCACATGCACACATGCCACACACCTCTGTACACATGCACACACATGCCTCCACACACACACATCTGCACACATGCCCACACACATGTATACACCCCACGTGCACAATGCCCACACGCCTCCACACACATGCACACAGGTGCCCCCATACATGCACATATACCCACATACATATATACATCCCCACATGCACACATGCCACACACCTCTGTACACATGCACACACATGCCTCCACACACAATCTGCACACATGCCCACACACATGTATACACTCATGTGCACAATGCCCACACACATGCACACAGGTGCCCCACATGCATACACATGCACACATACCCACACACATATATACATCCCCACATGCACACATGCCTACACACACACATCTGTACACATGCCCACATGCCTCCACACACACAGGTGCCCCACATACAGGCATACACACACGCACACACATGCCCCCACCCACACATACACTTGCACACATGCCCACACATATGTATACACCCCCACATGCACACATGCTCACACAGCTCCATACACATGCGCATACATGCCTCCCACATGCACCTGCACACATGCCCACATACATGTATGTGCCCCCACACGTTGCACTCTTACCCACACACATGTACTCGCCTTCACTCCTGTCCATCTTCTCAGCCATCAGCACTTCCTCTCCCATGGTCCCCTCAGGCTGTAACTACTCTAGCTCCCATGATCACCCATTCATGTGTGTCTCCTCCCGAGGCCTGAGCTCCAGAGATGAGGCCATGCCGTCATGGTCCCCGAGCCCTCCAGCACCAGTCCAGCCGGGGAAGTGGCCGACCAAGTGACAATGCCCCAGGAGTCAGTGGATCAGGCTGCTCGTCTCTGCCCCTGCACTGTTGCTGGACGGAGCCTGCCCTGGGTGCCCGTGTGGGGGCTGCTGAGGGACCTGGAGGCCCTACTCCAGCAGCCCTCGCCCAGCCCCCCGGCCCCAGGCCTCCGGGCAGGAGCTGATTGACAGACACACCAGGCCACTCTACCTCCCACGGCCTTGTGTCCAGGATCATTGCTCTTCCCGGCCCCCCTGAACGTGCTACCCCCAGGAAGCCTCCACAGACCCCTCCCCGTCACCCTCTGCCTGGTTCCTGGGGCACATTTCCACACGGGGCTCCTGGCTGCAGGGGGCCAAGGGCCTCACCCACGTCCTGCCAGGCCCTCTCCCAAGGGGCGAGCTGAAAGCATGGCCTGGGGTTCTGGGGGGCTGAGGAGTTGGCAGGACAGCGTCAAACCCGCACCTGGCAGGGGTGAGGAGGGAACGTGGTCAGGAAGGACATTCCTGTGTCCTACTTGTGAACGTGTCCAGGTGCCGAGCGGGCACAGACCCCAGGGGACCCAGACGTGGCCACTGGTCACGGGCAGCTCACGCTCTGCTGTGTGTGAAAGTGCAGGTCTGAGCAGCGCCTAGAGAGCTGGGCCCCTGCCCACCGCCCCAGTGCCCCCGCCGCCCACTCTGTCCGGGCAGCCTGGCCGACGGGGCCACCCACTCCTGGCTCACACACTTAGGTTTTGGCCTTTGGAAAAAAGAGTTCTTTGCATCACTTACTTTCAGTCCCACCCATGTCTGGCTGCTCTGAGGCCCCAACAGGGGCCAGAGGGATTTCTAGGAAAGGGGATCACGTGGAAAAGGAGCCGTGGGCAAGTCATCTGGGCCAAGCTGGACCGCTTTAGGCTAACACGGCCCCAGCACGTCTCCCCAAGTGTCCCAACTGTCAGGCAGGTCTCCGCCGGGGGCCTGAAGTGAGGAGACAGGCGCGGTGACTGGCAGGGAAGGGCGGGGTAGCCCGCATCTCCTCACCCAGGCTGGACCACAGAACCCTTCTTTCCAGGAGCATCTCTCGCACCAGGGTGTGGGGTGCCCTCTGCCTTCCCACGCTAGGCAGCCCGCCGCCACTGTGGAGCTGGCGAGCATGATTCCCCCCACCTCCCGATGGAAAGAATCAGCCAGTGGAAAGCTACAAGAACCCCCAGCACCAAGCTCCTAACAGTTCCCCTCAACTGTGTTCACACAGCATGGCACCAGCGGGGAAAATCTCACATAGGACCTATTTACTTAGAGGCCCGGCCAGCCTCTGGAAATGAGCGTTGCAGAGTTGGCCAGGAAAGACTGGAGTTACGTGGGAGCCTTTCAATGTATGGCTGTCCCACAATTCGTATTCCAGGCTCCTGTTGATGGACGTGTAGATGGTTTCCAGTGTTTTTCACGATTATAAATCACGCTGTGGCGAGCCGTGTTGGCGCGCCTCCTGTGGAAATGGGCTAGGCTTTCTTCAGAACAGTCTCCCCCGCCCTGCGTTTACAGGGTAGTAAGCATCGCCTTGGAGAGCTTGTTAAATATACATATTACCAGGTCTGTCCCTTGGCGGGTCTGAGTTTTTAAGGCCCAGGAATCTTTTCTTTCTTTCAGCCGGACTTCAGTGATTCCTGTTATCAGGGCAGTTTAGTCCCAAAGCAGAACTGACTCAGGGAGCGCGGGCCACAGTTACTAATTAGATATACTGATCCCCCCAAAGGGGCGTGCCCAATTCTGTGCCCTCCCGCAGTGGAAAAGAACCCCGTTTCTCCACATTCTTGCCAATTCTCCATACTGTGAGGTTCTGTTTTGTTTTTTGAGAAAAACTTTTCCAACTCGAGGAGGGTGTAGTAATACCGTACTTTAATGTAATTTGCGTTCCCTGTACTTACTGTGTGGTTGAGCACTTTTTCAGGGTTTAATGACCATTCAAGTTCCCTTTCTGTGAATCACGCATTCATGCCCTTCGTGGGCTTCGCCGTGGAATGCTTGTCTTTTTAAAAATCAGTTTGTGATCATCTTCCGCGCATTCTGCTCCTTTGTCGGGTACCTGTATTGCAAACACTTATGTCTAGTTTGTTTTGTCTTTTCACCTCGCTTATGGTGTCTTGTTTGAACAAGTATGAAATGGAATTATAATCGGATTTCTTAATCGGAGCCATTTTCATTTTGCTATGGTTTGTGCATTTTGTATCTTGTGTAAGACATCCTCCGGTTCCCAGTCAGAAAACTGGTCTTCGACATTTTTCTCCAGAGGTTTTTTAAAGTTTTGTTTTGCATGTTTAGATTCTAAATATGCTTGAATTGGCCGTGTATGCAGTGTGAGGCGGGAGATTTCGCTTTATTTTCTATGTGGACAGCCAGCTGTTCCAGAACCTTCTTTTAATAGGCCACTCTTTCCCCAGTGACCTGTAAAGCCACTTCTGTCCCACGTCAGCTTTCCATATTTGCTTTCATCTTTCTCTTTGAATGTGGTTTCTGGTGTTGTGGTTGTCTTTTCTTTCCTTTAGGCTATATCACACAGCTTGTGGGATCCAGACCCTGCACTGTTCTGCGCTGAGAGCACAGAGTCTCAACCACTGGACCGCCAAGAACGTCCTCTATATGGGGCTTTTAAAAGACAGCTGTACTTAGAGACTTCCCTGACGGTCCAGTGGTTAAGACTCCAAGCTTCCACTGCAGGGGGCACAGGGTTCGATACTTGGCCGGGAAACTAAGATCCTACAAGTTGCGTGATGTGGCTAAAAATATTTTATAAATAAAAATAAAAACAGCTATATTGAGATATAATCCACAACCATGCAATTCACCCATTTAAAGTGTACAATTCAGTGATGTTAGTATATTCACACACCAGCATCATCAGTCAATTTGAGAGCATTCGCGTGTTCTCTGAAAGAGACCATGTACCACCCTCACCATTAGCTGTGTGCATGCTCAGTCGCTCAGCTGTGTCCAACTCTTTGCGACTCCATGGACAGCCAGGCTCCTCTGTCCATGGGATTCTCCAGGCAAGAATACTGGAGTGGGTAGCCATTTATTTCTCCAGGGGGTCTTCCTGACCCAGGGATCAAACCCACGTCTCCTGCATTCGTTAGCAGATTATTATCACCAAGCCACCTCCTCCCATCTTCCCAGCCCTGAGCAGCCCCTAACCTATATAGGGGCTTTCTCTGTATATATATAGATTTCCCTATTCTGGAAATACGTGAGTGACAATATACAATATGTGCTCTCTTTTGACTGGCTTTTTTCCACTTTTTTCACCCAGGAGTAGAATTGCTGGGTTGTATGGTAACAGGTTTTAATCACCTGAGCAACTGCCAGACTGTTTTCCAAAGCAGCTGCACCATTTTACTTTCTCACCAGCATCACGTGAGCATTGATTACACCACATCCCTGCCTACACTTGTTATTCTCGACTTTTAGACTCTGGCCATCTCAGTGGGTGGTAAAGTGGTACCATCCTTATTTTCATTTGCAGTTCCCTGATGAAATTAAAAGACGCTTACTCCTTGGAAGGAAAGTTATGACCAACCTAGATAGCATATTCAAAAGCAGAGACATTACTTTGCCAACAAAGCTGCGTCTAGTCAAGGCCATGTTTTTTCCAGTGGTCATATATGGATGTGAGAGCTGGACTGTGAAGAAAGCTGAGCACCGAAGAATTGATGCTTTTGAACTGTGGTGTTGGAGAAGACTCTTGAGAGTCCCTTGGACTGCAAGGAGATCCAACCAGTCCATTCTGAAAGAGATCAGCCCTGGGATTTCTTTGGAAGGAATGATGCTAAAGCTGAAACTCCAGTACTTTGGCTACCTCATGTGAAGAGTTGACTCATTGGAAAAGACTGATGCTGGGAGGGATTGGGGGCAGGAGGAGAAGGGGATGACAGAGGATGAGATGGCTGGATGGCATCACCGACTCGATGGACTTGAGTTTGGGTGAACTCCGGGAGTTGGTGATGGACAGGGAGGCCTGGCGTGCTGAGATTCATGGGGTTGCAAAGTCAGATATGACTGAGCGACTGAACTGAACTGAACTGAACTGATGACTCATAATGTCAGGCATCTCACCATGCTCTTATTGGCCATTCATGTATCTTCCTTGGAAAAATATCTATCATCTCTGTTGCCATATTTAAATTGGGTTGTCCTTTCATCGGGCTTACCTGATAGCTCAGTTGGTAAAGAATCCGCCTGCAATGCAGGAGACTCCAGTTTGATTCCTGGGTCAGGAAGATCCCCTGGAGAAGGGATAGGCTACCCACTCCAGTATTCTTGGGCTTCCCTTGTGTCTCAGCTGGTAAAGAATCTGCCTCCAATGTGGGATATTCTAGAGTATAGGCCCTTATTAAATATACGATTTGCAAATATTTTCTCTCATTCTCTGGGTTGTCTTTGCATTTTTTTGATGATGTCCTTTGAAGCACAAAAGTTTTTAAAAGTCTAAATTCTCTATTTTTTCTTCTGCTGCTCCTGCTTTTTGTGTCATATCTAAGAATCCTTTGGCAAATCTGAGGCCATGAGGATGTACCCTTGTGTTTTCTTCTAGAAGTCCTATTTTTTTTTTAGCTCTTACATTTGGATCTTTGAGCCATTTTTGAGTTCATTTTTGCCTGTGATGTGAGATAAGGGTACAACTTTATTCTTTTGCATGTGGCTATCTAGTCGTCCTAGCAGTATTTGTTGAAAAGATTGTTCTTTCCCCTTTAAATGGTCTTGGGACCCTGTTGAAAATCAGTTAACCTTCACACACAGTTTTATTTCCGGACTCTCAGTTCTATTCCACTGAGCTGTGTGTCCCTTCTTGTACCACACTGACTTTTTACGGTTGCCTTGTGGTACGTTTTGAGAAAGGGAAGTGTGAATCCTAGTTTGTTCTCTTTTTCAAGATTGTTTTTGGCTATTATAGGTCCTTTGCAATTCTATATGAATTTTAGAATTGACTCATCCGTTTCCCCAAAGAAGTCAACTGGGATCTGACAGGGATTGCATTGAGTCTGTAGTTCTGGGGACTTTACCATCTTTTTTTTTTTTTTTTTTTAATTTTTCTTATCTTTACAATATTGTATTACTTTTACTATACATCGAGATGGATCCGCCACCAGAATACACGTGTTCCCCATCCTGAACCCTCCTCCCTCCCCCCTTCCCACACCATCCCTCCAGGTCATCCCAGTGCTCCAGTCCCAGGCATCTGTTATAGGGCATCGTACCTGGACTGACTCGTTTCAGATATGATATTATACATATTTCAATGCTATTCTCCCCAATCGTCCCACCCTCTCCCAGTCCCAGAGTCCAAAAGTCTGTTCTATACATCAGTGTCTCTTTTGCTGTCTCGTAAGCAGGGTGATTGTTACCATCTTTCTAAATTCCATATATATGCGTTAGTATACTGTATTTGTGTTTTTCTTTCTGGCTTACTTCACTCTGTATAATAGGCTCCAGTTCCATCCACCTCATTAGAACTGATTCAAATGTATTTAAGATGGTAAAGTCCTCTTAAAAAGGACTTTACCATCTTAACCATGTTAAGTCTTCCATTCCATGAACATGGGATACTTTTCCATTTATTTATAACTTTAATTTCTTTAACAATGTTTTGTAGCTTTCAGAGTGTAAGTTTTACCTTTGTTGTTACATTTACTCCTAAGTATTTTATTCTTTTTGACGCTATTGTAATTGAAATTGCATTCTGGTCAGACGTGTGTCTTTTAAAATACTCACTTATTTATTTGGCTGCATCAGGCCTTAGTCTCTGTATGTAGGATACTCTGTACTTTGGCTCTTGGGCTCTCTCGTTGTAGCTCACAGGCTTAGTTGCCCCGGGGCATGTGAGATCTTAGTTCTCTGACCAAGGATCAAACCCTCGTACCCTGCATTGCAAGGCGAATTCTTAACCAGTGGATCACCAGGGAAGTCCCTCGATGTGTTAATTCAGCAAGCATTTTAGAGTAAATTTTTCTTAAGTGGAAGGCTACCAAACTGAAGGTCCCAGGTAGTGAAGTAGGCCAGTCCCTGCCCCTCCCCTCGCCTGGCCCCGCAGCTGTTCCTCATGTTGTGGGTGGGTCTCTGTCTTGTTTCCTTTCTGTCTAAATGAGATGCAGAAGGTGGTGGGTGATGGGCTGGGAATCACGGAGCTTAATGAGCCCTCCCTCTAGAGGTGGGGCTGACGGAGGGAGAGGCCTGAAATATTCTTTCAGTGTTCCATCTGTCCTGGCAGGGGAGCAGAAGGTCAAGGGAAATCGCCCTCACCCTCCCAACCTGATCCAGTGTGGATGGTGGTCAGTGACAAATGTGAATGAGACAGGCCCCTGCCTTGGAGGTTCCCCCAGGTTTGTGAGGAAGAAAGCACGATCTCAAAACAGAATGGAAAGTCTGCCTTAGGGACACCACTTTGTCAAGGGCTGAGTTTGCCTGGGCTTCTCTGGCGGCTCAGATGGTAAAGAATCTGCCTGAAATGCAGGAGACCCCAGTTCAATCCCTGGGTCAGGAAGATCCCCTGGAGAAGGACATGGCTACCCACTCCAGTACTCTTGGGCTTCCCTTGTGGCTCAGCTGGTAAAGAATCTGCCTGCAATGTGGGAGACCTGGGTTCAACCCCTGGGTTGGGAAGATCCTCTGAAGGGAAAGGCTACCCACTCCAGTATTCTTGCCTGGAAAATCCCATGGAGAGAGGAGCCTGGTAGGCTAGAGTCTATGGGGTCACACATACTCGGACATGACTGAGCAAGTAACACTTTCATTTTCATGCTGAGGGCTGAGTTTGCCTAGTGAAGGGCACAGCCAGAAATGTGCCAAAGTCCGGGAAGGCTTCTTGGAGGAGGTGACGTTTGAGCTGAGTCTCAAAAAGGGCAGATTCTCTGGCAGGCAATGAGGATAAGGCTTTCCAGCAGAGGAAATGATCTGCACAGAGGCCCACAGATGGGAAAGAGGCCACAGCTCTCCTATGGTCCTCTGCCTTGCTAATATAAAATTAAATGATTCAAAAAATGTTATAAACTACAGGGTTTTCTCATCTCAAAAAACCTTGCCTGGATGAACAGTCATGAAGTTACTGTCATTATCTTGGTAATTGCCCTACCATGCAGGCTTATAAATGAGCATATAAATCATTATCTCATGGAACTGTTTTAAACGATGAGGAATTTGGGGGATTAACAAGTTCAAGCTAGTTGCTTACATGTGACAACTAGCTCTTCGGTGGTGGGAGAAAGCCCTGATTAGTAGTGCCTGCCACTTCCCATAGTGTAAATACTGCCATCACAGCTGATTTTGAGCCATGTCAAGGCTGTATATTGTCACTCTGCTTATTTAACTTATATGTAGAGTACATCATGAGAAACTCTGGGCTGGAAGAAGCACAAGCTAGAATCAAGATTGCCGGGAGAAATATCAGAAATGTCAGATATGCAGATGACACCACCCTTATGGCAGAAAGTGAAGAGGAACTCAAAAGCCTCATGATGAAAGTGAAAGTGGAGAGTGAAAAAGTTGGCTTAAAGCTCAACATTCAGAAAACGAAGATCATGGCATCTGGTCCCATCACTTCATGGCAAATAGGTGGGGAAACATTGGAAACAGTGTCAGACTTTACTTTTGGCAGCTCCAAAATCACTGCAGATGGTGACTACAGCCATGAAATTAAAAGACGATTACTCCTTGGAAGGAAAGTTATGACCAACCTAAATAGCATATTGAAAAGCAGAGACATTACTTTGCCAACAAAGGTCCGTCTAGTCAAGGCTATGGTCTTTCCTGTGGTCATGTATGGATGTGAGAGTCGGACTGTGAAGAAGGCTGAGCACTGAAGAATTGATGCTTTTGAACTGTGGTGTTGGAGAAGACTCTTGAGAGTCCCTTGGACTGCAAGGAGATCCAACCAGTCCATTCTGAAAGAGATCAGCCCTGGGATTTCTTGGGAAGGAATGATGCTGAAGCTGAAACTCCAATACTTTGGCCACCTCATGCGAAGAGTTGACTTGTTGGAAAAGACCCTGATGCTGGGAGGGATTGGGGGCAGGAGGAGAAGGGGATGACAGAGGATGAGATGGCTGGATAGCATCACCGACTCGATGGACGTGAGTTTAAGCAAGCTCCAGGAGTTGGTGATGGACAGAGAGGCCTGGCGTGCTGCGATTCATGGGGTCGCAAAGAGTCAGACACGACTGAGCAACTGAACTGAATGTGATGTCACTGAACATGGAGTTGGAAAGACACGGGCAGGTCCATACAGACCTGTGCAGCACACGGTTGTGTGCAGCCCACTTAACTAATGTTCTCTTAAAGAAAATGCAGTCCCATGACTCCCTCTGGGGTGAACTGCTATCAGCAATGTAGACATCAGCTGATTGCATTCCCAGCGTGCGGCGTTGATGTAGCGTGGGAAAAAGGACGGACGAGTGGGTGGGGCTTATGCAGAGAGGAAACTGTGTGTGTGAACTTTGCACAGCACAGAGCAGCCAGTGGTGAACGGAGCAGAGGGGTTCCGGGGGAGCAGTGGAGAAGGGAAGAGGAAAGGGCTAAGAATCCCCAGCTCTCTAAGACATGCTGCCTAGTAGGAGGCTGTGCGAGGCTGTGACTCCTGCACCATCCGAGTCTGGAAAAACAGCCACACACCTTTGCCCCTGACCTCTGACCCTGGCCCATCCAGCGGCGTCCCCAGGACACAGCCCTGGCGGAGCCTCACTGGAGCTGGCGTGCAGACTGCCCATGTCCGCTGTCTCTCCTCGAGCCTGGGAGCAGAGGGCCCCGAAGTGGCCCCCTCTGTGCCTTGGTGGCTTTATGCGGGCGCCCAGGCAACCCTCACCTTGTCCTTCCTTCCTGCATTCGAGCCACCGGGGGTGGGGAGGTAGATCCAGAGTGTGTGGGAGCCAGGGCGGGGGCCAGGGCCCCAGGCGGCAGGACATGGACCCCCCACAGAAGAGTGAGGCTCCCCCAACTCAGCGCATCATGGCAGGGGAGTTACCCCCCTCCGCCGGGACACCCCTGACCTGTCATTTTGGCCAAAACCATCTTCTTTCTCTCACACGCGCTCCCATAATTTCATGTCTGCTCCCAATTCGATCTGGATATTTGTGTCCCCCTTACTGACCAGTCACTTCTCCATCCCTCGCTTCAAGCCTGATTCCAGGTGACCCTGATGTGTCGCAGCCAGTGCCCTGGTCATGCCCCCTGCCCCATGCACGAGATATGCCCCCCCCAACCTCACTGGGCCCTGCTCTGTCCCTTCCTCTGCCATCACTTCTGTCCCCCAACTCTGCTTCCAGGGCGCTTGCTCTAGCCCTTTCTTCTCAAGTGGCTGGAACCCACCCTGAGTTAAAAAAAAATCCCGAGAGGTACCGGAGTGTGGCATTGACCTTGCGCAGTCAAAGCCCTGCTGAGCACAGGTGTGGGGTGGGGACGGGGCCCCTGGGCTTTGTAAAGATGGGCACCTCCAACTCACAGGCTGAGCACCAGCAAAGCCCCTCTCCACCCCGCCTTCAAGGGGAAGTCCTGCTCCCCAGCCTGACCGCCCCGCCCCCCAGCAAGCCACACCCACCAGTGTTCTGTGGGCGGGGCGCCGAAGGCTGAGAAAACACGGACCTCTGGACAGGCGTGTGTTGGGGTTCGGGGTGCGTTCCCAGCCCAGAGGAGCTAGGGGCCAGGAGTGTTGGCCAGGGCCTTGCCTCCAGGGCGACCACGGGCCCGGCGGTCTGAAGCACTACTCTCTAGAGCACAGCAAGCTAGACTTTTTAGCTTTTCAAAAAAGAAGTTTTTATAAATATCTGCATAGAAACATCGGTATTGGTGGGTTCTTGCAGGACCCTCCACGGCAGCAGCTCGCAGGGGTTAAATCTGCCTTCAGAGGGGGGACACACCAAGGCCTGCGGGAGGGGGGTCAGGAGACACCCGGCCCCGGCCCCACCAAGGGCCCGCCGCGCAGGTTGCCTTGTGGTCTGGGAGCCGAGGACGCGGGAGCAGAGGTTAGGGAAAACCAGACGCTCCCTCTCTGCAGCAGCTGTGTTGCCAGCACAGTGGTTATTTGTGAGACGGTGGAGCAGCCATAAATCAAGGCTTTCCCCAGCAGCACAGCTAATGAGGACTCTGAAATGACCCCAGGGTACCCCTTCTGCAGAACTGTCAGAGAGAAACCAGGGCCGCGCCTGCGAGGACACAGGGCTTCTCCCCAACCTCGTGCAGATCTGTGCCAAACCTCGTCCCCGCGTGCCACGGGGTTCCCGTACCGCCTCCGGGCTGGTGTGCGCAGGAATGCTGTCCAGATGCCACGGGGGCCGCTCCGTGTACGCGGGCACGCGGGAGGGCTGTGGATGGCAGGCACTTTCTCCTGAGAAAGCGGCCCAGAGTCTAGAGACAGCGCCTCCTTGGTGGCAGCCACACTTGCTCAGAACACACTTCTCAGGTCCTCAGCTGCCAGATGCTGGGTCCACCATTCTGGCTTCTCAGCCGCCTCCAAAAACAAAGGCTAATCAGCAAAAATTAAAATTCAGCTTCCAAACTGGGACGTGGGCTCAGCCACTGAATCGCCATCCCGCGGGCTCCGGCGGGATGACAGACGAAAGAAGGTGTAGGCAGTGGCCACACAGGCTCTGCACGACCCCTTTGTCCCAGGTCGGAGGAGCTGGACTGTGAAAGCACCTGAGAGGCTCTCCAGGGGAGGCCATGGTGCTGGGGGACTCACCCCGTGAACTTTAGTCGCCAATTAGGGATTGGCCCCTGTAATTTTCATCCACTGGGACTTCCTTCCTGTGTTAATAGCACAGAACCATGCCTTTTCCTGTCCATCCGGACAGACTGTTGGTGCACCCGCATCTGTGGGGTCAGATCTGTGGGGTTCCCTGCTGGGCGGCCTTGGTCCACAGCTACAGAGCTGAGGTCAGGCTCTTGATTTAGACCCGGGGGTCTCTGGTGCTGCTGCCCCTCTGATCTGCGGGCCCCCCGAGTGCACAGCCTCTCCAGGCCCTGGGCCCGGTTCGGAATGAGTTCATTATTCCCAGCCCCGACGCGCCGTGCTGGGCCGCCAGTTTCTCCAGGTTGGCGGTGCTCAGAAGCTGGCCACTGCCAAGTCCAGTTGTTTGACTTAATGTTTCAAGGCCAAGTCCTTTCAGGAAAGCTCTCTCCATCCCAGCCCTCCTCCCTTAGAAAAATAGATGTGCAATTGACTGGCTTTGCAAGCTGTTAAGCTTCATCCTTTCCAAAGAATAGCACCAACAGCTCACTCGTTCATGTGCGTCCCCTTCTCTCCGTCTTCCTCTGTCCCAATGTCCCTCTCCTTCTAAATGCACATGAAATGGAGTCAGGAGAGTGTGGAGCCCGAGCGTTTCGGGGATGGGGGCTACAGAGCAAGCACTGGCTGTGGGCTGTGCAAAGGAAAGAGCCCCGCCGCCACCAGGGAACGGAGGTGCTGATGGGAGGCCAGGGCCTAATTAATAACCCATCTACATATTTATACGCCCACTGCTTCCCCGCAGCGGGAGGGGCGGCGCCATGCAGGCTGTCGACTCGACCTTGCCTCGCCTGGTGGCAAGGGCATGAAGGACACACACAGGCAGGGGGTGTCTTTTCTGTGCTCTGAAGGCGCCAAGAGAGCCAAGGGAACTTTTCCTGGCCCAGAATCCCGAATCAAGGTGTGATGTGGACTTTGGCAACGGTGAGCACGTCCAGGCCTTCCCCGAGACAGCTGCTCTGTGATGGGGTCGGTGGCTCCCTCTCTCTCTCGCCACTGTGCCTTAGCCCCAGGCTCTGAGAGCTGTAGGAGGACGGGGTGGCATCCATCTCCTCTGCCCAGGGCTCCCCCATGACTGCACGGTGGGGGGCCTGTCCCCTGAGATGCACCCAATGACTCGGCTGGAAAGGGGGACAGTGTGGGTCCACGGCTACTTACCTGCTGTGGGGCTGAGCGTTAACAGCCCCTTTCTTGTCTGTAGAACAGAGGCCAGGTCATAATCCTGCACACCTTAAGGGGCAGGATGGGTTTGCGGTGTTGGCTATCCGCTGTAGGGTCCACAAAAGCTCCATGGTATTTAGCAAACAGTCACCCACCTGGGCTTCCCCAGTGGCTCAGTGGTAAAAAACCTGTCTGCAATGCAGGAGCCACAAGAGGTGCAATCCCTGTATCAGGAAGATCCCCTGGGGGAAGGCATGGCAACCCTCTCCAGTGTTCTTGCCTGGAGAATCCCATGGATAGAGGAGCCTGGCTGGCTACAGTCCATGGGGTTGCAGAGTCAGACACGACTGAAACAGCTGAGTTCATTGCCTACCTCTTTGCAGAAAATGGGATTCCTGTTCTGGATAGAAGAGATCCCATCTGGACTTCCCTGGTGGTACAATGGTTAAGAATTCGCCTGTCAATGCAGGGGACACTTGGTCCGGGAACATCCCACGTGCCATGGAGCCACTAGCCCGGGCACCGCAACTCTTGAGCCCTCGCACCCTAGAGCTGGTGCTCCGTAATTAGACAAGCCACCGCAATGAGAAGCCCACACACCCCATCGAAGAATAGCCCTCGCACACTGCAACTAGAGAAAGCCGGTGGGCAGCCACAAAGACCCAAGGCAGCCAAAAATAAATGAAAAGGTTTGTTTTTTGTTTTTGTTTTTGTTTTTTTTTAAAAAGAGAAGATCTGGGCTTTCCTAAGGCCCAAGTTTGCTGCTCTTCCATGACTTTCTGCCTGACCTGGGCATGAGGCATTCCTGTCTCCATGCTCTCTGTGCGGGGAACACAAGCCCCTAAGGGAGGGTGTGGAGCTTGCAGAAACTGAGGCGAAGTGGCGTTGAGGTAGGTGTTGTGCTCAGCGCTCTTCTGGGGCCCCGCCTTGTTAGTTAAAGCGGGCAGGAAGGATGGCGGGCCTCTCAGCAGGCATCCTGTTAGCGTCCTGGCAGGCAAGTGTCCATGTGGGGCATCGGCTTACCGGGAAGAAAGCCTGGGGGAGGGAAGGTCCATGCAGAATCGTGGGAGGAGGTGAATTTGGTCACCATGGTTGATAAGGGCCATTTAGGCCACCGCAGCACCAGGTGGAGGTTTTTGATCATGGAGCAAAGCCCCTCGTTCACAAGCCCAGGGCCTGGGGTGCAGGATGGAGTCCATCCCAGCCCCAGTGGGAAATGGGAGGAGGCAAGGTTCCTGAGGACCGGCTGCCTGATTGCTACCGCGCTAGCTCAGGGACCTCTGGGAAGCCGGGGCTCTGGGCAGCGGAGGCGGGGCAGGTCGGGTCTAGGACTGTCTGGTATGGAGACAGAAGCTCAGGTGGGAAGCAGACTTGCCCCAGCCATGGCCAGCGGCTGGCACTGTGCTGCCACCTCATTTTACAGGGGTGGAGACTGAGGCAGCGTTTGTGGCAGGCTGCTCTTTCTTCCTGCTGGGCAGGTCTGCATGTGGCAGCAGGGTGGTCCTCACCACCCATTCGAGTCACCGGGGGCGATTAGACCAGCCAGCCTCTGTGCCAACCCCAGACCAGCAACGGGTCCTCTCTGGGTTTTTGGGGAGAAGGCTGGGGTTCAAGCATTGGCTTTTCTAATTGACCTTTTTCAAAGACCTAGCTCTTTGTTTCAGTGATTTTTCCCTATTGTTTTTCTGTTTCCAATCTCATTGTTTTCTGCTCTGATCTTTATTATTTCCTTCCTCTGCTTGCCTTGGGTTTCTCTTGCTCTTCTTAAGCTGGAAGCTTAGATGGTGGATTTGAGAGCTTTCCTCCTATGTAAGGATTCTAGAGCTAGAGATTTGCCTCTGGGTCCTGCTTTAGCTGCACCCCACAGCTCAGGTCCCACCCATGATAGTCACTGTTCTAAAGCATCCCAGGTGATTCTGATAAGCAGCTGGATCTGAAAACTTGCATTCTCATCTCCTGTCCAATGTTGGGCCTCTAGAAAGGGGGCTGACAGCACCCTTGGGTTCTGAGGAGGAAGTCAGATTTTTTCTGCTGAAGAACCTCGTTGAGGGACAAGGTAAGACCCCCCTTCCTCCACCTAGTCACACAGTCAGTCAGTTCTGTCACTCAGGTGTGTCCGACTCTTTGCGACCCCATGGATGCAGCACACCAGGCCTCCCTGTCCATCACCAACTCCCAGAGGTGGTTCAAACTCATGTCCATTGAGTCGGTGATGCCATTGAACTGTCTCATCTTCTGAGGTCCCTTTCTCCTCCTGCCTTCAATCTTTCCCAGCATCAGGGTCTTCTTAAATGAGTCAGCTCTTCGCATCAGGTGGCCAAAGTATTGGAGCTTCAGCTTCAACATCAGTCCTCCAATGAACACTCAGGACTGATCTCCTTTAGGATGGACTGGTTGGATCTCCATGCAGTCCAATGGACTCTCAAGAGTCTTCAACACCACAACTCAAAAGCATCAATTCTTGGGCACTCAGCTTTCTTTATATTCCAACTCTCACATCCATACATGACTACTGGAAAAACCATAGCTTTGACTAGATGGACCTTTGTTGGCAAAGAAATGTCTCTGCTTTTTAATATGCTAAGTTGGTAATAACTTGGTCACACAGTGGACAAGTCAATTCTTAGTTTATATGATAATAAGGCAAGGAGGAAACCTGGGGGAGGGGCTCCGTGAGACGTTAAATATAGTGTAGCGCCTCCATCCCTGGACATACCTGGGCCAAGGGACACGTGAGGGATGGTGTTCCTGTGGTTCCAGGCCCGGGCCAGAGTGTGGCACCCAGGAAGGAGCAGCGTGGCAGTTGGCACCGGGGCCCTGCCTTCTGTGTGATCTTCAACCCACATGGTGCCCAGGGGAGGTGGGTCCTGTTACCCTCCTTCCCTTCGCCACTAGGCCGGCCTGCCCACAATCCCATCCCAGCATACCCGAGCCCTTCACACCTGAGCCCAAGGCTCAAGTCCCCAAGGCCACTGGAGGGGGAACCGAGGCTGAGAGGACTAAGAGAGAAGACGGGTCACTCGGGCTGCCCCAAACCCGGGGAGCACCGCGGCCTCACAATCCTGAGCCTAAACTGCTGCCCTCGGCCAGGCACCCCCTGCCCCATCCATAAAGGAGACAACGCCCCCTTGAAGATCCTTGAGCCAGTGTTCTGGAGGATTGCACCATCCCCACCCACAGCCAGGTGGGAGCTGCTCCCAGGCCGAGTGAGTGAGTGAGTCACTCAGTCGTGTCCAATTCTTTGCGACCCCATGGACTGTACAGTCCATGGAATTCTCCCGCCCAGAATACTAGAGTGGGTGGCCTTTCCCTTCTCCAGGGGATCTTCCCAACCCAGGGATCAAACCCGGGTCTCCCTCATTGCAGGCAGATTTTTTACCAGCTGAGCTACAAGGGAAGCTCTCAGGCCAAAGGGCTGTCTTACACTGGTTTATGGCTTCCCAGTAAATTGTGGGGCAGGACCAGGGTCTGAGGAACATCAGAGCAGTGTTGAGTGAGTGTTCTGGAGGAGCCCCTCAGCCTCCCAGGCTGGAGATGAATCTGAAGAAAACAGGGTTCCATCTAGGAATCGTCCAGGGGTTGGCGGCCTGCCAGGAGCCGGGGCAGTTTGGACAGGGTCCCTGCTTTCACAATTGGCCCAGTGTGGGGCACGCTACCCCCGGCAAGCTGGCGTCCCCGAGGGCCAGAACGAATGGCCCCCCTTACTGGGCGGCTTCGCCCGTTTATGAGGTGCCGTCTGGACTGTGATGAATAAGTGGCATCCATCAGCTTTTTCGGGGAACCTGGCCGGGGTGGAAGGTGCTAAATCAACATGGGCGAGAGGCATCTGGCTCTCTGCTGTTTCACTCCTGGCCTGCGCCAGCCCATGCCTCAGTTTCCCCATCGGTGCCCACTCCCTGATGCCCAGCCCCTGCACTGTAAGTGCAGGCGCATGAGAGTCTTGGCAGGAAGGGAGCCCAGGATCCCCCTTTGCCTGGGGCTGGGAGTGCCGGGGGAGCTGGCTCAGCTCTCTGGGAGGGCAGCCCATCCCATCTCAGTGCAGCCTCCCAGGGGCTCTCAAGCCGGGGTCTGCCCCTCCCGGGGCCTCAGTTTTCCTCACCTGAGAAATGAAGGGGCTGTGCCCCAAAGTCCCTCCAGCTCCTGGGCTTGGGGTTCAATTTACCATGTTTGGGGCTTGTTCCATCCACTGGGTACGGGGAAGACACCAGCGCTGGAGGCAGAATCCGAGTCCCGGCCCCACCACGTGCTGGCCATGTGGCCTGAAGCAAACCCCTTACTCTCCCATGTCCCTGTCTCCAGGGTGTGAGATGTGATGTCTTCGCCAGCTGGACCTCAAGGAGATGCCACCGAGGATGTGTTGGGTGGACCCCCAGGGCTCCCTCTCCCCAGGGCAGTGGGTTCAGGCCTCTCTGACACTGTGGGCAGGTGGTCACAGGCTCCAGGGTAAGGCCAGCCCCGAGTGGTCTCCAAGTGGCATTTGTTGGCTGTTGCAGGTACCTCCGGCCCCAAGGTTACCTCAGCCTGCCTGGAGGTCCTCTGCAGTCAATGGATGTGAGCTACAGAGCTGGTGGCATTTGCCATGCCCGGCTCTGGCCCCAGGATTAGGGCTGGCCAGGACTGTCCCTCCCACGGCGGGTGAGTTGCTGGACCTAGGGGAGTTGCTGTGCCTCTTATTATATCTGGCTGGTCTGGAGCATACCCTTGACTATCCAGCCTCCTTAACACCACCAGTGAAGCAGTGGCAAGACCAAACTAGAACATTTGCTTTTCTTATTATGAGCATTATTAAGACAGCTTTACTGCAGCCTCCAAGGGAACTGGGAGGAACGGTCCCAGCCATCATCCCACCACACTCAGACAGCTGTTCATTGCCTCTGGCTTCCCGCCAGCCCCCTTGGTAGCCGTGGTCACGTTCGTGTGTCCCTCTCCCCTCCCTGACCGTTGTCCACAGCAGCATCTTATTTTATGAAGCAGATCAGCCATACTAGACTTAAGTGCTCTCCCTGTGGTTTGACTGGTTTGGACCGGTTCCTCTTGTACCTGTAGCTTTTGTCCTTCAGTTCAGCTCACTTTTTCTGAAAACCATCCACGTGCCAGACTCTGTATGAGGTTCCTTGGGGATGAAGTTCTTAGGGAAGGTTTCCAAGAATGGGACTGAAGCCCTTAATCCTTTTTATGGATCTTAACATCTTCAGCCACGTGACCTCAAACAGAGGGCTGTCAGCTTGCATCCCCAGGGAGGGGGCGGCTAAGTAGAGTAGTCTTGCCCCAGGACGGATGCGTCAGGACAAACAGAGAGATTGCAAGCCTGCCACATGCAAGGGGATGGGGGGATGGGGGTCTGTCCCAGAGGCAGGGCTGCCGTCCATGGGCATCCCCCCGCCCCCCGCAGGGGACATTCCTCGTGAACAGGTGCATCCGTCTCAGTGAGCAGCCCCTGGAAGCGTTTTCGTGATGACCGCCTGGGACGATGTGGCCCTTTCGGTACCTCCCAGCGTCTGTCTGTGGTGGCCGTCACCCTGCCTCGTCACCCCAAGCCCATGCTGACTTCCACTGCCCAGCACACAGTGTCCTGTCCAGGTCTCACAGGGACAAGGGGAAGTCACCTGCCCCAGTAGATGTGGACCCTCGCCCAGGGCCCATGTGCGAAGTGCTCTGTCCAGGAGCACACACAGGAGTACTCCCCACTGTGGCCCCTGCCAGCCTTGGGACCTGGAGGGTCTCCTTCCCCCACTTTTCACAGGAGCAGCCCACGCTCCGAGCTCAGGGGCGGGGGGAGACCAGGCCGCCGCCCGGATGGGCAGCTGACCCTGGGAACAGGTCCCAAGCGAGCTGGAGGCAGGTCCTTCTTCCGCCCTGTTCATGCTGGAGGCTCCTGATTGTGGTTAGAAGGTGACAGGCGATTGACTCGGGGGGTCCTCAGAGCACAGCATGTGAGCGCTCGGCGCACGGCATCCCGTGTTTCATTTACCCTCTCGTTTAACAGGGCCAGCTGTCTCCTCACGATGGAGCGAGTCCTCCGCCTGTGAGGCCTTAGGGTCCCCCTTTGCCAGCTTGGAGGGGCATCCCGTGCATGCAGGGACCCCGGGCGGGCCGAGTGAACAGGGAGGGCACACAGCATGCTGCCCAGGGAGGGAGCGATTGCCACCCGACCCTGCAGGTGCCCTGCGAGCCCCGCGCTGTGCACGTTTGGAACTGAGTGGGGAGATCCACGCATGGAGCTCATTAATAAAGCAGAAAAGGAAAGTGAAGTCGCTCAGTCGTGTCTGACTCTTTGTGACTCCATGGACTGTAGCCCACCAGGCTCCTCCATCCATGGAATTGTCCAGACAAGAACACTGGAGTGGGTTGCCATTTCCTTCTCCAGGGGATATTCCTGACCCAGGGATCGAACCCAGGTCTCCCACACTGCAGGCAGACGCTTTACCGTTGGAGCCACCAGGGAAGCCCCGTGAATAACCACAGGCTCTAAAGCTTCACTTGGCTCCTGGGACCGTCCCCAGCTGCCTGTGCTGCACCAGCCTGCTCACCCCCACCCCCACCTCATCTGTCCCAGGTCAGCATCTGCCTCGGTCACCTGTCAGCCGCTAACGTGGGACATCCACCCCCATATGGGAAGGAGCTGGAGAGCCAGGAGGGTCAGCTGAAACATCCGGGTTTTACGAGTGGAGAATCCAAAGCCCAAAGAGGAGAAGGGACTTCTCTGAACTCGGGGTGTCTAGGCGGGAACTCGGGAGCAAGTGGGACTAGTTTGGGAAACCCTTGGCCCACTGAGCAGGACATTAGGAAGTCAGGGGACCAGGTCGAGCCAGTCTTGGAGCCACGCAACAGCCATTTGAAGGGAGGTGGCCAGAGGTCCACTCATCTGGGAAGAAAGCCTTTCTGAGCTCCTGTAGACCTCCACCTCCCCACCCACTGCTGGGTCCCTGCTGTGCTTGAGGCCACACAAGCCCCCACGTGGGCAGAGCCAAGACCCTCCTGGTCTCTGCTGCTGGAACAGTTGTCTCTCATGAACAGTCGTCTGCTTCTCTGTAAACTCGATTTCCCTCTTTGCCTTGGCTGCCTGGGAACTCAAGGGTACATTTTTTTTTTAATTACTTATTTACGTGGCCTCACGGGTCCTAGTTGGCGGCACGCGTGATCTTCAGCGTGGCTTGCGAACTCTTAGTTGCAACGTGTGGGATCTTGTTCGTTGACCAGGGATTGAACCTGGGACCTCTGCACTGGGAGCATGGCGTCTTGGCCTCTGGACCACCCGGGAAGTCCCGACATTTTTTGGTTCAAACTCAAGTTTCTGGCACTGTCCTAAACGTCACTGTGAGTCTTTCTAGTCCACCTGGGACAATTAAAAAAACAACCCAGCCCTTTGTTTCATACATGTTGTCCTGCGTTTCAGGAGCCTTTCTCACGGGTGTGTGTGTTGTTTCATTGTATGACTGGCCCACAGTTCTTCGTTCTGCGATTGATGGACACTCGGGTTGTTTCTTGTTCGGGGTCGCTCTGCACAGTGCCCATGGAATGTCCCTGTCCACGTCTCTCGGTGGACCCGGGCTCGTTTCAGGCATACACCCACGGTGGAATCCCAGGGTCACCCCATTCGTGTGTTTAGCGTTAGGAAACGCTGTGTCTGCTGAGTGTTTTTTGGATGCCACAGCCGTTCACATGTCCCTTGCTGGTGAGAGGTGCCCCCTGCTCGTGTGCTGCCAGCCCTCCCTGCTGGCCCTCTGGCCATGCTGCTTGGCGAGCAGGGTGTCGTGCCCTGAATTCACCTAAGCCTGCTGGCTCTCATGCTCATGAGCACCTCGAGCTGCCTTTGGCTGCCGGACCTCCTGTTTTGTGAGGTTCCAGTTTTAACCCTTTGAAGTGGCACACACGCAACAAAGTGGGTAAAGTCTCCCACGTGAGCCCCCGGGGTGGGGCATGGAGCTGATGAAAATGCGCACTACAGAATGAGAGCTCCACGCTGGTCCCTGAGCAGGAGCCAGGAGGCTCAGCCCGGCCCGTCACCTTCGGAGACTTCCCTCTCGAGTTAACGGACAGGACAGGGCTTCTGGGTTCGAGCTCTGCTCCTCCATGAGCTCTGGGCAAGTTCCTCCTTACCCATCCCAAATCTCGATTTCCTCACCTTTCAAGGGGAGTGGGGTATGGGTGCACTCCATCAAGGACCGCCTCGTGAGAACCAGGGCCTGGGGGGTGCAGGCCGAGGGCCAGCTGTGCTAGCCATGGGGTCTCCCTGGGCCGGTCTAGCCTCCAGAGGAGGGGACGGGTGGCGTGTGTTGGGGAGGCAGGGAGGAAGTACCCCTGGATGTGCCCCTGGGGCACACAGTGACCTCCCGGGAGATTCAGCCATTGGAGAGCCCATGGAAAGGGCTGGGCCAGCTGGTTTTAATCTAAACACACCCCAGGTGTTCCCCATGTTTTTATCGAAACACTCTGAACAGCTGCCAGGGTCTCGTCTGCTGGAGGGTAGGCCCCCTGCCCACCACCTGCTAGCCCAGCGACCTGGCTCCTGGTGGGGCTCGGACAGTGCTTCCGGCAGGTTGGGAAGGAAGGCAGAGGGGCCCCCCAGCACGGCTGTGTGACCCCGGGCAGGCCACTTGCCCTCTCTGAGCCCCCACTTTGTCAGCTGTAAGGTAGGGGCCGTAGCACCCATCTCCCGGGCTGCTGCACAGACCACGGCGGCTGCAGCACCGTTCGTTCCCGTGCGAAGCCCCCAGGGGAGAGGGCCTCAGTGACTGTCACTATTATGAACAATATTATGAACGGAGCATCCCATCAGCTTGGAGATGAGGGCCCCGAGGGCAGGGCTTCGGGGCACTGGCTGGTTCAGCATCCCCCAGGGGCTCCCCCTTCCCTCCCTGAGGGCTCCTAGGGTCCCCAGGCACAGTCACCCAGCGTCTCTGCAAGCGCTGCCTCAGCCCCACAGAGCAGGAGCGTGGCGCTGTCCCCTGCAGCCTGGCAGCGCCCTGGGGAAGGTCTCCCCCAAGATCCGTGGTCCTTGGGACCTTCTCCGCAGGTGGCAGTGGCTCTCCAGATGCCGAGCCCGACGCGAGCATCTCACACCCACCTTGTGGGCTCTGCACCCCCACCTCGGGTCAGAGCAGCCCACGAGGGCTCTTTACCCACCTTGTCCAGCGCCTGCCAGCCAGCCACCCACCCAGACCACACGTCCGCTGTGCCCGCCCTCCGTGCGTCTTCCCCCTGCCTCTCCCCCACGGCCCTGGGAGGGGGTCTTTCCAGACCCACTCACGAGAAATGCGGGGCTCCAAGTCTTTCCTCAAGGCCACACAACAGTCAGGGCCAGCCCAGTCCAAAGCCGGGGTCGGGCACCCTCTGCCCAGCCCAGCAGACACCCCCGGCCCTCCCCTGCCCGGGCCCGGGTGTGGTTGTAATCAGGGGCCGCTAGGGTCAGACCAGGGGCGGGGGAGCCTGGTGGGCTGCCGTCTCTGGGGTTGCACAGAGTCGGACACAACTGAAGTGACTTAGCAGCAGCAGCAGGGTCAGACCTGAGATGTCTTCTGGGACTGGAAAAGGGGAAAGGAGAGAGAAACCACCCTCGCTGTTTGACAGTATGCGGAAGTCACAGGGGGTGTATGTGATGGCTAACCACTGTGGCATGACTTGGGGTGCCCTAGTGGTTCCCTGTGTGCCAAGGACCTCTGCCTGCTCTGTTGACAGAGCCACCCTCTTTAGGGTACTCTTCCCATGACTCTCAAAGGTCCCAAGTGGATTCCCCGTGTCTCTGAGGCTGAGTGGGTGCTCATTCACTCATCCAGGGGGTAGGATGGGTCCCGGAGACCATGGTGGCAGGTAGGGGCGGTTCTTTCTGAGTCAGACTTTACAAAAAGGAGGGGGCACGAGAGCATGTTCTAGGCAGTGACGTGGACAGTTGGGGAACGTGAGTGTGTGGATACCCGAGCTGGGGGGTTACGGCGGGGTGCGGCGGGCAGGCTCTGGGGCGACCTCATGGGCCACGTGAAGGAGACTGTGTTTAGACTTGCCGGGAGTGGGGATGCACAGGGCGGGCGCCTGCCCGACACCTCGGACCCCTCGTGGTCGTTTAGTGCACCCCCAGCTTCTGTGAGCCTCTGCGTCCAACACCCGCGCCTGCAGTGTGGGCCCTGCCCTCTGGTGTTGGAGCCCGCTTGGCGTGAAGACGCAGAGCCCTGCGGGCCTGGGTGAGCGCAGGGGGCTTGCCTCTTCGGGTTCAGTGACACTGGCCACTAGCAGTGTCCTGTTCATGGTGACGCGTTCATGCCTCTGAGAGCCTGGGTTTGCGGGAGAGGGTTTCATTCTGGTGAATGCTTCTCCAGAAGGGAGCTCTCTGTGGCCTGGCGCTTGGGGGCTGGGCGGTGGGCCTGCCCACGGAGGTGAGGATCCAGATTGCGTGTGCCCCACGGGAGGGGCGGGACAGTGAGGCCAGGCGGGGCTCCCAGGCCTGGAGCCTCAGACACCTGCCTTCCTGCCCCATGGCCTTGGGGACAGAGCGGCCCCCATGCCCAGGCTTCTAGGCAGCTCAGGCTCACAGGGAGCCAGATGCCTGGCGAGGACACGCAGCTCTCGATGGTCAGAAAGAAGGAGGCCCCTTGCTTGTCTGCTCAGGCAGTTGGCTGATTGTTCCTGACTCTGCCAGCTCCCAGCAGACGGCCACCATGGGGATGCCCCTGAGCTCAGGGAGCTCAGAATTTGGAGGGAGCGTCACCCAGGCAACCAGACACTGCAGCAGAATGTAACCAGTGCGCCAATGGGGTCAACACAGGTTGACCACAGAGCACAGAAGGGGCACCTAACTGAGGCGAGGGCCGGGGGCAAGGCTTCAGGGAAGGCTTCCTGGAGGAGGTGGCTTGTTCCTTGAAAAATGAGTCCCAGAAAGCCAGTGATGCTGGGGCAGGGCAGCAAATTCAGAGACTTGCACGGGCAGGCAGGAAATGTGATGGAGGGGATTGGGCCTGGTCTAAGAGTGGGGAGACAATAGGGAACGGTGGGGAGTGTGGTAAACTAGAAGCTGCTTGCCCCATTTGAGGGAGCGCCTGCCACGCGTTATCCTCTGGCTTTGCCTATGGAATCCCCAGCCCGGTGTTAGGAATCTTTCAGATTTTCAAACGAAGTCAAGTTTCCAGCTCCTGTTCTCGAAACACTCTTATGTGGGCCCCACCCAGACACATCCAGGGGTCCCCGGTTTGTGACTCTGGCCTTGCTGTGCATACGCATCGGGCAAAGGCCGAGGCAGGGGCTCCAGCCAGGGTTGGAGGTTCAGGGGACCTCGTTTGTCAGCATGAGGAAGCCTCTTGAGTCTGCGAATGGGCCAGTGGGCGGCCGTGCGGCACCACCCACTCATGTCTGCACGCCCCAACTCGGTTCTCAGCACGCCAGGTGCCCGCAGCCAACGAGCAGGGAGAACCTCGCAGGAAACAGCTAGCTCATCGGGTCAGTTCTGGTTGACAAGGTGCCACCAGGCTGAAACGCCCATAAACAGGCCCATTTCCTTCCTGCGGGCAGAGGGGCCCCAGGGCGGATGCCAGGGTCCATGGCTCGGGCCCCCACTGCCCTCTGCCCGGTTCCTCCTGGGCACCGGGGCCCCAGGGCCCAGCTCAGGAGTTCCGGGGTCGCCATGCGCCGAGGGAGGCCAGTGCTTTGCAGCTCCAGGGTGGCCCGTTCCTTTCTTTCCCTCGTTGGTATCTTACGAACACCCTGCTGTCCTCTGGGCATTAGTCAAAGGTAGCAGACCCTTCCTGGGGCCCACCTCCGGCCGGGGGCTAACCCAGAGGCAGGGGTGCACCCCTGCCCACGGGGCTCTCAGCCTGGCCGGAGATCAGCCAGCACGTCAGCGATTCCCAGACGCACAATCTGTCCCGTGTGCCAAGGGCAGAATCACTAGAGAGAGCCTGGGTTTCAATCCAGACACACAAGGTTGAGGTCCCAGTGCTGCCGTTCACTGCCCATGACTGCCAGCAGGCTCCCCCACATCACGGGTCTGTGCGGTCATCTCTAGAACAGGCCATCCCGGTGCCCACCGTGGGGCGTCGTGCAGGGACATGGGAGACGCTCCTCGAAGCCCGCCCGCAGCAGCCGCGGGTCCGGTGCCCGGCTGTCCCCCTGGCCTTGTGGAGCAGTGTCTGTGGCTCACCCATGCCCCCAGCCCGGTGAGCTTTGCCTGCATCCTGGAACCTGCCTGCAGGTGGGGTGGGCCCTCGAGTCAGCAGCAGGTTCCTCTGCGGCCTCAGTTCACACACCAGGTCCAGCAAGTGCCCCCTGCTGGTGGGAGAGACCCCTGGTCCTTCCCAGCTGGAGGAGGGAGGGCTCAGCCATCCTGAGTGGGGTTCTGGGCCCTGGGGTGCCACCTGCCTGAAGGAGAGGGGGCGTCCGGGGGATGGCCGAGGCTGCAAGGTGCTCGACACAGGCGTGACCCTCTTTTCTCTCTGGGGGGCACCCCTGCGCCCCACTCCCACCCTAGCCCACATGTGCACACACACAGCTGGTGTCTCCCAGCTGGTGGGCCCAGGACCCTCTCCCATCTTTAGATCCTCCTACAAGCAGAGGCTGCAGGGAGGGGGAGGGGAGGCAGCCAACCCACTGTGCCCCTGCCCCTCCCCCCATGATGTCAGCTCCAGGCTCCGGTTGGGTCCCCAAGGGGCCTGGCTCACCTGGGTGCACCTCTTTGTCATTTACACAAAGCCTCCATGGGGAGGGGGTGCTCTGGGGAAAGCTTTCCCTCCCCACCCCACCGCATTGCCCGTTACGGAGCAACAGACAGCCAGACGGACAAGGGAGGCCTAGGCACCTGCCAAGCAAGGGAGCCCCTGGGGCGTGCCCCCACCCCCACCCCCCAGCAGAGCTCTGACCTCCGGGGAGGCTCAGCCAGAAGTGTGTCCCTGTCCACTTCCAGGCCAGGGAGCCCCGGGAGGTCCTCAGAGGGGCTGAGGCCAGGACTGTCTTAAGCCTGGGTTTTTATTTCAGTATATTACCCACCATGTGATTTTAAGGTGTCCAGAGGGTGCCCCCACCTGCACAAGCAGGTTGGGTGACTGAGGGGTGGGAGGAGGGGCTCGGGGGCTCCAGGCTGCCCTGCTCCACTGAGGCTGGGCCCAAACAGGCGAGACGGAGGGCCGGTGGCCGGGGACCCAGAGGCCAGGGAAGCCGAGGGTCTGGTGGGCGGGGCTCCGGGACACAGGCCTGGGGTCTGGGCAGGTTTCTGAGTGAGACCAGGGATCCAGGCCTGGAGCCCACGACAGTCCAGGCAGAATGACGGAAAGCAGGGGTCCTCATCTCCGAGGTGGCTTCCTTGCAAGCAGGAACTGGGATCAGAGTCCCTGTGTGAAGCAGGGCTTGGCAGCTCTTGGCAGGCTCCAGGCTGGGGCTCTGCAGAGACCAGCTCCTGCCTTGGTTTCTCCGTCCACAGCAGGACTAAACCAGAGGTTCCCGGAGGCACCTGGGGTGTCAGCCTGGGTCTGGGCCCGCCCCGCCCCACCTCTGAGATCTGTGACCAGGAGCACCCTCCCGGGCCACCCCACCATGAGGTCGCACCTGCCAGCAGCCAGCACAGGCTGGGGATCACTGGCTTGCCCCTCTGGGTCCTAGCAAACTGCCATCTGGACGGCAAGCATCCCGGGCCAGCAGGTGGACTGTGGGAAGCCCCATCCATCTTTGGACCATGGCCAGTGATGAGGATCTCATCACCCGCCCTCAGAAGAGAGTGGACAAGGGCAGGTGGAAGCAGGTCCCAGTACCCACCCCCTGGTGTCTGCAGGAGGCCACGCACTGGCCTGTACCATCTTAGGAACAGGCGCTCAGGCCCCCGGGGTCTTGGACTCCAGCGGCTCAGCTAGAAGGACACCCTTGGCTCCGCCTCATCACCTCTGGCCCACAAATCGAAGCCCTCTCTGCCCTTTTCTTCCAACTTCGTCAGCACAGTCCGGAGTTGGCGTCAGCCTCGGCTGGGTCACTCACCCTGGAGCCAGGGCCCGGCTCCCCAAACCCATGGGGCCAGCCAGTCTGCCCTAGTGCCCAGCCCTTGGCCACCCAGGGTGCGGCCGGTGCTTCCAAAACCATCTGGATGAGGACACATGCTGCGCCCCGTATGGGCAGCGCCGTGGCCTCTGGTCTCTGCCCAGCCTGGTCCTGGAGCAGACCCGGGCTGGGGGGTGGAGGGGAGGGTGGGAGTGGGTGGCCCTGTGTCCTCGAGAATGTCTCAGGGAGGTCCCCTTGGTCAGCGGAGCCAGGAAGGAGGGGGCGGGCATGGTGACTGCTCCTTGCTGGGCTCCTCTGCTGGGCGTCCAGCCGCCATTTTCGGTGGGCCAGTACAAAGATGGGCCCTGTGAAGCTGTCCAGGCCGACACAGATTAGCCTTGTTCTCTGCCTCTGCCGTTGCCTCCTTTCCTCGCTCACAGGGCATGAGGGGGCGGAATAACTAACAGGCGGTGCCCCTCTGGGTGAGGGCCTTTGTTCGTTTACTAGTTGGCAGACCCTTCCTGGGTGCCTGTGTGGCCCATGTGGGTGGTCACCGGGACAGGAAGCCCGCCCCTTCCTTCTAGGCAGCTCAGGTCAGCTGGTGCTTGGCCAGCATGGTATGAGAGTTGGGGGCAGGGGGGCAAGTTCTGGGTGCTCAGAAAAGAGAGCAGCTTGCTACGGAGCATAGATTTGGAGATGGGAGCAGGTGGGTGAGGCTTTGAAGGATGAGTAGGAGTTTGTGGGTGGAGCAGGACCTGGCAATCGTGCCTTTCTGGGACGTAGTGTGGACGGAGGTGCAGGAGCGCATGGGCTGTCTGAAGAGGGGTGGGTCCTGGACGCAGGGCGACTGAGAGGATACCCCGTTAGGACAAACTTGTCTGCTCTGCTGAGGAGCTGGGCTGTGACGTGGGCAACAGGGAGCCACAGTGGAGTTAACCCAGGGAGAGGCGGGGGCTGGTGAGGAGAGAAAGGATCTGCACCGGTCCCCAGGCTCACACTCAGCCCAGAGACTCCTGGACACCGCCCCCACACAGAAGCCTGGGAGGGCAGAGGCACCCACCTCCCCTCAGCCACAAAGCCAGCCAGGGAACCTTCCAACTTCGGAGAAGGACCGGAGGGCCATGCTCACATGGATGGCAGGGGCCGGGATCTAGCCTAATGCCCCTTCTTCTAGAAGCTTTCTTGATCCCCACATTCAGTGCCATGCTAAGTCGCTTCAGTCATTTCCGACTCTTTGAGACCCTATGGACTATAGCCCGCCGGGCTCCTCTGTCCATGGGATTCTCCAGGCAAAAATACTGCAGTGAGTCACCATGCCCTCCTCCAGGGGATATTCCCAACCCAGGGATCGAACCCGCGTCTCTCACATCTCCTGCATTGCCAGGCGGATTACATATCCCCTCCCAAATTCCCTCAGACCCCGCACCCTGTCCTTCCGTTCTCAGCCCTGGTCACGACTTTGAATGTGGGACTGGACCGTGGGCTCGTTGAGCGGCCAAAGCTGGCCTCCCCTGAGGGCCCCCGGGTGCAGGCCAGGCGCTTCCTTCTCAGTGACCTCCAGCGCCAGACTACACGCCCACCTTACAGGTGGGAAGACCGAGGCCGCAGGAAGTGAAGAGACACTGGCTGGGAAGAAAGCAGGGAGCCCGCCCTCCGGGGGCCTGGGGCAGCCCCATTCGGGAGGAGGTCGTTGGGGTGGAGGGCTGCTGCAGTCGCGACCCCCGTGGGGGCCCCAGCCGAGCCTCAGGGTTCAGAGAGGGGCCTCTCCTAATCCCCCAGGGGGAGAGGGGAGAGGGGACTCCGGTGTCTGCTCCCCCACGCTTCCGTGTTCCGGTTCTCTTTCTTGCCTTCCTCCCTCCATCTGTTCCTCTCTGCTCCCCACCCCAAGCGTCTCTCTGACCCCTGCTGTCTCCCCCTTCTCTCCTCTGTTTCCTTTCTCTCTCTGACTCAGTTTCTCTTTCCTCCCTCCTCGTCCTCTTTTCCTGGGTATGTGCGTCCCTCTGTCTGCCGATCGGTCTCTTCTCTGCTCCTATCTCAGTCCTCCCCTTCACAGTCCTCCCACCTCTCAGTCCTCCCCCTCCCGGTCCTCCTGCCTCTCAGTCCTCCCCCTCTCAATCCTCACCCCCTCAGTCCTCACCCCCTCAGTCTCCCCCCCTCCCGGTCCTCCCCCTCCCAGTCCTCCCGCCTCCCGGTCCTCCCCCTCTCAGTCATCCCACCTCCCCATCCTCCCCCTCAGTCCTCCCCCTCTCAGTCCTCACCCCCTCAGTCTTACCCCCCTCAGTCCTCCCGCCTCCCCATCCTCCCGCCTCCCCCCTTCCTCCCCAGCACGTCCAGCCCTGTCCGAGCAGGGCCTGCTCAAAGGCCAGGGGTGTCTCTCAGCCCCTTTGTCCATCACCCTCTGCTTCTGTTCCCACTGCCAAAGGGCACGTCTCTGCTGGGCTTCTTGCTTCAGCCTCTGTAGTGTGACCTCTTTGAGGCCCTGAGGATCACAGGTCACCAGCCGGCATGGCTGTGGTCTTTTCCCAACCAGTTTGGCCAGGCATAGCGGCCTCGGGGGCTTCAGGGCGGGTGGGCCTGGACTGGGGGCCCCGGAAGAGCCAGCCGCGGCCCACGGCAGCATCACGTAATTACGACATGAAAGTCCACGATTTCCTCTGTGTGTTGGCAAACAGCGCTGGCTGCTAATGCAATCCTTTCTTTTAATGGATTCTTGAATTCAAATGATATGTAATTAAGCATAATTAGCTGCGTACCCATCTCGGCTTGTACTGCATGCCACGTGGGGCCGCCTAGGATCTCATTAGGAGGCATCTTCTTTCACGGGCCGATTTCTGGTTCCCCCTCGGGGTGGAGGTGGTTCGACTGGACAGTGAACCTGGGCTGGGGGCTGGCGAAGGTTCGAGGCGGACAGTCCTGGGGCCAGCCGCCCCTGGCGAGGATGGGAGATGAAGACTGGGGGCGGGTGTTTTCTGGGAGAGGTTCTGCTCTGCTTTGAGGATGCCCTGCCGCCATCCCTCCACCACATCACGGTGGAGAGAAAGATCAGGGATCTGACCTTGAGGGGCGCACAGAGAGGGCACAGGGGGTGTCAGCACCTGGGCAAGCATGGCCTGAAGACATCCCCCTCCCCCGACAGCCTCCTCCTGAGTGGGGGCTGGGCACCCCCACACATCGGTGAGCTGGGCCTCAGGGCGCTTCCACGCGGTGCAGAGCCGCAGCTGAGCACGAGACAGGGGATGTCCCCTCGGGTCCTGCCTCCCTGCCACCCCCACCCCCCAGCCCCCGCTGCAATGCCGCCCCCGCCCCCACCCAGCTCACTGTCTTCCCTGTACCTCGCACGCCCGATGGGTCTCCATCCATTCATGCCATCTGTCTACCCCCGACCAGTCTCCCTGCCTGGCCCGCTCCCAGCAGCCTGCCGAGTCCTCACTGGCCGTGATCTCCGGGCCTGCCCGCTTCCAACCATGTGTGTCTCTGCGTGCCTCTCGGGAGCACCCCCCATCCAGAGCCTAGGGACTGCACGCTCGGAGGTGTGCCAGCTCACTGGTGGTCACCAGGTGGGTGAGGGGTGGAGCTGTGCTGTGCTCAGCACACCAAGGAGGAAACCGAGGCAGAGGGGCGGTTTGTCACAGTGGGTCTGCTGCCCATTCTGGAGCTCTGTCTCCATCTCTCAGGGCCCGGCTCACTGTGCCCTGGGCCAGGCCGCTCCCATCTCAGGGGGAGCTGCCCAGAGAGGAGTCCCTCACCCGCGTGCTTCGAAAAGACCTGAGCGAGGGGGGCACCCCTCAGTATGTTCAGGGGAGGAGTTGTCTGCACTCTAGGAGGGCCTGGGCAGAGAGCCCCGAGTTCCAAGGAGGAAGACCCTCCTGCAGGAAGGGCTGTCTGCAGAGACCCCAGACCAACCAGGAGGCCATGAATGCCCCCTCCCTGGGGGGATGGGAAGGGAGGGGTCCTGGAGGGCGGACGGCCAGAGCTGGGGCCCCCGAGCCTTTGCTAGGGAGGCCCAGGAAGCAGTGGCTTGAGGCTTGTGGGCCGTGTGTTCTGCCTTCTCTTCTTTTCACAAAGTTTTAAATATGTAGAAACCATTCTTATCTCGAGTGCTGTACAAAAACAGGCTGCTGGTAGGGGTTGATCCATGGGCCGTAGAGAATAACGGCCACGATTGGAAATAGACACCTCTACATGTGACTTTGGGCTTCCCAGGTGGTCAAGAATCCACCTGCCAACACAGGAGGTGCAGGAGACATGGGTTCAATCCCTGGCTTGGGAAGATCCCCTGGAGGAGGAAATGGCAACCCACTCCAGTATTCTTGCCTGGAGAATCCCAAGGACAGAGGAGCCTGGCGGGCCACAGTCCACAGGGTCGCAGGGTCGGGACACAACTGAAGCAACCGAGCATGCACACATGGAATATGTGACTTTACATGCGACTTTTTAATTAAACTTTCAAGGTAAAAATACCTCAAGTGTGACCCTACGTGTGTTTTACACGCGTGTCAAGTGCACTGAACGTGAACAGTGCAATGCTCTTTCCACCACGAGCACCCCCGTAATCACCACTTGGGTCAAGATCTAGAATACTACCACCCCATCCCCCAAGAGGAAACCGTCTTCTGGCCTCTGCCCAGGAGACTGGCATTACCCACTCCGGAACTTGACATGAACAGGTCCTCCCAGCTTATTCCACCCACCACGATGTCTGTGGGGGACAAAGGGTAGACCTAGCAGCCTGGGGGTAGCTCACTGTGGGCAGCGGTGGTGTCCTGGGCCATTCGGATGTGTGCACGTACTACCCCGCTGATGGACATTTGTGCAGTTTCCATGTTTTTTTCTATTACGACCGAAGGCGCCGGAACATTCTAGCACATGATTTTGGTGGACACGCCGATGCACTTTTGTTGTGTTGCCCACCTAGAGTGGACCCCTGGCTCACAATTGGTGCCAACACCGTTGCCCAGGGTGTGTGCCACATACAACTTTTCGACAGTTAACAAGCACAGATTTCAGCACTGACACGGGGTAATTTGGGTCTTAAATTCCTGTGTTCACTAGATGTTTCGATCTGGCAAGAACGAAATAATAATCCCTTAAATACCTCCACTGACGCAAGAGTTGCTGATCCTGCGGGCAAGGGTAAGGGTCGTTGTGTACTTGTCACACTTGAGAAGACCAGGAGCGATGCCCAGTGCCTGCCGACCCTGGCACCTGCAGGTGGCCTCTGCTTGGACTAGGCACTGCCCACGGGGACCTTCCTGGAGGGGTGGGAACATGCGTTCCCACGTGCCTGGAGGCTCCGGCACCCAGAATCGGGCCAGGAGTCAGAAGAACCGGGTCAGATCTGGGTCTGCCCTCCCTGCTGTGTGACCTTGAGCAAGTCTCTGAACCTCTCTGATCCCCCATTTTGTCACCCACTTCCACCCTGGGGACGGAAGGAGAAGAGGATGGGAGATGGGTGAGGGCTGTGCCTGGGAGGTGGGGAGGGGGTGCTGCAGCAGGCAGAGAAGTGGCCTCAGCCCGTACAAGAGGGTGGGCAAGTGAGTGGAGGCCCCGGGGAGGGGGACGGGGCAGAGTCAAAGGCGGGCCTCCTCAACATAAGGAATATCCACACTTCCTGCTCCCACACCCCTGCCCCGCTCTCAGGCCTCAGCAGCCCTGGGCAGGAGGCCTCCAGGCCACCGGGCCGAAAGCTCTATGAAAGAAAATGCGCCTAGGACACCCCTGACGGTCCAGAGGTTAGGACTCCACGATGCAACTGTAAGGGGGCACGGGTTCAATCACCTGGTCAGGGAGCTAGGATCCCACAAGCCACACGGTAACTCAGCACCCCCTCCAGCCCCCGCAAAAGGCACCTTTGCTCAGTTCAATTCAGGTCAGTCACTCAGTCGTGTCCGACTCTTTGTGACCCCATGGACTGCAGCATGCCAGGCCTCCCTGTCCATCACCAACTCCCAGAGCTTGTTCAAACTCATGTCCATTGAGTTGGTGATGCCATCCAACCATCTCATCCTCTGTCATCCCCTTCTCCTCCTGCCTTCAGTCTTTCCCAGCATCAGGGTCTTTTCCAGTGAGTCAGTTCTTTGCATCAGGTGGCCAAAGGATTAGAGTTTCAGCTTCAGCATCAGTCCTCCCAAAGAATATTAAGGACTGATCTCCTTTAGGATGAACTGGTTGGATCTCCTTGCAGTCCAGGGGACTCTCAAGAGTCTTCTCCAACACCACAGTTCAAAAGCATCAATTCTTTGGTGCTCAGCTTTCTGTATGGTCCAATTCTCACATCCATACATGACCACTGGAAAAACCAATAACTTTGACTAGACAGACCTTTGATGGCAAAGTAATGTCTCTGCTTTTTAATGTGCTGTCTAGGTTGGTCATAACTTTCCTTCCAAGGAGCAAGCGCCTTTTAATTCCACGGTCTTTGCTCAGGATGGCCGTTTTAGGGTCAAGTGCTTTTTCAATGTCAAAACTTTCCAAAGGGGCAACCTGACTTTTAGGATGTTGTCAGAACCCACTAAAACCACTTCTTCCCAGGGGGTGTCCGAGGTGGTGACCCTGCTGCTGGGGTGGATGCGCTCTCATGCTTGCCTGGGGCGTTTGGCTCAGACCTTGGGGTGATGCCAGCGGCAGCCCCTCAGCATGGGAAGCTGCACTTGGGTGTCCCCCCCGCAACGCCTGCCATCAATCTCCAGCCCAAGAGCAGTTGGGGGTGGGGTGCCTTCCTGTCACCAGGGCCCCACACTCCAGTTGATAGCCCACCCTCTAGGCCCCTCCCTCAACTGTCAAGGCTCCGGGGGTCGTCCCTGGGAGCCCACCCCGAGCCCCTGCCCCCTCCTAGGACCGAGGCTGCAGCCCTGTTAGTTCTCCTCCCCCTCCCACATCTGCCGGGAGCCTGGCTCAGCCTGCAGCCCCTGCACAGGGTCCCCTGCGGCCCTGCGGACACCCGCCCTCATCGTGTGGCCTCACTGCCTTTGTTCTCCATGTCCAGCGGGGACTCGGGGAATAGAGGAGGGCGCAGATGCAGGGTTTGGGCGGTCCTCGCCCCCCAGATCTCAGCCGGAGAGCAGCTTTGCGAGGAGCCCTCCTCTGCTGGGTGGTGCACCCTCTGGGGGTACGTGAGCCACCCACCCACCCTGGGGTCTGGGTGGGAAACTCAGAGCAGGATGGAGCTCAGGGCCCCGCTGTCCGGGGCGATGCTTCTGCCGGCAGCATAGACAGAGCAGGGACCAGGGGCCACTCTGCCATGGGGCTCTGAGCAAGCTGCCCACAGGAAGGGCTCAGGGAGGAGTCCGGGCAGAGGGAGGCCTGGGTGCTTCTGAGTGGGGGTGGCCGGGACTGGGGCATGGGGAGGACAGGGACCGCACCGGCTAAGGCCAGCCCAGCCTGATGGGACGCAGAAGGGCCTGGAAACCTCCCGAGGCTGAGGCCGGGCCTGTGCTGGATGCTGGGAAGGCAGTGACCTCAGAGGGTCACCTAGGAGTTACTGACTGGCGAACCCTCCGTCCTGCCCTCCAGGCCCAGCGACGAGCACCATCCAGAAGTCAAGGCTGATGGATACGTGGACAACCTCGCAGAGGCCGTGGACCTGCTGCTGCAGCACGCAGACAAGTGACGGGCCTTCTGGGAGGGCCCCGCCTCCTGCCAGCTTGCCCCGAGCCCAGACCACCCAGGGTGCTGCCCTCGGCCCTGGACAGGCAGGCAAGAGGGTGCCAGCCAGGCAGTTCTGGGCCCCTAAGCCACCGGTTCCTCCTCTGTCTCCCACTACCGACCCCCTCCTCCCCTCACCCTCCCCAGACACATCTCTCAGCCTCCTGGGGGGAGTTTGATCCCTGCTGATGGCCCATCCCATGTATTTGTCCCTCTGGAAGTCGAGAGGTGGGCAGACTTGTTGAATGCCCACACCCACCCTCCATTTACACCATGTCCTTTAAATGTGCTACCTGATTGGACTCAGGCGTTTGCCCACCGTCTTTTAGTGAACAGTCCCTGCGCTTTAGGGAGGCACCTGGAGGAAGTGGGGGTCTCCCGGGCACCATCCTTGTAGGCAGAGCTGAGCCAGCCTCCCCGGGACAGCTCAGTGGCTCCGGCCCCCGCCCGGTGTCAGAGTGGGCACTCAGCGCCCCCCGTGCACCTCCCAAACCATGCAGCCCCCTCTCCCCCTCCCATCCCCTCTGGAGCCAAAACAGAGGGGCTCCCAGGGCCACTCTGCCGTGCTTCAGCGTGAGAACTCTAACCTCTGGATGCCAGGTTGTGGGTGGAGGGTACCTGCTAGGGCCTTAACTGTAGGCTTGTCACTCCCAGGAAATTAATGGTGAAATAAACTCCGCCCTGACCTGCAGTGACTCAGGCTCTAACTGAGGTCCGTCAGTTAGACGGGGGCTGGGAGGACCGTCCCTGATCCCACCCTGGACTTGAACCCCTACACGGCAGAGGGCCCACGCCCCGAGACACCTCGCCTGCCTCAAGCCCTTCATTCAGCAGAGTGGGGGGGCACTGAGGCCCCATGGGAACCAGGTGGACGGGTCAAGCGTGGGCCTCCGCTCAGGGTGGTGAGGGCTTTCTGAATTCACCCAGTGCCCCGGTTTCAGGTTTCAGAATCAGTCAGCAGGATGGATAACTTGATTGCTCTGTTTCTCCCCAAATCCACCCAGAAGCCACTGACAGATCTTGGGAGACTTCTCATAAAAGAACTCATGAGTCCTCCAGAACAGGACGCCCATGAAACAAAGGCAGGTGATGATAAAACGCTCTGCCTGAATCCGAGTCCCCTGGCCTGTTAAATCAGGATTATAAAGATGGTGCTGGGTCTTCTCATGGAAATGAGAGGTCACTGGTTAGGCTCGTGGTATTGGCTTGCAAGGGAGGTGGGGCGTTTGGCCTATCCACTGGAAAATAGGCAGATGCCCTGCCCCGGAGGGGGTCCCCTAATCCCAGCTCTTTAGGTGATGAGCTGGGTGCTGTAGGCAGGCACAAGGTGGCTGGAATTCACCGGGGCTCAGAGGGTGACTGAGGGAGCAGGCCCGCAGCCTCCCATTCGGCTTGTTCCCATTTTTCATCTTGCCCTTTTCGTGGGCCGCCCTTGCCCGCTGTCTTCGGCAGGGGCCTGCGGCCAAGGTAATGGGGCTCTGGAGGAAGGTGGCTGGTGGTTCCCGCTGCCCAGGAGTGGGACGCAGAGGGTGTCAGAGCAACAGCAGGTGCAGGCCCTGCTTTGGGCAGAGAACATACCACCTCCTGCCCTGAGCTGTGGGTTCAGCGAAGTGGACACTATCACTTCCCCCTTTTACAGGTAAGGAAACTGAGGTGCTTGAATCAAAGTCTGACTGCATCCCAGGCCTTTTCTGGTCCTTTCCACAGTCCCTCCACGGGGGGTGGCCGGTGGTGGACCCGGTGGCTGTGACTTCCAGGCAAGGGGTGCCCTGGCGTCCTCCCCCTGGAGATGTAGTGTCTTTCAGGATCGAGGTCCAGCCCTACCCTGGGGGCACCGTGTACCGCCTGAGCCTCAGCCACTTTCTGCGTGTGTGCTCAGTTGCTCACTCGTAGTACCCAACTCTTTGCGACCCCTGGACTTTGCAACCCCAGGCTCCTCTGTCCATGGGATTCTCCAGGCAAGAATACTGGAGTGGGTTGCCATTCTCTTCTCCAGAGGATCTTCCTGATCGAGGAACTGAACCCAGGTCTC
The DNA here is from genome assembly GCA_935064755.1 of Tragelaphus eurycerus. Taxonomy (NCBI): domain Eukaryota; kingdom Metazoa; phylum Chordata; class Mammalia; order Artiodactyla; family Bovidae; genus Tragelaphus; species Tragelaphus eurycerus. The sequence continues at coordinate 8,219,288 of CAKXYN010000088.1, read as the reverse complement.
CCACATTGCAGGCAGATTCTTTACCAGCTGAGCCACCAGTGAAGTCCAAGACCCTGATGCTGGGCAAGATTGAGGGCAGGAGAAGGGGACGACAGAAGACGAGATGGTTGGATGGCATTACTGACTCACCGGACGTGAGTTTGAATAAGCTCTGGGAGTTGGTGATAGACAGGGAAGCCTGGCGTGCTGCAGTCCATGGGGTTGCAAAGAGTCAGACATGACTGAGCGACTGAACTGAACAGACAGTAAAGAATCTCCCTGCAATGTGGGAGACCCAGTTCCATCCCTGGGTCAGGAAGATCCCCTGGAGTCAGAAATGGCAACCCACTCCAGTATTCTTGCCTGGGAAATCCCATGGACAGAGGAGCCTGGTAGGCTACAGTCCATGGGGTCGCAAACAGTTGGACACGACTGAACAATTAACACGTAAGATGATAAAAGCAACATGTGTCATTGTAGGAACGTCAACAGAAAAGTTCAGACAGGAACCAGAGCCTCTTGGAGCCTGACCGCTGTTAACATTTGAGTGCGTTTCCTTCCACCCCGCTCCACATAAAGATAAATGTTTGAACAGTTGGGATCGCACCATATGTGGAGGGTGGTCCTGGGGTTTTTGGGTGTTGATTCTTTCACTTAAGCCTCAGGAGTGTTACAAGCCCTGTCTGCACGTGAGGAGGCTGCTCAGAGGCAGCCTACGTCCTGGTGGCCCACGGATGGTGCTCCTGTTGGCTGCGGGTGGCCCTCAGTTGGGCCGGACCCAACGGCAGAGCATTTGAGCTGCAAGCCCCAGAGCTTGTGCTTGAGGCAGTGTCCCCTGCTGCCCCTGCCCCTGGGGAGGCACCAAGGGGGCTGCTGAGCTGGGATGTGCTAAAACCAGATCCGAGCCCTGCCATGGACGTAGCCTGAGGTGGGCGAGTAAGGAGCTATTAGGGCCGTAGCCATCCAGGGCCACTCTGGGGGAGCCTCCTCTGCCAGTCATGGGGAGCATGAGGCAGGGTCTCTGGGCCCCTGGCCTTGGGGCGAACAAGGCTGCCAGGGGAGGGCATGGGGTTCCTCCCACCCCCAGCCTCACCTCACCTGCTTCATGAATTGCACGTTCATGGGCCTATTTGAAAAAGGAAGAGCTGCTAAACAGAAAACAAGGAGAGTCTGGGTGGGGTGCTCTGGTGGCTCATTCCCAGGGTCAGGGGGCGTCCTTAGGACCTAACAGATCTCTAGCCATAGCCTCTGTGGTCAGAGGACGTGGGCCAACCCTGGCTTCTTAGAAATTACACAAGCCTCCGTAAATTTGTCCCCAAGGCTGCAAGCATCATGGTCTCCTGAGCTTGGTGAGCAAAGGGTCTGTGACTTGGGGGCCAGGCACAGGAGCCCACTCTGGGCTGAGCTGTGTGCACTGCTGACCCCTCAGCACGAGCAGTGCAGACCTGAGCTGTGAGTCCTCTGCAGGGCACGGAGGGCCCAGCCTGTGTCGTCTCCTGGGGTGCGCTGGTGGGCAGGTGGCCCTGCACCTGGCAGGACTTTCAGGCCAGGCCCTCTACAGCATCAGGGCTGCGCAGCCAGGCCTGGGTGCCGCTGGGCGCTGAGCTGACATGCTTATGACGGCTCTGTGACAAGCAGGTCCCTCAGTGCTCCTAACTTGGGGATTACGGTGGGGTGGGGTCCCCGGCTCCTGGCTGGACTGAGGAGCAGGAGTCCTCCGCCCGGAACACACACGTACTGTAACGACTGCCCCGGAGCTGGGGGCCCCCCGGATCACAGCTGTGGCCATGGCCAGCCCTCCCATCACACTCGCTCACAGCCTCCTGCACTGGAAGATTTTGAGAGTGCTGAGACGTCAGCTCTCCCCCCACTTTACAAATCTGACCCTGGGGCTTGGAGGGGACAGGAAGGCCCCAGGCTCTGCCTGTGCCAGCCCAGAGCAGAGGTGCAACCCTCCGATCCGTCACCCCCAACCCCCCAGCATAAAGCACACAGCCGGCTCACAGCAGCTGGGTACTGAACCAGGAAGCTTTATTTACACAGTAAAAGTAACAAGCAGATTCCTGAGAGACTAGAGCGGCCCTAGTGCAAGACAGTTGTGGCCTGCGCAGAGGGCAGGCTGCGGTGGGTGGCAGTGGGGGGCAGACCCAGCGCCATCCCTGCACAGCGCTTCACCCGGGCAGGGGTTGGGCCCGATGTGGCCCGTTTTCCGGCCACCATGCTTCCTGAAGCTCCAGGGCACCGACGGGTGCTGCTGGGAAAGCGCATGTGACCCTGGAGACGGCCGACCTGTGGGCACCCGCGCACGGGACGTGGGCCCCCACACTGGGACACAATTTCTTTGCCAAGGAGACTATGCTAGAAGATTGGGCTATTCTAGCTAGGTATAACGTTTCTGCTGTGGTCTGGAATTTTTTTTTTTTTTTAATTACATCTTTTTCTCTTCTTTTCTCTTTCAAGAGGTGCCAGTGGGAGGGGTCTGGCCACCTTGAGCCTGCAGCAAGTGGCGGCACCATTGCCTACATGGAGGCGCTGTCCTGGCTGGGTTGCTGCCCCCAGAGCCAGGGCGTGGGGACTGCTTGCACCCCAGGCTGTGGGATCTGACACAGTCATCAGTCATCGTGCAGATGACCTGCCTCCAGGCCAGGGCGCATGAAATTTGAGCCCGTGGTGGGGCGTCTGTCTAGGGCGTGGGCTGGAGGCTCGGGCAGCACCAGCCAGAGTGTGGAAACGCACAGGCTGCCCCTCCCCAACCTTGCTCTGGGGCCCCCTGTGGATGATGGGTTTGTTTCCTTTCTAAGGTGGACTTTGCATTTTAAAATTTCTTTCAGTGTATACAAATTCACAAAAACTTTTCCTGCTACAAAAATTTTGTTGAAAAGTAAGGCTTTCTGAGAGTGAAAATCCTCATGAGCTCTCCAGGGGCCTGGGAGTCGTGTCTGCCTGCGGGCCCTGCACTGGCCCTGGCCTCCACCGCGCGAGTAAGGCAAGAGGGTTTGTGGTAATGTAAACGCTGAGGCTGCTGCCCCGATGCCTGGCCCAGCCCTCACGGGCAGCGGCCTCTGTTAGTCTGGCGGCTTTAGTGGGGGTGCCCCAACAGGAAGCCCCCACACCTTTCAAATGCACGACCCTGCTCTTGTCCTTCCAGGTCCCCGGGCAGGCGGACAGCCTGGCACAGCCCTCCCTCCTGGCTCTGAACTTCCTCAGTTCCCCCTTACAGGCAGGAGTTCATGGGCTGCACAAGGCAGGGTCCCAGCAGAAGTGAGGTTCGGGGCTGGGGAGGAGGCACCAGCTGGCCTGCTGCCCCCCAGGGACACCTCCCACCTCCCCACCCTGGGGTGGTCAGAGAGAGTCTCCCCTCAAGGCCAGGAGTCCTGGTGCCGGGGGAGCAGAGCCCAGAGACGGGCCTCAGGCGGCACCTCCTATAGACAGATGGGGGCTGCTCTCTTTGATGGGAAGATGGACATGAAGCCACCCCACAGCTGCCTCTTCTCTGAGGGGTCACTGGTCATCCTCTCCCCTCCTTGCTGCTGTCATGGGCTTGGGCGCGGAGCTTCTGTGGGGGCAGGAACAGCCAAGAGAGGCCTGAGGAGGCTAGGAAGGGCCAAACCCTGCCCTGGGCTGCAAGCCCTTCTGCCTCATGGGTCCCAGGAGCAGCCTGCAGGGTGATGGGGTGGGTGGGGCCACGGCTCGTCCTTCCCTGCCACCAGGCCTGAGAAGGGGTGGGGGGTGGCTGGCAGGGTCCGAGGGGGCCACGCGCACTACAGCCCTTTGACACCCACCACCGCGTGCCTCCCTTCCCAGCCCGGAGGAAGGGCATCCAGGGGAAGAGCTGCTGTCCAGGGCGCATGCCTGCTGTGGCCACTCTTGGTGTGGGTCAGGTATCATGCCTCCCACCCAGGCTCCCTGAGGCCAGGGGTGCCAGCATGTCCTCTCCCACCCATGCACCTGCTGCTGGATGCCCCGGGGTCCCCAGGATCAGCTCAAAGACAACGAGCCGCCTGGCCTGGCTCCCCAGGGGAGCTGTGCCCTCTGGTGGGACCTACCCAGTGTCCAAACACCCACGATGCTCTATGACCTGGGGCTTCTGACACCATCTCAGGGGGCAGGGTGGCGGGTCATGGAGTTGGGGTTTTCTGCAAGCATCTTAAACAGCTGGTTTTTAAGAAGAGCCAACTCTAAATGAGAACTTGAGCCACCACACTTCGGATGTCCAGAAGTAAAGGTTTAAGTCACGTTTTCCCAAACCTGGTCTCTCTTCAGCGGAAAGAGAAAGAACCATGTTCCCTCAGCCCTTGGAAGCACTGAGGGCTCTGCCGTCAGCAGAAGGTGAGTGGGACCAAAGGGATCCCCGGAGTGCCTCTGTCGCGTGGCAGTGGGCTGAGGGGGACACGTGGATGGACTGAGCCTTGTAGGAAAAGGAGCCACTTTGCTCATAAGCTGACCGCCACTGCTGTTGTCCTGCAGAAGATGCCGAGCTGCTGAAAGCTGGATTCCAGGGGAGCCAGAGCCCCGTGGGGCGTGTCTGCAAAGTGGGGCTGGGGAGGAGTGGTCTGGGAGAGAAGCCTTAAGGAGTTGGGGCTACTCGTGGACCTGGGGGGCTCTGCTGGGGCACTGGGAGTCAGGAAGGGCATGTGGGCACCCTACTCTGTGCTTGTGGTTGGGGCGGTAACAGGGAGATGGCACTCTCCAAACTCCCCCAACCAACAAGGCTGTGCTTGGTAGATGGCCAGGCCCAGAATGGCCAACAGGCACCCTCTAGCCCCGGAACATGCCCAGGGCCTGGGTCTGCACACCTGCACAGGGCCCTTGTCCCTGAAGACGTTTTCAAAAGGCCACCCTCCTCTGGGGACGTCTCTCCACTCACCCGTGTCTACTGAGCTCGTTGCTCAGTGGCAGGGCATCGTGGACAGCGGCTGCCAGCTGCCGACCCTGCCAACTTCGGCCCCCAGCCCTGGAGCAGCAGAGTCTGGAGCTGGGACCTCCATGCCACGGGAGGGGCTTGCGCCTCCGCCTTCTTGGCCAACAGAGCCATCAGATGTCTACCCAACTGGACGGGCCTCTAACAAGCAACCCCCCACACCCCGAGGTGTTCCCTGGACCCTGGGAGTCCACCCGGCACGCAGGGCCCCATCGCCCACACCCGGAATTAAGGCCGAATGGTTGTGGTGTTAGCGACCAAAGAAGCCTCCCCCGCCTTCCCGAGCCTGAGCGGGAGACCTGGGAGAGAAGGCACGGAATACACACTCAAGGGGAGGAGGGTGCGGCAGGGCTGGCCCCCCGACCCAAACCTGAGAGCGGGAGGGTGGGCGGGCCCGTGACGCCAGCACGCGGACCTCAGGCGGAAACCCGGGCTGGGGGTGGAAACCCCAGCCCTGCGCAGACGCCGAGAGACTGCCCAGCGGGCAAGGCTGGGTGCCATGCCCATCGATGTGCCACAAGTGAAAGGGGGGCAAGAGACCGAGACCGAGAAGCTTCCATCCCAGCCCCCGTGGTTCCGTGGACCGTGGCTGCCATGCTGGTGAAAGGCTGAGATGCTGCACTGCAGGGCGGGGAGTGGGGGGCGGCCCAGACCCCCGCGGGCGGGACAGCATCTCGGGGAGGCGGTAGGCTCACTCCTGGGCCCTGATGCCCGTCTCCCAGGAAGCTCGGATCAGGCCCAGGGGTGGGGATCCCCGGAGGGCCCGCCACCGCACCTGGGGGGTGGGCAAGAGGAGGCCCCTCGATTCAAACGAGCCCTCCCGCCCCCCGCCCCCTGCCCCCAGCCAGGGCCTGCAGCCCCTCAGTTGTTCTCTATCTGCTCGATGTCCAGCTCGCCGTCCAGGGAGCAGGGGCTGCTGCGGGCCCCGCGGTCCCGCCAGGCTGTGCCTGGCTCCTCGCAGCATGGCTCCTCCCGGCAGGCCAGCAGGTCGTCCAGGGAGGAGGGCAGAGGCTCGGGGACCGGAGTCCCAGCGGGCGTCCTGCCCCCTGTGCTGGGGGCCGAGTGCAGGGCGGCCCAGGACCTGGTGTGCAGGGCGAAGGGGCTGTAGGCGCTCCGGTCCTCCGTCCCCATGTTCAGGCAGCTGAGACTGCTGAAGGTCTGACAGTTCTGTGGGGAAGACAGACGCAGGTCACAAGGGGTCGCAGTCCCGTGGAATCCAAGGACTAAACGCCCCACCCAGCCCGGCCAAGACCCCTGGGGGGCTACATGGTGGTGGGCCCACCAGGCGATGGAATGCCCTCCCCAACATCAGCAAGGACAGAGGGGCTGTGGGTTAACTCATGAAGAGCTACCCCTGGCCGGTGAACACTGTGTTAATCAAGAGACACAGAATGCAGTTGAATGAGTGACTGAAGTCTCTCAGTCGTGTCTGACTCTTTGCAGTCCCTGCACTGCAGCCCCTCAGGCTCCTCTGTCCATGGGATTCTCCAGGCAAGAGGACTGGAGTGGGGTGCCATTGCCTTCTTCAGGGGATCTCCCCGGCCTAGGGATTGAACCCAGGTCTCCCACATTGTAGGCAGACGCTTTACCATCTGAGCCGCCAGAGAAGCCTCAAAATGCAGTTATTCGTCTACAAACTGGCAAAGAGCACAAACTTCCTAACATCCAGTTCTGGGGGGACTTGGGGGTGGTGGTGGTGCAGCAGGGAGGGTGTGGGGGGGCAGGCTCAGAGGCCGTCACGCACAACCTTCCTGCAAAACCGAAGTGGCAGGTTCACCTCTAGGATTTTTATCGCAAGAAAACAGTTTGGACGCAGCAACACAAATGTGCCTCGTCACACCGTTACGGTGGAAAGAAGGGAGTGACCCAGCATCATTGCCCGTGATGCTGGCTCCGTAAAGCATGTCTTTTCGGGCTGGGGGAGGCTCTTGAGCCGTTGGAAGAACACGGCAGGAGCAGGCCCACTGACGTAGAGGGAGACGCCGCCAGGCCGCGCTGGAGCGCAGAGCAGACGTGGGGGCCCACACCACCTTGCCGTGGTGGGGACGGGACATGGGCTGGGGTGTGGGCTTGATGTTCATGTGGTGCATGGCTCCACACGGGGCCCTGGGCTCCCAGGCCCTTGGGTGGTGGGTGTCTCAGCCCTGCTGGGGGCAGGGCAGGGCTCACAGCTGGGAGCCGCGGGCAGACCCCCCCACCCCTAGCCACGCTTAGGCCTCAGCGGCCTCCTCTGTGAAAGGAGGTCCCTACCTGTCCCGCAGGGCCATCTGAGGCCCCAGCAAGAGCCAAGAGCTCCGCGCCTGCCAAGCCCTGCCTCTGTGCATGTGGCCAGCCTGGAGGAGGCAGCCTAGGGCCCGCCGGCGGCAGCCACGGCCTGGACACGACCTCACGCACTCACAAGAGGGGGCAACCGGCACTGTGCACAAGTGGGTCCAGCTACACGCCTGCCTCCACGGCTGAGCGCGAGGCCCGGACAGGACAGAGGCAGCCCGGCCCCTTCCTGGGGATGAGACAGAAAGGGAGGTGCGTTGGAGGCAGCAGCTGGGGGGATCCGGGCTTTGGGAGGTGGGAATGCGGGCAGCACCGCCTGCCCACCGACGCCGAGGCCACAGGCCCGTCCCAGAGGGGCCTGGTCCATTTGCAGACGGCAGTGTTTATGTGTCGCTTTGAAATAAAGACGACCACTGGCTGTCACGGCGCACAAGCTGCTGAAGCAGTCTGGGCAAATGGAAAAGAAAAGGCGCTCTCTCTGGAGGGAGGTGGCGGGGCTCGCCGTGCGCACTCTCCTTGCTCCTGCCTGCACCATGGAGGAACCCGTTCTTGTGGGTCTGCTTGTCCTGGAATCTTTTGATTAACTGAAGAAGGCAGGCTGGGGGTTGGGGGTGCTGGGGGGATTGAGGAGAGAAGGGCCAGGCCACCCATTAGACCTGCGATGCTGGCCTTGACTGCGGCAGGAGCCAGCCCAGGGGCGCGGAGCCCCTGCTGGGCCGCGTAGGGCTCAGAGGGCCCAAGTCCTCACTGTGCACGTTTGCTCTGCTGCTGGGAGACAGCTCCTCATGCAAAATGGCCCCCGAGATCCTTCATGTCCTCAGGGTCAGAACGCAAACCTGGGTGGGGATAAGCCCCAGCTGGGAGGCCCCTGAAGCCTCTCCACCTCCCGGCCACCCTCTGGACGGGCCTAGACCTGAGCCGGGACAAGAGGAGAACTGGGTGGGGGGCAGAAGGGAGGAAAGACGGCCCAGCCCAGGCAGGGAGGCCTAGGGGGGAGGCCCCAGGAAGCCAGATCTAAGCCCCCGCATGGCCGGACGGTCTCTCGCCCCGTAGAAGCGGCGGAGCGGAATGAGTGGCGGTTCATAGCCGTGTCAGTCGTTACAGACAGTGGCGTCCGGTGTGAGCCCGGTGTGCTGCGAGTGGGCCACAGGTGAGGCCGAGATCCTGGGGCTTGCAGCCCTGGGGGAATGGCCACGATGCTCCCCTCCGTGTGCAGGACCTGAGCGGACCTTCCTGTTTCCTGGGAGCTGTACCACAAGAACGGGGTCTTCTGGAACTCCTCTCAAGCATCCTGTCTGCCAAGCAGCCTGACCCCAGGTACTGACGAAGGTGTGTGTGTGTGGGGGGCGCCTGCCTTCACGGCAGCTGTGACGGCACGTCTGGGCACGAATCATGTTACACAGCGGCCACATCAGCAGCAGGGTGCTGGGGACCCCGGTTTGCTGGGGCCTTTCTGAGATGTGGTTTCTGCCTTGAGTGTGCCCGGGAGAGGACTGAGGTCAGAGAGGCTGCCGTTACAGTCCTAGGTTCTGCCACACACAGGCCTGACAACTTCAGAAAAGACCCTCCAACCTCTGGGCCGTGGCCCCCGCAACAAACGAGGGGTGGGCCAAGGGCACCACCCCCGCTCCCCAACCCCTGTTCTGGCTGTCTGGAATAACTAGGTCCTTTCTGCTTTGAGGCAGGACAAGAAGCTGCAAGGTTTGGCTGGTGACTGTTGTTACAGCAAACCCTGGGATGCCCCTGACCCCACCCTCTGAAGGTCCTCAAAGGCACCTCTTCCTTGGCCACAAAGCCAGTGTCACCTTGAAAACACTGTTGACTCAAAACTCAGCTGTTGCAGCCACAGTGAAAACCAAGACCCCTCTGCGGAGTGTCCCAGCCGGTGGCATGGCCCACCTGCCGGGGAGGAATGTGGCCGTCACAATGGGGCAGTTGTGTGTCCTGCCCAGGTTCCAAGCCAACAGAGCCCGTCCTATGCCAACATCCAGGGTGTGGCGCTGCGCCTGCCAGGCTCTGGGGGCTGGGTCCCACCCCGCCTCTCCTGGCAGCTCACACTCCCCGACATCACAGCACCCACAGAAGAATGCTACATACACAGGCTTGCCGGAGGCCTGGGCGCCCCTCTGGGGAAAGCGGCAAAGCTGAGGACAAGTTCAAAGCACCGTGTGAACACATCATTCCAGCGTGAAGTGGTTGCTCGAAGACAGACAGTCCCCCTACACCAAACTCTGTTCTCTTGAAGCCCAGCCCTAGCCCCAGGGCTGGGCCGCCTACGTGGGCACAGGCCTGCCCAGGTAACAGAACTCAGAGAGGACCATCCATGTGGCCTCAGGCTAGAGGCTGGAGACACTCTCAGCACCTGAGTCCAAGAGTCTGGAGTGACTTTGGAGTAGGTCCCTGAAAGTCCAGCGGCTTCCATCAGACCTGCCGTATCGCAGGGTCTATCCAGCTGTGTCGCAGCCCACACACCTATCCAATCTCCCCAAGGCTCTGCAGTCAGAAGCAAGGGCCCCCTTCTCCTGTGCGGATCTTTGCTGGTATCCCCCTGGGAACTCCAGGCAGCCCTCACTACAGGCAGAGGCCCACCAGACCTGGGTGGGGGGGAGCACCCCCAGGCACTTGCAGCCACACCCAGCCCCAAGTGCCCATCCTGCCAAGGGGCGAAGAGCTCATAGCCCCTCACCAGCTCAGGGCAACTCTGCCTTGAGCTACCAGCTGAAAACCAAACCCCGCCTTGGGAGACTCACCAGAACTCAACAGACTCAGCCCCGTTTCCCTGCGCATGCCTCCCACCCCCAACCCTGCCTAGCAGCAGGCTGTGAGCGCCATCCTGTCCCCAGGGGCCAGGGCTCCCTGTGCCAGCCTGTGGCAGTGCAGGCCCAAGGGCAAGGTGGGCGAAGGGGGTGCCGTGGCCTGAAGCAGACAGTGCCCTGAGGAGGACCGACTGTTTTCCTCACTCCTGTTTTCTTGGGCCCCAACTTGCCCTTGAACCCCTGGAACCGGGAAGGCCTCAGGAGTATGGTACACGTGGCCCCAAGGAGGAGCAGTGGATGGGGTCAGAGAACCCGGACCCGAGTCTGGAGTTGCCTTGTTTGCTCCAGAAATGGAACAGTCCTTGCCGGCCTGACTGCTGGGCCTTCGCAAGGGTCCTACCAGAAAATGGATGCGAAGGGGGGCTCCTGGCATCCCCCCCGACTATGGAAGCCCGCTCCCTAGTGCCGATGTGCTGGCTGGCACAGCCCCAGCCCCCTGGGCCCATCCTCCCGAGGCAGCCCCCCGGCCAGTGACGGGCTGACGTGGGTCCCAGAGCAGCCCCGGACCGGGGGTGGGAGTGGGGGGAGTGGGGGGGTCCAACCCCAGGTGCTCTTCACACGATGGTGCTCCCCGGGGTTGGGCTGTGGCCGGCCTGGCTGCTTCCTGCACTTCCTACAGGTTCCTCCCAGGAGCCACAGGTTCTCCGGGACCAGATTCTCCACTCCAGCCCCGCTTCCATGGAACCGACCTCAGACGGGAGGTGAAAGCTCTCTGCTCTCCGTGGCTCACCCACAGCGCTGTTCCTTCTGAACAGGAACGCGTGAAGGCAGCCCGTGAGGTTCACGGGTCCAGACCGCTGGGGAGAAGCAGCTGCGGGGAGGGGCCCTGTCTTCGGGTCAGCCCGCGTCCTCACCCCTGGGCCCGGGTGAAATGTCCTCTCTGCGCTGTGCTAGGATGGGACCCGGGTCCCCCAAGGCACACGGGCGCTTCCCCCTGCTCAGACAGCAGGGTGACAGCGCCCGACTCCCCTCTTCCACACCAGCCTTCCAGCCTGGCACGTTTGCTTTTTCCTGATGCCAGCTTCTCCTGGTCATCTAATTTCCTAGATTGCTTTGTGTGACTGATCTTGAGGGAACCGCCTCAAAAACAGGGGCATCCCAACAAGCCCAACCAGCCAGTCAGTTTGGCCAGACCAGGTCCCCGCCCGGCCGGGGTTCCTGGAGTTTCGGGGGCCCTTCTGCTGGAGCTGCTGGGCTTGGGTGCTGGCAGAGTCCGGGCATTTCCTCCCCAAACAGACGCCTTCTCCAGAGCAGAATCTCCAAGTGTCGGGAAAACACCAGGCCGTGAGGATGGCTAGCGGCCTGGAAATTTTCTAAGTCTCGTTTATGCTGGAGGCTGGCACAGTGGCAGCCGAGGCGGTGGCGAGGCATGCGGTTTCCTGGGGTGCTGCTGTGTTTTTGTTTTTAATTATCTCAGATAAGAGAAAAAAAAACACTGGCTGACTTGGGGCCTATCTTTAATCCATCTTTGGTAAATCTGAATTTTGCATGAAGGCTGGACTGTCGCTTACAGGAAGCCCGGGAGCCCAATGATGGGTCAGGTGGTGGGGCTGCCCCGGGTCAGAGCTGTAGGTCTGGCTGGAGGTGGCCTAGGGCGGTGGGCGCGGCCTGCCCTCACTCCCGGCATCTCATCTCTGGGCTCAGGACGCAGAGCCCAGCACCGCTTCCTGCTCATTGGGCCTAGTCTGTCCCTGTCACACTCACCTACGGGATCCCCAGGAGAGGCAGACTGCTCCCCTGCCCTCGGTAATATGGGAAGTGCCGGCCATGCAGCCCAGATAGGGAGGCCCCGGGGAGCACTGTGGATTCAGCCCTGGACACTTAAAAGTTCTTCCCAGACCACGGGCTCTAGAATCAGGCAGCTGGGGGTGGGCAGGGACTATCTTTGAGGGTGCACGGACGGCCCTGGCAGTTACTGGGAAGCCCTGACTTCCTGGGTCATTTCCCGGGCTTCCCTCTGCAGAGGTCAAGAAACGTCTCCTAAGCACCCAAGCCCTGTAGGCTCCTCTTCGTCCGGCTAGAGCCCAGTCTGCATCATCCCTGCAGGAGCCAGGCTGAGCCCAGTGGACCCTGCTGGGCCCCCATGGCCCTGACCCGCACTCCACCGCCTGGCTTGGGGGCCGGGTCATGGAAGGTGTGAGAGCAGCCTGGTGGGATAGGAAGGAAGGACCCGCGGGGTTGGCCCTCGGGAGCTCAGCTTGTGCATCTACGCAAACTGGAGGTCGTGTCCTCCGAGCGGTGGCCGGCCCTATAGGGTCTGGAGCCCACACAGGAGCACCCCACACCCGGGCCACACTGTGGTAAAGGCTATTTCTACACCAGGTCCCTGGGGCGGGGGGGAGCAGATGGCCTCCCTGCACAGAGGTGCAGACGCTGACGCCAAGCAGCTCACAAGTGGGAAATGAAGCATGCTGCGGTGTGTGTTCCGGCCACCACACACTCAGGACAGGACTTGTGAAACCACCTCGCTCTCAGCTTGGCGTGGAGAGGATTCTTCGCCTGACAAAAGTCAAGAGATCTTTCCAAAGCACACAGGATGCTGGCGGGGGGGCCAAGGCCAGTGTGCGGCCGGGACGCTCGGGGACTCCAGGGGTGGCCTCTGCCCGGGACGCGGGGGCACTGAAGGTGGGGCCAAAGCCCAGAGCAGATGGTGGCCCCCGGGCCCCCGCGGCCACACCAATGCACAGGGTGACACGAGTGCGGAGCGCGGGGACTGGCTCAGCCCCGCTCCAGGAGCTCCACGTCTGCCCCCTCCCATCTCAAGAGAGGCTGGTTCTCAAGTTTTTAAACAGAAAATTAAAACAGGTGAGAATAATCAGGAAGCCTCGGTGAACAACAATTAGGTGAGACCAGTCCCACCAGTTCTGATATTGGCTTCCAGAGAAAGGCGAGGCTTTCTGGGAAAATGAACAGATTACCAATCAGCCTAGCAGCCTCACCTGCAGATTAGGTGGACTGAGGCTGGGAGAAGCGAAGAGACCCCAGATGGCACAGCACACAAGAGTCACAGAATTGTCTGGAGGGTTCATTACATTAAGACCACATAGGAAGCCAAGGAGGAGCTTGGCAAACCTTGTCCCCTGTCCCTCCTCCGCCCACCGCACTGTGTTCAGGCTGAGGGAGGGGGCATGGCTCTCTGTAGACAGTACTGCATGACCAAGGCATCAGGGGTCAGCTCTGTACGGCCAAGGGGTCAGGGGGCTCGGCTTTGGGAACAGAATCTATAATATAGATGGTCAAACTCACTGCCCTTTTTAACCAAAACTTGCTTTCAGAATTCTGCAAGAAGACCTGCCAGGTACACAAAAGGTAAAAATCCCTAGGAATAAAAATGCAAGAATTGGCAAGAGAAATAGGAAGAAAACTTCATAGAACCTAACAGTGGACTTGAACAAATAGACATCCTGTCTTGCGGACAGGAAGACTCGACCTCAAAAAGGTGTGAATTCTCCCCAAGTTATTTCATAAATCGAACACAATCTCAACCTGCAATGTCAACAGCAGTCCTCAACCCCTGCCTCCAATGTCAGAGTAAGCAGATTCTCGAGTTTTTAACTGAAAAATAAGCAGGTGAGAATGATCAGGAAGCTTCTGTGAAGAACAATTAGGAGAGCCTAGTCCTGTGCTGTGTTTAATTGCTCAGTGGTGTCCCTGCTCTTTGTGACCCCATGGACTGTAGCCTGCCAGGCTTCTCTGTCCATGGGATTCTCCAGGCCAGAATACTGGAGTGGGTAGCCTTTCCCTTCTCCGGGGGAATCTTCCTGACCCAGGGATTCAACTGAGGCGTCTCCTGCATTGCAGGTGGATTCTTTACCAGCTGAGCTACCAAGGAAACCCTGGGACTAGTCCTGCTGCTGCTACTGCTGCTGCTAAGTCGCTTCAGTCGTGTCCGACTCTGTGCGATCCCATAGACGGCAGCCCACTAGGCTCCTCTGTCCCTGGGATTCTCCAGGCAAGAACACTGGAGTGGGTTGCCATTTCCTCCTCCAATGCATGAAAGTGAAAAGTGAAAGTGAAGTCGTGTCCGACTCTTAGCAACCCCATGGACTGGAGCCTACCAGGCTCCTCCATCCATGGGATTTTCCAGGCAAGAATACTGGGGTGGGGTGCCATTGCCTTCCCCGGAGACTAGTCCTACCAGATGCTAAAACTTGCTGCAGAACCTCAATAATTAGGAGTATATTACTACTCGAGGACACAGAGACTAATGCAATAGAAAATGTTCTGAAATAGCCCCTGGTTCAGTTCAGTTCAGTCGCTCAGTCGTGTCCAACTCCCTGCGACCCCATGAATTGCAGCACGCCAGGCCTCCCTGTCCATCACCAACTCCCGGAGTTCACTCAAACGCACGTCCATCGAGTCGGTGATGCCATCCAGCCATCTCATCCTCTGTCATCCCTTTCTCCTCCTGCCCCCAATCCCTTCCAGCATCAGGGTCTTTTCCAATGAGTCAACTCTCCACATGAGGTGGCCAAAGTACTGGAGTTTCAGCTTTAGCATCAGTCCTTCTAAAGAACACCCAGGGCTGATCTCCTTTAGAATGGACTGGTTAGCGTGTCATAAAGAAGTCTCAAAGCAGAGAGGAAAAGATGGAATTTTCAACAGCGGGTATTGAGACCAATGAGTAGACATATTAAAAAAGAGAGAAAAAAAGGCTGGCTCCACATTCAGACTATACACAGGATGAACTCCACATAAACCAAATATTGCAACATAAAATCATAAAAACACTAAAAGGAAATACAGGAGAATTCTTTTATAGTCTTGGGATAGAAAGGCCTTTCTAAAACCCCAAATTCAGAGCCATAAAAGAAATAATAAATTTGATAAAAATGTATACATGTCAAAAAACGCCAAAAGCGCTGGTGGGCATGTAAGATTGTGTACGCACTTTGGAACAGAGATTAGCAGCTTCTCAAAATGTTAAAGCACAGAGTTACAGGACACAGCAGTTGCACCCCAGGTACATAGCCAAGAGAAATGAAGACATGTGCCGTACAAAAACGCACACATCAGTGTTCACAGCGGTGTTACTCATAACATCCAAAAAGAGGAAACCGCTCCAATGTCCCGTCAACTAGCAGCTGGATAAATAAAATGTGGTAGGAGTATTTTTCGGTCATAAAAAGGAACGAAGCGCCGACACACGCTCCAGCAGGGACGAACTCTGAAGTCACCACGTCGCTCAGGGAAAGAAGCCGGTCAACGAGAGGCGGCGTTATTGTATGATCACATTTATATGAAAGACCCACAACAGGCAGATCCAGGAAGAGCAGAAAGCAGATTAGTGGGTAGCTGAGGGTGAACAGAGACTGCCAGTGGGTGTGAGGCTTCTTTGAGGGGTGGTGAGGAAGCTGTTCTAACACTGCCTGTGGTGAGGGCTGCACAGTTCTGTGAGCACACGAAAAACCACTAAGGTTGTTTGCTTTAAATGGGTGAACTGTATAATGTGAATTATATCCCAATAAAGCTGTTAAAGAATGTCAAAAGACAAAGAACAAATCAGAAACAAACATTTGCAGTTCACAGCACATGCAAACGGAGAAGGCAATGGCACCCCACTCCAGTACTCTCGCCTGGAAAATCCCACGGATGGAGGAGCCTGGTGGGCTGCAGTCCATGGGGTCGCTAGGAGTCGGACACGACCGATAGACTTCACTTTCACTTTTCACTTGCATGCATTGGAGAAGGAAATGGCACCCCACTCCAGTGTTCTTGCCTGGAGAATCCCAGGGACGGGGTCGCACAGAGTTGGACACGACTGAAGTGAGTAACACGCTTCTGTACAATCAAGAAACAGCAACACTTCCATTTTCTTTTAAGGGCACATGGATACAGTGCAGGACACACGAGTGACCTTTAACTATAAGATGTTCAACCGACTAGAAAAATGCAAACTAAAATGACACGGAGAAGCCATGTTTTCACCTCTCTGGTCGGCAAAACCCACGTGTGAGCAGGATCTGTTGGGGCGGCGGTGGGGAAATGGGCCACCTGCAGCATCGTCGGGGAGCATGGGCCCCTCAGCATCACCTGGGCAACAGGCTCCCGGACGAGGAGTGTGCATGTGGGGTGCGCCCACAGAGGATACACCTGCACACGCCTGGAAGGACCCGAGCTATGCTAAGATGGCCCTGGGGGTCCGCAGCCGGAGTCTGGGAAAAAGTGGGGCAGGGCCACACAACAGACCCTCCTGTGCTGGAAAAAGGCAGCCAACAGCTGGGCTCTGACTCAGAAACACTTTCAGGGTCTATGATTTAAGACAGCGAGGTAGAAGGCTAGATGTCAGCCTGCGGTCTTCCGTACAAGAGAGAATGAAACAAGAACGTTATTATTTGCTGGTACTTGCATAAAGGAATTCTGGAAGGATCACAAGAGACAAACAAGGAGTTAACCTGAGGCCACGGGGGATGGGAGCAAGACGTCCCTTGTGTATTAATTTCTGAACATGTGAAAATACCACCAAAAAATAAAATATGTGTGCTTATATTATAGAGGAAGGGACACTCTAAATTAGGAATGAAGAAAAAGGATGACTCACAGGCCAAAACAAATCTTACTGAAATGGTCACTCTGATTTTCAAAAAAAAAAAAAGACCCTCCCCGTGGCTGTGACAATCTCCATCTTAAATCATTTTAACGTTTCTCCATTAAAGTTCTTTTCGACTTTCCTTCTCTCTTATTGGCAGGAATGAGGGAGGCTTATGCCTTACCAAAAAACAGTACTTTGTGCAGACGAAAAAAAAAAAAAACAACAACCCCCTACAGGGTTCCTACACTTAATAATCACCAAATTAAATCTGAGTCTCTCACAAGCACAAGACGGAACACATCGGGAAGGCCGCCCCTTGAGTGGCAAACGGCCCACACATGTGCCAGCCATCTGCACGTGGGCGGTCAGTCGTGCGGGCCTTTGCCCGGGGCTGGTAGGCGCGCTCACAGACGCAGGCCGGGGGAACCCCTTGGAAAATATCTCGTTGTTCTGGAGGTTCGCAGGGCTCCCTGCCCGCCTGGAGGGAGGCTGGCCTGGGGGCTCCTCTCGCTCTGTGGGAGAACACTGCCTGGCTTTGTGGGTGACCCCAGGCCGTGGCTGGGGCGGCTGTGTGCCCCAAACCCAGCTTTCCCCGGACAAGGCCCGTCTCAGCCTGTGCCAGCCTTGTCCAAGTGGGCCAGTGCCGGCCATTCAGAGCGGCTGCCCGGCCCTGCCCAGGGCGGGAAGGAAGCTGCTTGTCTATCAGAAGTGGTCCGAGGGCAGCAGCCCCCCGGGGTCTGCGAGAGCCTGGGTCCCCAGGGAGGGTTAGGACACACGCTGAGGATGGACGTGTGGGCCAGGGGTCCGGAGCTGCGGCGCGTGTGAACATGGAACTCCCCCCCGCCCCCCGCCACCTGTCATTGTATATCCACACCTGGCAAAGCGATGAGAAGCACAGATTAAGTTCAAAGTGTCCGATTAGGCGGGATTTCCTTTCTGTTTGGTGGGGGAGAAGGGAGCCGCTCTTCAAGATCTCCTCCTCAACGATAAAACATAAATCATAAAGAAAGGCAGGCAAACCCTACGGAAACACAATTGGCTGGTTTCTCTGCTCCAACAGGCCTCAGCGTGGAAAACTCCAGAAGCGAGCCGCCCCCATGTCCTCTACAGACTGGACCAAGCACCCGCCTCCCGCTGGAAGGACCCCCAGAGGATGCCCTGGACTCACACTCCCACCCTCTCTGGTTTGGTTCCGCCCCCCTTCCAAGCTCTGTAGCTCCAGGCCCCTGGTCCCCGACTTCAGGAAGGACAGTGTCCGAGCAGGGCGCAGAGGCCACCTGCATAGCCAGGATCCACTCCATGCCACAGGCTCCGGCGGTGTCTGCACTGACACCAACGGCCCTGGAGGAAGGCTGGACTTCACAGCAACAGCCGCGCGGCACTGACTCCCAGCTAATGGGCCCAGGCCAGAGGGCCGCGGAGGAAAACGAAACGCACGCCCCGTGTTTGCTGTCTGTTCCCTTGGCCATCTCCCGAGGCCAAACATTGGAAAATCCGAATGAAACCTGCTACTGTCTGGCTGAACTCCAGACAAACCTGAGGCCAAGGGTCATCCCAGCACCCCTCAACTCCAGGAAGCCAGGACCCCGGCTGGTCCCAGACACCACCATTCATTTGCCGTGCACTCAGCACCCGTGGATGTTGCCAGGCTGGGAGGGCAGTCTCGGGGAATGCGGTGGCTGCAGGCCCCCAGGGAGGGGGTTTGTCTCCGCTGACTGGACCACCCACTCGGCACCCTGGCCTGCCCAGGTCCCTGAGCTGGACACAGCAGGGCTGCTGGGAAGAGGTCCCAGAGGCCAGGAGACGGTGTCTGATTGCCTTCGCTCCTAATGGCATCAGGTGGGGGCTCCCCGGCCAAACCCAGAGGGGCACCTCACGGGCCACAGAGCTGGCCATGTCACAAGCCACAAGGCCCACTCCCTTGCTCTGTGACCAGGTCTAAGATCAGGGTTCAAGGGCAATACTCTGCCCCTGGAGGCACCATGCCTATGAGGGATGCTGAGCCCCACCTGGGGCATCAAACACAGGCTCTGAGTGCAGTGCCAGCCTGCAGAAGGAAGGAGACGATGGGCAAGCCCCAAGGGCTGTGTGGCGTCCAGGATGCCCCCGAGGGGTGTGGACACCTGGCTCCAGCCTGTGGCATACCGGGCGTGTCCTGGGGAGGTCCTTGGCCCGTGTCCACAACGAGAGAGGTGGTCCTACGTGAACCTGGCTGTCCCTGCCCTGCCCATTCAGGCCAACTGGATGCACTAAGCTCTCCCAGGGGGTGCCCCCCACCTCAGTCAGGATCGCCCCGCTGGAGAAACCTCTCTCTCCCCTCACCTCCCAGCTAACACACCCTCCCCCCACCACAAAGCCCAAGTGGAGCCACCCAGCCCCCACCCACGGGCTGGCGGGCAGCGTTCTGGCGGGGCTTGGCCAGGGAACAAGTCTGCTCGCTGCGTCCCTGATGCTTGCAAGGGAACAAGGGTGGAGGCTGAATGGAGGGCTCAGAAGGGTCACCCACGTGCAGCGGATTCCCACCTCGGCCACGATGACTGCTGTTCCCCGGGGGCCTCCTTGTGCAACCTGAGTTGCTCTTCCCAGTTTGCAAAATGGAGAAATACAGCTGCCCATGTGGGGCAGTGACGGGGCTCAAGTGAGATCACCACAGGGCCTGGCTCAGTGGGACCCCCCCACACACCTCTTCGCAGTGCCCAGGTGCACCAGGATGGGGGGTGGGGCAGAGGGCTGGCCCTGGCCCCGGGGTTCAGGCAGGGGCGGGAGACGGACAGCCGTTCACCCACCTCCATCCGGCCTGGAAGTGATCCGGGAGAACAGAGCTCCCAAGCGTGCTAGGAAACGTGAGGCCGCGCTGGCCTGTCCCGGGTACTAGGGCCCCATGGGGGTGAGGGCAGGTGGCCACTGGCGGGGCTCGGCCAGCATGTCCCAGCGTGCCCGGTGCAGGGCAGGTGGCCACAGACATGCCCGCTGGCAGCGGGCACAGCAGGACATTCCTGGGCACATTCCGCTTCTGTGGGCCTGGCCGCCCCTTCCTGCAGAGCCTGGGCTGAGTGGCAGGGACGCTGTGTGGGCCCCTGGTGCTCCCGAGCCCCTGGAGGCCCTGCCAGAGGACTGCCTGTCCTGGGAGCTTTGTCTCACAGGCAGACAGGACGCTTAGTTACGGGAAGGGTCGGGGGGAGACTCACCCCGGACTCCTGCCCACCAGGCACTTTTCCTGGGATGGCCTGTCCTCCCACCCGTGTAAATCACGTCTCTCCAGTCATATCCGTCATTGCAGCAGGGCAGGGCCGGCGTGTCGGCGGGGCCTGGGCACCAGAATGGGAGCCCAGCACATGGCCGGGAATCCCAGCTCCGCCCAGTGCCCCAGGCTGAGCTTCAGTCTCACCCCCTTGGGAGCCCAACGCCAACCGTGCGGAAGACCCAGCTTGGGGCCTCAGTGAACCCAAAGAACGCACTCCCGCCTTAGAGGCCAGACCGTAGGCTAGGGAAGGGCTGGCCAGGGCGGGTCCCTGTCTCTTTGCTTTTCCCAGGGACACACCTCAATACAACTGTGAATTTCCCCATGGGCTTATTTTCTTCCTTTTCTATTTTTTTCCCTTTGTTAATCACTGTTTCATTGTTGGATGGGACATGCAAACTCAGCACAGGCATTTCGAAGCATCTCAAAGCCTCAATGTCCAAGCGAACACACCTGAGGGGACCGCCCTGGCTCCGCAGGGTGAACCTCTCCCTCCATCGTCTCAGCATCTAACCCCGAGAGGCGGCTCGGCCAGCACGTCCATGCACAGGTGGGGAGATCCAGGGGACCTGTGCTGGGCCAGGTTCAGCTCCAGCTCTGTCTGCACCCTCACCCATCACCCCTGCACCTCACGGCCGCCAGAAATGCCTGAGTCGGTGATGGAGACCTACCCCGATTTCTACCCCACAGGCGCCCCCAGCAAGTCTCGCCTATTTGGTAAAGATTCCCAACCACGACGACCGAAGACCCTTATGACCACGAGGGCTCCGGGATGACCCCCCGAGGAATGTGCAGGGCTTGGAGCAGCCCTAAATCACTCTCCAATCCAGACGTTCCTTCACATAAAGAAAGCAGACCCACGAGGCTTAGCTACCGTAAATTCCACCCGTCGTCCCTGGAATCCTGCCTTGTCCCAGCAACAAAGTCAGGGCATCTCTGGGGGTGCATTCTCATGTCCGAGCAGCTGTGTGGCCTCTGATGAATGCAGGACGAATGTCCACTAAGCCTGCTCCCTAAGCTTCCCAGGGCTGTCCCACTGCACAAACCCCTATGTGCAGAGAGGGTTCGATCATCCCTGGAGGCTCGGGAATTACCAAGGCCACCCAGGGAGCAAGTGGGGAGGATCTGAACCCCCAGCATCTGACTCTGGGACCACAGGCCTGAGTGCAGGAAGAAGAGGCAGCGGGAAAGGACTGGGGTCTCCACAGGGCAGACGCCATCGGGGCAGCAGCCCCACCCGGGGCAAGAGGGAGGGTATGCCCAGGCTGACCCCACGTGGGGCCAGGCCCAGAGCCCGATGGGAGAGAGGGGCAAAGGCCGAGAGCATGTTACTCTTCCCTGGAGTCAGCCCCGGGTGATGAATGATATGTCCAGGGAAATGCTGGCAGCACCAAGGAGGACAAAACAGGAGAAACCAGTCAGTGCCCAGAGACAAAGCCTGGGTGCACACAGCACCCAGCGTCTTTCGAGGGTCCCAGCTTGGCCCTCGCTTGCTTCTTTTAGATATAAATTCGTGCACGTGTATGTGTGCACACACCGCACACACAGACACACACAGCTCCGCAATCTTGCAATCACTCCAAGCTGCTACAGTGCCAACGATGACTGATGATCATGGAGTCAATGGGACGCGAACCTCTCTGCGTCTGTCCTGGTCCAGACAGCTGAGGTGAGCTGTGACGGAGCCCTGATGGGAGGTGAGGTGCCCTCCAGGTACCCGCCAGGGGCAAGAGGGAGGGTATGCCCTGGCTGACCCCACGTGGGGCCAGGCCCAGAGTCAGATGGGAGAGAGGGGCAAAGGAGACCTCAGCTTCCGGGTCTGGGCCCCAGCCTCGAGCTGAAGATCATCATCAGCTGAGCCCAAGTGAGGAAATGAGCCTACTTCTCTCTTGTAAAAGTGTCTGACGACTTGGGAAAAGCACAGAACCCATGGGGAAGTCCCTAACTTTCCATCTGCAAGTGGCTACTGCCAAAAGGAGCTGCCAGACGCTGTGGGTCATCAGCTGAAGCCCGAGTTCTCTCAGAAAGGGGAGCCTTGGGAGAGAAGGTTCTCAAATCCCCATGGGAGACGCCCCCAGGGCCTTCAAAGAATAGCAGCCCTGGGGCCTGCTGGCTACCAGCAGGCTGAATCCCTGCCCCGTGGACCCAGGAAGAGGGCCCCTTTTCCACCCTCTGTCTTTCAAGCAGATGGGCAGGTCTTATTACCAAAGTGTGTATCCAACTCTTTGAGACCCCACTGACTGTAGCCCACCAGGCTCCTCTGTCCATGGGATTTTCCTTCTCCAGGGGATCGTCCCGACCCAGGGATCGAACCTGCATCTCCTCGGTCTCCTGCATTGGCAGGTGGATTCTTTACCATGAGCGCCACCTGGGATACATATTCCCAAAAAGACAGCTGATAACATATGCCCCTGACCTGGGCGCCTGCCGTGTACACGTTTCTCCAGAACCCCTAGCAGGCAAGTGTCAGGGCTCCCAGGGCACAGAGGAAGCAACAGAGGCCAGAGAAGCCTGCTGAGGTCACCCAGTGATGGGGCACCTCAGGCTGCTCTCTGGACAAAATGGCATAGGCACATGCAGGCTGCACACGCGTGTGCGACGTGCTCAGTGCATACACACAGCGCCCTGCACACCAGGAGGGAAAACGAGCTCAGGGGGCCCTACCAGTAGGTCACGACAGCTGCAGCCGGGGGTGGTGCTGGGTGGGCTCAGGGCGCAGAGTGGTCATTCTTCTCAGTCTTGAGGACACTGACCCTGCCTGGGCTCATTTGCAATCTGCCAGGCAAGCAGGCCAGGGGCGCTAACGAGGCTGGGGCTCCAGACAAGAAGGGGTGAGAGCCAGAATCGCCTATGTGGACAAACGCACGGGGACAGGTCCCCCCTCATGCCAACGCCACTCCTGGCCATTGAGGCAAAAGCAGGCCAGCTTCGAGGGCGGCTGGAGGAGGCAGAGAGATTGTGCCTTGACAGAAGCACTGTCCGGCAGAGCCCAGATGGCCCTAGATGCCACCTCCTAAAGTCTGGCACGTCGTCTCTGCAGGAGAACTGGCCTGGGGTGGGGGCCCCCCTGGCAGCCCAACAGAGAGGCTCGCAGGCCTGCCCCACTGCATGACGGCCACCAGGCCAACGCCCTGGGGTCACCAAGCCCCCAAGGGGACACGGGCCCTGAAGCCCTGTAGATCGGCAGCCCCGCAGACACACACACAGCGTATGCTCACAGAAACCTGGGACCAGGGCAGCCTTCTTTCCTCTTTTGCACTTAAAATGGGGGCCTCACTGCAAAACTAAATAAGAGCTAAGAATTCTGCCCCCCACCTCCAAACTGTCCCGGCAGGGTGGGGGGATCCAGAATAAACCCCCTCAACTGCAGCAAAAAGTTCCCCAGCGGCGGCCCAACGGCCTTTCTACTTTTCCCTTTGCCCTCCCACTGCCTCCCGCTTTAATCTCCACCATTGTCCCCTCGAAGTGAGACCTCATAGTGTTTTCGTGAAAGCAAGAAAAATGGACATTCCTGAAGGTATTGTGGGACCTGTCGAGACGGAATCGCTCACATATGCCTTTTTTTCCCTGTTAGCTTGAGATCATCTCAGAGAAAGAAAAACGACAGAAAGACACGCACAAAACACAGACAAAAAAGTCCCTTCCTTGATGGCTGATGAGAAAGAAAGCTGTGCTTCGTCGAGAGGGCGAGGAGCCACCAGCGGTCAAGCGCTCGGGTTTATGGAGAAGCACAGAACCCAGCGCCCCACTCTCCCAGCTCAAAACAAGAGAGCAACTTCCAAGTGATTCAGGGGAGAAAAAAAAAAAAAAAATAATTGCAGCTTTAGAAACATCCCTTCTCTCCAGCAGGACCCGGGGCCATGGGCGGCCCGGCCGCCTTGCGGGGCTCCCGGTGGCGATCGCTATTCACTGCTTGCCGGTGGCCGATCAATTTCCCAGGGTTTATCAGCATGGCGATCGCGCCATGCTCTTTCAGCAAGGGCTGCAGGAACCCACACGGGGCCATTTAAGCCAGTCTGAAGCTGTGAAAGGCTCCATCACTCGAAGGCCGGGCCAGGTGGCCCAAACAGAGCCCCGGGAGGGCTGGCGGGCAGGCGCGGGCCTTGAAGGGGGCGCCAATTAAAAACGCAAGCCATGGGCCTTTCTCTTCCTCGTTTTCATTCCTGCAGCTACAACTGTGTCCACTGGCAGCAGGTTCCAAAAGCGAGGCGGCTGCGTTCGCCTCCCAGGGCTTGAGAGCTGCCATTCCCAAACTAGGCTAATTAAAAGCAGAGTCCCTCCCAGGCTGCTCCTGGGGTGGAGTGAGGCCTCGGAAGACAAGGCCTGACTGTGAATGCTGAGCTCTTCCAGGCACGGCTGGCAGTCTGCAAGGACAGGTCCACTTCAGACCATCACCCCATCCTCAGGGGCAGAGGGCTTCTGGAAGGAATAGGGCCCACCTGGGCACCAGCCCCCAGAAAAGCCTGGCCCCTGGGGTCTCTGGAACCTTCCAGCATTCCCTGTACGTACTGGAGGGCCCCCCGCCCGACCCAATCCAATCTGCTAGGGAAGACGGGTCGAACCTGGTGTGGGTAGGACTGGGCTGGCCTATAGCTTGCACAGCTCTGCTCGGGGGTAAATCCACCCTCCAGGCCTACAAGCTGACCGGCCTGGGATCACTGACCATGGAGACAGTCATCGTCAGGGGAAGAAGAGACCCGGGTTTAATCACCTCCTCTGTTTCTCTGAGGCCTGGCCTCTCTGCCCCCGGGCCTGTTTCGGCCGAAAGCAGTGACGATGAAGGCCAGCCTGCAGAGCTGCGGGGCTGGCAGAGCGGGGGCCCCCGGGGACAGCCAGAACTGCAACAACTAACCACACACGACAACTGCCCACCACCACCCCCTCGGAAGCTCTGCCAGGGAGCTCTGGCTCCACGAGGGCAAGATCAGAACCCCCAGAAGTGGGGCAGGAGGTCCTCCCTGCCTCCCTCCATCCCCCTCCCCTCCTCTCCAGTGCCCTTGAGAGTTCCAGGACAGCTCCCAGCCCAGCAGTGGAGGAAGATGTGGGTGGCAAGTCTGTTCGCTCAACGAAATGCACGTTAATTCCAGCTGACCTGTGTGGCATTCAGCAACCCTTCTCCAAATTACCCGGGTATCCGGGCGGCTGAGCAAGGTCCTCCCCCGGGGAACGTCTCCAAGAGGCCCTACTCAGAGGTTTTTGGCACAGATGGAGGCCAAAGGCGACCTCCCAAGGATACTTGGAGGAGGTGCAGTTTCCCAGATGGGGGTGGGGGTGGGGGTGGGAGGGGGCACCTGGAGAGACCCCCGAGGCCCGAGAAAGTGACCTGAGAGGGCAGGCAGCGGTGATGGGAACGGTGGGGTTGGCAGGCGGGGGGTGGGGGGGGGGGATGCGCCAAGGAGGGCAGTCTGGCTGGCCTTTCTAGTCAGAGCTGCCTCTGGTTGAGGGAAGAGGGAGACAGAGAGCGTGGAGTGTGCAGCCCCTCGGCTGAGGACCCAACGCACCCGGAGCATCCGTCCCCAGGAGGGCGAGGGTGGCTCCCACCATTTCTAGAACCCACGGGGCCGGCCCCTCACACTCTTGCCTGAATGAAAAGGAAAGGAGCTGTTGGGGTGGGGGTGGGGGTCCTGCGTGCAGAAGTCAGCCCTCGGGGGCTGTCCCAGAAAAAGGAGGAGGCCCAGTCTCACCAGGGGAGCCCCAGGGTGACCTTGCAAGGAGACAAGCAGAGCCCTCAGTGCAGGAAGAGGCGGCTGGGCCAGCCCCAGGCTCCCGGAGGCCTCCATGCACATGGACTGGGTAGCCTCACCTCTCTAGGCCTCAACCTAGAGATATCTGGGGATATCTGGGACACCTGTCTGGCTTCCTTTTTCTCTTTCAAGTTAAAAAAAAAAAGGACACTGAGAATTATCATAAAAGTAACATTAATTCTAACCCAGAGGCTCCTCAGGCCCTGCTGAGAGATCAGTCTTGGCCCCTGACACAGGCTCCGGGGCCAGGGGTGGCCCTGGTGCGGCAGTGGACGGGGCCGGCTCCGAGGGCAGACAGGTGATGGTAAATCGAGTCGGGCTTGTGCCAGGCAGTTGCTAAGATCTCCCCGAGAATTCTGAAATCCTGATTAATGGGCGAGATGGCTCAGGTTTTGGCAGGGGACTCAGGCGCCTTTTCTGATGAAAAGCAGTGACGTACACTGCAGGCGGCTGTCTGGCCAAGTGCCCATTTGCCTGGCCTCCCTGGAGGGGATCGGGGGGCAGGCAGGGGGAGCGGAGAGACCCCAGCATCGCCCGGGAGGCAGCAGGAGATGTGGGCCAATAAGCCATCAGACAGGGTCACCGTCCTTCACGGCTCCTGGGCCATCTCCCTGGGGACGGAGAGAACAAAGTGGACAACCCATCCTGGGGGCGGGGGCGGCGGGGAGGGCAGGCCTGTGCTGCCTGTGTCCCAGACGCCCGCCACCCAGACGCACCCACCCTGCAGGGCACCTGAACCGAGTGGGCACCGGGAAGGCACCTCTCCTCTGCCGCTGCCCAGTTCAGAGGATCAGATTTCCCGGCCCGGCTAGAACGTGTACCAGGGCCCCCGGGGCTGCAGCCACTTGGGAGGTCAAGGTCTTTTCTTTCAGGGCGGTCGGCAGCCTCACCTGAAAAATGAATGTCACCTCCAGGTGACCATCACAACTGGAGCGAGGGAAGCGGGGAAACCGCGGACACCTGTGGGGCAGAGACAGAGCTTCTCCAGAGCAGGACAGCCCCCTTCCCCCCATAAGAGAACGATCAAGTCCAGAGGGGACGTGGCCGGAGCTGAGACGTGCTGCCCTAGGGGAGCATGGCACCTCCCCCTGTTCTGGACACTTGGCTTTCTTACTCTGAGGTGTCCGCTTGGCACCTTAAAGAATGATTCCCGCTTCGGCTTCCAGGCAGACGACCTAAATCTGCTCTGGCCCCCGAAACGGGGTTCAAACATCATCCCCAGATCGTCAGCGCCTGACGGCGAGGCGAGGAAGCACACACATCCTCCGGCCAGCCATGTGGAGAAGGACTCCGAGGACTCACAGCTGCCCCAGCCCGGGGCTCTCCTGCTGACATGCCAGCACCTCCATCTCCTCTCCCGGTCCTTCTGCTCCAGGCCCAGGGCCTTTGGGACACCGGGCCCAGGGCTGAAGGCACGAGGTCGGGCTCACCATGGACACAGGGGTTTATGGGGACTCACACCCCTGCCCTCCAGCCCAGGTGGGCCACGGCCACTCTCTGCAGCCCTTTCCCCCACACCCCTCCTGTTTGGGGGAGATCAGTCTGCGCCCACTCCCTTCAAGTGAATCTGACTTGTTTCTGAATTGTCATAGGGATGACTCCTATGCTTACAGGAGGCAGGAAGCAGGTACCGGGGAGAATGGCCCATGTCTCTTCCCCACCACGGGAGGGGGGCCCATGATGAACACAGAACCAAAGACCCAAGGCACAGACACGGTTCTCTCCGGGTCTAAGGCGAGGCTCCGTCCGTGGGCTCCAAGGTGCCCCGGGCCCTGGGAACCAGCCCCAGAGACTGTGACAGGGTGACTCGGTCTCCCTCCTGGCCGGCATCAGGCTCCACCAGAGCAGGAGGAGAACAGCCTGGCCTCTGAGGAGTCCAGCTGGGACAGGCCGAGGCTGGCAAGGGGCGAAGGAGCCGGGCCTCAGGCCAGCATTTGCTGAGCACCTGGCCAGGCCCGGGCACTCTACCAAGCACCTTTGAAATACCATCTCATTTAATGTCCATTTTCCTGAGAGACTCGACTTTATTATTTTAAATGGGTTCTCGGAGCCCTGGTAACGGGAATGAATAGCTGGCGGAAAGCCACAGCTGGCTGCCCCCTCCAAGCAGCTGCCCCGGCACCCCTGGGCCTTGGCCATTTCTCCTGATCCTAACCCCACCCCTGACAACCCAGGGCTTCAGAGCCTCAAGCTGGATGCCGATTTGTCCATTTTGAGGCCAGGGATAGTTAACAGGGTGGGTGCCCCTTCAGGTGAGCAGGTCAGAGAAGGAAGGGAAGGTGGCCAGCTGAGAGCCCACCAGGGACTGAGTCCTGAGTCCCGAGCCAGCTACGAGAGGATGAGTGTGTGCCCGGACACACGGCAGTGGACCTAGGGTACCTGCCCGGTGTCCCAGCCAGGGCACAGCAGAACCCGGGCACCAGGCTGCGGGCGTCGAGGGCCAGACCTGGGATGAGCCAAGGAAGCGTGGGTCTCAGGCTTCCAGAGAGACACGGAGGAAGAGCTTTCAGACTCCGATGGCACTGTGCTGGGATCAGGGTTCCCCACCAGCGCCCAGACCACCAGGGAGGCCAACAATGAGCATGCTGGTAGCTGGACTCGGCCACCAGTCAGCTGGCAGGGTATCAGGGTGGGGGCGAGGGCTGGAGAGGAAGTGGGCGTGGGTAAAGCAGCGTCAACAGGAAACGCACGGAACGTGCCCGTGAGCGGCTGCCTCCCCTGGACTCCTGCCTTCTTGGTACTCCTTCGGATACTGAAAAATCCGCTTGCCTCTGCAGGGCAAAACGGTGCACTCTTCCTGCCTCCTGAGAAGGCCCTCTTTCTGGGGGCACCGGGGGCATTGAAGCTTCCAAGAAGCAAAAATATGGAAGGCTCTGGAAGCCTCTGTGGGAAACCCCCAAGTATGAGAGAGACGGATGGGCATGGCTGCCCTGAGACCTGCATGCCCAGAAGCCATGAGCCCATAGTCTCTGAGGAGAGGAAAGCAGGGAGCAGGGCTGGTACCTGGGAGAGGGTGGGTGAGTGCCAGGCTGCTGGGTTCTGGCTGAGCTCTATACCTAGCCTGCCATAAAGCCATCCCCATCACCTCTCCCCAGAGCCTCCATCGCCCCATTTGTAAAATGGCAATCACGGGTCTCTGGTCAGCTCGCCTGGTAGGATGACCACAAGACCTCAAGGATGATGGCCTTCCTGAGGCTTGGGAGGGGAGGACCCATGGAAACAGCAGCAGCGAAGGCCGTGCCCACACCCCCCTGCAGCAACAAGTCCTGATATGCCCTTCTTGTCTTCACCAAGTAGATGAGCAAGCGGACTCAAGAGACAGGCTCGACAGCTTGCCCGCAGTCCCGCCACCGGAACGCGGGTGCAAGCACCCGCCTGGCCTGCTCAGGGCTCCTCTGGCCGTTCAGAGGGCCTGGCCAGGATTAGCAATCGTGGGAAGCTCCCCTGGGAAGAGAGCACAGCACCCCAGGCCCTGGAGGAATGTGCCGCGTCACTGGAGGCAGTGGGAAGCGCCTGCCACAACAGGAGAGGCGCGGGAAGGCGCCGAGGAGGCAGGAGGAAGTCAGCGGGAGAGGAGAGCTCCGTCCTGCCAACGTGCAGGAGCAGCTGCAGGCCTGCTGGGGAAGGTGCCAAGGGGGGAAGGGCCAGGGCTGGTGACAGAGTCCGGGGAGGGGCAGCCGGCTCACTGTGTGACCCTGGGCAAAGGGCCTCACTTCCCTGGGGCCTCCTTTTACCCCCAGATGCACAGACACGGTTAGATGGAGATCCCTTCATTCTCAGAGGATTATGGGTGCCAACTAGCACCACCTGCATCTCTTTATCCTCCAAGCTGGGAGCAGAGAAACCAGTCCTGGGGACTAGAAGTCTGCATGCCATTTTCCTAGAGGAAGATGCTGTTGTCTCAGTAGACCCCAGCACACCGACTTGGATGGAGGCCTGCGAGTTGTTTCTGGGACCGGCTTGGCACCCTCGGACCGCCCACCTGACCAACCAACACAGGGGGTGGGTGGAGAGGGTGCCGCCTGGCACG
This sequence comes from Tragelaphus eurycerus, assembly GCA_935064755.1. Taxonomy (NCBI): domain Eukaryota; kingdom Metazoa; phylum Chordata; class Mammalia; order Artiodactyla; family Bovidae; genus Tragelaphus; species Tragelaphus eurycerus. The sequence goes on along the minus strand of CAKXYN010000088.1, from coordinate 8,189,754 downwards.
CGGGCCCAGGCACAGAGGCCACGGCAGGAAGCAGGAGGCAGCCCGCAAGCGGCCCCACCTCCGAGTGAGTCAGCGGACTTTTTTCTCCACTGCACACCAGGCAGTCTTGCCAAACTCCCAACAACTGCACAGATGTGGACAACGCCAGTTCTAAACAAACTCCCCAAGTAACCCCGAGTCTGTGTGTGCTCCACTGTGTGAAGGATGCCTGCCGCACGAGGCGCCCGACTGCAAGGTGGCAGGACTGGGGACCAGGGACTCTGGCAGGCCCCCCAGAGCGTGCTCTCACGGTGCTGTGTGCACCCTGACACGTGCTGGGAAGTGTGCACTCCACCCCTCCTAGTCCTTCAGGCTCCAAAGGAGCAATCAGGGACTGGAGGCATAATTGTCCCACAAACGATGCCGTTCATCTCTGGTCCTCACAATGCCTCCACAAAGAACATTATTGTTAGCCCCATTTTTCAGGAGAAACAAACCCCAAACCAAAACAAGACCAAAAAACCCCTGTGGCTCAAAAAAGTCCTTTGCACAGGATTCTGCACCTAGTGAATGACAGAGGTGGGGCTGACCCCAGACCCCTCCTCCTGGCCTAGCTCCCTCTCCATGCGCACGGAGAGCTCTAGTCACATGAGGTATTTACAGCATTAAGAGCTCAAGTCACAACATGATGCCTTGGTGACACGCACAGATGACATAATTATCCACCAGACAACTTTTCTCCCTAATAGAGCCAGAATACCTTATTCTGAGTAATATAATTAAGTACAGGATAATTTTAAGATACTGTAAGCTCTGCCCTGTTCCCAGAGTAAGTCCTAAGAAGACAGCAACTAACCCTGGAACCTCTCCCGACAAGGAAGAACTTTCTCCCAGTGGGAAGGGGTCAAAGGTGAAAGAGCCATCTTGAAGAGGGAGAGAAGTCTGGGTCACTCCAGTACCAGAGATGAAGAAAAGTGCATTCCACTACGATTCAGAGAGCCAGGCATGAGGCTGAATCTTCTAAGGGCTCTGACTGGACTCTGCCTGCGAGATGGTGATGAAGAAAGTGATGATCGTGGTGATAAGGCGATGGTGGTGAAGAGGTAGTGACAAGAAGGTGACAGGCGGTGACGATGAAGACTATGCTGATGATGACTGTGGTGATACCGGGCTGGTGATGAAGGCGATGGTGGCCGTGGTGCTGACACGGATGGTGACTCCAGCGGTGATGACGAAGGTAACGGCGATGACGGTGATGCTGTCGGCAGCTGCTACCGTTCGCTGAGTGTCCACAGTGCGGCTGGATGTGTGAGATGCTCTACACCCTGCGGCTTGTGTGATATCCTCACACCAGCCCTGTGAGGTGAGTAATGCACCCCGTTTGCCAACGGAAGAACCCAAGGCTCAGAGGGGCCACCTGGCTAGAGAGTGGTGAGGCCAGGATTCACCCACGGACCTCCACGGGCACGGCACCTCGTCCGCCTCATCCCCCTCCAAGGGATCGAGTCCAGATGAGAAACCATTTCTTCTGCTGATGACCAGTTTCCAGCCTCTCTCCCGAGAATAGAAGTCCCCCATCTCCCTACCAAGCCAAATTCCCTTAGCCGCTGGCATGTATCTTCGGAGGGGGAGGCTTATCTGAAAGGAGCGGACTCGTCCCAGAGGGGATCTTGTGTGCTCCAGACCCTAAGCCCTCTCCCGCCCTCAGCAGTGAGCGTGCCAGGGAAGGAAGGGCTGTGGGGCCTTCTGGGGGCTGGGAGTGCTGGGGGGCACGCCCCTCCCTTCCCCAAGGGCTCCCCCCACCGCCCGGCCTCAAACAACCCCAAAGCCAAGGCCACAGGGGCAAAGGAGGCAGAGAGGTTGAGCAAAGCCTTTGTCCCTGCTGGCCTGGCTCTGCGTCTGCACTACAGGAAGAGGCATCAAGGCTAGCCTTCAATCCACGTCGGGAGCCTCTGACGGCCTTGGTCACCCTACAACCCGAAGTCAAGTCTGAGCCCAGCTCACAGCCCCGTGTTCCGTTTCCGCTGGCGCTGACGGCTGGGCCTGGGGTCCTTCTGGGTCTCCTTCAGCCTCCAAGCCGCACAGGACAGGCAGGGTTGGAGCTGAGGAGGACGGCCACAGGCAGAGGTGCACGGGTACTGCTGCTTACACCCCAGCCCTGCTCCCAACCCACGTGCACCACGATGGGAGGTCCAGCTGCTGAATGAAAGCACAGGCCCTGCAACGGGCCCCGGAGCCCAGACCCCACTTTTTCGCCACCTCCTCGGCCGGCCTCCCAGGTGGACATCCCAGCCCAGCAGCCCCTTTGCTTCCTCCGCATGGAATGGCGGTGCAGTCAGCTAACTTCCTGCCCCGGGGCCTGACTGCTCTGGAGAAGCGAGGCCACGGAGACCCTGGTGAGCCCTAACGTGGACACGGGTCTCCGGCCCCAGGTTGGTAGACGGCACCCCGGCTTCCCCAACACTGGACTCTCATACGGTCCCTGCCGACCGAGCCTGGAATGTTAGCGCCGGCCCCAGCGTCAGGATGACCTAAGCGGGGAACATTCCTCAATCCAGGGGGCCTTCACTCACTGGTTCCTTTCTTTCTCCTCATCTGTGACACACCCACCTGGTGTCGGGCACTGTCCTGAGCTCCAGGGACTGAAGGCCTGATGAGGCAGGTCCCTGCACCACCCCGCCAGGATCCCTCTCCCAAGAGAATTCAAACCCAGCACAATCTGGACTCAAAGTACAGTAAGAATGAGAACTCTTTTTGCTGCTGCTGCTAAGTCGAGTCAGTTGTGTCCGACTCTGTGCAACCCCATAAACGGCAGCCCACCAGGTTCCTCTGTCCCTGGGATTCTCCAGGCAAGAACACTGGAGTGGGTTGCCATTTCCTTCTCCAATGCATGAAAGTGAAAAGTGAAAGTGAAGTTGCTCAGTCGTGTCTGACTCTTTGCGACCCCATGGACTGTAGCCCACCAGGCTCCTCCATCCATGGGATTTTCCAGGCAAGAGTACTGGAGTGGGGTGCCATTGCTTTCTCCGAGAACTCTTTATAAGGTTGAACAATTTTGCTCTACATTCTTCACTTCCAGCCCTCTCTTCCACCGAGGTCCTGAGGCTTGCCCCCGTTTGTCCTTGCAGAGGGGGAGAGCGTCAGTTTCCCCAGATGTTTCTATTCAGCAGGTCTGAGCCACGGCATGTGCTTGGAGGTGTACCGCTTACAGGGCACATCCACATCCTGCCCAGGGCGAAGGAGGACGCATCCAGGGCCCACCGCTGTCCGGTGGCAGAGGCTGTGGCCATGCCTCTCTGCCGTGGGCTCCGGTCCCAGCCTCTCGGCCCTGGTGATGAGCTGCAGGGTGACCGTGGCAACAGTTACTTCCCTCCCCGGGGCCTCAGTGGCTTTGCCCACAGAGTCACGGGATTGAAGGCAGGGGGTGAGGTCTGGGATCCAGGAGTCCGGGGCTGTGGGGAAGAGCGCTGTGTGTCCACACAGCCACAAGGAAGGACCAGGGCGCAGGGCTGAAGCGGCAGCGTCTCCCTGGCCCCTCTGGTTCCCAACTGGGGGCCCCAAGTCCTCCTGTGCAGGGAACAGCAGGGGTCTGGCGGGGGTGCGGCTCTGAAAGGAATCATGCCCTTCCCAGCTGAGACTCACAGGGCGAATCCCCAGGCCCCTCCCGTCTCCCTCCAGCCCTCGAAGGCCCACACACAGGCATGGATGCCCTTGGTGAGCGTGGGCTCCCCCAGCCCGGTGCTTCCAAGGGACTATGGACGACAGGGCTAGTCCTTCCTGGGGGGACCCACTGTCTCAGCAGCCCTAAGAGGGAGGAGCCACGGCCCCACGAATGAGGCCAGGACAGCAATTTCCAACTGGGTCTGCTGGGGCTCTGCAGAGAACTCAGCTAGAAAGAGCCTCAGGGGCTGCCTGTCTGCACCTCAAATACCCAACGCACACTGTCCTGTTTTGCTCCTAGAAACTACCTAGGTTGATGATTGCTGTGCCTACTTTGGGAGCGCAGGCTTCTTCCGGCTCACACAGGTTGTGATGAGGTTCTCTGATGAAGACGCACGCTCAAGGCCAGGAAGGGATGTCTTCCAGATTTCAGGAAGAGCAGGCCTACAGCTAGGAAGGCGGGCTTCCTCTATGCCAGGAAGGCTGGGGCAGCAAGAAGGCCTCAATGCCGACTGAACAGGGGCATCCACAGAGCCAAAACAGGCTGGGCACTGCCAGGGTCCCCGCAGCTAGGCCTCCCTCCCTGCCCTCTACTTTCAAGTGTTGGTCGCTCAGTTGTATCCGGCTCTTTGTAACCCCATGGACTGCAGACCACCAGGTTCCTCTGTCCGTGGGATTCTCCAGGCAAGAATACTGGAGTGGGTTGCCATTCCTTTCTCCAGGGGATCTTCCCAACCCAGGGATTGACCCAGGTCTCCTGCCTTGCAGGTGGATTCTTTTACCATCTGAGCCACAGTAGTGGTCTACTCGCGAGTGGCTCGGCCAATAGCCAAGGTGGGGATAGGTTTTGGGTCTGTCGCTAGGGAGACACTGGGGTGGTGGCATCAGACGGAGCCAGGGAGACCTGGGCACCCCACCGCCCAAGCCTCACTCTCCCTACCCCTCAGCAGGGCGAGCAGAACCCACCTCAGAGGGACCCACGGGGAAGAAACAGGCGAGACGTATGAAGGGCTGGGCGTATGAAGGGTCTGGCTCTCAAGGGCTGGGCGGGTGGGAGGGGACCACAGCAGGCAGGTCTGGAACGCCCATCATCCGGTCAGGGCCGGTGCCGAGTGGATCCTCCAGCTTGCGTTTTTGGCGCTGACCAGCAGTGGGGCCTGAGGCTCGGCTGGTAAACCACAGGGGCTGGGTTCCACCTGGCAGGCTCTCCTAACTGTTCCCGTCAATACCCATCCCAGAGCGAAGCCTGCTGGGTCACCTTGTGGACTCGGGAGAGACGGGTGCTCAGAGCCACTAAGGAACCCCTGGGACCCCAGGCACTAGCCACATCTCCCTTATTTGGAAATCAGGGAAACTCTGGGGTGTGGATCCTAAAGCAAAAGGCTCATTATCGTGACCAAAGGAAATATTTATGAAGCATTCAAAGATAAAAACACGCTGGGAGGTAGATACTGTGCCTAGCCACCCAGCGCTAAGGTGCTCAGCGAAAGATCTTGGAAGGAAGGGACCTGAGGCCTTGGGTACCTGGCCCTCCCACGCCCTGGGTCTCGGCAGTGATGTGCCCCCCACAGCAGAACCACCAAAGGACGGCAGGGGCACTGGGTCTCCGGGAGAGGGGCGTGTCTGGTCCGCGGCCTTGCAGGGATTGGTGGGAAGGAAGGGGCGCTCCCACAGACAAGCTTCTGGTCCCCGGGGAAGGGCGTGGGGATGGCGGCCGGGGCAACGCTGCGGTGAGAGCGCATTTTCCACTTGGAGCAGAACAAACAGAAGTGAGTTACTGGAAGGCAGACTCTGATTCATCTGCCCCGAGGGCCCCTTCCGCCCCACGTGACGCACGTGCTGGGGGAGAACGCCCATGGCCCGCCACGTGCAGGAGCGGTCTCCTTTCCAGCCTGCAAAGAAGGGCGGCAAGACCCCGTGGCCCCCAGTTATCGGCAGGGTCAGGGCCGGCGGAGCATGCACTGTGGCTGGGGCCACAGGTGACTCGGTCTCCCTGCGGCTCTGACGTGATGCTGTCCGCTCTAAATCCCAGGTCTGCCGGCCAGCCGCTCCAGAGGGCAGCCCAATGTCCCCACCCGCCTACCCATGTTTGTCCCAAGGAGCCCCACAAGCAGATTCACACCAGGGTCATCCTGGCTGCTCTTAAAAGTCAGACACACAGGAAGAGGCACAGAGATCTGTCTGACGACAGTCAAGGCTGACACGAGCCACAGGTCCCCAGACGGCCAAAGTTACATAAGCCCAAGGTGCACAATGGTCACGGCTTTTTGGGAAGTCTTTTGGTCGCTGATGGTGCCACGTAAGATGAGCTCCAGGGCCCGGGACTGCTTCTCCAAACCCTCGGTCCAGCGGCCCATTCATAACTTCACCGCTATGTTGGACACTCCCAGCCAGACTGGTCCCCGTGTCCTGCCACGCGTAGGGTGACAGGACTGTGAGCAGCTCCAGGACAGTCAGCCCCCATCTCCCAGCCACACACCAGGACCACCCCATGGCGACGGCCCCTCCCACACAGGAGGCAGCCCATTCCGAAGCGGAGTGCTTCCACGCAAGTTCAGGGTTTGTGCCAAAACTGGCTGGGCTGCTAAGGAACCCCAGAGTCACAGCCCCCCTTGGACGTCTATAGGAAAACCAGGGGCAGCTTTTTAGGAAAACTGGACAGCTTTCCCCACTGAGACCTTCCATCCCCGGCACTTCGAGGCCCATACGGGACGGAGGTGCTGGGGAAAGGGGAGTGGTGAGAAGCCTAGCAGGGGATTCGGGGAGACAGCCACTCCAGATGAGCCATCACCCTCTAGGGCACCGCCTGGTTGGCAGAGCTGGGGCTGGGCCAGGTGTGAATGCCTGCCCCTGCCTCCCAGCTCTGGCCCCAGCAGCTCCTGCCAACACAGCGAGCCTCGGGGGTGGGGGGGCGGTCACTCGTGCCACCCCCCAAGCCCACAACGTCCTGCTTCTCTGCCCAGCACTCTCTGCCCTGCTACCCAGGCTTCTGGGCTTGAGCACTGGCTCTGACGTGGTCTCTGTGCTCCTGCTGACTGTCTGCCCGCATAAGGGGAAGTCTCTGGAAAGCAGTGCCGGCGCACAGTAGGTGCACGGCACACAGCAACAGGCCCAGAATGCATGGGATCCATCTGAAAGGAATGAGGGTCCTGCGTCTATTTCTCCTGCTCTGTAGCACCGGCACAGTGCCCTGAACACAGCAGGTCCCTGGAGAGAGGAGTTGGACTGACAGATGGTGACAGAGATCCCCTTGAACATGGATCCTACACAGGGAGCAAACCAACCCAGGAGGAGGGGGCCAGCCCCTGCCTTGGGTGGGGAGACACAGACTCGAGGGAGGTGGCGCTTTGGGGTTTTCGCACATCAAATGCACGCCCTGACCTTGCAGGGCCGGCATGCAAGATGAACCACAGGCCCCACAGAGAAGAGTGTCCCAGATGAGCATGGCGGTTGGGGGGGGTCCCGGGAGCACGGCTGTGGCGCGGGCGTTCCTGGGCACCGCGGCCCCAGAACGGAATGGTTCACTTAGATGACATTACACAGCCAAACCCCTGGGCTCATGTGCAAACTATTCACGAGGAGCAAGACCAAAACAACGGCAGGGCCCTGCCCTGTCGGCAGGCTGGCTCCAAGTCCGCGGCGCAGGGCTGACATTGGAAGTGACTCTTGGGCTTGGACGGGCTGGAAACCAGCTGGCCACGCTGCACTCAGGGCAGCCAAGACAGTGGGCCCCCGGAATGGACAACGGGGCTGATGAAATCACACGAGGCATGGTGTCCGAGAGCATGGAGAGCGTTAGGCAATGTTAGACGGAGAACAGCATCACCACTGACGCGTGGTATGGGACAATCAACACGCTGGTCACAGGGCTAGGATCACACAGCCCTAGTAAGAATTCAGTTCTGTTTTGCCCAAGGCCAAGAATTTTGTGGTCAGTTTTCCTTTTGAATCCATGTCTGCTTTTCTTATTGGATAGAGTAAAAAACCAGTACTAGGCATGTGGATTTTCTGTTTCAGTAAGTACTATTCCTTTCACTTCTCTCTTTTAAAGGAACACAGTCTCACTTCCTGTCATCACAGCACAAGCAGTATGTGCGAACCTGTGGAATCAAAGGACTCCTGGACTGGAAGGGGCCTCGAGGGTCTCCATTCAGTGTTACGGGGGTTTAGAAAAAGGGCTGCAAGGACCTACACCCGACACTCCAAGATAGTATCTCTGGGTGTAGATGTTGGAGGAATTTCACTTTCTGCATGTTTACATTTCTAAACTATAATTTTTTTTTACCTTCTCAACTTGCAAATTTTTTTTTACATGTATATATCAACTAGAGATTTGGGTTTGATCCCTGGGTTGGGAAGATCTTCTGGAGGAGAGGGCATGGCAACCCACTTCCAGGATTCTTGCCTGGAGAATCCCATGGACAGGGCAGCCTGGTGGGCTACAGTCCGTAGGGTTGCACAGCATCAGACACGACTGAAACGACTCGGCATACATGCACACATCAACTCTGTAGCCAGAAGAAACAATAAATGATGAATCTGGAAAAATTACTTGGGTTGATATACAACTGTCTGCCCCCATTCCAACATGAATATTGCTAACTGACATGAACTGAGTGTTACGTGCCACTACGTCCTCAGTGCAAGACAGATATCATCTTATTGAGCTCCCTATTACCACACCCATTACATAGACAAGGAGACCGAGGCTCAGGGTCCCACAGCTAGACCCACACCCAGCTCTGTCTGCTTCCAAAGGCCTCGCTCACAGCCAGCCTGCTCCACAGCTCTCTGGCAGACTTTAGGGCTCTTTCCCATCTGCCCCTTTTTCTGCCTGGCCACTGAAAGCAGCTGCTATTCTAATCACTAATCTCAAGATCCACAGGACTGGGTGGGCACTTTGGAGGTACCTGAGAAGAACCAGGTCAGTGCCCACCCTCACTCACAGACTGTCCAGGACAAGGGAGAGGGGCAGGTCAGCATGAGTCCAGGGAGAGGGCTTTGCTAGACAGTAAACTGCAGAAAACACTGCTATGTTTGGAGATGGTGGTTCCTACTAGGGCAGCAGGGAGGCCTGGTCATCTTCTGTGCTGCCTGACAACGTGCCACCCCGGGAAGGCTCAGGACCAGAACCGAGGGTCACTCTGCTAGGGTCCCAGAGCACTGACCCTGGGAGAGATGTCAGCAGGTCCCCTCCTGCCTGCTGCCATGTGTCCAGCCCTGATCACACAGTAATGGTGCTTCACAGGGGGCTAGCTCCACACGGCTGCTTTCTCTACCTCCTGGAGATACAAGCTCAGGATGGAAGAAGCTCCCAGTCGTGAGACCTGTTCAACAGTGCTGGACCTCAGAAAAGCTCCTGCACAAGCCTGGCAGGACAAGAGCCCACTTGGGCCCACCCAGGAGACAGGCACAAAGGTGCTTGCATGCGCTCCTTGGAGGCTGCGGGGCAGGGAGGCAAGGGCACGGGCCGCCCGTGGCAGGACTCCAGAGCTGCATTCCTCCCCTTCCACGCCCTGCTACTTGGCTCCGCCTAGAAAACCTCCAGCCTTTGGACCCCTCCCTGCACCTCCCGAGTCGGGCTGCACACTATCTCAGCACACACTCTCGGCAAAACCACCTGGGTTCAAACCCCGCACCTGCTAGGAGCAGGGGTTGGTGGGTGGGGGCTGGCTCCGTGGCCTGGGGCAAGTCACTCCTTGGATCTCTGCTCCTGGGTCCCTGGCAGCACCGGACGTGATACTAAGAGCATCCGCCTCCCAGGCTGGTATGAGCAGGGAGGGAGCTCTTACACAGCATCCAGAGTGGCACCTGGCCCACAGCGAGGCTGATGGAGGCATTTCTTTACTGCCACCCAGCGCTTCCCAGGGAGGAGCCTGGGATGCTCCTGGGACCTCAGTTTAGCAGATGCCTCATGCCGGCTAACTGCAGACATGTCTGTCTCTCCCCGGCAGGGGCTACACTTGCTGGCCACACACACACCCTTTCCCAGCATCCTGGACACAGTAGCAGCTCAGCTCAGGGGGCTGAGGTTCACAGAATTTGTAGTCTGTAAAGCTCAACTCTTGGGAAAAACCAGGAGCCCCCCTCCACCCCCACCCCAGTCTTTCTACTTCTCGACCATGGATACGGTGGGCTGCTCACTGCACGGTAACCCCCTGAGGACAAGCCAGGGGATGAAGGGACCTGCAAGGAGCGGCTTCTTCAGAGAGAAGCGCACCTATGCAGAAACCGCCTCTTCTCATCTTCTCGTGGCTGGCTGGCTTCACAGCAGGGCCGATGCCAGCCGCCGTGGTGGTGGAAGTGGCTCTTGGTCGCGCTAAGAACTTTCCGACCACATTCCCAGTCCCCAAAGGCGCTCCAGCCCCAGCCGCAGCCTCTTGGCTCCAAGGGCTGCCTTCGGATTTCTCAGGCGCGGGGCGGCCCTGGGACAGGCCAGCCTCTGTTGACTGAGCCTGTGGTGGGGGGAGCAGGATGGAAACCGCGGCCATCTGAGGCCCTTAAATGTCAGAGCCAGCCTTCCTGCCCTTATTTTCACAATGCTGTTCCAGACCCACCTCGCTGGGCCAAGTTCTGTCGCCACAAAGCTAATATCCTCTAGCAACTTCCGAGCTGGTTATCTGCCTCGGGGCCGGGACACCTCTGGCAGCGGGGAAGTTGCTGCATTCCCAGCCGGCACAAACTTTCCAGGGCTTTGTCCTGAGTGATGAAAACCCCTTGCATCTTGAGTTGTGTCCTAGCAGCTTGGGCAGAATGGCCTCACCCGAAATTCTTCGAGGGATGATGAGAACAGAGCCGGGGGAGGGGGTGAAAGCGGGAGGAAGTGAACCAGCCTCCCCGTGGCCACATGCTCTCCAAGCACGAGTGACAGCAGAGACAGGAGGGTGGCCTGGAGGAGAGGAGATGGGAGCACTGCGGACTGGACCAGCAACCCAGCCAGCGCCTCCAGAGCCAGGCCGTGGCTGGGAGGAGGCGGTTTTTCATTTTCTTAAAAAGGTATCACGCTTTTGTGCACTGAGATACTGAACAGCTCATCCTGACGCCAGGGCCCTGGTGAGCCAGAAGCAACCAGCTCTGGCAGCTCCCTTGCCAGCACCTCCTTCTTTTTTTGTTGTGTGTGTGTGTGTGTATTTTCCAGCCGTGTGTAGCTTTTGAGATCTTAGCTCTCCATCAAGGGGTGGAACCTGGGCTCTAGTAGTGGAAGTGCAGAGTCCTAACTGCTGGACCACCAGGGGATTCCCCACAGCTCCTTCTCATGGCCCATGAGGAAGGGGCTCCACAGGGGCCAAGTCTGCAGCCATCAGGGCCTGAGACAGTCGGGGCGGGCCGCCTGACATCACCCCTCACATTCCTGACTGCCGCGATCACGGCACCGGGCCCTCCTGGGAACCCGCTCTCGCAAGAAGCTGCCAAACAAATGCTGGTCGAACTTTCCAAATGGGGAAACTGAGGCACGGGGTTATCTCCATTAGGGGCTGCTCACAGTCTCTGCGAGAGACAGACAGTGAACGCTGCTGGCTTTGAGAACCACGTGGTCTCTCTTGTGACATGAAAGCAGCCACAGGCCGTGGGCATGGCTGTGCGCCACTCAAACTCAATTTGCAAAAGTGGGTAAGAGGAGTTTGCTGACCCCAGGCTGCACAGTTGGAGGTGACGGCTGCTAGCATTCCTGGAGGCACTGGCCATTAACTGCGGGGCACCACTGAATCCTCAGCATCCCCGGGGTGCTTTCAGCGGAGTGCTAGTTAGAACAGCAAATCTATTATTATAAACTGTTAAGTCACATCCCACACAGGAATCAACAGACGCTGGGCCTCCGATCTCCCGAGGTTCCGCTCTGGGACAAGGGTGGTCTCTGCAGAACCCCTGGCACAGGGTCAAAGGCGAGGGTCAGGGAGGCCCAGGTGGAGAGGGGCTCATGACCGCCCTCTGTCCCACCTGTAACCACAAGGAGAAGAGAAACCCGGGCAGACTGGGGGCAGAGGGGAGGCCCCCTGCCCTGAAGGCCCAGCCTCCGCAGGGCCCACAGGGCATCCTGAGACCCGGGGCAAGGACCAACTCCGCCTGCGTCTTCCCTCCCGCCCACTGGCTGGCTCTGGACGAGTCTCACGGGCACCAGCCTGCACTGCAGGGTAGCTCGAGGGCCCTGGCGGTCGGGAAGGTCCAGGGAGGAGGGAGCTGTCTTTTCCCCCACACCAGCCTCTCACACTAAGCCTTAGGTACTTCTTCAGAAGCCTAGGGCTGGGCTTCCCTGTGGTCAGCACGTCACACTTCCAATACAGAGGGCGCAGGTTTGATCCTTGGCAAGGGGGCAAGGGAACTAAGATCCCACATGCCAGGAATTGCAGCCAAAAAGAAAAAAAAAAAGGGGCTCCTCTTGCAGGTCCATGGGCTTCATCAAGCCCACCATTAGTGTCCCCACTTAGGCACTTGTTCAGTGCCATGACTTCGATCTGAAGTTTCAGATTTCTGTGATATTCCAATTTTAGCCTGCTTCTTCTAGGATGGTGACAACTGTCACCTCAGACCGTCTAGACAGCTCCAACAGCTGGCGCAGCAGGGTCCAGGTCAGGCTTCCCTCAAGATGTCACGTGAGATCCCAGCTGCCGCCCCAAGACTGGGCCCTGACCCCTGAGCCCAGCCACTGTCCTGTCCTCAATCAGAGCCCTGAGCGCCCAGGGCCAGGCTGTCCCCCCACGGGCCCATCACAGCCAAGGAGGGAAGACTCGCGCTGAGTTCCAGTCTCTGCTGGCCCTGATCCTCCCATGGACACCTGAGATGATGGAATGGGCCTGGCACCCCGAGTCCTGCCTTGACCCCCCGATAAATGTGAGAACTTGGACCGCACAGCCCCGCCACACCTAACCTTGTGAGCTTGGCTGCCGTTCTGAATGTTGGTTTTTTCTTCTGCAAAATGGGAACAGCAATCTTCACTTTTGGGAACTGTAATCACGACACCACATGACTACATGAACCCAAGCCCCCTGCTGGTCCGTGGAACGCAGGAACACAGGCAGAGTGCACACACACTGTCGCACACGGCAGGAGTCAGCAGTGTGTCTTATCCTCACGTGTGAACCCAAGTTTCAAAGGGTGGGGCTCAGGCCACGCAAGGTGCAGGGCTCCGGCGAACGGGTTTCAACACGAAGGGACAGCGTGGACAGCAGTCTGACCAGACAGGTGACCCAAACTGAGGCAGGAGGTCCCATCATCTCACTGCTCAGGAGGGTCGCCTCTGGCCTCCTTGGCTCCTGAGAGGACAAGGAAGGCCTTTCTGACTCAGTTCGCTTCCCGAAGGACACACTAGGTCATTCTCCTTTTTCCCGGATGAACTTCCCTGTCTGGTGGGGGGAGGAAGCACTCACAGGATGGCCTTGCAGAGGTTAACTCAGCCAGCGGCTTCCCCCGTCTCCTCCAGGCCCTGGACACTCAGGCCTAGAGGAACCAGGCAAGGAATTCCCCAAAAGGCCCTGGGCCCAAAGCAGTTCACGCTGCATGACTGGGACTCCGACAGCCCCCCATCTCCATGAGGGCCACTAAATACACAGGCACCAGCCTTCTCTGTCTGCCCTGGGGGCTCCCTGCAAACCTACCCCGAGCCAGGCAGAGCTCCAAAACCCCACCGTCCTGTTCAGAACTGTCCTTGGCTCCCAACAGCATCCAGAACAAGGTCCCAACGCTTCACGCGCCATCCCAACCACAGCTCCAGCCACACAGGTCGGTTTCTGGCCAAGGGAGCATCTTAGAGCCCTGTCTCTGCTCTGCCTTCCAGCAGAGGCGTGGTCTGAGGACGGACTTGGGTACCAGGCCTAGGCCCACCAGGGAGCATCGCGGCTCCCGTGCGAAGGAGCGGAGAGCCCTGCACACATCACGGCAAACCCACCAGGCGTCCCTGGTCCTGCCTGCTGGATTCCTGGGGCACTCCAGAGAGTGCATCAGGTGCCAGGCAGGGTCCTTGCGGTGGTCATCATCCTGTTTTGAGCCCAGCAACAGCCACTACGGATCCTATTTAACCAGAAAAAAAGACCAAGGCACAGAGGGCTGGGCTTCCCTCATAGCCCAGCTGGTAAAGAATCTGTCTGCAATGCAGGAGACCCCGGTTCAATTCCTGGGTCAGGAAGATCTGCTGGAGAAGGAAAAGGCTACCCATTCCAGTATTCTTGGGCTTCCTGTGGCTGAGCTGGTAAAGAATCCGCCCACAATGCAGGAGACCTGGGTTTGACCCCTGGGTTGGGAAGATCCCCTGGAGAAGGGAAAGGCTACCCACTCCAGTATTCTGGCCTAGAGAATCCCACGGACTGTATAGTCCATGGGGTCATAAAGAGTCAGACATGACTGAGCGACTTTCACTTTCACAGAGGGCAGAGCTACCAGTGCCAGTCAAAGTCTCCAGGTTTCTACGTGATCAAGTGTTGATGCTATGACTTCCAGAAGGCTGGGGCGGAGGGTTCCAGTCTCCTGCTGCAGCCCTGGAGCCTCCAGGGGCCCAACACACAGCAGGAGCTTGGCCAGCAGTGGCTGAATAAAGAGACTTGAACCCAAATCCCCAGAGGACACAACTACCTCACCAGCTTGCGGGTGGCTGCCTAGATACACTTGCTCCCACCCGACCCTTCTGCAGCCTGCAGGCTCCTTAAAGGTGCGGCCGGGTCTTATGCACGCTGAGCCCCTGAGCCCCTGCTCCAGGCTCTTGTACAGAACTGGCACCCAGTCAATGTATGTCAATTGGAATCAGCTCGCAGGGCTGTTGCTACCTGGAGCCTAAGGGCCCAGAAGGTTCCCATGGTGAGTGAGGCCCTGTCTGAAGTTCCCAGGCTGCTGAAGCTACAGGCCCCACCTTCCTATAGGTCCACCCTGGCAGGGGGGATACAGACTAGAACCACAAATACAATTTCCTAGGAAGAATGTGGTCAGGAGGCTGCCAAGCTCCAGGGACAGGACTGCCCAGGAACCACATCCTGCCCCTGGGCTGGTCCACACCTGCCCTTGCACTCCACGGCCTGAGTGATGGGGGGCCAGGCGGCCCACTTCCAAGTGCACACTAGAGGAGCCACCAGCCCCTGGGGCCACCAGGCACTGGACGTGTGGCCAGTCCCGCTGGAATATGTAGTAACCGTAACACACGTCCTATACATGGAAACTTGGTATATTGAAAACGAGCACACATCTCTACTAATGACTGATTTCTACTGATTGTATGTTGAAATGACACTGTGTTGGATACACTGAGTTAAATAAAAGGTGTTATTCATTTTGCCTGTTCTTTTTTTTTCTTTTTAACTGTGGCTACTAGCAAGTTGAGACCTAGACCATAAAGAAGGCTGAGTGCCAAAGAATTGATGCTTTCAAACTGTGGTGCTGGAGGAGACTCTTGAGAGTCCCTTGGACTGCAAGGAGATCCAACCAGTCCATCTTAAAGGAAATCAGTCCTGAATATTCATTGGAAGGACTGATGCTGAAGCTGAAGCTCCAATATTTTGGCCACCTGATGCGAAGAGCTGATTCACTGGAAAAGACTCTGATGTTGGGCAAGATCGAGGGCAGGAGGAGAAGGGGACAACAGAGGATGAGAGGTTGGATGGCATCACTGACTCCATGGACATGAGCTTGAGCAAACTTTGGGAGACGGTAAAGGACAGGGAAGCCTGGCGTGCTACAGTTCATGGGGTGGCAAAGAGTCAGATACGACTGAGCAACTGAACAACAATAACCAGAAATTTTTAAATAATCAGAAATTTTAAAATTTGAAATAATGTAAAAATTTAAAACAACGGCTCATATTCTGTTTCCACTGCATGGAGCTGAGATTCAGTTGCAGCTTCTAAAATGGATAAGATGTGTTGATCTCACAGGGCTGTCTTGAGGAGAACATTCGATGGGTGAGTTTCTCCTGCAAACCTGCTCCCACCTCACCTGCCCAGAGTCAGCAGGTAACCCACAAGCACCCGCCCTCCCCACCCTCCATTCCAGCCTCCCGGCCCCTCTCAGGCCTCCTGGCAGCCTGCTGCTTCCTTCTCTGGGCTGCCCATCAGGCTAATGGTAAAACTTCAAGGTCACAAGCAGTAACAGGTCAAAGAAATACCAGTGATGACAGGAGTGACCACACTGATCCGGGGCCAACACCTCTGGAGGGTGTCTGTGCACCCAGCCGGCTCCAGGTGCCCCCCAGAATTTCAAAGCCCACAGCGCATGGCAGAGGTCACAGAGGCCCAGAGAGGGACAGTGGCGTGCCTAGGGCCCCCCAGCTGGCGAGAGTTACCCCGCCATGCCCCGCCAGGTCCAGAACCCACCCTTCCACCGCCCACTGGCGTAGGTGTAGGGGAGGACGTGGGCACAGTATTTGCTCACGGGCTCCCTGCGTGCATCATGCTGAAGGTCTGGTGTCTCTGCTGAGTGACACAATCAACCTCACATTGTTTCAGATGCCATGTCCCTCCTCTCACCAAACAGTTAATGCTGCATAATCAGCCTACCTCTGCTGAAATGCTCACCCCCAACATGCTGCAGGTGCCACACCTGCCCGGGCTGGTTCTAAACCCAACAAAAAAGGGTCTTCTCTGTTGCTGGCTCCCCAGCCTGCGCACTTGTTCCGTTTTTGCCATCAATTCTTGGAAACTTCCATTGTTAAAGACTGTTTCAGATTAACGTGAGATGGAACTTGTCCAGGTGGATTAGGCCTGTTTAAAGCTTGTCACAACTACCAAGAGGTTGTGGGAGGGTGGACGGTGCGTGGGCCCAGAGGTGGACCCAGCATCTGCGAGACTGGACCACGGCCCTGGGTCCCAGTGGGGACCCGTCTTCCCAGAGGGGACATGTGACGGGAGAAGACCCAGGCGGCCCATGAGGGCCCTGCCCTCGGCTCAGGACCTTCCCACATGAGAAAGGGGAAGACAAGGAATCGGGATGATGGGGCGAGAAGAGCCCCTCGTGTGAGTATGAGCACAGCCCCAGCCTGGTTGGGTCATCAGCACAGCAAACCCTCAAGGTCACCTTGTACCTTGTTCACCAAGTCATTTCAGGAAGGGGTTTGCCAGGAACCTCCCTTCCAGGACACAGAAGGCCCATTTCTCAGGCCCCTTCTCCCCACGTCCAGGCCTGCCCACCTTTTCAGAGTGTGAGTGAGACTCCAGGAGGGACGGGAGAGGAGTGGCCATGGGCCTGTGTCCAGGACAGCCTGGCTGGGGGTCAGAGGGCAGGCTGGCCAGGCCTGGGGCTGGGGCAAGTGAAGGACTGGCCGCCACGCCCGCCCTTCCCAGGAGACGAGTCACTCTGGGGACGAGGGGGTGGCGATGGCCAAGGGCTTAGAGATCCCCCAGCAAATCTCAGGAACGGGTAACGAAGGCTCTGCTTCGGGCACTAAGAGGACGCTTTCAGACTGGGGATATGTCCACCTGCAGGACCTCATGGACCTCCCCTGGACACGGCTGAGGCAGACCGAGGGCCTGTCTCCCGTGTGCTCCAGCCCCGCACCGAGGAAGGATCTGGATCCCGATAGTGTGGAAAGATCACAACAGCTACGCTGCAGTCCTTGGGCAGAGTGGAAACAGCCTCCAAGGGAGGCCCTGGTGCTGAAACCTCGGTGCCCTGGTTTTCCAGCCAGAAAATTCACAACTCGAGAAAGGCAAAGCTGGGACGTTCCTGGTGGTCCAGTGGTTAAGACTCTGCGTTTCCAACGCAGGAGATGAGGGTTCAATCCCTGGCTGGGGAATTAAGATCCCACAGTCACCACTGTCACTTTCGTATCAGCTGTCGAGAAAGGGGGCGGATAATATGCCAAGTGACTTAACACCGACTCGACAGACCTGAGTTGGAGCAAACTCCGAGAGAGTTTGCCCCTTTTGGCTGCATGGTACGGGCAAAAGTAAAAAAAAAAAAAAAAGAAAGACATGCAAAGCCTGTCTGCCCAAGGGCTGGGAGGATGAGTCTGTTGAGACGGGATGACATCAGAACATCGAGGTTCCTCCATCCATGTGTGAGCCTAGTGGATTAGACAAGGAACAGCCATGCTTCCTGAGAAAGTCCTGAGGCCCTGGGCCATATGTCACCACCCCCACCCCACCTGCAGGGAACCCAAAGCCTAGCCTGGGTCCCGGCCTCACCCAGGCCCCTGGCTGGCAAGGGCTAGCAGGACCCACCCTTGGCAGGGGCCCTTTGGGGAGGTCTTGCCCACGGGTCATGGGGGCCAAAGAATGACCAGGGCGCCCATCAGTGGTCTCCCAACTCGGCAGGTGAGCAGGCAGCCCATACTCAATTTTCTTCCCTGAAGAGAAAGGAGAGGAACCTCCCAGGTGGATGAAGGACCACACCCCGGGAGGGGGTGGGTGGAGGCGGTGGAGGGTCAGAACGATGAACTCCCGCCTATTCCTGCTACAGACGCAGGCTGGTCTGATGAGGACTGCAGACCCGGCTCCCCAGGGCCTCAGCCAGGCTGGTGGGTGAAGATGTGGGAGCTGAAGGCGCCCCCCGATTCGGTCACCTCCTCGGGGTGGGGGGCCTCCCCATCCCTCCAACCGGAGGCGGCCCCTTCCACCTCCTCTCTCCCACCTGGCGTTCCAAACCACACCAGCCTGCTCAAGTTGCTTGGCAGCACGCATTGCCATCGGGAATGATCTTGCCTATCGTGTGCTGGCTTATTGTGGTTGTTGCTCGGTCGTGTCCGACTCTTTGCGACCCCACGGACTGTGGCACGCTAGGTTCCTCTGTCCTCCACTGTCTCCTGGAGTTTGTTCAAACTCACGTCCAGGGAGTCCGTGCTAAGTTGCTCGTGTCTTATCCACCCCCTTCCTTAACAGTAGCTGATACGAAAGCAATATGGTGTGCATCTTGCAGAAAACGCCCCTGGACTGCATCCTGAGTGCCAGGCACCCAGCAGTTCCCCAGGGAAGCATCTCTGAGTGCAGACGAGGGTGGTGCGGAGTGAAGCAGAGAACGGGGCAGGCCCCTAGCTCCCCTGGCCGCGGACGCTGATGGTACCCAGGGCACAGGGCTTGTCCACCCACAGCCAGGCCCTAGGATGACGAGCCCCTCCGCCCCACACCAAGGGTCAGCTCCAGGCCCTCTCCCATTCTGCACTCTACCCCGGGGCTGGGGCTGTGCCATCTGCGCCCCCCACCCAGAGGCTGTGCCCACGGGTGGGCTGGGGACGCCCCCGAGGCTGGAGGAGGTGCATCACTTCGCCTGCTTCCTGCTGCCGCCTCTGCTCCCCACCCCTCGGGAACGTCTGGTCCACGCACAGCATTGGCTTCCAGTTTGCAGCTTTTCCAACATTCACGGAACCCACTTCACGGACCTCCCCAGTGGGCCTGCAGACCCCACACTGCCGAGCCCCACCCTCTCAAGGGCAGGCCCTCCTGCTGTGGCCCTCACCTGTGGGAGCACCTCCCCTCCTCGGTCTTCTGGAACCTGCCTAACCATCGTCCACACCGAACTCTCCAACCCACGGGGTGGTTTCCGCCCCCTGCAGAGGGTCCCAGCTAATCCAGGCAGCCTGGCACATTCCCCAGGCACAGGGCTCTGGAAAGGAAACAGCTGCAGCGCTCCCCGCCCCCCCACCCCCGCCACAGCCACCACCCAGTCAACGGAGATTAAACGCAGGACAGGCCCCTGCACTGTTTCAGGGAAGGGGGCTGGGCCTGGTGGCCTTCAGTGACATATGACGATGTGAGCTCACTGCTACTGCTCACAGATGAAGCTCGTGGTGATTCGTTATATTTTGGAACCAACCATTCCTTTTGTTTTCCAAGGCAGGGGAAAAAAAAAAGCCACCCTTCTCCCTCCCCAGCAGGAATTATCCAAGAGTTCTACTATGCCTAACTTTCAAAGGAGGCATTGTTAATCTTCTCACCATAAATAGGCAATTAACACCCACTCCCCAGTCCAGGCAAAACCCAGTTCCTGCCAGCTCGGGGACACAGCGCAGGACTGGCCCTCTTGCGTGGCATTCGCTTTCTGAAGTTCTCAACGGGGCCTGAGGCTGCAAGAAGAGGGCAGGGACTCAGAACAGCTGATTCCACAAAATTTTAGAGGGAGTCTAGGTCGATGCCACGTTTGAGGACAATCGAGGACCGTGTTACCAAAGGGCCTAACTTCATCCAACCCGAGTCCTCACGTAAGCCAGCAGCCTGTACAGGATGAAGCCACGGGCAGGTGGCAGGCACGTCGGCTCATAATTAATCACGTCCGTCTCAGGGACATGGCTCCCTGCTTCCCGGTCTCTGGCCCTCCCGGGGGCTGACTCACTGGCTCATCGAGGGCATGGAGCACCTTCCCAGGGGGCGTGACCCCGACATCCCCGATGAGGAGCCAGGAATAGGACGGGAACGCTGGAATACTTCCGGGTTTCTGTCAAGCAGCCCCTTCCCCTGCATCCTTCCAGGCTGCACGGGGCTCCCTGGGCTGTGTTAGTAGGTTCTCATTTTCCGGAGATGCCGCCCTGGCCAATGTAAACAGATCCAACGTGGCACCCCTGAAATGCGACCCAGGACGAGCCTGCAGGGCTGCGGGCATGACCTCCTGTGGCCCCAAGTCGCCCAGCCAAGTCCAGGAGAGAAGACCCAGATTCAAGTGGACAAGACCAGGGACCCTTCAGCAAAGGAGATGGAGGCTGGAGGCAGGGGTGACGGGAAGGGTAGGAACCGAGCTCCCCGGGAACGGCAGAGGGAGCCTGATGCGTAAAGGGTCGGGGGCAGGATGGCTCCAAGGACACGTGTGGAAACAAAGTGAATCACGGGGATCAGCTACCCGTCACTGCTACTGAGGGAAGATCACGGAGAAATACAGGCAAAGCGAGGACTCTAGGCAGGATAACACGAGGGCCTTACTGCCAGCCAACTCTGAACGCAGCGGCTTAAGGAACGTTATCATTGGGGATTAGGGTGATGGATGCTCGGCCCACTGAGTGAGGTCTGTGACCACGGTGACTTGGACGCTAATGCAAGATTTATCCCCTGGCTGGGCCTGCTGGCCGTACCTCTGGGATGTTTGTGCCCCTTACAAAGAGGCGTGTCTCCACACTGGTCCACACTGGCATGCCTGCCAACAGCCGGCCCCATCCCTAAATCCACGCTGCTCCCTGCCACCAGGAGCTTGGGGACAGGGGGCCGTTACTCCCCTGCTTAAAACTCTCTAAGGCTCCCCTCACTGCACTCAGAATAAAAGACAAGCATCTTCAGAGGACCTACCAAGAAGGCCCCCCTTGCTCAGGTCCCCGGCCCGCCAGGTCCTGCTCCAGGCACACTGGGCTCCTCCCCACCCCTTCCTGACTCCAACCTTTGCACACACACTTCTGCTAGTAGCCCCTGTGCGCACACTGGCAGGGCCGCCTCATGGCCTATGGCCCTGCTCACATGATTCCAAGGCACTGAGAGAACACACTAGAAGTCTGGCCCCTTTAAACACCCCCAGAGACGGTCCAGCACATTCAGTAACCTGGACAGGGCACTGACGCCATGCCGCGCCGGGCTCCTGGTCATTCACTTGCTGCCCGACACAGGGCTCGGGCCACTGAGCAGGGACCGCTGTGCGTAGGAAGCTCCCTGGGTAATGCCCGGCACCAACTGTGAGACATTTTCCAGACGTTTCTCACCAAGTGGGATGGGGAGACGTCCTCGGATGTGCTTTCCACCTGCCCACAGGCTCTGGCCTTCTGAGGGCAGGGCGGCCACCTCCGCGCCTGGCACCAGAGTGGGGTCTGGCTCAGCGAGGGCACCCTGAGCTCATCTGGGCCCCTGGCTTATGCAGCAGGCCCCCTAACTCCTGCGAACCCCCTAGAGCTTTGTTGCCTCAAACACCCTTCGGCTCAGCAAGGCTCTTGATTAAAGCATGGAAAATCACCAAGTGGCATTAGAAGCTGCCTCCCTGGCATGTCCCTAGTCGAACTCCTTCTATTTTTCTTTTCCCCGGGAGATCAAAGCTATTGTGTCAACACTCGGCCCTGATCCGAGTGACCTTAAGCAGATTGCTTATGCAACCTGGTGTCTGTGCCTGGGGACACAGGAGGGATCCAGGGGGTTTCCTCAAATTCTGAGAGCCCCTTTTGGGTTTTTTGGAGAGAAAAGAAGGACTGCAGTGTTTCGGAGAGGAAAGAAGGACTAGAGAGAGCTGAAACTGGTAGCCCTGGCCTCACCCTGTTCCAGGGCGCAGGGTCACAGCACCCCTGTGCCAGGGGTGGCAAGCCTGGCTCTCATCTGGAGGCAGGCTGTGGGGAGCGGCTCTGCTGTTACAGCATCGCCCTGGCTGGACCCACACCACCAGAGTCCCATGGGAAATGGAACGGTCATTCCCATGCTGTCCAGACACCAAAACGGAGGCTTACAGAGGTGACCCGCCCAAGGGCACCAAGACCTCAAACGAGGGATGGAATGGGGAGCCAAGCCCCCCTGACCCCAGAGCTCCTAGCTTCATCTCCATGGCCTCTGTGTCCATGAGCTTGAGCCACCGGGGAAGGGCGCCTGGGGGCGGATTGCACCATAGGAAGAGCCCCGAACCCGGCCTTCCCAGCCTCCTCTAGAGAGCCACATGGCTTTGGGCAACTCACCAACTCTCTCCTAACTCTCAAGCAAGGAGTGGACAAGGGCAGAGGTGGAGTATCAGCCAGCAGTGGCTGCAAAGACCGCTGCAGGGGAAGATTCTAGATGGCCTGTGAGTTCAACCGGAGGGACAGCCTTCCGGCCAGCGATGCCCATCCTGGGCACAACAGGAGCTGCCACCCTGGGCATCCGTCATTCTGACAGTCCGGGTCTCAAGGGACCTCTTCCTCTGTTCAAGCCCAGCCTGTTCCCTCATCAGAAGCAACCATTCCTATGCATCCACAGTGGGTTTTGGCTTGGGTTTTTAAAAAAAATTTTGGCCATGCCACACGGCTGGCAGGATCTTAGCTCCCTGACCAGGGATTGAACCTGGGCCATGGCAGAGAAAGCACCAAGTCCTAACCACCGACTGCCAGGGAGTTCCCAGGCCTTTCCTCTCATTTAGCGTTTATTTCATCTCAGGTGGAATCCCAGGGCTTCCCATGACTGCTCCTCTAAGATCTTCGCACCTGTCCGCGTTCCGCATTATAGAGGGAGACCCACCTCTGAATCCCTCTGCCTGCCGTCTGCAGGGTTCCCCAGGCTGCCAGGAAGGGTGCTGAGGGTGCAACGTGGCAGGAAGCTGGAGCTGGGGAGGTGGCCGCCCCTGGCAGAGGGGGACAGAGGGCCATAAAGGCCTGGGCAACTCGGCGTGGGCCCAGGGACCCTGTCAAGAGAAAGCCCAGCTGGCCTGCAGCTGCCAGGCGGCCCGAGCAAGAAGGGAGTGCGGCAGGTGGGGTGAGGGTCACCCCTTGGGAAAGGAGGTCCCACCACACACAGAAGAGGGGCAGGGGGCCAGCCAGGAGCTGCCCTGCCCAGGGACCCTGCCAGCAGAGTGGCACGAGCTATCAACGAGCCTCTGAGATGACCCTTCGGGCAACTTCCCGCATTAAGCCCTCCCCCATCAGAGCCCACGCGGCCCTGGCCGACTCGCCCTCCTGGACCCGTCTGCGGGCCCCAGCTCTCAGCATAGCTTCCAACTCAGGCT
The DNA here is from genome assembly GCA_935064755.1 of Tragelaphus eurycerus. NCBI lineage: Eukaryota > Metazoa > Chordata > Mammalia > Artiodactyla > Bovidae > Tragelaphus > Tragelaphus eurycerus. The sequence goes on along the minus strand of CAKXYN010000088.1, from coordinate 8,166,561 downwards.
TCTTTCTTACCCCAAACTGCCCCCTGGCCAGCTTTCACAGACCCCTCCAACATCTGCTAACACAACAGTTGCTGCCTGTTCAGAGGCCTGTGCTGGGAGGTGCGGGCCCACAGCGTGTGGGCAGCTGCAATCAATCAAACCTCTGTTCCAACCCCCGGACCCCTCCTCTCAAGCGTCTCCCTTCTGTTGGAGGCACTGTAAGAAATACAACTTGTTGCTCTTTCAAGACAACCAGCTTGGACTTAAAAACACGGCCTCTGACACCCACCCAGGGCACAGCGTTCGGTGGGTCATCTTTAACTGTTGCTTTTAAATGCCAACCCTGCTCCCGGATTCTTGCCTGGAGAATCCCATGGACAGAGGAGCCTGGCACACCATGGTCTGTGGGGTCGCAGAGAGTCGGACACGACTGAAGCGACTTACACACGCTCGCATACCTGATCCAGGTCTGAGTGGCCATGCGGAGCCCAGGGCTTGCTGAGGGTCAACCAATGCTGGGCGGTCAGACCAAGTTTCAAAAAAAGCAGGAGCTAATAATCCTGTCAATGAAAGTCCCGCTAATAAACAACTCACATGTTCAGGCTGTGCCCTGCCCTCCTTGGCACACGCTGCCATTTTGCAAAAGGGAGGCTGAGGCTTCATATGAAACACCAGGCTGCAGGGGCCCGAGGAAAGTGACTCGGGGAGGTCGAGGAAAGGGTCAGACCTGGCACGGCCGCCTCCGAGCCTCTCGCTCTGCGGACGGAGCGGCTGCAGTTGCAGTTCCAGGGAGAGAGGGCCTTTTGGGGCCAGGTCCTTGCGTCATCCGCCCCCCAGGGCCTCCTCCCCGCAGTCACCCTCCCCTACTCGGGACCGGCTCCCCGGCCCAAGAGCAGGGCATGCAGGCTTTAAGCAGCAGAGACACGTGGATATGTATGGCTGAGTCACCTTGCCGTGCACAGGAGACAAGCACAACGCTGTTAATTGGTAACACTCCAATGCAAAATCAAAAGTTAAAAAAATTACATTCAGAATTAAAAAAAAAAAAGCAGCAAAGATGATCTGAAAGCAATTGCTAACCACCCCGCCCCCACCCCCACCCTACCGCTATGGGAGCTGAGCCACCGTTGCCGCCAGCTGGACTGCCAGCTGGACCGCTGTGCCCACACCCCGGCTGGGTGGGCAGGGGTGCCTAGCGGGCTCCCGCAGTCCCCGCCATCCTGGTTCCCCAGGTGACAGATGCGAGACAAGGATGCTCGTGTCGACCCGCCTCCTCGGGCAGGTGGCGATTCGGATTCCGCCCCATCTCACGACCCCTGGTCTCCCTCGCGGAACCCACTGCAAGCAGAACGCAGCCGCAGGCCAGGCCTCCTTCCCATTTCCAGAAGCCAAGGATGAGGCAAGAAGAGGAATCGACAAGAAGTGAGTGGCCAGGACTAAAAACAGAAGGAAGGAGATGGACGAATGAAGAGGGGAGTCTGCAGAACATCGCCCTCAGGGCTGGTTTCTGCCCCTGGAGATGCCCAGAGCGAGCCCTGGGACTCCCACCATGACGACAGTCAGCATCGGTCAGCTCCCTGGCGGTGGGGCGCAGGGGGCAGAGCACAGGTGATGTACGTGTAGACGGAGTCACACACACGTCAACAGATAATCAGACACACACAGACCTTTATACGCAGACCTCCATACATAGGCTACACACATACATACACACACACAGACACATGGACACATCTACTCAACACATGTGCACATACGTGATTTCCTGTTCTTCCCAGCAGTCCTATGTTGACGGCGGGGGTCGGCACAGTATTTATCTGCTATACAGAGATGTGAAGCACTTTTCCTGGGACCACCAGCCTTCTGCCCCATCTCTGAGGCTGTCTGGTTTATCAATGTCCCCCGCCCAGCCAAGTGAGGACCTAAAGGGGAATATCGTGCTCCAGAAGGGCCTGTTTCCAGGGGGTGCCCCGGCCCAAGATCACACCTACCCTCATGCCCCAGGCTTCCAGCTGAGAGCCTGCCCCTCGGAGCAGGGCCCACCCACAGCTCCCTGGCTCCCTTAGGCAGCCCCGGACCTCAGAGCGTTTGGTCTCTCCACCCACCTGCCTCTCTTGGGGTCTGTCCCTGGTCCTTTTTCCACCGGCAGTCTGGAGAGGCTCCGGGGTGCCCCTGGGGGCTTACACATGGACCCTGGGGAAGGTCCCAGCTCCGGTCAGCGCTGCTGGGTTGGGGGAGGCCACAGCTTCTCAGAGCTGCCCGTTATCCCAGAGGTCCAACCAAAGCGCATTCACTTTGCACCTGCAGACCAAGTCTCTCAAGCACCTGGGCCCAGAGCCCACGCACACTAGGGCTCCTGGAGGACGGAGCTCACCTGGAACCCCTCCCGCTAGGTAGACAAACGTACAAACCAAGATCCAAAGACCCACGAGAGGGTCTGAGGTCCAGCGGAGGGAATGCCAGCAGAATGTGCGGAGTAGCGCTGACCCTTGGCACAGGACGCCCTCCCCAGTGGCTACTGATGCAGGCAGCCCACGCGGAGGACAGAGTCTGGGGGCAGGAAGTCCTGCGCCAGCGACACCGGCTCACGGGGTACCAGGCACAGGGCTCCTACATGCTCCAGACTGCATCCAAGGCTCTTCAGATGCACAGAGGTGGCCCTGGGCCTGGCATTTTGAGGTTCCCAGAGGAACAAGGCCCACTTTCCAAGGCCATGAATCATCCGGTGGGGGAGTGGAAGCAGGCGCCACCCCACAGGAAGAGGGCCGGCCGGGTCCAGAGGCTTGGTGCGGGGGGCGGCTCGGGCCCATCTGCCTCCTCTGGCTGCAGCCCTTAGGCCCACATGCCTCCCAGGGGCCCCTTCTCTGCTTTCCCTGGACTCTGCCCTCCCCAGGCCTTGGCTGGGGAAAGACAGGCGGACAGAGGGCAGCCTCCTCAGGATCTTGGAGGCCTGCCTGGAGCTGATGAAGCAATCTATACACCTGGGCACGGCCCCACCATACAATGTATTTTTAAATGGTTTCTACCCAAGTGAGGGCAGGAAATGTCTCCGACGATGCCCATGGTGTTATTCCAACTTGTGGCCAGTAAAATATAATAACACATGTACATTGTTTTTATTACCTATCTAGCTTATTAGCTAATAAAATAAGCTCAGCATTAAAAATTTAACTGAAGCCGTTTAATCGCACCCAGAACTCGTGGCTCTGGATTTTCTTCAGAAGATTTTCTTTGCCCAAATCTGTCACCTTTCCAGCATTTTTACCTATTTACATTTCTCCAGGAAGGAAAATTCCACTTGCCTGTCCAACCTGAATGAATGTGTTAGATTGCTGACCAGCTCGGACTCACCTGGAGCAGAGATGGGGAGGAAGGGAAGCGGCAATGGGAGGGCTGGGGGCGGGGGTCCTGCGGGGTCCTTCCCTCGGGTCCTCCCCAGGCGACCCCCACGGGCACAGAGACAGGAAGGCACCACCCGCTGGTCCAGAGCCAGGGCCTGGGCTCTTGGACAAAGGCAGCCAGAAAGAGTGGACCTGGGGGCCCGGTGGGGGCTCTGAACCTGAGACACCTGCCTCTCTTCTATTTTGGGGTGGGGACCTGTAGGTTAGGATGGAGGACTAAGGGAGAGAGGAGGAAATGCCATCAACAGAAGCTGTATTTTTCATTCTCAGCTGAATGCCTGGCAAATAGGCAGTGCTGGCCACTGAAGGAAGGCAGTGAGGCCTGCCTGGAAGGGAGTGGACACGTCAAGCCTGCCTGTCTGGACGTGGCCACATGCTCATGAGCAAGGCCAACCTCTCACCGCCAAGCTGGTCTCCGTTCCCTCAAGCCCAGCCGCGACTAAAGCTCACATAATAAGAGTAGAAAAGATGGCCCTGAGCACCCAAGGACCCCCTGGACCCAGAACCCACCATATACATCTGTCCTCGAGGGCCCAGCCCTGCTCTTGGGGATCTGACCCTCAGGACTCCCCACTGAGAACCAACACAGGCAGCCCTCAGGCTTGGAGACTGTTCTGGTGATGGTGCATTAACTCCAAGTTCAGCTCACTCAAACCAACACCCGAGACCAAGCACAAGCGAGGGGCGGCCAGGGCCCCGAGACAGAGGATGACACGTGAATGACAGGGCGTGTGGCCAGAGGCCATACCTCCAGGGGCAGCGAGGGTGAGCGCTGTTTCTTGCTGGACGCATGCTTTCGGCAGCTCACTCACAAGAGTGCATGCCTCCCCCACCCCGACCCAGCCCCTGTCCTCTCGTCCTCTGAAACCATCACTCACCGCCCTGACCTCAGGATCAGCATGATCTGAGTGACGCTGAACCCCGCCTGTGCAAGCAGTTCCTACGGCAGCTGTGGGGATGGGGGCTCCTGGGGTAGGTCCCTGAGAAGGGCCATGAGGGAACCCCCAGCATCTGTGAGGTTGCGCCTGCCTCTTCCTGGCTCTCTGCTCCTACACAGCCAGCACTGCTAGTGCAGGAAAGAGCATTTCTGATTTGAAATGGCAATGGCTTTAAGGATGAGGATGGCGGGCTTGATTTCATTTTTCACTGTATCAGATTTTAAGAACGAGGGAATGAACCAGCTTCCTGGGCCTCTTCAACAAGGGCACCCTGCCCTTGCCCGGGCTGGACCAGGAGCCAGGGAGGCTCTGAGACACCCCTGGTGGCTTCTGCAGCGCTTCCTCTGGGCGGGGCAGGGAGGGAACTCTTACCTGTGCCATCTTGGCAAGATCCAGGGAGGGCCTCTGCTCCTGTGCCTCCTCGGGGCGCCGCCGCTTGATGCCCACCTTCTTGTCGTTAAGGACACAGGGCTGGGAGCGGCTGCGCGCCAGCCCGCCCGAGCGCCTGGCCGGCTCTGGCGTCGAGGCGGGGGTGCTGCTGGCGGAGGGCGGGCAGTACTCCGCAAAGGAGAACTGCTCGTGCGAGCAGGACAGGGAGCGCTGCATGTCCAGCCGGCCGCCGCCCACGGGGCTCGCCGTGGGGCCCCAGAGGTCACCCGCCTGTCCGCAGGTGGCCAGGCCCGGCGCCCCCGGGCCAGGTGGGCCTCCGGGCCGCGGGTGGAGTCCCGCCGGGTCATAGGGCGAGGAGAGCGTGTTGGCGCGGGACGGGAGGCTGAAGCTGGAGCTCCGCTGCATGGTGCTGAACCCATTGGAGTAGCGCTGCACGCTGCCCCCACTGTAGCAGCGCCTCTTCTCCACCGGCGTCCAGACTTTGGACCCCAAGGGCCTCCATGACGTCCGGCAGCTGGCCATCTCGTCCGAGAAGGACAGCGACCGGCACTGGCGCTTGCTGGGGGGCGCAGACGGGTGCCCGTTGTGGTCGCTGAGGCTGAGGTCTTTGATCAGGTTGGTGACCGCGCAGGTGGTGGCCGCCTCCCGGTGCCACAGGGCACCGTCCTGGCACTTGTCCGGCAGGCACTCCCAGATGCTGGCGCTCGGCTGGTCAATCTGAAGGGGGCACTTCCTGTCCAGGTCTCGCCATCTGTCATTTTCTGGTTTGGAAATACAAAAAAAGAGAGAAACAGGGCTTTGAGAAGGGTCTTCACGCCGGTCCTCTCTCGCCTCACCGAGAACCCGTTTTAAACAGGAGGTTAGAGACAGAAAGGCCCTTAAAAAAGCCATCCAGTCTGGCCTCGCTTTACAGATGAGAAACTGAGGCTCAGAGGGATGGACGTGAGTCCCGAGGTGCTGAGTCAGACGCAGGGCAGCCCCACAACTCCTGACACGGTTTTCTTTCCAACATACTGCACGGCCTCCTGCGCTAAGTCACTTCAGTCATGTCTGACTCTGCCACCCCATGGACCTGTAGCCCACCAGGCTCCTCTGTCCCTCGGATTCTCCAGGCAAGAATATGGAGGAGCATTGCCATGCCCTCCTCCAGGAGGTCTTCCCGATCCAGGGATGGAACCCACGTCTCCTGCGGCTCCTGCATTGCAGGCGGATTCTATACCACTGAGCCACTGCGGAAGCCCTAGCCTCCCAGGACAGTTTGAAGCACTACTGTTCACCCCAGAGGCCTCTCATCCTCTAGAAGCGAAATCAACTTGCCCGGCCTCTGCCCTGGCCGGCAGCAGAGCGGGGATAACGTGTCTGCTACGTCCCGTCTCAGGGCTCTCTGCTCTGGGGCTGGTACTCGACGGCCTGGGGGAAGACCACGACCAAAGGGAGTGTGTCGGGACCCCCAGAGTGGCTGGTGGCTGGTGGTGCTGCCAGGTTCGTTGACCTGAGTTCCCTCTTTAAAACGAAGGCAGACAATAGAAACCGGATATTTTATGGATTTACATCCCCTCCACCAAAATGCTCCACAGCCAACCACAACAACAGCTGCCAATCACTGAGGACTTTGCTTTTCCTCACTTGCTAAAATCTAGGACAAGGTTGCTAAAGCCCATAGAATCAAGTTTTGGGCTGCAAAGAGACCTAAGTGTACAATTTAAATCTATGTATTGGGGTCTCTCCTTGAACGCACGGACAAACAAGCCAATCCTGCTAGGAACTGTGTGTTGTTTTTCTGCTATGGAATCGGGCCCTGTGCTGAGAATCTGAGGAGCTCAAAGACAAATCTGATACAGTTAGTAAAACAAAAACAGGTAAGAAACAAGCTGTGCTGCTGGGAACCGACGTGTCAACATGTGTCTGGTTTTCTCTAATCTCCACATCTTCATAAACTCTGCAAATGTGAATACAGAGAAAAGTATGGTTTGAGTCAGTCACTCAGTGGAAGAAGTAAAACCTGAAATGACAGTCAGCAGGTATTTCACGCGCGCTGATTCTCAGCACCACAGTCAACTACTGTGCAACCCCCGTGGGTGGTAGGTGTAACCAGTGTGCCCTGCATGGCTACCATCGCTGCCCAGATGGGGAGACCCAGGCTTGGGGGGTGGGGTAAGTGGCCCCAAAGCCACAGCTAACAGCTGAAGAGATGCAAACTCAGGCCGGCCCGACCCAAAGCCCTCTGCTCTCTGCACTACACCGTGGCACTGAGGCAGCTGCAGGGGAATCCCACCTCGGCCCTGCCCTCAAGGAGTCTACCAGTCATGCAAGATCAGCCATCACTCAGAAACCTGTGCCCTCACCTACGGGAGTGCAGCAAGGACTGGAGGACTATCTCCTCTACCAGGGGCCACTCCTCAAAGGGCCCAAGAAACACAACCGAGGCAGGCACTGAGCCCATGGTGAATGTCACGACCAGCAGCTACTTGTTGGGGGAGCGTCACGAGCCAGAGGAAAAGCCGAAGGGGTTCAATGTGTGCTCTTTCCTTGAGGGCCCCTGACGCAGCCATGGGACTCGGAGCCTGAGGGGCTGGGACCCGGGGCAGGGGACATGCATAAGTTGTCCAGAGGCTGTTCCCATGTGTCGGGGGGGCCATGGTCCTTAGAAGCTGGAGATGCAGGAGAGAGACCTGCCTCGTCAGGACAGCCGGGAACAAAGCAGGACTGATGCTAACTGTCCAATTCATCTCACCTCTGAAATCTGCCTGGGCCCTGGCGCATGGCCAGTCTCGATACGTCTTTCTTTAAACCAACCTGACAGAGCATTGCCAAAATTTACCTTTTGCAAATAGCATTTACTTTGTTCCAAATGGGCTTTCCAGGTGGTACTAGTGGTAAAGAACCTGCATGCCCATGCAGGAGACATAAAGAGAAGTAGGTTCGATCCCTGGGTCAGAAAGATCCCCTGGAGAAGGAAATGGTAATTCACTCCAGTATTCTTGCCTGGAGAATTCCCTGGACAAAGGAGCCTGGAGGGCTGTAGTCCACAGGGTCACAAAGGGTTGGACATAACTGAAGTGACTTAGTATGTATGCATTGTTCAAAACAGGTCTTCATTATACACTATTCCTCAAGTAGTCACCATTCTTTTAAAAGAGGTTCAATTTGACATTTATCAGCAGTTGAAAGTTCAGTAAACTAACAGTAAAATTAAAAAAAAAAAACCCAACATTGACTGAGTCATGACCATCTCTGATTGAGAAGAAGAAAGCTTATCCTCCAAAAAAGTGGAGATTTATGTATGATGATGTTCTTCAAAATGACATGCTGCTGCTGCTAAGTTGCTTCAGTCGTGTCCGACTCTGTGCAACCGCATAGACGGCAGTCCACCAGGTTCCCCTGTCCCTGGGATTCTCCAGGCAAGAACACTGGATTCTTGAGTTGCCATTTCCTCCTCCAATGCATGAGAGTGAAAAGTGAAAGTGAAGTCACTTAGTCATGCCCAACTCCTAGCGACCCCATGGACTGCAGCCTACCAGGCTCCTCCATCATGGGATTTTCCAGGCAAGAGTACTGGAGTGGGGTGCCATTGCCTTCTCCGCAAGATGATATGAGTGATAGCAAAATGATAAACACAACTAAAAAGGTCCTATGGGGGAGAGGGGTGGTTAATTAAAGCATCAAGGAATAACATGGAACATGAAAAAAGCGGTTTCAAAGAATATTAACGATGTGGGGAAATGTTAATGATGTAATACTAGACATAAAGAAAGAGGACATAAAACCATAGAGATAGCGTGACTCCTCTTTAGTAAAACACATTCGTTATATGGGAAGATAAAACGGAAAACAAGCCAACATGTTCACAGTCAGTTGGCAGAGAGGTAGTTGATTTTTCTCCTTTTCATTTCTTGGAGTTTCTACGTTTCACTAAGTACAAATATGTGGAGGGCCGGGGCCTAGGACCTCCATCCTCCTCTGGGTTCGCTCCTTCAGTCTTTCAGGAAGTCCTCGCCGAACAAGGCTTGCCACGGACTTCTCTTTCGGGACAAGGCCCTGAGGTGCCTGGTGGGCCAGTGGCCAGCTAAGCAAGGAACCGAGGAGCCGACCAAGGGCGGTGAAGGCTCCAAGATGGCACCACCACGGCCCCGACTTGAGCCGGGAGCCTGCGAGAGACAGTCTCTCTCGCAGGCCCTGGGAGACCCAGGAAGTCAAGGAGAGGGATTCTGTCCTCAGAAGATACCACTTTCTGCTCTCTTTTTGCATCACTGTCCTGGAACTTTCCCATCTCTGGGAAACCATGAGAAAAGGGGATGGCAGAGGAGCCAGTTAGGCACCGACTTCTGTCTCTCTCGCTCAGCAGGGCCCTTTGCTCTGCAGTGACCACCAGTGATCTCACTGCTTCCTGACTGGACCCCTCAGGGCTCCGTAGTCCAGTCCCATCTCCTCTCTCTCTCTCTCCAGAGAACTTTCTGAGGCCCCCATGTGTTCACAGTCCGTCCCCTGCAGCAGCTTCCCGCGGCAAACACTCCAGCCTAGTGTCCAGGCTCCGTCTGCACCTGGTCTCCCCAGGAGGCCCACACTGCAGGCGCCAAACCTCCCTTCACGGCACAAGTCAGACAGGAATCAGGGAAACCAAAGCATTCCTTGAAAACCCCTGAAACAGCCCTTGAGGCCCACTCCTTCTGGTTTCACATCCACAGCCCTAAAGAGCCCATAAAACTACAGCTTAATAGAGCGATGGCGGGAATGAGCGTGACTAACGTCTACGTACAGAGGGGTGTGCATGTGAGTTTTGTGGTTGTTGCTGTTTAGTCATTTATTTTTGGCTGCGCTGGGTCTTCACTGCGGTGCGCGGGCTCAGCAATCGTGGCGCATGGGGTTCAGCTGCCCTGCAGCACGTGGGATCTTAGTTCCCCGACCAGGGATCGAACCCATGTCCCCTGCATTGGAAGGCAGATTCTTAACCTTTGTTTTGAAGTTAACTCTCAAACCGCCAGTGGGAACTGGGGTTGGGTGGCTCATTTGAACATGTTCTTACCCCCCTACAGGAACTACTCCTGTTTTAAATAGGAAGCCTCTACAGGACCTTAACACATAAAATGTCTCTTGTAGGGAGGAGTCACAGAATCAGTTCACAACTCAGTCCACTGGTTAAATGAGGGTGCAATGTGACCACCGTGGATGTGCAGCTCCTCCTCCAAGGGGGAAGAGACCCAGGACGTTATTATCCTGTCTGTATCCTCCCGCCAGCCTCTTACTCCCCATGGAAGAGCCAACTCGAACATCGCCTCCTCTGCAGGTCCACCCTTTCCCACACAAGCCTACGGGCACCCGCAGCGCCTTGCCTAGACTTTGAGTCACCTGTCTCGCGGTAACTGAACCTTTGTTATCTGTTTATGTGTCTGTTTCGTCTGCTGAGCTACAAGTTCCAGAGGGCGGTCCTGGCCTGAGGTTCCCGCACCCAGCACAGGGCTTGGCACACAGCAGACATCAGCCGGTGCAGGGTGGAGGGAGGGAAGGGTGATACAAAGCAGATAGACGCTGCACAGCACACCGTGGGTGCTCTCTTGGTCTCGCTTACCCCTTGCCCTTGGCACAGGTAACCAGCCGTCCCTTGACCAAGCAGGTCCAACCTGGGCTGTCCCATGAATTCCCCACCCCACTGGGGCCAGGGATGGTCGTGTATGGAACTGACCAGGACACTGGCTGGCCCGGCAGTGGCCATGTCCCTTTGAAAACACAAAGCCCTGTCCAATTCTGAGCTCTTGCTACTGTGTGTCAACACCAGCCAGGTGGCTACTTGTTCTGTCTGCGGAGCAGATAATATTTTAATTGTTTCTATCTTTATCACTTCAAGAAGTACAACATAAAGAAAAGTAAAAACAATCGAGGCTATGTTTAGCCCGTGTGTTTTCCCCCTTTGCTCAGGGAACAGAAGGCGATTTGCTGGGTCAGGTCACCAAACAAAAGAAACAGGAATAGAAGCTAATTTTTAATGGCAAACCGCCCTGAGCGCTGGGCATGCTGTCACGTTGTACAGAAGGCCTCAGTAAGGCTCCAAGGAGAGGACGCCGGACGCCCCCGCCCCTCCATTCAACACTGTCTCTGTACAAACAACTGTAACCCTTTCAACAGTGACGATGGCCGTGGCCACGGGGAGTCCGCTGAGCTGGAGGACTTGGTGTGGTGGGAAGGCTGTGGACCTGGGTTCAAGCCCCAGCTCTGCAAGTGACTTCACCTCTCCAAGTCTCAGTTTCTCCATCTATGGAATGAGGAGACTGTAACCTCTGCACAGAGCTACCCTGAGAACGGAACCATCGCCTCGCAGGCCACAGGATGGGCTCACGAGACAGCAGCGTGACTGTGACGACAACACTGGAGGCGACTCGGGAGTTGAGTCCCAGCCCTTCCACATGGGGTGTGTCTGGAATGGGGACTCGGGTGTTCTCAAAGAGCGTTTCGGGAGCACCAGATGGGTATCTGCTAGGGATGGTGAAATGCACATTCCTAGGCCCGGTCCCTGCTGTGACACATAGAATCTCTCAGAGCAGGAACCTGCCTTTTAATAAACTCCTCAGGTTATGTTCATGTGAAGTGGTTGAGAACCACTGTTCGAGACTGCAGGCTGCACAGGGGCCTGGGTGTCTTTCAAACACCTCCACGGAGGCCCAGTCAGACCATCCAGCCACACCAGGAAGCTTCTGCAGGGTGGACCATGCCGGTCTCCACAAGCCTGCATTCAGAACATCACTGAACGCTGGCTTTGTCTGGGGCAACAACAGAAAGCAGAATTATGGAGAAGGATGACTTTGCCTTTAGAGTATGTTGAGGTCCCCTTTTCACAGGACAGGGGTGGGGACCCCGAGTTGCACAGCGTGTTCTGGATGGAGGGCTAGTGGGAAAGGCCTGAGAGGCCGACCATTCACATGATGGGACTGGTGGGAGGCCCCCTACCCCCCAAGACGCGCCATGGCCTGTGGCTTCTCAGGGAAGGTCTGAGCACCAAGCCCCAGCGGACACGGTCCAGGCCGAGGACAGTAGCCCCGGCTGCTTAAGTTCCCGGTGGCCCCACGACCTGCAACCCTCAAGGGCAGCTCAGGTTTCTCCATCTCCCTGCTGGGCCAATCTTCACAAGTTTGAGGTTTATACAGGGGAGTGGGTGTGTGGGTGTGTGCGCAGGATACACACGCCCGGGGCTTTTTCTACAGAGGGTGGGGGCCAACCACGCAAACACACAAATCACAAGCCGTCTCGCTCTCTCAGACGGACTTGACCAGATGACCTTCAAGGGACCTTCTCAAGCTGAGGCTCCATAACCGAGCCTGAAGTTTCTGGGAAGCACGGAAGAAGCTGACAGCCGCACCTGGGGGACAGGAACTCAGATTTTCCTCACTCCCAGCAACGCGCACGCACACTCACAGGCTTTGGTCTGGAGATCCCTTGACTGGGGAGGGCAGAGGCTGCTGGGTGCACGGATCTCCAAGCTCAGAGAAAGAAAACACCCAGAGGAACACAAATAGCATGTGACCTCAAATGTTCTCGTTTCCATTTCTGCCCTTAAACTTGGAGGGAAATTCCCAGGGCGCCTAGATTCTTAGTGGACTACAAGCCTTCATATTATGTTCACAAGACGGCCTTGGATATCTTCATGCCGTGTTTGGAGGCCGCTCTATAGTGACATAACCACAACAGAATGTGGTTTTTAGAAGAGGTTAGACACCTGAAGCACAGACCCAAGATATGGAAGGTTCTTGCAGCCGCTGGGGCCAAGTGAGCCGGCCTCAGGCGGATCGGGGCCGGCTGACTCATTCTCGGATTTCACACCTGTCTGCTTGTGCTGACACCAGCCTCCCTTCCCCTGGCCTGGGGGCTGGGGCTGTGTTAACTTGGCCTGCGGGCTGCAAGGACTCTCTGCCTGATCTAGGGCAGGGGAGCAGCTCGCCAGCCCTTTCGGTGGGAACTCTGTGTCTTTCTGGAGCCCGCTTTATTACATCGGTCTTATGAAAAGGGCACCGGTGGAAACACACACAAGACAGTGGCATGAGCAAGCCCACACGGCACCGTGTGCTTTTAAGTGGACTCCGGAGCCCCTGGCCCACGGGAGCAACTCTTTCTCTGAGTCACCAGGACGGAGACTCAACACAGGGCTGGGCCGGGAAGAAAAAGCTCCTGGGCTTTGCCCACCCAAGCCTCAGCCTCTGGTGATGCCCACCTTCACCTGCAATAAATCAGAGAATGTCCGTGCATCTTAGGTTCAGGGACAACACAGGATGCCAAGCACCTCAGCCCAGGGCCCGAGAAAGACGGGCCAGAATGGCTGGAGACAATGCTCCCCTGGCCCCACCCAGGGAAGGCTGGCTGGAAGGGCACTGGGGAGACATCTGATAGGCTGGTGGGTACAGGGGGTTTCTGGGGTCCTGCCGTCACCAGCCAGGTGAGGGTGGCCCATGGCAGTGGCCACTGCTTGTGGGAGGGCTCTTTCTCTTACAGAAAGAGGCCCAGTGGGGATCCCCAGGCAGTGAAGAGGTGTAAACCCCTCCAGACTGGGCACTGGGAGTGTGGGCTGGTCTCCCATCTGTAGGCGGAAGCATGGGCTGGGGCCCCGTGACAGCCCTTCCTGCCTTGAACAGACCTCCTGCTGCACCCCAACCTCCAGAAATCTGTAGGGAAAAGCTGATATTCACATGGCGGGACGTCCCCTGGGCACCCCAGTGGTTGAGACTCTGGTGCTTCCCCTGCAGGGGTCATAGAGCTCCATTCCTGCTTGGGGAACTGAGATCCCACACATGCTGCACAGCGTGGGCCAAAGATGAAACAAACAGAAAAAGACGAGGGCCATGAACACTCTGAAGCGACAGAGTGGTCTGTTCCATCCACTGCCTTCGGATTCCCACCCTGGCTGCGTGTTTGCACAGGGCATAGGCCATGGGACTCAACTTCAAACCCACGCGCGCAGCAAAGTTGGGCACAGTGACACAGAGCAGGAAACTGGCCACTGCAAGAGCTTTTCAGGAAACTGTCAATATAGCCGCATTAATTGTCAATTAGCTAACCCCCTCCCACCTTAGTGGGATCCTTGCTGAAGTTGAGGGAAAGCCTCAGTGCATACCCCAAGCACAGCTCTTATCCCGCAGGGCAGCAGAGCGCTCCCCCACGTGACGGCTGGGGAGATCAACTCCAGGACAGGATGGGCTCGCGTCTCGCCTAGGGACACGCCACTCGCCAACAGCAGTCTGCAGTCTCGAGGCCGTGCTCCCGCGGCGGGGCCAGGCTACCTCCTAACAACCATCTCTCCACGTGGAAGCGGCCTGGAGAGGCACCATGCGGGCGGGGGTGGGGAGTGCCCATGGCCAGTCTGGCAGCTGCCATTCCTCGTCCCCTGGCACCTTTGGGGCTCCCTCGCCCGTCCCCACCACGTCAGGCCAGGCTGGGTGAGAAGGCGGCCTGGGAGGCTCCCTTTTCAACCATCAATGGCCATCATGTGCCAACTACACTTTGTACCTACGCCCCATCCTGTACCTTATACCAGAAATGTCTGAAACCTAAGTGGTGAAAGGAAAGACTAACAGCACTCTGCATGGACAGACCTTACCGTTTAGAGATGGGCAAACCACATCAATGATTACAGTCAGTAAGAGTAGCCCTTAAAAGCTACGTTTTAAAAAATCAATCCTAGGCACTCTTTATGGATTTTTGTACTAGCCTATTTTGGCTAATAATCAGTTCTTACAGGAGGCCCTGGGTCCAAGGATGATGTGCAGTGTGGCTATCTCAGAGAGACTGAAAAAGCGGCAGAGACCAGAAATTCTGGCTTCGTTATCACTGCGACTCATTTCATTTCAGTTGTGTGTTCATTTGCTCTTGGAAACCTGAAACGCTCAACCTCCGAATGCTGGCTTTTTCCCCGCTTGCTGCAATCACAGCCCACTTGCAGCAACAAACGGTGGGAGGGTGAAAAGACCAAAAGCTACCCGACCTCAAAGTGCAGTCTCTTCCTCCTGCATGGCTCAGCACAGCCGACTGGGGTACCCTGTAGGAACTAATACGGGAGTGCCCCCGGGAGCAAGCCTTCTGTGTATAGAGCAGACTTTAACAGCAAGAAATTAAACATGGAAAGTAAGGCCTTATAATTAAAATGCTGACAAACCTGAACCGCAGTGGCACAAGGAGGGCTGCTATAATATTTTTACAATTCCTTTTTATACATAATGTATGATCCTTCTGCTCAAGTTTCCTCTATGTTCTTTGCTGTGAGATAATTTACATTAATAAATAATTTATTACCATAACTCCTAAAGTAATTATGGGTTTCCACCCAATTTTTTTTTTTTTTTTTTTTAAGCATCTGAATTGTTTTGTTCCCTGTCCATGGACTTGTATTTACATGCCTTCTCCTAGTGGCCTTTCGGAAGTAACCGGGGTTGCACGTGCTTGCTCATGTTGTTTGATTTCCCGGTCTCCTTGTCACCCGACAGCTGAGGAGAGAGAAGTGGGCAGAGTCCAGTATCCTTGCAACACCGAATTCGATCAAGGGGGGTGCAAGGAGCCGAGCCCAGGGTGGTGAATGGAGGCCCCTCTCACCTGCTTCTCCTGTTTCACCGAAAGAGATCTGACCCATCCACACGTGACCCTGGGTCAGCGTGAAGAAGCACCTCCCAGGCCCAAAGGTGGAGGAGCCACGGGGAGGGAGCCACGGGCCGAGGATTCCCTGGCGACTGCCCCACCCCAGCCTGGCTCGGGGAGGTCCTCTCAGGCGCAGCCAGCCCCCCGTGTGCACCCATGAGCAATCACGGCTACGAATGGGGCTGGCTTGCCTGTCAGGCCAGCTGACCCGGTGGGCGGGCCACACCCCTGAAGCTGCCACCTGACCAGGGTTTCCTGTGTCAGGAACACAATTCCCTGGGGGAGACACGGCTCTCCCCAGAGAAGCTGTTTGCAGAGGCAGTTCCGGTTCAGCCCAGGAGGCGTGCTGAGGATGGTCTGGGAGGTGAGGAGAGAAACCCAGAGGCACGGCATCGCCTCTGCTATAGAAGGAGCCCTGTGGTGCCCAGGCTGGCCGGGCACTCAGCCCTGGCAGGGTAGGCCAGCCGTGGCCTGGCTCCCCTCGACCCCGCTTCTCCTGTCCACAGTCAAGCTGACTTTGTCTCCCCACCCCCACGCTGGAAAAAGACAAAACTACTTCTTTGTATCAAGCTCCCAAACTTGAAGGGAGGGGACGAGACCCGCCAGGAGGGCCCTGCAGTCCAGCTCAGGATAACTGAGCAAGAAGTATTTAAAAGCCAAAACATTGTTGCGAACGCTGATGATATTAGTAATGCATTTTATCTCCGTGGGTGCAGGGAAGGCTGAGCTCCCCGCAAGGGCGGCTTCTCCAGAGGAAGCCAACCGGCCCTTCCCACCAAACACATTTGCCTGGGTTTTCTTACGAACACTCATGAAACCCTTCAGCTCATCCCAGTGTCCAGCGAGGACCCCTGCACGGGGGCTTGAGAGGGAAATGCCCTGAGCCCCAGGTCCACGCTGTCCCCAGCTCTCATGGGAGAATTCCACTAATCAGGGCCAGAACCGGAGTCCTCTGTCTTGGGAGACAGGCAGGGGGTTTGGTGATTATAATGCTGTGAGGTTTCATCTTTGCTGAGGGCCGTGCACCCCCCACCCCCACCCCAGTGGTCCTCTTCTTTGCTATGGAAAACCAGGCATGGAGAGAGAAAGTCTCGCGGCTGCTGCTCGTGTGTGTCACAGGGCGTGGCCGCACACTGAGTCCCGGGCCGGAGCCTTCAACAAGCACACAGCCTGGGGAGGGCCTCGAACCCCTGACACCCACCTCAGCAAGTGCGGGGAAGGGACGGAGGTGGGGTGCGAGCCGGTGCCTCGCGAGTGCTGCTGTCTCCTTAAATCCCACGGACCCCACGAGGGTGCAGGCTGCAGAGGGAGGCCCAGGAGGACAGCGCTGAGGGCCCCCTTCACAGGGGTCCAGGGGAAGTCCACGCTCCCTGGCCTTGCTCCTCCACTAGACAGAAGCCCCCTAGAGGGCAGGGGCTGACTCGCTGGCACAGAGCAGGGATTCAATAAACACCGACCAGAACAAGGTACACTGAACCAACTAGAGCCGACTTTTCTAAAAGCCTTGGTAGCACGTGCTATCAGGTGGGTCAGGATCTCCCGAATCAAGGAAGGGCTTAGGACAACAGAAAGATGAAGAGATGGGAGAGAGGGAGAGAGAAGTCATGGAAGGGGCAGTGGGGGTAACTGCACAGACCTCATGGTCCTTCACTGCCTGGAAGGGCCCTGGCGCCAGCCAGCAGAGAAGGAGGGCACAGACCTCATGGAGGTGAAGAGCCTGCGGGCCAGGGAGCCCTTCCCGAGCGGCCGCCCTGCGCACCAGAGCCCTGAGGGGCAGCACCACAGTCGTCCTGTAGCCCCGGGCTCCCCCAGCAGAAGGCAACTGCTGGGTTTGGCGGGCTCAGACGGACTCTGCTGGGACTCTGGGAAAAGACCTCCCCTGCTCACCTCTGCCTTGCTCCCTGGGCCTGAGCACCTTCCCCACAAGGGTGACTCACACCTGCACCACCCCCCGCCCAACACCCACCAAGGAAACCAAGGTGGTCCCTGGGGGCGTGGAGGCCTCTCACAGGAGCAGGATTCTCAACCTAAGCTCAGCCTTCTTCACCTGTCACGTACGGTGCTCATGCCGCGCCAAGCTCCTTCCGAGAGTCTCGGAGACCTCGTAGCAAGGCAGGTGCTGTCCCAACACCCATTTCACAGATGTGTAAACAGGCTTGGAAAAGGTAAACAGTTTGCATTGACTGTGTGAGGGCCAGCACCACCATCACGAACCCTCGAGAGCTCTAACTTATTGTGATGCGCTCACAGCAAAGGTCGAGGAAGCCTGACGGTTAAGGTCTTGAAATAAAGACCAAGGGTTCCACCATCTGGGTCACCAGTCTGGCCCAATTCTGAACCACCTGGGGCGGGGCAACTGGGCAGAGGGGTGGGTATACCCAGGAGCCCCAATTACTCCCCTTCCCAGACACACCAGAGGAAGACGGCCCAGCTGCAGCCCAACTGTGGGTCTGGCCCAGGAAGAGGGTGAGGAGGCGGGCTTCTGGGCCACGTGGATGGGGCATGGAGGGTTTGCTGAGAGCCGTTAACCACAACCAAGGTGTGCAGCCAAGCCTCTGGTGGGGACAGGCCTCAGAAGTGTGTCACACGGGTAAACCAAGGCCAGGTGAGCTCCCCGGTTCCATTTCCCCGGGGGGCAAGCACCAAGGAGGCCGCCCAGGACTCTCCCACACAGCTGCGGCTTGAGAGTGAGAAGCAAACAGTCGTTCCCCCGCCCTGGGGTCCAGCTCTGCCCACTGAGGGGCCTTGCAGTGCCACCCCAGATGTGAGAGGAGCGCCCCTGCCTGCCACCTAGAGCAGCTGTGGAGTCCAGGGGGACCCTGCACCTCAGGTGCCCAGCACGGCACCACGCTCACTGTGACAGGTGATGAGGACTCCCCAGGACCACCCCCACCTTCCACCTATGGAAACTGAGCCTGCAGAAGAAAACGCTGTGCCCAGAGGGAAAAGGGCCAAGACAAAAGGCCCCGGGCACTGAACGCAGTCCTGGGGAAGCAAACCTGAAACCCCAAAGAGGGGACCCGCCACAGAAGCCCGGCTTATAGAAACTCATCAGGAGATGTGTCCCGGAAGCGGGCAGGAGTCCAGGGAAGAGGGGGCAAGGAGAAGCAGCCCGATCACCGGGAGCAGAGGAATCAACACAGTCAACACAGTCATCCCTTCGGCCCCTTATGGAAAACAGTAATCAGCACTTGCATGTGAATAGGGCACCAGGGCAACCTTTCTGGAAAGCGTAACAGAAACACAAAGCAAGAGCCTTAAAAATGAAAACGTGCCTGCCCCCCGGCCTCTCTACTCCACTCCTGGGAGCCACCCTAAGGAATAATCCGAAAGGCAGAGCGAGATTCAGACACTGAGTCACCGTCAATCATGAGAGCAACAGAAACAGTCCTACCCAACAACCAAGAAACGAGTTACCTCCTTAGAAGACAATATTATAGACTCATTATCACGCATGGGATGGGCAATTTTCATGCTGCAGGGAAATGATGGGTCATTATTAGTATGCAGGGAAAAAAAAAGCAAAAACAAAAGTTTTCATAAATAATTTTGTATAATCGTACGTTCATCATGGACTTGGCTATGTAAAAACTGCAAAGGACAGAAACTACACCAAAATATTAACAGTAGTTATAACTGGGTCCTGGGGCTGTGTGAGATTGTTATTTTGTACTTTACACGAATGGTGCATTTTTCTGAATTAAAAAAAAAAAAAATGAACGTGGTCATTTTAATGATCAGACACAAACTCGCCGTGTCACTGCTGGAAATAACGTCTGTAAACCACGCACCCGCGCCCAGCCCCTCACTCAGCCCCCGTAGCCCCTGCCCTGCTCCAGCACTGAAACCGAGACAGATCCAACAACACAGAAGAGAGTCCCCGCGGACGCTCCTCGTCCTTCCTGCGTCCAGAAAGGGCTTCTAGCGTCTCCCCCGGAGGACTCGGGCCCTGAGGGAAGGCGCTCGAGGAGGACTGTCCGCAGCCACCTGGTTACTCACCCATGATTCCACAAGAGAAAAGTGTCGGTCCTTGACTCATCTTCTTTGGCGTGTGCTGCAAACAACCAGAAAAGCTATCACTCTTCAAGTCATAAGAAGCACGTCTGCACATGACCCTGCACTGATTCCCTCGCTAAAGTCACAATTAAAGGGTGGGGGGCGTGGAGGGTGGCAGTGGGGTGGGGTGGAAAACTCAGATCAGGGAAAGGAGGGGGAAAAAAATAACACAACAAGTTACTAAAAGAGACATCTGCCCGTAATTAGGTCTGGGCTCTTGTCCGGAGCCTCGGGTGAGGTATGGAGTCCATCAAGTTAACGGGCTTTAAAAGCACACAAGGGAGCCCCGTGACTCCTGACACTAGGGGACTCGTCCACGTGAGTGATGCGGAGTCAGGGCGCAGGAGGGGCTGGAGAGCAGCCTCCCCGCAGCCCGGGACGGGGAGGAGAGCAGGAGACTGCTTCCTGTCCCCGGGGAAAGGACAAGCCTCCAGCAAAAGGCAGAGGCCCACCTGCCACCCCCCAGCCCTCCCTCCTGGATGCAAGGAGAGCAGCTCCCGTCTCTGTGAAAAGGCTCGAGAGGGTGGCCCTGGCTCGGAAGCTGTTTCGCAGCCAGGAGGGGCCCCCCCCCCCGCCAAGACACCCTCAAGAACTGAAACAGAAACTCGGGTTGTGTCTCGTCTCAACACACGGCGATGGCCTCTGAACTCCCTGGTGCCACATTTCTACAAGGGTTTCCCTGTCCCCTGTAAACACTGCACATTTCCCCTCTCAACCCACACCTCGCCTCACTGTGGTCACGGGGTGAAAGGCCAGGGTAGGGGGGCGCCCAGAAGACCCCCGCATCCAGACACTCGCTCCACGGTGCCGTGGTAACCGAAGCCTGGAACGTTCCAGGAATTCATGCGCTAGCCGAGACCCAGGTCAAGAGGCCAGTTCTGACCTCCAGTGAGGAGGAGACAGTCCACGTCCGTCGGGGCCCCAGGAAGAAGGGCCTCACTCATCCCTTCCTTCACTCATTCATTCATCCACTCGCTCCACAAACATGTACCGGCGACTAGTCACGTGCAGGCTTGTGCTGGGGTGGAGCGCGCGATGGTGCAAGAAGCTCTTGGCTCCGGAGGGGTCAGCAGTCACAGGGGGCTCTCACTGCTGAGCAGAGCCCCAAATGACAGGGACGCGTGCCTGGCTGTTGGTCCCAGGAGCAGGGGGCACGGGTGGGGGGACGAAGGCCCTGGCTCTTTTCACGCCTGGACGGGGAGGGTGTGGCTGCCAAGAAACACCTGGCCCCCCCAGATAAGAGGGGAGCTGGCATCTGGCAGGGGCTCCCCACCCCTGTCCTCAGCTTGCCTGAGCTGGGGACCTTTGCCCTTGGCCAGCAGGGTGTTCGCTGATCAGGTTATTAAGGGTCTGTCCTGACCAGCCTGGAACACAGAGGTGAAGGACGTGGCCTCGGCCCCAAGGAAGCTCACATTTTTCTAGAGGTCACACAATCAGTCCAGACAGAGAGCGGGACTGGAGGCAGCTGGGCCAGGCCATGGGCACTGGGAGCTGAAGGTCAGGGTGGGCTTCCTGGGGGAAACAGAGATGGTCCTGAAGGAACTTATGGGGTGGGGGTTGGGGGGTGCAAAGGGAGGCTGGGCTGTCCTCCTCCCGTCCCCTACCTTGGATTGAAGACAATCCTTATGTTTTTAGGATAGGTCTCCCTCCCAGAGTCCACCCAATCGACAGCCCTCCGGGGAAATACCTGGAAAAAGTTAAAGGTGGGCTGCCTCTGCCTCCCGTCCAGCTCACCCCAGAGTCACTGTGTGGAAAGTGGGTGTGACAGACATTCAGAGCCCTGCCTCCAGGCAGCGCAGCCTGTGGAAGCCAGGCAGGCCCTGCGCCCAGGGGAGGTTCGAGGGAGACAGAAGCTGGCCTGGCTGAGGCCACGGGGCTGGCCAGCCGAGAGGGATGGCCCCCGACGCTGCAGAAGCCTTTATACCACGGAGCCAACATCCACTGGGAACCACAGCCCAGTCCCACCTCAGCGCATCCCCGTGAAGGGCAGGGATAGGGGCCCTAATGCAGGCTGGAGGCCCACAGAAACCCGAAGCAGGGCGGGCCAGGGAGAGCTGGAGGACACAAAGAGGCAGAAGCCATGTGTCACCACCCTGGCACACGCAGGGGCCCGGGTTTACGGACGCAGAGGCAAGCATGCTGCCCGTGGACCATCAGGGGTGCGCTGCCCACTGACCGACCTCTCGCTCAGCAGGCGTGTTTCAGGCAGAGGGTCACCTGGGTCCCCTCCCCGGGGAATGTGGCCCGCGAGCAGGCACCAGAGGCTGGGGTCTGGACCGGCAGAGAGGAGCCACTGGGTTAGCACACAGGGCGCCCCTGGCCCTCGAAACTCATTCATTCAGTCATTCACTCACTCACCCAGCAAGGACCTACTCACCAGGCTGGGGGGCGCGCACTAGTGATAGGACTGCCTCTGGCTCCCCACACCACCCGGCTGGAGCGCCACCGTCGTCCACCAAGGGACCAGGTGAGCCCCTGACCTGGTCCTGGGCGCGTCCTGCACCATCCGTCCTCCACGCAGACCCGGGGGCCCAGCCCCCATGGCCGCCCTGCTCACAGCAACCTGGACAAAACCCGGCTGTGCCCCTGTCCCCGCTGCCCACCGGGCGCCTGTGAGCCAAGCCCGAGTCCACCCCGGCCTCACTCACGCTGCTTGGGAACAGTCCGGCTCGCTGCCGCCCAGGCCTTTGGCTCTGCAGCTGGTTTCTGTCACGTGGCCTCCCCGGCGGCCTTCCCCGGCCGAGAGGCGCCCTGCCCACCCGCGCTCTTCTCCATGGGACCTTGCTGAAAGCTGCCCCCCCGCCACCCCGTGCGCATGTTTGCTTTGTTTTGGGGCTCAGACTCCACTCACCCCTGAGACTGAGCCTCCCTGAGGCCGTGGTCCAGCCCACAGCATCTCCGCCCCGGAGCAGGCACCCCGGGGCTTCTCTGCCACCCCGCCACTGCAGCCTGCAGTCAGCCTGAGCCTACCCTTGCTGCTACGTGCCCGGCGAATGCAGGCCCGATGGAAACGGACCCTCCCAGGACGCAACCTGCTGCCCTCCCAAATCACTGGCCTCCTGCCAAGTCGCAACTCAGCAGGGGAGGGGGACAGCATCAGCTAGATAAAGTCAGGGGCAACCCCCCACACACACAGCCTCTGACTCTGCGCCCAGGGTGCAGGGGGATCAGCCATCGTGAGCACAGAGAGCCGACAAGAAGGGACACCTTCTCCGTGTCCCATCCTGGCACAACCCCCACTGTGCTGAGTGTGAAACAGCATGGCAGGTGGTGCACGTCCTTCTTTTGCTAACAGCACCCCAATTTTGCACTGGGACTCCTCCCCTCCCCACTGGGCAGTGTTCTGGTGGGATGTCACCCTGACCCCAGCCCCCTGCACTGCACAGGGTGGGCCTGGCTGACTGGACATGCCTGCTCCAGGGCTCTGCCCCCTGGACCGAAGGGGTGCTGGGCCAGTCCACTGGGTGGGGAGCCCCCTGCTCGCCTCCACCATCCTCCCAGCGGGCCTGTCCCTGCCCTTTCCGGGAACTTCAGTCACCAGTTCTCCCGAGTCTCTCTCGATCGCGCCAGTGGATTATCTTCTGCTGTGTATCAGCGGGAGGTGGCCCCAGCTGCTTACATCCAAGGAACCCTGGACGATTTCATGGGGGTCTTCAAGAAGGATAACGGGGGAAGTAGGCTCTGCCACTTGAAGGGATATCATGCAACCGCTCAAAGCGGTGTGTGGGCAGAGGCTTCCAGTACCATGAGGAAGCATACCCTATCAGTGAAACCTGCTTCACTAAAAAGATACAAGGAAGCCGGCCAAAACATGTAGAGGGCAATGGCGTTTCCCTGCCCTCCCGTCCCACCTAAAAATGCAGCTTTTCCCTCTTTCTTTTCCTTCATCCTCGTGTGATGCTCGTTTCAAACTGGTTTACGTGTGGAGACAAATCCCATCAAAGTAGCAGTAGAGAAATGCTGACTAACAGGACGCTGGCGACTTTAAGGTCAGAAAAGGACTGAAAGAGTCATGAGCTAACTACTTCCCCCTGGGGCTTCTGCCTCCTGTTGGGGTAAAGAAAGAGAGAAAAAAGATCAGGGCCCCCAACTCGCTTTCTGAGCCCTGTCCACAAGGTTGGGCTGGCAGAGGGCAGGCCAGGACATCGCATAACCCACCGCTTCCCAGGGCCCTGCGCACACGCCAACCGCTGGCCACGCTCCCTGGGCCCAGCACCGAGGTTCCCTCCTGGACTCCAGGTTGTCCAGGGCCGGTCTATCCCCACTGCTTTGTGCTGTTCTGCAGCCAGCCTCCCTGAACCCTCGAAGCCCTCTGCACCCGCTGTGCGAAGGCTGATGAGCCCATTGCTCTGTGGATAACGATGTGGTGAAGCCCGACCGGCCCCCCGGGGGCGGCGCGGGGAGGAAGCTCTCACCATCTGAGGTTTCACAAGACACTCGGGGTTCGCACACGAGTGTATGCCCGGGGCCCTTGCTGTGTCCCCAGGATGACGAGCTCTGCTCCCAGGGCTGTTCCTGCTACTCCGAAGCCTTTGTTCCTGAGCTCCCCCTGCCCCAACCAGGGCACAGCCTGGTGTCTGGGAGACTCCTTGCATCAGCAGAGAAGGCTTAGAACTACATCTTCCATAGGAAAGACAGAAGTTGGAGACCAAACGGAGTTTCCGGGGTCATCTGTCTGACTGAGAAACCCTGACTTAAATAAGACTCAATTCAGGTCATCATTTAATGAGGAGTCAGCTCAGACAGAAAATGGCCGAGCTCCTCTCTGGCCATCATCACGCGTCTTCGTGGCTTCCTTCTGCAGACTAGGGCAATGACATCACTCTTCCTTCTGCTGATGCCGCCTTGGGGCGAAGCGGACAGGCCCACGCTCACGCATTGGGGGCGGGGGTAACAAGGGCGGCGCTCCGGTCTCTGCAAGGGAACAGGGTGAAACCCTGGGTGGCGGAAAGCAGGAGGCCGAGGCAGGCCAAGAAGAGAAGCTGAGAAGGGAGAGGCGCCCCGGGGTGGAGGCTGACGGACGCAGGGTGGGCGCCCCGGCTTCCTAGGCTGCAGGACAGCCATGGGGGTGGGGGGTGGTCTCTGCTGCCCAGGACGGTGGGGATGCAGAGTGGGACGGCCTCGGGCTTCGCGCACTTTGGGATTCCAGCCTGGGATCCTGGCTGGGGCCCCGTCAGGCCTAATGCTGACTCCGGGTGAGCAGGACGGGGGAAGAGCCTGGGTGCCTGGGGCAGCTGACATGGCCCCTGAACTCCTGCTGGGCAAGGCCCTTGGCGTCCTCATCTGACAAGCGTGGAAGCAAGGACCTGCTCCAAAACATGGAGTGTCTGTTGTGGCCGGAAATACATCCAAGCTGAGGAAAGTGAGGTGGCCTGGAGCCCCTCCTCCAGCTTCTGTCCACTCCGCAACCCCACTGCTCCCCGGCCCCGTCCTCCACGGAGCAGGGCACCCCAAGCTCCCTCCGGTCTCCAGCCTCCAGAGAGGGGGGCCGGGAGGCTTGCCTGGGGAGGAGGGACCACGGGCCCTTGGCAGGAGCATGGGCGGGCGGGAAGGAGCTCGGGGAAGGCTGGCCCCGAGGTCAGATGTCTGGGCGGCCTTCCAGCGGCAGCAGCTAATGTTAGCACACTCGGAGGAAGGGCCACTCACGGGGGAAAGGAAGGCGACCGGGCAGAGTGGGGGAAAGGGGAACCGAGTCCTTGCACCGCCCCCCACCCCCGGCGGCGGGGGGAGGCGAGACCGGGCTCTCAGTCCCCTTGCCTTCTTCTCGCCTCCCTGGGGAGTAGGGCGGTCACGTTGTCACCAGTGTTTTAGTTTTAGGAAACCGCATCAGGGACCCTCTAAGCAAGCAGGTCGGGGCCCGGTGGCGGGGGTGCGATGCCCCAGCCTCTCCTCTGCCACTGTCTCCAAACCCCCAGGGCACGCTCACCTGCAGCTTTTTTTAGGCTCTGACCTCACTGCAGGGCCTCTCGCTTCCCTAATTCTGAAGCTGCCTGGGGGTGATTCACCATTCCTTTTTTTTTTTTTTTTTTCTTAATCTAAAACCCCAACTTCTGGTATCTTCTTAGTCTGATTAGAAAACAAAAGAGGACAGCTTTTCCCTCTTTCCTGTTGTTATCTTGATGGTATTCACCCGAGGATGATGCGACTCGTTTAGGAAGTCGAAGCTAAACCCTCCCACCCCCATCTTCCTCTCACCCTGGCTGGCCATGCAGAGCGGATTCTAATCAGTTGATCTCACGTCGTTACTTGGCTGGTCTTATCTGGGGTGGGGGGGTTCTTTCTTTGGTTGTTTTATGGCCCATGCTTCTTCCCAAGGAAGTCCAGGCCGGTGGCAGCTCAGGAGACAGGCTGGCGGGGTGGGTGGTGGTGTGAAGGCCTTGGTGGTGGACAGGGCCTGCATCTGAAGCCTGCGTCCTGCTCGTCTGTGCCCCCCTGCCCCTGGCCCCCCTGTTTGCTGTTAGTCGGGGAGGTGGAGGCCGGGCACCTCAGCGGGCCCCCCGCAGGCCCTGGCCCCCTTGCCTTCACTGTGCCTCCACCCCACCGTGAGGGCAGAAACCAGCCAGGCCCGTGACGTGCCCGCAGGCTGACACAGGAGAGGCCCGTCTCCAAAAGCGGCTGTCGGGCCCCCTTCAGTGGCCGTTTGCTCCCCTTGCCTTGTCGTTCCTTTTTGTTTTTCTGAGAAGTTTTTTTTCCTTCCCCGGCCGGGGCTGGGAGGCCGCCCTCCTCCTTGGCGGGGGCTCAGGCCCTGTCTCTTGGAAGAGCAGCCCAGCTGACCACAGGCCCAAGGGCCCCGGAACCAGCTCCACAGCCAAGCCCAGGCCGGCCCACCTCCAGATGGAACCAAGTTCAGCGGCGATTGAAGCAACAGCACAGTTGGAACCAGACTGGTGGGGGGAGGGAAGGGGGGGTCCCCTGGGACCTCGAGGAGGCCTGCACCCTGAGAGCCGTCTCGTCTTGGTTAGAGCTACTCCACATGAGGTGCTTTCACTTAACCAGGAAAACATGCGCCCAGAGCAGAAAACAGATCAACTCACACCTGCACCCCCTGAGCTAGGAAGCTGAGTACCGGAGAAGGGACTCAACGAGGCCGAGTTGAGAGCCTGGCTCCATGAACCCACATCCCCTCCCTCTGCCAAGGTCCCCTGAGCACCTACCATGGACCGTGCCCAGGGTCAGGCACTGGGGTGGTCAGCAAGGAGCCAAAGAGACAAAAGTCCCTGCCTGGCAAAGCTCGCATTCTGAGGCAGGAGTCAACTCAGGGAACAAGATCAAAACATGAGGAAGGCTGGTGGTGCCCGGGAAGGGAAAAGGCCAGGGAAAGGGGACAGAGGGCACGTGGGAAGGCAGGGGGGTAGTGGCCCGAGAAAAGGAGGGAAGAAGGGAGGGAATCCTGCTCAGGGCGGGTGTTCCAGGCCACAGAGGAACAGCACGGGCCCCGAGTCACGTAGGCCAGCGAGGCGTGTGCAGACTGAGGGGGAACGTGGTGGAGAGCACCCAGTGGTTATGAGGGCCAGGGTACACCAGCCGCCATCCACCCAAGTGAGGGTCTGGCATGTTGCTCGGCCTGAGCGGAGGAGGGCCGCTCTGACCTGCATCTCCAGCAGCAGCAGCTGCAGGAGAAGAGGCTGCAGGAGCCAGAAGCAGGGGCCAGTTCCCATGAGAGTCCGGGCAAGAGAGGACACAGGCGGGACCAGAGGGGAAGCGGCGGGAATGATGGGAGCAAGTCTATGGAGAGACACGTTGAAAGCAAACTGGAAAAGGAAGGAGTGACGGACAGACACCAGCTTATCCTGCAGAGTTCCTCCGGCCCGCAGTGCCCAGTGAAGCCCTGCAGGTCTTGGTGATTTTCACAAGCTCCTGCAATGACCTAAGACCCACCTGCCGGCTCTCGGCGTGGGTGCTGGGGAGGTATCGGGGGAGGAAGCCCACAAGAGGTACTAATGTGGGGTCTCACAGGGGGTTGTGAAGGTGCCAGGAGGGGTGCCCCCAAGCCCTGCCCACAGAAGTGGCAGAGAGTCCTGGGGACGGACCACCTGCAAAGCCCACCACTGCAAGAGTGTTCATGCCCGAGTGGGACTGCTTCCTGCTTCCTCAGCACAGGGCAGCCCACCCGCTTCTGAGGACGGAGGGCTGCAAGGAGGACCGGGAGGCCGTTCTGTTCCTGGTCTAAGAAGGCCGGGCCCCGTGCCTCTCTGCTCCAGCTCACCAGCCCTCCTGGTCAGAGAAGAACCTTGTGTAGGGCCGCCAGCACTGGGCCCACCACCCAGGCCCCCAACCACACCCTCCTTTACACCGGCTCCTGCTCCTGACAACTCTGAGATGGCAGCTCTTATTCAGACCGCCATTTGGAGGCCGGGCCTTATCCTGGTACCACCCCCCACCTTCTGGAAACCACCTACCTTACTGGGTGGAGACCAGGAGGGATGTGGGTCTCGGCCTGGCAGGGGCAGCAGAGCCCCCCTTGGTACTATTCACCAGGGGTGAGGGGGTGGCCTCCCCTCATCGCTCTCCAGAGGACTCCACCTGAGCCAGCTACTTCCTGCTGGCGAGGACAAAGCCAGGCTCTGGGTGACAGCCCACCGCCCCTGCAGCCACGTCTCCCAGAGCTCTGCTCACGGGCCCTTTGGACTCGGTCTGCTAAGCCTGTCTGCTCAGTCCAGAGCCCCACCGGGACATCGGGCCTCTGAATGAGGCCACCAGGTCCTTACCGGCTCAGGGTTGAAGGTCCTGCAGGCCACGGGGTCGGCTCCCTGCTTGTCGAGGCTTTGACTCAGGATCATCACCATGGTAAGGGCCTCAGGCACTGGGCACCAGCCCAGGGTGGGCACAAGCCATCTTCAGGTGGGCAGACGGTGGGGGGGAGGCAGAGGCGACCTCCCGGGGCGTCTCCCGGGCGATGATGTCAGCAGAGGCTGCTCCCCATCGGGGTGGGGCTCCTCCAGGAAACAGCGGAGTGAGGTCAGCTCTCTGGAAAGACAAAAGAGAGGCAGAGGGACTCAGGACTGCAGAAGACGGGGGCCCGAGAAACACAGCCCCTCCCCTCCAGGTGGGGACCCTGCTGGGGAATGGAACCACCTCACCACTGCACTGAGATGCTTTCTGGGGAGGGTGGAGGGACACGAAGGCCAGAATCACCTTCCTGGGAGTCTCCACGCTGGCTCTGGAGCGTCCCTAAAGCCAACACCCTGGTGGGCACAGCAGTGACTCTCAGCTCAGCCGTGGCACCTTTTTAAGACAGATCTTGGGGTCTGGCTGGTCACAGGGCTGCACCCCCAAAGTGTGCTCAAGCCCTGTGACCTCCTAGGTAGAGCTGACCCTACAGACAGGCCAAGGTCGGCTGATGCTGGGCACTCACCCAGCCCACAGTCGGAGCCCATGCCACTGGCCCTCAGGCAACCAGCAGTGACTCCTTCTTCCACCCAGGTCTGGACAGAAGCTACTGGAAGAATTACAAGGGCACGTGCTTCCTGTCCTTGGAAGCATCACATTTCCGGAGTGACACGTGGACAGCAGAGGCGCCTCCATAACTGTCTCCTTCCTCAGAATGAGCCAAAACACGCCACAGCCCTGGATGGGGGCGGGGGAAGGCCTGCACACACGCCTCTGAGCTCCCAGCAGTTTGGGACCCTCTCTCATCATCATTCTACACAGCCCGGAATATCTCCCCAACCCAGTGTCATCTCCCACCGAGCAAACGCCCACAAGGTACAGCCTGCAGCCCACGTTGGGAGAATCACTCCTTACAAATTAATTCCTCTGATCCTATCTCTGTCTCACCCCACTAAAGGTTACACCTTCAGAGAAAGTCACAGAGATCCATGGAACCGGAAGATCACCATCAAAAAGTAAAAAAATAAAAATCGTAAAATAAATACATAAAAAGCAGCTCCTAATCTGTAATTAAAAACAAACTGGGTCAGCGTAGGAAAATGTTTTAGAATCTGCTGCTCTGTGTAAAAATTAATTGCACCCTGGTATTTACTTGCTGTCCAGATCATAAATCATATTTTCCTGTTTACTTCGATTAGACTTTACAGTGGGTGTTATTGAAATTGCTCAATTATAGGCCAGCTGGCAAGCACGGGAAAATTACCTTCTACTGTTCTTCGAAAACAAGGTTCATCCAAAGTGCAAAAGCAGGGAAGGGGAGGAGGGAAATCAATACATTCTCAAAGGGTTGACTGTTCGGGAGGGAGGCCCAGCGGGGTCCCCAGGTCACACCAGGAGACCTGTTTCAAAGCCACATCCATCTAGAAGTGACACACGCTCTGACCAAGCATCATCTGACCCAGCAGAGAATTTCAGATCACTCGTCGGAGTCTGGCCAGGAAGCCGGGCCAGGAATGCCCGCCAGCCCCCGGGGACACTTGGCTTGGGAGCAGGGGGAAGGGGGGGCATGTGTGCAGGAGAGCGCCCGGAGGGGTGCCCTGGACTCCCCCTTCAAAGGCACCCTTTGTGCAGCTCAGAATCAGAGACTGGGCCCGATGGCGGCCGACTTCTCTCTGGGTGCAACGTCAAATCAGCTCTGGGGCCGCCATCCATCACCCCAGGCCCAGGGTGACCCGCCCTCCCCAGGCCCTTTCTCCTACCAAGGCAGGAGGGCTCACTGGTTACAAACTCAAGTCCTGAGCCGAGCACACCTGAGCCAGAATCCCACCTCTTGAAATGTGCTGAGTGCCCTTTGCCAAGTTACTTCCTTTCTGAGCCTTGATTTCCTCTCGCCATAAAAGACTGCCACCAGAGCTTGCCTCAAAAGACAGCTGCATCATGAGAAAATATGAATTCAAGCCGTTTGCATGGTGAGAAGACCTAGCTCGTTTGAAGAACTGCTCAATAAACAGTAGCCACGGCCACTAGTTTCATGAGGGAGCCCGTGAGTCCTGATCTCTTCTCAGCAATGGACACCCAACCATCTGCCCTCTCAAAAAAATTTTTAAAAGGCAGAATTTTAAAGCTAAAACTTTTCAAAGCTGATGTTCCTTCTAGAGGGGACTGGCAATATTATGGTCGATCCCTGTGTTGAAAACAGTAAGAAAGATGCTGTGGAAGTCTTATCACCATGGAAACAAGCTACCCCATCAGATGCTGCCACTGTGTACCAAGCACAAAGCCGGACAGAGGTGGTGGTGCAGGCGTCTCGGCTCTCGTGTCTCTGCTCCCAGCAGAGCCCCTACAGAAGGCCGGAGCACACAGGGGCAGCAAGATCGGTGAATACCAGAGGACCATGTATTCCGGGAAACTAGGGCAGTCGGAGAAGGCAATGGCACCTCACTCCAGTACTCTTTTGCCTGGAAAATCCCATGGACGGAGGAGCCTGCAGTCCATGGGGTCGCTAAGAGTTGGACACGACTGAGAGACTTCACTTTCACTTTCATGCATCGGAGAAGGAAATGGCAACCCACTGCAGTGTTCTTGCCTGGAGAATCCCAGGGACAGGGGAGCCTGGGGGGCTGCTGTCTATAGGATCACACAGAGTTGGACACAACTGAAGCGACTTAGCAGCAGCAGCAGGGCAGTCAGTAAGCATGGCAGGCGCTGGAAGGAGGAGAGGTCCTGCACAAGCCCTGTCCTCAGGAGCCGTGGAAACACAGTGCTGGGAACACAGGCACCACAGCTACCAGAGGAAGAGGGGGACCCGGGGCTGAGTCCTAGAGAGACACCTCTGCACAGGGGCCAGTGATGCACAGCACTGCTGGAAGAGGCCGGGAGTGAGGACAACCCAGACGGCCACCAGCAGGCGACCAGTAAGAGAAATCACAGGGCCACCGTGTAAATGAGTAATGCCACGTCACCCGCACAGCAGTTTTAATGAGGTGATTCTAGTGGTGCCAACATGATGCTCTCTCCAAGATTCACTGTAAATGAAAACAGCAAGGGGAGGACTACGGTGTGGCCCCATAACCACGTGGTCCTGGGCTGGGAGAAGGCATGCTTTGAGTGTACAGCCTTACACACGCACACGCTGTTTGTTTATTTCATCCAGTGCATGTAAGCATATTAACACCTTTTTGATCGAAAAGAAAATAGGTAAGACTTCAAGAGGAAGGGAGGAGGCAACTGGGAAGAGGGAAGCATGAGCTAAGCCCGGCAGCCCGGCCTGCATGTGGTGGGGGCGGGGGCCGTCAGCCCACTGGTGGCGGGCACAGCCTGGCCCGCATGTGGTGGGGGCGGGGGCCATCAGCCCACTGGCGGCGGGCATACAGGGTATGTGGAGAACAGCAGCAGCAGAGGGACAAGGGACTGGAAAGACAAGAGTCACAGCAGACCAAAGGCGCTGATGCCAGGCTCCATCTTGCAGCCAGGGGAGGGTCCCCAGGAGTTGGAGTTGATGGGCTTGATCCGCTGAAACGGTCATTCTGTTTGTTTTCTTTGCAACACCTAGCAGCGTGTCTTGACTACACCAAAAGCTTCACATGTTTCTGGAACCAGGCTGAATCGTAGCAACTTCTGAAATAATCTGGGCACATTCTCAGACCCTGTGAGGCAAATCCAGACCAGCAGAGCCTGGCACCATGTGGAATTCCCTGGGATTCCTTTGATCCGTGGCATGGGCCTGGCCAAGCTCACTGGGGAATGCCAATGCCCGTCCAGGGACTTGGAGTCCAGTCTGAGAACGGGGCCAGGGACTTGTCAGGCAGAAGCCAGGAACTTGACCTTTGAGGGACAACCGGTGCACAGCTCTACCTGAGGTAAGAAGGAGGTGCCCTGGAGTCCACAAGCCACAAAGGCCTGCTGGGCTCCTCTGTGGGGCACAGAGCCTCCCCTGGCCTGCTCGGTCTGCTCTGAGCCCACACTAAGAACGGCTTCTATCTACTGAGCACCAACTGTGAACCGGGCGCTTTATAGTCACTAGTTACACCACAGGTGTAACTACTAACAGTTTACAGACAGATGAAGCAAGCCACCCAGGGTCTCAGGGCTGAGCTCCCCAGCCTGCACTGCCCACCGGAGCCCACCTGCAGCAAAGCCCCACCCGACCTGCCTCTCCATCCCAAACGCATCCTTCAAAGCCCCGTCGAGCAACTCCCATACAACCTAGCAAGCGCACTCCTTGGCAGGCAACTCAGAGAAATGCAAGCTTATGTTCACACAAAGCCATGCACATGAATGCTCGTAACAGCTTTATTCATAACAGCCAAAACCAGGAAACAACCCAGATGTCCTTCAACGGGTGACTGGCTAAACAGACTGTGGAACAGACATGCTGTGGGACGCCCCTCTGCACTGGTAAGGGACGAACTATTGATACCTACCTGGACGAATCTCCAGGGAATTATGCTGCGAGAACAATCCCAATCCCCCAAAGGTTAATTACTCTTATTTATGAAACAGCCTTGAAACGGCAAAGGGACAGAATGGAAGGCTGCTTTAGTTGCTACTGGGGGTCTGGATGGGCGCTTGGGAAGGCGGGTGGGAGAGGGAGGAGGATGTGCTTATGCCAAGGGCGGGGACCCTCAAGGTGATGAAAATGTTCTGCATCTCGACTGCATCCGTGTCGACTTCCTGTTTGCGATTTGCACCATCGTTTTGCAACGTGTTAACTGCTGCAGGAGGCTGAGAAAATGATACCCAGCACTTTCTATGATTTCTTACAGCTACATGTGAATTTACAATGATCTCAAATTTTAAAAACAAACGTTTCCTTCCAGTTTTATTGATATAAATTGATACCCGACACAGTGTGCGTTTCAGGCGTACAGCATTATGGTCTGACCTACATACATCATGAAACGATGACCACAAGTTTAGTGAACACATCCCTCATCTCGTAGAGACACAAAATGAAAGCAAGAAAAACAAATGTTTTCTTGTGTCAAAATTTTATTTCAAGACCTTTTTTTTTTTTTTTACGTGGACCATTTTTTTAAGCCTTCATTGAATCTGCTGTAATATTGCTTCTGTTTTGGTTTTTTTGGCCATGAAGCACGTGGGACCATTGTTCCCCGACCAGGCATCAAATCCACGACCCCTACATCGGAAGGAGAAGCCTCAACCACAGGATTATGACAACCAGGGAAGTCCCTTCCTGGTGTCACACTTTTAAATGGAAAAAGCCCACTCCATCGACGCATTTATCAAAACTCATAAAACCAAACACCAAAGAGTGAATTACACTGCACAGACATATGAAAAAAAAAATTTTTTAAGGGGCCCACGTGGCTGCCACTGCCTGTACAGGACGTGTGCAGGGCGGGGCAAGGATGCGTGCTAAGGGACTGGGCAAGCCTCACCAGTGCCCTGCAAGTCACCTGACTTTTGTTTCCTCATCTTTAAAACCAAAGTGAGAACACCTTTGCTCTGCGGGCTGCTGGGAGAAGTAGGCTAAGCAAAGGCACATAACAGCGCAGCACAGAGAAGGCCCCAGACATCGGTGCCCGCTGCCCAGGGTACCCTCGGATGGTCAACGGGCACCGAGTGACACTGCCAGGAGTCTACAAGAGGCCTCAACCCAGCCCCGTGGCAGCCTGGCTCCAGGTCCTCCTCTACCTACCCCTTCACAGCTGTGCTTCCAGCCTCCAGCTCCCTGAGCACGGACGACAGGCTGGGCTCTTCTCATTTCATCTAATTCCCATGAACAGCTGTTGCTGTTAACAGGATTCCCATCTTCCAGATGAGAAGACTAAGGCTCCGGGAAAATAAATCAAGCATTTGCCCAAGATCCTGCAGCCTAGAAGGGGTGATGGCGAGATGTGAATCCAGGCCTGCCTCCTCAGGACGCTTCACAGACAGGCGGTGACTTGGCTTTGTCACAGCCTAGAAGGGACGATGGCGAGTGTGAATCCAGGCCTGCCTCCTCAGGACGCTTCACAGACAGGCGGTGACTTGGCTTTGTCACACAAACCTTTCCTAACAAGCAGCTCGATTTTGTTTTGCAACCTGCAATGTGCCTTCTGCAAGCCCCTGAACCCAGCTGTCTGATGTCACTGTGGTTGGAGACGCTCAGCTTCTGGGGAGTGGGAACCCTGCCCGGTGCACACCAAATTCCTTTATATACGCAAAAAGTTCTGTAAACTCTCAAATTCTATATAACTCTTCAGAAGATTACAGGAGTTTACCAAACGCTTCTGTAATGCGTTTTGAAGAGCTACCCTTTGAAAAGAAACTGACCACACTGGAACTCGCCCAATTAAACGTTTCCTTCTTTTAATATCCTTATCCTGTGTTTACTACTTGTGCAGCTTAGTTTTATAGCAGGAGAATCTCTCACCACCCCAAACACAGGACTCGGAGCAAAACCTAAACATAACCTTGGCCGCTGACAGTGATTTTCCTGATGGCCTGAGCAAGTCGTTCCTCTCACAGCCTCCATGTCCCTCCCCCTCCCGTTAACCAAAGGAAATGGGAGAGAAACAGCAGTTCTGCAAGGTCCTGGAGAAGGCTGCGTGCACTTCTCAGCTTCGGTGACTTCTCAGCTGCTGGTGTGACAGAAGCAATCTGTGGGCAGGCCCTGGAAGCTAATTTATGAACGTTTGAGGAAGTGCATCTTTCAGGGGGCCGTGCGGCCTTTTGCCAGATCCCGTGACAAACTCCTGGAAGGGTGGAGAGGAGACACTGAATCCTGTGGTCGCAGTCAAGGTCCACCTCTGCCAAGAGAAGGGGATTAAATCTGCCTGGGGAGGCCTTTCGCTTGCGGCTTGTGTAGCAAAGGCGTCTGAGTTTAAGAATAAAAAGTTAAAAGCTGCCTAGGAACTTTTATCAAGAGCCCATACTTTCCCAGACCGAGCTGATACTGGAAAGAGTCTGCAGTTTCAATAAGAGGACATGCCTGGAGAATGTGTTTCCCAGACGCTGGTGGAACACTTAAACTAACTCCCTTGGCCTAGGTTCCCAAGTCTTCAGGTCCTACTGAAAAATGACCGATCAAAGAGCGAGGCCTTCACCACCCGCAATGCGCTGACAGAAAAACAGAGACAGATGATACCTCTTACGTCAGTACTTGAACACCAAGGACATGCTCAACACCAAATATCACTGATTTAAGGCAACTCCACAGCAGAGGCAACAGACAGCAAATAATAACCTTTTATCCACCATCTTCCCAGTAGCTTCCTGGTCTGTATTTGTGGAAATTAACAGGTGATGTGGGGTCTACCTTTAACAGAGCATGAATAAAATGTTAATCTCTCAGTCGTGTCTGACTCTTTGCGACCCCATGGACTGTAGCCCGCCAGGCTCCTCTGTCCATGGGATTCTCCGGGCGAGAATGCTGGAGTGGGTTGCCATGCCTGCATCCAGGGGATCTTCCCGACCCCAGGGAAGACCCACGTCTCCTGCACTGCAGGCAGAGTCTTTTACTGTCTGAACCACCAGAGCAGTCAGGCCCCCAGGCTTACCAAGTCCTCAGAGCAGCCCTTCGAGTGGGCACTGCTGTTTTCCCATTTTACAGAGGGACAAGCTGAGACCCAGGGTCACCCAGCTGTGAAGGGTGAAGCAAGGATTCAACCACGTCTGATGGATTCCAAAGTCTCTGCTTAACCACCGAGGCTTCTACTCCAGGATCTGTTAACATCGATCATAATTATCCCACAAATATTTGATCTCTCAAACGGACCAGATACCGAAGTACAGACACTGGGTTTGCAAGACACCCCTTCTCTGTAAGCTCTTCCTGAGGTGGCCCAGACCATACCTCAACCTTCTGGGCTTAACGATAGAACTGGCACTAGGGGTCCCACTGAGGCAGGGAGTGGGGAGGCGGGAAGGTAGGGGTGAAAGCATGTGGGCACTGCTTCCCCACCGGTGCAGCCATGCCGGGTGCCAGAAGGAGGCTTCCAGGGAAGCCAGGGTGCCCCCAGGCCTGGGGCAGTGGTGCCAGCCCCTCGCTACATCAGATTCTGAGTCCATCGGCCCCCATCTCTCTGGGCTCCCACAGCCCACCCTGCCCTTCTCTCCAAGTCCATTTCCAGGGCGCTCTGGCGAGCTCTCCCCTCCAGGCGTGTCGTCCAGGTGTCGACCTGCCTCTGGCCTCAACAGAGAGCCTCCAACAGCAGGAACCTGATCCGTGTCTGTTCACGGAGTCAGTAACAGGCTGGGGGACGAGCACTGGAAGCAAGGTCCAGAATCACTCCCGGCTTAGTTCTGTGCAGGCTGTGGCACCCTGGATGCGCATATGACTTTGCTAAGC
The DNA here is from genome assembly GCA_935064755.1 of Tragelaphus eurycerus. Taxonomy (NCBI): domain Eukaryota; kingdom Metazoa; phylum Chordata; class Mammalia; order Artiodactyla; family Bovidae; genus Tragelaphus; species Tragelaphus eurycerus. The sequence continues at coordinate 8,130,064 of CAKXYN010000088.1, read as the reverse complement.
TTTGTGATCTGTAAGAAGTTGGCCCCCTCCAGTGGGAAGTTAAGGAAGGAAAGGTCTGCATGGTGGGGCCCCTGAGGACTGAGGTCCCCAGGTGATCGCAGTTCAAGCACAGAGAGGGCCCTCCTCCAGCACGTGGGAACTGGCTACCAGGCCACAGAACAGGCTCACCTCACTGGGAGGTGCAGTGGCCAGATAATCGAATCCATGATTGAGTCTTATGGGCCCTCGGGCTCCCGTCCACCTGTGGCAGGTGAGGAAACTCGGCTCAGAGAGGCAGCACGGCCTGGCTACACCACACAGCCGACTCATGGCTGCCCGGGATTCTTGGGGGGCTGAGCAGTGAGAATAAAGCATCTGCTGTCCTTAGAGATAGCATGCTCACCCCATCTCTGATCCCTCATCCCAGAGTAAGGTGTATCCCTGGGGGTGTTTTCTGCAGTAACTATAGAGTGATTGCCATTCCCTGGGCTAGACCTCCAGGTAGTCAAAAGCTGCCAAAGGCCCAGTCTTGGGGGATGGATGAGCGGCCATGCCACCCAGCGGGAGAGGGACCCACCCCGTGCCCTGCGCAGAGCAAAGCGGCCCAAGCTCCCTCATGAGGCTGTCTTGATGGAGGGCAAGCAAAACCCTTGCTTTGGTTCAATGAGCTGTTGAACCAAACTGGGACTCTGTTCTCTGGGACTTTACACAGTCACTCTCACAGTGCTGGAGGGATCTGCTGGTTTTTTTTTTTTTAAGCAAATAGCATTTCAAGAGGAGGGGGAGGAAGGACATTATTCAGGGACATGAAAGTGTTGAGACCCGGAGCCAAAACAAATCTGAACATGGGAACGAGACAGCCTGAGCTGCTTCTTGAAACTGAAGCCAGCTGCATGCATGACCTGTCAAGAGCTCATTCATCATGAGAAGTAACTGACAGGCCAGTCTCCTATAAGCATTCCTGTGATCCTTGCTACCGCTGGAGTCATTCTAACCCGCCAAACCCGAGAGAGAGAGAGCGAGAGAGAGGAGAGGAGAGAAAGAGAGCGCAAGAGAGAGCGTCCTATGGACTAGAGTCCGAGGAGCGAACTCAAAAGGAAGGAAAGGAAGGCTGGGCGGGGAGGCGGAGGGGGTGGAGGACCAGCACTTACTGAGGGAGCACAGACTAGACACCGCCTTCTCCAGACCAGGGCGAGGCAGAGAACAGAGGACGGGGAGACAGAGCAGGGGCCCCCGAGATAAGCTACTGCATGTTAAGCCACTTAGCCTAAGACGACCTTGACCTGTTCTTCGCTCAGACCTATTTACAAGTGCAGTGAATGTAATCAAAGCACGGTTAAGGAAACAAAAAAGAGGAGGGGTTAAAAAAAAAAAAAAAAAAAAAAAATGGAACAAGAACAGAGTAACCCAAATGGCCTCTTCCTGAAGGTGCCGGGGCTCAGGAGCCGAGGGCTCTGGCCCAGCCTCTAGCCCAGCCCCGTTTGCCAATTCACTTCCCCTGCATGGCCTTGGTGCCCTCGCCTGGAAGCCAGGGCCACGCGGGCTCCGTGCCTGCCCGGTGAGCCCGAGCTGGTGGTTCAGCCAGGTCCTGCAGCCTCTCTGAGCCTCAGTTTCCTCCCCTGCATCATGAAAACAGGAGCCTGGGGGAGTGGTGACTCGATCAGGGAAGCTGAAGGTGTGCTGTGAGCTGCTGTGAGCGGGCGGGAAGGGCTGATGCCTGCCCTGCAGTCACACTCTGGCGGCCAGGCCTCGGGTGGCCTTTCCTGTCCTGCTCAGACCCGACCTCCAGCATTCAAGATCCCAGGAAACCCGGACAACAGCAGAGGCCGAATTCTCACTCGCTGCCATCGCAAGCCTGAGCCGTGACCTTCTGTACAGCTGAGTGGGGGGCAGGAAGCCACCCCATACTCCCTGAGGGGCTGGTGACGCCTGGGTTCTGGGGCTGGGGAGGGGGTTGCCCGCACCCTTCCGGATCTATGGGTGCAAAGCTGGGTGTTTGCATAAGCACATTTTCCAAGCTTGGGCCTTAAGCACAGCAGGGGCACCTGATGTCTTTCAGTGACATTAACAATGTTCGGGAATGAAGGAAGTTTCTTGGCAGGCCAGGAAGTTAAGTTACTCACCAGTTTTCACACCTTGGTCTCCTACCTTCTGCAAAGGAATATCCTCCCCCTCGGCAAAATATTTATGGATTTTTGGTGGGCTGGAGGACCCGCCCCCCAGCCAGGCTGCAGGCACACCTCCGAGCCAGCGCAGCTCGGGCAGGGAGAGGCGGTCCTGACCCACTCCAGCCACACCAGCCTTGCCCTCAGAACCCCCAGCCACCAAGCGGAGCGCACGGAGTCCCCCCAGAAGCAGCTGGCACTGGGACCACAGCTGGAAGGCAGCCCCTCTCTATCTTAGGGGCCCCCCGCGGTATCACAAGTGTCACCCTGGAACATGGGAGGTGACGCAACAGTAAAAGACTGCTAGGGACGTGAGAACCAGGTCTCCCATCTGCCGCTTGCTCGAGAGGTCACACCCTGACCTCATCTTGTGGACCAGGGGCCTCACCCTCCTGAACCCACTGGTGTTACAGGGTCTGGTGCAGAAATGAATCAGCCTGGCTAACCAATCTACCCGGAGGCTTCCGCCCTCCCCTCTGCCCCTCGTGCTGCAGGCGCCACTGCACGTTCGAGAATGCTGGCGGCGGCCAAGACGAAACTCTTCAGGGTCCGTCGTCATGACAGGTACCCTTGAACTTCGGTGCACCTCACAGGCAACATTCTCCAAGCCGTGCCTCTGGTGCCTCCCAGGAGGCTTCCGAAGGGTGGGCCCAACTCCACCCAGATGACGCTGACATCAGCACAAGGCAGAGAGAGCCACTCTGAACAGCAGCCACCTGTCGGCACAGGCAACACCAGACTCTCGAGGAGGCGGGAGAAGGGCTGAGGTCCGAACTCACAGCAAAGCCCAGAGACTCGGTTCTGAATGATTTAGAACGGTTCAGGGGCCAAAGGCAAGGAGCAGCTGCTCTGGGTCTCCGCTCCTGTTTCACCTTCCGGCAGGGCGTGGGGCAGGGGAAGGGAGGGGCGCCTCATTTGCAAACCCATCTCCACTTCCTCTAAGCACCAGGGTGGATGTGACAACCGGCCTCACGAACACAGCCCTCGAGGGGGTTAAAGAGGAAACAGCAGGGCCAACCCAATTCCAGTAGCCCTGCTGAACGCTTGCAGGGCCTCTAGGGTATCCTCACAGCTCTAACGGCGACTCCTAGAGCCCTGAGAGACTTAATCCAACCTCGGGAGGTGAGGAGACTACCTCCTTCGTCAGAAATGGCTGGTTTGTTCCACATTTGTCCACTACGTGCCCCAGTATTCCTGAAAACCTGCAGACGTGCCAGCGGCTGCTGTCGTTGTCACGTTACTGTCATCGTCCCCTACCGGGGCCAGAGGAACCAGGGTGTGGTGCAGGCCTGTCCGACCCTCAGGAAGCGCATTTCACTAAGTCAGCAGCTGAACTCTACAGCCAGGCCTCAGAGCACCTCCCAAACCCGCCAGCAGGCTAGCTGGCCTTCGCCCCACATAGAAGGGGCCTCGCCCTGCTCAGGAGCCTCCTCTGGAGGAGATGCCAAGCAGACACGAGCAGGAAAGGGCAATGCCCGCCTCCTCGGCCAGGAGGAAGCCCCGGGGAGGTGAGTGTAAATTATCAATGTGCTCAGAGTTATAAATACAATAATAAAACTTTTTTTTTTTTAAAGAAGTTGTCAGACTGAGTAAGAGGACAAGATGAGACTGGATGAAATTTAACAGGTCCTTGGACAGAGGTCAGCGTTTAACACCAAAACCAAGTTTCAGGTGCCCTGGGTGAACGGTTAACAGCAGGCTGTCCTCCCGGGAAAGCCGGCTGGGACAGGGCTGTGCTCATTCACTCCACAAGCCCTTGTCCAGCAATTGCTTGGTGTCCGCAGCCGTTGAAGACAAAAACATATGTAAGCCACAGGCCCTCCGTCCAGAGAAGTAAATATTATTAAATGATGCATGAGTGAAATAGAAAGTAAAATGCACTAAGAGACAGAGTACATTTTAAAAGACAAATGACAAGATAACATACCTGGGTGCATTCAAAACTGGGCATCAGCACCTTTATGGGGTGCATGCAAAGCCATGCTGGGGTCTCCCCACTCACCCCTAAGACATGATAACATAACTGGGCCTTCCGGAGTGCAAAACTGGGCCTCATCATCTTTATGGGGTGCATGCAAAGCCATGCTGGGTCTCCCCGCTCTCACCCTTCGGTGGGGGGGTTTTCTTCCTGAGCAGATTCTTGTTCACATCAGTTATTAATAAACCAACAGAACACTCGCTTGAGCCATGATGCTCATGAAGCACAAAGCCCACCGCGTGCCCAGACGTGGCATTCACGCCCACCAGGCCCCAGTAGCCAGGGCTGGCAAAGCTGCTCTGCGGGCCCCGGGTCTGGCCTCACCCGGCCACTGAACAACACTGGCCACACCTGGGGGTCAGTGGCACTCACAAGCCCACAGTGGGTCCCACTTCTCAGAGGGGTCAGATACAGGAGGCACCAACAGAATAAAACAGTTTCTCCCCCAAACTTTCAGCCTAACCCAATTTAAGAGTCACCTGCCTTCCACAAAGCAGAACAAAAGCAAAAACGTCACTTGGGCAAACATGGTCTGTGCCCTGCTACTGTAAACCAGGCGGCCTTCCGCCTTGAGCCTCAGACACCAAATTAATCTGCCCTACAGATTAGTCCTGCTCGTGTGCAAAAAAAATGAATCTTCAGCATAGATAAGATGGAAAGCAACTTAAACGCCTAACAGTAACGACAGGATAAACAGCTGCCCAGACATCCATGCAAGAGACAATATGCAGCTTTTCAAAAGACTTGATAGGTACCAAGAGGAAACCATCTTCCAGTCTAGTGCTAAGTGAAAACGCAAAGACAGTGGACACAGCAAGCTCCTATTTGGGTAAAACTAAATATATGTAATCATAATATAGAAGGATGCACAGAAACAATATGAGGGGTCTTTGGGGAGAGGAAGTGGGGTGGCTGAGAACAGAGTGGGGAGGAGACTCTTCAAGGAATACCATTTTGCATGTTTTGCACTTTGAAGGTGTGTCCTATGCAAAAAACATATAAATGTTTAAAATCAAAAGTCTGTATATATTTATACATGGTTGCACATCAATGGCATATCTCTGGGAGAATAAACAAAAAGGCAACAGGAGCTCTTCCAGAAAGAGAAGGAGAGGCCGACCAGGGAGACAGGGATGGAGGCAGGGAGAGTTCCTTTTCACAGCTGAGTTTGTACCAAGCGTATATATTGTCTGTTCTTAAAAATTACACACACACACACACACACACACACACACACACACGAGCTGCCAGTAGTTACCCAAATAACCCCCAGGTTCCACGTGTCCCGAGCTTTGCTCACGCTGGGCTCTCTGGTTGCTCGCCTCTTAGCCTTGTCCACCTCCAGCTGAGCTCATGACCCTTGGCTCTTAAGATTCAGTTCAGGTGTCTCCCCCTCCAGGAAGGCTTCACCCACCCCACAGACGGAAAATCAAAGGAGCATGAAATGAACAGGCAGTGTGTTCATCTCCCCCGCAGGCTGTGAGCTTCAGGAGGGCGAGAACCCACCACTGTCCCGAGTCGCAGGACCTCGCATGGACAGCTGCTCAGGGAAACATTTGCTGAACCCAAAAAACATATTCCGTCCACTAAGTCGGGTCTCGACTTTCCTGATGCCAAAAGCTATTGAAACCTCTCTTGCTTGTGGGGTTTCCCCGCAGCTATCAAAATTGGGCTGTTGGCACTAATTCGAAGCATTGCACAAATGCTCTCCTGGTCCACGGAGAGGCTGGGCTCAAAGCTGTCTAGGTTCCACGGCAGCAGAGCAGGAGCAGAGCGTGTGGTCAGAACAAAATCACTCTCTCTGATACCACTCACCTCCTGGAAACTTGCAAATACCCATCAGGAGGCTCCCTGGGCGAGCCGGCAGGTTGGCAGGCGGCCCTTCACATACCCAATCCCAGGAAAACCTCAGCCCAGGGTCCTTCCCTGTGGTTTTTTTCCTTTTTCCCCCCAAGTTCAGCTTTTAGGAGAAAGCACCTGACCGCACTCAGGGCTGGCAGGGAGGCAGCACCCCCAAATGCCAGGGTTCTCTGAGAAGCTGGAGGCCTGAGGGCCAGCAGCCAGTACAGTGAGCAAGGAGGGCCGAGGGGCAGGCCCCCCAGGGAGAAGTCAGATGCACACGTGACGCTGTGCTCCTGAACAAAGGGCAGCTTCTGAGGGGCTCTGATCCAACAGGCAGGTCCTACGCATACCCTGCCTCCTCCCTCCTGGTACAGGGGCCGCATCCCTCGTACCACACTGCCCGGGCTGGCCATGCCAGGGTCTGAGAGAGGAAGGCGGAGGGACCCAGCCAAGCCCTCATACACCACCCGTTGCTCACAGAAGTATACCGCAAGGCACACCTTGGAAGAAAAGCTACGACAAACCTGGACCATCTACTGAAAAGCAGAGACATCCCTTTGTTGGCAAAGATCCATAGAGCCAAAGCTATGGTTTTTCTAGGAGTCATGTATGGTTGTGAGAGTTGGACCATAAAGAAGGCTAAGCGCTGAAGAACTGATGCTTTCCAACTGTGGTGTTGGAGAAGACTTCTGAGAGTCCCTTGGACTGCAAGATCAAACCAGTCAATCCTAAAGGAAATAAACCCTGAATATTCTTTGGAAGAACTGAAGATGAAACTGAAGCTCCAATGCTCTTGCCACCTGATGCCAAGAGCCGACTCACTGGAAGAGACCCTGATGCTGGGAAAGATGCTGGCAGGAGGAGAAGGGGATGACAGAGGATGAGATGGTTGGATGGCATCACTGACTCAATGGACACGAGTTTGAGCAAGCTCCGGGAGATGGTGAAGGACAGGGAAGCTTGGCATGCTGCAGTCCACAGGTTCACAAAGAGTCGCGACAACACCGAGTGCCCGGGCAGACACGTGCTGCAGGACAGGAGTGGGCTGAGGCCCCAGACAGGGAGGCCCAGGTCTGGAGCGAGCTGAGGCCCCAGACAGGGAGGCCCAGGTCTGGGCAGGTGTCTGAGAGGCGGTGGCAGGAGTGTCGGGCTTCATGGAGACAGGGTGAGGCTATCTCCAGGAGCAGCCGACTGGCGACACATCCCGTACGCCAGGGAGCTGCGGGCAGGTGAGGCCCTTCCCCGCTTCTGCAGAAGGAGCCCCATGCTGCCCAAATGGGTACGTGTCCGGCTGCTGCCCGCAGCCCTCTCAAGCCCCTGGAGGGTGGGGGCTCTGCCATCCAGGGGTGGCCTCAGCCGCACGGGCCTCCCCACCCCTGGCTTGGCCCCACCTCTCCGGCTCTCAGCGGGTGGGAACACCAGGCCAGCAGCTGAACCACGAGGGGCACCCACTGAGCAGGGCCAGAGCATCCTGAATGGGCGTCCCACGCCACCCCCTTCCATAAAAACGGCAGCAGGAAGGTGCACAGGGTGAAACAGCTTCTCTGGTCTCCAACAGCCCGGCTCCGACCCACGCGGCTAGCTCAGCCGCCCACAGACAATACAGCAACTGTGCTTGCTCCCAGGGGAGGGGGAGCGGCCACGTCCTGCCCCACGTGAGAATGTCACGACCGTCCCGGACTTCCAAGTCACAAATATGTGATCAAGGCATGTGCCGAGCACGCGCTCACCACGTGTTTGTGTGCCTATGAAAGCACAAAAGCACAAGGGCCCACGTGCTTCAGCTGCTGGGGGACTGGGTCTGGGGACAACAGAGGACGGGGCAGCGAGAAGCGAGTCCCAGACACGGCACAGAGACGCTTCATTCAAAACCGTGACTGCTTTATTGTCCCCCTAGTTTTTGAGGGGAAGTAGGGGCGGGGAGGTGGGGGAAGTGGACACTTTTTAACAAAACTGCACCGAAAACTGCAAAGTGAGGCAAGACTGGTGACTGCCATCGCGTCCAGCCACTCCATCCGAGGCTAAAGACGGACGGGAGACAGGCAGTGATTTCAGATTCACTCGGGAAAACTGAAAACCAAAAATGAGGTGAAGTCCGCCTTAGCAGGCAGGCAGCTGCCACGGACAACAACACTGATTTCAGGACACCTGAGTCAGAGGGCGCCTCCGCCTCAAGACTGATGCCTGGAAAGTCGTGGGAAGCAGATGCAGAGCATGCGCACTGTGAGGGGACCAGCTGCCTGCCAGGAGGCAGGTTACCCAGCATCTCCATGCAGATGTTAGCTCAGCCCAAGCACGGCCTTTCCTTGATGAGACAGGGTAAAATAAACCTACCCGGGGGAACGTGAACGTGAACATGAACATGAAGTCGTATCCAACTCTTTGCGACCCCATGGACTGTAGCCTACCAGGCTCCTCTGTCCACGGGATTTTCCAGGCAATAGTACTGGAGTGGATTGCCATTTCCTCCTCCAAGGGATCTTCCCAACCCAGAGATTGAACCCAGGTCTCCCGCATCGTAGACAGAGGCTTTACCGTCTGAGCCAAAACCTACCCGGGGAACCAAAACTCAAAAGATCCCATGTGCCATAACTAAGACCTGGCCACCAAATAAGTCAATAAATATTTTTTTACAAAAAAGATGCAAAGCTTTGTGTGTACGTCTGCAGAACAGCAAAGTAAAAAGGGGATCAGAATCGCAAGCAGGGCAGGCATCAGAGTCACTGGCTGGGAACCACATCCTTGCTGGGGTGAACGCTGGAGCCTCTTTCAACAACGTGGTTACCAGTGCAGTGGTTCTCAAAGTCATGGTCCCGGGACAAGCAGCAAGTTGCTTCACCTGGGAACTTGTTAGAAATACCAAGTTTCACTCCCCACCCCACCCAGAGTGAATCAGAGACTCTCTGAGCAGAGGCCAGCAATCAGGGCTTTAACAAGCCCTCTAGGTGAGTCTGATGCTCCTTCAAAGTTTGAAAACCAATGTTCTACTTGATTTGGTCCTTAGAACCCTGATACTTGGGAGGGGAGGACAATTCTGCAGATGAAAAGAATGGGGTCCATCAAAGTTGTTGTTCAGTCCCTAGGTCACGTCTGACTCTGGGACTCCAAAGACTGCAGCACGCCAGGCTTCCCTATCCTTCACTACCTCCCGGTGTGCATGCTAGGTCGCTTCAGTCACGTCAGACTCTTGGCGATCCTATGCTCTGTAGCCTGTCAGGTTTCTCCGTCCTTCAGATTCTCCAGGCAAGAATACTGGAGTGGGTTGCCATGCCCTCCTCCAGAGGATCTTCCTGACCCAGGGATCGAATCCATGTCTCTTATGTCTCCTGCATTGGCAGATAGGTTCTTTACCACTACAATCACTTGGGAAGTCCACTATCTCTCGGAGTTTACTCAAACTCATGTCCATTGAGTCGATGATGCCATCCAACCATCTCATCCTCTGTCATCCCCTTCCCCTCCCGCCTTCAATCTTTCCCAGCATCAGGGTCTTTTCCAATGAGGCTGCTCATCAGGAGGCCAAAGTATTGGAGCTTTAGCATCAGTCCTTGCAATGAATATTCAGAGTTGATTTCCTTTAGGATGGACTGCTTTGAGTCTCATGCAAATGTCCATGAGGTTAGAAAGGGGTGGAAGGTCTAGGTCCCACCGCCAGCACTTCATCTGGGCCAGGATGTGGGGACTTAGATAAAGATGACCCAGTGCTTGTCCTTGAGGAGCTCCTAGCAGCCCCTAGAATGCTCTCAAGAACACCAGTGGGGGCAGGGCCTTTGGGGTCCTTCTCAGGAGTCTTGGCCCTGGGAGGTCGGGGGTTGGACAAAGCCCACAGGCGTGGAATAGACTGGCTGGGAGGGGAGGAGGAGGCAGATGGGGAGGCAGAATATCTGCCACAACAGGAGGAAAAAATGGGGATGAAGAAAAAAGAGTAAATGAAAGGAGTGACTGATACTAAATACCTGGAGGAATACGAGAAGAAAAACTCAATTCCTAGGGAAAAAAAAAATAGAAATTGCCATTTGGAGGCTCTTTGCTTCCACTTGGTTCATTGAGTCCCTGTCGAAAAAAATAAGCTGAGAGACTCTGAGAAGCGTGTTCTCATTTACCCTGAGAAATTTTTTCTCTCTCGACCACCAGCAGAAGTTATCTACTTGATACATAGCAGCTAGACTGCCTGTCAAGATAATTTAGAGATTAAATCTTTGTTTAAAAAAAGAAAATCCTACATCATCTATTAAAACCATGGGAGCACTTTTGAACTAAGAAGATTAAACTGGGTGAAGCAACTGAGTGTGACTGTAGGGGTTTGCAGGGGACAGAAACCCCCCTGATCTGCAGGGCAACCGGAGGGAACCCCAGGCTAGAGACTGGCTTCCAGGAGTCAAGGGCCATTTTTCATGGAGCTGACTAGGGGTTGCGCGGGCAGTTTCAATGGGAGCAGCTACAGGGAAGTCTCACGGAGATGAACAAAGCACTTCCCCGGCTCATCTCTGTCAGTTTCCTTGCATGTGGCACAACCAGCCAGATAACGGGGGGAGTGACTGTGCACTTGGGCACTTCCACCACCACGTACCTTGAACCATACAACCTGGGGGACCAGAAAACCTAAATTTGCCTTCTGAACGGCATGTCCACTCCAGTGATCTCAAACATCTTCCAGAGCCAAGCAGGGAATAGAAACAAGTGAAGCCTGATGGGCAGGAACTGTTTTGCCGAGCAGGGAGCCCCCGGGGGGCTGGATGGCTGGCTACCCCTGCCCGGCTGTGGGCAGGGGGAAGAGGACCCAGGATAATACTATATTAAAGATCTTCTGATGTGTCAGAAAAAGCTGACCATCTAGACTTCTTTGTACAATCTTGGTTTTTAAATGTTGTCAAGAAATGCAGAAGTGCCTCGAGCACCCTGGGGGCCAAACTTTGCCAGGGGACCACATCTGGCCCCCAAACCATGGGCGCAGAGCCTCTTCTCTAAAGGACGCTGACTACTCAAGCTCCAAAGTCACCCAGACACTGCACTTCATCTTGGTCTGAAGAGCCTGATGGCTTCGCCCTGAGCACCCCACAGTCACACATATCCACCTGTATCACTCCTGGCTGGTTCTGAGTTAGAGGAAGCCCTAAAAAGGACTAGAAAGCACAGACTGTCTGAAATCCAGAGTATACCAGAGCAGCACCATGACACTCGAAATCCCTAATGGCAGCGGCCTGCCTTCCCAGCAGCATGATCAGAGAGGTGCGTGAGCTGCGGTCTTACTGGGAGCAGAGGATGGCCCAGGTCTGGCCCACTCTCACTGGGAGGGCTCCCTTCTAGCCTCTCCCACAATGGGGTATCAGGGAAGGGGCGCTTCCATGCCAAGTTCTTTAAACAAATCCAAATAAACCCGACAGATGGAAGAGATGGTTCTGGAGCCCCAATGCCTACCTGTGGCTGGCTTCCTCGATCACGACTCCCGCACAGAACACAGGATTCTGTTTTGATGACCTCTATGCAAGATACAGAAATGAGACGGGGGTTTCCTGCCTCTGATTTCAAAACAGCCTGGGACAAATGAAGCCTTCTTGTACCACAACCACATATTCAGAGGGACAGCTCCATCAAGTAGGCTTTCTTAAATGTCAACCCACAGAGCAACCTACTTCTCTTCCCGCAGGCCATGATAAGACAGTGGTGGTGGCGGGGGTCGGGAGGAGTGCTATCCAGAGAAGGAAGAGACTCCTCTTGCAGATGGTGGCACGGTCCCTGACCGGGGATGGCACCAGGTGTGGAGGAGAGATGGGCTTTGGAACAGAAGAACTGGGATCCAGCCTGTGAGGATGGGCCTGCGCTCGGATATGCCCGCAGCTCAGTACCCTCCTGTGGAGTGGGGCTTATTAGCCAACAGGCAATTGTCTGGGTGACCAGCAGACAAAATATAGGTGCAGGGTCAGCACGCAGCAGGTGCTCACCCAGCACCAGCTCCCTAAGTAATGAGCCACTTCCATGGTGAGGTGCTGTACCAGGGTTCCTGGGGGACACACATATTGCCCCTTTCTGGGCGGTGAGACCAGCGGTGAGCAATCCTGGGCACGGCCCAATCTGCCAATGCTCTCAGGCCCCCACCAGCCTTAGAGGGCAGGCCCCGGAGACCATCCTGAGTGGCTGGCTAGAGGCAAGCCGAGTGTCAGAGGAGGGTACGCAATCAAGCCTGGGCTTCCAGGGCTCTTGCTGCGTGTCTTCTTAACCCCAACTTCCTCCTCACCGAGCACTTCTTTCACGCAACTCTTCTGTGGCTAAATTCACCAGGCTTATCTGGTTTCCTCCCTTTCGCACTCTTGCCCAAAGTCCGGGAAACTCCTCCTGATATCTTAGGCTTGCATTTTGGAGATGTTTTCATCCTGACGCAAAGGGAGTGGGCACTGTCTAAGCTGGGTGATTCGAGCAGACTGGACTCATGGAAACCCAACGTGGACAGGCCCAGCCGTTCCCAATGGCACAAGTGGACCGGACTCCTGACAAAATGCAGCATCTCGTGAAGGCAGTGAACCCCAGACCAGGACAGCTCAGCAGAAAACAACCCCGTGGCGTCTCTCCACCTTCAGAGTCCACCAGCGTCCAGCAATGGGGGGAGGCAGTTCCAGCAGCTATGCATGTACAGTCGGGCCCCACGCACAGAACTCATCCACGTTCCCCACATTTGCTGTCCCACCTCAGAATGATTCTACCCCTAACTAGCTTCCAAAGGGACTGGGAGTCAGCGAATGTGGGAATCAAGCAAGACAAGAGCCACAGTTCAGCCAGCTCCCAGCTAGTCAACAGACTGCCCCAGCGCTGCAGCTGACGGCATTTTAAGGAGAAAGCCATGTGATGCTGGCTAGTGGCGGGGCCTGGAACGTCTCTTCCTTCCTCATGCTACACAGAAGCCACCATTCTAAATGAATAGTTCCTCATCTGTTGCCCATGGAAAACATGGCCATTCTATCAAAACAAAAATGTGCCCAGCCCAGGAGGAACAGTGATACAACCCATCGGGTCCAGGTGGTCTGGAGCGGAGTGTGATCGGAACACAGGCAAGGAGGGGATTTCTGTGGACTTCCACACAGCCCAGTGTATGTGTACACCTGCGTGTGCACACACACAGCAGCGGGGGGAAGTGCTGGGCACAGCAGAGCTGATGTGGCCACCGGCCCAGGTGAGCCGGGAGTAGAGGAGCTGGGGTCACAGGCTGGAGAGGCAGGGCTGAGGGGGTCCTTGCGTAGCCACTGCTCACCTGGAGTTGGGCACTGTGGTTTGCATGGTAAGGGGCTTGCCCACAGTCACAGAGAAGGAAGGTCTCGGGGCAGCTTCTCCACTCCAGGCCGAGGCCCCCCTCTGTCGCAGTACACATTTCTCCATCACCACCGAGTCAAGGAACTCACTCTGCACCCTGTGTTTTAGGGCCAGGGAAGCCTGTGTCCTTTTCCCTGAAGTGCCTCCTCCATACTTCCAGTTCCCTCACACACTGGGAGACGGTCTGGGCTTCCCGGGTGGCTCAGTGGATAAAGAATCCACCTCCCAACACAGGAGACGTAGGAGACTCAGGTTTGATCCCTGGGTCCGGGAGATCCCCTGGAGAAGGAAATGGCAACCCCGGCTCCAGTATTCTTGCCTGGAACATCCCATGGACATAGGAGCCTGGCAGGATACAGTCCATGGGGTTGCAAGAGTCAGACACAATTTAACATACGCACGAGAGACTAGGTCTAGCACACTTCTGCCCCAAGAATGTTCTGTGCTGCTGGGCTAAGTTTTATATCTGCGCCTTCCAACATGACAGTGAGGAACCGCACATAGCTACTGAGCACGTGATGAGTCGTTACTGCAGGTGAAGAACTGAATTCTTAATTCCACTCTTTTAAACAATTCATAGTTGTGTCAATTATCCCTCAATAAAGCTGGAAAAAACTTTAAGTGGCTACCACGCTGAACGGCACAGGTTTGGTATACAGACCCATCCATACAGGCAGTGGGTCAGCTCATTGTTTTTTTCCTGTAATAGACTAGACAGTAAACGTCTTGAGCTCTACAGACCATACAGTCTACCCTACCACCTCCCACCTCCCGTGACCTCACATGGTCTCCCCACAGATCCACTCAGACCCCAGGCAGAAGCGGCCAGCCTGCTCTTTCTCTAGCAGGTGCAGGCGAAGGGCTGGCCAGGCATCCACGCTTCAGAACTGAGGAGGGTACCAGCAGGCCAGGGGCCCTTGGGCCGACCCAGAGCCTGTGCCAGGCTGGCCCTGCTCTTCTGAGGCTGAGCCGAGAGCTCTGGGCCACGACCAAGAGCAGAGATGTCCTGAGGTCTTTTCTGCAGCCCTTGAGGACATGCCTAAATCTTACAAAAGGTTTAAAAAGCTGACACTTTGCGTTTAAGCAAATTAGAACCCAATCACCTGCGGACAGGCCACCCCCTACATGCCTCAGCCAGCAGCCCAGGTGCCTGACGGGCGTGGCTCTTCCCCTCTGCTCTGCAGCTCACCTCTTGGATCCCTTTCAGCCTCGGCCAGGCCTGACCACTCTCTTTCTAACAGGTGAGGGCGGTTTGCTAACTGCCCTGGGAATCAGATGAACAGGAGCAGCCAGATTACTTAACTTCCCTCCTCGAGACTAAATGCCGATGTACAAAACCCCCCACAGGGCTTGAAAAACACACCCTGAAAGCCGAGATGGGCTGCTGAAGGGCCCAGCCTCGGAGGTTCACTCTTCTCCTTCGTTATCATCCTCTGGGCCTGAGTCACGTGCCACATGGAATCCTGGCTGGCATCTGAGGGTGTGGAGTCCACAGGAGCGCCAGGCGCCAGGTGACCCGTGCAGAACATTCTCGCATGTTTGTCAGCAGCTCCCCACCCCTTGAGATCACCAGTGAGAACACGCTACAGCAGAACCCAAAGGGCACCCAGACTCCTTTTTTCCATCACACCAATGTGGTTACCTTCTTCTCCTTTAGGGGGAAAACGTAAAAAAAAAAAAAGCAGGTTTACCTTGAATCAGACTTTTCCAGCTCATGCAATGCCAAAAGGCTTTGTTCATTTTGATTCCTTTAGTTCCAGTACAGGTGCAGGCAAGGAACTCTGGGAGGTCTCGGGAATCCCAAGTGCCCCCACTGAAAGCAAGAGCTGCAACTAAAATCCATACAAACCACATGCCTCCGGCCAAGTAGACGCCACTTGGTGACAATTCCCTGTGCAGGGGGCTAGTCTTGGGCTCTCCCAGGAGGTCACTCAGAGGTCAAAAGGATGGTGCCCCTGGTAAGGAGCAGGCTGTTCCCATCTCCTCCTCCCAGTTGCCTCCTCTCCAGCTTCCAGCGAGTGTTCGACTAACCAACCGCTGCCCCTTCTGACCCTCATCCCCTGCCTTGTCTCCTGGGTCATTCTGTGGTCTCCCCGGTGTCCGCTCCAACCCCACTTCACAGTGCCGCTCCCCAAGCGCCAAACTGCTCAGAAAGAGAAGCATCAGCAAGTGCCCACCAGGGTAAAGTCCGGACTCCTCCGCCCGCACCATCCTGACTCACGGCTAAGCTGCGGGCGCAGCAGTGCGCTTCCCACCCTTGAGCCTAGGTCGTCCTCCACCACGAGGGGGTGGTCTCCAGCCGCCACGCCCCTGCGCTCCCTGCTCCCTGTTCTAGAATGCCTCCTTCCCCACCCCCATGCAGTCTGCATCCATCCAAACCCCTCCTTCCTCAAGACTCCTACTCAGCCCTGCTCCCTCGGGCTCGGTTTAAATGAACCCCCTGTGACTCCCACGGGACTAGGGGCTCACCAGTGCCCCATGGACCCACACATCCACTGCACTGCCCCAGGCACCATCCCACCAGTGGTGGGAAGTGCATGAACACAAGTGCAGTCTGACTGTCTGCTGCTCAAGTCCACAAGTTCCTCAAAGGCAGGGATTAGGATCACTCATCTCGGGATTCTTCAGAGATGCTGACATATACCGTAGGCGCTTCCTAACCACTGACTGAGCAGGACTGCGCTGGGAATGGGGGTGGGGGGGGGGACCAGCATGCAGCGTGTTCTGTGGTCACTAGAGAAGGAGCCATACATCTGAAGAGGCACACAGGGCAAGAATGATGGGCTCTGTCACATCCAGCAAGGGCGGAGGCAGCCCGGATGTCCCGGTCACCCCCCTCACACTGCTCCTCAGTCACTGAGCTTCGTGACGTCCAGGAAAAGGGTCTGTGTCGAGGCCACCTCAGGGCAGCCACCTCAGTGGGTCCTCTACGGGGAGAGCTCTCTAAAGCCAGCCCCAGCCACCCAAGCCAGACTGAGGGCAGGGGCAGAGTCAGGGCACCCGCCAGACTCAGTGACTAGTCTGTGCACCCCTGCAGGAATGGGTCTCCCCAAAGGAGAGGGTCTCCCCAGGAAGGTCTCCCCAGGAAAGGGTCTCCCCAAAGCTGTCCAAAGCAGAGCAGCGACCTCTCGGACCAAGACTGTCTACCCTGCTCGCCCCACAGGAGGGCCAGGCTGGGGCGGACGAGGGGACACTCGGGAGACACCAGGAGGACTTCCCTGGCAGTCCAGGGGTTAAGACGCCAAGCTTCCTCTGTGGGCAGCGCAGGTTCAATCCCTGGGTGGGAAACGAAGATCCCGCAGGCCGTGCAGCATGGCCAGAA
Source organism: Tragelaphus eurycerus (assembly GCA_935064755.1). Classification (NCBI taxonomy): domain Eukaryota; kingdom Metazoa; phylum Chordata; class Mammalia; order Artiodactyla; family Bovidae; genus Tragelaphus; species Tragelaphus eurycerus. The sequence goes on along the minus strand of CAKXYN010000088.1, from coordinate 8,113,476 downwards.
AAGCAGAAAGATGAACGTGAAAATAAGAAGAAGTGGGGAATGGAGACCGCCAGGGACCACTGGCCTATCCACTCCCTGGGAAGGGGACGGCCCTCCCTTCCATCATCCCAGTCAAGGCATCGTTTGAAAAGCTCCGATGAGCTTAGATGAGCTCTTGCTGCTGGAGAAACTGCCGCTACGTCCAGGGGCAGTGGGGGGGGGGGGGTGGGGGGTGGCGGGCAGAGGGGTTCTGGAGGAAGTGGACTCGCACCCCAGGAGTCAGTGAAATGTGCCCCAGCAAACGCCTCAGCTCCAGCCACATAACCTGACCCAAGAGGACATGGGCAGTTATGAAAGGCAGCTTGGCAAGTGGAAGGGAGGGGCAAAATAAAGACATCAGCGATGGCAAGTCTGCGAAGAACCTTAAAGACAGTGAAGGACCTGCCACCCTCAGTCCTCAGAGGGGTGCAGCCAGGAAGTGGCCACAGAATTCCTTCCCAGACGGTGGTGAGAGCGGAGGCAAGATAATGGGGCCACACCATGACACATGTCCAGTGTTCCATGCTCAGGACCGAATTCAATCACCTTTGGTAAACAGGAGATTTTGCTCCCCAAGCAAAAAAGCTCAGAAGATTTCGCCCATCTTGGCTGAGAGACACACTGCAAACTAGGTCGTGACATGGGCTTTTGCCCGTCTTCCCCTAAATCACAAGACACCTGCCAAGGGAGATGTGAGTGAAGGCTCTCTACCTGACCCAGCCTCGCCTGGCCAGCCAGGTCCAGCTCCAGGTCAAGTCCCCACGGCTCTGTCCCTCGTCCAGTCACCCACTGGCCATAGGGACAGTGACCCCGTCCTTCCCCTCATCGGTCCCACCGGGAGCACATGCCTGCCACGGGCTGCACCCCGACGTCCGCTGGGCTCTGAGCGTCCCCAACCGTGGTTTCCCTCCGTTTCCCCCCAACCCAGGCCTGGCCACACTCCAGACGAGGGAACCCAGGCAGCAAAGGCTGTCCTGCCTAAGAGCAACTGGTCAGCAGAGGGCACACCTGGGATTCAAACCCTGGGCACTGATGCCAGAGCTGAAAACTGCCCTTGGGTTTCCCCTCCTCCCTGCCCAAGTTCCTTTGTAGTTCTCTGGCTGGCAGAACTTCTGCCCACCCAGTCCAGCTCACATCCCACGGGCAGCACCACACCCTTCACCGGGGGGCTTCCTGGACAGGTACCCACCCAACCCTGAAAGCACTGGGAGGGAGGCAGGGCGGGCGAGAAGAGAGACCCGAGGCCACAGGGGTCACACAGCCAACAAGGTCCAGCAAGTGAGCCGTCGCGGGCCCGCCACCTTCCCCCGGGGAATCCCATCGTCTGACTGCCCGCCCCAGGCCTTCGGGAGGAGGGGGCCCCCAGGACCAAGCCACAGAGGGCCCCCTGCATCCCAGACCCTGCCTGGAGTCTCAGAACCACAAACCCCAGCCCAACCCCTGCCCCCGCATCCTGAGTGCAGAGGCGGCTGGCGGTGGAGACCTGTGTCCTTCCACCTCCAAACCAGCAGAGAGGCAGCTTGCAGGCGGCACCCAGGACCTCCCTGCACTCCCAGGCCCTGGGCCAACGTGAAGGCCAGAGCAAGGGGAATTCCAGGCGCGGCGCAGGCCTCTCCCAACCGGGCCGTCAGAGCACTTGAGCCAGAGGGTGGCAGGAAGGAGGGTGGCCTCTCAGGGCGAGCCACCGCCTCCCCCCGGGGAACTGCTCCAACTGTGGGGACACTGCTCCAACTGCGGGGACACAGGCCTGGACAGACCCTGCTCCCCGGGCCCCGTGGCAGGCCCCGGCGCATGGCCACCTGGCCCCCTCCTAGAGGTGGCAGCTCAGCGCCCAATCTCTAATCGCCAGGGGCCATCTCCCCAGACGATGCCCCCTGCTTACGGCAGGAAGCTCATCTCTGCTGCCCCGGGGGCACCCACTGGGCCAAAAGGGAGCCTGGTGGCAGGGACAGGATGGAGGCCATCACGAAGAGCTGGGAGGTCACCGTCCCTCAAACCCGAGGCCAAGTCATTTCTCTAAGCAGCGGCGTTTTCAGCAAGTGACAGAGCGAGTCCCTCAGCCACAGGCTGTGCTGAGGACTCAGTAAACGAATGAAGAAAAGTGGCCAGCTCTGTGAGGGACACCCAGCAGGTGTCCAATCAGTGTCTGCTAAAAGGCGGCAGGAAGAACAACCCCCCCCCGACCCATGCCTGACCACCTCATTAGGCCCGAACCCAACTCCTAGTGAAGGAGAAAGAGCCCTTATTTATGCGCCACCACCGGCGCCCAGAAGAGCAGATGGACAAACCTTCGCCAAAGTGACCAAAAGCCTTTAGATCAAGCCCGAGGTTTCAGCACTTCCCCTCGGGTCCCAGTTTTCCCGGTGGACAGTGGCAGACTTAGTAACCCTGCACTCTCAACAACTGAAGGGAGGCCTGCTGCCCCCACGCTGGGGAGGAAGTGAAACCTGGGATGGACGGTCCAAGCCGATTGAGGGTGTTGGAGGGCATGTTTCACCAGGCTAAAGAGCGCTGGATGAGGACCACGCTGCCTGTGGGTCTGGACTGCACAGCACGCTGTCTCACGAGCAAGACAGTGTCCTAAGGTCTCACCGGAGAGGAGGCAGCACTCGAGGAGGGGATCCAGGGGCAGGAGGGGAGGGCGGGGACACAGGTTCTGGTCCCTCTGTGCACTGGCCCCGTGACCAGGCGAAAAGTCACCCCATCTCTGGTGGCGGGATCCACCTTCTGTGAGATTCCATCAGCGGGCCATGCCAGCTCCTGCTCTCCCAGCCCCTGGTCTCCCGAAATGGAACTCTACGAAACATGTGATCTCGAGTATGTAGAAGGACAGGTTCCCGGCAGTCAGGTGCCCTGGGGTGGCTGTCAGTACGACACTCACTGCAAACCAAGATGAAAAGGACCAGCGGCTCTCTGAGAATCACCCGTGGACAAAACTGCTTCCTCCCGCCCGAGTCCCACACAAACACCAGGTACCCAACCTCCAGAAGGAATGCGAGGCCCACGTGACAACAGACCGAATAAAACCTGCCCTCTTCACTCCAGAAAGGAAGTGGCTCAGAGGGGCTGTACCAAATCCTGTGAGGGGCAGCGAACAGCTGGCCAGACCGAAACAGGAATTACCTGGATGATGCCTGCAGCAGGCACTGGGCCCAGGGGTGGGTACCGCTCAGATTCTCCTTCGCTGAGACATGGCGGCAGCAGTGGAAAATTCCAATAGGTTTATTCCACTCCTGAACAGGAAGGCCCCTAATCCCCTACAAAGGAGAGGGAGGTATACGCGGGGTCTATTCCAGTCCTCATGCCTCAGTCTTAGATGCACAACGGAATCAACTCAGAAGCTTTAAAAATACCAATGCTGAGTCCCACCCCTTCTCTCCAAGATTCTGATGTAACTGGTCCGAGATGCTGTCTGGGCATCCAGACTTTTTTTTCAAACCTCCCCAGGTGATTCTAACATGCAGCCAAGGTTGAGGTCCACCTCTGTGGACGCTAAACACTCAGTCAATGGAGGTCCCAGGCCTCTCCCACAAACCCGAGGAGCACAAAAGCCAAAAGACCCAGCCGGGCAGCCGTTGCTGGAGATGGGCGTCTTCACTCTGCCTCCCCGCCCCCCCCACCGCCTCCACCCCCACACACAAACCAGGATCAACCTGCAAACCTGCAAAGAGCCATCTGTCTAAGACAGAACACAGGGCCTCTGCCCAGCCCTGGCTGGGGCATACCAAGTGCCCACACACTGGAGGATGGACAATTGTGTTCAGTTATTCGATTACTTTGGGCATGTAAACAGAACATCATATTACGCAAACCTGGGGTGGCAAGTACCATAAAATGATTAACTCTGAAACATCTCACTCAGCTACCAAAAAAAAAAAGGGGGGAGATAAATGCTGGAAATCCTTTTAACAATCTCTTTGAAGGAAAAATGGGATCTGCATACATGGTGATGCTTCTAATGGGCTGCCAGATTTATTTCCCATTTCCCCCAGAAGGTCACTAGGAATAATCATATTTTCCTGTGAATCTGTCTTTTGTAAAGACAAAGCAAAACATTTCAGTCTTCCCAACTGAGGCACTACCTTTGGTCCTACGGCAGATACAGCAATAGAATTCAATCATTCCTTTAAAGGGGAAAGAAAAAAAAAAAAAAAAGACTGCGGGAAACAGAGGGGCAAGGGAAAGAGGCAGTTAAAATTTTCAAGTTTCCCTGTGGTGTTAACAAGACTAAACAAAATTTATGCTTTGAGATAAAACAGAACTCAGCGCCTCCGCATCTTATGAACACGGTGTATGGAGAGCGGGCAGGCTTGTGGAGCCAGAGAGAATGAAACAGAGCCCCCAGATGCTCAGTCTTCCTGCTGCTGTGTCCCGGGGCCTCCCTCAGCCTCAGTTTCTTCAGCTGTAACTGCAGGACTGCTTTGAGAGTTGAGAGACAGTGGATGCAAAGCCCCTGGGCAAGGGTGAGCCTCCACAACCAGTGGGCACTGCTATTATTTCTGAAATAGCCCACCCCCACTTCAGCTAAATCCCACTGCACCCAACTTTTGTACAGGCATGCATCTTGGGAACCCCATTATATCATCGCAGGAGAAGAATCTGTTTCTTTGTTTTGTGGGAGAGTCAGAACAGCCAGGAGTTGGCCTGGTCCTGCGTTCTGGGGTCAAATGGGCTTTTTACCAACATGATTTGCTTTTACCTCCTGAGCAGGGAGAGGGGTAGAAAAAGTCCCTCCAGGGACTACAGCTGCCTATGGGGGGGGGGGGGCGCGGGGCGGAGGCTGCTGTGAGATATTCCTGCACAGTCTGTCCCCCTCCCCTCTGCAAAAGGCAGTGTCCTGTGCAGCAACCCGCCCCCCCCCACTCCGCAGCAGGAGAGGAGAATCATAAAGAAGCGGGGTGCCCGTCACACTTCTCCCTGACGTGATGTGAAATTCTACAAGGTAGACCCTTTGAAATGCAAAATCTTCCGGAGTCCTTCAAACGTGTTTTTATTTTCTTGGGTTCCTAAGGCTGCTTTCAGACCCACCCATCAGCATTTCCCCTCTCAATCAACCCACACTTAACAAAAAAAAAAAAAAAAAGGAAGAAGAAGATGAGGAAAAAGCAGCAGGAGGAGCAGCAGGAGGCAGCTGCAGCAAAGACGTCTCTGTTTTTTGAAAACGCTCAAGTATCTTCAATCGCTGCAAAGGGGAAAAGAAAAAGAAAAAGCTTGTCCTCCGCTCCAGCCTCCTGTATCCCTCCTCCAGGACACCCCGAAGCCAAGTTTCCTCTGGAAGGTTTCCTCCCCTCTCTGCTGATGCTCCGGATCTCAGAGAACTTTCCCGAGACAAGAACCCGGGTGCCTCCAGACCAGAGTTCGGGAGGGTTAAGACCGGCACCACCAAAACCACAACCCGAAATTTTCGAAGCCCAAACCTTGATCCAAAACCGTGTGCACAGGAGGTTTGGATTAAACATCAAAGAAGAAGTTACCTTACAACAAAGTTGTTTGGCCAAGAAAATTACTTCGCCATAAGAAGAACCCTCGGGAATGGTAAAATTGCTTTTGAATATAGACTTTTCAGTGGCTGGGGTCATTAATCATGTTAATGTAAACTGAGCTAAAACAAAAATTTTCTAAGCGAGTCTCCGGGCACATCAGCGTATTTAAGCCTCTGGGTTTGTTTCCAAAGTTCACATCCCCGGCAGGCAATGAAACTACTGTTAATGGGGTCAGCTATTACAGTGCAGTCCCCGACCTTGGGCCATAATAAAGGTGACTCAGTCGTGTAGAAAGAATCCTCATAAAGTTAGGCAGGAAACAAACACAGAAATTAATCAGAGAAGGAGAGTCGATGATTTTGGAAAGTTTGTTCGTTGGGCAAGTTTAAACAGCAACTCTCCCTGGATGATCAGACATTGCAGAAAAGAGCTGGGGGAAACCAGTCAGCATTCCTCACAGCACCCAAGTCCCCCAGCCCAGCTCTGCTGTGGAGGGTAGAGGGCAGGCCGGCAGCTGGACCAGGCGAGGAGGAGAGTGAAGCCCAGCAGTGTTAAGCCAAGCAGAGCCCTGCCAGACCCAGCCATGTGCTTCATGCTGGCAACAAACCGGTTCTTTCAAGAGAGGAAGAGTCTGACAAAAAGGACAGCTGCAGCAAGATGAGAAGCTGAGAGGCAAAAACCTCGAAAAAGTCCTGGGTTTGGGATTCTCCTCTCAAGTACCCCCTCCCCCAAAAAATCACCTCTTGGGTTTACAAGGGCTAGTGAATCTATTAAAGTGTCCCCCTTGCTGGATCAATTAATGAGAGCCCCTCCACATCTGGTTTCCATCGAAAACCGAAATTTGTACTATCAGCGTATTACATAACAAATTATGCCTGCAGGTTTCTTTTATTACACATCAGAGTGGTGTGTGAAGTGGTGGTAAATGATGGGAGTTGTGCTGATCTGAGTGAGCATTTGCTTATTTCACTTTTTTTTTTTTTTTAAGGGCAAGAACAAAGTTTTCCACACACTTTATGCAATCCTAAAAAAAAGTCACACTGCCTGGGTAAAACATCAACGCAACAACCCAACAGTGGGTCCGAGGCAGTCTTGAGCATCCGCTGCATCCAGCGGTTGGTAAAGAAGGGTGTGCTTTCTCACAGAGCAACGCAAAGGTACACCAAGTTGCTCCGGAGCGTCCTCTGCTGTCAGCTCCCAGAGTTTACGCCAGGCTCTTTTCCTCTCCAGCCTCCCGCAGGGGGAGGAAAGCTGGCTGGCCTTTCCTGAGCTTCCATCACGGGTCAGGCGCCTGCTCCCTGGACCCATTTAAAGGACACTCAGCCCACTAGGCTCCCAGAGAACGGGGGAGATGGAGGGGCTGGGCGAGAGTGAAGGAATCAACAGGGGAATGAAGGCGAAAAGGCGTGGTGGGAAAGAGTCTAAGAGGTAACCACAGGGCTTTCTCCCATAAAACGTCAATTAAGTGCAGCAGCCATGATTACAATACGGTATCTTAAAGCTCTGTTTCCTCCAAGAATTTTACGAACTTCCAAAAATGCTACTGCTACAAGTGACTTACCCTGAGCTGAAAACAGGAGAGAGAAACTGACTAAAAACATCATCATGAATCAAAACAGTGGAACGCTCTACTTGTCCTGCTAGCCTGAGGACATTCAAGCCCACTTCTGCAGCAGCTATGCTGCAAGCTTTTATTTAAAACTTGCTTTCTATGTTAAAATGATTGCATTGCAATAATCACTTCTCAGGGGAAAAGAAGTCCTTGGGTAGAATTATTGGAACCGCCTTGTTCTCTGGAGGGGAGCACTTGGAGAAAGCAGCAGGCCTGCCCCATGCCTTTCTTTCATTTTCTGGGCTGCAGCAGCACCCTGCGAGCTGGCTCCTCGATCTGGACCATGGCTGGCAGGATCCTGGCCCTTGCCAAGCACAGACACTGGGTCAAGGGTTACCAAGCCTGAACTTAAGACCCAAACCTTCTCCCACTAACATGGGCCTATCAACTGGAACAAGTAGCTGTTTTCAGTTTATCTAGCTGTCCCTAGCTAAGAAAAATGGGAGGGGGAGAAGGGAAAAAAAGTACTACAGATCGGCAATTCAGTATCAAAACTGTAACTGAGACAAGTTACTGTTAAGTGAATAAATTAAAATGAAACCAAAACCTAGCCAACTGCAGAAACAGTGAGTTTCACCCAGTCTACTAACTCCATTCCTTTCCAAGTCCTCAAACCTGGTAGCGTCTTACTGTAATCACCCAGAGTCCAGGATTCTGGATCAAGGAAGGATCTCCCTCCAGCCGGTGGGAACTGCTGGGAACACATATGCTAGTATGTCATTTGGAAGTCTGCTAATATGTTGTAAGCTGCACAAGACGCTTGCCTGGCTTCCCAGGCCAATAAACAATGCCATTCCAACTCCTGCAGCAGTCAATAGAAAACAGTCCCTTGTCTCCACCATCCAACAATTCAACAAACATTTGTTCCTGTTGAACAACCGTCAGCCTGGCTCCATCTGCACCCGCTCCGGCAAGGCGAGCTGGCGGAGGCGGCGGCACAAACGCCCGGCCCAGGTCCCCGAGCCCGGGGCGCTGCCCAGCGCGGGGGGCCACTCGCCCAACACCCCCCCAAGTCCGGAGGCTGTAACGTATGGAAGCCTCGGAGTGTGGCCTATAGGAGGCAGAATCCCATTCATCAAATGCTGCGAAGAGCTGTTCTTTGTTCACCGTCGTACGAAGTACAGTACGTGTGAATGAAGCCCGGCGTTCGGATGCAGGGAGCCTGGCTTCAGAGGGCGTCCGGGAGCGAGAGACCCGGCTCTCGACACTCGCCAGGGCTCCACCACCCGGTACCGACCCACGAGTATTGTTCCTCAAGTCTACGGGCGGGGGTGGGGAGCTGGGGAGCTGGGGTGGGGGGTGGGGGTGGCCAAGAAGGCAGTTTGGGCAATGCAAACCCAGGGCCCTTCCCGGACTCTGGGCGCCCTCCCCATCTTCGTGCCCGCCCCACCAAGAGAAAGCCCGAGCGGGGAAGCCGACTCCCACGGGCTTGCAAATCAAGGACTGGCAAAGATGGGACTCGGCCAGGGTGCCCTGTGCCGGACGGCCCTTCTCGCCATGTGCAAAAGCCACGCCAGCACGGCCCTCCACCCCCACCCCATTCCGCAAGTCCCCGCGGCCGCGGCCTCCGCGGGGGCTTTCCCCCGCCACGGACAAGACACTCTCCCACTCCCAGCGTGACCTCTCCGGCCGGTCCCGCCGCCGCGGAGCCCGCCGCTGCGCGCCCGCATCCCTGGGGTGGCGGACGCAAACTTCCACGAACAAAAGAGTTGTCTGCAAAACGATGCGGGAACTTCGGGGTGCGAGAGGACGCCCGGGTCCCCAGCGCCTTCGCCGGGGCTCAAGTTGAGACGTGGAGCGGGGAGACACCCCAGGGCGCAGCAGTGCCCGCGCCCGCCCCGGGGAAGCGCAGACTTTTCCGCAGGGGCCGTGCTGGCTCGCTCCCCTGGCTGCGCTCTGACAAGTCTCACGCATGCACCAGCGGCGGCACTCAGAGCCCAGAGAAACCGCCCGGCCCCACACGAAACCAGGCAGGCGGACCAAAAGGAAATCAGCCACACAAATATTAAAAAAAGGTGGGGGAGGCTAAGGCCAGTGCACCCCGCGAGCCAGGCTCCCTACAGCCGGCGGCCGGGGGACACTCGCCAGGGACCTCCGTTCGGGACCGGCCCCCCGGTCGCCGCCGCCGCCCGGCCCGGGATCGCTTACTGTGCGCGGCGGGACGCTCCGGCCGCGGGCCCCCGCGCAGTCGCCGCCGGCGCTCGCCGAGTCGTCCGGGCTGCCCGCCGCGCGGCCGCCGCGCGCACGCTCTCCTGCCGGCGCCGAGCGCTTTGTACGGAGCTGCTCCCGGGGAGGAGGAAATCGACTTGTCACTTCCTGAACTGTTTGCAACTCGTCCCTTTAACCGGCCCTGGCCAGGCCGCCCGCGCCCGCCCGCGCCCGCCGCCGCCGAGGGGCAGCCCGAGCGCGGCTGCTCGTCGCTGGGTCCGGCGCTCTGCCGGCGGCGTCGCGGGCCTGGGCGCTCGACGCGGCGGCGGCGGCGGCGTGCAGGAGCCGGGCGGCGTGCGGCGGCGGCGGCAGCGGCGGCGGGCGAGGGTGCAGTGCGCGCAGCCGCCGGTGGGCGGGGAGTGGGGCGGGGGGGTCGCGGCGCGCCGCCGGCGGGGCTAGAGGGCGTCCTGCGAGCCGAGCCGCCCGCGCTCGCGCCTGGGAGGCCCCGGAACGCGGGAAGTGGCCCCGGGCCCCGGCCGCGCTGCCGCCGCCCGGGCCAGGAGCCAGAGACCCCGGGGCCGCCCCCCGCACGAGCCGGGACGAAAACCCCGGGCCGCGTGGACTTCAGACGTCCAGCTTCCGGGTTGTTGGGGTGTTTTAGGTTTTGTTTTTTTTTTTTTTTTTTTGAGGTTTTAAAGAAACCATCGCTTCAGTGGCGTGCTGGGCGGCAGGGGACGGGGGAAGCCGTGAGTGTTTTCTGTCGCGCTTTTGGAAAATAAAGCGCTCCTTTCCTAACTCGGGGCGCTGACCGAAATAAAGGAATGTGTACTTCGGAAGCCACATCCAAAATACATGCAACTGGTGAAGGAAGGATTTGTGGTTGCTAAGCAGAAGCAGAGCATGTTTAGTTCTGTAACTTAGGATGTTGACTTAAGTTCAGGAATGTAACCCTGATAGAATAAGCAGAGTATTTTCATTGTGCCGCTCACCTGGGGGAGGGGGATTGTTTTCCTTGTGAAGTGAAGCCCTAGATTTCCCATTAGGCCTTCCTACTGGTGTATGTTATTTTATTGACCTTGTCCAAAAAGAGATGTTTTTAAAGAGAAGGTTTTTTTAAAAGAACTCCCTATGCCTGTTTTGTGTTCTCCTTTGCCAAAAAAACAAAACACCTCATTACTTTACATGGATTGTGTCTGCGCCATTTCAATGGTTCTATTCATAAATCAGGAAACTTTTTCTGTTGCTTCTAGGAACATTTAATTGGTTTTAATCCAATGTTTCAATCCCAGTATCAAACATAAATGAACAATTAACTTCTTGAGCTTGTGTGCACTTGGGAAACTATTATATTTCACAGCTATTGCTAACATACTTCAGTTTCCCATCACACTGGACCCATTCTTTTGCAGAAAACCACGAGTTAACATCTCCTTTCACACCAACTACAGTTCACACCAGTGACTTCTGCTGCAAGACTGAGAGGCACAACCAGGAGAAGTGAGTATTCATTCAAGCAGATGATGTGGCATACAATCAATTCATCCAAGAAAGCCAAACCAAGCTAATATAGAATACTATGGTACCGATATCCTGACCTATACATTCTGCTTTAAAAGTTATCAAGGGCCAATTTTGAAAGAAGCAAAAACCAAGTCTTCCTAGACTGAACAAAGAAAGGCACAGGGATAATTTGAGAATGCTGCGACACTGCCCTCATGCCATCTTACGCATGCAGTGTCACCTCAGCCTTTGAGAGCTTTACAGATATAGTTTAATTTACTTTTTATTAGGAGGCCTAGAGTGACTCCTGCTGGCAAACATTCAGTTTATTCCTGCAATTACTAGTTCATGGGGTCAACTTAAAAAACAAAATTCAGGGGTCCCAAGCCTGGAAACAATTACTGCAACCATTATTCTTGTTGCTTTCAGGATGATTTTAGTCTCACAAAACTCCAAGGGTTGTGGTTATGGCAAGCTCCTTTGCCATAACACCTCCTTTCCAACCTAAAGCAGCCTGTTTTTCTGGTTTTTAGGCTTTCTTAAAAGTGTAGAGAACTAAAAACTATCTGCTTCAGGGGTTGTGCTACTAACCAATGAATAGCTATTTCTCATTTACTTAATTTGAATGTCTAAGGACTAAAAATACATAAAGGCCTGTGTCACTAGTCTTCCATACTATGGGCCTTCCCACATCGTGTAATAAAGTCCTGTAGAATAGATATATGACGCCCCGCTTTTTAGGGCCATACTACACAGTCCTTTATTATAAAAAGTCCTACCCAAAAGTTTGTATATTAGAGTTGCTTAATTCAAAGAAGTAAATATAAACTCAGTCAAACTGGATTTAAAACAATGTAAGCTGCAGTCAGAGGAAGCGGGTAGGAGGGCTAAGCTGTCTACCTTTGTTCAGTTCTTAAAGGTCAAAACCAAATCAAAACCAGATTTAGAATACAACCGGAAACCTAAATGCAAATTCATGGGCCAATTTAAGAATAAATCCATAAAATAATCCAAAAATGATCACTTGCAACTTTTCTATTATCACCAACCAACACTAACCTGGTTAAGGCACAGAACGCCCTGGGAAATATAAACTGTAGGGATTACTTGCAGTCTCACTCCAAGACCAACATATGAAGCCCAGGGAAAAAGTACAGTCAATACTGGCTCTCCTGGCTCCCCTCAAAGCAGAACTTGCAAATGAAGGAATGCCTGTGTGTGTGTGGTATGCATGACATGTCCACTCAGCACTGCTGGGGAGATAGAAACTGAGTGGCTTTCTATACTAGACGGTGCTCCCATTCCAAGTTTAAAGCTCTTAAGCAACAGGAAACAATAAGGGTGTATTTTACTAAGAAAGGGTGTAACCAACTATAACTTGTATCAACAAGCTAATAGAAGTATTCACCTAAGCACATTTGTGCAGAGGAGGGTAAAGATTGGGTTCTGATTAAGTCCTCAGAAATGTCCTTGATAGTTAGTGGGTGTTCTGTGTTTGTGTCTTTAGAACCAGATAAATATGATGTTCACACAACAGGGAGCTGAGCTTTTGACGTTTCAGCAAGTAGCAGTCAATACTGTTCCGTTTTTCCCATTAAATTTATTTGTACCTATGATTGTAAAAAGAGTGGTGACCACTGAAAGATGGTAAACTGGTTTGTCTCTGAGAATAACATTCTTTTTAGACTAATAATGGGAGTGAAACAAACATCAGACACGTTATACGTTGGAACCAACAGCAGTATGCAGATGCATGTGTACTAACCCCTTTATTCAGCTTCCCAAAGCCACAGCTTCTTTGTCACAAGTGCTGTATTAAAAGCCAGTCATTCACATTTCACACTGTCTTTTCTACACTTGAAAAGATCTTTATAAAAGCAGAACCTTTTAAAATCGCTTATAATAGATGATGGGAAGATAGACATCACCAAGTCCACCTGAAACATTTTCAGAGACTGGCTACTGAAAGCAAGTTATTAGCAAAATACACTGCTTTGAAAATGATGGAAAGTTTTTGGTTGTCAGTAGAAGCCAAAAATCTGAGCCTACTATGGGGGCAATTTGCTTATTCAGAGCTTATTCAGAAAAATAAGTTCTATAATCGTCCCCATACGTATGATCCAGCTTCAACTAAGAGCCCTACCTACATAAGCATGTTACAACACACTAATCCGTCTGTTCTTTCCTTTCTATTCTTTTTATCTTTTGTTCTGAAACCTTTCCACTGATGAAAATGAGTTATAGCCCTGGCTGGAATCTCATATAGATACATAAATCTATCTCCCATATCTGTAGACATTCACCTTTTTTTAAGAGGAACTTTGGTTCTCGAAGACAGTCATTTTTTGATTCAGGAGCTAAATAAAATGAATTTATTTTCATTGAAAAATAAGCACAGCAGTGAATTTAATGATACCAATCTAACTCTTTTGATACAAAATGAGAGTTGAAAGCAGCTTGAAGGAGACTGCCTATTGAAATCAGCGCATGTGAATCTGCACAGCTTTGTAACTGAACGTCTAGCACCATTGAGGTACGAAGCATGCCAGCTGGGACGGCATTGTGCACCACAAAGTGTGGGTTGTAAGCCTAAGTCCTGAGCACAAACCCTGGTTTCCAAGTTGGCAGGTGCTGAAAACACAGCAAATGTCATGCTTGCAACTCACTGCATGGAAGGGCTCTGAGTAAAGGAAGCTAAAAAGAACAGAGCAACAGTTAAAACCTATTTCAATTTGATATTACTTTTTTCTTGCAAAATTAATAGTACCTGTAAGTATTATGTGCTAAAAGAAAACTCAAGCATGAAAAAACAGACACTGAAAAGTTTATGCATGGTAAATAAGTAAAAATATAGCAAAGTAAATCTACATTCAAAGTTGCTGACATATGTAAATCTTACCAAACCTATTTAAACTATTTTAATACTAAGATTCAAAAGCATAATCGGTTCCTGGCCTTTCCCTGATCTATTTATGATCTCAGCTGAAACAGACACTAGCTAGGACCACTATAACACGGCTAGTCACCTATAACCTCGTCTACCTCAGTACAATCTACCAAAATCATAGCTAAAAACAAGTTATAGCATTTTCATATTGCTACACATTGAATTTAATCTAGAAAACATTTCAACAGCACACTCAATGTTTATGTCATCTTCAAATGAAAATCATTTCAATTTTTTGCTTCAAATATTCTGTAGTGGAATTCAGATTTAGTATGAGATATTCAGCCCAAAATTTGACTTAATTTTTCTATCAACTACCTGTCATATAAGTCACTGCCTCAAGAAAAATCTATTTTTAACTCATCCCTAGTGAGTTAAAGCTACCACTATCCTGCCTATTACCCATGAAAATGAAATGAGTGAATTTCATTTTCATTAGGTATACAGGAAACTGAAAGATACAGCTTGTGATTTCATAGAGTTTAAATACCCAATCTTAAGTCTGAATCCTTTGGATTTAAAATATCAAGAAAAAAAAATCTGGTCTCTGGCTCCAAGGGAAGAACATCCCTGGGAGCGGTATGAAAAGAACATTTGCCCCACGTATTCTACCAGCCTGTGAATTTCCTCACTCAGTTCTCTCAGTCTTCTCTATTAACCAAAAGCCGAGACGTTTTGTTTTACCCTATCCATTACTGTTGTAAGAGGGCCAGCCAGCCTTGCCTATTTTGTCCTAGCATGCCCTGCAGCTGACCTGAAACAGAACTGATATGAATGAGAAGCTGGCCTGCAATTTTAAATACTACTTTACATCTCCTTTTAATTTTCACATAGAAACAAAACAAAAAACACCTTGATTAAACCAAGATATTCAACCACTATAATGTTTACCAAATTGAAAGTAGTGAAACTCTGATTATGTTCTATCCTGATGATATACAGCGTATTGTACTGACCTCATCTCTGTAGAGCTTCTTCTAAAATGGTTCAGACTTAAACTCTTGGAGGTCAGTTACCTAGAGAAAGTGACACTCCTCTGGCCAGCATTTCTATAGTAATATTAAGCACTCTAAGCATTAAGGTATTCATTTAACCACTAATAAAAAAGTTAAGCAAGTAAACAAATCCGCAAACCAAGCGTTTTCTACACTAGTGTAAACAACTGATTCACTGTGCTTTACCAACTACACTGTCAGTTCTAATATAAACCAAGGTCAAATCATATAAACTGCTTAAAGCACTGCCCAACATCAAACTTTAAAATGCCATTGTGAATGTGTGCTAACTTACAGCAAAGAAAATAAACATGATTCACTGATCAAAGAAATCAAACCTAGATAATGAAAGGTGGAAATCAATGATAAAAATCTTAGTCCAACTTTCCAGGTGGCCTAGTCAGGTTGGAAAGATCTCCTGCAGAGGCAAATGGCAACCCACTCCAGTATTCTTGCCTGGGAGAAATTCCATGGACAGAGGAGCCTGGCGGGCTACAGTCCATGGGGTCGCCACAAAGAGTGGGATGCGACTGAGAGATTCACACACACACACGCGCGCGCGCACACACAAGGTCACATGGGGGATCTTGGTCTGGTCCCACGTTAGTGGTCACTGGAAACAAAGCCTTGGAGTTCAAACCTGAGGAAAATGTACCATATCCGTGGCCATTTGTTTTCAATTCAGAAGCATCAACAGTAACCTTTTCCCCCCAACACCTACACTTATTACTACCTCCTGACCTCTGAAACAGATAATGATCAGAAACCTGAGGGGGATTCCTAGAATCTGCTGAAACACATTATAAAGGGCATTTCATGAAAATCCATGAATATCCATGAATATCCAGTCTCCATTTCTTACTATTTAAAAAGCTCCTTTAGCACCAGCCCCATCTAGAGACTGAAGAAGGAGGAGCTGTGCAGCATGATTTAAGATAACCTGGAAAGGCCCCCGCCTATTCCAGCCTTTCCCTCTTACCCGCCTACCTCTCATCCTCCTCTCCTCACTCATCTCATCACTCCTGGAATACAAATGCCTTAGGATGAATCCGAATACATTAACTCGGTGGCACTGAGGGTTAAAATCCTGAACCATTCAATATATTAGCTCCAATGGGAAGAAGGTCTCTTTGCAGAAAAGAATATTTATTTGGCTTTGGTGTGTGCTAGGAATCATGCTAAGATGATTTACATTTTTCTCACTTAATATTCACTACCCTATCATGTATAGTCTACACAACTGCTTCTCTCTCCACTATATCAAACTGCTTCAAAGAAATGTACTGAAGGGTAACCAACTTGAAGTAAGTATCTACTATATACTAGGCACTTTGCCAGAACCTTTAAAATAGTTCCATTTCACTGAGGGGGATAAGCAGTTATAGAACAGACTGACAGTACCTCAAAGAGGTATAAGGTATAGAAAGACAGACCCATATACTACACTCTGTATAGCATGAGAATGTAGAAACCTCAAAAACCCAGGGCTTTCAAGTGGTAAACAAAGTCATCTCTGAGTGTGCAGTGTGTGTGTTTGAAATAGGGAAGAATCAAGTTAGGGAGATTCTTTGGGTTATCATAGTTTTATCAAATTATTTATCACCTTATCAAAATTCAGGTGGGGAAATTCCCTGGTGACCCAGTTGTTAGGAGTCTGCCTGCCAATGCAGGGGTTGAATCCCTGGTCTGGGAAGATTCTACATGCCACTGGGCAACTAAGCCCTCATACCACAACTATTAAATACTGAGCCTTCGAGCGCTAGGGGCTTCCCTGGTGGCTCAGAAGGTAAAGAATCTGCCCACAGTGTGGGAGACCCAGGCTCGATCCCTGGGTTGGAAAGACCCATTGGAGGAGGGCATGGCCACCCACTCTAGGATTCTTGCCTGGAGAATCCAGGAGGAGCCTGGTGAGCTACAGTCCACGGGGTCGCAGACAGTCTGACACAACTGAGCACACCACAATGAGCTCTAGAACCTGAGGGCTGCAACGACTAAGCCCAGGAGCCACAACCCCCGAAGCCCTTGAGCTCGAGAGGCCATGCTCAGCGACAAAATAGACCATCTGCAATGAGAAGCCCTCTCACCACAACTAAAGAAAGCCGACTTGAAGCAACAAAGACCCAGCACAGCCCAAAACTTTTAAAAATTAAAAAAGTTTTAAAAAATAATAAAATTAAGGTAGGAGTGAAAAATTAGATGTAAATTTCCGAGTTTCTCATATAAAACATCTCTGTGTCAAATGAATACAAACTGAATTATCAAATATATATCAGGGGCAATCAATACTCAAATCTAAAGTTTACCAATGAACGCACATTTTTAGACTGAAAAACAATCATGTGATGGCTTCAACTGTTTTATTATATGTACATGTATTTTTTCAGATACATGAATAGCTAATTTGGTTTAAAAGAATCATAAAGTGACCTAAAAACTGATATTTAGCTAATGGAGTATTTAAACTCTCCATATATCGTGGAAATCTATTTTGTTTTCTCTAAACCTCAGATCAATTTCAGAAGTTATTATGGACTGAATGTTTATATCCCCCAGAAATTTATGCTAACGCTCTCACACCCAAAGAAACAATATATGGAGGCGGGACCTTTGGGAAGTAATTACAGCTAGATGAAGTTATGAGGGTGGGGCTCTCACCTTGGGATCAGTGCACTTACAAGAAGAAACACTCAAGAGCTTCATAAGAACCACCAGGGAGTTTGCACACTGCACACACTCTCTCCCCACAAGCACACGCAAAGAGAACACGTGAACCTAACAGGGAGATGGCAGCTGCCAAGAAAAGAGAGGCCTCAGAATGAAACCTACCTTGTCGGCACCTTGATGTTGCAATTTCCAGTCTTCAGACCATGAAAAATAAATTTCTGTTATTTGAGCCACCCAGTCCATGGCAATCCCAGCTCTTACAGAGAGGAACTTTAAGTATCACGTACTGAACACCCCTCTTTCACAAAAAGAAAAACGGAAGCCCAGAAAAGGAAAGTGACTTGCCTAGGTTCCAGTCATTTTCACCCCAAAAATTTAGTATTTTAAAAATATCATTTCTGATATTTATTCTACTAGTTAATAGATTTAAAGGCAAATTATATGCTATTGTAAAATTAAAACAAAAACAAATTTCAACTTCAAAAATCAATGTGATTACTGCATTTTTTGCAAATTAAATCATTAATCAAATGGACTTAACAAAATGATCTCTCAATTCGGGCTATGTAGTGTCCTTACCATACAAAGATTTCACAAAGAAACCTTAGCTCAATAAATGAGCAAACTTTTGGAAAGGTCAGGCTTATTCCAATGTGTTTCAATATATGAAATCTACCATGAAGTATAATCCAGAGAGAATAAATAACTCTGACTTGCTTATGACTGATTCTCAAAAATCAACAAATATTATTCTCATTCAAAAAACAGCATACAAGCAGTTTCACTGACTCACGAAGGCTCTATTTATAAGTCACACACCATGTAGTTTTCACTCACAATTTCAGGCCTGTCTTCCAGAATTTGCAAACAGCTCTTTAATTCAGCCCAGTATGCTTTATTAAATACCATATTAGGATTTCCCCCATTCAGACTCCAGTGAGACTTCTTGTTGAGGACATGGAAGGAAAACCTAATTAGTGCTGCTCCAGTGAATGTAAATTTATTTCATCACGAAAATCCATAGAGTAGGGGTGAGATGCTGTCACAGAACGGCAGACGGATATGGAATGTAAACGGCTCTTTCCTCCACTCTGCCCCTCTCCCACCCCGCCCCTCCAAGTTCCATGGTTGGAAATCATCCTAACATTTTTTTTTAGCCAGGATGTACTAAAATTAGATGGGAACAAAGGACTGACATTTTCATATTAGAGGAGGGGTTGGGAGAAAAATGTGAACTTACAGCACCCACTCTCTTCTACATTTAGCCTCTTCGTCCTGACTATTCCCTCAACTCTGAAGCAGCAAGGAACGCCAAGAGCAGGGGAGCCAGCAGCCACCCCAGCAGCGCTTCCATTCCGCTACAATCACATCATGATACACTGCTTCATCTCTGTTAATGAAGGGTGATAAATACACTTTCTGGTCCCTTTACTCAACCAGAGTATTTCATATTTCTGAGCTCCTGAGATAATATCCAGAGTATGCTAATTGCTGGGTCATGTGAAAATTCTTAGGTATTTGGGGAAACAAATATATTGTCAGATTCACTTTTCTTAAAAAGCTTCTGGATACCATGCACAGTGAAGCTCACTCGCCAACATACTTACCATTTCCTGATGCAGTATTAAAAATACATATTTATAAATATAAGAATTTATGACTTCTTTGGGAAGGATCACTTAAAAACAAAAAAAGTAAATTAAAAAATGAAAAAAGTAGGTTCGTTTTTTTATATCTTCCTCCAATAAACTAGGCAAGTAACTGGGAAATACTTTAAGGCACAATTGATCTCTTGGTCGAGAAAGTCTTTCTTACAATGGTATCAACATGACAAAAGTACATTCTGCCGCCTCTACGCCCCAGTTTTTGAAGTTCTACTCCATAAAAGCAGGACAGTGATACATTCAAGTCTTGAGAATTATTCCTATATTTTTAATTTGGTTTCTCTGGGCCTAAACCACAGGTCCATGCAGTTAGAGAAGTCCTTTTAATGATTAGTTTAATGCACTGTGTTGTAAAGATTTTTAAAACCCAGTAAGTACTGACTCAAAGTCTTTTTTTTTTCTTCTGGTTACTGGAGCCCATCTTGACATCTAAGCTGGAAATGAATGATCTTTCAACAACACTCCAGGGATTTTGCTAAGGTCATATTCAATCATTCATTAGGCTTCTTACCCCTCGCTTTTCAGCGTTCCATTGTAGAGCTGGTTTTATTCAGCATTTATGTAGCCTGTGGGCTTGGGTATTTGTCTGCTTAATGTTGAGTTTCATTTCTATGCCCCTAACATAGGAATCCACCAATTGACCAAAGAATTTCAAACTATTCTTTTACTTTTCTAACAAATTGCATGGTATGTATGAAGAATAAATTAGCATTAATTTTCTTCTATTAACTGTTAATAAAACATGCTCATGTGTTCCCTCCTTCTTTAAGGACATCTCTGTTTTCTGCCTAGCCAAGAGAAATGACAGGGTTTCCTAATTTTTTCCCCACGATGGAATTGTCCTTCAACCTACCACACTCCTCACCTCCCACAATCAAGACTCCAGGTCACAGGCAGCCTCGTTCTTGTGAAGTGTACTAGACAAGACTCCTTTCAGATCCCAGCAACACCCTCGGCACCCCTCCTCCTCCACACACACACAATTAGCTACAGAGGCTACTACTGTGGGACCCAAGACACTCAGTCTCCTGCTCTCAGAGCAGAAGGCTGTCTCTGGAGCACACACCTCTACCGAGCTCGCAGTGCCAACAACAGGGAATCAAACCCACGTGTCCCCACAGGGGTAGAATGCTGATCTAGAGAGTAACTCATTTTTCACACTCATATACCTTTTCATTGTAGGCTTCCAGACACACACACACACACAAATAAATAAAATTATTTAAGAGAACATAAATCAAAGTCTATTCACATGGGCAGGGATACTCTATTTCTTTGCGTATCAGTTTAAGAAAAATTTATCTCAAAGCCACATAAAACCTAATTACTCATCTGGGTTCTTTAAAATTAATGTTTCTATTATACTATGGATGAATGTGAATGAAAGTCAACATATAGGTAATGTGTTACACTATCAAGAAAATTTAAAAATAAATGAAACACATTATTCATATAAAGACTAAAAGTCTTTCATGTATGTTTACCTCCCTCCTTCCCCCAAAATAAACAGAACACTGCACACATATCACAGATGAAGAAAAGGCAAACTCATTGCCACTATAAAGGGAAAAAAATCATTCAAGGACAGTTTGTACTTATTTTAAAATGGCTTTAGTCTAGCTGCCAAGAGTAGTGTCAAGTTTGATTCTCAGATACCTAAACACTAGGCCCAAAAAGCAACTCGAACTTGTGCACCTGGCTTAACACAAAATGTTCTCAAAACTTTCCCTTTGTTAATTGGTGTAACTCACCCATTGAGGCCTCCAATCCCTTTGGACTTGCACACACTTCCTACACACAGAAGTGGACTGTTATGCGGCAATATCATCATCATGAAAAGCAACAATTCTGTGCAGGCTCCACAGAGAAATCTCGTTTGCATTTCAAACAAGTCTTCTCAAAATAAGGGTGTCTTTTGATGAAATAAAATTACAATTCCAACTTCTTGTCCAGATAAAACAGCATTCACTACATAACCTACTGCTCCCTTTTAGAACGGCAGGATTTCCTTTGCAGTTACCCACATATCCATATGATGTATCAAAACTAAGTTTGATAATAACGTGTTTATGACTTGTTTCAATAACTTGGGGCCTGGTTTTGAAAGTGTGGTATTATTTGAAAATATTAATAATTTATTGTTAGCATCTTTGGACCTGCCATTTGTCCTGATCTCAATCTCCAAGAGGCTGGCTTCCAGCAGGATTAAACTGCTAAGAAGAGATGACAATTCCCCTTTCCTAACCTTATCAACAGTCCCATGATTCTCCTGCCAAAAGTCCTACATATCTGCAAAGGGAACACACATACCCTCACAATAGTGACTCAAGGAGCTTTTCAACAAAGGTGCTCTCCAACGATCAGTGAATCAAACTCAATGTCTTAGTCTGGTTTTCACAGAAAGCCTGTTTTGCTCCATTGATGCTTCACAATAGCATAAACTTAACAACTCAGAATCCTAAAAGAGTACCTACACACTAATATGGTATTTAAAATCAAGAAATATTAACCTGGAAAACAACAAAAACAAGATCACCTCAATAAATTATATAACACTGTTTCTATGGTTTAAGATCCTGAGTCTAGTTTACAACATCAAAACAATTTTTTATGTTTAAATCACATATATCTTAATTTTTATAATTAAAAATTTTTAATTTTCACATATATTTTAAAAATTAAAATTTAATTTTTAAATAACAAAATTTTATTTTATTTCTCACTTTTTCATGTTAAAAATTAAAGCTTTTCCAAACGTGTTATTTGTGTTGAAAGTTTATGGAAATGTCTTCAATTATCCGGTGTAAGGCAGATACTTATCTTACTGACTGATTAATGTTGATCTAAACCAAACTACTCTTCTCTTCCCCTTGTCTCCCTCCAGACAAAAATGAAAAGAAAAAGGGTGTAATGCTAGACTTGCTCAGTACTGGAAAAGCATTTGCTAAACAAACAAAAATTCTGTTTGTTTTATAACCCAACAGGACCCAAAGGCTGCAAATCATACACACTATTGTCATTTTTTAAAAACCTGTATTATGACTCCAATATTAAAACATTAGCCCATAGACAAATGGCAGTGAGAATTAATAAAACTTATTTTTCCAAAAACGATCATAAACTGTTTCTCTTGCTGATCAGTGCCTAACTAGAACATCTTGTCCCCAGAGCGCTGAGGATGTATATATATAAAACTTACACCAGCTTTGACAGAAGAATGACATAATTCAGTTCTTGATTAGCAAGTCTTGTAAGACAAGTAGGGAGACAGTGAAAATTAATGACGGATGACTCACTATTCTCACAGTCCACCAACCAACAGAGCTGCAGAGCCACTAAAAATAACTGCCCAACTTCTCTGATAGAATTTTCGGTGTACCAGTCCTGGTTCCCCTAATGAACTGTAAATGCCATAACAGCAGAGACTTAGCCCTGGGAAGCAAACTACTAGAGACAGGTTTTAGAGGCAGACCCAGAGAGGAGCCCTGGCTCCATCCTGTACTAGCTGTCTGATGTGTAGAAATAGGAATAAGTAATACGTGCCTGTAGAAGATACTGAGGGAATTCAATGACTCCGTAAGATAATGCAACCAAACACAGTGCCAGCAGCTAATAGTGTCTCTAAGTTGTCTTTCCTCCTACTGTTTGTCCGTCACAGTGTACAGAAAACCATCAGCCAAAAAAAAAAAAAGTTCATTAAATATTTCTTGATCAATTGATATATTTATCTGACTTTAATTACATAAGTAAGGGCTGAGATATTTTCTCAGATATTAAAGCATTAAAAAAAAAATCACCATTCAACCCAAAATATCACACTTATTATGTTTTATAATAGTCCAATAAAAAATTAAGAAAGTCATTTGGCTTATTATTCTGACTCTGGAATAGCTTGATCAAATCTTCATAAATAGCTATATTCAATTCACCTTTACCGAGGTGCAAAAATCAAGGATACAAACTTTCTGTAAATTCATTTACTGTTTTAAAGTTTTAGTTGTTCAGCAGTCACAGGAATTATTTTTTTAATCTGAAAGAGAAATATTTACATCTCAGATACAAAAGAAAATTTTAAAATTATTCTTGGTTGATCTCTAAAACCCAACCACTTACATGCTCATGATGTTTTCTTTAACCAACCCATTATTTCTCCTCAAAATGTGCATCCTGTGTACTTACTAAACATTCACTTGCACTTGTATTTTCTGTGTCAGGTTTACTTTGATGTAGAGCTTCTTAAAAAGACACTAACTGAGTCTGTCCAGTGAAAAGCCTCACGTTTTTTGGAAAACCAACGCTGCTACACTGTTTCCAGATCGGCCTCCAAAGCTGAACTTGGGTGTGGGCAGCTCTTCGAAAAGTTCAAATCCTGCCAAAGTTAAAACACTTTCATTAGGGACTGACTCTCACAGTGAAAGGATGTTTGTATTAACAAAGTATCTGCGAACCTTTCATAAAAAACTACATGATTCCAAACTGAATTGTGACTAAACTTCACTTTATGATTTTCAATACTACTCTATGTGTATATGTATCAGATCAGATTAGATCAGTGGCTCAGTCGTATCCGACTCTTTGCGACCCCATGAATCGCAGCACACCAGGACTCCCTGTCCATAACCAACTCCCAGAGTTCACTGAGACTCACGTCCATCAAGTCAGTGATGCCATCCAGCCATCTCATCCTCCGTCATCCCTTTCTCCTCTTGCCCCCAATCCCTCCGAGCATCAGAGTCTTTTCCAGTGAGTCAGCTCTTCGCATGAGGTGGCCAAAGAACTGGAGTTCAGCTTTAGCATCATTCCTTCCAAAGAAATCCCAGGGCTGATCTCCTTCAGAATGGACTGGTTGGATCTCCTTGCAGTCCAAGGGACTCTCAAGAGTCTTCTCCAACACCATAGTTCAAAAGCATCAGTTCTTCGGCGCTCAGCCTTCCTCACAGTCCAGCTCTCACATCCATACATGACCACTGGAAAAACCATAGTCTTGACTAGACGAACCTTTGTTGGCAAAGTAATGTCTCTGCTTTTCAAACTGCTATCTAGGTTGGTCATAACTTTCCTTCCAAGGAGTAAGTGTCTTTTAATTATATGGCTGCAGTCACCATCTGTAGTGATTTTGGAGCCCAGAAAAATAAAGTCTGACACTGTTTCCACTGTTTCTTCATCTATTTCCCATGAAGTGATGGGACTGGATGCCATGATCTTCGTTTTCTGAATGTTGAGCTTTAAGCCAACTTTGTCACTCTCCACTTTCACTTTCATCAAGAGGCTTTTTAGTTCCTCTTCACTTTCTGCCATAAGGGTGTGTCATCTGCATATCTGAGGTTATTGATATTTCTCCCAGCAATCTTGATTCCAGCTTGTGTTTCTGCCAGTCCAGCGTTTCTCATGATGTACTCTGCATATAAGTTAAATAAGCAGGGTGACAATATACAGCCTTGACGAACTCCTTTTCCTATTTGGAACCAGTCTGTTGTTCCATGTCCAGTTCTAACTGTTGCTTCCTGACCTGCATACAAATTTCTCAAGAGGCAGATCAGGTGGTCTGGTATTCCCATCTCTTTCAGAATTTTCCACAATTTACTGTGATCCACATAGTCAAAGGCTTTGGCATGGTCAATAAAGCAGAAATAGATGTTTTTCTGGAACCCTCTTGCTTTTTCCATGATCCAGTGGATGTTGGCAATTTGAGCTCTGGTTCCTCTGCCTTTTCTAAAACCAGCTTGAACATCAGGAAGTTCATGTTTCACATATTGCTAAAACCTGGCTTGGAGAATTTTGAGCATTACTTTACTAGCATGTGAGATGAGTGCAATTGTGCGGTAGTTTGAGCAATCTTTGGCATTGCCTTTCTTTGGGACTGGAATGAAAACTGACCTTTTCCAGTCCTGTGGCCACTGCTGAATTTTCCAAATTTGCTGGCATATTGAGTGCAGCACTTTCACAGCATCATCTTTCAGGATTTGGAATAGCTCCACTGGAATTCCATCACCTCCCCTAGCTTTGTTCGTAGTGATGCTTTCTAAGGCCCACTTGACTTCACATTCCAGGATGTCTGGCTCTAGGTCAGTGATCACACCATTGTGATTATCCAGGTTGTGAAGATCTTTTTTGCACAGTTCTGTGTATTCTTGCCATCTCTTCTTAATATCTTCAGCTTCTGTTAGGTCCATACCATTTCTGTCCTTCATCGAGCCAAGGGCGGCAACCGGGAGGAGCAACCTCACGCCTGAGGCCAGGGCGGTGGCCGGGAGGACCAACCCCACATCCAAGGAGCCGTGGCTGCGCAGGCGCAGGAGGGCCTAGAGGAGCTATCCCACTTTGAAGGTCAGGAAGGGCGGCAGTGAGGAGACACCCCTAGTCCAAGGTAAGGAGCAATGGCTGCGCTTTGCTGGAGCAGCCGTGAAGAGATACCCTACACCCAAGGTAAGAGAAACCCAAGTAAGACGGGAAGTGTTGCAAGAGGACATCAGAGGGCAGACACACTGAAACCATACTCACAGAAAACTAGTCAATCTAATCACACTAGGACCACAGCCTTGTCTAACTCATTGAAACTAAGCCACGCCCGTGGGGCAACCCAAGATGGGTGGGTCATAGTGGAGAGATCTGACAGAATGTGGTCCACTGGAGAAGAGAATGGCAAACCACTTCAGTATTCTTGCGTTGAGAACCCCATGAACAGTATGAAAAGGCAAAATGATAGGATACTGAAAGAGAAACTCCCCAGGTCAGTAGGTGCCCAATATGCTACTGGAGATCAGTGGAAAAATAACTCCAGAAAGAATGAAGGGATGGAGCCAAAGCAAAAAGAATACCCAGCTGTGGATGTGACTGGTGATAGAAGCAAGGTCCGATGCTGTAAAGAGCAATATTGCATAGGAACCTGGAATGTCAGGTCCATGAATCAAGGCAAATTGGAAGTGGTCAAACAAGAGATGGCCAGAGTGAATGTCGACATTCTAGGAATCAGCAAACTCAAATGGACTGGAATGGGTGAATTTAACTCAGATGACCATTATATCTACTACTGCAGGCAGGAATCCCTCAGAAGAAATGGAGTGGCCATCATGGTCAACAAGAGAGTTCAAAATGCAGTACTTGGATGCAATCTCAAAAACGACAGAATGATCTCTGTTCATTTCCAAGGCAAACCATTCAATGTCACAGTAATCCAAGTCCATGCCCCAATGAGTAACGCTGAAGAAGCTCAAGTTGAATGGTTCTATGAAGACCTACAAGATCTTTTAGAACTAACACCCCAAAAAGATGTCCTTTTCATTATAGGGGACTGGAATGCAAAAGTAGGAAGTCAAGAAACACCTGGAGTAACAGGCAAATTTGGCCTTGGAATACGGAATGAAGCAGGGCAAAGACTGATACAGTTTTGCCAAGAAAATGCACTGGTAATAACAAACACCCTCTTTCAACAACACAAGAGAAGACTCTATACATGGACATCACCAGATGGTCAACACCGATATCAGATCAATTATATTCTTTGCAGCCAAAGATGGAGAAGCTCTATACAGTCAGCAAAAACAAGACCGGGAGCTGACTGTGGCTCAGATCATGAACTCCTTATTGCCAAATTCAGACTGAAATTGAAGAAAGTAGGGAAAACCACTAGACCATTCAGGTATGACCTAAATCAAATCCCTTACGATTATACAGCGGAAGTGAGAAATAGATTTAAGGGCCTAGATCTGATAGATAGAGTGCCTGATGAACTATGGAATGAGGTCCGTGACACTGTACAGGAGACAGGGATCAGGACCATTCCCATGGAAAAGAAATGCAAAAAAGCAAAATGGCTGTCTGGGGAGGCCTTACAAATAGCTGTGAAAAGTGTTTATGTATATACACTCCAAAACACTGAAATCAACAAGCAACAGACAAAATTAAACTGAAGAAAAGAAGCTTTCCATCCATCCCTCATTTCCTTCACTTCCTTTTCATCATCCCTTCACGCATAGCGCTTTCCTCAATGGCTCAGCAGGTAAAGAATCTGCTTGCAATGCAGGAGATACAGGAGATGCGGGTTCAATCCCTGGATTGGGAAGACCCCCTGAAGTATTCGTGGCTGGGAAATCCCACAGACAGAGAAGCCTGGTGGGTACAGTCCATGGGGTCACAAAGGTTTTAACATGACCGAGTGACTAAGACACATGCACTGTTATCATTAAGCACGCAAACCCTGCACCTCCATCAGCCTCCTTTACCATCCAGTTGTAGGCAGCTTATCATGTGTTGAGATCTTATCATGCATCAGGTACTGTTTTGAGTGCTTTCTACATATAATTCAATTAATCCATATCATATATATAAAAGCACTTTAACATAGAAAAGTTAAATAATGAGGAAATAAAAATGACATAGTTCTGGAGATGGATGGGGGTGACGGGGTGATGGCTGCACAACAATGATCATGTACTTAAGGCCACAGAACTGAACATGTAAAAACAGCTAAATGGTAAATTTTATGTCATATATATTTTACTACAGTAAAAACACGGTTCGGAACCCAAGATCCAGACCCACTGAACTCAACTTGGGAAGACAAGGAAGCAGTAACTGCCAAAGCAGTGCAGGGTGACTCCTTTTTTCCCCCACTTAACGTGGATTCAAACATTCTGGTTCAAGTCCCACCTCCACCACTTACTAGATGGCAGGTTATTAGGTTAAGGTCAATTTACCTCACCCAGAATCCTCAATTTCTACACAAGGAGGTTACAGGTATCACTGCCCTAACTCACTTTCAGTGATTTTGTGAAGATCAAAATAAGATAATGTGGTGTTCTCCTAAACTATAAAACAAAATGGAAATTTAATGTTATTATTCTGTTTTCAAAAAATAAGACAAATAAGGGTGGGTGGCAGTTTACCGTGGTTTTCTCTCACAACGGGACTAGCAGTTTGGGAGAAACTTTTTTTCTTTTGGGGAAGGAGATGCCTACATTTTCTAAGTTTCCATGCCTGAGCTAAGGCTCAAATAACTCTTGTAAACATAAAAAAAATGCTTAAAAGGATATACACTATTGTATTAATTGGTTTTTTTATACTTTTCTTCATAGTTCATATTCTTAACCAAAGTTCACCAAATCTTAATAAATAACTAGATATTAAAATGCTAATAACCAACTGTAAAAAAAAATAATAACCGTAAGAAAACTTTCCCAAAGAAGGTCAGGCCTTTTAAATAATATATTTTAATGCTAAAAAATGGAGCCACTCTGGTGGGTACATGCAGACATGCCCCTATCTGTTTTCTGAAATCTGTGTTTCAAATACTTCATAATAAAAATTTTCAAAAGAAAATGGAATTGTCTGTGTAAATTTTCTAGAACTAATCTTTTAACTCCCTGGACTAACACTACAGAATTTAAGCTGTTATATTTCGGTAGATAATACATCAAAGTGTTAAAAGTGGTTGTATACCAGAGATAATGAATTTTAATTGTTTTAATCTACATACTTATGTGTTGGGGTTACTGATATTTTCAAATGTTTTCCATAATGAATTTGGGTTACTTTTGTTGTAAGACAGGTTTCCGAGTTTTTTTAATGCCCTTGGACATCAAATTAGAGTATCCTAGTGTCTGGCAAATGATTAAGCAATCTTAACCTAAACAAATACCACCACCAAATATTTATATAATAGGGCTATAAAGGAAAAATTCATTTCAACAGATTTATGAACATTTACATTTCAAATTAGGAAAGCAGCAGAGAACCTGAAAAAATTAGCGAAGCAAGCTTTATTCTGTGCAAAAGGGACCACAGAAGCCAATCTTAAACCCCAGTGAGAAGCCCCTCAGCAGCGATGCGTGGCAGTGTCCTGTGTCTAACTCCAAAAACCATTTTCTAAGAGAAGAAAAACGTTTTCAGTGTATATAATTATTTAACATTTCCTGTGGCAACATTTCACTTATTTAAATTCTGCATTAAGTTCTGAAATTGAAGCTAAGCTAAAGAATTTACTTAGTAGTTCTCAAAGACAGATTTTTAAGCACTCTTTACCAGGCTGAAGTCTGTTCCTCATTATCAAAGACAGACAAATATGTTTTTGTCTGGTGGTTTCAAGGGTAAAAGAGAACACCTGTATTTAAAAACCAGGAAAAGAACTTGCCCTACACAGTGTAACGCTGAGCATTTATTAAAACTGTCAAGCTTCAGGAAAAAAGACTATTGGTACAGGGCCTCAACAGTTCTAAAGGAAACAAATCTAACATAGAAGATAATAAAATTAATGACATGAAATAAAAGACAAATCACATCATTCTTGTTTTCCAGAGGCAGCAGTAATGAAGCCTCAAGCTCCCATTTCAAGCTTCAAACACTTCCAGTTTTACATTATATAACCTGCCAAAGCCATCGACTGCACACAGAAGGACACGCGTCAAGTGTTCTCCCTTCTACGGCCTATTCCCTCACTACCGAAAAGAAAACAAACTCTGAGATGAAGCACATGCACCATAGTTATAAATCCATTTCCTGTTAGCTTGTGACAATTGAAGTTCAAAATTTAACTACAAATTTAGTACCATGTCACTTATTAATACTCCATCCTGAAAACTCTTCCCATTCCTTCAAAAAAAAACCCTTAATACTAACCTGAAATGGAGTGTAAGGAAAAAACAAATAAACATCTAGCTATAGAGTCTCAAGGTACTTTCCAGAAAGGCCCGTGTACTGCCTTTCTGGACAGGTGAAATAATCCTTCAACCATGCAAGGAACAGTCTGCCAAAGCTCAAAGTATTTGCGTATGGATTAAAGATTCTCACAAGATTCCCATTTAGTAGACACAGTACTAATTATACTTTGCTAATTGGGGGAAAAAAAAATGTTCCTGTCTTGGCACCAAAATCTTGCAAAAAAGTAGATTTCCTCAAGAATTAATATGCAGTAATCCTTCTAAATTCCTATGTTTTGCTTCTATGCAAAGTCAAAAAAAAAAAGAATATACACTTAAAACAAGAAGAAAAATCCTCAACACCTAAATGAGCACCAGTATCCACAGAATTAAAACTCTCACCATATAAGACTTTATAAAACACTAATACCACCTGCATTATTACTATTATTACTAATTACTGGTATATCAGTGCACTGAATTCAGAAGCACAATATATGTGCTTTCTTTGTTTTGATTCTCTAAATAAGAGATTATACAGCTTAAATAAAGAACTTAATTTTTACAGGCTCATAAATTTTAGTACTTAACTGCCAGAATTTCTTGGAAAATTTTACAAAGGACTCTGGATCCCAACCAATATTATTTCTTTGTTCTTTGAATATACAGTTAAAAGTACTGCCATGGTTATTAACAAAGAAGAAAAGCAGGCAACTCCCACAAACAGAAAAGTAAAACACTGTAACACCAAGAAAAATACCTATTTGAGTGCGTTCAACATGAGGTAAGAACACATTTAAACAATATACAGCCGTTTACCTTCACTGAATTCATCTAGCAACTCTTCCTTGGTCCAATTACATGAGGTTATTAGAAAAAAGCCTTTCACTTTCAACACTCTGGAGAGAGATTCCACATATTGTTTCCTCTTCTCAATTGCGTTGTCGGGATTAAGGCTTATGGCATCAAAAGTCCCTTTGTCAATACAAATATGAAATCCAGACAACTTTGTGGAAGGGTTCAAAAAGTCTTCTACCTATATTTAAAATCAATATCTGTGAAACAATCCACACACAATCTTTACTGAATTTAAGTAACAATCTGTAAAAAGTGATAGATAAAAGGAGCAATTAATTACAATGGCATTTTACATATAATAAACATATTTTCAACTTTACAGTTAACTTTTATGTGCTTCATTCCAAGATCATTAAAGCTAAGATTGGTAAGCAAGACTGACAGTGTTTCCTGGACATTCCAAATCCCTACAAATTTGGAAACAAATCAAAGCCAGGTGTACTGCTTAATAATACCAGCACATAATGGAACTCACAAGCCCAGTTTATGAAAAAGATATTTCTGTTGAAAAGCAGAATATTTGACATATTTTTTTAAATGACAAAAAAGTATCTGGAACTCACATAGGTCACTGGGAATGTGATGATTTTTAGCTGATATTAGTAGTTGTCTGACCTGAAGTAAACATGGTAAATCAAAAGTTGTATTGCCTTGACTCAGCAGCTTACAAAGCAACTACAACAAACAGCACGAAGCTTAAGAAATTAAAGGACTGTTTAAACTGCAATTACCTAAGTTTTCAAATATCATGCATTTCAGATTTTGAAAGTTATGTATCATTCATCTCATTCATTTTCAATAATTTACTGATACTTCAGAAGCATCTGGAATAGTGATCTGCCTCAATTTCATAAAATGTTCAAAATACTTTGCCAACAAAATTCTGAAAAGCTACTTTGAAAAATTAAGCAGTTTGTGATTATTCATATAAACAAAATAATTATAAATGGTGTATTATCTAAAACTTCGTTATTGTTTGACTTTAAAATGTGTAGTGCATGTTTCCATACACTCAAACATAGGCTTCCCACTCCCACCCCACATCATTCCACCTGAGGCAAAATCATGACTACCCCTCATAAGAGTCAAGTCTGGAGAAGTTTCTATCCTAAATGCCTGTATAAAAGTATTCATGTATACAACAGATAGTTCATAGACATCTATGATATGTAGGAACATTTCAAGCCCTGGGACTATAACTGCAAATAAAACAAAAGATCTCTGTATGAGAATATATCTCATATTCTCTAAAAGGAGAGACAAACAATAAATAAGTTAACCAAATTATTTCAGATAAAGTGCTATGAAGAGAAAAATAAAGACAGTGATTGATTAGGAAGAGAAATGTTTTGGAAAAGTAGTCAGGCAAGACCTCTTTAAGAAGGTGATATTTGAGAAGAGATCAGAATGATGAGAATGAGCCAAACAAACTAAGATCTGGGTCAAGAACATTCTAGGCAGAGAGCAGCAGGAATAAAGATTGGGAAAAAACAAGGCTGAAACGTATCAGGAGCAGAAAGAAAGTCAGAGTGACTAGAGTATTAGTGATAAAGATGGAAAGGCTAAAAACCAAGGGGCTCTGTAAGGCTGGGCGGGGGTTCAGATTCCATTCTAAATGCAATGGGCAAGTGCTTGGAGGCTGATTTACATTTTAAAAAAATAACTCAGAACTGGGGCTCTGTAACAACCTAGAGTGGTGGGATAGGGAGGGAAGTGGGATGGAGGTTCAAGAGGAAAGGAACATATATATACCTAGGGCTGATTCATGCTGATGTCTGGTGGAAACCAACACAATACTGTAAAGCAATTATCCTTCAATTAAAAATAAATTTAATTATAAATATATAAATAAAATGACTCTGGCTGCCCTGTGGTAATGGACAGCAGAGTGGTAAGAGTAGAAATGGGAAGGCTAAGTAAGAGGCTGCTGATGGTAGCTTGGATCTAGGAGGCAACAGTGGAAATATCAAGGAATGACACATTTTCTCAAATATTCTAAAGATAAAACCAACAAAATTGTTTCTAGGATTATTTTTTCAGCAGCACCTCACAGCTTCTGAGAGCTTAGTTTCCCAATCAGGGACTGAACCAGGAGAGCATTAAGTCCTCATCACTGGACCACCAGGGAATTCCTGGCCATTGAAGAAAAAGGGAAGAGTCGGGTAGGGATGGGAGTGAGTGGGAAGGCAAAGGGAGAAACCGAGAGTTTCATTTTGGACTAATTAATAGACTATTAGTTATCTAAGTGGAACTATAGAATACGCAGAGTTTCTATAATTCTGGAGTTCAGAGGAGAAGCCCAGGATAAAAATGTAAATGCAAGTGTCATCATCTCCTCACAGATCAGAGGGCAAAATAAGTCATCTTTGGGGCATTATACCACTTTATGCATCTACAAATTTTTTATCTGGTTAATCCAAAGTTAGCTATTATTCATGTGTATTTGCAAAAAAAGAGAGACAGAAAGGCAAAATAAACACACTTAAACATAAGAGGAAGAGGAGAAAATAAGTTCCTCAAACTGACTAGACTGAAAATTTTAATACTGTTTCTTAAAAAGTTATCATTTTGGATTATTTATGATTGATCCTTAATTTATGAGTTTAAGGATGTCAGCAAATTAATACACATCAGACACATTTAAACTTTATAACTTATTATAAATAAAAATAACAATGACAGCAATATAAATAATAGTTACCTTCAACTTAATGTTAGATAAACCTTCTTTTTCTATAATACTTCCAGAAAGCTGTATTGCAGACGGAGAATAATCAATTCCAGTAACATCAGAGAAACCAAATTTTGCCTGGAGACAGATAATTTTATACTTTAGTTTTCTAAAATTTTAAATACTGTTTTACTTATGAGTTATAATATTCTGTTAGGACCCAGACTGTTTTATTTTATTAATATATCAAATGACATATACCCTCTAATAGTATAACATGTTTAAATTTTATTATAGAATCTCAATAGAAACTAAAAGTTTAAATTCATATAATGTGACAATTTATTTGCTTTTACAATATTTGGTTTCTTTTTCATAAGAAATTCATTTTCTCAAAGACAATGAGAATATATGTGTATTTCTGTCCTAAAGCAGAAAAAGGTAGTATTAATTTCCAATGCTGATATGCTCCAATTCACACATAAATCTGTCATAAATTTTTCTTAACACAATTAAGTTACATGAATAAATTAAATGCATATGTAATAAGTCCTTGCTTTTAAAATTTTTCCTTGAGTACAATTATAAATCATGTAATTCTCCACCAACCATGTGACTATTAACCACCTTCCATTTGTACAGTATTTTTAAAATAGTTCACACGTTCCAGTAGACCTTTACAAAAAACCTGTCATATACTGAGCAGGTATTAATACCCTCAAAGAGTTAAAGAAAGCTCAGTGAACTAAAGAGTTTTGAAACTAAACCTGCAATCCAGCTGTTTACTAACCACATTAACCCATGGAAGGGTGTGAGGTGTGAGAAGCCTAAGGCCAGAAGCATGACGGCCTCTGGTCTTCAGCCCTAACTATGCTGAACATTGTCAGACCATTCAGGCTAAAGGCAATTTCAAAGGAAATCTGAAGAAGAAAAGAAGTTGCAAAGTAAAGTGTAGCCTGAAATTCTCTTCCTGCTCTTTACCAGTCATTTAAGACTGACCTAGACTTTTCAACCCTAAGTGAATGATTCCTAGTCTAAACTCAACCCAACAATTATTTTCCACAAAGCACTTTTTTCTCTTTGATCACTTTTATTTTCGGTCTTAAGATCTAATATCAAAAAAAATAATCTAATATCCCTTCTTTGATGCCAACCTCCTATTCTTTTAGTGATCTCAATCCACATTCTTTAACAGCTTCGTTTTCTCCCCGTTTCCCTCATTTCCTTCTCTATCGGACCTAGAATGCAGGATTATTCTGTCAGTTGACTCTAAGTAGTTCCTGCTCCCTCCAGTCTAAGGGAAGAGTAGTTTACTCTTCCCTTAGACTGAGAGCCCCTCGCCGGCCGCGCGGCGCACTGAGAGCACGCCCGAGAGGAGCTACCCATCGACTGAGGAAGGACGGCGGTGAGGACTGGCGCACTAAGCACGGCCCAGAGGAGCTACCCCACGACCGAAGTCAGGAAGGGCGGCGGTGAGGAGAGACCCCTCATCAAAGGTAAGGTGCGATGGCTGTGCTTTGCTGGAGCAGCCGGGAAGAGATACCCCACGCCCAAGGTAAGAGAAACCCAAGTAAGACGGTAGGTCTTGCAAGAGGGCATCAGAGGGCAAATACACTGAAACCATACTCACAGAAAACTAGTCAATCTAATCACACCAGGACCACAGCCTTGTCTAACTCAATGAAATTAAGCCATGCCCGTGGGGCAACCCAGGATGGGCGGGTCATGGTGGAAAGATCTGACAGGGTGTGGTCCGCTGGAGAAGGGAATGGCAAACCACTTCAGTATTCTTGCCTTGAGAACCCCATGAACAGTATGAAAAGGCAAAATGATAGGATACTGATAGAGAAACTCCCCAGGTTAGTAAGGGCCCAATATGCTACTGGAGATCAGTGGAGAAATAACTCCAGAAAGAATGAAGGGACGGAACCAAAGCAGAAAGAATACCCAGCTGTAGATGTGTCTGGTGATAGAAGTAAAGTCTGATGCTGTAAAGAACAATACTGCATAGGAACCTGGAATGTCAGGTCCATGAATCAAGGCAAATTGGAAGTGGTCAAACAAGAGATGGCAAGAGTAAATGTTGACATTCTAGGAATTAGCGAACTAAAATGGACTGGAATGGGTGAATTTAACTCAGAGGACCATTATATCTACTACTGCAGGCAGGAATCCCTCAGAAGAAATGGAGTGGCCATCATGGTCAACAAAAGAGTCCGAAATGCAGTACTTGGATGCAATCTCAAAAACGACAGAATGATCTCTGTTCGTTTCCAAGGCAAACCATTCAATGTCACAGTAATCCAAGTCTATGCCCCAACCAGTAATGCTGAAGAAGCTGAAGTTGAACGGTTCTATGAAGACCTACAAGACCTTTTAGAACTAACACCCAAAAAAGATGTCCTTTTCATTATAGGGGACTGGAATGCAAAAGTAGGAAGTCAAGAAACACCTGGAGTAACAGGCAAATTTGGCCTTGGAATACAGAATGAAGCAGGGCAAAGACTAATAGAGTTTTGCCAAGAAAATGCACTGGTCATAGCAAATACCCTCTTCCAACAACACAAGAGAAGACTTTATACATGGACATCACCAGATGGTCAACACCGAAATCAGATCGATTATATTCTTTGCAGCCAAAGATGGAGAAGCTCTATCCAATCAGCAAAAACAAGACCAGGAGCTGACTGTGGCTCAGACCATGAACTCCTTATTGCCAAATTCAGACTGAAATTGAAGAAAGTAGGGAAAACCACTAGACCATTCAGGTATGACCTAAATCAAATCCCTTATGATTATACAGCGGAAGTGAGAAATAGATTTAAGGGCCTAGATCTGATAGATAGAGTGCCTGATGAACTATGGAATGAGGTTCGTGACATTGTACAGGAGACAGGGATCAAGACCATCCCCAAGAAAAAGAAATGTAAAAAAGCAAAATGGCTGTCTGGGGAGGCCTTGCAAATAGCTGCAAAAAGAAGAGAAGCGAAAAGCAAAGGAGAAAAGGAAAGATATAAACATCTGAATGCAGAGTTCCAAAGAATAGCAAGAAGAGATAAGAAAGCCTTCTTCATCGATCAATGCAAAGAAATAGAGGAAAACAACAGAATGGGAAAGACTAAGGATCTATTCAAGAAAATCAGAGATACCAAAGGAACATTTCATGCAAAGATGGGCTCGATAAAGGACAGAAATGGTGTGGACCTAACGGAAGCAGAAGATATTAAGAAGAGGTGGCAAGAATACACAGAAGAACTGTACAAAAAAGAGCTTCACGACCCAGATAATCATGATGGTGTGATCACTGACCTAGAGCCAGACATCCTGGAATGTGAAGTCAAGTGGGCCTTAGAAAGCATCACTAGGAACAAAGCTAGCCGAGGTGATGGAATTCCAGTGGAGCTATTCCAAATCCTGAAAGATGATGCTGTGAAAGTGCTGCACTCAATATGCCAGCAAATTTGGAAAACTCAGCAGTGGCCACAAGATTGGAAAAGGTCAGTTTTCATCCCGATCCCAAAGAAAGGCAATGCCAAAGAGTGCTCAAACTACCGCACAATTGCACTCATCTCACACGCTAGTAAAGTAATGCTCAAAATTCTCCAAGCCAGGCTTCAGCAATATGTGAACCGTGAACTTCCTGATGTTCAAGCTGGATTTAGAAAAGGCAGAGGAACCAGAGATCAAATTGCCAACATCCGCTGGATTATCGAAAAAGCAAGAGAGTTCCAGAAAAACATCTATTTCTGCTTTATTGACTATGCCAAAGCCTTTGACTGTGTAGATCACAATAAACTATGGAAAATTCTGAGAGAGATGGGAATACCAGACCACCTGATCTGCCTCTTGAGAAATTTGTATGCAGGTCAGGAAGCAACAGTTAGAACTGGTCATGGAACAACAGACTGGTTCCAAATAGGAAAAGGAGTACGTCAAGGCTGTATATTGTCACCATGTTTATTTAACTTATATGCAGAGTACATCATGAGAAATGCTGGACTGGAGGAAACACAAGCTGGAATCAAGATTGCTGGGAGAAATATCAATAACCTCAGATATGCAGATGACACCACCCTTACGGGAGAAAGTGAAGAGGAACTAAAAAGCCTCTTGATGAAAGTGAAAGTGGAGAGTGAAAAGGTTGGCTTAAAGCTCAACATTCAGAAAACGAAGATCATGGCATCTGGTCCCATCACTACATGGGAAATAGATGGAGAAACAGTGGAAACAGTGTCAGACTTTATTTTTCTGGGCTCCAAAATCACTGCAGATGGTGACTGCAGCCATGAAATTAAAAGACGCTTACTCCTTGGAAGGAAGGCTATGACCAACCTAGATAGCATATTCAAAAGCAGAGACATCACTCTGCCAACAAAGGTTCGCCTAGTCAAGGCTATGGTCTTTCCTATGGTCATGTATGGATGTGAGAGCTGGACTGTGAAGAAGGCTGAGCGCCGAAGAATAGATGCTTTTGAGCTGTGGTGTTGGAGAAGACTCTTGAGAGTCCCTTGGACTGCAAGGAGATCCAACCAGTCCATTCTGAAGGAGATCAGACCTGGGATTTCTTTGGAGGGAATGATGCTCAAGCTGAAACTCCAGTATTTTGGCCACCTCATGCGAAGAGTTGACTCATTGGAGAAGACTCTGATGCTGGGAGGGATTGAGGGCAGGAGGAGAAGGGGACGACAGAGGATGAGATGGCTGGATGGCATCACTGACTCGATGAATGTGAGTCTGGGTGACCTCCGAGAGCTGGTGATGGATAGGGAGGCCTGGCGTGCTGCGGTTCATGGGGTCGCAAAGAGTCGGACACGACTGAGCGACTGATCTGATCTGAATACAGTATAATATATGTCTGACACAGTACACAATTTATATTATATACAAACAGTGTAATATATCTGATGAAAACCAAAAACAGAAAAATCTCAAAATCATTCAGGGAGTGGGGTGGGGGATACAGTATGACAGATCACCTTCTAAAGACTAACAATAAGACTGACAGCTAACAAGAAGTCAAAGAATGAAAGCCAGGAAGCAGTGAAAGGAAAATGCCAATAACACACCCAGCAAAAAAAATGTGTGTGCGTGTACACACACACACGCACGTATCTCCATCACAAAGGGAGGCGACCACTGAAAAGAGCACCAAATATGAGCAATGATTGTTAACATCACAAAAATACAGGAAACCAAACATTATATAACCATCTATTAAATTTACTTGTTTAAAAACTGAATTTGATAAAAATCTGTGGATCGGGGTAAACAAACCTTTTCTTTAAAGGAACAGAGCGTAAATATTTGAGGCTTGGCCACTCACACAGTCCCTGTCACACCTACTGAACTCTACTACTGTAGCACATAAACTATAGATAATACGTAAATAAGTGAATATAGCTGTATTCCAAGAAATCCTTATAAAAACAGGGAATCCTAGATTTGACTCATAAACTATACAGTTTGCTGACCCTTATTCTGGATCTAACTCCCAACCTGCAGAAAACACAGGGGACAGAAGATATGCTTAAATGGCCCTGTAAAGATGCAGTTAGACAGTCCACACCATGGGAATCACTGGGATTAAGAAACTACCTTCTACAATAATAGATCACCAAGTTAAATAAACAAACAATATACAGAGAATTTAAAAGAGCCTTAAAGACTATCAACCAACTGCGAAATGTGGACTCAACAGCCGAATGGAAATGACAGAAGAAAAGTCAGTGAACTTGAAGACACATCAATGCCAGTTATCAAATCTGATCCACAGACAGAAAACTAATTGGAAAAAAAAGAACAGTGCTTCAGGGACCTGTGGGACAATAAATACAAAGAGGCCTAACTGATAGTTACAGACTCTCAAAAGGAAAGAATGTTATTGAGGGGAAAAAAAAATTTTAACACATAGAGCCTGAAAACATCCCAAATTTGACGAAGGACATAAGTTCTTAGATTCAAAAAGCTAAGTGAACTCCAAATAGGATAAACAGAAAGAAATCTAAGCCATGGTACATCATAATTAAACTGCTAAAAACTAGAAGAAAATGGAAAAAATATTGAAAGCATTCAGAAAAATGATGCATTACTTACAAGAACACAACAATTCAGACAACTGCAGATTCTTCATAAAAAACCGTGGAGGTTCTGGGACCTCCCTGGTGGTCCAGTGGCTAACACTACATGCTCCCAGTGCAGGACGCCTGGGTTCCATCTCCCTGGTCATGGAACTAGAGCCCACACACGGCAACTAAAGATCTTGCACGCCACAAGGAAGATCAAAGATCCCGTGGGCCACAACAAAGACCCAGTACAGCCAAATAAATTTAATAATAGTTTAAAAAAAAAGCTATGGAAGTCAGAAAGAAGTGACACAACATTTTTAAAGTGCTGAAAGAACAATTATTAAGAATTCTATATTAAGCAAAAACATCCCTCAGGAATGAAGGTGAAATGAAGACATTCTCAGATGAAGGAACACTAAGAAAACTTCTAGCCAGCAAAGCGACTCTAAAAATCATCCCTGAAGGAAGTTCTTCAGACAGAAAGTAAACAATATTAATTCCAGAACAAATACACACACTCAGAAGATCAGGAATGAAGAAAAAACTGCAAAAGTATCTTTACTTACTTAACAACTACTATTAACTACTATTCTCCTTTGAAAGGAGAATACAAATGATAATTACAAGATTATCCAACAGGATTTTCAACATATATAATGATAATATTTAAGACAACTACAAAATAAAGGAGAGGAGATTAAAAAACTCAAATGTTGTAAAGTTTTCTACATTCCACTTGAAAGAGTAAAGCATTGATTCTAAGAAGATTATATAAATAATGTATATTATAATCTGTACTAAAAAAGCTCCAAACACATTAAATATTGTTTAGTCACTAAGTCGTGTCTGACTCTTTTGCAATCCCATGGACTGTAGCCTGCCAGGTTTCTCTGTCCATGGGATTTCCCAGGCAAGAATACTGGCATGGGTTGCCATTTCCTTCCCGAGGGGATCTTCCTGACCCACAGCAACCACTAAAAAAGCCAGAGATATAGTCAAATCCTTAGAGCAACCACTAAAGAAACTATACAAAGACATTTATATAGATATATCTAATTAAAATGGAATACTAAAAAATGGTCAAATTAACCAAAATAAGCAGGGAAGCAGAAAGGAAGAATGAAAAACAGAGGTAACAAAGAAAAAAAAAATGGCAGACCTAAATCTAAATGTAAATGTTCCAAACAGACCAGTTAAAGGATAGAAATTCAGAAAAGATTAAAAAAAAATGACCCATCTATATGCTGGCTACAAGAAACTCACTTCAAATATAATGATACAGGCTGGTTAAAATGAAAGACTAGGAAAAGATGCATCACGCAAAAACTAATATAAAAATGTTGAACTTCACACCCACAAGGATACTGCTACTGATGCTACTGCTAAGTCACTTCAGTCGTGTCCGACTCTGTGTGACCCCACAGACGGCAGCCCACCAGGCTCCCTTGTCCCTGAGATTCTCCAGGCAAGAACACTGGAGTGGGTTGCCATTTCCTTCTCCTATGTATGAAAGTGAAAAGTGAAAGTGAAGTCCCTCAGTCGTGTCCAACTCTTAGCGACCCCATGGACTGCAGCCTACCAGGCTCCTCCATCCATGGGATTTTCCAGGCAGGAGTACTGGAGTGGGGTGCCATTGCCTTCTCCGACCCACAAGGATGGCTATAATCAAAAGGACACATACTAAAAAGTTCTGGTGAGAATATGGAAAAAATGGAACTCAGATACAGTGCTCATGGAAATGTATAAAGATACAGCCACTGTGGAAACAGTCAAGCAATTTCTCAAAAGGTTAAATATAGAGTAACTGCATGGACCTGGTTATATACCCAAGAGAAATAAAAACATATGTCCACACAAAAACACAAACAAATTTTCATAGCAGAATTTTTCATAATAGCCAAAAAAACAAGCAACTTAAAAGTCCATGAATTGGCAAGTAGATAAATAAAATGTGATAAATCCATACAACAGAATATTAGCTGGGCAAGAAGAGGAATAGAGTATTGATACATGCTACCATATGGATGAACTTTGAGAATAGTATGTTAAATGAAAGAAGCCAGACACAAAAGACCACAGATTGATGGTTCCATTTATACGAAATGTCCAGAACAGACAAATCCACAGGGACAAAATGTAGATTAGTGGTTGCCAAGGACTGAAGAGAGTGGGCAATAAGGGGTGAATGATAATGAATACAGGGCTTCTCCTTGGGGTGATGAAAATCTTCAGGAATTAAAACAGTGGTGATGGTTACACAAATTTGTGAATATACTGAAAACCACTTTAAAGGGGTAGATTTTATGGCATGCAGATTATATCTCAATTTTTTAAAAAGCTTTATTATTAGCATTAAAAGTAAAATTCAAAGTAAAAACTACCAATGTTAAAGAGGAACATAATACAGTAATAAACAGGTCAATTAATCAAAACAAACATACAATCCTAAGTGTGTATGCTCTGAACAGAGTTTGAAAATACATGTAGCAAAAAATGACAGAAATAAAAATTAACAGACAAATTTACCAGTTTGG
The DNA here is from genome assembly GCA_935064755.1 of Tragelaphus eurycerus. NCBI lineage: Eukaryota > Metazoa > Chordata > Mammalia > Artiodactyla > Bovidae > Tragelaphus > Tragelaphus eurycerus. The sequence continues at coordinate 8,071,683 of CAKXYN010000088.1, read as the reverse complement.
TCAGATAGACACTTCAACATTACTATATCCATAATTAATAGGATAGAAAATCAGTAAAGGTATAGAATTGAATACCACCACCATCAAACACCATAAATCTAGTCAACACATTCTATCAGGTAACAGCAGAACATACATTTTTTTTTCAAGTTCATGTGAAACATACACCAAGATGGATTATATCCTGGATAATAAAACAAACACATTTAAAAGAACTTAAATCATACAAAGTATGTTCACTGATATAATCTAATAAATAGGAAAAGGAGTACGTGAAAGTTGTATATTGTCACCCTGCTTATTTAACTTATATGCAAAGTATATCATGAGAAATGCTGGGCTGGAAGAAGCACAAGCTGGAGTCAAGATTGCGGGGAGAAATATCAATAATCTCAAATATGCAGATGACACCACCCTTATGGCAGAAAGTGAAGAGGAACTCTAAGAGCCTCTTGATGAAAGTGAAAGAGGAGAGTGAAAAAGTTGGCTTAAAGCTCAACATTCAGAAAATGAAGATCATGGCATCAGGTCCCATCACTTCATGGGAAACAGATGGGGAAACAGTGGAAACAGTGTCAGACTTTATTTTTGGCAGCTCAAAAATCACTGCAGATAGTGACTGTAGCCATGAAATTAAAAGACGATTACTCCTTGGAAGGAAAGTTATGACCAACCTAGATAGCATACTAAAAAGCAGAGATACTACCTTGCCAACAAAGGTCCGTCTAGTCAAGACTATGGTTTTTCCAGTGGTCAGGTATGGATGTTGAGAGTTGGACTGTGGAGAAAGCTAAGCACTGAAGAACTGATGCTTTTGAACTGTGGTGTTGGAAAAGACTCTTGAGAGTCCCTTGGACTGCAAGGAGGTCCAACCAGTCCATCCTAAAGGAGATCAGTCCTGGGTGTTCATTGGAAGGAATGATGCTAAAGCTGAAACTCCAATACTTTGGCCACCTCATGCAAAGAGTTGACTCACTGGAAAAGACCCTGATGCTGAGAGGGATTGGGGGCAGGAGGAGAAGGGGACGACAGAGGATGAGATGGCTGGATGGCATCACCAACTCAATGGACATGAGTTTGAGTGAACTCCAGGAGTTGGTGATGGACAGGGAGGCCTGGCATGCTGCGATTCATGAGGTCACAAAGAGTGGGACACGACTGAGCAACTGAACTGACTGAACTGAACAAAAAGAAAAATCCCCAACAATTGGAAATTAAAGAACAACAAAGTTCTAAATAATCCATGGATCAAAGAGGAAAATTAGAGAATCCCTGGTGGTCCTGGTGTTTAGAGACTCTGTTCTTTTATTGCCAAGGGCCTGGGTTCAATCCCTGGTCAAGGAACTAAAATCCCACAAGACACATGGCACAGCCAAAAAAAATAAAAGAAAAGAAGAAGACAGCGTATCACAGTCTGTAGGGTACAAGAGTGCCTAGAGGAAAATTTTTAGCATTTATATCATTAAATGTTTATATCAGAAAAGGAAAATCTAATATCAAAAATCTAAAGCTTTTACTTTAAGCTAAAAAAAGAGCAAGAATAAATTAAAAGCAAAAAGAATGAAAAAATAATAAAATTAAGAGCAAAACTCATTGAAACTGAAAACATAAAAACAAGGTCAATGAAAAAAAGCCAAGTTTTATAAAAGACAGGAAAAAATGAATTTTTAGCATCATCATTAAAGAAAAAGAGAAGACAGAGTAACCAATATTAGGGATGAACAAGGCCATCAATACATATCCCCCAGATATTAAAAGGATGACGAGAATACAATGCAGAACTCTATACACACAAATTCAAAATGGACTCATTCCTCAAAAACTGCAAACCATGCAAACTCTCTCAAATGACTATTACATTTAATCCATACTTTAAACCTTTAGTAAAGCAATCTCCAGGTTAAATGGTTTAACTGTGAATTCTACCAAACATTCAAGAAGAGACGACACTAGTGCTTCACAATATCTTCAAACCATTAAAAAAGGAGACAATGCTTTCCCTTTCTTTTCATAAGGCCAGGGATACCCTGAAGCAAAAACCAGATAAGGACACCTTAGGACTGAGGGAAACTGCAGACAAATATCCCTCAGGAATGCAGACGCAAAAGTTCTCAACACAATATTCACAAACTGAATCTAGCAATACAGAAACAGAATTAGGTATTATGACCGAATGAAGCATATTCCACAAGTTCAACACTGGTTCTATAGTTGCAAATCAATATAATCCACTGTATTAATAGTCTAAAGAAAAAATAAACCTCATGATTATATTCATTGATGCAAAAAAATTATTTCATTCTACTTTTTTACAAAATTCAACAGTCATCCTAGAAACACAAGAGAACTTCTTCAATATGATAAAGAGTGTATCTAATAAGACCCTGCAGCTAACATACATACTTAATGGTGGAAAACGAAAGACATTCCACCTAGGATGGGAACAAGGTAAAAATGCACCATCACCAGTCTTAGGCTATATGTGTATTGGAAGACCTATGTAGTGTCATCAGGCAGGAAAAAAAAAAAAAGGCATACATATTGCAAAGAATGAAATAAACTTACCCTATTCACAATTAACATGACTGTCTATATAGAAAATCTCAGAAAATCCACCAAAAAACTTCTAGAACCAATTAAATGCAAGATTAAAGGACACAAGGGAAACAAACAAAAATCAATCATATTTCTAGCAGTAAACAACTGGAAACTGAATTTCAAAAACCAATACCACTTTAAATACTCCACACAGACACACACAAATACACAGGTATAAGTCTAAAAAATATGTACAGATCTGTATGCTGAAAACTAAACAATACTGATTAAAGAAATCAAGGAAGATCTAATAAATGAAGAGACATACCATGTTCATGAATTGGAAGACAGTAAAGATGTCGTGTGTGTTAGTTGCTCAGTTGTACCCAACTCTTTGCAACCACATGGACTGTAGCCCACCAGGCTACCCTGTGCATGGAATTCTCCAGGCAAGAATACTGGAGTGGGTTGCCATTTCCTTCCCCAAAAGATGTGCAGTCTCCTCAAACAATAGATTAAGCTCAATTTAAACCAAATTTTCAGCATGGATTCTTTTGTAGATGTTTACAAATTAATTCTTAAATTCATTTGGAAATGTAAAGGCACTAGAACAGACAAAACAACATTTGAAAAAGAATACAGTTGAAAGAATCACACTACCCAACTTTAAGATTCACTGAAAAACTACATTAGTCAAGACAGCACCCACAGTGTGTCACCGTGGGTTCTTCCAAAAGTCTAAGAAACAAAGTCAATCTTACAAGAATCGTCTGAAAAAAACAAAGACAATTCTCATCTCATTTTATTAGAGCAGCATAACCTTGATAAAAAAAACCTTACATCAAAATTCCAAGTAAGAAAAATTACTGGTTAATCTCTCTTATAAAGCTATATACAATCTGCTTGCTGTGCAAGAAACCTGGGTTCGATCCCTGGCTTGGGAAGATCTGCTGGAGAAGGAAATGGCAAACCACTCCAGTATCCTTGCCTGGAAAATCCTATGTACAGAGGAGCCTGGTGGGCTGCAGTCCATGGGGTTGCAAAGAGTCAGACACGACTGAGTGACTAACAGGACACTATATAATTCCTAAGTAAAATACTACCAAACCAAATCCAACATTATATGAAAAGGATAATACACCATGACCAAATATGGTTTACTTCAGGAATGGAAGTTTGTTTTAAAATCAATCAACCACTAAAATTATCTCAATAAAATTGTCAATTAAAAAAAAAACTGAGGAGCCCCCACCAAAATCAATCAATTTAATTCTAACAAAATCAAGAAAAATCATCTGATCATATCAAAGAATATCAAAGAAAGCAAAAGATCAAGTGCACTATCCATTAAGATTAAAAACTTAACAATCTAGAATATAAAGAAACATCATCAATTTCAATAAATATCTAGAAAAGCCTAGCACTAATATCATATTTAACAGTGAAATATTAGAAGCTTTCCTCTTACAACAGGCAGTTTTAGAGGGCTATCTGCCTTCATGATTTCTATTCTACGTTGACCTGAAGAGTACACAGCATTTTAATAAATAAAATATTAAGAATGGAACAGAAGAAATACCACTATTATTTACACATGACATTAAAGTCTTTATAGAAAATCCACAAGAATCTATAGGACCTACTATATCCCTATGGGAACTCTACTCAATATTATGTAACACGCTAAATGGGAAAAGAATTTGAAAAAGAATACATACATGTGTATATATATATAACTGAATCATTTTGCTGTACACCTGAAATTTTACTCCAATATAAAATGTTTAAATTTTTTTTTTTAATTTTAAAAAAGAATCTATAAACTATTGGAAAGAATGTGTCAATCACTGGATACAATATCAATATAAAAATCTCTTGTACTTATACATAATAGCAATAAACTATTAGAAAATGAAATTTTAAAAGCATAACAATAGCAATTACAACAACAAAAAACTAGGAGTCAATCAAGGAAAAATATATAAGATCTCTACAGAGAAAACAACAAAATACTAAGAGAAAATTAAGAACTAAATAAACGGATGAATTCATCATGTCCATGGATTCACAGACTCAACATTATAAAGATGTAAATCCTTCTCAAACTGATCTATTATATATCAGTTGGGTTTATTCTCAAAACGCATTTAAAATGAACAGAATACAGGAAAAAATTCACATGATTATCTCAATAGATACAGGAAAAACATTTAATCAATAACAACACACACACATTCTTAGCAAAGGAGAAATAGAAGACTTCGGTCTGATAAGAGTTACCTACAAAACTAACTCATTAGATACATCACACCTAACAGTGCAACACCAAATGTATTCTCTGAAAAGGGCAAAAAAAGACAAGGATGTCTTCTGTCACCACTAATTTTTAACATTCTCCCAAAGATCCCAACAGTGCAACAAGGGCGAAAAATTACAAAGGATTGGAAAGGAAAGATGAAAACTACCATTATTTACAGATCAGATCAGATCAGATCAGTCGCTCAGTCGTGTCCGACTCTTTGCGACCCCATGAACCACAGCACGCCAGGCCTCCCTGTCCATCACCAGCTCCCAGAGGTCACCCAGACTCACACCCATCAAGTCAGTGATGCCACCCAGCCATCTCATCCTCTGTCGTCCCCTTCTCCTCCTGCCCTCAATCCCTCCCAGCATCAGAGTCTTCTCCAATGAGTCAACTCTTCGCATGAGGTGGCCAAAATACTGGAGTTTCAGCTTTAGCATCATTCCTTCTAAAGAAATTCCAGGATTGATCTCCTTACAGTTTGCATAATTATGTGTGTGTGTGTGTGTGTGTGTGTGTGTGTGTTAGCCTTTCAGTCTGTAAAAGAACCTATAGTTAAACCATCAGTCTCAAAGGATAAATCATTAGCCTCTCCATGTAAGCTACTAAAATCCAAAAGAATCTTCAGGCAAACAACAGAATGAGTAAGTAAAACTTGATATAATCATACAAAGAATCATATACAGCAACAAAAATGAATCAACTGCTACGAGCAACAAGTTGAGTGACTCCCACAGAATGCTGAGCAAAAGACACCGGAAAGCACACACTGAAGGCTTGCATTCATACATCCAAAATAGGCAGATTAATCTATGACGTTAAAACCCCTGTGATAGCCTTTAGAGAGGAAGGAGGAATAACTCTGAGAGGATCAGTATGGAATTCAAGGGGGGTTTCTAGAGTCTGTAATATTCTACATCTTGATTAGAGTGATAGGTCTGTTCACTGTGATAATGCACTGAGTCATACTCATTTGGTTTGCACACTTTAATGTACATATGCAACACCCCAACATTTCAAAAAAAATTATTACCATTTTTTCTAATCATATTTCATGGCTTCAAACATTTGAATGGCTCCCCATAGCCTAAAAGCAAAATCTAAGCTCTTATGCATGGCATATGATATGGCTCCTACTTTTAATCTAATCCTCCGTTCTATCCCACAACACACTTTATAATCTAATTTACCAAATTTAGAGGGCCAGAACATGCTATGCTGTTTCAAACCTTCATCCCTTTAAATACTGTTTCCACTTCTTGAAATTCTCTCCCTCTTTACACTCTACTCACACTCAACACAATTTCCACCAATCTTGGATATTAACTCCTCTAAGACCCTTTCTCTTCCCTCTTCCCCACATCACTCCCTTTAATCACTCCTTTTCCTACACTCAGCATATATATTATTGTGCAGATCAAGCTATAGCATTAGTTATTCATGTCTATGTCAGTCTATACTGTACTGTGAATAACTCAAGCACCAAGGTCTAAATTTTCGTATTTCCTGTGCCCAGCACAAGGCTTGGCAGGTAGCAGTCACTTAATACACTTGACTGTTACGTATATATCCTTACAAACTAAAGCAGTCAAACTATCAAAGATGAAGCCTGTCTTGCACTTCCTCCACAGCACTGGGCACCACAAGCAGAGGACAGCGACAGCTGAGCTAGGAGCAGACCCTGCACCACAACTGAGTTCCATGGACAAAATGGTCTTTGCAAACAATGTGCAAAACACCCTTCAAACCATGTGCTCACCGGAGAAGAGGGATATGTTCTACTGGAAGTACAAAAAATCACCTTCCTTTTATATTGCAATACATACAGATTTCCAGAGTTTCGAACTAGAAGAAACCCATAGAGATCACCTAGGTAACATCTTTAAGAAAGAACTAAAGCTGAGAAAAGAAAAAAGAGCTTGTTCAAGGTCGAGACTATAGCAAGAAGGACCAAGACTAGAACTCAGATCCCCCATTTTTCTCATTTAGTGCTTTCTCACAACCCATACAGTCTCCTTTCATACTATGTGACTCTCAAACTAAGTGGCATGACAGCTTTACTACTTTAAAGTTAGACTTCTGGATTAGACTGTTAAGAGTATCCCTAATTGCAAGGTCTTTTTTCCTAATTTCATTTTTAAATTTGGCTCTAACACATGAATATTAATAGTACCAACAAGTTCAACCAGGAAAACACCATTTCCAGTTCCAATATCAAGCACTGAAGCATCCAATGGAATCTTGTGTTTCTGCATCCACCTTATTAGTCGAGTCATACTCTCTTCTCCAAACCTATTAGAAACAGAGAATCAGTCAGTCCAACTGCCAAGGGCTAGAGAACAAAGGTTACAGCTATATCCCACCTACACAGCTTATTCAATACACTCAATTAAGGTTTTTTTTTTGAAAGTAAGAAATACTATCTGTAAACTTAATCTTCATCTCTATTATTAAGGAGGAAACACCCCCAAGAATAGAACAGAATGGATAAGGTTGATATGTTACTTATCAATATTTCTCTACATCAGCATTAACATTTGTACATGCTGTTGGTTCAAAACTGCATTGCTTATTGAAAACGGACAATTACAGAATCAGGGTTATTTCCTAAGACTGTCATCATATTTACCTAGGCCATTAAAAAAGAGAGTGATTCTTTAAATCTACCCATTTAAGCCAGACTCAGTCCAAGGTTCCCAAGATTTTTACTTTCTCTAGGATAAGCACTTAAAAGACACACACACACACCTACATAAGCTTCTGGATCATAATCCCACTATTTTCTCTAACTCACCAGATTTCTCCTGTATCTCCGTATTCTTGGAAAGTTTGCAGTTCTCTCTTATAGACAGCATCCCAACTATATAAATAATCAAATGCAAACCAAATTATTGAATTAAACTGTATTATGAATTCAATGTATATTTCTCATACATTACCGGGATAGCTATGACAGAAAGTTAAAACATTATTAGCGTTGATAAGTGCACATCGCTCAATCTCTTAACATCCTCGTGTTAAAAGAATGAGAGTAAATGTATACATGCACAGCACTCACAACAATGCCTAACATTAAAAACGGTGTATGTTTTTAGCTTAAAAAATACAAAGGCGTATCCGTCCAAGGATCCCTAAGTCCCAAATACAAGTCCAAAACTGTACAGGCCGTGTCATTACAGTACATTTCAGTCTCAAATGCAGAGATACGAGAATTTTCTACCAGTGAGGTGATTACTCACGATGGAATTCATTAAAGATAAGCTCCGCTTAAAAGTTAGCTTTAAGTTTAAAACTTACTCCTTTTAAGGACTCCTCCCCCATCGAAGGCCGCCTCTTCCTACTTCCGGTCTCTAGAATCCCTGGTCTCCCTCCCAGTTACCTCTCATCCTTACTTTTCCCCACGGTCACTCATTCATCCATCTACTAGCCCACTAAATGGTTACTGAGCGTCTGCTTAGGTCAGATCGCTTTCTCCTACCCCAAGATGCCCACTGTCTCCTCGCTCCCTCCTTAGACCATCCCCGACTCCCACCCTTCCTAGCTTCCATGTCCCTGCCCTCGTCCACTGAACCTTCTCAGGTCCCTAAGCCGGGCAATTGTCGCCCGGCCTCCTACCCTTGCTCACCAGCCCTACTTGTCTGACCCACGCTCTTTCCCTTTCCTCAGTTCAGTTCAGCCGCTCAGTCGTGTCCGACTCTTTGCAACCCCATGAACCGCAGCACACCAGGCCTCCCTTGTCCATCACCAATTCCCAGAGGTGGCTCAAACTCATGTCCATCGAGTCGGTGATGCCATCCAACGTCGTCCCCTTCTCCTCCCGCCTTCAATCTTTCCCAGCATCAGTCTTTTCCAATGAGTCAGTTATTCGCATCAGGTGGCCAAAGTACTGGAGTTTCCAGCTTCAACATCAGTCCTTCCAATGAACACACAGGACTGATCTCCTTTAGGATGGACTGGTTGGATCTCCTTGCAGTCCAATGGGCTCTCAGGAGTCTTCTCCACCACCACCCTTTCCTCAAGCCTACCCCCAAAAGCTTAAGACTCCCTAAAAAAGCCCACTCAGGAGCTTTAAGGCCCGCCCCGCACCCCACGGGCCCCTTAGACGTCAAAGTCTTTGAAAGGCCTGTTCACATGTGGCCCTCCGGACTCCATCCCTAAGGTCCCCCTGACTCTCTCCCAAGGTGGCCCTTGCGGCTTCCACCCATCACGCCCCCTTCAGGCTCTCCCCATCTTCTGGGACCCCCACCACGACCACGTTAGGGCTCCATGCCTCCGTCCCCTCTCCCGGGGCCCGGGCCAGACAGCCACGCTCACCCTCCCCTGCCCCGCGCCACACTCACTGCTCTCGGGTTCCCAGCGCAGACGGGACAAACCCATCCCCTTCGGGGCCGCACCCTGGGGACCGCGCCGCGCCTCCCGCGCCGCCGCAGTGGTCCGCGCCCTCGTTCATCTCGCTCCTCGCCCCGGACGGCCGTTGAGGCCGCCATAGAGATGCGGCGCGGGCAGAGCGGACGGGCGGGCTGGCGCCTCTAGGAGGCGGGAGGCCACCCTCTCTACTGCTCCCGGCCCCCGCGGGGTCGGCTGTCCTGCGCTCCTGCCGGCGCAGCCTCGGACCCTAGCCCAGAAGTGCACGGGGCTAGGCCTCGCCTCTGTCCCCTGTCTCTCTAGCCAGCGTCAGAGGCACCTACTGTTTCGGGGTGCCCGGCATATGCGCACCTTAGATATGGGGACGGCTGTTTGTGAGGAACTATTCAAGCCATTGCATTTTGGAAAAAGCCCGGCGGTGGGGAAGCCACAGCAGATAGATAACTAGGCTGACACCGTTCAGCGACCCACACGTACAGATCACCTCATCTCTCCACGTCGTGGGCAGGTCTGAGAAATGGGTGGGACGGACCATCGCAGTATTTGGCTTTCCTGCCCAAGGCTAATTCCATTTGTGGCTGGCACCCTGCCTTGAAAATTAGCATTCTGGCCTCTTCTGACTTGACGTCAGTGGTGGAGGAAGGACTTTATGCCAGGTGAAATGAATGCCCTAGGGTCCCCCACCCCCACCCCTTCCGCCCGCCCAAGTAGGCCAACCACGGATAATAGGAGAGCTAAATGAGAAGAAAGCTCTAAGTGAAGTCAGGATGCTGTCTCCACGCAGCAGCTAACCAGGCACCTGGCCCTTTCCAAGTCCCCTAACCTCTGTGTGCTTCTGCTTCCGCAGGAGCACCTCACTGGGGAGAGACTGCTCCCAACCAGTGAATGAGATTCAGCCACCTCCTGGTGGGACGGATGCTGGGGTTTTGCAGCATAATGCCAGAGATCCTGTGGGTCAAAGGTCTGGGGGCACACCTGTAGCAGCCATGAAATACTGCCGGTCCTATATCCTAAGAAAGAATCTCAAAGGCTCCTAGCAAGGCTGCCTACCAAGCAAAACGTCTGTTTCCTAGGGCACGTTTCTGTTGACCTGGCAGATAAAAGCCCATTAACAAGTCCCTGGAGGTGAGCGGCATCAATAGTTGCCTTTCCAGCTCACAGAAATCCCAGTTAGGACCGCATGTGCATGTCCTGTGACGCAAGATGTTCCAAGATCTTCAGGCAAGTGCTGGTAGTAGAATACAGTAAAAGACAGATGGGAATCTATGTGTATAGTGATTAAAGAACTCAAGAAAGTGCGTAAGTAACCTTATTACAGAGTAATAAAACCACCAGATGCCACAGTCAATTAGGGCTGCCCTGAGTGAATGGTTGTTTTGATCCTTTCTAGACTTGATGCTCACAATGCTCGAGAGAGTGAGCTTGAATGTGACTGAGTGGGCCTTAAAAGGTTTTAGGTTCTAATTAAGAAGCACCCATGAAAGATAAGGCTCTCTTCAATCTGATGTCTTGCCAACACTTAAGATTGCTCTGTGTGATGAATGCTATAAACAGTTGTTGTTATGGAGCCCTGGAAAAAAACACGATTCATACAGAGTTCCTTCTTTGGCTCCAAGATAACTCTGAGGGTTTAGTCCTGAGTAGGGCACCACCTCTGATCTCCCAGGACAACGTTCTTGGTGGGGGGATGGAGAAGCTGGATCAGAGCAGACCTCCCCATCACCAGGGAGAACCTGGAATGTGCCAAGGAACACAGTCCCTCCTGCCAGGTGCTAGTTACACAAGACAGGAGGGAGGCCCTGAGTATACTTTGGTTTGCCTGTGTCCCTCTGACTCTGCCAGTCCCTGCAGTTGGAACCCTGCTTACCTACAGCTTCTCTGAAACTGTGCTTTCAGGAGTTTGCAAATGCTCCCCAACTGGCAAAACAACAGTCAGATTCCAGATGATCCTGGTTAGGGGCAGAAGGGATGGATTCTCTGAGAGGGTAGCACTGAGTGAAAAGCTAAAAGAGTTTGCCTCAGGCTGTGTCCCCAAGGAAGCAGACTGTAAGACTGAGATGGACATGGAAGAAAATTTATTAGGAACTGCTCTCAGGATCACCACCTATTGGGGAAGAGAGAGAAGCAGGGTTGGACAGAGGAAGTAGTAAGGCTGGGGTACCATCACAATGGAGCCTCAGCTAATACCCTCTCCCCTGACAGGAAGGACACTGTGAAGCTGGGATGATCCTTTGGAATTTTCAGGTTGGATTGAAGGATGTGGGCCTTTATTCATCTGTGGATACACTGACCAGATCTCAAATGCTTTTTTGTCCAGAAAAAGAGGATTGACCTTGGACGATGAGAATTCCAGGAAGGATAAATCCAAAAAAGGGATGTCAGCACCTGGAAGAATAATTCAATCAGTCTTACAAGGGGACCTGTGGGTCACACATCACCACATCTAGAGCAGAGACTATGGAGTCAACCTGCAGCATTCTGGGAGAAGAGCATTCCAGGTGAACAGAACAGTGAGTGCCAAGCCCCCGAGGTAGAATGAGATAGGGTTATCCAGGAAGCAGAAGGAAGTCTAGTGTAGCTGTAGCAGAGTAAACAAAGGGGATAGCAGCAAGAAATGAAGGAGTCAGATCATTGTAAGGTTGAACCAAGAAGCAACAAGATTTAAATTTAAGTTTTGGTGTGACAGTATTGGCTGATAAACTGAGAACAGACTTGGCCGGCAAAGGGGTAAAGGCAGAAGTGGGAGCACACTGCCTTTTTCATCCTCATACAATGGACATTCGGGGTGGGATAATTCTGTTGTGAGGGTCTGTCCTATGCGTTGTAGGATATTTAGTGGCCTCCTTGACCCCTCACCACTAAATGCAGGTGGCACCCCCCGCTCCCTCCCCCGCCCCCATCTGTTGTAAAATCCCAAAATGTCTCATTTTTGCCTGCTGTCCCATGGAGCAAAACTGCCTCCAGTTCAGACCCCTTGAGTTAGAGGCTGTTACAGTGATCTGGGATAGCTTGGACCACTGTGATGGGTATACTGTGGCAAGTTGTAGGATTCTCAATATATTTTTGAAAATTGTGCTGACTGATCAAAAAGGGGAGCATCAGGAATGTTCCAAGGTTGTTGGCCTGTGCAACTGTCAGAAAACAGTTCAGTTTGCTGAGTTTGGAAGAAGTGTGCTGGGAGGAGTTTTGTGAGAGATTACAATCTCAGTTTTGAACCCGCAAGACTGAACAAATTGAATAATGATTAGAAAGTTTAGTTCCTTCCTTGAGGTTAGTTGTAGTTCATTTCCACTGTTATTTATTATTTATGCTGATTTTATCTTCTTCCCATGGATTTTTCATTACATTTGTCTTCTTTCGTACCCAGAATCCAATTGCTTCTTAACACCTCCACTGCCACCAGCATCTCACTTCTGCTGCTACCTGCTGCTAAGTCGCTTCAGTCATGTCCGACTCTGTGCGACCCCATAGACGGAAGCTCACCAGGCTCCCCTGTCCCTGGGATTCTCCAGGCAAGAACACTGGAGTGGGTTGCCATTTCCTTCTCCAATGCATGAAAGTGAAAAGTCAAAGTGAAGTCGCTCAGTCGTGTCCGACTCTTAGCGACCCCATGGACTGGAGCCTACCAGGCTCCTCCGTCCATGGGATTTTCCAGGCAAAAGTACTGGGGTGGGGTGCCATTGCCTTCCCCGATCTCACTTCTAACCACCTCCAAACCACTGGCACCCAGCGTCTGGACTACTGTGACGGCGCCCTTCCCCAGCCACTATGTCCTGGACATTGCAGCCAGAGTCATGTGGAAACTGAAATCACATCATGTTACTTCTGCATCAAACCCAAACCGAACAAGTGCCTAAATCAACTCCCTCCTTTATCCTTGAGCATGGCTTTTAATAATAAAAAATTTCGCGTGCAAAGAGAAAACTGTTTAGGGAACGACCAAGACCTGTTACAGAAGGCGCCGTGTCTGGGATGCGCAGAGCGCGAGACTGCACGCGGAGGATGCAGTGCTGGAATCGGTGATGAAGGCGGCAAACCTCGCGCCTCTCACCCCTCACTCCGGGGGCTCTCGGGCCCCTTGGCCTCACCCGTCGAAGACTTCATTTCCCAGCATGCCAAGGGGCTGACCGGCCGGAAGGCTCCGTGCCCGCCGCGGGGCATGATGGGGGAGTTGGAGCTTTCCATCATGGCGGCTTCCATTTCGGGCTACACCTTCAGCGCTGTGTGTTTCCACAGCGCCAACAGCAACGCCGACCACGTAGGTGTTGGGCCCCCCACCACTCCCCGCAACCCGCCGCGGCTGCTAGGGCTTCCGGCCTCGGTCTTAGGCCGACCCCTGTGGAGAAACTGGGATCCTTTGCCCCTCGCCCCCTGTGCTGGCCGAAGGAACTGATGACCCGGGAGGCTCCCGCCGCCGGCGAACTCTTGCTGCCCGGGTCTCCTTCGCCCCCCGCCCCGAGATGAGCGTCCCCTCACTTGGTGCCTTCCATCGGCATGGCCGTCCCAGGACAGCAGTCTCCCGGTGGGGAGGGCTTTCCCGGCCGGCCACCGACAGTGGCAGGAGTCGCTTAGTCCTGGAAACCCAGCGCCTGCCCCTCCCTGAGTCAGGCTTCGAGACTAATGAGGGGTGTCCGGAGTCGGGAAGGAACCGAGAGACCCCCTCTTCAGTCTAGGAGAGGAGACTCCCAGCCGCGCCCTCTGGTCTGACAGGTTGTTGTGGGGTGCGACGAGGGTAACTATGGCTGTCACTACTCTTACTTGTTAGATGCGAGAGTGTGTTTTCTTCGCCTCGATGAAAAATGCAGAGGTAACCAGGAGTGTTCGGTGGAGGGTCTACTTTGGCCTTGCCGTTGCATGTTTAGTTCCCTGGCGAATGTTCTAAGACCCGAGAACTAGTCTCAGTGAAAATAGGGAAGTGACAGGCCTTTACGTATGAGTGATCGGAAGTGCATTTTTAATGTCCCTGGCTTCTGGATGGAAATTCTTTTATGACATTAGATAATTTTTGGCTTTACGTATTTGCCCACCAGGTTGAGAGATTGTGTTAACATGATTTGAGTAGTGAATTATTTAAGTTCACTAAATAAATGTAGTGGGAGGGAGGGTGTTGTTGTCATTACAAAGCAAAATGAGAACACTGCAGAAGAGGAAACTGGGTTTGATGTCTGCGATCCCAGCTTCCATCAATAAAACTGATTTCGTAGAGAGGTGATTTCATTAGTAAATTGGATGACATTAAAGTGTTGTACCGATCATTGCCATTGCTTCAGTTCAGTGGTAGAGATCAACTATAGAAATATACACAACATGGGTTTTTCCAGAGGCAGCTCCTGTCTCTGGACACTAAGGCCCTTGATACTGCAGCCAGCTCTTTAATAATGTAATGCAGTTCCTTCTACAGGTAGTTTGTGATCCTGCTCGTGTCCCATGAAAGTGTTAAACATGGTTTCAGCCCTGTTTCTTAACCTCTCTAGTTCTTGGAATGCGTAGTAATATCACAGTTTTATGTATAAAGCAAAATTACTGTAAGCAACCTGTTGAAAAGTGGATAGTTTTAGTTTTGGGGTTTTTTTGCAGTCTACAGTGAGATGGCCATGTTACCTAGATTGTTACTAACTTGATTCAAGAGATATCTCTTTAGTATCTGCACTATGCCAGGCATGGTGCCAGACTTCATAGAAAGTTTTACCAATGGCAATAGTTTGCAACTTGTATCTTATACTCTACAAGGATACCTTTTATATTAACCTTGCCACAGTTACATATGTAGAATACTTTAATTTCACACATTTTAAAGTTGAAGAACCAAGAATTTGTTTTTGTAGTATATTGTTTTGTCCTGGCAAATTAGTTTAAAGCCACTGATTATTCTGAATACAATGGCACCCCACTCCAGTACTCCTGCCTGGAGAACCCCAGGGACGGGGGAGCCTGGTGGGCTGCCGTCTATGGGGTCACACAGAGTCGGACACGACTGAAGTGACTTAGCAGCATTCTGTAGCTGGAGTTAGCAAACTTTTTCTGTGAAGGGCCAGACAGTAATTATTTTAGGCCTCCTGAGCCTTGTGGCCTCTGTAGCAACTACTCAGCCCCGCGGTTGGTAGGGAGAAAGGAGCCATAGACAATAAATAAATTAGAATGAATACTTCCAATAAACCTTTACTTGTGGACACAAAGCTGAATTTTATATAATTTTTCACACATCATGAAATATTGCTCCCATTTTCTCTTTCATTTCAGCAATTTAAAAGTGTAGAAACTTATTCTAAGCTTGTAGGCCATACAGTAACTGCCATTAGGCTGGATTTAGCCCACACTATAGTTTGCCTACTATTATAAAGTAAGAGTGGTTCAGATAATCCAGACCCATAGATAAATAAGTATCCGTGTTACACTTGGCTTTAGAATGTTTTAATGTCACTGTCGACTTTTTCAAACTAAGGCCTGCCAGATAATATATAGGGCACCCAGTTAAATCTGAATTTTAAATAGTAAATTATTTTTTAGTATAAACGTATCCTGTTTCTTACATTAAAATTATCCATCATTTATCTGAAATTCAAATTTAACTGAGTGTCCTGCATTTTTATTTGCTAATCTTGGCAACCTTGGGCTGTGGAACACTAGGAATCTGTAGATATTAAGGTCTAAAGTTGTGTCAGATCAGATCAGTCGCTCAGTCGTGTCCAACTCTTTGCAACCCCATGAATCAATCGCAGCACGCCAGGCCTCCCTGTCCATCACCAACTCGCGGAGTTCACTGAGACTCACGTCCATCGAGTCAGTGATGCCATCCAGCCATCTCATCCTCTCTCATCCCCTTCTCCTCCTGCCCCCAATCCCTCCCAGCATCAGAGTCTTCTCCAATGAGTCAACTCTTCGCATGAGGTGGCCAAAGTACTGGAGTTTCAGCTTTAGCATCATTCCTTCCAAAAGAAATCCCAGGGCTGATCTCCTTCAGAATGGACTGGTTGGATCTCCTTGCAGTCCAAGGGACTCTCAAGAGTCTTCTCCAACACCACAGTTCAAAAGCATCAATTCTTCGGCGCTCAGCCTTCTTCACAGTCCAACTCTCACATCCATACATGACCATAGGAAAAGCCATAGCCTTAACTAGATGGACCTTTGTTGGCAAAGTAATGTCTCTGCTTTTGAATATGCTTTCTAGGTTAGTCATAACTTTCCTTCCAAGGAGTAAGCGTCTTTTAATTTCACGGCTGCAATCACCATCTGTAGTGATTTTGGAGCCCCCCTAAATAAAGTCTGACACTGTTTCCACTGTTTCCTCATCTATTTCCCATGAAGTGATGGGACTGGATGCCATGATCTTCGTTTTCTCAATGTTGAGCTTTAAGCCAACTTTGTCACTCTCCACTTTCACTTTCATCAAGAGGCTTTTTAGTTCCTCTCACTTTCTGCCATAAGTGTGGTGTCATCTGCATATATGAGGTTATTGATATTTCTCCCGGCAATCTTGATTCCAACTTGTGTTTCTTCCAGTCCAGCATTTCTCATGGTGTACTCTGCATATAAGTTAAATAAACAGGGTGACAATATACAGCCTTGACGAACTCCTTTTCCTATTTGGAACCAGTCTGTTGTTCCATGTCCAGTTCTAACTGTTGCTTCCTGACCTGTATACAAACTTCTCAAGAGGCAGATCAGGTGGTCTGGTATTCCCATCTCTTTCAGAATTTCCCACAGTTTATTGTGATCCACACAGTCAAAGGCTTTGGCATAGTCAACAAAGCAGAAATAGATGTTTTTCTGGAACTCCCTTGCTTTTTCCATGATCCAGCGGATGTTGGCAATTGGATCTCTGGTTCCTCTGCCTTTTCTAAAACCAGCTTGAACATCAGGAAGTTCACGGTTTACATATTGCTGAAGCCTGGCTTGGAGAATTTTGAGCATTATTTTACTAGCGTGTGAGATGAGTGCAATTGTGCGGTGGTTTGAGCATTCTTTGGCATTGCCTTTCCTTGGGATTGGAATGAAAACTGACCTTTTCCAGTCCTGTGGCCACTGCTCAGTTTTCCAAATTAGCTGGCATATTGAGTGCAGCACTTTCACAGCATCATCTTTCAGGATTTGGAATAGCTCCACTGGAATTCCATCACCTCCACTAGCTTTGTTCCTAGTGATGCTTTCTAAGGCCCACTTGACTTCACATTCCAGGATGTCTGGCTCTAGGTCAGTGATCACACCATCGTGATTATCTGGGTCATGAAGATCTTTTTTGTACAGTTCTTCTGTGTATTCTTGCCACCTCTTCTTAATATCTTCTGCTTCTGTTATGCTATGCTAAGTCACTTCAGTCGTGTCCGACTCTGTGTGACCCCATAGACGGCAGCCCACCAGGCTTCCCCGTCCCTGGGATTAGGTCCATACCATTTCTGTCCTTTATCGAGCCCGGAATCTTCAATTGTATTTTCTACTTTGATTAAAGAAAATTTTCTAATCTGTTACAAAGGCACAGCTTGTGTTTTGTAGTAAGAACTCATAAGGAAAGACTTTCATAGGATAAAACAAGCTTCTTTAGTCCATGTTTTCCAGACTAGTAGTCAGATTCTCTAGTACATATATAAATTTTTTTTTTTGACTGTTTTTCATTGCTGCATGGGCTTTTCTGCAGTTGTGGTGAGCGGGGGCTCCTCTCTAGTTGAGGTGCGCAGGCTTCTCATTGCAATGGCTTCTCTTGTTGCCGAGCACGGGCTCTAGGTGCTTGGGCCCCAGTAGTTGTGACCCATGGTCTCAGGAGTTGCGGCTCCCAGGCTCTGGAGCACGGGCTCAGTGGCTATGGTGCACAGGCTTAGTTGCTCCGCGGCATGTGGGATCTTTCCAGACCAGGGACTGAACCCGTATCTCCTTCATCGGCAGGCGGATTCTTTAGCACTGAGCCACCAGCGAAGACTGATTTGGGATTTTTATGACACTTCATAAAAATCAGTATGACACTCCTCTAAATCAGTATTTTGTATTGAGTTATGTATGTATTCAGCTATGCTGAAAAGCCTCTATCTCTCCATCCTCACCCCCACAGATTCCAACTGGGACTTTTTAAACTAGGAAATTTATTCGAAGAGTCAACCTACAATAGAAAGGACATTGTTTCACCAAATGTATTCAGCCACTCTTTGCTGAGCAGCTCTTGTGTGCTGGGCACTGTGCGAGGTGCTGAAATGCACAGTGAACATAGAATCCCCGCTCGTATGGAGCTCACATTTTAGTCGGAGCAGGCATTCGTTAGTACATGTAAATATGAAACAGGAGAAAAATATGAGAAGAGAAAGGATGCAGGGTAAAGGGAGCAGTGTGTGGCAGACTCTTGATTCTGTTCCACTCTCCAGGGAAGGCCTCTCTGATAAGGTGCCGTTTGAGTGAAGAGCTGAATGGAGGGAAGGAGTAAGCCGTGTAGGATGCCTAGGGAGGGGAAGTCTGGGACAGCCTGTTAGCTCACCCCTGCAGGGGTGGTGTTTGACATTTGGTGAACGTTCTCCGGCCGTGCTTTTGCTGAACTCTATAGCAAATACTCAAGCAGTAGGTTATGTGCTGAGTAATCAAGAATCATTGATGACGGTGTATGTTCTCAAAGGAGTAAATCAATTTATCTCAGCATTTATTAAGGAAAAACTTTGACCTAGTGAAAAACTGATTTGCTGGAATCCTAATTTCTCCTGCCAGCCCATACAGGAGCAGTTAGTTGTGCACTGTATTAACTTCTTTCTTTACCCTATTGTCATTAGCAGAGCTTTTAAAACAATGAAATAAATTACATGCTGTTTCAAGAAAGCAGCCTAGAATATTTCTGCTTCCTGAGCTTTTTTGATGTTGCATATTTCATCTTGTCATGGAATCCTTTATTCAAACGATTCAGTTAATAGCTGTGTCACAAAGTACTTTAGTTGTATACCTGTTGGTTTATGGAATGGTAGTTTATGTGACAAGTTTATTTGGATTATTGTTAAAATTATTATAAAATTGTAATGTCCTCAATTCCACTTAATTCCAGTAAAAATCATTTTTATTTTTAGCTGCAACTCTCTTCCCCCATTGCTTTCAGGAAGGATTTTTGCTGGGAGAGGTAAGGCAAGAGGAAACCTTCAGCATCAGTGACTCCCAAATCAGCAGCACAGAGTTTCTGCAAGTAATCGGTAAGTGAGCTTGTCACGGGCCTGAGAAATACTCTTCTTGTATACATGCGCCCTCTTTTGTTCTTTGGCCGTTGACTGATTGTAACCTAACAATAGACTTTTTAAAGAGCACATAGAAAGCCACTCAGATCACAGTGCTGGTTATTTTCACTAAGAATGATACGCAATGTCTTTGTAAGTCAGCGTAAACCCGCAGTGTGAGTCTCTAAGTTCAGGTATTTTGTGAAGCTGTCCGTGACCCAAGTGCTCTGCCCTGTGAATGGCTGTGTGGAATTGCACATCCGTCTCTCCACAGCCATGGTGAGCCCCTGGTGTTCGCTTTGGGCTGTGCCCATGCTCAGCATCGCCTCATACCATAATGAAAGTGTGTGTTGTGCTGGTCCTCCCTAGAGGGATCTGGCAAAGATGTTTACACTTGTTTACAGAAGATATTTGTCAGACCTACACAGCTTTCTGAGAACTAAGCCAAATAGCCTATCTAGGGGAGCTTCCTGGGGAAAATGAAGGTGTTTTGTAGGTGCATTGCTCTTTGGCTCAGTCTCCTTTTGATAAATAAGGATCATATGTTTTTCACCTGGTGCGCATCACCGAACAGCATATCCTGATACTGAAAACAGAGCAAGGGCTGTTTGATGCATTTATGCAACCAACAATCACTAAAAAACGCCAGTGCAGGAGACGAGTGCTGGGCAGTGAGAGGGATGTCCAGTGCCTCTCTGCCTTCCAGGACTGTGAAAAGAGGAAGACAAGTTTACAGAAGTACCAGAGCATGCAGGCTGAGTGCCGTCATAAAGGAACAAAGACAATCTCATGAGTTGGGAAAAAAAAACTGCTCTTGGGTTAAGTCAGTAACGACACCGTGAGGGAGGTGAACTGAGGGCCAGTGAGTGGTTTGTTCAGGGCATCCCAGGGCAGGGAGTGCATAAAACATGCAGGGAGCCTGGCCTGTTTCTGGTTGTCTAGATACAGACGGTGTGACGGTGAGTGGTTTGTGGTTTGAAATACTGCTGGAAGGTTAGGTTATGCTGAGGCCAAAGCATTGATTTCGGCCTGTTCTCGTTGCCTTTAGTACCTGGGCTGGGGCCAGGGTAAGGACTGAGGAGGTGAGGGCTGGGGAAAACAAGAGACAGCTGTCTCCTAAAGAACCAAAACTATGAAATCCACTCCCCCCAATACTGACTTGGTAAATAAATACTTGATATTTGACGTGCTGTGGTGTAGCTGCTCTTTCACGGAGGTTTGATTTCTGTGTTTTGTCTTGCTTAACTCTTTAAAAATCCTAAAATAGAGAACTCTGTTTCATTGGCCATCTGGGCAATTATTCATTGTTTGCACTTGGGTTTTAAAAACTAATGTGGTGTGCGAGGGTTTGCCAGAAAGACCTGACGGCACACATGCAAGAGAGCGCTAGCCTGGCATGCTCACAGAAGTAGCATTTCTGAGGAGTGTTCCGGCTATTTATTTATCTTTGAGGAAACAGAATAGTAAAGTAATCTAAATTCTCCAGCATCGTGTACTCTTATCTTTGATTCATAAATACCAGTTCCTGTAATATTGCAGATACGGAGACTTGCCAACAGACAGAGAGACCCAGGTAATACAGGGCCATGGCGACGACCCTCTTTTGCTGTACAATGTTTAATTTATTAGCTACATTCAATTTATTGTTGAAACAATCATGGGTCTCATAAACAAGAGTATTTGCTAGTATTAAATGTATGGTTATCATTGTAGTCTTTCTCTCTTTTTTTTTTCCTGGTGGTGTTTTTCATTTAAAAGTAAATACATAACAATATTAGAAAATGTAAACCGGGACCCTGGAAAACCTGGATTAATAGGGCCAAGCGTTAGATAACGAACGTACCAGGAGAAGTATTCCATACCACTAGCGCAAAGAAATTTTCTGGATAGTTTAATCTCCGGCATATTTTAAAATAATAAATTGACCCAGTTTCGTATTTGTTGAAAATGCCTGAATCCACACACGGACACCTTTCCCTGACTCTGAACAATAAGGAGGACTTGATACGAAATGGCACGCTGTGAGGGAGCACTCGTCTTGAACACATTCATTTTTAAAGCAGTGCTCACACACTTGACGGAGAAGGCAGTGGCACCCCACTCCAGCACTTTTGCCTGGAAAATCCCATGGACGGAGGAGCCTGGTAGGCTGCGGTCCATGGGGTTGCTACGAATCGGACACGACTGAGCAACTTCACTTTCACTTTTCACTTTCATGCATTGGAGAAGGAAATGGCAACCCATTCCAGTGTTCTTGCCTGGAGAATCCCAGGGACAGAAGAGCCTGGTGGGCTGCCGTCTATGGGGTCACACAGAGTCGGACATGACTGAAGCGACTTAGCAGCAGCACGCACTTGAAGTGGAACTGTCCGCCCTTCATGCCGGGAGTGGCCAGGAGGAGAGAGCAACGAGAGAGCTCCCTTAGCTAACGAGGTGGTGGCAGCAGCAGTTCCTGGAAAGATGGAAGTGGGGATGAGAGGGGCTATTCAGCCCACCCACCAGCAGGAGAAGCAGCGACAGGAAGATAAGCCAGCGCAGCAGCGCATTCCCGTGGGGATGTTCACAGACGTGCAGGCAGAAATGCCATGCACATATGAAGAGGGCTCCACCAGGCGGCACCCCACTCCAGTACTCTTGCCTGGAAAATCCCATGGATGGAGGAGCCTGGTGGGCCGCCGTCTATGGGGTCGTACGGAGTCAGACACGACTGAGGCGACTTAGTAGCAGCAGCAGCAGCCACCAGCCACATGAGCTCTGGAGGCTTCCAGAACTCTGAAATCCCAGGCCAGGCTGCCCTGGCTCCCCTGCTTCCAGAAGTCTGCCTAGCAGCTGTCACAGCCGCCAACGTCACGCCAGTCTGCAGCTTAATCATGTTTGAAAGTATCACCCTGTTTTCTCCACAGAATGCTTAGTTAGGCATTGCAGAATCTTGTAGGAGAAAGCTTTGACCCTGTAGAAAATATGGTGTGGTATCTAGAGCATATCTTCAGTATGCTTCTCATCCAGGTTATAAATCGTGAAGGAAGTCTGCTGGGGTGGCTGATGACAGGAGTGTGTCTTCAGAGTTCAGAATTTACTCTAGGGATTTTCTTAAAATATTCTTTCCTTTAAAGTAGATGAGGACTTTTTTTTCCTTCCCCTGAACTCTAGTTAACATTTTTACTACAGATGTTCTGCAGTCTAATTACTGACAGTATCTCTGAAATAACTTCTGATGGTATACTGTATCATTTTTGGTGATAAAAAGAGGATTTCTAGATGAGATTTTCCTGTTTGCATCACTGTGTTGACAGTTAAACTCGGCAAATAATCTTTTCTTCCCCGTGAAAGTACTGGCATTTTTGTGTGTTTTGGCAGCTCTCACATTGGTACAGAAGCTAATGGGCATAACCCAGTGTCCTTCAGGGTTGTGGTTTCATTTTAGTTGAGTTAAAATTGCAGCCTGGAACTCTGTGGCTGTGGCTTTATAAGCAGCAGGTGATGAGTTGCTGGCCAGGAGAATGTTGTTAATAGAATTGAGTGGTTAATTAGTCCCATGGTCTTGTACGTCAACCCAGACCCTAAGCCCCCTGATGAACTTGAAGAAATGGTTCACTACAGTAAATCACAGCAATCTTTTCAGAAAGTGTTTGCCTCTGCCTTATAAATGGCTGTTTCCCTTGTGCTGAAAAGCTTTGAAAGGGCTAATAAACTTTCAGAGTTTTCACCCTTCCCCTTCAAAACACCTGGCCCAGTTGTCCTGCATTGTTAGTGAGTTACTGGTGGCAGACTGGTTAAGGCCCTCCTTTCCTCAAGCTGTCCTCACAGCTTTTATCCACCTCGATTGAATGCTTCCAGTCAGTGGTTCCTTTTTCCTCTTGGAACAAGGTAAGATTGACCAAAAAGCACACAATAGCTGTGTGATCCTGAATAAATGCTTTCAGGCATATGCTTATCACACGCCAACAGATGGGCCCAGGCCCGTTGTTGGCCATTTTACTTTGTCCTGAGAGGGTGGCCCTGAGCTTAAGTGTTAAGGAGACACTGCCTGCACCATTGTACACACTCTTTGGGAGAGGAAAACTGTCTTTTTATTGTCTGAGATTTTGGTTTAAAGTTTTTTTTAAATCCTGAGCTACTTTATAGTTGTCTGTATCTTACATGATTAACTGAGATGTATTTCCTCTTTCTGATTACAGAAATCCATAACCATCAGCCTTGTTCAAAACTTTTTAGGTAAGCCACATCCTTCTTTGTAGCTTTTCATCCTTACTAAAAGATTAATTGATTGAAAACTAATGAACTCAGGCTTGTATCTGATTATGACTATAGTGTTTTAAGTAGAACTGAGGGGGTCCAAGTTCACTGATTTACTGAGTGTCAGATGCCTGTGTGTAGTGCTGTGTTAAGTTAGGAAAAGGTGAAGGGTGGGCAGATAAACCTTGGCCTCAGTGGTTTAAAATGGAAGCCTTCCTGCCAGCCTTCCTAGCATGGGCTCATCAACCATACAGAAAGCAGCCCATCAAGGATCACATAGAGATAAAAGCATATTGTAAGAGGCATAAAAGTGTTCCGTGTTCAACTTTAAAGTGTAAGGAAAGGGAACATAAAGCTTACCTTTTTGGGTTTAAGTTAATATATTCCAGTTGCATGTTATGACCAACTAAAGGACAGAAAGAAACAGGAGGAGAGGCCTTCAAAAAGAGAAAGTAACACAGACACCCCTGGAGGCAAAGGTGAGGGAGAAGGTGATCAGCGCGTCTCCTCCAGCGGATGCTCCCCAGACCGCAGTCCAGGCCTCTGCCTCCTTCCAGAGCCCCCAACCCTTCCACCTGTTGACAGATATGATGACCTTCACTCCTGTGTTTCTTAAACCTCCCTGAGGCCCTGTTCCTCTGCTTTGTGAAAAGCCAGTTCAGTCCTTTCCTTGCACTTCTGCCCATACCAGTTCGATTCAGTGTTCTGGGTCAGCACTTCCTGCCGATGCTCCCAGCCCCTGTGCCTGGTTGTTCCTGCCGTGTGTTCACGGCAGCTTTCACCCTGACTCTACTCCCATCCTCAGCTGACCTAAACCCCCACCAGCCCTGCACCCAAGAACTCCTGGAGACTTCCACTGTGTTCACCACCCATCTTATCCCCACCCCTCCCACACACACTTACCCCTTATTTCAGAGGAGTGTTACATGTGAACAAAGCTCCACAATAGCTGAGAGCCTCACTCTTGGATTTACATGTAACTGAAGAGGAGCAGGAAGCAAACAAGGAATCAGCAGTTCATCTGAAAAGAATCTCAGAGCATTGAGATCGATTGCTGATGATTCAGCAGTCAATGAATGATTGAGGCCCTGGTCCACTCACAGCCTCAGTCTGGATCGGAAAGGGTCCTGTTGTTTGGCCCTGACTATCTAAGACTTTGCTAGGTGTACCCTGCCTTGTCTTTCTGAGGAGTTCCTTAAGCCACTGTCAGTAAAGTAATACCCAGACCATAGACTCATAATTGAAGCCATAGACTCATCATTCTTAGGACTGAAAGAAATCATATGTTTGCTCCAAACTGTTTATTTTGCAAAAAAAAAAAAAAAAAAAAGAAGTGGAGGCCAGTGAGGTTCAAGTGACTTGCCCACAATCCTATGGAGAGGAGCAGCGCAGAGCTGGAGCTGGTATCTCCTGACTTCCAGTTCAGTGTTTTTGCTGTAACTTGAACTCCTTCCTGCCTGTAAGGCCTGGGCTTGTGGTGGTGGGAGGAGGGGTGTGGCATTCCTGAAACCAGGACCAGTGATAGAAAAGGTCACACGTCATTATGCCCGAAATGCTCTTCACAGGGTCCTGGTCAGATGGGTCTCTTTTAAAGGTGAGTACCTTCAATTTGAAGCTGGCCAGACCTAGATCCAAATTCCAGCTGTTCCATCTGCCAGTTCTATAATTTGGGGCAAGTCACTTAACCGCAGTATCTTTATTTATAAAAATGGAGGGAAAAAAGGGTTGACTTGTTGGGCTGAGCTAGTACTTACCTCCCAGCAGTGAGACAGAAATGAAATGAATTAACATGAGGAAGCATGCAGCTGAGTGTCTTATTAAGGATTCAGCAAATATTCATTTCCCTTCTTCATTTCTCAGAATATGTGCTTCTCTGTTCTTTTTTTCCCCCATAGATAATTGACACTTAGAGACAAGGAAAAGATGTCACAGTCATTTGAAACCACACATTTTGTAATTACTTGGTTTCAGCATTTCCACTTATGAAGTAATACCTTTTGAATGTAGCAGTCTCTTGAGGAATCTTTGATGCAAAAGATACCTCATATCAGCAAACATTTAGATTGTTTTTTCTTTATACACTTATTGTGTGTGTGTGTGTGGCTCAGTCGTTCCGTTGTGTCCACCTCTTTGCAACTCCATGGACTGTAGCCCGCCAGGCTTCTCTGTCCATGGAATTCTCCAGGCAAGAATACTGGAGTGAGTTGCCATTTCCTCCTGCAGGGGAGCTTCCCTGCAGGGAAGGGATCGAACCTGCATCTCTTGCACCTTCTGCATAGACAGGTGGGTTCTTTACCACTGTGCCATTTTATACCTATTGCAGATAAGCAGTGGTAGCTTTATTGCCAACTTTTAGGATTAGGTGACACACAGACACAAGTTGCTAAGCATATTTTTGTCAAAATACTATGTAATTTTAATAAAATGTTTTTCCTCTTAAAAAAAAACAGTTTTTATGACTATGCAAGCAAAGTTAATGAAGAGAGCTTGGACAGGATTCTTAAAGATCGGAGAAAGGTATGTTCTGTTTGTCACCCAGTCTGATTTGGAAATCAGTCTTTATCACCCAAACTTAAAACCAGAAAGGAATGTAAAATGCAACAATGAAATTTGTTATTAATGTGTAAGAATTCTGTTAAGTAGATTTTAAAGGTAAACTGTGGATATGATACAATGTCTACAGTATGTAAAACAAAATTTAGATATTTAGAGTATGATTCCATTATGTAAAAGTCAGAAGGAGAAAAAAGAACATGAGCTATAATCCAGAAAGTTGACAGTAGTTGCTTCGGGGGGGTTCTAATTTTCCTGTTTGGTAATTTAAAAAATAATTTTGCCAACATTTACTACACATGCATTAATTTTATAATGAGGGAAAATATTCCTAAAAAAATGTAGATTGCAGCCAAACATCTTTTGATGTGTTGCTCTTTCAAGTTCAGTTCACATCGAACATAGATGTTTTCCCAAAAGGTTGCATGTTTATTGTTTCTGTGAGCATATGCATATGATGTTCTGCTTGTGTATATATATGGTAAACAAGTCTGAATAGAATTGAAAATGAGCCAAGGTTTTATTGCTGCAGTGCTGTGTGATGGTCTCATTCATAATTTACTCTGTGGTACCATGTATGGGGTTTCCTGTTTTAACTTGGTATATTGATTCCTGAAAAATAGATGAGTCACTAAAACATCACGTGAGGAGGAAAAGTACCAATGAAAGTGAAAGCTTGTTAAAGAGAAAACAAAATGCCATTCTTTAGAAGCATGTATTATAAAAAAGCCTTTAAAAGATTACCTGTGCCTGAAATAACCAGTGGGGCATCTCAGGTGTTCGAAGAAGGGCCGCAGAAGCAGCTAGAGTAAATGGGCAGCCTTTCCCATGTAGGGCCCTCTCAGAACCACCGTCTGGTGCACAGGCAGAAAGAGAAGCAGGTAAGGGGAAAGGAAACATAGAAAGTGTGGGGAAGGTCTGGGGAAAGGACAGTGTTTTGTGGGTGATGACAAGCTCAGGAAGGTCACCGTGTTGGCAGAGAGTCTTTAACACGGTCACCTGCCCGGGCGTGGGGAAGTGGCTGAGTGCAGCCCAAGGGTCCCCGTCTCACTCCCCCATTCTCAGTGATTTTCCTGAAGCGCACATTCTGGCATCTGGAGCATCTTCATTCTCTAGCCACCGCCTTACTTCTTCATTCCATTTATTTTCACATTTTAAATAATGAAGCTTTATATACCTGCTAAAACTAAAATTTATTTCATGAAGATTCTTACCGAAGCACTTATCTAGAACACTCACTATATATTAAATTACCAGGACATTTTCTTTTCAATAGAGAAAAAATATTTGAAGTGGAAAAAAGAAATAAAGAATATGAACAGGAAATTACAAAAGAAAAAAGAAATCTACAAACGGTCAAGAAGTAAATGGAAAAAATGTTCATTCTCATCAGGAGATGCAATTGGAACACATAATACTGTTGTTTTTGTTGTTGTTGTCCATCCAGTTGGCAAAAGCATAAAAGGATTGCTCATATCCAGTGTTGGCAAGGTTGTGGGAAGTGGGGAAGCTGTAGCTGGTGGGATGTAAGTTGATATAATAGACATTTAGGGAGAGAGTTTTGCAATAACAGAATTTTAAATATAGAGTTCCATCTCGAGAAATCTGGCCCAAGAAAACAGACAAATAGGCACAAAGGTGTGAAAACTTGTATTATTGAACACTTTAGCTCTGTGCCAGACTGTATACTAAGCACTTTCCAGGTACTGACACATTTAATCCTTGTACCCAGCCCATAAGGCTGTTATCATCACCCCCATTTTACAGTTGAGACAGCTAAGGATAAGTATCTTGGTTAAGGTTATAAGCCCGAACGTTGGTGCCAAGATTTAAACCCAGCAGTCTGGCCTTTTAATGCAGCATACAAAGATGTTTCTTGCATCTTTGCTTAATAATGAGAATTTTGAAAAAAATCTAAATGTCCACCAGCAAGGAATGGTTAAGTAAATTATGCTGGTGCCTCCATACTATGGAATATGACAGTTTATGCGTGCTCAGTCGCGTCCGACTCTTGACCGCCCCATGGACTATAGCCTGCCAGGTTCTTCTCTCCATGGAATTTGCCTGGCAAGAATTTTGGAATGGGTTGCTATTTCCTCCTCCAGGGCATCTTCCTGATCCAGGGATTGAACCCATGTCTCTCACTGGCAGATGGATTCTTTACTACTGCACCTCTGGGGAAGCCCATGGGATATGAAGCAGCCATTAAAAAGATAAGGGAGGTTCTCATGAATGACTTAGAAAGTTCTTAAAGTTAAGTGAAATAATTTGAGCCTGCTTTTTATAAAAACAAAAAGTCTGAGTATATAAAGAGAAAGATCCAGAAGAAAGCCAACCACACCTAGAAGTGGTTACTCTGAGTAAAGGCAGCAGAGATGTTGCTGAGGAGGGGAAACTTTATATAATAAGGTTTTTTACATTATATTTTATATTGAAACTAATTGGAAAAAAGAAATGAACTCTACCATGTAGCATTTTCAGTAGTAAATAGAGACACTTTTCTTAATTAATTTGGGGGTTTTAAATTGGATTTGCTAATTTACTATGATATTTTGTATTTCAGTTATGTATTAAAATATAGTCATATCATATTTTTAAAAATAATAAATAAAATTGGATTTGGTCTTTTGAGACACAGAAGACCAATATAGATTGTTAACTGGAGTTATCTTTGCTTTTCCTGGGGCCCAGATTCTCAAAATCTGATCTTCAGTTTTGATTTTCTAAAGCTGTGTACTAAAACTAACAATTATATTTTCTTTTGCAATTAAAAGACAGGAATTTGTTTCTTCAATTTACTTGGAAATTAGGTTTTATTTTCCATACAATTTGTTAAAGGCAGAGACTGTATTTTATGTTCATTGTATTTCCTATGACATATTATACATAATATAAACTCTTTGAGGTTTTTTTTTTTCCAAGAATCCAAATTTCTATCCCCAAAACAAAAGATGATACTTAATGTTTAGACTGAAAAGCTGTATAGTTGACTCTAGTATGGGGATTTTTCCCCAGAAATGGTACAAAGTTACATCTTCACCTCAAAGGGGTTATAGTAGTACCTACAAAGTTAAATTTAAAATGTTCAGCTTAAAAATACATATGTACTTAAACAGTATCTGATATAAAAAATTATGATTTTTTTTTTTAATTATTTTTTAATTAACATCAACTCTTCAAGAAAGTGCTAATGGAAACATTTCAAAAATTGATTCTCTGCTAGGCAGGCTTCAAAGCAAATGTTTAATTGAAAAGCTCTGGGAGTTCCTTGACAGAGAGTTCTGACAAAATGTGGTCCACTGTGGACCACAGAATGTGGAGAAGGGAATGGCAAACCACTTCAGTATTCTTGCCTTGAGAACCCCATGAAAAGTATGAAAAGGTAAAGAGATAGGACACTGAAAGATGAACTCCCCAGCTTGGTAGGTGCCTAATATGCTACTGGAGATCAGTGGAGAACTAAGTCCAAAGAATGAAGAGACAGAGCCAAAGCAAAAACAGTGCCCAGCTGTGGATGTGACTGGTGATCAAAGTAAACTCCGAAGCTGTAAAGAACAATATTGCATAGGAACCTGGAATGTTACGTCCATAAATCAAGGCAAATTGGAAGTGGTCAGGAGATGGCAAACATCAACATTTTAGGAATCAGTGAACTAAAATGGACTGAAATGGGTGAATTTAACTCAGATGACCATTATATCTACTACTATGGGCAAGAATCCTTTAGAAGAAATGGAGTAGCCATCATAGTCAACAAAAGAGTCCAAAATGCAATACTTGGATGCAGTCTCAAAAATGACAGAATGATCTTTGTTCATTTCCAAGGCAAACCATTCACTATCACAGTAATCCAAGTCAATGCCCCAAGCACTGATGCCAAAGAAGCTGAAGTTGAGCAGTTCTATGATGGCCTACAAGACCTTCTAGAGCTAACACCAAAAAAAAGATGTCCTTTTCATTATAGGGGACTGGGATGCAAAAGTAGGAAATCAAGAGATACCTGGAGTAACAGGCAAACCTGCCCGTAGAGTACAGAATGAAGCAGGGCAAAGGCTAATAGAGTTTTACCAAGAGAACACACTGGTCATAGCAAACACTGTCTTCCAACAACACAAGAGAAGACTCTACACATGGACATCACCAGACAGTCAACACCAAAATCAGATTGATTATATTCTTTGCAGCCAAAGATGAAGAAGCTCTATACATAGTCAGCAAAAACAAGACCGAGAGCAGACTGGTTCAGATCATGAACTCCTTATTGCCAAATTCAGACTTAAATTGAAGAAAGTAGGGAAAACCACTAGACTATTCAGGTATGACCTAGATCAAATCCCTTATGACTATACAGTGGAAGTGACAAATAGATTCAAGGGATTTGATCTGATAGAGTGCCTGAAGAACTATGGACAGGGACAGAGGTTCGTGACATTGTATAGGAGGCAGAGATCAAGACCATCCCCAAGAAAAAGAAATGCAAAAAGGCAAAATGGTTGTCTGAGAAGGTCTTACAAATAGCTGAGAAAAGAAGGGAAGCTAAAGGCAAAGGAGAAAAGAAAAGATACACCCATTTGAATGCAGAGTTTGAAAGAATAGCAAGGAGAAATAAGAAAGCCTTCCAAAGAGATAGAGGAAAACAACAGAATGGGAAAGACTAGAGAGCTCTTCAAGAAAATTAGCGATACCAAGGGAATCATTCATGCAAAGATGGGCACAATAAAGGACAGAAACAGTATGGACCTAACAGAAGCAAAAGATATTAAGAAGAAGTAGCAAGAATACACAGAACTATACAGAAAAAGATCTTCATGACCCAGATAACCACGATGGTGTGATCACTCACCTAGACCAGACATCCTGGAGTCCGAAGTCAAGTGGGCCTTAGGAAGCATCACTACTAACAAAGCTAGTGGAGGTGATGGAATTCCAGTTGAGCTATTTCAAATCCTAAAAGATGATGTGTGAAAGTGCTGCACTCAATATGCCAGCAAATATGGAAAACTCAGCAATGGCCACAGGACTGGAAAAGATCAGTTTTCATTCAAATCCCAAAGAAAGGCAATGCCAAAGAATGTTCAAACCACCGCACAACTGCACTCATCTCACATGCTAGCAGAGTAATACTCAAAGTTCTCCAAGCTAGGCTTCAACAGTATGTAAGTCAAGAACTTCCAGATGTTCAAGCTGAATTTAGAAAAGGCAGAGAAACGAGAGATCAGATTGCCAACATCCTTTGGATCATGGAAAAAGCAAGAGAGTTCCAGAAAAACATCTACTTCAGCTTTATTGACTACACCAAAGCCTTTGACTGGGTGGATCACAATAAACTAGAAAATTCTCCGAGATGGGAAAAACAGACCACCTTACTTGATTCCTGAGAAATCTGTATGAAGATCAAGAAGCAACAGTTAGAACTGGACATGGAACAACAGACTGGTTCCAAATTGGGAAAGGAGTATGTCAAGGCTGCATATTGCCACCTTGCTTATTTAAGTTATATGCAGATTACGTCATGTGAAATGCTGGCCTGGATGAAGCACAAGCTGGAATCATGACTGCCGGTAGAAATCTCAATAACCTCAGATATGCAGATGACACCACCCTTATGGCAAAGTGAAGAGGAACTAAAGAGCCTCTTGATGAAAGTGAAAGTAAGAGTGAAAATTTGGCCTAAAACTCCACATTCAAAAAACTAAGATCGAGGAGCTAAGATGGCGGACGAGTAGGACGGGGAGAATACTTTCTTCTCCACAAATCCATTAAAAGAACATTTGAATGCTGACTAAATTCTACAAAACGACTTTTGAATGCCGGCAGAGGACATCAGGCACTTAGAAAGACAATTCATTGTCTTCAAAAGGAGAAAACGAGCCCTGCGGTAACTCCTTTTGCGGAGAAGCGGCGCGGACACCAGCATTTGCTATTAGCAAGCGGCGGCTGGGCTAGGAGGAGCGGCGCGGCCTGCATCGTTTTGAGAAAGGATTTGCCCTGGCTGTCTCAAGCGCTATCTGAGCGAAATAACCAGACTGTTGGTTATCTACTACATCAAGGACCAGCCCTAACTTGGGACACCACCAGGACTGTGTGAGGAACAGAGGACTGCATTGAGATAGCCGGCTGCAGGCCATCCCACTCCGGTGACAGGCAGCCAGGGCCGGAGGCGGGCAGTCACAGCCCTAGAGAGACACTGTTTGCAGAACTCTAGGTAGGTTTCTGTGCTGAGTCACGCTTCTTGGGGCTCTGGATGGTCAACATCTGCCTGAGAAGGTGCGCCATTGTATACCCAGAAAACTGAGCGGCGGGGAGGCGATAAGTCGCAGCAGCTGCGCTCGCTAAACATTTCATCACCTGCGCTACTCGGATCTGGGAAGGGCATAAAACGCAGACTCAACCGAGTCTGTGCTTCTGACGATTATCCGAGTGCCTGAACCTGGCCGGCTTAAATTTGGGTGTTCATCTCTGCCCCTTTTGTAACAGGGCAGAGATCAGATACTGAAAAGACCTGTAAACCGCCTCAAGAAAGAGAATTCAACAAACTACCAGAATATAGTAAAGACACTTTAAACTTGGCGATTTTAACAAAATGAAGAGACAAAAGAATACCCAGCAGCTAAAGGAACAGGATAGATGCCCACCAAACCAAACCAAAGAGGAAGCGATAGGGAATTTACCTGATAAAGAATTCCGAATAATGATTGTGAAATTAATCCAAAATCTCGAAATCAAAATGGAATCACAGTTAAAGAGTCTGGACACTAGGATTGAGAAGATGCAAGAAAGGTTTAACAAGGACCTAGAAGAAATAAAAAAGAGTCAACACATAATGAATAATGTAATAAAGGAGATCCAAAACATCCTGGAGGCAACAAATAGTAGAATAACAGAGGCAGAAGATAGGATTAGCGAATTAGAAGATAGAATCCTAGAAATAAATGAATCAGAGGAGAAAAAAGAAAAACGAATTAAAAGAAATGAGGACAATCTTAGAGACCTCCAGGATAACATTAAACGCTACAACATTCGAATCATAGGAGTTCCAGAAGAAGAAGATAAAAAGAAAGACCATGAGGAAATACTTGAGGAGATAATAGTTGAAAACGTCCCTAAATTGGAAAAGGAAATTACCACTCAAGTTCAAGAAATCCAGAGAGTCCCTAATAGGATAAACCCAAGGCGAAACACCCCAAGACACATATTAATCAAATTAACAAAGATTAAATATAAAGAACAAATATTAAAAGCAGCAAGGGAAAAACATCAAATAACTCACAAGGGAATTCCCATTAGGATAACAGCTGATCTTTCAATAGAAACTCTCCAAGCCAGGAGGGAATGGCAGGACATAATTAAAGTGATGAAAGAAAATAACTTACAGCCTAGATTATTGTATCCAGCAAGGATCTCATTCAAATATGAAGGAGAAATCAAAAGCTTCACAGATAAGCAAAAGTTGAGAGAATTTAGCACCACTAAACCATTTCTCCAACAAAAACTAAAGGACATTCTCTAAAAATTGACTTTAAAGATCCTGAAAAGGAGACAATCAAGGTTATACATAATGACTTAAAGGAACAATCCAAAAAGAAGTTATAATAATTATAGATATATACGCACCCAACATGGGAGCATTGATATATTTAAGATAAACATTAATTAATATGATAGAAGAAATATGCAACAATACAATAATAGTGGGAGACTTTAATACCCCACTCATACAATCTGGCTGTAATAGACAAAGTAAACAGGAAAACATATTTACTTATGAGCCTCAAAAAATTCAGTTCACTCAGGAGAGTTAAAAAAAAAATTCACTTATCTGTTCACTTTGTAAAGCTTTATTGACTATTTTATGGGACTGGTACCACTTTGGGTAGTAGGGAGGAAGAAGTGACAAATGTGATCCTGTCCTAAATAATATATTGTGGTAAAGATAGACCTACCAATACAAAATACCAAGATGTGCCTAAGATGAGGACACCCAAACTGGGCTTTTAGTTTCCTGAACTTTTCATTTCCAGATCAAACCTCCTAATATAGGATGAATTCAATATGATTTTTTTAAGTGTTCTTTGTGATTAAAAACAGAAAGCCATTAGATAAGAAATTACATATACTCCTCCCCACCATCATTCCCCTTCTTTCTTCCCATTTCCCTCCCACCCTCATTGATCCTTTCCTTTGTCCATTTTCCCCTGCAAAAAAAAAAAAAAAACTAAGATCATGGCATCTGGTCCTATCCCTTTATGGCAAATAGATGGGGAAACAGTGGAAACAGTGACAGACTGTATTTTCTTAAGAAGTGATTTCTCCAAAATCACTGGAGATGGTGACTGCAGCCTTGAAATTAAAAGATGCTTGCTCCTTGGAAGAAAAGCTATGACCAACCTTGACAGCATATTAAAAGCAGAGACATCACTTTGGCAACATCAAAGCTGTGGTTTTTCCCCTAGTCATATTTGGATGTGAGAGCTGGGCCATAAAGCAAGCTGAGCACCAGAAGATTGGTGCTTTTGAGCTGTAGTGTTGGAGAAGACTCTTCAGAGTCCCTTGGACTGCAAGGAGATCAAATCAGTCAATCCTAAAGGAAATCAGTCCTGAATAGTCTTTGGAAGGACTGATGCTGAAGCTAAATAAAGCTCCAGTACTTTGGCCACCTGATGCGAAAAACTCACTTATTGGAAAAGAGCATAATGCTAGGAAAGATTGAAGACAGGAGGAGAAGGGGACAACAGAGATGTTTTTATAACATCACCGACTCCATGGGCATGAGTTTAAGCCAGCTCCGGGAGTTGGTGATACACAGGGAACCCTGGCATGCTGCAGTCCATGGGGTTGCCAAGAGTTGGACATGACTGAGCGACTGAACTGAACTGAACTGAGAGATCCTGGTGGTCCAGTGGTTGGGACTCTGCACTCTCACTGCCAAGGGCCCTGAGGGCTGCCGGAGTTCAGTCCCTGGTGGGGGAACGAAAATCCTAAAAGTGGAGCAGGGAGGCTCCCCCACTGAAAAAAAGAAAGAAAAATCCAACAAAGGAAAGTTCAGTGATTTGAACTCATAAAATAAGTATGTAGTAATTTTAAAAGTTTCTTGAGTCCTAAAATAATCCATTAGAATACACAACCTAATAAAGATTTTTGTCACAATACCAATTAATATATGTAAAATATATAGAAAAATATTTACTAAAAACATGTGGCTCTCAAATATAGGAACTCCACAACATTGCTAAATTAAAAAAAAAAAAAAAAGTTGGATTTAAGATACAGGCCGATGTTTTTTCATATGAGAAATTCCCCTGTAGGTGCAGCCTGGTTGCCTGCTCAGTTACTGCCCTGGCAGAAGCCATATTATGTTTACAAAGTTTTGACCACCCTCAGGTTTTGGGCTCAGGCCAACAAAAGCAAGTGAGAGGAGGATTTCTGCCTTCCTGAAAGCATCTGCTCTGAAACAGATAATGATAAATATAACTGCCATCTTAATATTAACATAAGGCCAAAAAGAACACAAGTTAAAGATGACAGATGTGCTCAGTATTGGGGATAATTGCTTTGGTTCCAGAAAATGTAAGTCAGTGTCTAGCATAGAGAGTAGAGAGTAGTGTCTTTGTGAAATATTGTCTGAAGCTTCAGCAGAGATAAGGTTTTAGGGAAAGACATTCATAATTTTTCATCATGGCTCAAAAATAGCTATCAAAAATGTGCTCTTCCGCATCAGTAACCTCGGTTCTTGATAGCCTTGCAACTAGCTTATTAGCTCTAAAAGGTAACAATTGTACCTGTCACCAGTGTGAATTGTTTTGGCATCTTATCTCTCATTGATCAGAATGAAGAGGGTTATTTTTTTAGCAAATATCAAATGAATAAATTGATATCCACAATAAATTTACAAGGCTTCCTGCTTCTCAGATAGTACAAATGGAATCAAACAAGTAGAGTCAGTGTAAATGAAAAGTGTTAGTATCCATGCAGTCACCACTTGCCTGATTCTTTAATCAGCGAGTATTTCGTGAGAACGGCCGTGTGCTGACCGCTGCTCGGGCCTCTGCAGGAATGCAGAGGGTGTGAGACGTGACCCAGTCCTGCAGAGGAGCTAATCCCAAGTTAAATTCAAAGTGCCGAGACTCAGCGTGAAATACGCCATGTTCTTTGATACTAGTAGCTCTAGCCAGTTGATAATTTTTCTTACTTTTTGTTTTTATTTTTTTAAAGGAAAACTACTTTTCACTCTGATTTATACTGACAGAAGTGTTTGCGTTTTCTTTATATTTAAAGTATACCAGAATCAATTGATTCAATATAATTAGAAGTATGCTTTATTTTCAGTAGTACTTCTTAAGAGCAGGCAGTGTTACTTTGCTCCCTATAGTTCCTTACATGTGGTATGAACTCTGTGCAGAAAACATTACTCACCTCTCAGGGTTGTTGTGATAATTAGTGAAAATAATTGTAACAGTAAAGGTTGATTGACTTCCTTCCTTTATGAAAGTTTCTAAAACATAGTCTAAATTTACCGTTAATTTGGAAGGAATAATGCTAAAGCTGAAACTCCAGTACTTTGGCCACCTCATGAGAAGAGTTGATTCATTGGAAAGACTCTGAAGCTGGGAGGGATTGGGGACAGGAGGAAAAGGGGACGACAGAGGATGAGATGGCTGGATGGCATCACTGACTTGATGGACGTGAGTCTGAGTGAACTCCGGGAGTTGGTGATGGACAGGGAGGCCTGGTGTGCTGCGGTTCATGGGGTCACAAAGAGTCGGACATGACTGAGCAACTGATCTGAACAACTTTAAATTACTTTCATTAGGATTTTCATTCAAAGAATTTGTTTTAAAGAAAGAAGCTATGAAAGATTGTTCTTCCTATAAAGAATTAAAGTGTCTCCACAACAGAGGTTTTGAAACTTTAGTTATACATAAGAAAAAACTTAAGAATTCATCTTGAATTCAGGTTTCTGACTGTACCCTTAGAAGCTCCAGCTCTGCGGGTCTGGATTGGGCCCAGCCAGCTCCCAGGTGTCTCTTAGGCCCCCCGTCTTCCATACAGCCAGCAGATCACATCGTGAAAGTGTTCTTCCAAAGAGCCTGTCAGTTTAGATCACATACCAATTTAAGTTCTGGTATAGTCAGCACTGACAAAGCTAACCTTTTAAAATTGTTGTATTAAAGTATAATTAACATGTAGTAAACTGCATATATTTAAAGCATATACTTTGATAAGTTTTGATATATGTATACATGCATGAAACCACCATTAGAATAAGATAATGAACATATCTATCCGTGCCAGAGTCTCCTCGTGGTCTTTTCTGATCCCTCCTTCTCACCTCTG
This sequence comes from Tragelaphus eurycerus, assembly GCA_935064755.1. Lineage (NCBI taxonomy): Eukaryota > Metazoa > Chordata > Mammalia > Artiodactyla > Bovidae > Tragelaphus > Tragelaphus eurycerus. Next base: position 8,034,183 of record CAKXYN010000088.1, on the reverse strand, counting down.
CCCCAGTCATCCACTGATCTGCTTTATGTCATTTTCATTTTCTAGAATTTACATGCCATCAAATCGTAGATTGAGAATTCTCTGGCAGTCCAGTGATTAGGACTTGGTGCTTTTACCGCTGTGGTCCTGATTGGGGAACTAAGATCCTACAAGCCATGCAGTGTAGCCCCCCCCAAAAAAGAATCCTGTAGCCTGTGCTCTCATGATGATGATAATCTTTGTTGTTCTGGCTTCTCTCACTCAGCATAATTATTTGGGATTCGTGTGTGTTGCGTGTGTTGGTGTTTCTTCCTTGGTGTCACTGTGTGGGAGTCCAGTGTGCGTACACCACGTTTCTGTTTATCCGTTCACCTGTTGGTGGGACAGCTGCGTGGCTTTCAGTTTCGTGCTATTGCACGTAAATTTGGTATGAATGTTTGTGCACATGCATTCAGAATGAAATTTCATGCAGCTTTTAACACTTCTTTCTTCTGTGTCTGTTGCAGAAAGTGATCGGGTGGTACCGATTCCGGCGAAACACGCAGCAGCAGATGTCGTACCGAGAGCAGGTGATCCACAAGCAGCTCACCCGCGTCCTCGGGGTGCCCGACCTCGTCTTCCTCCTCCTCAGCTCCATCTCCACTGCCAACAGTTCCACTCACGCTTTAGAATATGTTCTCTTTAGACCAAATCGAAGGTAAAGAAAGCATTCACCAGCCCACATAAACAGGAAAGATGTTGACACAAGTACTTGAGATGTGTGCCTTTGAAAATAAGCATTTTATAGCATCTTTAAAGAAGAGTGTTTATAACTGTCCTGTAGCTGGTTTTCTCTGTGATAGAGAAGGTATTTTCTTGTCAGTTAATTATATAAATTAAAATAGTTTTTGAATCAAGAAGCATTAGCAAGACATTCATCATGCATCCGTTCTTACAAGAATAAATAGCTGGAAATCATCATTTGCTTCTCCATAATCCATTATATACAAGTACAGTTCTGTTGTGCTATAAGTCTGATTATAATTTTAAAACATAGATTTCAGGGACAAAATTGTAAAATTGATCCACCTACTGGCTAATGAGGGTTTTGCATTAGGAACTTGTTAAAGCAAAAAGAAAGATCATATGATCATGGTATGTCAGTAAACAACAGAAAGGATTCCTATAGAAGTTCATTTATAGTAGAATAAATTAAATCAGCATCAGTGAAAAATAATTATCAGTTGTTAAATAGCCACTCCTAAGATTTCATCAATTAATCAGTAGGTTTTTGAGCACCTAAAACCACCTCGGCACTCTTGTCAGTTGCTGTGGAAATGCAGAAGACCTAACCTCTGCCTACAGGAGTTTACAGTTGAGTTCTACTTTAAGGGAAGTGAAAAATTTTCTAATCAACATAACCCTGAGTTGTCTGTGGAAGTGGGTTCTCTGTGAGACCTTCTGTTAGTTCCCAGTGCAGAGACTGGAGCTCCTATTGGCGAGACCCATTCTTTAAGTAGAGGAGTACTTTCAACATGATCTCTGTCTCTCTCTCAATCCCCCACAGGTATAATCAAAGGATATCCCTTGCTATTCCCAATCTAGGCAATACTAGCCAGCAAGAGTATAAAGTGTCTTCAGTGCCAAATACTTCTCAGAGTTATGCCAAAGTTATTAAAGAACACGGGTAAGTTGAAAGGTAAAATGAATGTTTTTCCTTTGTTTTGCTAACTGTGCTTCTGGAGAAATGTGACGTCATTTGATATGATTAACACTGAAAAATCCAATAAGGCAATTCTCTTTCTCTACTACTGTATATCAAAATCTGAACGCTTATTGAAAAGAAAATTTACTTTTATCAATATTTATTTTTTTAATCACTTGCCACAATTTTTTTTTCTTTTTTTGCAACTGATGCAAAAATGTGAGTAGATTATGTGTATATCTGAGGTTCTGAAAGCTAACTGTGGTCCCTGAAAAACGTATAGGGTGAGGGAAAAAATAACTACTACTTTTCAGTGGTCTTGGCAACAGGGGTTCTCTCTTCTTTCTCTTGTGTAACCCTAGGGACATGGGCATTGTTGCTGAAATGTTGTTACCCTGGGGTTGCAGCATTTAGGTAATCGGTAGATTAAGGAGGAAATGACAGGAAAGTATCTTCTGTTCACTGTGGTTCTGATCGCTCTGTGAACCTCGTTTCTGTCTGTCTTCTAGTGCTGACTTTTTTGACAAGGACGGAGTGATGAAAGACATCAGGGCAATCTATCAGGTTTATAACGCGCTTCAGGAGAAGGTGCAGGTAACTGACTCACTCACTAGCTTTCAGTATTGATGTTGCCCAAATGCTTTTTAAATTCTACCTTAATTTTTAATAATCTCCCAACCGACAAATGAATTGTGGTCCAAAAATCAGTCCCCAAATGATACCAGATGTGTGCAGTAGTTACTCACGCCAGTCTGCGAAAGCCTGTCTCACTCACTATGTGCCTGCCATGGAGGCTGTGAAGTACAGTTTTAATATCACTCTTTTAAATACTTGTGACCTCTTTAATGACAGCGTTTTCCTTAGAGAAATGTATTCCCAGCTTAAGGAAGGATCGCTAAGAACACAGCTGTCGCATCACTTAGCCTCTAAGTAGAGACCGCACCCAAAGGCCCCCGTGGTAACTCAGGACAGCTCGGCCTCCGATTCGAGTTCACTCCTCTGCCCACAGCTGCCTCCACTGAGTGGGAGGGTGCAGTGGGGCCTGTTCATTCCTAGGCATTCATGCAACAAATATCTATGGAAACATCTCCTGCAAGCCAGATCCTGAGCTAGGTGCTAGCAGTACTTTCCCACGTTCTTGTCATCAGCCCCAGAGTGTTCTCAGGGGTGATTTGCTCTGAAACCCTAAGAACAAAAGCAGGAGGACAGGAAGAAGAGGAGTCAGGCTGAAGAGGCTGTCCCAGGCCTGGAGGAAGGGCCCAGGGAATGAAAGAGCACAGGCAGCTTCTGAGAAAGAAGAGAGCAGTCTGCGTTCAGCCTGGGGCAAAGGGGAAGGCAGGCAGTGGGCAGATCCCAGTGTGAGGCTCCTAATCAGGGTCACGGTCCCCATAGCAGCACAGGGAACTTAATCCAGCCTCACTCACTGGTGACTGGCCCACTTTCTGGCGATTTCTGGTATTTCTGCTATGGAAGGAACGTGCAGTGAAAAGCAACTTTTTGTCCTGAATTCATGACCATGCTCTTTGCAGACTGTCGGTGCCGTCTCACAGACTTCAAAGTGGCATGTATTAGACATTTCGTTGCCTATTTATTAAGGCCTGCCCTCCAAACACCAAATCACGTCCATGCCCTGATATGAATGGTTAAAGTACATTGACTAGGGAAAGTTGAAAAAGAAAATAAGTTTCAAAGTCAAGTTCTTTTTCAACTTTTCCTAGTTGTGGTTTCTATTAAATAAATCTGTGTGTGATCTGAGGCTTAATTGTTGATTATAAATAAAAGTTGAAAGCATCTCATTCCTTTCTTTTGTTCATCCTCCTCTGCTAGACTGTGCTGTGCTAAGTCACTTCAGTCGTATCCGACTCTTTGTAACCCTGTGGACTGTGGCCCGCCAGGCTCCTCTGTCCATAGGATTCTCCAGGCAGGAATACTGCAGTGGGTTGCCATGCCCTCCTCCAGGGGATCTTTTCAACCAGAGATTGAACCCAAGTCTCTTAGGTCTCCTGCATTGGCAGACGGGTCCTTTACCAGTAGCACCACCCGGGAAACCCTATGCTAGACTGATACCAAAAATTCCCTTTTCATATAAATAAAGATGAGTAAGCAAGGGAAAGATTCATATTCAAGAATGTACAAGCTAAGTAGCATAATCGTCTTGACATAACTAAGAAAGCAGTTCAGTGAATAGCAGCAGCACTGGTCTCTTGGGCCTTCATGGTTTTGTTCTGTACCTCAGGGAAATGTCTGCTTTTTAATGTAATAAAGTATACAGATTTTTCCTAGGGTCATAATCGATGCTGTCTTTATGAAGTGCCTCATGCTTGGATTTGAAACTAATTGTTCTTGTTGTCATTTTTCCCTCAGGCAGTGTGTGCAGACGTGGAAAAGAGTGAGCGAGTTGTTGAATCATGTCAGGCAGAAGTGAACAAATTAAGAAGACAGATCACTCAGAGGAAGAATGAAAAGGAACAAGAAAGACGTGAGCTTCTTATTCATTTTACCCCTGAGTATCAGGGAAATGTCTGGTTTTAAACTTCGAATTATATGATAAATTGCATCCATTCTTGTACATTCATCAGGCCCCAAGTTAGGCTGCTTGGGACAGGGCATGCCTTTGTCTTTAGCTTTTCCAGAAGCGCAGTACTGTTTTTCGTCGTGTCCTTCTCAAGTCTCTGATACTGGAAGAAAAAAGACCAAAGGTAGAAAGGCTGAAGCAAGTTAGAGTAATTCCCAAGAAGTGATATGATCTGTGTACAGTAGATGTGATATTTCTTACCAAGTTAACCCTGGCATGCCTAGGACATAGGAGCCGTGTCCTGTGTTCACTGGAGCCTCATAAAAGAGCTCCCTAAAATTCTGTTAACATTATCTTTGATGCACAGGGCAGGGTCCCGGCAAAGACTTTAGATGTCTAGTTTTTGATAGCAGTGGGTGGCCAGATACCATTATGCTAAGGAACCAGCTGGTTAAATGAGAATTAGACCTAAGAATCTATTAACTCCAGCATGGTAACAGACATATATGCTATAGTACCACCAGATTTTTAAAAATATTATTTTTATTGAAATACAATTGATTTACAATATCATGTTAGTTTCAGTACAGCATGGTAATTCAGATATGTGTGTGTGTGTGTATATTATTTTTCAGACTCTTTTCCATTATAGGTTATTACAAGATGTTGAATATAGCTCACTGTGCTATCCAGTAGGACTTGTGGTTTATCAGTCTTACGTACAGTAGTGTGTATCTGTTAATCTCAGACTCCTGATTTATCCTCCCCATCCACCCTTTGGTAACCATTTTGCTTTCTATGCCTGTGAACCTATTTCTGTTTTGTAAGTAAGGTCATTTGTACCATTTTTCTGTTTGTTTTTTTTATTCCATGTGTAAGTAATATCAGTGGTATTTATCTCTGACTTCACTTGGTATGATAATCTGTAGCTCCATTCATGTTGCTGGAAATGGCATTATTTCATTCTTTTTTACTAAACTCGCTAGATTTACTAGTGGTTAAGACTTTGGCTCTTCCCCTTGCAGGGGGCACAGATTCCATCCCTGGTTGGGGAACTAAGGGCCTGCCTGCTGCACAGGGCAGCCAAATAAATCAGATAAAATACAGGGACACACAGAGACACACACAAAGCTGGATGATGGAGCTGGAATTTGGAGAAGTTGGGGTGCCTGACACCTGAGGTGTGTGTCTTTTAACCCAAATCTTATACTCTTTTCATCAGAATTTTAACTGAACACAAGAAACTCTCCAGTTAGCACTGTTTTTCTTAGTCGCTCATTGAGAGAGTTTTTGAGGACTTCCTCTGTGGGGGAGAACTGCTTTCTCAGGGCCCTGGGTGAGGATATCACTCAGATATCTATCTGAGTGATAGAATTGTGGGTGATTTTCATTTTTTTTTCTTTTCTAAATTTTGTACAAATCATTTTTATAATTTTAAATGTACTTGAAAACAATTTAAAGGCCATAGACTCATAGATATGTGGCTGTTTCAGTTTTACCACCTTAAAAATGCAATAAAGTTATGGCCTAGTACCTAACACAGGACTTTTGAAGTCCCTATTTTTTTAATTTAATTTAAAAAATATTTTTGCAATGTTGTATTGTTTTCTGAACCTTTTTTTCCTTCATATTTGTTTCTTTGGTCGGGCCGTGTCTTTGCTGTGGCATGCAGGAGCTGCAGTCTTCAGTGTGATATGCAAACTCAGTGCAGCATGTGGGATCTAGTTCCCGGACCAGGGGATGGACTCCGGCCCCCAGCACTGGGAGTGCAGCATCTTGGCCACTTGATCACCAGGGAAGTCCCAGGGCTTTGAACTTTTAAGGAGAAAGAGATGTTTAAGACTATTGTGACAAGTAGTTGTCAAGAAGTTTTTTCTTATTTTTTTGATGTGAGTTCTATTAAGGAAAAACTCACATTCAGATGACCGTCAAGCCTGGGGACAACTCTCAATTTTATCCTCTGTCCCCATGGTCTCCGAGCACAGTGAGCAGCAGGTGAGGGTCATAGCACTGGATCTGGAGTTGAGAGACCTGTGTTTGGGTATCAGAGCCCCCACTTCTTGCTCTCCTCTTAGTGAAGTCACCTGATCTTTCTGACCTCTGGTCCTTTGCCTGCATAACAGACGGTAATATTAATGATGACGGTAGTACTTCAGAGAGCTGTTCTGAGGCTTTTGAAAATTATGAAATACTGTGCAAATGTACATAAATTGCAGTGCTTTGTTGCCATTTTCAGAACAGTCCGGTCAACCATTGAATGTGTTGACATGCAAAGCTGTGACAATACGGAGAGTGTTACAGTTTCCTTCCTCTTTCCACCCAGGATTGCAGCAGGCAATGGTAAGCCGACAGATGCCATCTGAGAGCGTGGACCCCACCTTCAGCCCTCGGATGCCCTATCCAGGGTTCACAGCGGAAGGTCGAAGTACTCTTGGAGACACAGAGGCCTTGGACCCACCTCCGCCTTATTCTGATCTTCACCCAAATAATCAAGAAAGTACTCTGAGCCATTCTCGCATGGAAAGCAGCGTCTTTATGCCTCGACCTCAAGCTGTGGGCTCCTCCAGTTATGCCTCCACCAGTGCTGGACTGAAATATCCTGGAAGTGGAGCAGACGCCCCTCCTTCCCACAGAGCAGCTGGAGACAGTGCTGAGGAATCAGATGACAGTGATTATGAAAATTTGATTGACCCTACAGAACCCCCTAATAGCGAATATTCACGTTCAAGGGATTCTCGACCCATGACACACCCTGATGGGGGCTCCAGGAACACTCAGACCTCCCAGATTTAACTGAACGCAAGAAACTCTCCAGATAGCACTGTTTTTCTTAATCGCTCATTGAGAGAGTTTTTGAGGACTTCCTCTGGAGGGGAGAACTGCTTTCTCAGGCCCCTGGACTCCCCAAGACAAGAGTTTTTGGGCCCAGACCTTGGAGGAGCCTCGCATGCAGGGCGGTCCTCACCTGCGGATGCAGTGTGCAGGGCTCACAACAGAGTCATTAAGATAATCAAATTGTCCGAATTCTGGTGCGATTCATGGATGTACTGGTAAATTTAGGCAAAGATAAACTTATCAACGTAGTTTCTGTTCTTTAAAATAATTTGGAAATTAGAGACTAAGCACAATTAGTCTATAAATGTTCTATAAATCAAAACCTTACCTCTTGCACTATCATGCCTTGAAATTTACTTTTTCAAAGGGAAACTAGTTTAGCAGCAGCCTTCAAAGAACCTTCTTTCTATGATGAGCCAAATTCATCTTTGCCAGAAAAGAAATTTTGATAATTTCCAAGATTGGAACAAATCAGTCGTACCTTCTTTTGTCTGCATGACTTTGTGAGATCAAAAGAGAGGGCTTTGTTTCCACTTTTTTCTACTAGCCTGGTATGTATTGTCACTTAAAATGGTTGCCTTTAAAAAAAAAAATGTAGAAATACTAATTACCAGTAAGTAATCATCCAAATAAGTATGTCATAAAATAAATTACTTATTTTTCTTTCGGGGAATTCCAGTGACTGCTCTGTTGCACTAGCCACGTTTATGGTCTCTGTTCTGGAGTCTTAAATGAAGGACACACAGCAGTATAACAGAAAGGAGTTCTGTTCCAGACCTGAGTTTTATGAGGAACAGACTCCAGACACAGCAGATTTAGCCAAGTTCGTACATAAGGGAGATAATTCGTGTAGATCTTCTGACAAATCCTAGTGTTAGTTTTATTTGTGGAAGAAAGACATTTAATAAACTGTTTGGGAAACTTGGTTATTGAATAGATATTCATTTCCAATCAAAATAACCATACTTTTTTAAGTTACCGTTCGGCATATAGCTGTGGAATGTTGTAGAGACTTTCCTTGGGGATGCACTTAACATTTTTATTTAATTACTGCTTGTTTTCTAGTTTTGCCCAGAATGTGTGAAACCACTATAGACATTCATGAGCATGACAAGCTCCTGGTTTGGAAATGACAAGACGACCCCCCCCCCGCCCCATTTACAGCAGGGTCAGCCCATGAAGCTAATGCCATGATTATAACTGCCTTTCTTTGGACTTGTTACAACCTGTAAGAATAAGGAAGTTGTTAAGGAAGCTTAAAATCCAGGTTCTGAAAAAGTAGTTTCATTTTGTAAGAAAGAAGCTTAGTCTCAATGGAAATTAAACGTTGAAACTGCCATCCTTCAGATAGCTACTCGGCGGGGTCTGTATCTTCCTGCTCTCCAGTTTTGTTGGCCTTATACCACTGCCGTTTGATTTGCAATGTTGCAGACCGCTTTATCTGCAAATTTGTTCCAGTGTTTATCAGCTACCGTCTAGCAGCTTCAGCACCAGTGTGAATTTTTTTTTTTTTTAAGTGCCATCACCATTTCCTCTGTTCAGATTTTGACATTCAGGAAAATATTTTTATTTTTTATGCCATACTGAAACCTACAATGTATATCTGACAAAGCAGTTAAATGTGACAATAAAAACTTATTTAATCATGGTATACCATTGTTTTAATGTTTGTCTCAACACCCGACAAGGTCTTGCCTCAGTTTACTCATTCTGGCCGTTCTTACTTGACTTCATATAGTTTTTTTTAAAAGGCATGAAAACTCATCTCCATACTTGTTTTTTATTTATTTATTGTTTTGATCAGGCTGATTTCAGGGGAAATCCAAAAATACAATTTACTGAAAGATTTCTCTTGATTTCAAGAATGTGTCAAATATCAAGTTATCGAGAGAACTGAGTATCAGTTGAGTAATTGAACCTTAGTTCCCGAAAGACATCTTTCACACAGTTGATCTTGTTTGAAGAGACACCTCAGCCAAGTCACCTAACAATTGAGCTGCTGTAGGATTTGGGGCTCCTAGAGTGTCATTGGACTTAGAGAAGCACCCAGAAGGAGTGTCTGCTGGCTAACAAGTGTATTCTGGATTCTGTGGAGGCCTTTAGTGCCACTATCTCTTCCAGCATCCAAGGTGACAGTCTGTTTTCAGTAGGATTTTAAAATGTGGCTTGTAACCTTTTAGTCTCCTCCAACTAATTTCGAGAAAAGAAGACTGGATTCTTTTAACTTGCTTGGAAGTCTGGAAATGCTTAATAACATGCTGTAATTTGGCTTTTGTGGAGAAAGATCAAAACGTAAAAACAGAAATCTCATCCCCAAACATTCAAACCCTAAGGATATAGATTTTTTAAATTCTAGACACTGTGGGGCAGTAACTATAACTGCTTTAATAAAATTTAAATGGACCCTCTTGTGAATCTGTATTTTAGGGAAGTTAAAGGAGTTGGGGAATATAAAATTAAGATACAATAGAAGTGATGGTTATTAACTGTGTTCTGGGTCTGATTTGCCCTGACTGTAGGTTTCACTTCAGTCACTGAAAGATCTTCACTCTGTTAACAAGGTTCTGCTTCATCGTTTCCCACGGCAAACCTTAATTCCACTAGACACGGAGCCTGAGGCAACTGTTTCTGCAAATGTGGTGCTAATAAATAATGGAAAATGTTTACTTTTCAACTTGATGACAAACAGACTTGGGACAAGTCCTGGGATTTAGCTCAGCTGCCTTCTTTTTTACAGTGATTTTTGTGACATCCTAAGTCAGGCAGAAAAGTCAGGCCGCAGTGTCCATCCACTGGGTTATTCTGGGCTTGCTCTGACCCCAGAGGTTGGGGGAGGGGCCCCTCTAGCCTCGGTCCATCAGCGGGGAAATGGGCCTTGGATGCCATGTGCTACACGTGGTCCAGAATGCAGCGCTTGGAAGTAGCCTTCTGTTCATGCAGATTTAGCAAAAGGTGGTTCATGGCAGCATTTTCAATAGCAAAAAACGAAATTAATGGTAGTGGAACGGTTAAGTTTTGGTATACCCACAGAAGAAATAGTCTACCGCTACTAAACGTATTGTAGAAATCAAAAAGATTTCTTGACGTGGAAATGTTTCTAGATAAATGAAGGAAGTCAGGTTTCCAAATAGCACAGAAGGTATGATCTGGTTTTTGTGGGGGAAAAGTTTTTATGCAATACTCCTATTGACAAAATACTCTAGAAGGATAGTCCAAAGTAGTACAAGTGTTGACATAGATCGTAGAAGGTCTTCCGTCCTTCACTTACTGCACTTTCTATCTGCATTAAGGGTTTAAAAAAGACTTCAGAAATGTGGGGTCATTGGCTACATGAATTATGTCATGCACGCCACCCAAGAGGTGATTCTGGAGACATTCTTGACTCTCTCTTCACCATCACACTTCAGTTTTTTTAGATTTGTGGCCAATGTAAGGTCAGCCTTGTTGATGCTGCCAACTTCCCTGCATTCAACTTTTATTTCCAGATGAAATCCTGTATTTATGATTTGTTTTGCATTGACAGTGATTTTTTTCCCCTAATAAATCCAGAGCCAATTCCACTTGCCTTAGCTCAGAATCTATTTCCCAAATACCCAAGAAGCATTTAAGAAATGCTTTCCAAGATTGAAACTGACTCAGAACTAGAGCACTTACTAATAATATTCGTCTAAGGCTTAAGTGCTCACTACAGAGTGGATTTTTGGAGTCTTAGTATGTAAGAATGGTTTCCTTGATCTTGCAGATAACTCTCTGCAGGGTTCGTGTGCCCTGCTTATGGTTATTCTTCAGTACCGTGCACTACTTGCGCTGGGAGCCTTAGATTGTGTAGGAGGTAGATCCTCTGTAGTCAATTCACATGCAGAAAAGACTGAGAGGTGTTTGATTCCAAAGCAAATATGTGCTTGCTTGGGACATTAGCTGTGGCTGACCAGCTGTGGGCACTGCTTTGTAGAGCTCAGGAGCATTAGTCATTTTTCTTGACTGATTACGAACAGATGTGGTTTGTTTGTACTAAGATGTGTGAATCATCCACAGTACCTTTCAGACTCAGAGGGAGTGTTGGAGAAATTTGGGGACAAGAAGTAACCAGTCTCTAGAAGTACTGTCAGCCCTCCGTATCTGTGGATTTTACATCTCTGGATTAAACCAAACTCAGATTTGAAATCATCAGAGAAACAATTTCTAGAAACTTCTAGGCGACCACACTTGAATTTGCCATGCACTGGCAGCTATGTACATCATCTTTACATCACATTAGGTATCGTGAGTAAACTTTGTTGTTGTTGCTCAGCCACTAAGTCGTGTCCCGCTCTTTACATCTTCATGGACCGTAGCACACCAGGCCCCTCTGTCCTTCTCTGTCTCCCGGAGTTTGCTCAAACTCATGTCCATTGAGGTGGTGATGCTATCGAGCCATCTCATCCTCTGCCACCCCTTTCTCCTACTGCCTTCAGTCTTGCCCAGCATCAAGTTTTTTTCCGATGAGTCGACTCTTTGCATCAGGTGGCCAAAGTATTGGAACTTCAGCAACAGTCCTTCCGATGAATATTCAGGGTTGAATTCCTTTAGGATTGACTGGTTTGATCTCCTTGCTGTTAAAGGGACTCTCAAGAGTCTTCTCCAGCACCACAATTCAAAAGCACCAATTCTTCAACACTCAGCCTTCTATATGATCCAGCTCTCACGTGTGCACGTGACTACTGGATAAACTATAGCTTTGACTATACAGGCCTTTGTTGGCAAAGTGAAGTTTCTGCTTTTTAATATGCTGTCTACGTTTGTCATAACTTTTTTTGTCTGTCACTGTCCACAATGATTTTGGAGCCCAAGAAAATAAAATTTGTCACCGCTTCCACTTTTTTCCCTTCTATATGCCATGCAGTGATGGCACTAAATGCCATGATCATGGTTTTTTCAGTGTTGAATTTCAAGTCAGCTTTTTCACTCTGCTTTCAACCTCATTAAGAGACTCTTTAATCCCTCTTCACTTTCAGCCATTAGAGTGGTATCATTTGTGTATCTAAGGTTGTTGATATTTCTCTCCGCAATCTTTGAGTCCAGCTTGTGATTCATCCAGCCTGGAATTTCACATGATATACTCTACATGTAAGTTAAATAAACAGGATGACCATATATAGACTTGTTGTACTCCTTCCCCAATTTTGAACCAATCCATTGTTCATGTCCAGTTCTAACTGTTGCTTCTTGACCTGCATACAGATTTCTCAATAGGCAAGTCCGATTTCTTGAAGAATTTTCCAGTTTTTTGCAATCCACACAGTCAAAGGCTTTGGCATAGTCAATGAAGCAGAAATAGATGTTTTTCTGGAATCCGCTTGTTTTCTCCGTGATCCAATGAATGTTGTCAATTTGATCTCTGGTTCCTCTGCCTCTTCGAAACCCAGCTTATACATCTGGAATTTCTCAGTTCACATACTAATGAAGCCTAGCTTGAAGGATTTTGAGCATTACCTCCTAGCATGTGAAATGAGGGCAACTGTAGTTTGAACATTCTTTGGCATTGCCCTTCTTTGGGATTAGAATGAAAACTGACTTTTTCCAGTCCAGTGGCCACTGCTGAGTTTTCCAAATTTGCTGACATATTGGGTGCAGAACTTTAATTGCATTATCTTTTAGAATTTTAAATAGCTCAACTGTATTCTGTCATGATTTGAAGTACAGGAGAAGATGTGTGCAGGTTATGTACAAATACCCCTTTCATCCATTTTATATAAGAGACTTGAGCATCCGCAGGTGTAGGTGTGTGGGGGGTGGGCGGTGGGAGACACCAAGACATCCCCTGCGGATACTGAGGGATGACTCTAGTGAATCCAAGGATCATCCCTGGCTCATGTGAGAAGGAAAGTGGAGACCAACTTTGTGCAATATGACTCCTTAAAAAGTTCTGCATCTTCTCAGTCTATCAAAATCCTGCTCACTGTTTAAGGCCCAGCTCAAATGTTACCACCTTTAGGAAACCTTTTGGACTAACCTGGGAGGATTGTGCAACCTGAGCACCTTGTTCACACCTCTGTCTACTGCCTTGCACATGTTTGGGGAAAATTCTCTGCACATTGTATGGCGTTATAAATCGTGTGTCTGGCTCTCCAGTAGGGTGTGAGGCCCTCAGAGGCAGGCATCTTAGAATTCCTGGCACCAGAAGAGCTTGGCAAAGAGTTGTTGTTCAATCACTAAATTGTGTGATTTAATGTCCTTCCCCATCCTTCACTGTCTTCTGGAGTTTGCTCACACTGCTTCCAAATAGGAAAAGGAGTACATCAAGGTTGTATATTGTCACCCTGCTTATTTAACTTATATGCAGAGTACATCATGAGAAACGCTGGGCTGGAAGAAGCACAAGCTGGAGTCAAGATTGCTGGGAGAAATATCAATAACCTCAGATATGCAGATGACATCACCCTTATGGCAGAAAGTGAAGAGGAACTAAAAAGCCTCTTGATGAAAGTGAAAGTGGAGAGTGAAAAAGTTGGCTTAAAGTTCAACATTCAGAAAATGAAGAGCATGGCATCAGGCCCCATCACTTCATGGGAAACAGATGGGGAAATAGTGGAAATAGTGTCAGACTTTATTTTGGGGGGCTCCAAAATGACTGCAGATGGTGACTGCAGCCATGAAATTAAAAGATGCTTACTCCTTGGAAGGAAAGTTATGACCAATCCAGATAGCATATTGAAAAGCAGAGATATTAATTTTCCAACAAAGGTCCGTCTAGTTAAGGCTATGGTTTTTCCTGTGGTCATGTATGGATGTGAGAGTTGGACTGTGAAGAAGGCTGAGTGCCGAAGAATTGATGCTTTTGAACTGTGGTGTTGGAGAAGACTCTTGAGAGTCCCTTGGACTGCAAGGAGATCCAACCAGTCCATTCTGAAGGAGATCAGCCCTGGGATTTCTTTGGAAGGAATGATGCTAAAGCTGAAACTCCAGTACTTTGGCCACTTCATGTGAAGAGTTGACTCATTGGAAAAGACTCTGATGCTGGGAGGGATTGGGGGCAGGAGAAGAAGGGGATGACAGAGGATGAGATGGCTGGATGGCATCACTGACTCGATGGACATGAGTCTGGGTGAACTCTAGGAGTTGGTGATGGACGGGGAGGCCTGGCGTGCTGCGATTCATGGGGTCACAAAGAGTCGGACACAACTGAGCGACTCAACTATGTCCATTGAGTGGATGATGCCAAAGAGTGGGGATCAATAAATATTTGTCACTGGAATGTTGAATGAAAAGAGAGGGACCCAAATCTGCCCATAGATATAGTAGTTCCTGAAGAATTAGACAAGAAGACAGAGATTATTCTCTGGAGAGGTTACTAGTAAAACTTCCAGCTGCTGTTGATATGAAGAATTTACTGATGGACAGTTTCCTAACACAACATTGTAAGTCAACTATACTCCAATATAAAATAAAAAATTAAAAAACTATACATTAGGAGAAATTTAAATAGGGACCAAGTTAGATGATATTACAAAATTATTGTGGGTTTTCTTAGACACATTAGTAATATCACAGTTATGTAAGAGAATCTCCTGGGTTTTAGGAAATTCAATCTGTATGTTTACGGGTGAAAAATCATGATGTCTGCAGCTCACAAGCAAATGTCTCAAGTGAAAGTGTTAGTTGCTCAGTTGTGTCCGACTCTCTTTGACCCCATGGATTGTAACCCACCAGACTCCTGTGTCCATGGAATTCTCCAGGCGAGAATACTGGAGTGGGTTGCCATTCCCTTCCTCAGGGGATCTTCCTGACCAAGGAATTGAACCTGGGTCTTCTGGATTGCAGGCGGATTCTTTACCTTCTGAGCCACTGCTGCTGCTAAGTCACTTCAGTCGTGTCTGACTCTGTGCGACCCCATAGATGGCAGCCCACCAGGCTCCCCTGTCCCTGGGATTCTCCAGGCAAGAACACTGGAGTGGGCTGCCATTGCCTTCTCCAATGCATGAAAGTGAGAAGTGAAAGTGAAGTTGCTCAGTCATGTCCGACTCTTCATGACCCCATGGACTGCAGCCCACCAGGCTCCTCCGTCTTTCCCAGTCAAGAGCACTGGAGTGGGATGCCATTTCCTTCTCCATCTGAGCCACTAGGGAGCCCCACATGAGCTCAAAACCCACATACACAGAGAAAGACAGTGTGGCAAAGGTTAACAACTTCTGAATCTAGGGGATGGTAGGTGAGTGTTCCTTCTCCTATTCTTTCTACTCGTCTGTGTGTCTGAAAGTTCACGTCATATAAAAGCTGGGAGCAAATAAAAATAAGACAGGCTGATGATAACTCCTACTTCACTCTTTCACAGGCAGGATGATATTAAAAATATTCAATGGCTGATATGGGAAAAATATTAATATAGAAATTAAAAATTACTGTATTTTCCTTTATTCTTGAAAAAAAAAACTAAAATATACAAAGCTATTTCATATATATAAAATTGGAGGGTATGTATTGTCCTTTATATAATTCACCCCTTTATTCTAATAATTTCCAAATTATTTTTTGATCTTCAGAAAGTTTCAGTGTGATCTTTTGTTGAGCACAGCCATCACTAGCTAAATGGCGCCCCTGTCTGGGCCACAGTCTGACTTGGAAATTACATCAAATTTCTTTTCCAATGGGTTTCTCATAAAATCAGTAGCGTTGAGTGATACACGGCCTGGATAGAGAATCACTTCCATCATCAACAACTTGCTCTGCACACTAGAATCTCTCTCAGCTGAACCCAAAGCATCTACATTTGGAATTTTTCTAGCTTTTATGGTAGGAATGTTTTTAGATAGCCAGTTTCTCTATTATCAACTGTCTTGAAAATTTTTTGTTAGAGGGTGATATAAGGTGGCTGAATTTTATTAATTATTGTTTACTTAAAATCCACAGAGCTTAAAAAAACAAAAAACAAGAATCCACAGAGCTTTGCAAATGTTAGTTGGCCCAATTTCAGGATCAAATAAAAGACATCAAAGTCCATTCTGTTTGTTTACTTTTATCATAGAAGAGCAAATGTGTTCTCATATAATTCATTAGATATTTAATAGGTTTTTCTAGGAATTGCCACTTTGTTGTTTCATACGTCATATTTCTTTGTTTTTCTGATATTTTCTGCTTCTTTTCATGGTTTCCATTATCAGTTTTATATGTTCAAATACTTAATCAGCTTCAAGAACCAAAATATGTCTTTCTTGCAGAACGAAAGTATTCACACCTCTGGTAAAATATCATTTGCTGAAATCCCTTTAAGTATTTTCAGTTTCCAAATGTTAACTGCTACTATTTTATAATTTCTAACAAAGATAATATTGAATGCTCAATTCAATTTCCAGACTACTCTTGTAGCTCCAGCACCTCATTGAGATCCAAACATTCTTCTGATTTTCAATTTTTATGTTCTTAGCTCCTAAGATATATTATTTAATTTTCTGGTATATATTTGATGTGGTAGTAAATAGGAAACTTTTTAAAGAAGAGATTTAAAGTTTATTTAATTGGTTCACATCTTTTATTGCATAATTCACAGTATAACTGAATATATCCACCAAGTATCAAATTAAGCCATCCAGAAAATCTTCTAATCTTTGGCCAGAATTTTAGATCTTCTTAACTAGCATTACATGGACACCATCCACACAAAATCCATCATGTTTACTTGTAAAGTCTTCTCAGCAGAATAATTTTTCTTGAGCACAAAAACTAAAGCTCAATCTGATACTTCAAATATTGTTCCAGGAAGCAAGGAAAACCATTAAATATCACTGAAATCTTATATTTTACTTTGAGGTAAACTATCGAGATATTTCTATGTATAAGATATGGAAGGTCATCGATAATGAATATAATGTTACTGCCTTCATTTATAAATTTTCCAAAACAACACTTTTGTATTTTGGTAGATTTAAGTTTTTTTGTTTACTTTTTGTTTTTTAAATGTTTGTTTGTTTGGCTGCGCCAGGCCTTAGTTGCAGCACGCAGGATCTAGTTCCCTAGTTCCTAAACTGAACTTGAGGATCCAAATGTCATTTTGAAAGCTAGTGATTTTGTAGGATCACCAATCCCTACAAATCCCTAGTGATTTTCCCCACCTACTTTAACAGTGTGGTCCTGCTGGGGGGAAATTGACAAAGCCTGTTTGCATCCTGGGCCAATCAGGGCTTGTAAAAACTCCATGTTGGATGTATTCATGTGTAGGCTGCATAGATGAGAAGAAACAAGCATGTCTGGATGAAGAGTGACCTCAGGCTAAAGAAAAACCAAAGGTGAGACAGGCACTGCGGGTGGGTAGGAGAAAAGTGAACAGACCAGTCCTCGCCTCCGTGGGGTGCCTCACACCCATGGGGTCCTCCAGGTAACCAGGACCGCCTCGCCTGCCAAGGGGTGCTCTTCCAGCATGACCCCTACCTTCCCGTTCCTTTCAGAGCAGAGATTCTATCTCTGCACTGCACCCTTTGCTCCCCGCTTCCCCACCACCTGTCCAGGCCATCAGCTTCCGGTCCAGCTGGAAGGATTCCCCGTCCATTCAGCCCTGGCTTTTCTCCTGAGCCCCCTCCCTCAGCACACCAGCTGTCCCAGGGAAGCACTTAGGCTTTCGGCACAGACTCGCTCCCTGCCGGTGGTGATGGAGGGGCCCCCACCCCCCATGGAGGGACCTCCACCACCACCCCCATCCCACCTCCCCACCCACTGCCATGGAGCAGTGAATTCAGGGGCTTTCTGCCCACCTCTCCGAGGCCTGGAAGGCAGCTGAAAACAGCGCTATGAGGTGGTCTTTGGAATCAGAATCACCTGGCATTTGAATTCCTTAACCATGTGCTCTAGGGCGAGTTACTCCACCTCTATGAGCCTCACCTGTGGATGGAGATGAATGGTAATACCTTTTCATAGCGTTTTGGGGACGGAGAAGGCAATGGCACCCCACTCCAGTACTCTTGCCTGGAAAATCCCATGGATGGAGGAGCCTGGTGGGCTGCAGTCCACGGGGTCGCTAAGAGTCGGATACGACTGAGCGACTTCCCTTTCACTTTTCACTTTCACGCATTGGAGAAGGAAATGGCAACCCACTCCAGTGTTCTTGCCTGGAGAATCCCAGGGACGGGGGAGCCTGGTGGGCCTCCGTCTATGGGGTCACACAGAGTCGGACACGACTGAAGTGACTTAGCAGCAGCAGTGTTTTGGGGAAGATAGTGAGGTAGAATATACGACGTGAAGAAAACAAAGCCTGGGAAGCAGCAAATACTGATAACCTTGTGGCAACTCCTGTCTCAAACTACACCTTCATCCCAGACATGCAGTTATTTATTTATTTTAACTTTTTAGTTTGTATTGGGATATAGCCAATTAACGAGGCTTCCCTGGCGGCTCAGTGGTAAAGAAACTGCCTGCCAGTGCAGGAGATTCGAGTTGGATCCCTGGGTTGGGAAGGTCCCCTGGAGAAGGAAAGGGCAACCCACTCCAGTATTCTTGTCTGGGAAATCCCATGGACAGAGGAGCCTGGCGGGCTGTAGTCCATGGGCTCACAAAGGGCCCATCATGACGTAACAAATAAACGACAACAGCTTGTTCACAGCGTTGTGATAGCTTCAGGTGAACAATGGAGGGACTCTGCCATGCATATATCTGTACCCATTCTCCCCCAAACTTCCCCCAACCAGCCTGCCACATAATGTTAGGCCGAGGTCCCTATATTGTACAGTAGGACCTTGTTGGTAGTCCATTTAAAATATAGCAGTACCTGACACACAGTTTTACAGACGCTGGTGCTGGGTGCTTCTGCACACATGGGCCCCATGGAGGAGCCTGGGAACCACTGTGGGACATGAGGAACCTTGAGGGCCTCTGATTTCCTCTTCCTCAGTTTACCCATTGGTGGTAAAGAATCCACCTGCAATGTGGAGACATGGGTTCGATCCCTGGGTTGGGAAGATCCCCTGGGTGGGAGAAGGGAAAGGCTACCCACTCCAGTATTCTGGCCTGGAAAACTCTATGGAGAAGTCCGCAGGGTCGCAGAGTTGGACACGACTGAGCAACTTTCACTTTCAAAGTGAAATTTGAGTAGTAAAAAAGGTCATCAAGCCACACATTGGTCCCACCCGAGCATGCTCAGTCACTTCAGCCGTGTCTGACTCTTTGTGACCCTGTGGAATGTAGCCCGCCAGGCTCCTCTGTCCATGGGGATTCTCCAGGCAAAAATACTGGAGTGGGTTGCCATGCCTGCCTCCAGGGGATCTTCCCAACTTGGGGATCAAATCTGAATCTCCTGCATTGCAGGCGGGTTCTTTGGTCTCACCCAACCCTGTCCAATAGAACTCTGTGACGATGAAAACGCTCTACACCCCCACTGTTCAATTCAGCAGCCACTCGCCACACTGGGGGCTGGCACAATAGAAGGACTAAATTTTAAAGCTTATTCAGTTTTAATTAATATAAGTCTAGATTTAAACAGCCACATGCTGCGTGATCAGCAGCTACCATACTGGGCAGCACTGGACGCTCAGCCCTTATGGAGAGGGAACAGAGGCAAGGGCGGCCCTGTGACCTGCCCCCAGCCGAACCAGAGCCCAGGACTCCCGCCTCCTCCTTCAGCCGCGTCTGCCCCAGACCTTCACGGACTCGGAATGTCAGCCAGAAGAGATGATCTCGGGCAAGGTTTGTCCCAGATTGAAGGAAACAAAGAACAGACGAGCATTCACTCTGGAGCCCCTGTGGGGCTTGGCACCCAGCTCAGGAAGCTTGGCTGTCCTCAGCTCAGCCTGCAGTGCCCTCTGTGGTGTCCCGATCAAAGCCGGGCAGGGGTCCGGGGACATCTCCCAGGCAGCTGCCATCCCAGCGGCCCTTTCCTGATCCTCACGTTCCCCTCCCCTGCCCCAGCTCGGACTGGAAGGTTGGATCAAGGTGTGGCGGTCAGCCAGCCACATCTCTGGAGCTCATGCGCACACCCAGTTTGCCAGTACCCTAGGCCTGCCGACTCAGAGGTACACAGGTGGAGGATCAAATTAATCTCTGTTCTTTATCCGGCGTTTGGCACTAAACTCTCCACCCACCCAGGGAGAGTGGGCACAGAGTGACGAGTGAGGCTGAGTGACATCCAAGCCCCCAGGAGAAGGGGGATGGTGCAAGATTGCTGGCACCTTTCTTGCACCATCTGTTCCCCCACCAGATCCAGCCTGAGTGTGCTTTGCCGTAACCGATGCTGGGGAATTGTGCTCTAGGCTCCTGGAGACCTGGTGGGACCAATTGTCAGCACCGTTTCCTTGGGGGAGGGCTGTGGCCTCTTCTCTGCTCCTTCCATCTTTTGTTCTCCATTCTCCACCCCCTCCCTCTTTCCCCTTCCCTTCTCTATTGTTTGACTACATTTTTAACCAAAGTGGACAACAGAGGACGAGACGGTTGGATGGTATCACCCACTCAATGGACATGAGTTTGAGCAAGCTCCAGGAGATGGTGAAGGACAGGGAAGCCTGGTGTGCTGCAGTTCATGGGGTCTCAAAGAGTCAGACACGACTAAGCAGCTGAACAACAACATATACACAGAAAAGGACACAATTCTAAATGTGTGCTTGTTGAATT
Organism: Tragelaphus eurycerus; assembly: GCA_935064755.1. NCBI lineage: Eukaryota > Metazoa > Chordata > Mammalia > Artiodactyla > Bovidae > Tragelaphus > Tragelaphus eurycerus. Next base: position 8,013,604 of record CAKXYN010000088.1, on the reverse strand, counting down.
TTCACAAAGCAAATGTACCATGAAATCAACACAAAGGTCAAGAAATACTCTTATTGGGGTGATCATTTCCCAGTATGTATATATACTGTATCATGATGGTGAACAATTGAAACTCATATAGTGTGATAGATCAATCACACCTCAACTTAAAACACATGCCTTAGAACGCCCCTTCAAGGCCCCTTTCCTTGTTACTCTCACGGTTCTGACTTACTGTTATGGACTGAATGTTTATGTCCTCTCAGAATTCATATGTTGAAACTCTTACCCGCAGTAGGATGGTATTTAGAGGTGGGGCCTTTAAGAAGTGATCAGGTCATTAGGTCATGAGGGTGGAACCTTCATGATGGAATTAGGGTCCTTCAAAAAGGAGAGAGGAGAGATTGCAAATCGGGAAGAGGATCTCAGCCATAAGCCTCCAGAAGTGTGAGGAATATATTGCTGTTGTTTATAGACCATGCAGCCTATGGTGTTCTGTATAGCAGCCCAAGCTAAGACACACACCATAAATTCATTTTTTCTGTTTGTAAATGAGTCTGCTTTTTTCACTCAGCGTTATGTTTGTGAGTCATCTATGTTGTTGAGGGCAGCAAAAACAATTGTCTGTGGATACGTGTTTGAGGCTTTTCTGGGGTGAGGCAGCAAAAGATGCCGGTTGGAATATTCTCCTCATGTGCTTTGGGGAACCGACGTCCATATTTCTTTTGGGTACGTGTCTGAGTGAATTGCTGGCCATAGGGTGTGTAATTGTTCAGCTTTGGTAGATAGAGCCAACACTTTTCCTGTGTTGTCACCTCAGTTCATACTCCCAGGGGCTTCATCCTCACCCTCGCTCGGTACGGTCAGTTTAAAATGTCTCAGCCATTGTGGTTAGTGTGAGTGGCGATCACGGTGGTTTAAAGTCCCTAAGCTTTGCACAGTGGCAGTGTCGTAGTCAATGAGGTTTGTCCAAGGCGAGATTATTTCTAACTGAAGTCTCACTTGCCTGCAAATTAGTGATGTTGAGCACCTTTCTTTGTTTTTTGGCCATTGGAATAATTCCTTTTGTGAAGCTCTTGTTTGAGCCCATTTTTCTGTTATGTTGTCTGCCTTTTTCTCTTTGGTTTGTCTAAGAGTTCATATGCATTCCACATAGGGTGGTTTAGTCGCTCAGTCGTGTCCAAGTCTTCCTGACCCTGTGGACTGTAGCCTGCGAGGCTCCTCTGTCCATGGGATTTTCCAGACAAGAATACTGGAGTGAGTTACCATTTTTTTCTCCAGGGATTCCACATAATACTGAAATATATATGTGTGTGTGTACATACGCATGTATGTATGTTGTATGGATGCTGTGCGTTGCTGTTTAGTCACTAAGTTGTATCCGACTCTGTGAGCCCATGACTGTAGCCCGCCAGTTTCCTCTGTCCATGGGATTTCCCAGGCAGGAATTCTGGAGTGGGTTGCCATTTCCTTCTCCAGGAGATCTTCCCCACCCAGAGACTGAATCTGTGTCTCCTGCTTGACAGGCAGATTCTTTACCTCTGAGCCACCTAGGAGGCCTGTATTATGTGCATGCACGCACACACATATATGTGTAACCAACAGATATTCTTTTCCCAGCTTAAAGGCTCTTTTTACTATCTTAAAGGTGTTTTTTTGCTGAACAGAAATTTAAAATTTTAATCTAACTTACCAGTTGTTTTCCTTTATGGTTCTTGCATTTGGTTTAAGAAATCTTTTTTTTTTTTCCTTTTTGGATCACACCATTTGGATTATGGAATCTTAGTTCTCAGACCAGGGATTAAACCCAAGCCCTGGACAACTGAAGCTTGGAGTCCTAGCCACTGGGATGCCAGGGAAGTCCCAAGAAGTCTGTCCCTATTACAATGTCATGAAAAGTTTCTGCTGAGTTTTTCTCTAGAAGATTTATTATTTTATGTTTCATATTTTTACTTTTGCATATGGTATAAATAAACTGTCAAAATTTGTGTATGTTCCATGACCTAAGGATCAAAATTTGTCTTTTTTCTATAAATATCCAGTTGACTCAGCACCGGTTATTAAAGATAATCCTTTCCCCCATAGCATCCCATTGTCACATTTTAAATGGAACCCAGGTCTGTTTCTGAATTCTCTTTTCTTCTAGTGGCCGATTTTTAGTGACAAAGGTTTGCTATAACTGCTGATATCTGGTAGTGTGACTCCTTGAGCTTTGCGAGTGGCCATTCTTGGTTCTGCACATTTCCATACAGACTTTAGAATCAGATCGTCAGTTTCCACATTCTCCAAATAGTCTTCCTGAGATTTTGATTGCATTACATCCATAGATCAATTGGGAAGAATTGACATCTTAACAATATTGAGTCTTCTAATCCGTAAGCCAGTTATGGTTGTCCGTTTATTTAAGGCTTAATTTATTTCCTTCGAAACTTTGTGTTCTGTGTAGAGATCTCTCATATCTTTCATTTAGTTTTATTCCAAGGTGTTTAATGTGTGTTGTGTGTACATGTAAAGAGGTGTGTGCAAGAACACATATAATATTATAAATAGTAATATTTATAAATTTCCTTTTTACTGGTTCGTCATTAGTGTATTGAAACTCAGTGTTTGTTGTTACAGACCTTGTACTCAGCAATTTGCCTTAATCACTTATTCATTCTAAGAGTTTATCTATACATTACTTTGACTTTCTATGAATACAATCATGTTTTCTATAAATAATGATAGTCTTATTTCCTCCTTTCCATTCTTCACACCAATTACTCCTCTTTGGACATTTTGCTCTTGCCAGTACCTCAGTATAATGATATAATGTTAAATACAAGTGGTGATGGAGTACATCCTATCTTATTCCTGATCTCAGGGAGAAGGCTTTCAATATTTCACATTTAGGAAGAGGTTCTTTTGCAGATATTCTATCAGACTGAGGAAGTTTTCTTACCTTTCTATAACCTTCTTTCCTAGTTTCCCGAGAGTTTCTTATTATTACTCTGAATGACTATAGGATATTATCAAAAGTGTGTGATTTTACCCCTTGCTTAGTTGAATGTAGTAACATATCTTGATTTTTAATGTTGAAACAATCATTTATAGAGCAAACACTCTTGTCAGGTCTTATCCTTTTCATATGTAAGTGGATTTAGTTTGCTAAGGGATTTTTGTATCCACGTTCATGAAAGAGACTCTGGTAATTTTCCTATCTTGCCATGTCCTCATCCGGTTTTGAAATCAAGGTCATGTCGGCTCTGCAAAATGAGTCGGGCAGTGTTCCATTTATTTCTATTCTCTGGAAGAGTGCTGTTTTTTGAAAGACTGGAGTTACTTTTTCCTAAATTGTTTGAGAGAATTATCTGGTGAAGAATATGTACCTGGAGAGAGAGAAGGGAGGAGGGAGGGAGAGAGAGAGAAAGAAATACATTTACCCAGTTTTTCTAGTTCTTTTCAGTGGACAAAACGCTCCTGCCTTGTGGCTGGAAGCAGAATTCTCTGTCAGTCTCTCGAACTGAGCTTTGCTCAAGTGACTGAACAGATGAAAAGTGAAGAGCCTGAACCCCAGCTTCATGCACACTGCCAAGACGCAAGTCTGGGCAGTGGGCTTGTCTACCCGGAAGTCTCAGCTCCCCCTGGGGAGCAAGGGGTAGGGGGTTCCGCAGAAGGATCCAGGGCAGTTGGGCCCATCAGACTAGGGTGTAAATTCTATCTCAGCAAGCTTACTCTTGGTTAGACCTTGAGCTAGTTACCAAGTTTATTTCTTTATCTATGAAATAGGGATGGGCTTCCCCAGTGGCTCAGTGGTAAAGAATCTGCCTGTAATACAGAAGATGAGGGTTCGATCCCTGTGTTGGGAAGATCCCCTGGAGGAGGGCATGGCAACTCACTCCAGTATTCTTGCCTGGAGAATCCCATGGACAGAGGAGCTTGGCACGCTGCAGTCCATGGTGTTGCAAAGAATTGGACGTGACTGAAGAACTGAGCATACACAATTCATGTGAGGTGGGTAGGATGAGCCAGACCCTGAGGCAGCCCTCAGGAAACAGATGGTAATGAAGTTGCTATTGTTATTACTCAAATGACCGAACCGCAGTCCTTAGCATCTCTCAGACCGCCAAGGACCTAGAAGGAGTGAGGCTGCTGCCTGGCTGGTCTCCCGCTGCCAGAAAGAGGCTGGTCCCATCCCCCAGTGGGATGCCCTTCCCGGGCCATGGGTGAGTGTGCTGTTGGACCGGGATCCTTTCAGAGGCAGCCTGTGGGCCTGTGCCAGGATCACACCAGCATCACAGCCCAGGCTATGCACGACCTCTGACCCCAACAGGCGCCTGGGCCAGTGTCCCACTTCATCCACTCCAGGTAGCAGTGCCGCTATCTGGGCTTTGAAGTCCCACCTTTGTCTAATAGCCAGTAACTTGGCCCTGTGGCAGCAACGGGGCTAGTTGGCACAGCTCTGCTGAATTCACACCTACACACCATCGGCCTTGAACTTGTGAGTCCAGACTATCAACATTTTTTTTAATATTTGTTTTTAATTGAAAGATAATCATTTTACAATATTTTGTTGATTTCTGCCGTACATCTACATGAATCAGCCATAGATATTTGCATGTCCTCCCCACTCTTGAACCTCCCTCCCACATCCCACCGCATCCTCTAGGTTGTCTCAGAGCCCTGGTTTGAGCTCCCTGAGTCAGACAGCAAATCCCCACTGGCCATCTGTTTCACATATTTGTTGTTCAGTCACTCAGTCATGTCCGACTCCTTGCAGACCTTTGTCAGCAAAGTGATGTCTCTGCTTTTTAAAACAGTATCTAGGTTTGTCATAGCTTTTCTTCCAAGGAGCAAGCGTCTTTTAATTTCATGGCTGCAGTCACTGGCCCCAGTGATTTTGGAGCCCAAGGAGATAAAATCTGTCTTGTTTCCATTTTTCCCCATCTATTTGCCATCAAGTCCTGATGCCATGATCTTAGCATATGTTTCCACATCAACTGTATCAGCGCTTCTCCACCCTGGTGGCACTGTATAATCTCCTGGGGGGTATCAGTAATACTGAGGCCCCACCGCTGGGGCTCTCATCCAACTGGTCTGGAGTGGGGCTGGGGCCACGGGCAGAGTTAAAGAGCAGACCTGGTGATCGTAGCAAGCAGCCCATATGTGCAGCCCACTGAGGCCGAAGGGGCCCAGGGCACCTTGGTCCAGGCTGGGGGGAGGGAACCCCTCGGTGGGTGATGACAGGGTGGCAGACGGGGGGCCCTGACCACTCTGTGGTGTGGCCCGACCCCGCATTCCCTCTGCAGAGCACAGCATGGCAGTGAGCCAGCATCTCTACCCAAACCAGGTCAGGATGGTGGGTGAAGTCCGGGCTGGGTGCCCACAGCCACCGTCACCCGTGGCATGCTCAGTGTCTGCCAGGGTCTGGGCACTTTACCCATGTCTCACCGGTGGCATAATCTACACTCCATGGTGATGACAGTGAGGCCCACGTGGCTGAGCTGAAGCTCCAGTACTTTGGCCACCTGATGCCAAGAGCTGACTCGTTGGAAATGATCCTGATGCTAGGGAAGATTGAGGGCAGGAGAAGAAGGGGACGACAGAGGATGAGATGGTTGGATGGCATCTCCCACTCAATGGACATGAATATAAGCAAACTCCAGGAGTTAGTGGTGATGGGCAGGGAAGCCTGGCGTGCTGCCGTCCATGGGGTCGCAAAGAGTCAGACGCGACTTTGTGACTTAACAACAACATGGGTGAGGAACACCTCCACACCGAGCCCTGTGTGAGTCTCCCTGGGCCCTCCTCCTGGGGAGGCCTGCGAGCACACAAGTCAGACAATGAGGCCCCTCCCCTGGGCTGCCCTTGGAGGGCGAGGAGAGGGGAGTGAAGGCTGCCCCTCTGACCCTCAGTCTCTGGAAGCCCAAACGCCATCTGGTCCTCCTGCAAAAACTATTTCTACAAAATCCTGCCCAGTGAGAGCGGAGCTTTCCAGCCTCACCTCTGGACGTTTACATATTCATGAACACATGTCTGCCATTAAAAGAAAATGGTGGTCATTTGACTCCCATATGTTCCCTTTCAAAACGACAGACTGATATTTATCCTCTGAAAAGAGTGAATTCTTAAACAGACGGCTGAACACACATCCTCCTGATTAGCAGAGAAAGGGACCTCTAAATTAAACAGTTCTCTACGCAGCCCACCGACCAGTGGGTCCTCAGTCCATGAGTCAAGTGAAGGCTCCCACTCAGATTCAGGTACACTGAACATCATGAAGTTTGCTTTCTTTTAATCTTTTATTTGGCCGCACCATGTGGCATGCAGGACCTGCCCAACTGGGGATTGAACCCATGCCCCTGCAGTGGAAGCATGGCGTCTTAACTGCTGGACTGCCAGGGAAATCCTTGCTTTCCATATATTGTGTTGAAATATATTGACAAGAAATGCACTAGTCTACCTTCTGGGCTTAAAAAACAGGCTTCAGAGACATGGGGCAGTCTCTGCTGGTTTTCCCATGTGGCCTCGCGGCTGCTGGGAGCCCTTGCAGGAAAGGAGAGACCTGGGGACTCTGAGGACAGGATTGCAGCCCCAGCCTGGCCACTGGCCAACCGCGGGACCTGGGACTGGCCACTGCCCTGCCCTGCCCCTTCAGTCCCCCAGCTGTGAAGGGAGGGGATTGAATTTGTCATCCACGAGCCTGGCCACCCATCAGGAGCACCTGGAGAGCATGTGGGTCTGTTGGCCCTTTAAGCTCTTCAGTCTCTTCTGATCTCCCAGCCAGCTGACCACCAAGGTCCTCTAGCTCCGACATTCTGCATCTGGAGGGATAGTGAAGTACTCCGGGCTGCAAAGCACCCTGACCTGAGATCTGTGCCCCCTTCAGAGCCTGCCGTGCTGTAATGACAACAGGTCTGGCCAGTCCCGGGTGTGTGCTCCGGATGATAACCACAGCTAACCTCTGTTAAGCCCTTATGGAGAGTTGGATGCGGGCTGCATGTGGTTTTCTCACTTAACCCTCAGAACAGCTGAAGAGGCAAGTACTATTATTGGCTTTGTATGTGTGTGTTCAGTCCCATGGACTGTAGCCTGCCAGGCTCCTCTGTCCATGGGATTTCCCAGGCAAGAATACTGGAGTGGGTTGCCATGCCCTCCTCCAGGGGCTTTTCCCGACCCAGAGATCAAACCTGCATTTCTGGCAACTCCTGCATTGGCAGGCGGGTTCTTTACCACTGAGCCACCTGGGAAGCCCATCCTTAGCTCTCTGTACAGCTAAGGAAACCGAGAGATTAGGTAACTGGTATGAATGCAGGCTACAGGGCTTCTAAGTGGAGGGTGGAGTCAGGACTTGAACTTGACAGCTTGGCTCTAAGCCTGTGTTGTTAACCACTCTGTTGTTCAATCCAAATGATGGGGCCGCCCTGAGAGACATAAGGTGATCCAAGCTGGGAAATGACCTTCCCCAGAGCAGCACACTGTCACCTCCCCAGGCCAGGTGTCCCCTGAGTCCTGTTTCACTGCCTTCCTAAAAGGTGTACCCTGAGCATCCAGTTCCTTCTAAAATGGGTGGATCACCCACACACTGTCCTCCTTGGAACTCTGAAAGAGACTGTTCTGAAAAATGCCTGCTGCCTGGATGGGAAGTGTGAGTGATAGGATCATGAGTACATCGCTGGCGTCAGCAGCGTGGATGTGTGGCTGCCGCCTCCTAGCCGTTGGCCGGGCCCTTGTTGCTGAGCTGTATCCCTGCCCTTGGTCGTGCCCATGGATTTGAGGGCACCCCTCCCCTGCCAGCCTCGTGAGAGACCTTGTCTGGCATCCAAGGCCCCTTCAGTCCTTCTATCAGCTCCAGAAAGTTCAAGGAGTCTTTGTGCACATTATCATTCTTATTTTCTCATTGGATCTTTCCGAATCCCAATCTGGTCCCATCCCTTCAGGGCAAAATGATGGGAGTGGAAATGGAAACAGTGGCAGATTTTATTTTCTTGGGCTCTAAAATCACTGTGAAGGGTGACTGCAGACATGAAATTAAAAGACACTTGCTCCTTGGAAGAAGAGCTCTGACAGACCTAGACAGCATATTAAAAAGCAGAAACATCACTTTACCAACAAAGGTCTGTCTAGTCAAAGCTATGGTTTTTCCAGTAGTCATGTACGGATGTGAGAGTTGGATAATAAAGAAGGCTGAGTGCTAAAGAACTGATGCTTTTGACCTGTGGTGTTGGAGAAGACTCTTGAGAGTCCCTTGGACAGCAAGATCAAACCAGTCAATCCTCAAGGAAATCAATCCTGTATATTCATTGGAAGGACTGATGCTGAAGCTAAAGCTCCAATACTCTGGCCACTTGATTTGAAGAGCTGCCTCACTGGAAAAGACCCTGATGCTGGGAAAGATTGAAGGCAGGAGAAGGGGGTGACAGAGGATGAGATGGTTAGATGGAATCACTGACTCAATGGACACGAGTTTGAGCAAACTCGGGGAGATAGTGAAGGACAGGGAACCCTGGTGTGCTGCAGTCCATGGGATTGCAGAGTTAGACGCAACTTAGCAAGTGGGCAACAACAACAAACCCCCATCAATCCAGCCCCGGCGTGGGAGTAGCTCCCAAATACAATTGGGTGTGGTTACATGTGCCCTTGAGGAAGAAAGGAAGAAATATTTAGCCAAGGAAACAGGCTTGAGATTGCTACTTCCGAGAATGGGTGGTGGTAAAGAAACGGCAAAACTACAACATCACAAGCCAATGATTTGAAAAAGAGGAGTCAGCATTCCAAAGAAGGTCATTACTAATGTGCTAGATGTCTGAATGATTTCAGGCACACACAGGCTCAACTCGACTTTTTCCCCCATCTCATTTGTCATGAACTTGCAAGATCCAAGTGTCCCTTACCATCTGCAAGGCCAGTGAGAGGGGCTGATCATTGGGTCTTACAGGGTAAGGGCCATGACCCCATGGGGTGGCAAGGCATTGGGAGAGGAAAAAACCTTTGATGTGTGTAGACCCTGAACTTTTTCTTTCTTGCCAACTTATTTCTCAAACATTGGAAAACAGACATCAAGGTCCTATAAAAGATAGCATTTCATTAAAATGCAGAAGGCCAAGCTTGATGAGGCAGAGTAGGGGCTGAATTAGACTGAGAGAGGTTCCCATTCAGGTCAATTTAAAAGCAAAAGCCTCTGGGACTCCCTGGTGATCCAGTGGTTAGGCCACTGCACTTTGACGGCAGGGGACATGGGTTCAATTCCTTATCCGGGGAAGTGGGATCCCGTAAGCCCCATGGTGCAGTCAAAAAATAGAAAAATAAAAGCAAAGGCTTCAAGCCGTACTTCAGAGAGCTCCTCTTCTGCTGTGGGCTTTCACAGAGAGTGTAAAACTATTTCAGCAAAATGACCTTCAGCCAGGATGCATTAAATAAATTATGGTACCTCTGTGCTAGGGAATATGGTCTCACCTTTCTAAAGAACCAGAAATATCCATGTAATTACTGAAATGCAACAAGATCTATTTTTTTTAATATAAATTTATTTATTTTAACTGGAGGCTAATTACTTTACAATATTTTATTGGTTTTGCCATACATCAGCATGAATCTGCCACGGGTATACATGTGTTCCCCATCCTGAACCCCCCTCCCACCTCCCTCCCCATAGCACCCCTCTGGAAGATCCATTGTTAATGAAGATATACCTTTTATGTTCCATACCTACATTCTTTTGCATATTTTGAAATTTGATTTTGAACCTGTGACTATATAATCAATTAAAAATAAGTCGCTAAAAAATAATAAAATCAATTTTAAAATGACTGGGTTTAGTCAAACCGAAGATATTTGCCAAAATGATCATTGAGGTTATCTCTGGAATTTGGGAACAATTCCCACATTCTTCTTGGAATGTTTCTTTATTTTTTAAAATAATAAACATGTGTCATTTTGATAAATGAAGCTTTTAAAGACTGCTAAATAAAAGACGAGGAGTTTAAGAACACTTCCTAAAGAATATTAGTAAATGAAATGAATGTAGTATGACTGCTGCTGCTGCTGCTAAGTCGCTTCAGTCATGTCCGACTCTGTGCAACCCCATGGACGGCAGCCCACCAGGCTCCCCCGTCCCTGGGATTCTCCAGGCAAGAACACTGGAGTGGGTTGCCATTTCCTTCTCCAATGCATGAAAGTGAAAAGTGAAAGTGAGGTCGCTTAGTCGTATCCAACTCTTAGCGACCCCATGGACTGCAGCCTACCAGACTCATCCATCCATGGGATTTTCCAGGCAAGAGTACTGGAGTGGGGTGCCATTGTCTTCTCCAGTGGTATGACTAGTTGGTTAAAAACTACATCAGCTAAACACTGGTAGACTATAGAGATAAAAGGAGAAAAGTTGGAAAATCATGTTTCTAATGTCATATACCTAAGAGAGTATAGCTTTAAGATTTTTCATGATAAAAGAAATACACACGCATTAAATTAGAAAAATTCAAAGAAACAGAAATCACTTCTAGATTCTTCCCAAACACAAACACCCTTAATATGCTCGTGCATTTCCTCTTAGTCCTTAATTCTAGATTTAGGAATCCTTGGTGTCAGCATAACCACATGACCACTATTAACATTGGTTAGGAGGGAGGGGAAGGATAGGTCTGGTCTGGTCTCTACCTCTGGCACCTCTCTTCTGTCTGCAGAAGTGCCTGGCCAGGCTCCTAGGTGGCAGGACTTGGAACAGGCTGCAAGATTCCATGCCTCAGAACGTTCCCTTCCCACCTGCTTGGGGGTCTAAACAGGCTTGGTCCTTTGTCTCAAGGCAGTGACAGTATTTGTCAAAATACAGTCAACTCTGGAAAAATGCAGGTGTTGGGGCCCTGACCCTTCCCACCCCCACAGTCAAAAGTCCACATATAACTGTGCTTGTGTGTGCTTAGTTGCCCAGTCGTGTCCAACTCTTTGTGATCCTTTGGACTGTTGCCCATCAGGCTTCTCTCCATGGGATTTTTCTGGCAAGAATACTGGAGTAGGGTGCCATTTCCTTCTCCAGAGGATCTTCTGACCCAGGTATCGAACTCACCTCTCCTGTGTCTCCTGCATTGCAGGCCGATTCTTTACCTGCTTTACCAGCCTAGCCATTGGGGAAGCCCACTTATAAATTTGGACTCCTTCAAACTTAACTAATAGCCTGCTACTGATCAGAAATCTTACTGATAACATCAACAGCCAATTAACATGTATTTTGTATGTTGTATGGATTATATGGGCTTCCCAGATGGTGCAATCATAAAGCATCTACCTGCCAATTTAGGAGAAACAAGAGACTCAGATTTGATGCCTAGGTCTAAAAGACCCCCTGGAGTAGGAAATGGCAACCCATTCCAGTATTCTGGAAAATTCTATGGACAAGGGAATCTGAAAAGTTACAGTCCATGGGGTCTCAAAGAGTTGGACATGAATGAGCATGCATGCCCGCTGTCACCAATAGCTTATATATTGTATTCTTACAATAAAGGAAGCTAGAGAAAAGTAAATATTGAGAAAATCATGAAAGAAAATACACTTGCCGCACTGTAGTGCATTTATCGACACTGTAAGCTGATGTCATCTGTTTACAAGCTGGATCAGTACCTATGTCAAAATTGTCTTATATGATGCAAAACAAGGTAGACATTCCACATGTTACTAATACTAGACATCAAAAATAAAAGATACTATGAAAAAGAAATTCAAATTTATTTAGAGGTACAACAGTTCCTGCACTGATAATGAAAATGCAATATGATTGGCCCACAGTAGCCTAGACTTATGGCTTATGAATGACTTACACAATTTTTAGAGCACACAGTATGACAGCGACATTCATAATATAATATTGGAAACATTGTTACATGTTTTTTTAAAAAAACACTTATCTGAGACAACAGGCTGGTAAATAGTTTCTCCAATTACAAGAGAGGGCATGTTGCAGGAGAAGGTAATTCTTGAAAAGTCAAGCTATAAAACAGTAAGAAAACTAACACAGTATTAATTTTCTATGAAATATCACTTACCTTCTGCCTATGTAAGGATAGACTAGTATCTACATATATGTTATGCATTCATGACCTAGCTAACTTTTTCTTAATTTTTTTTATATTTCCAGGCTAGGCTCTTTGTCTAAGTGTCTTTCAAATGGTCGCACAGCTCCAGAAAAGTTGCCAATTTATTTATTGAAAAGAATCTGCATGTAAGCGGACTCTTGCAGTTCAAACCCATGTTGTTCAAAGGGTCAGCCAGGGCAGTCTGTCTGGATAAGACTGCCCAATGGGGGGAGCCATGTGGGCAGGACCCAGGTCTTGGTCTCCACAGGCTCCTAGGACCCAGCAGAACACGTGGTGTGCAATGGGGACTCAAGACGGGTGATTGAACCAGGGCCCCGGGCGGGACACTGGGCCACAGCCTTGGAAACCATGGTCCCCTGGAGGGGCTGCAGGATGCTGGGGGCAAACCAGCTCAGAAATGTCTTATTGCTCATGGTGTTGCGTGCTCCTCTGTCAAGCTGGGGCTGGCCCAGGACCCCAGGGTTGCAAAGCCTGGCCGATAAACGTGGGCCTAGGGACTGGGGGCTCCCCACAAGCCCGCAGGGGTGCGCAGAGCCCATATGGGGTGGGGACGTGGTGCGTGGACGGAGGCCAGGCGGAACCCGGCCAGGTGGAGGCTGGAGCCTGACGGCCTGAGGGGACGCCCTGTGACCGCACATCCTGGGGATAATTATCTGCCTTCTTCACTGGGCGGCTGGGAGATCACAAAGCGAAGATGTGGAAAAGCGCTTTACAGGCTGTAACGAGCAAGGTGGATTTATCAGCGTTCCCTTTCCTCCCTACCCTCCTCCCCGGTTCCTTCCTCTCTCCCACGAAGCCCCCCAGACCTCGCCCCTGCCCTGCCTGCCCGGCCCTCCTGAGAGCGAGGCCCCTGAGGACCCCGCTGGGAGCGGCGGCTGCTTCTCCCCCTTTCTCGCCAGCCCCACAGAGCCCGCTGGTCGGCGCCCACCCACCATTTCCCCTTCCTGCCTGGGGACAAGCCCCGCGCCCCCAGCCTTCAGAGTCCAGGCAGGCGGGTGAGGCTGGGCACGGAGCTGAACACACCGGCGGGGCCACCTCAAATTCAAGCTGGCAGTGCCGCTCGGGGGTGTTCTTCCTGACCGCATGTCAGCCAAGGCTGGGCCCGGTGAATCCCATGGAGGGGCTCGTGTGCCTGATGACCTAGATCACAGAGCCGCCACCCTGGCCTCAGTTTCCCCACGTTTCGGAGACTCCCCTCGAAGGCCCCTCCCCGGTCTGGAATCTGGAATTGCTTCTCTTGGTTGGCTGCCAGGGCAAATCCCCGGCGAGGGGAGGAGACACCCCCCACCCACCCCCCCGCCCCCCACCCCCGCCCCCGCCAATCAGGGCCTTCCTGCCCCTCCCAAGGCGCACTGCCTCAGCCCCAGAGGAGGGATCTGGCCTCATCTCCAGTCTGCAAGGGAGCATCAGGGACCACCTCCCCGCCCTGCTGGTCCAGAACCTCGCTGACCCTGCCAGGCAGAGGCCCCGCTCTGTGCCAGGCTCTGCCTCGCTACTCGACCTCCCCTAGACGTGGGTGGCGCTTCGGGCAGGTTGTGTCAGAAGCAGACCCAGGACAGGGTCAGACCTGCAGAAATTTATTGCAAGGATGAGGGGGAGGAAGCCTGCCGCCTTGAGCATGGAGAGGGGCCGGGAGGAAGGTTGGGTGGCATCTTGGTCTGCTCGGGCTGCCCAGACCAGGGCTCAACAGCAGATCTCTGCTCCCAGCTCTGGAGGCTACAAGTCCACGCTCAGTGTGTTGGCAGTCTGGGTTCCTTTGGAGTCCCTTCTCCTCGGCTTGCAGGTGGCCCCTTCTTGCTCTGTTCTCACAGGGATTTTCCTGTGTGCATGTGTATCTGTGTCCTAGTCTCCTCTTCTTATGAAGGTACCAGGCAGATCAGATTAGAGACCAGGTTAATAACCTTATTTTAACTTAATCACCTCTTGAAAGGCCCTGTCGCCAAATACAGTCACATTCTGGGGTACAAGGGTCAGGACTCCAACATACGGATTTGAGGGAACACAGTGAAGCCCATAAGAGCTCAGAAAAGCCTCGGACCTTGGTGCAGCTTTAGAAGAGGCTGGGCCAGGCTGAAGGGGAGGCCCTGAACCCCAGGGCCTGGGGGAGCCCCACATCCTGCAGGAATGGGCAGACACGAATCACCCCTCTCCTGCTGTGTTTGGTTGCTGGCTGGGAGCAGCTGGGGGAGGTGGGTTCAGAAGGGCAGCGCCAGGGTGTTGACCATCTGGGCCCCCAGCAGCGTGTTCTCTCACAGGAGGGATGAGCAGCATGTTTCTGCATCAGATAAGGTGTTTACGCGACAGAAAAGGAAATACGTATCCTCCAAAATTTCAACATAATCACCACCGAGAAACAACGCAGGGGTCCATAGTTGGGCGGATGGGTGGTATGTTCACACGATAGGGCTGATTCATGCAACGTGGATGAATCTGGAAAATGTGTTATGCTGAAAGAATCCAGACGCAAAAGAGTACATATTACATAATTCCATTAATAGGCAGTCCAAGAAGGCACTAGGGAGTTGAGCGTCAAGGAACTGACTGAGAATTCCCTGCAGTGATGGAAATGTCCTGTATCTTGATTCAGGTTTTGGTTCTACTTTATCAAAACTCACTGAACTGTGCTGAAAAGTCTGTGCATTTCCTAGTTTGTAAAATTTTTTAACTTCTTATTTTGTATTGGAGTATATCCGATTAACCAAGTTGTGATAGTTTCAGATGGATAGCAAAGGGACTCAGCCATATACATACACTAATCCATTCTTCTCAAAACTCCCCTCCCATCCAGGCTGCCACGTAACACTGAGCAGAGTTCCCTGTGCTATACGGTAATCCTAGTTGGTTACCCATTTTAAATAGAGCAGTGTGTATATGTTGCTCCAAAACTCCCCAACTATCCCTTCCCCCCAGGGCCCCCCAACAAGTAACCATAAGTTCTAAGTCTAACCATAAGTTTTCTAAGTCTCAACAGTTTGTAAATTTTACCTCAATAAAGGAAGACATCCCCACCATGTAGATGAGGCTCAGAGAGGGTAAAGGTTTGCTTAAGATGCCCAGCAGTTGGTCTTGGGTTAGAACCCCACCTGCCAAGCCCTAGTCCATGCCCACGTGAGACCTGGTGTCTTGTGCCTCCCAGAAGTGACCCATGAGGTTTCTGTGCAGCCACAAAAATTCCTGAATCCCCTTGGGCCATGGAGCTTCCCAGGTGGCGCTAGTGGTAGAGAATCTGCCTGCCAATGCAGGAGACATAAGGGATGCGGGTACAATCCCTGGGTTGGGAAGATCCCCTGGAGGAGGGCATGGCAACCCTATCCAGTATTCTTGCCTGGAGAATCCCATGGACAGAGGAGCCTGGGGGGCTATAATCCATAGTGTCGCAAAGAGTTGGAGACGACTGAAGTGACTTGGCGTGCACACACGCCTGGGGCATGGCCGCTACTCCCCTTGACAGCGGGGGCCTCAGGCTCCTGGGTGAGGATCCAGTCCTTGTCAGCAGAGTTTGCCCAAGTCACACTCTGCAGCAGGATGGGCAGCAGCTTCAGAGGTGGGGCCTGCCTGCCTGCGTGCCTGCTCTGTCCTGTCTGACTCTGTGTGACCTCATGAACTGTAGCCTGCCAGGGCTACAGAATCCATGGAATTCTCCAGGCAAGAATACTGGAGTGGGTTGGCATTTCCTCCTCTAGGGAACCATCCCCACCCAGGGACTGAACTGGAGTCCCCTGCGTCTCCTGCATTGCAGGCAGATTCTTTACTACTGAGCCATCGTGGAAGCCCTTGGAGGTACGGACCCAGCCCCAAGCAGGCCCTGGCTTTGGTTAGGCCTGGGCCAGGCTAGCAGAACCCACAGGTGAGGCCTCTCCAAGGCTTTGGGGAGCTTGATGGGCGATTAATCAAGCCCAAATCTTAGCTTCACCCTCATTACCAGCTGAGTATCGTGGCCCAACAATTCTGAGCCTGTTTGCTCATGATTAGACTGGCAGCAAAAAAAAAGGGAGGTAAAAGAACACATGTAAAGCACCTGAGACAGAGGAGGCTCTTGACAACATCATTGCTTTCATCTCTCCTAATCATGTCACTCATTCATTCATTCATTCAGTTAGTCATTCAACAAACATTTATCGAGCCCCTGTTCTCACCAGGATGGTGCTGTGCACAGAGATGAATCAGCCCTTCAGTCAATGAGCTCACAGTCTGGTAAACAAATTATTGGAATAACTAGTTTTGCAATACACTTTAATACCTGGTTAGGTTAGTTCTGCCCTCCTAATACTTCCTTCTCTGAATTCTCCAGACTATTCTTGAATGTTTATTTATAGAAACCTCAGAAGCAGTTTGTGGAACTTAAAAAAAATTAGCATAAAGAATGATTATGTGCATAATATAGGTAGGGTTTCAATCCGTGAGAAAAAGGTGGAGAGTTTAGTAAAAAAATATTGAAAAAAATTAGGTAGCCAAAAAAAAATTCCAGAAGGGAAAAGATTTTAAATGTCAAAAAATAAAACCATAAAAATATTAGAACATTTTTCAAGGGGGAAAAACTTTCTAGATATGACACAGAAATCATGAAGGAAAAGCTAATCAATGCATCCATGTAAAAATGAAACAATTTTTTGGCCTGAAAACTTACCAGAAACAAAAATCAGAGACAAATAACAGAAAAAAAGTATTTGTAGCATGTCTGACAAAAGTCCATTTCCTCTAATGTGTGAAAGAATTCCTGCAAATCTTTATGTAAAAGACAAAAATTCAATTTAAAAAATCAATGTACAATACATGAGCAGAAAGTTTACAGTAAAGAGAATAAAAATATCTTTTTAAAACAAACTCGAGACTTCCCTGGCAGTCCAGTGGTTAAGGATCTGTGTTTTGTAGGGGACACGGGTTCAATCCCCGGAGAAAGTAAAATCCCACATGCTGTGTGCATGGTGAAAAAAAATTAACTAAAAATTACAGAGTCTTATTTTGAGATAATTGTAGTCTTTCAGAAGAGTTGCAAAGATAATACAGTTTCCATGTACTCTTCACCCAGATTCCTCTAATATTAACATCTTACATAACCATAGTACAGTTATCAAAACTAAGAGTTAACTTTTGTACAATACTATACCTGAACAGTACAATACTGTGCTCTGTACTAACTGAATACAGAGTTTATTTGTATTTCACTACTTTTCCCACTAATGTCCTTTTTTTTTAATCCAGTTCAGGACCCCTCTTTGCCTTTAGTTGTCATGTCGTTTTAGTTTCTTCCCATCTGTGACAGTTCTTCAGTCTCTCCCCTGTCTTCCATGCCCTGGGCATGTATGGATGTGAGAGCTGGGCCATAAAGAAAGCTGAGCGCCGAAGAATTGATGCTTTTGAACTGTGGTGTTGGAGAAGACTCTTGAGAGTCCCTTGGACTGCAAGGAGATCCAACCAGTATCATCCTAAAGGAAATCAGTCCTGAATATTCATTGGAAGGACTAACGTTGAAGCTGAAACTCCAATACTTTGGCCACCTGATGCGTAGAACTGACTCACTGGAAAAGCCCCTGATGCAGGGAAAGATTGAAGGCGGGAGGAGAAGGGGACGACAGAGGGTGAGATGGTTGGATGGCATCACCGACTCAATGCACATGAGTTTGAGTAAACTCTGGGAGTTGGTGACGGACAGGGAGGCCTAGCGTGCTGCGATTCATGAGGTCGCAAAGAGTGGGACACGACTGAGCGACTGAACTGAACTGAACTGGACACTTTAGAAGAGTACTGACTAGATATTTTGTAGAATGTCCCTCCGTTTGGGTTTGTCTGATATTGTCCCCTGATTAGACTGAGGAGCGAGGTACCTTCTCGGTGCAGCATCAGGACCCCAATGTGTTGATGTCTTAACCTTGCATGTTTGGCTGAAGAGGTATCTGCTGTTTCATCACTGTAAAGTTACTATTTTCCCTTCTCAAGTTATTATTTTGAGTGAGATATTTTTGAGATTATGTAAATATCCTATTTGCTCTTAAACTTTTACCCACTAATTTTAACATCAGTGAGTTTTACCTGTAGCAATTATTACTGTGATGTTGGGTTTTTTATTTATTTGGATGCTTTGGGTCTTTGTTTCAGCATGCTAACTGTTAGTTGTGGCATGCAAATTCTTAGTTGTGGCATGTGGGATCTAGTTTCCTGACCAGGGGTCAAACCCAGGCCCTCTGCGTTGGCAGCATGGAGTCTTACCCACCAGACGGCCAGGGAAGCCCCACTATGATGTTTCAATGGTGATCACCTATTATCAGTCTCCCATTCGTTCAACATTTATTGACTGAGATTCTTCTGTAAGGAAGAGTTGTCATCTCTCTTCCCCTTATTCAGTTAATCATTTTTATCAATATGGACTCATGGCTATTTCAGTCTTTTAATTATAATCCATTATTATCTAGTTCATTGCTCATGTTGTTCCCAAATATTAAACACAAAAACACGTTTCAAAAGCTTCAATCTGGGAAATGAAAATTAAAATACAATGGGATGTAGTGCTTTTTCCCATTAGACTAAGATGATACAGCATATTAATGAGATTAAGGGAAATGGCGCTCATATCAAGGTGGGATTGTAGACTGTACCATCTCTATGGAGGGCAGTCTAGCAAAACCAATTAGAATTAAAGTGCATCTATCCTTAGACTGAGCAAATTAACTTCCAGAAATTTTTCTAGAGATATTCTCCTACGTGGGAAATTACGAAGGTGTATGTTCTTAATTGGTCAGTCCCCTCCGACCCTTTGCAAACCTTTGGACTCTAGCCCACCAGACTCCTCTGTCCATGGGATTTTTTTCAGGCAAGGATGCTGGAGTAAATTGCCATTTCCTCCTCCAGAGGATCTTTCCCACCCAGGGATGGAACCCGTATCTCCTGTGTCTCCTGCATTGCAGGCAGATTCTTTACCCGCTGGGCCACGTGGTATTACCAACATTGCTTATAATATCAAAAGATTGGAAGCTGCAGAAATGTCAGTCATTAGAAGACTGTTAGGTAATTATGAGTGCTCCAATAGGGGAGCACCATGCAGTGCTTATAATAAAGCAGATTTCTGAGTACTTACATTAGGGGTGATCCTCAAGCAGGGAGGTTAAGTGAAAAGTTAAGATTTAAAATGCATATATAGACTACTTTTCAGAAATTTTTCTTAAATTATTTATTTGGTAATTCCATCCCCTTTATCTTCTTGGTTCTCCTTTTTCTGGAGGAACTTGTGCTATTTGTAATGGTGGGTGCCTCCTGGACTGGTCCTCTGATTTTCTTATCCTTGTCTGACTATTTTTTCTTAGTGTCTTGACTTTCTAGAAAATTTCTTCAATGTTATCTTCTAAACCTATAAAACTTTTTAATGTAATTTTTAAAGTACAATTTACATAAAATAAAATGCACTGATTTTAAAGGTACAGATTCATAGATTTTTATAAAGGTGTATATCCACTACCCTGTAAGATATCAGATCAGATCAGATCAGTCGCACAGTCGTGTCCGACTCTTTGCGACCCCATGAACTGCAGCACGCCAGGCCTCCCTGTCCATCACCAGCCCCCTGAGGTCACTCAGACTCGCATCCATCGAGTCAGTGATGCCATCCAGCCATCTCATCCTCTGTCGTCCCCTTCTCCTCCTGCCCTCAATCCCTCCCAGCATCAGAGTCAAGATATATATATATATATAAATATATGTATTGGTTATATATGTATTAATATATATTATAAATATATTTATATACAATATATAGTTATATATTTCATATATTATATAAATATATTTTATATATTATATTTATACTTTATAAATATATTATATAAATATATCTTATATATTAAATATATTTGTATATTTATATTTTATCAATATAATATGTCAATATTTTATATTGTATGAATATTTTATATAAATTATATATAAAATTTATACTTTATTATATGGCATCTGGTCCCATCACTTCATGGGAAATAGATGGAGAAACAGTGGAAACAGTGTCAGACTTTATTTTCTGGGGCTCCAAAATCACTACAGATGGTGACTGCAGCCATGAAATTAAAAAAACGCTTACTCCTTGGAAGGAAAGTTATGACCAACCTAGATAGCATATTGAAAAGCAGAGACATTACTTTGCCAACAAAGGTTCGTCTAGTCAAGGCTATGGTTTTTCCTGTGGTCATGTATGGATGTGAGAGTTGGACTGTGAAGAAGGCTGAGCGCTGAAGAATTGATGCTTTTGAACTGTGGTGTTGGAGAAGACTCTTGAGAGTCCCTTGGACTGCAAGGAGATCCAACCAGTCCATTCTGAAGGAGATTAGCCCTGGGATTTCTTTCGAAGGAATGATACTAAAGCTGAAACTCCAGTACTTTGGCCACCTCATGCGAAGAGTTGACTCATTGGAGAAGACTCTGATGCTGGGAGGGATTGGGGGCAGGAGGAGAAGGGGATGAGAGAGGATGAGATGGCTGGATGGCATCACTGACTCAATGGATGTGAGTCTCAGTGACCTCCGGGAGTTGGTGATGGACAGGGAGGCCTGGCCTGCTGTGATTCATGGGGTCGCAAAGAGTCGGACATGACTGAGCGACTGATCTGATCTGATATTATATTAAATATATTATTTGTAATATAATATGTATAATAAATACATATGTCCATATATTTAATACTATATTTAATATAATTATATATTTATATACCATACATTCAATATATTAATATATACAATATTATATATAATATATACATATTATATTATATTATATATAATTTATATAATATATTATATATATATATATAAAACCATCATCCTAGTAAATTCTTCCTGCCCCTTTCTAGCTCATCTCCTGCCTCCTCACCTCTCCCTTACAGAATCCCTTATGCAATCACTATTCTGATTTCTGCTGCTGCTACTGCTGCTGCTGCTGCTAAGTTGCTTCAGTCATGTGCGACTGTGCAACCCCATAGAGGGTAGCCCACCAGGCTCCCCTGTCCCTGGGATCCTCCAGGTAAGAACCCTGGAGTGGGTTGTCATTTCCTTCTCTGAATTCTGATTTCTAGTAAGCAAAAAAAATTCCTGAAGTTTTATGATGTAAATATTAAAATCATAAAAATATTGGAAGAGAACATTCCAAGTGGGGCAAGGATTTCCTAAATAGAACATATTATGGCATTTTTTATTGTATAGAACAGTCTTGGATTCTCAGAAAATTGGAGAAGAAAAGTACAGTTTCCTATAAACCTCTCATCCACACTCCCCCTGCCTACCATCAATATTCCTGCGTCTGTACGGTTCATTTATTACAATCAATGAACCAACCTGCACACATTATTATCGACCAAAGTTCATAGTTTATGGTAGGGTTCACCCTTGGTGGTGTGCATTCTATGGATTAGGACAAATGTATAAAAGACACATGTCCACCATTATAGTCTCATTCAGAGTAGTTCCACCACTATAAAAATCTCGTGTACCCCATTTTCAATCCTACCCTCTCCCACAATGTTGGGCAACCAGTGATCTTTTTAATGTTTCCATAGTTTTGCTTTTTTCAGGATGTCACATTAGTTGGAACCATACAGTATGTGGCCTTGTCAGACTGACTTTTTTCACTTAGTAATATGCTTTTAAGTTTCCTCAATGTCTTTTCACAGCTTGATAGATCATTTCTTTTCAGTGCTGAATATGATTCCATTGTGGATGTACCACACTATATTCATTCATGGTGACCAGTAGTTTTGTGACTGAGTGTGCGAGGGAGCCCTGGGTATTGCCAGCTCCTGTGTCTTTTCAACTTTCTGCAGTGTAAACCCGTGCCTTCAGCTTTCCTCACCGCTGAGGCAGGACCTCACTTTCTTGGGTCTCCTAATCAGTCACCACCAGCTCATTTGATTTCCAGTTTCCAAAATGTGCTTGGTGTTTCCCTCTCTGTGCTTGGTGTTCTCTCTGTGCTTGTGGATTTCTGTTTGTTTTTTTTTTTTTTTTTTTGCTTGTTTAATCTCTTCCCTGTAGATTTCAGGAGGGAGTGAAGTGAGATGCACCTTCCACCATTTCCACCCAGAAGTCCTCCTAGTATCTTTGACTTGTTTAATGAAGAACTAAATAAAATAATGATTCTTCCTCTATTGCTACATGGCAGATCTACCAGAATCTTATAATTTGATTTTATACTTATTTTATTTCTGCTGTCCTGGGGTTCTATTGCTGCGTGGACTTTTTCTCTGATTGTGGCCAGTGCAGGCTACTCTGTCATTGCAACATGCGATTCTCTCATTGCGGGCTTCTCTTTTTGCGAAGCATGGGCTCTAGGGCATGCGGGCTTAGTAGTTACAGCTCCTGGGCTCCAGACCATAAGCTCAATAGTTGTGGCACACAGACTTACTTGCTCCACAGCATGTGAGATCTTCCTGACCCAGGGATCGAACCCATGTCTCCCGCATGGGCAGATTCTTCACTTCTGAACCACCAGGAGCGCCCTCTAGCAGAGTTTTAAAACATGAAATTTGCCCCCTGAGTTGTAAAAATATTATCCCAATGTTCCACATTCTTATTATCCCAAGAATTTTTAATGTTCTTTTTTCAAAATTCACATTCAGTATTGAAAAAAAAGTTTTGCTTAATCCTGATAGAGATGGAGGAGTCTGGTAGGTCCATGGGGTCGCTAAGTCGGACATGACTGAGCGACTTCACTTTCACCTTTTGCTTTCATGCATTGGAGAAGGAAATGGCAACCCGCTCCAGTGTTCTTGCCTGGAGAATCCCAGGGACGGGGGAGCCTGGTGGGCTGCCGTCTATGGGGTCTCACAGAGTCGGACACGACTGAAGCGACTTAGCAAGCAAGCAAGCATAGAGACTGCGTGAAATGTCTTGGAAATAACACATAGTACAGAAATTTCTCTTGTCTGAACAGTTAATGTGGGACTGAAAGAATTCTCGAGCATGAGCTGTGTACCAGACCTGACCCAGAAGTGTCCAATGAGGCTTAAGCACAGACAGAACCCTTCCACCTGCTGCCTCAGTCCTGGGGCAAGCCCACAAGGCCTCATCACAGCCCCTGCTCAGGAAGTCCTGCCGCAAAGCTTCCTGGTCACTTCCAGCCAGCCCTCCCTGTCCAGCTGAACCTGAGGGACAGGCCTCCTGCTCAGCTCTGTCCACTTGGCTCCTTCCACTATGTTGCTGTTGGGAACAGAATTCTGGGGCTCAGTTCAGTTCAGTCACTCAGTCATGTCCGACTCTGCAACCCCATGGACTGCAGCACACTAGGCCTCCCTGTCCATCACCAACTCCCGGAGTTACTCAAACTCACATCCATAGAGTCGGTGATGCCATCCAGCCATCTCATCCTCTGTCATCCCCTTCTCCTCCCATCTCCAATCTTGACCACATAATCAGAAACTTACGTGGAATCTCCACTTCAAGCCACAGTCCTCTGTGTTTTATTGATCCAGCTGTTAAAACAACCTCAACAATGACATCAAAACAAAGTCCCTTTCTAGGACAAATTCTGCCCAGTCAGTCTCAGCTGTTGATTGATGGGTAGTCTTATCTGCCTGTGTGGGGCCTTCCAGGTGGCGCTAGTGGTAAAGAACGCACCAGCCAAGGCAGGGGACGTAAGAGACGCAAGTTCCATCTCTGGGTTGGGAAGATCCCTTGGAGGAGGGCATGGCAACCCACTCCAGTGTTCTTGCCTGGAGAATCCCATGGACAAAGGAGCCTGGTGGGTTACAGTCCATAGAGTTGCAAAGAGTCAGACATGACTGAAGCAGAGCTCAGCACTCGTTTGCTTGTGTAGATTCTTCTGGCTATGCAGAGAGGTTGGTGAGGGACAAGTGTCCCCGCATCCTAGAGGAAGGAATGGGATGCATCACAGCAATGATAGAGAGAGCCAAACTGGTTCTGCAGACCCCCTCTGCCACCTCCCCAGCCTTTTCTCCAACCCCAGAGTAAGGATAGGCTGGGAAGGGTTGCCAGCCTGGGCCTCGTGGGTCTTGTGTGTCTGTCCATACATTTCACATTTTGTTAAATAACTACTCTAGGCAGTTAGCCCATAACCTCAAAGCAGTGCTTTCTGCTAATACCTTGTCTAGACCTGTGGCAAAGTGGGCTTCTTCCCTCTCACTACGTCAAATCCAGGAGCAGGGCTCTGCAAGCTCAGGTGCAATGTGAAGACAGATAGGGTAGAACCAACATGATGTCCCCTCTCCCACCTGCCACACCAATGACAGTTACTGGTGTCTTTCCATCAGGGGATGGGGTGGAGCAGCCCAGACAAGATGGCCTACTACGTTTGACCCAGGCTGTGAGAGAGGAATTGACCACTTTGAAGGCTCCATAACCCTGACCGTTAGTTAAACACTGATCCAGGTTAGAGTCAAGCCCTGGCAGTGGGACTAGCTGCTGTCTCCTTGCGGAGGTGCTGAGGGAGGAGGGACACCTCTGGGGGTCACCCTCTTGTGTTGTTGGGGGCACAGATTCAATCCCTGGTGGGGAAGCTAAGGTCTCACAGGTCCCACGGCATGGCCAAAATAAATAGAAATAAAGTCTCCAGCCACTGACATTTTAAAAAATATATTAAAAAAAAATAACACAGTAGAGGGCATAGACATTCTTTCTTCCTACAACTAGCAACATTCAGAGACAACCTAAAAGTCCAGTAGGAGGTGAATTGCTAACTTATGGAATATTCATAAAACAGAAACTTATATAGTTATTTAATAACACATTTTCTAAGAATTTGCATGTTATGTTCACCCATACGTATACACATATATAATCATGTAGGGAAAATATAAATGTGAGTAAATATATATGTACACTTAATATACTTAAGCATGTACACACACATACACAACTTCAATAATGGTAAATTCAAATTACATATTTCTGGAAATTCTTTAAAATGTTATTGTGATTAGCTCTCTTGGCTGAGGGCATATGGGTAATTTTAATTTTCTTCCTTATTCCTTTCTGTACTTTCCAGGTCTTCTGTAAGAAATAAACATTAGCTTTGTTTGATTTTCTCCCCCTAGAGAAGCTGGAGTACTCCTGGAGAAGTCAAGGTTGAGTGGGCTGCTCACCTGGACCCTGGACAGCAATCTTTTTTTTTTTTTTTTTTTATTTATTTATTTATTTGGCTGTGCTAGATCTCAGCTTGGGTATATGGAATCTAGTTCGCTGACTGGATAGAACCCAGGCCCCCTGCATTGGGAGCTCAGAGTCTTAGCCACTGGACGACCAGGGAAGTCCCCTGGAAGGCAACCTGAAAGGCAGGATGGTGGGGAAATGTCACAGCAGAAAGCCAATCTTGCCAACTTGTCATCAGCTGGAAGAGCTAGCAAGAGACAATCAGGGCAAATCCAGAGAACCGGATGAAGTCCAAAGGTTGGGGCCCTGGGCAGACAAGAGGGAAGCTGTCAGGCTTTTTCGAGAAAGCCAGAGCCTCGTGTACAGACAGGACTGATGAGTGTGCCAGTCCCTTGGGAACAAACTCTACAGTCACAGACACTTCAGAAAACACAGTCACAGTGGTGGACCACCTTTGGGATATGCATCTCTGTCACGTCTCTCTCTCTGCACGCCAGTCTCTGCCTGCCACTGTATACGAGGCCAGGTGCAATTGTCTTGGCAAATCCTTCTATGACCTCTGGACCCGCAATGGTGATAACAGAGGAGCCAGAGCCTCAAAGAGCCAAAAGCCACAGCCTGGAGGAATCCAGGTAGCATGAGTTCAAAGTCACCCAGTCATGGTAGAGAGTGGGACGGCAGCAACGGTGGCTGCAGGGGAAAGGCAGGAGCCAACCAGGGTGGAGGACGAGAGACGATGTAGAGAAACTTCCAGCTGGCAGCTCGGGGTCAGAATGCCACGGTTTCCCTCTGCTCCATGGAGGATGGAGGACTGATGCACCTAGCCACGTGGGGCCTCGTGACCACCCTCTGACCTCCTCCCCCCCTCCTCCTGACGGCAGCTCTCATCTGCAAGTCACAGCGTGGCCTTGTTCCTGCTGGACCCCACCGTGCTTTAGGAGACTGATGTAGGAGCAGTCAGAATTTTCCAGACCCTGGAAGACAAATGCACCTTTTCTCTACACCTTTTGAAAGCTTCTCTCTTAAGGGTCCAGGACATACCTCTGGGTCCTGACTTTGGTTCGTTGTCCACCCTGCAGGGGACTCTTGTCATGATGCATCTTCTCTACCACTGGTTAGTCCCTCCTGTGGGTTGACATGAAGACCAAAGGCAGAGTCAGTTCCCTTTTGTCTCCTTTTTTCTAGAATTTGTTGTTGTTGTTTAGTCACTATGTTGTGTCCGACTCTTTTGCACCCTCATGGACTGTTGCCCACCAGGCTTGCCTGCTTCTCAGGCAAGAAAATTGGAGTGGGTTACCATTTCCTGCTCCAGGGGATCTTCCTAACCCACAGATTAAACCCATGTCTCCTCCCTTAGCTGGTGGATTCTTTACCACTAGGCCACCATGGAAGAAAACCGTCAAGTCGGTAATTTATCAAACCTTTGTGACTTAAATTCTTAATCTTCATTCCTTTAGTGAATGAGCCTGTCACTGAAATGCTGCCTCCACTTCTTTCTCTTTAGGCCTCAGGCTCAGGGTTTAGAATCTCCAGATGCTGTCCCGTGCTATGTGATATGGGTTGCCATGGAGCCAGAACTAGCTTGTAGATGCTGAAATCCTGCAAT